>CM060424.1:57273008-58696007 GCA_030545235.1 Helianthus tuberosus | reverse complement strand
GGTGGAAATTGGGATGATCATTTACCATTAATTGAATTCTCCTATAACAATAGTTATCATTCAAGCATTGAAACTGCTCCATTTGAAGCACTATATGGACGTAAGTGCAGAACTCCAGTTTGTTGGGCAGAAATAGGGGAAAGTCAATTATCAGGTCCAGAAATTGTGCAAGAAACTACTGATAAAATAACTCAAATCAAGGAAAGACTGAAAACAGCTCGAGATCGTCAGAAGAGCTATGCAGATAATCGCCGCAAGCCGTTAGAATTTCAGGTCGGAGATAAAGTACTATTAAAAGTTTCTCCTTAGAAAGGAGTTGTTCAATTCGGTAAGAAAGGAAAGCTAAGTCCCAGGTACGTAGGACCATTTCCTGTGATCCAACGTATAGGACCAGTTGCTTATCGTTTACAACTACCAAAAGAATTAGCTGGAGTACATGATGTATTTCATGTATCCAATCTTAAGAAATGTTTATCAGATGAATCACTGGTAGTACCTCTTCAAGATATAGAGGTAAACGAAAAGCTAAAATTTGTTGAGGAACCTCTTCAAATTAAGGATCGAAAGATTAAGTTTCTCAAACATAAACGACTAGTTTTAGTCAAAGTTAGATGGGATTCAAAGAGAGGAGCTGAATATACTTGGGAGCTGGAATCAGAAATGAAGAGAAAGTATCCTCATTTATTCCAGTAAATCTCGAGGACGAGATTTTTATTAAGGTGGGGAGAATGTAACAATTCTCATCAAAAGTCCTAATTATTATTTTAATTTGACCAATAGGAAACCCTAATTGAGAAACCCAAGTGATTCTGAACAAACCCTAAAATTTTCAGAACAATCGGAATCAGGATCAGGGCCCCTAAAACTCAAGGGGGGTAAACCCTAAGTTAACGATTATCTGAATTACTCGCTGTCAAAATGTTAAATTAAGAAACTGTCAAGTCAGCATAGCTAGTCCCAACCTTGGCTACTCTATGAAAAATAGGCAACCCTTACGGACCGTAAGGGTTATTTGTTACGGTCCGTAAGGGGTGGCAAAAATTGGGTATAAATAGCAGACATTGGTACTTGAAATTTGGCGTATGTTCGACGAAGAAATTCGTTTCGTAGACTGAAATAAGTTCTATATACTACAATTAACACACACAGTGCACTAATCGACACCGCAATCAGGGTAATAACTCGATCGCTATTACGATTCAACGTCCGATCGATTCTAACTATCCAACGATTGTTTAAGTGCCGCTCAAATTGAGATTATACTTTGTTAATTCATCGTGATTTCGACTTGAATGTTTGAGTACTGCTCGAATTCGGACTATACTCTGTCATTCGTTGTGAATCCGCTGAATTGTTAAGTATTGCACTAATAAATCGTTGTGAGGGTTTAATCTCGTGAATTGTCGTAACTGCTGTATTAGTTACTAACCTGTTGTGTGTGCATTGTTATTTAAATTAGGTTAATCAAGGCTAATCAGTAGGCTTATATTCTGCTCGTTAAATCTACAATGTGAGTCATTCTCTTTTTATCAATTGTTTTACAATACTCCAAATTATTTTCAAAGTTATAATTACAGTGATTAAGTTTATGTAATCACCAAATTACAGCCGGTATGTGGGGTATTGTGCACAGTATTACAGTTTTATCACTTTAGGTGGGCGAACCTAAATTTAGTGATATTCGTCATTCATTGGGGCAGCCAATGGTGATATGACCACAGTCACCGTAAAGATTCGAGTGACAAATACTGTGGGTAGTTGGTTTGATATCAGAAACATTGTAATCTCTCTTAATACTGTAAATTATAACAAACGAGTCGTTTTAGTAAAAATGAATGATTCACTCAGTATTTCCCTGCTGACAAAACCTTTTTCAAACATGTTTCAGGTGATCTGTTGTGAGCACAGGAAAAGTGCCGTGGAGCACTACAAGCTTAGAAAGTGGCTCAATGTAAATAAATAAAGAAACATGTTTTAAGAAATAAAGGATTTCCCAGTGAAATCACTTATTTGTAAATTATGAGATTTATCCCTATATTATATATAAACGAGCAGTTTTATTATTAATCGATCCTGTTTAAAAAGACTTCCGCTGTCACCAAATTAGATACCATCGGATTTCCTGCCTCGCGACTCTGGACCGGGTCAAACCGGGGCCAAGGGCCGTGACAGTTATTGAAGAAGATGAAGCCGTTGGAGATAGATTAAGACCAAATAATATGAAATACAAAACCATAATCAGTTATGAAGAACATATACATGTGATGGTAACCCTAGATCTGGTCAGATGTGCATCTTAAAAAACCCTAAAATCGAATTCGAACTTCAAAGCATCTGAGTGTTTTCAAGATCTGCAAACCCATAAACGTTGGTGATTGGGGTCAACTTCTAGAGATGATAGATAAGAATGAGAATCGCCAGAGATGGAGACGGATAAGAATGAGAATCGCCAGAGATGGAGGCAGATTTTTAGAGGTTTTGAATTTCAAAATCTGGAAGTGATCTGGCCGCTCAAAATTTAGATCCCTTATATAAGGGTATTTTTAATTTTTAATATATTAATTGATATACATATACAAAAAGGAATTATGACATCAGCGAGTCCACGTGGCATAGCTTAGAAGTTGACACTAAGGCAGATTTACATCAGCCAATAATCTCTTATTATAGATAGTATAGATTAAGGGGACACATAATAGATGGAATTCAAAATTCATTTGACACGTAATGCACTTTAATTGACACGTAGGGCTTTGTTCAATAGTAATAATTCATCTTTATTTTTTTTAATAATATATATATGCAGTTAATTTGTAAACAATAATAAAAAGATTAAGTGGACACAGAATAAAGAAATTAAGTGGACATATAAAAGATGGGAGTTAAATGCTTGGTTGGTCCCTGTGGTTTTCAAAAATTGCAGACTTGGTCCCAATGGTTTACTAATTACACGCGTGGTCCCTGTGGTTTTAAAAAAATGCACTCGGTTGGTCCCCAGCCCTAACATCAGTTAAATATCTCAGTTAAGTCCATGTTAAATGACCAAAATACCCTTGCTTATTAACTCTCTTTATAAACCCACCACAACCTGCATCCCCATTTCCCTCTGCTCTCTCTCGATTCACATCAACCCAATAAAACCCAATTCACATCATTATCAGACACAATTTTGCATAAAACCCAATAAACAACTATGAAGATGAACAGGGCTGTGAGAAGAACAGAGCAGACGTGCTTCAAATGCTTCAAATCATGCTTCAAATCAAATGCTTCAAATGCTTCAAATCAAATGCTTCACCAATTGAATCATGTACCTGTTTGGTTTCAAAACATAATCAAATTCCGGTGACTGGAGACTCCAATTCACATCAACAACTGTGAAGAACAGAGCAGACGTGCAATTGCAGTTGCTGCCGCTGATGTCGCAGCTGCTGCCGCTGATGTCGCCGTTGCTGCCGCCGCTGATGTCATCTTTATAATCTTCAATTAGTAAACTGCGGATGTCGCCGTTGCTGCTGCCGCTGGCGTTTGAAAGGTTTGATTGTCAATGGTGGCCTGGGGTGGGTATGTTGCAGAGGGTATAAACTGGTGTGGGGGTTGGGTGTTCGATTGGTAAGACAGTCGACCGGCAACCGGCCAGAGGTGCACCGGTCACCAGCTCGAAGGAAACAAGGGGGGATGGCAGGTGGTTGTTGGGGGTTTGTCGGAGGTGGGTGTGGTGCTACCGGAGAACGGAGACGCCGGTCACCGGTGTGAGATCGAGAGAGAGCAGAGAGAGATCAGAGGGAAATGGGGATGAAGATGATGATGATGATGATGGTGATGCCGGTCACCGGTGTGAGATCGAGAGAGATCAGAGGGAAATGGGGATGAAGATGATGATGGTGATGTCGGTCACCGGTGTGAGATCGAGAGAGAGCAGAGAGAGATCAGAGGGAAATGGGGATGAAGATGATGATGGTGATGAAGATGATGCAGGTTGTGGTGGGTTTATAAAGAGAGTTAATAAGCAAGGGTATTTTGGTCATTTAACATGGACTTAACTGAGATATTTAACTGATGTTAGGGCTGGGGACCAACCGAGTGCATTTTTTAAAACCACAGGGACCACGCGTGTAATTAGTAAACCATTGGGACCAAGTCTGCAATTTTTGAAAACCACAGGGACCAACCAAGCATTTAACTCAAAAGATGGCAGTCAAAATTCACTTGACACGTATGGACGTTTAATTGACACGTAATGCGTTGTTCAATATAATAATAATAATTGTAAACCGCCAATGTGGTATGAAGGACGGAACTTTTGATGACGTAACGGTTGTAAACCGTCGATTTGTTAGTAAAGACGCGATGGTTGAGTAACGACACAATAGTTTAGTATTGTAGGAATTTTGGGTCGATTTGTTAGTAAAGACGCGATGGTTGAGTAACGACGCAACGGTTTAGTTTGGTTGGTAAATTTGGTTGGTAAATGTATAAGGGTATAATGTATATAAAAATAAAATATATTATAAGTAAAATAATACGAACTAAGCAAAGCCGAGCGAGCTTCGGACCACGAGCTTTTTAAACAGCCCTATAGGAGTGTAAAAATTTACCATAATAGTTTTACATGTCATGATATTAAGGCCAGAGGGTTTCATCCTGCCCGTCCCTTCGGTACTGCTCTCTTTCTCTGCAATAGTATCCCTCCATCATGAAACCTCTCACGCTCCCCTTTTCCCTTCTTTATTTTCAACAGTAGTTGCCCAGAGTATCAGCTTGCCACATATTCCATCCCGAAGGCACTTCACTTGGCATAAGTGTATGAAGCAATAAAGGGTGAACTACATAAATGTGTCTATGTATATCACGCTTATGTATATGTTCAATTTTATAACTTATTTTTATGTTATATGTTTTGTTATTTTTTATTGTGACATGCAGTGGCGGATTTAGCCATATTTTGTGGGTTCCCAGGAACCCAGTCAGTTTGGAAAAAATAGTGAGAATTAATGAAAACCTTGTATGATTTAGAAAAAATCAGTGATAATCTATCAAAAGGAACCCATTAGAAAAAAAAATTGGATCCGCCACTGGTGACATGTGCTTTTATGACCTACAAAACAATGATGTGCTTGATTGGATGAAGAATCAAATTATCATTTTATTTATTTTATTTTTTTCTAAAGTATAGGATAACTACAAAGGGTTGTGCCTTTTTACCAAACGGGACCCTCCTTTTAACCTCTCCTTCACGTGGATAGTCTACAAGGTTCATAACAACTTCTCTTGCTGTATGACACTAGCATAACCAATCGGTTCTACCCAGACTTTTCTAGTTCACCCAAACATTCCCTATTTATTCGACTATTCCTGAGCAGTTTTTAGATATCAAATGGACCTCGCCATAAAGTAATTTAATTATGGAAGATAAGGTGATTGTTTACAAGATAAAATGCTATCAGAAGTAAGATGAAATTTTTAAACTACAATAAAAAAAAGTAATCGTGTAAATTTAAGTACATCTGTTTGCTCTATAAGTATAGATAATATTATTGTAAAAGAAAACTAATTAAAGTGTAAATATACAAGACTTTTTGGAAAAAAAAAAAACAGAGTTAAATGTCTGGTTGGTCTCTATGATTTACAGATATTGCAGACTTAGTCCCAACGCTTTAATAATTACGAAGTTTGTCAGAGTGGTTGTAATTTTTGCACTTGTATAGTCCTTATATCACTAACCTATATTAAGTTTCTCAGTTAAGTATGTGTGAAATGACTAAATTGCCCTTAACAATTAAAAAAAATAAAAAAAACCAAACAGAGATGGACCCACCCCCTCATCTTCTTCTTCTTCCCCCCCCCCCCCCCCCCCTAAAACCCGCAACCACCACTCCACCTTCAACCTACCACCACATCCACCTCCACCGTCAATCCCCCACCTCGACCGCCACCTTCAACCCACCACCACCCCTCCGACCATCATCAGCGTACCACAACCACCTATAACCACCCATAATCACGTCGTCACCACCAACCAACATCGTACGAACGTTCAAACAACAGTAGCTCCGCCACTAACCACCGTCTTCAACCCAAACTACAACCACCACCACCGCTCCACACCTCTACAACTACCACTATACTTACGTCGCACTACTGCCACGAAACCCATCACCCCTGTCCACCACCAGAACAAACACCCTTGAACCACCTTCGTCCGCCACAAACCACCGAACACCTAAAACCACCACCATTCCACAACACCGTTGCAATCACCACCATATTCCACCGCCACACTGCCACTTTTCCGACGCACCAACACCCACTACCCTTCACTGCGTTCGTTTAATCATAAAAGATTAGGTAGAATCAGATTGATTTTTGTGATTTTTCACAAAGGTTTACTGTTGTTGTGATAAGGACCACCACTCAAACCCGTCGGAAAAACGAATCTGGTGGTGGAGGGCAGCTTGTGTGATTCGTTTTCCAGCCAGATTCGTTTTTTCTGGAGGATGGAGGTGGTGGGTTGACGGTGGAGGTGGATGTGGTGGTGTTAGGTTTAAGGTGGAAGTAGTGGTGGTGGGTTTTAGAGAGAGAGGGGAGGAAGAAGAAGATGAGGGGGTGGGTTCATCTCTTTTTGTTTTTTATTTTTTTAATTGTTAAGGGCAGTTTAGTCATTTCGCACACACTTAACTGAGAAACTTAACATATGTTAGTGATAAAGATCACACGAGTGCAAAAATTACAACCACTGGAACCAACTCTGTAATTATTAAAACATTAAGACTAAATCTGTAATATTTGCAAACCATAAAAACCAATGAGACATTTAACTCACAAAAATACAAGAAAAACTAATTGAAAATACAGAAGATTTTGTGGACCAAAAGAAAAAAAAAACAAGATAACTACACACATTTGCGGTGTGTTCCTGAGTTAAAAATCCCTCCCCATCCTTCCCCTCCCCTCCATGTCTTTCCAAATTGGAAAGACTATTTTCAGGCAAAAAAAACTCCATTTTCCCTCCCCTCCCCTCCCCCTGTTAAGTGGATATCTGGAACACAGCCTTGGTGACTTTGATACAACACAAAGTTTGGGCTAGCCTCACGTGGCAGTTGGATTCCTTTGACACACAAATAAACACCAAACAACTCTCAATCTCCCAAATGGCAACAAGAAGTCTTCTTGCAGCTTCTGCCATCTCTCAACCTCACCCAACTCACCCTTCAATAAATACCTATTTTGCCACCCACCAACACACTCTTCTCAAACCTATGCTCAAAAGATTGTTCTTTTCTTCCCTAAATCGCACCCATTTTCGCCCCAATTCACCACTCAAATTTCGCCCAATTTTATTCTTATCATCACCATCTTTATCATCCCTCAATAGACCAACAAGAGTCTTCACCATGGCTGCAAAAGATCACACCTTTACAACCTCAACTTCCACTCAAAACAGGCACACTAATCGTCTTGCTTCAGAACATAGCCCTTATCTTCTTCAACATGCTCATAACCCTGTATGGCTAGTTTTATATTCTGAAAGATGGTTTATGTTGGTTTTCATAAATCTTTACTTTGGATAGTAGTTTACATGTTTGGATAAATTTGGGTACTTTGGTTTGTTCTGCCATGATTTGATTGTCAGGAATTTGTTGGAGTTAAAGAACTCTTGATATATTTTGGATTGATATTTAATAGTTTATATACTAAAATGACTGTAGGTTTTTTTGTTGATGGGGTCTTGGGATATTGGGTTATTATTGTTCCTATGATTTTGTCTGTTCTTAATTCACCAATCAAAGGGTTTGGCTGAGAGTGATCAGACCCCCTTAAAACCTAAACTTTAAACTAACAGTCTCATCAGTATTTCAACTATGCTTTCATATGACTCTTCTGTATGCCTCTTTTTGTTTCTGAAATATAAATTTGCTGATTTGTGTTAATGGGCTTGTAGAAACGTCACCTGAGATACGTCCTTTGGCTGGGTGATCCGACTGAGAGTGATCCGACCTTTGATCTACAAAACAGAATACCGTTAGGACTCGTTACAGGAATGGGATTATTCCTGTAACCACTATCCGGCGTGAGAATAAGTATTCGTATGTGGGAGTAAAAGTGTTTTGAGAGAGAATTGTCCCTTTACCTTGCGATTGCATCTTCTATTTATAGTTATTGGTGAATTAGGGTTTCCTCTTAAATCGGAGAGTCGGTTATGCAACGTCTCCTACCTTTCGGAGATCATGCAAATCTTCTATTTGCACGAGAATATTGAGATATTATTGTAATTAATATCTTTATTTAATGATGGTTTACCCTACCCGGATTGACCAAGCCGGTACATTCCTCCACAGGGCTGTTCGGATAGTGATCTATTCGGTTTTCTTTCAAGAGAGAGTGCATGTTTATGAAGTTCTCCTGTGTTGTCTGTAGTTCCCATTCATGGATATTTCTGATGA
The DNA here is from genome assembly GCA_030545235.1 of Helianthus tuberosus. Classification (NCBI taxonomy): domain Eukaryota; kingdom Viridiplantae; phylum Streptophyta; class Magnoliopsida; order Asterales; family Asteraceae; genus Helianthus; species Helianthus tuberosus. Next base: position 58,687,563 of record CM060424.1, on the reverse strand, counting down.
TGAATTATTTTGGCATGATTTTATAAGAATTTATTAGGATTAAGAACTCTTTACATATTTTGATGTGGAATAGCTGCATTCTTTTAGGGTTACTTGGGATATTGTTTATTGTTCAAAATTTTGTTAGGGTTTTGTTTGAAATCAGGAAATATTGATCGTTCTATAACAAAGTTTGGATTTTTCTTTTTATCTCAGTAGCTGCTTGTTTTGATCAAGGGTTACTTGGATTCTGTACCTTGTTTCATACTTTTAGTGGGATATTGTATTTGTTTGAAAAGATCTTATGTTCATTGACTTCATTCCAAATTTGAAGGTTAACTGGTATCCATGGGGTGAAGAGGCATTTGAGGAAGCTCGCAAGAGGGATGTGCCCATCTTTTTATCAAGTATGTTGTCTTCTATTCAGGACCTTTCCCTTATAAATTTTGTTAATTACAGAAACTAACATACAATGCTTTTGATTAATTTGATCATGGATTGTTATTTCTTGGAAGTTGGATACAGTACCTGCCACTGGTGAGTCACTTATGCTCTCATAAATTGTTATATGATTCATCATATTGTTCGTAGATTATAATACATTGAACAACGGAACCACGTTTCTTAGCGTCTCGACATAGTTGTTAATAGCGGCTATAGCGCGCTATGGGTCATAGCGACAAATAGCGATGATAGCGATTGTTTTCTTTTTTTTTTTTTTTTTTTTGATGTAAATAGCAATTAGATATAACTATAAAATAGCTGGATTTATAGGTTTTTGTTAAATATACATGTAAAATAGCATATATACGAGGGTATTTTGATGTAATATACATATAAAAATTTTCAAAGTTCTTTTTCTAGTGTAATCGCTATTTATAAAATCGCCGTTGCTATTTGTCGCTATTCGCTACGTAGCCTATAGGTGCCTTGTCGCTATTTGCTATTGACAACTATGCGTCTCGAAATATGTAGTGCTTGTTTTTTTTAAAGCATAATATCAACCCAAAAAGGTTATTTTCCCTATAAATCCTAAAATAAATGGGTAACAGTTCTTTCATGGTAAGCTTTCAAACCACGTTTAAGCATCTGCCCGTTGACAACCGTTACAAAATGTTAGTATCATTAAATTTAGTTCACAAGATTACACATTTAACTATTTGACCCTTGGTTTAAAAAAGCGCGAAGCGCTCCGAAGCGTTTTGGTTCCAAAAGCTTTAAGCGAAGCTTCAAGCGCGAAGCGAGAGCTTCACGTATACGAAGCGCTCAAAATTAAAAAAAATATATATATATATTGTACACATCAATATGACCTATTCTACTTGTTAATCAATAACAAACACAAAAACATGATTAAAAAACACACTTAACACATAAAAAACATAGTTAAAACATAAATTAAAGTCGAAACACACTTAGGGTAAAGAAACAGGCCTCATTTAACCCTATTTAAAGACTGTTGGGCTTAAAAAATGGCCCAAATGTGACCTGATTGGGCTGAAGCGTCGCTTCAAACCATCATCGCTTCGCGCTTAAAGCTCGCTTCACATCGCTTCACGTAATGTAACGCTTCAGACCCAAAAAAGCGTTTTTTCCAGCACTTCATCGCTTCACGCTCGCTTGAAGCGCGCTTTTTTAAACACAGATTTGACCAAGAGTCAAATATAAGTGCCAACAAAGATTCGCTGTGTATATACTCTAAATTATTAGACTCGGTAATATTAAAGATATTAGTATAGTTTTGGAGATCAGAAAAAAATAAAATATATATGGAACATTTGAATTCAAATAGTGGGTTTGAATAGAGGGAGTATGAAAGTAATCAAGTTGCAGAGTTCATAATCTTAGAATGAGAATATATAATGTTGGTTGTGATTTGATAAAAGGCTTCCTTGCATTAACTTCGTGTACGTTACTAACTATAGAAAATATAATTTTTTTCTTTTTAAGAAAGAATATAGGGGTTGATATGACCGATAATTTGATTGTGGTTGTTAACTTGTTGTTTAAGGTGTCATGTGATGGAGGTAGAATCTTTTGAAGATGATGGGGTTGCAAAATTGCTTAATGACTGGTTTGTTAGTGTCAAAGTGAGTGATTTAATGCTTAATAAGAATGATACTTCATGTATATCCCCTTTTTCCCTTGCACTTTTGACTTCTAGTTACATTTGAATAGCTATTTTTTTTTTCTAAATTTTCAATTTTTTTTCCAAACAGGTGGATCGCGAAGAACGACCCGATGTAGATAAGGTAAATGCGCTTGCTATTAACTTTACCATAACACCCAACTTTACAGGTCACGATTTCTCAAGTTGTAAAATGCAAATAGTTTTGGGAAGATGCCTAAAATGCAAACCATGTTTGATCATGCATTTAGTTTTAGACTTTTTGGAAAAATATACTGATAGCGGTCAGGGAACCCAGAAAATTACCGACTTTACCGTTGGGATTTTGAAAGAATTGACGCTTAAAATATTGAAGTTTGGACCAGCAGCTCTAATTGGGTCATTCACAACAAACGGGTCAGCTGAACCTAGGCCCGAATCGGATCATATAGGGACCCATGGAGGTGGTTGATAAAACTAGCTTAACACCCCACGTTCACCACCTCTTTTTATTTATTTCTGCATGTTTTATTTTCAGTTTCTTTTGATGCTTTATTTAATTGTACTTGTTGCTTATTAGGTAGTACTTTATCTTAGTGTTTAAACGTGGGGGTAGTGCATGAAATCTATATGTATCGAACTTTGTAATGAATGGAGGGTGGTGGTTTTATGTTTGAAATTTCTCTGTGTTTCTCTTCTTCGAGCAACCAGTTTTTATTATCTTCCATTGCTAATCCAAGGTAGCATCTTGGGTGGTGTTCTTTGGAACCTATACTTGAGTTTTAGGTGGTGAATCTGTATCCTTTTACTCAGTTTAGGAAGCTCTTCGGTTTGAATCGGGTGGTGTTTCTGTATCCCATTCGACCGTTGCTTGTTCGTTTCGTTTGAATTCTATGATTACTAGCCATTTGATACTTTGATTCCTATCATATACCATTCAATATTGACTAATAATGAAAATCTTAAGAGGTCTAAGCAACCATTAGAAAGTTTGACTAATAATGAAAATCTTAAGAGATCTAAGCAACCATTAGAAAGTTAAATAGATTACGAGCAGTGCACAAAATAGAAACGAGATTCACACATTTTCCAGATTTAGCAACCGACTTTAAATTTGGTGCAAAATTAGAAACCAACTTACATGTCACCAATTATAGCAACCGAATTGCATTTTATTCTTGAATGTAACAGGGAATGATCGATTCAACCAGTAGCAGGTCCGTTTTTTTTCCGGTGTTGACATGTCATCTTATTTGTCATTTTAGTGTATGTGTATCCATGTGGCATTTAATAATTATCATAAATTAAAAGACTTAAAATCATTTCTTAAAACCTATGAAGTAACTTATGTTTTAGATTTTTTTTTCACGTTTAAGCATGGTTTGCGTATGTGGCTTCTTATTATCTAGCATGACCAGTGCCAGATAATATTGTCGATTGCTAAAATCAATAATAAATTACAAGTTGGTTTCTGTTTCACGCATAACTTCAAAGTGGGTTCTAAAAATAGAAAAAAATCTGAACTTCATTTCATTTACATGTCGTTTGCCAAGTAGATAATGCTATGTGAAAATTTTCTGAAAATAAAAACGTTCCAATTTTCATGAGACAACCAAATTGTTTGAAAATCATGTTTATTTTCCGGCCTTGTACTTTTCTTAAAACTTTTTTTAGGTGTACATGACCTATGTCCAAGCTCTATACGGTGGCGGTGGATGGCCGTTAAGCGTCTTTCTTTCCCCTGATTTGAAGCCTCTGATGGGCGGAACTTATTTTCCCCCTGACGATAAGTACGGGAGGCCAGGGTTTAAAACCATCCTTAGGTTTGTACTTTTCCGTAATTGTCTATTCAACGTCTTCTAGAAAAACTCGGTGCACAATGACTTCTTGGGGTGCAAAATAATAAATAGAAGTGAAATTTAACTACGGGTTCCGTTTACTGTTCTTGCAGAAAAGTGAAAGAAGCCTGGGAGAGTAAGAAAGACGTGCTTGTTAAAAGTGGCACATTCGCTATTGAACAGTTGTCGGAAGCATTGTCTATTAGCAAGTTATCTGACAAACTATCGGAAGAAATTGCCCAGAGTGCATTGCACAAATGCACAAAATCCGTAAACGACTAATCCTGCTTTGTTTTTGTTGGACTTATGAGGTGGCAGAATGGGCAGGTTGCGGGTTGGGTAACGGGTTAAAGTAGATAACTTTTATGGTAAGGGGGAAAATGGTTCAGTCTGGTTGGGCTGACCCGAAAAACTTTTCTGTCGAAAAATGATTTTATTTTAATAAGGAGAAGGGCTATTGTTGAAAAAGCCCTATAAAGACGCTGTGCACCAAAGTTATATTTTGGAAAAGCGCCATCATTATGAGAATGTACACGGGTCTCCTGAGGTGGGATGCTTAACGTGTTAGCTACAACACTGCACGGGTTGCTACTCAACTTAATATAAAATTAACAATTGGGACTTTTGTTGAATCCGCACATGAGTCAGTGGACTTTATATTGGCACATGATTATATCCTTTGAAATTTTAAAAAATTATCAAAAAGGTCCTTCCTATGAAGTTTAGGGACTTAATCATGAGATAAAAAAATATAAATAAAAAATACCTTTTGGTTATTTTTATTGAACTGAGAAGGTTTTTTTTTGTAAAAAGTAAAATCAAGCGACTTCATTGTTAAGTGTTGAAAGTCAAGGGATTTTATCACGCAAAAATAAAGTCCATGGACTTATATGCAGATTCAACGGAGACCTGTATGTTTTTTCAACTATTTCTCGTATAAGAATGATTTGATTTAGGAGCTAATTTGATAACCAACCATTTTAAAGTAAACAGGCCTTCTTTAATTTATTGATTTTTTTTTTTGTTTTATGTAGCTTGCCGAAAGTTATGATCCGAAATATGGTGGATTTGGCTCAGCCCCCAAGTTTCCACGCCCATCAGAGCCACATTCAATGATATATCAGTCAAAGAAATTAACAGAATTGGGAAAAACAGATGAAGCTGAAAAACATCTAAAAATGGTGTCATTTAGCTTGCAGTGCATGGCAAGGGGTGGGGTCCATGATCATGTTGGTGGTGGTTTCCATCGTTACAGTGTGGATGAGTGCTGGCATGGTTAGTAATTTACACAAACATGAAGGGTGCTAATATTTGCATATTGCAGTTTTTAAGTCGGAATAATAAGATTCTACTGTTATGAAAAATGATTACGGATGCATTATTATGATTATTTAATCAAAATCACATGATGCAGCAAACCTGGTTAGTTAAAAAATATTACATCACTTAATTACCTATATACCCCTCTTGTGTACCCATGTTTCCTTATTAATAATACTATTAAAAATAATATTATAAGATTGCCTTTGTGGTCGTATATTGTTAAAAAAATATTATCATAGAAAGTCTGTTATTTAATAATACTAAATATTATCACAGAAACGTCTGTTATTTAATAATACTACTTAGATATAATTTGCTGTATATACTTCAACATTAAATAAGAATGTTTGTTTTAGTCATTTCATCAGTTGGGCCCTTGAATAACGTGAAGTTAACAACACTCAATAAGACCATCTGATTATTGTATGATTGCATCTTCAAATATGCAGAAGCGCATCCAAACACCTGCAGCTGATTATTTAATTGTGATCGATTTTACATAATCAGTTCAGAATTTTTTAACTTTTAAAGCATCCAGCCCAACGCCCCCATCGCTGTATAACTTTTTTTTATTAGTCCTGATTGGTATATTTGTTGATTCTGATCAAGATTGTGATTAATGATAATTCTTGACAGTTCCACATTTTGAGAAGATGTTATACGATCAGGGTCAACTTGCGAATGTGTATCTTGATGTTTTCTCTATCACAAAAGATGTATTTTACTCGTGTGTGGCTCGTGATATTCTTGATTATTTGAAGAGGGACATGATTGGAAATAATGGTGAAATCTTTTCTGCTGAGGATGCTGATAGTGCTGAATCCGAAAACCCTACAACAAAGAAGGAAGGTGCTTTTTATGTGTGGACCATTAGTGAGGTGTGTAACTATACGTTGACTTTGTTTTCCTTGAGTAACATACATTTTTACACTAGTCATGGTCAACTCTTTTGATTTATCCAGTCAAACTGACTGTTTATATCAATTTCAAATTAAAAGTAAAAGTAATGGATGGCTCTCAACTCTCAAGTCAAACTGATAAACTTTGTTGACTTTTAACTCTTGGAATGGGTTTGATTTATGTTTCTCAAGATTGAAGACGTAGTTGGCGAGCATGCAAGTCTTTTTAAGGAGCACTATTACATCAAGAAATCAGGAAACTGTGATCTTTCTTCCATGAGTGATCCACACGATGAATTTAAAGGGAAAAATGTACTGATCGAAAGGAAAAGTACCAATGAACTAGCATCGAATCTCGGTATGCCACTGGAGAATTATCAAGAAATCCTCGGTGTATGCCGTAAAAAACTTTTTGAAGCAAGATCGAAGCGGCCTCGACCTCATCTTGATGATAAGGTAATATAAGTTTCTTAAAAGTTCATCTTTATTTTTTGTATGTCGATGTGACAAAACCGGGGGCGGGTGGGTCAGTAACGGGTCAAAATGTGTACTTTCATATGCGGCTCAAAACGGGTCGGCCCGGGTACGAGTTTGTACATTGTAAGCATTTGGAAACATGCTAGGCTACTTTTGGCCCGTTGAACACGTTCCATTTTTTTTTCATTTTCCGCATTTGACATGTTTAATCCGTTATGAGTAAAATACAACTCGAATTGACCCGTTTTAATATAAATGGGTTCTCTTGTCAATTGTCATTTCTGCTAACATAAGGTCATCGTATCCTGGAACGGACTAGCGATTTCATCATTTGCTAGAGCATCTAAAATCCTCAAGACCGAACCCGAGGACACCAAATTCAACTTTCCTGTTGCCAGAACTAACGTAAGATTGAATCTTTACTCACTTTATGAATAGTTAAAGACACCCTGATCTTATATTAGATTACTTTCTTTTCGTTTAGTCACAGGAGTACATGGAAGTTGCAAAGAAAGCACTGAATTTTATAAAGGAAAACCTTTACAACCCACAATCTCGAAGGCTGCAACACAGTTTCAGAAACGGGCCTTCAAAAGCTCCTGGATTCTTGGATGATTACGCATTTTTAATTTCAGCGTTACTTGATGTGTACGAGTATGGTGGTGAAATTTCTTGGTTATCTTGGGCAGATGAACTTCAAGAAATACAAGTATGTGAGCTCTGGAACTGTTCTATCCTTTTGTCTCTTGTGGATCAATATTAAGATTAACCTTTTAACGGGTTTTTACTTTTTAGGATGAGGTGTTTCTTGATAAAACCGGGGGTGGTTATTTCAATACCACAGGAGAAGATGAATCGGTTCTTCTTCGTGTGAAAGAAGACCATGATGGGGCTGAACCGTCTGGCAACTCGGTTTCAGCAATTAATCTTGTGAGGCTTGCATCTATGTTCACGGGCACGAGATCTGATCGTTACAGACAAAATGCAGAGCACCTTCTGGTTCATTTTTTTACTCTTGACTCAAATTTATTTTACGGGGTGTTGGATGTTTATTTTGAAAGTGATAATGTGATTGATCTTTGTAGGGATGAGAATTTCAATATGTTTATGTGAAAACGGGTGATTTGGGCGTTCGTTTGATTCCAACGGGTCAAACGGGTGAAATTTTAAAACGCTTAAAAAAAAAATTATAGCCCGTTTATTGCGGTGGGGCAGAATCACTTTACTTCTGCCGCTACAGTGATTTACACCACTGTAAATGAAATTAAATGTCGAAAAAAACCAGCCCATAAATTTTTTTTCGGTGTTTTATTTACAGATGTCTTAGTTAGGTGTTAATTTGCCTTTGTGCAAAATTTGGTTGAAAAACTCACACGGGAAGTAGGGTTCTCACGAGTCAAGGGGGGTTCTCATTTGACTTGTTACCCAATTTTGCGAATATAATCACTTTGAAAAACACGCATGTTGTGTTTCAGGCGGTGTTTGAGAAGCGGTTGAAAGAGGCACCCGTGGCTGTTCCATTAATGTGTTGCGCAGCTGATATGCTCGCCATTCCATCAAAGAAGCAAGTTGTCTTGGTGGGGAAGAAATCATCTCCCCAGATGGAACACATGCTTGTTTCCGATGGAACACATGCTTGTTTCCGTTCATGCATCATATGATCCCAACAAAATTGTAAGTCAATGACTTTGACTTTTAGAGTCAACCATGTTATTTGCTAAACAAAAACATAATCGCTTCCCGTTAAATCAGGTGATACACATAGACCCAAGTGATGAAGAAGAGATGGGATTCTGGAAGGAGAAGAACCCTAATGTTGCTGCAATGGCGAAGAGCAACTTTGTAACCGACAATGTTGTGGCTCTCGTGTGTCGGGATTTTGCGTGTAAAGCTCCGGTCATGGATCCTAAATCTCTTGAAGCTTTGCTTTTATCAAGGAAAGCTTAGACGGTGTGCGACTAATGTTTTGTTGGTCGAGTGGCTAGCCACATGGTTCATGCATATATGTTAATAAAATGTTTGTGTACAATGTTCGGTTCGGCGTTGACTGTTAATAGGGGCTGTAAATTATGGCTAGATGATACTAACCATGGTAGATATAAGGTTTGCAAGATCCTTATCTTGTTAATATCTTGAATACTCCTCAATAATACTTCCCATGTTTTTTTCATATAGTTAAGAGCCTCTGTTTTTATTTTGACCCATGAGAGTTTTAAATTTAGCATTTGAGGTTTATGTTGTGTATATAGAGTCTAGATATTCTTGATTGAGTTTAGCGTGATTGAAGCAGAGATGGTGTTTTCGTGTTTCCCCCTTAAGCTTCTTGTTTACATATTTTGTTAAAACTAAGCGCGTCACAGCTCACAAGATCGAAAACTTTTAAAATTAATCCATCATCTTGTAAAAATTAAAACAGATCTATACCATATAGAAATTTAAAGCGAACAATGTCTAATTTAGTTTTAATTATATATTTGACAACCTAAAATGCATTTTGAGTTCTCACGCACTCGGTTGTCCGAGGACAAGCAATGCCATTTCGCTTATTAGCATGATTGACTTCCTCATGTTATAGACTCACAGGGGGAGTGACCTTAACCTGTTGATAATGGAAACACTTGTGGGATGGCCGGATACGTATACCGTATACTTAGATAATGTGTTATGGAATGTGATAGTGATAGTGAAAGACACGTCACGTAGGCGTCACCTAGGCATGAGAGATGTCTCCTCTCACTATCATTAACATATACCAGTGATCACATCATCACATCCCACCAATTTGTTTCACTCACGAGCGTGAGGGCAACCACACCCAACCCACTCACTTAGGTTCAAGCGGTGTTTGTGTAATGGTAACGCATACATCACGATATCGTAATATAATATACAAGCTTTACAAGCATATTTAAAGTTGATATGATCTTTATTGGCCTGCTTTATAACCAAACTCAAAACAAAACGCTATGGTAAAAAAAGTAAAAAAAGTAAAAAAAAAAAAAAAAAAAAAAAAAAAACTGTTAATGACGTGTAAATCATGCAATTATGACGTCAGCATTCTCAGAAGAAATCTTCTTGATTTGCGCAATACCCCCTCGTATATGGATGTGTTTCGTCTATGATTTTCGCTGACAAAAACAATCGGATTTGTGTTAGATTTTTGCAGAATCCTCAATGGTGGGGAGAAGGAAGCCACTGGTGCTTTCTTCTACAAAGTCACTTATCAATTCGGTACTCAATTCATCCAATAAACTAAACACAAACGGAATTGATGGTGCTCCGATCAACAAACACTCCTCCGATGGCGGTGAAACGACGACGTTGCAGTTGCGTGCTGGTATTCTCAGATTATCGGATGAAAAATTACGCCAGAAGGCGATTTCTCTCGATGAAGCTGCTTTGATTGGACTATCTACTTCACTTCTCAAAAGGCTCTCTATTACCTCAGCTTCACTGGTAGTAATCTAATCATTCTCTCGTTCGTACGGTTTCTGAACCTTTGAAATTTTGACTTAGGATTGAGGAAATATATGATAACTTGATGAATATTGGTTGTTTTGCACTGTATGCATCATAGATTGGTGTGATTTTAGTCTTATTAAGTCGTTTTGGTTAATCAGGATTTACTTAAGAAAAGAGTAAAATTATAGTGTACATTCGATACAAGTTAGCAGATGTGGAATATAGGCTTGTTCAAGAATCAAGACTATTGTAATTTTAGGAGCCAATGGGCCTGGGAGGGGTTCGGAGAGATTTCAAGGCTCAATGGATTATGAAACCTACATCATGTTATTTAATACGGAAGTTAGTGTTCTATACTAATATTCTAGGTCTAGCTTTTAGTAACATCGGAATTATAAATTGAGTCATGATTTATTCTTCTTGTGGTACTTCAGATAGTTGTACGAATACGGATAGGGATGTACACTGTTCGGAAGGCTTTGATTAGATATCTAGTTTATGAGCTTGTTATTACGGTGTTACTTTTAAGCTGTTAAAGACTGTTTTTTGCAGTCATGTGTTGGTGTGGCCTATTTACTTATTTATGTATTGTTTCTTTTAGGTGATTGTAAAAAATGTGGATTCCCAGATACAAAGAATCAGCCAAATTGTGGCTCTTGATCCTCCCAATGTTCATGATGTTTCATCAAACAATGAACTGTTGTCATACAATGCTTCAAATGCAATGGTTGTGTTTCCTTCAGTTACTTATCCTCTGATTCACCATGTCCCGTTAGCTTCAGAAGTTGCATATGTTTCTCCTCTTTTAGCGTTTAATCTCGGTTTGCATACCTCATGCTTAAAACTGCTTCTTCATCATGGAGAAGACAAACTGGCCTCTCTGTTTGAAGTAAAAGGGGACAATGAATCTAATCTCGAAACAAATGAAGGCTTCTCTGTTAATCTAGATATTAAACCTTTGTCAAAATTACCAAGGTATGCCTCACATTTAAGAGTATCATTTGTAAAAGTACCCGAATGTGGTACCATTGGATCTCTCAAAGGAAATTCATCTATTGAAGCTGAAGATCGTCAACAAAAGATCGATATTGCTTTAAATGAGTACTTCACTATAGATAGATATCTTTCCAGAGGTGATGTTTTCAGTATCCGTGTTAACTGGAGTTGCAAATCGGCTATGTGCGTTGCGTGTAGCCAAAATAATCAAAATTCAAGTGACACCAATCTATACTTTAAGGTATTTCATTTCACCGTTGCATATCTGGTTGTGATACATAACTGCTTATTAATATCTTTAGCATGTTCATAGGTGGTTGCAGCGGAACCGTCTGAAGAACCTGCTCTTAGAATCAATCGCACAGAAACAGCCCTTGTGCTTTCTGCAAGTACTCCGTCTTCTATTCCCCCAAATCTTTTAGTGAATAAGAAAAAAGGTTTTTCACCGTTACATCAAGATACGGTAAAAACCCTAGCCTCCATTATTACTCCAACTTTATGCCCATCAGCACTTTCATCGAAATTCCGGGTTGCTGTTCTGTTGTTCGGTTTACCTGGTGCGTTATGTTTTTGGACTTTGTATAATATTGTTTATCAGATGTCATTTATTGACATGTTTTTTTTTTTTTTTTTTTTTTTCTGACGATGATGCGGTGTTTTTTCAGGGTGTGGGAAGAGGACGGTGGTGAAGCATGTTGCTCATCAACTTGGGCTGCATGTGGTTGAATACAGTTGTCACGATTTAGTTGCATCCTCCGAGAGGAAAACTTCTGTCATGTTGACTCAAGCTTTCACTGCTGCTCGTAGGTATTTGCAATCATTATGATATTAAGTGTTACTGACTTATGTATCTAGGATTATTGTAGTTATATGTTTTATTGTTAACAGATCAGGCCATATTGTAACATACACTTCTTGGGCTGTTTGTGTTACAATGTAAAGATGAACATGGGTTAAAATGTAAAATGAATAGTGGACAGGGGGGTTAAATATAACATTGTAATAGATTAGGGATTTGATTGTTAAGCTTGTAACGAACTATAATGATCTCGGTAGTTAATGATCGAACTAAGCTGATCGAGTTGGTTAGCTTGGAACTTGATTGAACTTTTCTCTCTCTAGATTCTCTCTCTCTAGTTTTTGAGCTAACAGTTTGTATACCTGATGTGGTGTCATTGCAGATACTCGCCAACGATTCTTCTTCTCCGTCACTTTGATGCTTTTAGCAATTTGAGCTCCAATGATGGTTCACCAAATGATCAAATCGGTGTTAATTCTGAAGTTGCATCTGTCATCAGGGAGTTCACTGAGCCATTTACCCAAGATGAAGATGATTACGAAGATGAAGATGAAGCAGAGGTTAATTTTACAACATAATGATTTTTTTTCATTATGAGCCATTCATTCTTTACTTTCAAAACTCATCATAGGTTCATTACTATTTTTCTCATGCAGCATATGAACAGCACTCGAGCCATATATACTCATCCAGTGCTGCTCGTTGCAGCTGCTGATAATTCTGAAGGATTGCCACCTACAATTAGGCGTTGTTTTAGTCATGAAATGAAGATGGGACCGTTGACCGAAGACCAAAGAGTTGAATTGCTATCTCAATCACTTCAACGTATTCCTGAACTGCTTCCAGATGTAAGTACGAAATGTATAATCTGTTTCTGCTTACAGAGTGTATATTCTTTATGAATATATATTTTTATCATAATTTTTTTGGGACGTATTATTGCTCCAGACGTCTCCAGAGGATCTTGCATGAATATATATTTTTATCATAATTTTTTTGGGACGTATTATTGCTCCAGACGTCTCCAGAGGATCTTGCAAAAGATATGGTCGGACAGACATCTGGTTACATGCCGAGGGATATTAGGGCTTTAATTGCTGATGCTAGTTCAAGTTTGGTTCCTGCTAATGGCATTAGCTTTGAGAACAAAGAGTCCCAAAAGGATATTCAGCCTCCTAGCAAAGAATTTATGAGCAAAGCTTTGGAGCGATCCAAGAAAAGAAACGCCTCTGCTCTGGGGACCCCCAAGGTTGTACTGAGTTGATTGTGTAGCGTGATATTTTGTACGGGTTGGGGTTGGGTCAAAACGGGTTCTGGTTGAAACGAGACATCTTATAGTACATGTCAAAACGCCAGGTTGGGTTAGGTTGACCCGCAAATAGGGCTGCAGACGAACCGTCGTTTGTTAAGGAAATATATGTGTACATGAACACTTACCGAACGAGATATTATGTTCGTGCTCGTTCATTAGGGAAATGAACGTGTTCGTGTTCGTTTGTTGGTTTTTGGCAACAAACGCAAATGAACGTTCATGAACATAAATGAACACAAATGAGAACAAACGTACACAAACAAGTGTTCATGAACATAATAGATAATACATTGATACTTATTAAATATTTTATTTGTTGTCATTTTGAAGTATTTAAATAAATTCTAAAAGCTAAAAACACTAATGAACTATCGAACACAAACGAATATAAACGAACACGTTACCGTACGTTCACGGACATAAGTGAACGAACACAACCCTGTTCATGTTCGTTCATTTAACTAAACAAACGAAATTTCTTGTTCGTGTTCTTTTATCTATTAAATGAACGAACACAAACGAACTTCCCGCCGAATGGTTCATGAACTGGTCTCCGAACAATCGGTCCGTTTGCAGCCCTACCCGCAAACACTCCCGTGTTCATATTCGAAATATTTATTCTATAAAAATATTAGTGTTTTAATTATGATCACGAAAACACAATTGTTACAATAATATTCCAAACCTTTAGCTGAAATAGAGTAGGAGGTTGTATGCGTTAAAAATAGACTTGAGAAACTTTCAACTCGTTTGACCCGTTTGAGGTAACAACCCATATAGACCCATTAATAGGATAATGAGTCAGAATTGCCCTTTTTTTTGTTGAAGCGTGTAGCAAGTCTTAGTTGTTTGGTCAATGGGTTGTAGGTCCCAAATGTCAAATGGGAGGATGTTGGTGGACTAGAAGATGTGAAAAAATCTATTCTGGATACCGTTCAGGTATGTGTTTGATAGTTGATATTACAAATCCATGTTTCATTTGGGATATGATGCTCGTATTTTCTTCGTTTGGGCTATGCTTTTTCACTTGTTTTCTGTCACTAGAGTACCCAAACTTTCAAAACAAAATAAATCGTTACTAAAATTGTTCATATCATTTGGCATAACTGCTTTACAGCTCCCCCTTCTGCATAAGGATTTGTTTTCATCCGGGCTACGTAAACGCTCCGGTGTTCTTCTTTATGGTCCTCCTGGTACCGGGAAGGTATAACATATCATTTAAATTACTTAATATTTCTCAGCATATTGTCGTTATTGCTATATTGTCTGCTATAACCATCTAAAACATATGTTGCTTTCATAGACTTTGTTGGCAAAAGCTGTTGCAACCGAATGTTCTCTTAATTTTCTAAGTGTTAAAGGGCCTGAATTGATCAACATGTACATAGGAGAATCGGAGAAAAATGTAAGAGACATATTTCAGAAGGTACGTTGTCATATCCTATCCTATCCTATCATATCCAGTCCATAGTGCCATCATTTTTTCTTGGTGTATTAAAATGTTCATGGCATGAGAATGGGCTGATTTGCAGGCCCGCGCAGCCCGCCCGTGTGTCATCTTCTTTGATGAGCTGGATTCTCTAGCTCCAGCCAGAGGTGCTTCCGGTGATTCTGGTGGAGTTATGGACCGTGTCGTTTCTCAGGTATCATTATTTAATATATATTAGAGTTATGACCCATCCATCTTGACATTCATTTTGTCGGTGAATGCTCATGTGGATTTTGTGGTATCACTTGCCAGATGCTTGCAGAGATTGATGGCCTGAATGATTCTTCCCAAGTATGCCACTTTATAATACCGATTTCTCATTTGTTTATATAGTTTTTATGTTGTGTTTTATTAAAGAGTAAAATGCCATTTTCGTCCTTGAGATTTGTCATGTTTTGCGACTTTCGTCCAAAGGTTTGTTTTTCCGCATCTGGATCCAAAAGGTTTGAAATCTTTCCATTTTCATCCGGATCGTTAACTCCATCCATTTTTCTCCGTTAAGTTAGGGGTATTTCCATCTTTTTTTGTTAACTTAAAGGGCAATTCGGTCTTTTTAACTTTATGTACAAGCATTTAGCATAATGTACAAGTATTCAAAAGACCAAATTGCCCTTTAAGTTAACAAAAAAGACGAAAATACCCCTAACTTAATGGAGAAAAATGGATGGAGTTAACGAGCCGGATGAAATTGGCAAGATTTCAAACCTTTTGGATCCAGATGCAGAAAAACAGACCTTTGGACGAAAACCGCAAAGCTGGCCAAACCTCAGGGACGAAAATGGCATTCTACTCTTTATTAAATTTCAACCTCTTTTTTTAGGATTTGTTTATAATAGGAGCAAGCAACAGACCAGATCTTATAGATGCAGCACTTCTAAGGCCTGGTCGGTTTGATAAGCTACTTTATGTTGGCGTCACTACAGACCCGTCTTATAGAGAAAGGTTATATTTTTTCTAAACCACTGTTATAATTTGTATGTTCCATAAATAATGCAATATGACTTTACACGTCCATTGATTTTTTAATTCTTTTTCAATTGTGTAGAAGAAATTTGTGGAAACAATGCAGCACCATGACATGTTTGTTTATCTGATACCTGACCATTTTCTTTATTGTTTAGGGTATTGAAGGCATTGACCCGTAAATTTAAATTACACGAAGACGTATCTCTTTATTCAATAGCCAAGAAATGTCCACCAAACTTTACGGGCGCAGACATGTATGCATTGTGTGCAGACGCTTGGTTCCATGCTGCAAAGCGCAAGGTTAGACTAATTACCTAAATTTAAGTTTCTTTTATATCAAGTATATAGCTAAGTTTCCTATTTTGTTAATCGTCATAGGTTTTAGCCGCCGATGCAGATCCAACTAACATGAAGGATGACGTTGATTCTGTGGTTGTTGAATATGAAGATTTTGTGACGGTAAGTTTATGAACTAATTTATCATCAATTTAAACAGATTTCATATCAACTTGTTGAGTTGGTTCATGGGTGATGCATATTTCAGATACAATATTATGTCATACAAAATTAGTGTTATTAATACTCGGGTTGGATAATGGGTCAAAACATGATCGATTTAAACATGTCATTTATGGTACTGGTCAGAACACGTGGGTTGGGTTGACCCAAATCACTTTTGTGTCCCAGTTTTGAATGATTCAGTAAAGGAATAAATGTTCTAACTACGATTATCAGACACTGCCATTACGACAATATGAATCTTTTAGATAAAATATTCAGGAAGTTGGTGACTTTTAACCTGTTTCACTCGTTCCTATGTTTGTCAAATTAAATTTTTTTTGACCCATTTGAGAATAAGCATACACCGAATCGACCCATTTGGACCAGAGTGACACTTGTAACATTCAGTAATTTATATAATTACTAATTTGTAAGTTGGTTATGCATATGGTTTTGTACATTATGCTTATGGCTTAATTATTGCTAATAAGTTAATATGTAAGTAATGTTTGACTTTTATTGTGCAGGTATTGAGAGAGCTCTCCCCCTCACTTTCTCTAGCAGAGCTTAAAAAATATGAGATGTTGCGAGATCAATTTGAAGGAGCTTCTTCTTCAAAATAATTTTTATATATCGCAAACAAATTGTATTTTGTGCAAATGTAAAAAGAAAAAGAAGGTTAGACATTGTTGTGAATAACTACCAAGATTATAGAGAAACGACGGGGTTCATTTCATTTTATTTAAAAGGAATCAAGATAATTACAACAAATGATAAATTTTTGTTTAACCTCAAGTTATAAAAGTTACAATATGGTTTATGCTTGAAAGAGTATCAAGAACAAGATGATATTAATAAATCTTAACCTTAAATTTTTAAGAGCTATGATATTGTTTATTTTCTTTTTGAAGAAATAACAATGAAGATCAAACTTAGGTGTATATTTGTAGCCGTATCTTTACTTTAAAAATTCTATACATGTACTTTAACCAAAAAAACCTTTATACTTTCTAGGAGTAGATCAAACCTTTCATAATATTTATAATATAATACTACCAATATCTAATCATTCCCATTTGATTGGATTTAGCCTTGAGTTTAGATTTGTTTTGCTGATCTCGCATTGATTTTTGTTCTACATAAATCTCTCCTCTATATGTGTGTGTAATTGTAGGTTCAAATGAAATTATAAACCATTTTATTCACTAATATACATGTATTAACATCATAATACATCATAAGTGTTAATGAGAAGTAGATTTTCGGTGTGAGAGGAGTGGCCGTTAAAAAAGAGTTAGCATTATAATTATAAGTTTAAACAATTAGAGAATATACTTAGGCCAGGGGTGTGGCTTAGCGTCACCCCGTCACATCACCATTTTTGGCGGCCCATAGCGCCCTCCTCCACCCTCTGCTTGTTAACAAGGGGGCGCTACCCCGTGTCCGCTAGCATGCTAACGCCTGTTAAGGGGGAAATAATGTGGGGCCCATTATTTTCAACCAATCAAATCTCTTTTCTTTATTTTTTTGTATTTTGTTTAATAGAGGGCTTTAAACCATTGCATGCAAGTTAAAGGAAGAGACTTTAAAGTCCTCTATGTGATCTGGCATGATAAAGCCCCTATGGGCTTTATACCACACCATGTAGCCTTATGGTTGTCAAGTGTATATTGTGATTAAATTTAATTTAGCTATTAGTATATATTATCAGTTAATTGTGGTAATGTACGTATACTAACGTGACGCTTATAGTTTTTTATGCTTTCCGTTTATTGATAATACTAGGTTAGAACCCCGTGTATTACACGGGTTGATTAAATATATTTTTATATAATAAAAAAGTTACATCTTTAATTACCTGTGCATAACATGAGTTGAATAAGCATGTGTACTACACGGCTTGAATAAATATAATGTAATCAGTTAATACACACAGTCATCAAAATACATTTTTGGTAAAAAAAGAACTTTGATATACTATTTACATGTTAGAACATTTTACTTTGTTTTTTTATTTTTCTATTATTAGGTTATAAACTTGTGTATTACAAAAATCCATTAAATCCACTTATTTCTTCTTTCCCTATTCATGACCCATTGCTTTGTACCTAAATATTAGTTTTTATTCTTCCCTACTTAATATATGTAATCTCAATCAAGTAATCAAAACTAAAGAGGAAAACAATTACAAAAAATGATATGCACTTTTCAATTTGAATTCACATACAGAACTAACATGAGGCTATCAACCTGCAAATATGGCTTGTTTGGCATTTAGTCAGCGAAATGCGGGCTGAATCTCTCCTCCAAGTGGATGTTGATAGCTCAGAATGAAAAGAGGCTTGCTCCATGTGAATGGCCCCATAAATTTAAGAGATCCAATTGTGTTTGGACTACATCTCCAGTGAAAACAGAGACAATTTTGCTTGGGTTTCAGACAGTTTTGCGTTTGCACCACATCCCCATTTCATTTTGCGAGTTAGTTGATGTCGGTCATCAAACAATAGTGGGATCCCCACATGTTAGGCATGTGAGGGAAATAAACTAAGATAATTAACTTGGTTAGTCATAAAGGATTAAACCAGCAACAAAAATAAACTTAAAGGATAATTTTAGCAAGTTTTAAACATTAAGGCTGGAACCTGCAAATTTGAGGAAACATAAAGGACGTTTTGTGCAATTTACTCGCAAAATAATAAACTAAAGATAAGTATAAAGATTATATTAGAAGATAAATATAAATATAAATATAAATATAAATATAAATATAAATATAAATATAAATATAAATATAGAGATTTAGCCATAGATAAACATTGACTTAAAATATGGGATAACTTGATAAATTATTTTAAAACTTGTAATTTTAAAATAAAAATAAACATAAATATATGACAAGAAAACTAAAAAATAGATGTCTCTCGTATCGACACGTGTCCATCAATTGGTTTCTTTTATTATATGTATAGATAATTCGTTGTTATATTGAACGGGTTAATGACAGAATTTATTTCTTTTTTATGTAACGTCAATTTAATATTATTAAGATGCAAAAATAAAATAAATAAGAAATGGCCATGAATAGTCTATTACCATATTAATTGCAACATTTATAATTTTAGATAATATATTTGGTTGTTATCATCCTTTAATGACATTGAATTTATTTCTCTTTTAAGTCAAATGAAAGAAAAAGTCAATTTCTTTATTACTATTAAGATAAGATTAAGATGCAAAAACAAAATAAATTAAAAGAACGGCCATTAATAGTCCATAACTGTATTAATGGCCATCTTTATAGTAATAAGATGGATAATCATCCCCGTGGTCTTTAATAAACTTATTCCTGTTGTTTATTATTTTTAATATAGAGGTTTTTTTTTATAGGTAAGTCAAATAATTTAGACAAATCCCCGTGGTCTTTAATAGAGGTGGTATTTTTTTTACAAATTTATTTAGAGGTGGTCTTTTTTTTACAAATTTATTGACTGTGACAAATAGTAAAAAGGTGTCTAATGAGGGTCTACCGAATGACAGGTTCTCATTTTTTTAATATATAATTTTTTCATGCTTCTTTATTTTATATGATTTTCTTTCGTAATGAATTACAATATCATCGACTAGCCTAGTTTATTTCAAGTTAGCAAAATAATAATCGGGTCAAAATAATGACCCCAACATATTGGGATATTAATTTTAAACTTTAACTTATATCTACACTATTAATTTGTAATTTGTTTGTGCATTGTTGTGTTCTACTTTATGCTTGACTTATTTTCTGTGATTATTGTTGCTTTGTGGCGTTGTATGTTTGTTTGAGGTATAAAACTCCCCACCTTCCTCATTTCCACTTTTCATCGCCTGCCTCTCCACCTCTCCACCTCTCACTTCTCCAACGATTCCCGACTGTCTTAGGGGCTGTTTGGCTAAGCTTATTTTAGTGACTTATTTACTTAGGTGCTGTTTGTTTTTGCAGACATAAACTGTCTGCAAGCTGATTTCATCTGTTTTCATGTCTGCAACTGAAGATGTGGTCTGAAGCTCTGCAAGCTGAAAATATCAGACTGTTTGTTTTTAGTGTCTGCATAAACTGAAAATATGTAAACTCAAAGATTGACCTTTTACAGAACAAGATAGCAAGCGACACATAAATATACAGCAAGATTCATTCAAATTGAAAAACCCCATGATGAAATTAACAAAACTAATCCAAATTAAAAACACAATGAATCTAATTCAATCCAAACATACCTTAAGAGAAAGCTTATAACGACCAGTAATGTATATACAAAACACATACATGTGCTTCCCCTAACACCAGCTCAAAAAATAAACAGCAAAATTGAATCACCTTCTCAACAGCATGAAGAGCAGCACCGTGACCACCAACACCAGAGGTGTTTCTAAGGAAGAGGTCGGAAGTGGAGGAGTTGGAGGTGGCTCCGCCGAAGCGGAGGAGGAAGAGGTCGGCTCCTTTCTTCTTCTCCGGCTCTCTCTCTCTCTCTCTTCTTTCTCTTTCTCTCTCTCTCTCTGTTTCTTCGTCGTGCCACCACTAGACAGTGGTGGTGGTGGTGGTGGTCGGCCGGTACACAGATCGAATGGGGGTGGTTTAGAGGGTGTGGATGTGTGGTGATCGGAGTTGGCTGGTACGTCGCCGGAGTCCGGCGACTCGATCTGAGGGAGAAGAGGGGAATCGAGAGGTGGATGAGGTCTGTGTATAAGGTCTGGTCTTCATTTGTGTTAGGGTTTTTGTTTTGGTTCTTTATGAAGATGTTTTAAGCAGGGAATCATAGCTTAATTTTTAAGATGAATAAAGGTGATTTCAGATCTGTTTAAAGGAAAGAAACAAACAGCCTTCAAGACCTCATGTCTGCCCGCCTGCAGACATAGGCTCTTTGCAGACGTTTTAAGCAAAAACAAACAACACCTTATTCCTCTCACATAATAAGCTAACCCAAACACCTTTTAACTTTTCAAAAAGTCAATAAGTAAATAAGTCACTAAAATAAGCTTAGCCAAACAGCCCCTTATTCTCCGACCAAGTATTGTGATGGTGAGGTGTCTTTCTTTTTGCTCTTTCTGTTTGGTTAAGCCTACGATTAACCCGTTCGGGTTTTAAGGTACATATTCGTCTTTTTTGTTGAATCCCTGACGAAACGCCGGTTAATTCTTAACATTTTACGGTAGTTTTATTTATCATTGTTGTTACGGCTAAATTTTACGTTTAATAACTAATTAACCCCTTAGGGTTCCTGAAAGGTGATGTTTGTTATTAAAGTTGTCGTGATGTTTTTTTTTTTTTGGATTTTGAGTTGTCAGTGTTTACACCAATCTGGCTTTGGTGACGATGAGGAAAATCTCATCTGAGAGCTTATTTGCATGTGATGTTTTACTTTGATAAGATTGTTTAGGGTTTTGGCTCTAGTTTTGGTTTTGATTGTTCCGATGACGGTGGTTGTTGAAAGTTTGAGGCTTTGTTTCAATGAAGATGATTGTGTTGTCATCAGAGAGAGCTAATCTATATGTAAGCAGTTACCTTGATACTACTGTTTTTCGTGTTTGGAACTTTAGGGTTTTGATTTTTGTTGTTTCGATGACTGTGGTTGTTGAAAGTTTGGGGCTTTGTATTCCCTGTTCCACATAACTTTGGTGGTACTCGACGAAGATGATTGTATTGTCACTTAAGAGAGGTAATATGCATGGATGTAGTTGGCTTGATATTTTTGTTTTTAGTGTTTGCAACTTTGTTGATTACCAGTTGTAACTGTTTGCTTTCTCGATTAAGGTGATTAGGGGTCATCCGAGAGATACGCACAGTTGATGAAGGTGATTGTAATCTATCTATCTGATAGATTTGGCAACGTATGTATATGGCTACTATGATGATGCTTCATTGTTGGGCGTGGCAACCCATGTTGTAGCCATGACAGAGATCTGAGAAGTCTTTTGGTTGTTGACTGCTGTGAAAACATATATAGGTTGTTTGAAAAAACGTTTGGTGGTTGTATAAACAAGGTTGTGATGATGAGTATTCTAAGCCTAGGATTCACTCAAGTGAGTCATACCAGGTTGTATTCTAGCTGGTTTTGCAACTTCTTTATTATATTATATTATATTATATAGTATTAATTTGTAGGGAAAATTACCAAAATGTCGTTTGACCAAGTGCTTTTGCGAATTTGTCACCTTCCTGCGTCGTTGGATGATCCTCACAGCCTCGGAAGCGTCCGTGTTTCATGTTGATGCGTCCATTCCATACAAGCTGACACGTGTCTCACACGTGTCCGACAATGTTCAAGCGTCGGTGGCTAAGGGTGTTCATCGAATCGAATATCGAATTTTTCGAATAATTTTTATTTTCCCTTGAATTCGTATTCGATTCGAATTCGATTAAAATCTACCAAATTCGATTCGAATTCGTATTCGATTCCTATTCGACTAAAAATTCGAATTCGAATAAATTCGATTTGATTTAGATTCTTTAAAAACATGTAAAAAACTATCAAAATGAAACATAAATTTTAAAGCAACCACAAAGTACGATAGCATATTAAAACAATTCCAAATAAAGTATCATAAATCTAAATTCAAAACGAGAAGTCGGGAATAACCACTTCACATTACAAGTTAATATTTTTAGGGTTAGAAATCTATTGATAGATTTGTTACTTAGGTTTTAGTTATGCGCCATCTAGTTGGTTTGATAATGGGTAATTTTAATACTTGGAATAAATTTTGAAAATAATTTGTAGTATAACCTAATAAAATTTATATATGTATTATATATAAAAATAATATTTAAAAATGTATAATTTTTATTCGAATTTCGAATCGAATCGAATTTGAAATTGTAAATTCGTATAATCGAAACGAATTCTTGATAATCGAATCGAATTTAAACGAATTTCGAATTTTTCGAATTCGAAACGAATTCTGAACACCTCTATCGGTGGCCGACGCGTCATAACCAAAAAGTATATTGATGCATCCGGCTTTGTGTTTCGCTGACGCATCATCTCTTCCTAAAAGTTTTGGCTCCAAGACGCTTCGAACGGCTTGCCGACGCTTCCTCAGATGGTTTCCTCGATGCTTCTAATGGCTTGGCCGACTCTTTGAATTTGTTTGGCTCGGCTGATTTCTAATATATATTTTTTGGTTTTTTTATTCTATTAAACATAAATTTTTCCAATGTAAAAATATTACAACCTAAAGATATTAGTTAAATATAAGTTTTTAAATTTTTAGCCTATATATACTGCCCCATGTTGTCCATTAGTGTGTATGAGCATGATGGCAACCGGGAGGCGTTCCAGTAACATACCGGAATCAGTAGAAAACACTATCTGGGTCAATGACAAGCAACAACATGAAAATTGGTCTCCAAATGTTCTTGAGTTTTATTATGAGGGTGATTGTTCTTCCTGTTGTTCCAGCTATATTGGGAATCAACCTCTAGATAAACACTGGTGGGGTGGTCTATTAGGTTTTTTGTGGAAACGGTTTTATTCAACAAACGGGAATTGTGTAATATATTTAAGTTTTATATTAATTAAAAGGTTAAAATATGAAAATTTTGTACACAACATGTCTGAGCATGGTGTAACTGGCTCGTGCAGTCGAAGAAAAATGAAAATCCTGGAATTGCGACTTCATCTGTTAGTTATCGCTAGACGGTGCTCCCACCTCAATTTCTCAATCTCCTTGTACAACAACATCATGATGCTTACGGATATGTAAATGGCTCTAGCGGAATATATCCTGCGTTGTGGGATGTCGATACGGTAAAAAAAGGGACCTAAAAATAATAGTAATTTTTTTCCCGAAACTACAATATTAATGTTAACTTAACGTTTTTCAGGTATATATAGCAGACGAAGAAAATTAGATCCTTATTAAGATTGAAATGCCGTCACTAACTATAACTGTTTATTATACAAACAATTGCGATGCAATTAATTGTGGTGATTCGTTTTGCGTCCACCAGAGAATATACCAAACTCTTATTGAATTCGAGTCGGCATTCCTATGGTTACTAGAACGTATAGGTTACTGGGAAAAAAATGGACTCAGCGAGGTTGACGCATTAGAATATGCTGGGGATGTTCTATGGCCTATGTGTGTTCGTCACGTTCGGCGAAATTCTGGGGTTATCGTATGTATATTACTACAAAATCTGGTTGAAAACCGTTCACTGAAATGGGAAGAAGGAAACATTCAAGATGCTTGTATGAGATATAGAAGATTTATGGTTGATCAACTGTATGCTGGCCGCTATGTTTAGCAAATGTTAACAAAAATAAATAATATAATTGATGTGTGTGTTAGTGTTGGGTTGGACACGGTAGGCACGTGGGTTCGAGTCCCGCTGCCATCATTTTTTTGATGTTTTACTTTCAATTAAGTTTAACATAAAAAATTCAAAAAAAAAAGTAAAAAATTAAATTAATGAGTCGGCGGACGCTTCGGAGGCGTCTGTCGTCAGACGGACGCGTGGCAACATATTTTTTCAAATTATTTGATTTTTATATTTGTTATAATTTTCAGTATATAAATACCCTTGGAAATCAGATGTTTTCTTTCCAAGCAGCGTTATACAATGCATATGTTAATTTCTTTTGATAGTCTACAAATAGAAACAAAGGCGTTTACATGTTTTGAAAATGACGTTTTATTGGTGTTGATGAAAACCGGTAGCAGGGAAGAACTCATCTTCAAAGGACACATGGAAACCGGTGTTGATGAAAAAAGGGTTAGTGAACTTCTCAGAAATGGGAAGAACTCATCTACAAAGAACACATGGAATAACACCGTGTTATCTGTATGGTCTTCCACCTCCTGAAGAAGTCACTTACAGAGGGGGTTATTTGATGTGTAATAAAATTTAGTGGTATGATGTGTAATTTTACTTGTATAATAAAATTTAGTGATATGATGTGTAATTTTTACTGTATTTGGTGTTTTTTAATCTAGAGTTATGTTTTATGAATTACCATTAAAAGCAACTTGCATTCTCCAAACCTAAGAACCAATTGAAATTCATATAAATAAATAATAAAAATAATTTAGATAGTGCATGTTTTTTCAGTTGTTATGTTTTCTGAATGCATGTTTTAAGTTACATGACTTTAGTTTTTTTGGAATGGATATTTTCTTAGCATTAAAGGTAATAGAAAATTAAAGGAAAATTAAAGATTAACCTGAAAAGTGGATAAACTAAAAAAAAAGTAAATGGACGGACTCGTCGGCGGACGCCTGGGGAAGTGTCAGACGGACTCCTCGAGGTTGATGAGATGGAGGCGTCTTGCGTCAGACGGACGCTTGGCAACATATCTTTTTCAAATTGCATGCTCACATAAACACTTCCACGTGAGCCGTTTACCACTTTCCAAACGCAAAGCTTTCACCAAACCTAATTAACAAACAATGGCAAATAACCCCTGGACAGCCGAGGAAGATCTCGCCCTCTGCGAGTCATTTATCGAGGCAGTATGTACTCCTCAAAGCCGTAGACAAGGCGGTTTATGGAGGAGGGTAATGCAAGATTTCACAGCACACACGGGGGCACACAATCGAACCGTGGATGCTTTGTCCTCACGATTTAGGGTGATACGTTCAGATTGTCTGCGGTTTGAGCATATCCACAACGAGGTTGAGTACCTGGGTGGTGACATCGATGAGGACGTCACTTTACAAGTCGCTCTCATCAACTATCGGCATCAGCTTGGGCGGGATTTCAAACGTGTCTCGGAGTAGGAGATCTTAAGGCTATTTTTAGTAGGTTAGGTGTTTTGTATGGTATTAATGTAGTTTATGAAATAAACTTTTAATTAGATGTCACCTTTTTATTTTTATTTTGCACAAACTACACACCCATATAGCATTAAATCGGTTAGCTTGGGATCAGCTGTAACACCCCGAAAATATAAATCCTTATATTAAAATTCTAATGTAATAACAAACAAGAATTTACCAACTAGGAACTTAACCTAGTTAAATTCAAGTCTTGAAATAATTCATAACATGGTTAAGATACTTAAACTTAAGGAAAATCATAGTTGAGGGTTTAAACTTGTCAAAAAGTGAAAGATAATTACTAATAATAACAAAACCAAACCAAACACACAAAAACTTGTGTGTCTGGTCGATCAGGAGAAAGGGGGCGACACAGGGGATTCTCCAACCCTAGCTTCACATCAAAATTTACTAAATTGAAGCTTCAAATCTGTTTCAAATCGAATTCTAAACATGAATTAGTGATCACCTCGTCATAGGGATCAAAAGGTATGTATAATTTTGATATTTTGATTCACCATAAATTCTAGGTTAATGGTGAATAGCTGAAATTGAACCTAGATATGTCATGCATGAATGAATCTTGAAGTAATATGTTGTTTAGGATTAAACCCTAGATGATAAATTATGAAAATCATTGCATGTTACTTGAAGAAATTACAATCACCATTGTAGGTGATTTATGATAGTGTAAAGACTAGACAAGTACTAGGATTATGAATTTTAATCTAGAGAAAAGCTGAATGGTATGATGAAATTCAGCAAATTTGAATGCTTAAATGAGTACAAATGGCTTAATTATAGTAAAATTAGATGTTAAATTGCAAGTCATGAACTTAGTAATAATTGTAGAAAAATCTATTCGTTAGGTGTTCGTTGAAATGCCTAACCGAAGATTTAAATGTTAGAATAGGAGGAAAACGCAGAATTAGTCATGACTCATATTGATGCAATTATGGTCATGAAAAGAGTTCTAAACAAGTTGTAAAACTGAATTTTGTAGGCAAAGAGTCCGGATCATCAAGCGGACAAGCCGGAGGGAATTCACGGGGGAAAGGCGTGCTCTAGAGGTACGAAATTATCGTTTCGTTACATTATAAATAAATTGTTAGTTTTATTTTGTAGTTTTGAAAACATGGTAAACAAGATAGATCAATACGTCACGGAAGTTACTCTTGCATCTTAAACAAGTGAAACAGGTCAAAACATTTGATAGGAATTGGATTTTTGTAATACCTTATTTGATGCCTAAATCTTGGTATCCAAACGGGTCGAACAATCAAGTAAAACGTGGTTAATTGCTTTGAATTATGACGGATTGTTCTTGATATTAGTTAGTGTATAATATGTTGAGAATATGGGAATTTGATGTATTGGTTTCCTAAGAAAAGTGAAATCCAAGAAAATTGTTTTGAGTGAAATGAACAAACCAAACAAAAACATAAATCTCCAGGAGTTACCGTAAATTACGGTAATACCGTAATTTACGGTATAGGTTAATTGTTTACGGTATGGATCTCCTGATTTACGGTGGACCAAAACCCTTCAGGACTCACCATAAATTACGGTAACACCGTAACCGTAATTTACGGTGGAACAGAAAACTTTATTTTTTTTACTTATTTGATGATTGATTCACATGATAAGTCTTATGTACTAAAGTCAAAACTGATATTTTTAATGGTTTTGACCCTAGGTGATTAGATGGACCTTACGGATTGTGATCAAGCAACGTTGAAGAACCGAACACTACTTTTGAAGCTTCCGCTATGTGTTTAACCTTACTTAAATTATGTTTCATGGGTTGTAGACAGTTATAAATCAACTTTTGAATACTTTAATTTAAACATTAGTTGACTAATGTTTTATCTAATTGTAATCTTGATACTTTTGAAACTCATGTTAAACTATTATCTGTTGTATAAAATATTACTTATATTCAAGTAAAATTTAAGGGTGTTACAAGTTGGTAATCAGAGCCTAAGGTTGTCAACAAAGTGTTCGGTTCAAGCTTGATCGATCGTCCGGTAAGAACTAACTTATTTTGTTAATAAATTATGTACTATGTAGAAAATGAGAAATGAACAAATATGCATGAAAAGAGTGTGTAAGCTCACTCAAAAACAATAAATGCATGAAACAAGAATTATTAAATCAAGTTACGGACTTGATTGAATAGAAACAAGAATTATTAAATCAAGTTACGGACTTGATTGAATAGAAACAAGAATTATTAAATCAAGTTACGGACTTGATTGAATAGAAACAAGAATTATTAAATCAAGTTACGGACTTGATTGAATAGAAACAAGAATTATTAAATCAAGTTACGAACTTGATTGAATTGAAACAAGAATGATTAAATCAAGTTATGAACTTGATTAAATCAAAACAAGTAAAGCATGTGTTATAAATGGAATGTTTAACAAACTATGTAAACATTTCAGAAATAGAGATGGCTGATGGAGGTAATGATAATGCGGTGCCAAGAGTCACCGAGCAAATGAAGGAAGTGATTGCCGAAGAGGTTGGAAAGGCGATCGAAAACAGCTTGTCGGGCTTTATTGATAAAATTCAAAACACAGTTTTATCAATAGTAGAAGAGAGAATCAAGAAATTGGAAGATGATTCCAATTCAGCAAAGGAAAAGCATGGTGGACGAAAGCCTTGTTCATACAAGGAATTCATGGCCTGTAAACCACCAATATATAATGGGGAGGTTGATCCAATTGTGTGCCAACGATGGCTAAGTGATATTGAAGGAGTATTCGAGAGAACTCATTGTGATGAAAATGACTACGTAGCTTATGGTACGGGTCAATTAAGAGGTCAAGCGAAAGACTGGTGGGATAACAAAAAGAAGGAGATTGGAAGTGAAGCGGCTAAGGCCATGACATGGGAGGAGTTTAAGACGCCGTTTCTTAAACACCATAGTCCCAAAGCGGTCATAAATAGAATCAAGGAAGAGTTCATGCAACTCAGACACAAGGGTGAATCCATAGACAAGATCACGGGGATGTTTATGGACAAGATAAAGTTCTGTGATGATTTGGTGACAAATGAAGAACAAAAGGTCTATTACTATCATAACATGCTAAGCGCGGAGTATAGAGAGTTCATAACCCCTTCAAAATACGAGACCCTTACCGAGATTGTCAATGCTGCTCGGGAAAGGGAGATCGAACTGAAGAAGAGCATAGAACGGGGTGAACGAAGGGCACAAGATGTGAATCCAAGCCCTACTAAGAAGGCACGAACAAACGAAAGCGCAAAGAAATCTGATACGAAAGGCGGGTCGCCAAGTTGTAGAATCTGCGGGAAAGGTCATAAAGGCGAATGTCGTTACAAGGATAAGCCTTGTCCCATATGCAAGAAAACGGGACATATGGCTATTGTTTTGGTCAAAAATTACAGAAGCAATTTAGTGATCAAATTAGTAATGTGAGGTAGTGTGCTAGAAAGTTTATAGAAAATATGCTTGTTGAGTTATTTAGAAAATCAGTATTCAGGATACGGCTCAGGATATTGAGCTGTATCTGCGATCAAACAGTGAGCAAATAATAAACAAAAAGTAAAGGAAACGACACGAGATGTACGAGGAAAGCCCTTGATCAATCTAGATCGCCGGCACAAAACCTCGGGAGCTGACAATCGCAGCTGCCTTGTTCTTCTTATTGCTTTGAACTTCAGGATACAGTGCAGGATATCAACCAGATCGCTAAGTGTTACAATGAATTCGTGTGAGAGTACAAATTGCGAGAGAACAAGTGTTAGAGTGTAGTGAGTGTGATTGCAGTGAGATTATTGTGTCCTATTTGATCTGGTGTTCCTCCTATTTATAGTAACGAAATACAAACAAATATTCCTATAAATATGGGATGCTCCGAATATTCCACCACGAACGTTGTAGACCGAGTAATAAGGTTTCAACGTCTTTCTTTAAACGGCTTGGACCGAGTCTTCCGCGGAATAAGTCTTCGTGAACGTTGCTAGCTTCTAACACACGTACCTGCACATAATCCATTAGCAATCCCGAGGATACCGTTCAGGATGTTACCAATATCCTGAACCAGCATCCCGGATGTAAACAGATACTACATAAATAAGATATAGATCAAGATATTTTCCAGGATATGGGCTCAGAATTTCACCCATAACAATTGTCCCCAAAAATGTTACCGTTTGATATCCTAACTGTTACATTTTTTCACAGTGGCCGAGGTAATTAAGAGATAAGACTTCTGATGTGACAGCTTTCAACCACCCGGCCTATATTTACTCATCATACCCTATATCTTCTCATCCTCATCTTCTTTTTTACCCACAATCGACAAGAAAAAAGGTAATATTCTCTCTCTCATCTTCATAACCATCTTTCATTTTACTCCGGCTAGAATTCAGGCGACCAAATGCCTAGGCAAACGAGATCCAGTTCAGGCGACTCGGCTCCCACATTCATCCAACAGAATCTTCTCCAAGAACCGGAGAATGAAACATGCACCTTTGATAGTGCTCATCTGTCGGCTTTGAAATCTTCCGGTATCTTTCCGGATGGAACCATATTCCGACCCTTTGACAGAGAAATCCGGTCAGATATGGTTTCCACCGAGTGGATTTGTTTCAATGCTTTCCCCTTCACCTTAGGGCTACGATTCCCCTTTCCGGATTTTATTACCGAGTTCTTTAACATCACTAAAATTTCTTTCAGCCAAACCATGCCAATGCTTTGGCGTGTTTTGTCTGTTCTTGACCAAATCAAGAGAAACCACATACCTGACCTTTCCGTCCATGACCTCCCTTTAGCCTACAAGCTTAGATGCCATGGCTCATCTAGGTTTCTGTTTTACTCTAGTTCCGGCCCCCCATTGATACTTCGTGCCACCAAGAACGAGGATGGTTGGCAATCCAAGTTTTTCTTCGTAAAAAGGGATTCAATCCCTGGTGGAACGGATTATCCGATGAGATGGTTAAGAAAGGGTAGGACTTAGGGTTTAAGAATGATCTTGTCTCTTATCCTGTCTCATATTCTGAACTAACAAATTTTCATTTTTGTGCAGCTGATTTCAGGAAGATTGCACCTCCTCTTGAAAATTCTCAAGAAAGAATAGACGCCATCAGACTCCTTCCAGAGGCAGAGAGAAGTTTCAATCCATCTCCACCGACTCCAAGCCCTCTTTCCAGTGCCAACATGTCTGGTAAGGATCCTGCAAGATATCCTGCACACATATATCTTTCTTTATCTGTTATTCATAGGAGGGATTTAGAATTTACTCCCTGTGTGCAGATTCCAGCAAAGTCCCAGTCTATCTAGACCTGGATGAACTTGACAGCTATCCAACTCCAGCCACAGTCAAGAAGGAGACTCCTGCCGCTACTAGCTCCAAGCCACTCCCAGCTCCCAAGGCCAATCCAAGAACCCGTGCTTCCGCAGCAAAAAAGAGAAAGGGTCTCGAGGTCAGTGCTCCAGGCCCAGAAGGGTTCTCCTATGACGAACTCAGCTTCTCTGACTCCTTAGAGCCAATGGCATCCTTCCTCAACAAGGTAATATCCTGCCGCATATCCTTCATGTATATCCTGCACATATATCCTGCTCGTATATCCTAACAGGATATCCTGGTAGGATGTCTTAGTCAGCATACATTCTAACTCCATACCTGTAATTAATGTGCAGGGCCTCCAGCATTTGCTCCACTTGTACAATGACGCTTGTGGTACTGTGGCACTTCATGAAGCCAGGATCAAGCAGCTCGAGAGCACCGTTGCTGACCAAGGTGCTATTGCTGAAGCAAAGAGCCGGCACTATGAAAGCTTGCTAAAGAAGGTCACCCAAGACGCTGAGGTCAAACTTGCCAGCGTTCAAATGGATCATGATCAGGCCTTGATCAACTTTCGAGAGGGAATCAAGGCTTCTGCTATCGTCTCCCTGCTACAAGCATGCATCAAGATGGCCTACGAGGCCAAGGAGACGGGCCTTGTTTGTCCATCTTGGCCAGTTGAATCCTGGGTGGCTAAGTTAAAGGAGCTCGGAGGCAAAGCTGTGCCACTTCCTGCTGAAGCCGGTGAGTCCTCTAAGTCAGCAGAGGTGGTGGTCCAAGCTGGAGAGAAGAAGGATGCTGGAGGTGATGCTGAGATGGACATTGGTCAGGATGCTGCGCAGGATGCTGGTCAAGATGCTGGAGCGGAGAAGTCTGAGAAGGTTGGAGGTGATGCCGCTGTGTGAGGGCATTTAGGTGGGCGATGACGGATATACGTGCCAAGGCCAGAGCCCACCTTTTTGAATTTGAATGTTGGTTTGTAGTTCCACAAACAATTTACTTTTCCGCATTTTACTTTCCCGTACTTGAACAATTTACATTTCCTGCATGCTTTTTGAACAATACAACAGTTGAAGGTGGATGGGTCTCGGTTTGAGATGAAGCCTTCAACTGTTGGGTAAATATGGTTATGAACTATTAGTGCTCTTAGTGGATGGGCCTTGTTTTGAGGTGAAACTAAGAGCACATCTTTTGGTAGGTTAATAATATAACTACTCTTTTGACTTTATTATTGTCACACAAATTTTACTTGTGAAAATTGTTTGGTTTGATCATTCTTAGGAACACATATCATAAATGTATCCTGGGAGATATCCTGAAAGATATCTTAAAAGGAATATTGAAATATAATCTATAAATTGTCCAGACAAAAAGGAGAGATCATACCAGAGATTCTTAGAGAGTCAGTTCCAATCCTTTATCATAAATTTGTCCCCAGTGCATACTTATAAACGTGTGTCCCCTGTGTTCGACAAAAACACAAATGTATTTACATTTTGACTTGAATGGATTCCGAATGCCTAAGGGCAGAACCCCTGATATCCTGAAAAGAATCCTTAGCATACTGGGGATAAACCCTGATATCTGGGGATAAACCCTAAATTTCATGCGCTACAGGCGAGAGTGTATAAACTCCAATTCTTAGAAAGGTGAAAACCTTTAAACCTTTGAGAGTATGAAAATACTCTTTCGTGAGAGAGGGTGATCAATCCTCATATACCTTTAGGATCCAGGATATAGCCAACAGTAACGAAATTGTCAGCCACTTTTTGTAACGCCTCGCATTTCCGTATTCTATTATTATTATTATTATTATTATTTTTTTTATATATATCCGTAGTTAAAAACCGAACAGGAAAACGGGCCACTTAATTACAGGATTGGGCTTGTGGGCCTTGGGCCCAAGCCCAAAGCCCACTAAACTAACCTAATTATAAAATTGAGCCAAACCCTAATCCCTTTTATAAACAGCCGTTATTTATGTATATACACCACAAGAATGGAGACTTCATCAGCTCCAACAAAATTCAACACACAAATAGAAAACACAGGCCTTTCATCTTCATTTTTAAACATAACCCTGATCCATCTCCCACATACCCTCTCTAGTTTCTTCTCCGGTGGTCCCCTCCGACGGTTCATCGTTCGACGCACACCCCTCCCACTCCGCGAGACACCTGCAACACCCCCCGTTTCTCACCGATAAGTAACGGCAGCAGCACCACCAGCGATGGCGGTGCTCAGTGGTGGCGGAGGACCGAGAGGAAGAGAGAGAGAGAAGACGAAGAACGACGGCGACAGCACCGCCATACGCGGCGGCGACAGTGGCGGCGTGTGGTGGTTGTCCGGCGAGCAACGGCGGTTCCTGTTTCTTCCCCGACACACTTTCATTCAGAATCGGTGGTAGTGGTGGTGGTTACGGTTGAGCTCGGGATCAAGCAGGTCAGGTTATAACTCCGGTTAGCCGATTCAGCTTCTGTTTGGGTTTCTTCGATTCAGATTTTGGCACCGGATTCCTTCAGTTCAGGGTTCGCGTTCAATTTCCGACCGATGTTAACCAGCTCTAAGTCGACATCAGTTAAGATTCAAGCTCAGTTCCGTTCTAGTGGAGTTAACTCGGTTCAGTCCGGGTTAACTCAGTTCAATCTAGTCCAACTCGGTTTAGCTTCTGACAAGAGACTCCGGTTCAGATTTGGTTCAGGTCTTGGTTCAGATGGTTTCGGCTCAGGTCAGTTTGGTTCAACACCTCGGGTCTCGGCTTGTACTTTGGTTCAGTCTTCTTTGTTCAACTACAATTCGGGTCATATCTCGGTTCAGGTTCGCATTCGAACTCGGTCCGGTATTTTATCTCATTCGTTCTTTTAAATGCTCATTGAACTTTGTAAACAGAAACACAATGGATGCAAATATAAACAGCAACATGCTCCTGTTTTGGTTCAGTTCGATTCATGTTCAATTCCAGCTTCGTTTCGGCTCAAGGTACAAGTTTTGGTTTTCGTTTCAGCCGCGATTCATACCTAGTTCGGGTCATTCTAGTTCGAGTTCTATTTCGGGTCAACGGGTTAAAACAAGACTTAGTATTTTCACGACACAAATATGTCAATTATAATGTATTTAAGTTTGTTATCGCAACGCCGAACCTTATATGATTTGTAAATTTGCATGGAATATATATACATAATATTATCGTTTAGTTTATTGTTGAATTTTGACAATATATCGACAACTTGTATTGTCGGGATCGTCCAAAAACAGAGGAAACTCTGCCCGTTTTTCGTAAAATTCCGTAAACCGAAACGCATTAATTTTTAAAACGAAACACGTTACTTTTGTAAACCGAAACCTTTCAACAACGATTTATTTTTATGAAATAGTTATAAATGTATGATTATTTATATTTTTGACAACTTTTCAACGATACTCTTGATAGACTCGATTTATAAATTTTACATAAACTATATAAAATATATATGAATATATACATGTTTATGTTAACTAGATATACTCTATATTCCAATTCAATTCCCCCGTCATAATTCCGAATACTCATACACCCCCGTTTACCCATATAGGGTGACCTCGGTGTTCCAATCTCCTAATCTAGTCAACTCGTCATACTTGGATAATCGGAAGACTTAGCAATTATGTGAGTATACTCGTATTTTCCCTTTTTTTTTACTTTTACACTTTTGGGGTGTAACATGTTTACTTATCAACAAACTTGCACATGAACATTTTGCTTAAACATATGAACATTCCTATTAACATACTTGTATACGTGATTGCTTGATACATAAATGTGGGTGAGACTTATGTGTAGAACTTATCATTAACTTCGTACGAGCCAAACCTTGACATATGTAGCGCTATAGGATTAACGACCCGCCCGAAACTTGGGGTAATGTCATGAGCATATTGCGTTTCTTGGTTTGATATGTTAGACACATGCCATATTTAGTGGATATCTTGGATCACATGCTTGCTATGAGGAATTGTTCAAAAAAACTTATCTTTTGCTATGTACGTACCAAACTTGTATACTCGCAATTGCTTTTGCATTGAATTGTATTTTAAACATGTTACAGGTTGATGATGATGATGATATGAAAAGAAGTAGCATTGATGCTTAGATACACATATAGACGTTTAGGTTTAATATGTTGTATCAAATTTTTGATTATGTTGTTCGTATTTCTTTTGAACTTGTTGTTATTTGAGATTATGTAATGTTGACAATTTGAAGTTATGGAATGAAATGGGAATTATTTAAATATTGTCACAAATAGCGTTATAATGTCTCTAGCAATCTTCACACTTCGTCTCATCCCGATGTTTCCGCCATTGGTTGGGGTGTGACAGATTGGTATCAGAGCCATAACTATAGGGAATTAGGAAAAGTAGGAATGCTTTAACCTAGTCTATAGTTTTAGAGCCTTATTCGTATGTTTTGCTTGAACAACTACATGATACTTTATGTGTTTCTTATTTATGCTCTTTTAAACATGTATGTCACTCATGTGTAATATTTGACATGTTATTCTTATGCATTAATGCTTGTTTTATTATGTGTTAATACTTGTTT
This sequence comes from Helianthus tuberosus, assembly GCA_030545235.1. Classification (NCBI taxonomy): domain Eukaryota; kingdom Viridiplantae; phylum Streptophyta; class Magnoliopsida; order Asterales; family Asteraceae; genus Helianthus; species Helianthus tuberosus. The sequence goes on along the minus strand of CM060424.1, from coordinate 58,651,726 downwards.
TATCATTGTTCGATTCTTTACGTGTTATTCCTGACGTACTTCTCTATGTGTTAATACTTGTTTTATCATTTCATTATTTACGTACCATTCTTTCTTATGTGTTCATACTTGTTTGTGTATTCATTTGACATACACTTCCCTCATGCATTTTACCCGATATTTCTAAATCCGAAAACACTCATAATACACAAACGAGACGACTTCACCAAAATAGGCGTGAAACCCACAATTTGGTGAATGACTCTCAATCCTTCTACTTTTCTTTTCTTACACGAAATTTACCACCAAGTTAGGAGTGAAATCCTCACCTTGATGGAGAATTTCAAAATTTCAAATTCTCGTGGACCCTCGTCGACAAGTCGAAATTAAATTTTGACCCGACGAGTACCAACCACATTTAGGGTACGAAATCGTCAAGTTAGGGGTGAAACCCGCACCTTGTCGACTAGTTCCTCTCCTTGATTTTCAAAAGTCCCGCCAAGTCTCGAAATTTTAATGGATTTGGGAACATGTAGTAACTGGAAGGGTGAGTACCGTTAGCCGAGGTATCGGCGAGAGTATTCCACCTATTAGGCCAAAGCATGTTTCTAAATTTCAAAAGATCTTTCGACTACTTTGGTTAGTCAATGTTCCGTTTGGAACCATCTAAGTTTTACACGAGTTAAGCTTTATTATTTTTGATCTTTTGTCAATTTAGAACAATTTTTCTTTTCGAGATTTCATTTTTGCGCACACATCATATTCTTACTTTTCATACGATTATACATTATTAGCATACATAATTTTATGTAATTTTATTTACATTTCTTGCAACAACAAATGGAGACATGTCGTCAAGATAGGAGTGATTCCCTTACCTTGATGACTAACTCCGTTTTATTTCCCACCTTACAACGACCTCACCAACGAGTTAGGGGTGATTCCCTTACCTAGGTGATCGTTACCAACGCTTTCTTTTAATAGGCTATATTATGTAAACACAATCATGCTCATACCTAAATCATTCATCATGTATTTCAAAATGCTTCATTTATTTAAACGTACCTCTTATTCTATAATCTATTTTCACATCACTCGCATACACAAAAATTTTAATGTTACCATAACCGCGTGTTCCTCGATTCTCAAAATTTAACGAAATACTACTTGTCAGCCTAGTCGGTTTAATAAATCCGTTGCCCACAAATTCACCAATCAACGTAAACATTGAAACACGCTCCTCTCACACCATTAAACTAGAGATTTTTATTCTCAATTGAGAATCAAACCAATTTTTTCGCACACACCTATAAAATATTACCAATATTATTCATTCATTTACTAAAATTCCTTTTCAAAACCAATGAAACATTTTTCAACAATCACTAAGTTCATGTACCAAAATCCTTTTCTAAGGATCAATTTTTTTACAAGAAGCAGTAAGTTTCAAAATTTTCTAACGCAAAGTTACTTAAAACGATGCAAACTTATTAATCTCTAAAATTTTTCAAAACCTCACTCGATATGTCAATTAAATTCAAAATACGTGGGCAAGGAAACTTCATAAGCACCGACAAATTTTCAACTTATGCAAACCCTTTTAAAACCGCAGTGGCATTTCCATTCCTTTACAAAGTACTTTCCACATAACCAATAAACGTTTTATACTCTCTTACGTTCACAAACTAGAGTCTATGTTTCGTGACGACTCAATCTATTTTAACTTCACGTTTTGATCAAACAACTATATATGCATATCATATTACACGTTTTAGTCAAATATCTCAAGGCAATCTCACGCGCGTCACTCATTCCCCTTTCTTTCATACTCAAAATTTTTAATCTTTTACGCGCACAAACTCGTGTATTTTGACCTATACTATAAACAAAATCATTACTTCCTACATCCATACTTATACATTTTATGTATTCACTAATGTTCACACTTACACATTTATGTTATACTCACGATTCAAAATTCATACGTTTTACGTTATACATACACCCACAATTATACATTTACGATACACTTACATTCATGTTTATATTACATTCATATTCATGTTCATACATTTTATGTTCTCATTTACGCATATACAACCTTGTTTACACTTATATACATACAACATATATTTTATTCATACTTAAACCTTCATGTTTTACACCTATATTCACGTTCATATCTATGCACATGCATCTTGTGTTCACACTTATACTCGTATTCATACTCATACGCTTTGTGTTCATACTTATACTCATGTTTGTACTCACACTTATACTTATTTTTCATACACATTATGCTTATCCTTTTTCTCATACTCATGCCATGCGTGTTGTGTTTATGCTCAAGTGTGTATTCATATTTAAACCTATGCTATACTTATGCTTCATTTATACGCAAGATTCATACATTCGTACCCGTACGCGAGCGTAATCCGAGTGATTTGCTTACGTGGGTCCCATACATACTTAAGCATGGACTTGCTTACATACTACATTCTTACACGTACACATTCTTAATTTTTAAATTATGTATACCCTGATTCATACACGACTAGTACAACCTATGCGGATTATGCGACGATCAATATAATCGCGGGTGCACACGGGATTATAGTGATAGGCGTATGAGAACCATAGAGTGTACTATTGTGTGTGGTAAGACACGGAACGTAACATGACACGAATAACGAAACGGACGTAACATGGTCAAAACATGGTGGATACGCCGCTGGTACTTCCTATATATAAGTGTTTTCACCATGTTACCAGAATTTCGTAAAACGTGCCATGAGAAATTCAGTGTTTTGCAGACCTTTGAACCTAATACGTAAACTTTAACAACTCATAAACGCATTATATCCGATTATCCATGACGAGACCCCATTCATAACGCACTATTTTCGTCTATCCGATACTTATACTATTCTTATACTCACAACGTCTATTAGATCGATCATTCACCCTTATACCTCAATTATTCTCCGTTGTCTCAAACTCCAAAGCCTCAATTTTAAACAATCATCTCCTGATTGCCAAAACCCTTTCAAGTCTTCCTTCTGGATAAATTTCGGGACGAAATTTCCTAAAGGAGGGGAGACTGTAACGCCTCGCATTTCCGTATTCTATTATTATTATTATTATTATTATTATTATTATTTATTTTTTTTATATATCCGTAGTTAAAAACCGAACAGGAAAACGGGCCACTTAATTACAGGATTGGGCTTGTGGGCCTTGGGCCCAAGCCCAAAGCCCACTAAACTAACCTAATTATAAAATTGAGCCAAACCCTAATCCCTTTTATAAACAACCGTTATTTATGTATATACACCACAAGAATGGAGACTTCATCAGCTCCAACAAAATTCAACACACAAATAGAAAACACAGGCCTTTCATCTTCATTTTTAAACATAACCCTGATCCATCTCCCACATACCCTCTCTAGTTTCTTCTCCGGTGGTCCCCTCCGACGGTTCATCGTTCGACGCACACCCCTCCCACTCCGCGAGACACCTGCAACACCCCCCGTTTCTCACCGATAAGTAACGGCAGCAGCACCACCAGCGATGGCGGTGCTCAGTGGTGGCGGAGGACCGAGAGGAAGAGAGAGAGAGAGAAGACGAAGAACGACGGCGACAGCACCGCCATACGCGGCGGCGACAGTGGCGGCGTGTGGTGGTTGTCCGGCGAGCAACGGCGGTTCCTGTTTCTTCCCCGACACACTTTCATTCAGAATCGGTGGTAGTGGTGGTGGTTACGGTTGAGCTCGGGATCAAGCAGGTCAGGTTATAACTCCGGTTAGCCGATTCAGCTTCTGTTTGGGTTTCTTCGATTCAGATTTTGGCACCGGATTCCTTCAGTTCAGGGTTCGCGTTCAATTTCCGACCGATGTTAACCAGCTCTAAGTCGACATCAGTTAAGATTCAAGCTCAGTTCCGTTCTAGTGGAGTTAACTCGGTTCAGTCCGGGTTAACTCAGTTCAATCTAGTCCAACTCGGTTTAGCTTCTGACAAGAGACTCCGGTTCAGATTTGGTTCGGGTCTTGGTTCAGATGGTTTCGGCTCAGGTCAGTTTGGTTCAACACCTCGGGTCTCGGCTCGTACTTTGGTTCAGTCTTCTTTGTTCAACTACAATTCGGGTCATATCTCGGTTCAGGTTCGCATTCGAACTCGGTCCGGTATTTTATCTCATTCGTTCTTTTAAATGCTCATTGAACTTTGTAAACAGAAACACAATGGATGCAAATATAAACAGCAACATGCTCCTGTTTTGGTTCAGTTCGATTCATGTTCAATTCCAGCTTCGTTTCGGCTCAAGGTACAAGTTTTGGTTTTCGTTTCAGCCGCGATTCATACCTAGTTCGGGTCATTCTAGTTCGAGTTCTATTTCGGGTCAACGGGTTAAAACAAGACTTAGTATTTTCACGACACAAATATGTCAATTATAATGTATTTAAGTTTGTTATCGCAACGCCGAACCTTATATGATTTGTAAATTTGCATGGAATATATATACATAATATTATCGTTTAGTTTATTGTTGAATTTTGACAATATATCGACAACTTGTATTGTCGGGATCGTCCAAAAACAGAGGAAACTCTGCCCGTTTTTCGTAAAATTCCGTAAACCGAAACGCATTAATTTTTAAAACGAAACACGTTACTTTTGTAAACCGAAACCTTTCAACAACGATTTATTTTTATGAAATAGTTATAAATGTATGATTATTTATATTTTTGACAACTTTTCAACGATACTCTTGATAGACTCGATTTATAAATTTTACATAAACTATATAAAATATATATGAATATATACATGTTTATGTTAACTAGATATACTCTATATTCCAATTCAATTCCTCCGTCATAATTCCGAATACTCATACACCCTCGTTTACCCATATAGGGTGACCTCGGTGTTCCAATCTCCTAATCTAGTCAACTCGTCATACTTGGATAATCGGAAGACTTAGCAATTATGTGAGTATACTCGTATTTTCCCTTTTTTTTTACTTTTACACTTTTGGGGTGTAACATGTTTACTTATCAACAAACTTGCACATGAACATTTTGCTTAAACATATGAACATTCCTATTAACATACTTGTATACGTGATTGCTTGATACATAAATGTGGGTGAGACTTATGTGTAGAACTTATCATTAACTTCGTACGAGCCAAACCTTGACATATGTAGCGCTATAGGATTAACGACCCGCCCGAAACTTGGGGTAATGTCATGAGCATATTGCGTTTCTTGGTTTGATATGTTAGACACATGCCATATTTAGTGGATATATTGGATCACATGCTTGCTATGAGGAATTGTTCAAAAAAACTTATCTTTTGCTATGTACGTACCAAACTTGTATACTCGCAATTGCTTTTGCATTGAATTGTATTTTAAACATGTTACAGGTTGATGATGACGATGATATGAAAAGAAGTAGCATTGATGCCTAGATACACATATAGACGTTTAGGTTTAATATGTTGTATCAAATTTTTGATTATGTTGTTCGTATTTCTTTTGAACTTGTTGTTATTTGAGATTATGTAATGTTGACAATTTGAAGTTATGGAATGAAATGGGAATTATTTAAATATTGTCACAAATAGCGTTATAATGTCTCTAGCAATCTTCACACTTCGTCTCATCCCGATGTTTCCGCCATTGGTTGGGGTGTGACAGATTGGTATCAGAGCCATAACTATAGGGAATTAGGAAAAGTAGGAATGCTTTAACCTAGTCTATAGTTTTAGAGCCTTATTCGTATGTTTTGCTTGAACAACTACATGATACTTTATGTGTTTCTTATTTATGCTCTTTTAAACATGTATGTCACTCATGTGTAATATTTGACATGTTATTCTTATGCATTAATGCTTGTTTTATTATGTGTTAATACTTGTTTTATCATTGTTCGATTCTTTACGTGTTATTCCTGACGTACTTCTCTATGTGTTAATACTTGTTTTATCATTTCATTATTTACGTACCATTCTTTCTTATGTGTTCATACTTGTTTGTGTATTCATTTGACATACACTTCCCTCATGCATTTTACCCGATATTTCTAAATCCGAAAACACTCATAATACACAAACGAGACGACTTCACCAAAATAGGCGTGAAACCCACAATTTGGTGAATGACTCTCAATCCTTCTACTTTTCTTTTCTTACACGAAATTTACCACCAAGTTAGGAGTGAAATCCTCACCTTGATGGAGAATTTCAAAATTTCAAATTCTCGTGGACCCTCGTCGACAAGTCGAAATTAAATTTTGACCCGACGAGTACCAACCACATTTAGGGTACGAAATCGTCAAGTTAGGGGTGAAACCCGCACCTTGTCGACTAGTTCCGCTCCTTGATTTTCAAAAGTCCCGCCAAGTCTCGAAATTTTAATGGATTTGGGAACATGTAGTAACTGGAAGGGTGAGTACCGTTAGCCGAGGTATCGGCGAGAGTATTCCACCTATTAGGCCAAAGCATGTTTCTAAATTTCAAAAGATCTTTCGACTACTTTGGTTAGTCAATGTTCCGTTTGGAACCATCTAAGTTTTACACGAGTTAAGCTTTATTATTTTTGATCTTTTGTCAATTTAGAACAATTTTTCTTTTCGAGATTTCATTTTTGCGCACACATCATATTCTTACTTTTCATACGATTATACATTATTAGCATACATAATTTTATGTAATTTTATTTACATTTCTTGCAACAACAAATGGAGACATGTCGTCAAGATAGGAGTGATTCCCTTACCTTGATGACTAACTCCGTTTTATTTCCCACCTTACAACGACCTCACCAACGAGTTAGGGGTGATTCCCTTACCTAGGTGATCGTTACCAACGCTTTCTTTTAATAGGCTATATTATGTAAACACAATCATGCTCATACCTAAATCATTCATCATGTATTTCAAAATGCTTCATTTATTTAAACGTACCTCTTATTCTATAATCTATTTTCACATCACTCGCATACACAAAAATTTTAATGTTACCATAACCGCGTGTTCCTCGATTCTCAAAATTTAACGAAATACTACTTGTCAGCCTAGTCGGTTTAATAAATCCGTTGCCCACAAATTCACCAATCAACGTAAACATTGAAACACGCTCCTCTCACACCATTAAACTAGAGATTTTTATTCTCAATTGAGAATCAAACCAATTTTTTCGCACACACCTATAAAATATTACCAATATTATTCATTCATTTACTAAAATTCCTTTTCAAAACCAATGAAACATTTTTCAACAATCACTAAGTTCATGTACCAAAATCCTTTTCTAAGGATCAATTTTTTTACAAGAAGCAGTAAGTTTCAAAATTTTCTAACGCAAAGTTACTTAAAACGATGCAAACTTATTAATCTCTAGAATTTTTCAAAACCTCACTCGATATGTCAATTAAATTCAAAACACGTGGGCAAGGAAACTTCATAAGCACCGACAAATTTTCAACTTATGCAAACCCTTTTAAAACCGCAGTGGCATTTCCATTCCTTTACAAAGTACTTTCCACATAACCAATAAACGTTTTATACTCTCTTACGTTCACAAACTAGAGTCTATGTTTCGTGACGACTCAATCTATTTTAACTTCACGTTTTGATCAAACAACTATATATGCATATCATATTACACGTTTTAGTCAAATATCTCAAGGCAATCTCACGCGCGTCACTCATTCCCCTTTCTTTCATACTCAAAATTTTTAATCTTTTACGCGCACAAACTCGTGTATTTTGACCTATACTATAAACAAAATCATTACTTCCTACATCCATACTTATACATTTTATGTATTCACTAATGTTCACACTTACACATTTATGTTATACTCACGATTCAAAATTCATACGTTTTACGTTATACATACACCCACAATTATACATTTACGATGCACTTACATTCATGTTTATATTACATTCATATTCATGTTCATACATTTTATGTTCTCATTTACGCATATACAACCTTGTTTACACTTATATACATACAACATATATTTTATTCATACTTAAACCTTCATGTTTTACACCTATATTCACGTTCATATCTATGCACATGCATCTTGTGTTCACACTTATACTCGTATTCATACTCATACGCTTTGTGTTCATACTTATACTCATGTTTGTACTCACACTTATACTTATTTTTCATACACATTATGCTTATCCTTTTTCTCATACTCATGCCATGCGTGTTGTGTTTATGCTCAAGTGTGTATTCATATTTAAACCTATGCTATACTTATGCTTCATTTATACGCAAGATTCATACATTCGTACCCGTACGCGAGCGTAATCCGAGTGATTTGCTTACGTGGGTCCCATACATACTTAAGCATGGACTTGCTTACATACTACATTCTTACACGTACACATTCTTAATTTTTAAATTATGTATACCCTGATTCATACACGACTAGTACAACCTATGCGGATTATGCGACGATCAATATAATCGCGGGTGCACACGGGATTATAGTGATAGGCGTATGAGAACCATAGAGTGTACTATTGTGTGTGGTAAGACACGGAACGTAACATGACACGAATAACGAAACGGACGTAACATGGTCAAAACATGGTGGATACGCCGCTGGTACTTCCTATATATAAGTGTTTTCACCATGTTACCAGAATTTCGTAAAACGTGCCATGAGAAATTCAGTGTTTTGCAGACCTTTGAACCTAATACGTAAACTTTAACAACTCATAAACGCATTATATCCGATTATCCATGACGAGACCCCATTCTTAACGCACTATTTTCGTCTATCCGATACTTATACTATTCTTATACTCACAACGTCTATTAGATCGATCATTCACCCTTATACCTCAATTATTCTCCGTTGTCTCAAACTCCAAAGCCTCAATTTTAAACAATCATCTCCTGATTGCCAAAACCCTTTCAAGTCTTCCTTCTGGATAAATTTCAGGACGAAATTTCCTAAAGGAGGGGAGACTGTAACGCCTCGCATTTCCGTATTCTATTATTATTATTATTATTATTATTATTATTTTTTTTTATATATCCGTAGTTAAAAACCGAACAGGAAAACGGGCCACTTAATTAAAGACCGATGTTAACCAGCTCTAAGTCGACATCAGTTAAGATTCAAGCTCAGTTCCGTTCTAGTGGAGTTAACTCGGTTCAGTCCGGGTTAACTCAGTTCAATCTAGTCCAACTCGGTTTAGCTTCTGACAAGAGACTCCGGTTCAGATTTGGTTCGGGTCTTGGTTCAGATGGTTTCGGCTCAGGTCAGTTTGGTTCAACACCTCGGGTCTCGGCTCGTACTTTGGTTCAGTCTTCTTTGTTCAACTACAATTCGGGTCATATCTCGGTTCAGGTTCGCATTCGAACTCGGTCCGGTATTTTATCTCATTCGTTCTTTTAAATGCTCATTGAACTTTGTAAACAGAAACACAATGGATGCAAATATAAACAGCAACATGCTCCTGTTTTGGTTCAGTTCGATTCATGTTCAATTCCAGCTTCGTTTCGGCTCAAGGTACAAGTTTTGGTTTTCGTTTCAGCCGCGATTCATACCTAGTTCGGGTCATTCTAGTTCGAGTTCTATTTCGGGTCAACGGGTTAAAACAAGACTTAGTATTTTCACGACACAAATATGTCAATTATAATGTATTTAAGTTTGTTATCGCAACGCCGAACCTTATATGATTTGTAAATTTGCATGGAATATATATACATAATATTATCGTTTAGTTTATTGTTGAATTTTGACAATATATCGACAACTTGTATTGTCGGGATCGTCCAAAAACAGAGGAAACTCTGCCCGTTTTTCGTAAAATTCCGTAAACCGAAACGCATTAATTTTTAAAACGAAACACGTTACTTTTGTAAACCGAAACCTTTCAACAACGATTTATTTTTATGAAATAGTTATAAATGTATGATTATTTATATTTTTGACAACTTTTCAACGATACTCTTGATAGACTCGATTTATAAATTTTACATAAACTATATAAAATATATATGAATATATACATGTTTATGTTAACTAGATATACTCTATATTCCAATTCAATTCCCCCGTCATAATTCCGAATACTCATACACCCCCGTTTACCCATATAGGGTGACCTCGGTGTTCCAATCTCCTAATCTAGTCAACTCGTCATACTTGGATAATCGGAAGACTTAGCAATTATGTGAGTATACTCGTATTTTCCCTTTTTTTTTACTTTTACACTTTTGGGGTGTAACATGTTTACTTATCAACAAACTTGCACATGAACATTTTGCTTAAACATATGAACATTCCTATTAACATACTTGTATACGTGATTGCTTGATACATAAATGTGGGTGAGACTTATGTGTAGAACTTATCATTAACTTCGTACGAGCCAAACCTTGACATATGTAGCGCTATAGGATTAACGACCCGCCCGAAACTTGGGGTAATGTCATGAGCATATTGCGTTTCTTGGTTTGATATGTTAGACACATGCCATATTTAGTGGATATCTTGGATCACATGCTTGCTATGAGGAATTGTTCAAAAAAACTTATCTTTTGCTATGTACGTACCAAACTTGTATACTCGCAATTGCTTTTGCATTGAATTGTATTTTAAACATGTTACAGGTTGATGATGACGATGATATGAAAAGAAGTAGCATTGATGCCTAGATACACATATAGACGTTTAGGTTTAATATGTTGTATCAAATTTTTGATTATGTTGTTCGTATTTCTTTTGAACTTGTTGTTATTTGAGATTATGTAATGTTGACAATTTGAAGTTATGGAATGAAATGGGAATTATTTAAATATTGTCACAAATAGCGTTATGATGTCTCTAGCAATCTTCACACTTCGTCTCATCCCGATGTTTCCGCCATTGGTTGGGGTGTGACACTTTTACATGAACTGGTCCCGCTACCTCGAACTATACCTAGATAACTTGCGCTCCAGGCGAGGTGTTTAAACCCAATTCGAAAGAAAGGTGAATACCTTTAAACCTTTGAAGGGATCAGGATCCCTTAAACGTGAGAGAGGGGGCCAATCCTCTAATCTTTCGACTTATCCTGAGTATATATCCTGGAGCTATATCCTGAAACATATCCTGCAAAACAATTGTAAACTAAGGTGGGTGTTAGCTAACACCCCTCCGATGCTTAAGTCAGTATTGGGTTCAAGATAATAAACAAATATATTTAAAAGAGATAGAACACATACCATTCCGAGATAGAAAATAAATTCTACTCTTACTTGAAATAGAGCTTCAAATGTATTGCATTCCAGGATCTTGGTAGCATATCCCCTTCCACATTCCTGAGTCGATATGCTCCTTTCCCTGCTTCTGACTCGACTTCATAAGGTCCTTCCCATTTCGGAGCTAGCTTGCCATCGGCAGGATTAGTGGTATTTTGAAAAGCCTTTCTCAGCACCCAATCACCAACTCGAAATCTTCTAGTCCTTATGTTCTTATTATATGCTCTGGATATTCTTTGTTGATATGCTGCTATCCTTAGCCTTGCTGCATCTCTCTTTTCGTCTATAGTATCCAAATCCTGACATAAGACTTCGGGATTCTGTTCAGGATCCTGCAACATAGATCTTGCAGTAGGTATCGTCATTTCTGTTGGAATCATCGCCTCTGCTCCAAATACCAAGGAAAACGGGGTTTGGCCCGTTGCATTCTTCACCGTTGTCCTATCAGCCCACAAAACAAAGGGTAACTCTTCCGCCCATCTTCCTTTTTTGGCTCCAAGCCTCTTCTTTAAGTTATTGACTATTATCTTGTTCGAGGATTCGGCTTGTCCATTCGCTTGAGGATGTACCGGAGTAGATGTGATCATTTTGATTCCCCAACTCTTGCAAAAGTCAGTAGTTCTTTTGCTTATAAATTGGGACCCATTATCACAAATGATCTCAGCTGGTACTCCAAACCTAGTCAGGATATTCCTTTTTATAAAGGATACTACTTCTTGGTCTCTTACTTGGACAAATGCTTCAGCCTCAACCCACTTGGAGAAATAATCTGTCATAGCTAACATAAAAACTTTTCCTCCCGGAGCTTTTGGTAACTTCCCTACTATATCCATCCCCCATTTCATGAATGGCCAAGGGGAAACTACAGGATATAGTGGTTCGGCTGGTTGATGTAGTATGTTACTATGCCTTTGACATGCATCACATCTTCGAGCATATTCTGCAGCATCTTTTCTCATTGTTGGCCAAAAGTATCCTGTCCTCAATACTTTCGAGAATAATGATCTGCCCCCAGTGTGATTACCACAGTCCCCTTCATGTATATCCTGAAGTACTTCTTTGGCTTCATGATCCTCCAAGCACCTTAAATATGGTCCTGCAAGAGATTTCTTGTATAAAATATTATTTATAATAGTGAATCGTGATACCTTCATCCTAAATGCCTTAGGATTTTCATTTTCGGGGACGTGTCCATCTTTAAGATATTTCAGAATTGGAGTTGTCCAGGATTTAGGATCCTGTTCAGGATATTCCACTCCAGGACCCCGAATATCCGCTACTTCGTTATCCTGAGGATTCGTTGCAGGATATAAGACATGTATCACAGGTATTTGGGTCCCTTCCGGTATCCTGATTGATGATCCCAGATTTGCTAAGGCATCCGCTTCAGCATTATCCTCTCTTGGTACCTGTTCAAGTGTAAAAACATCGAAATATCCTGCTAATTTTTTGAGAATATCAAGATATTCAGTCAATTTCTCACCCTTAACTGCATAGGATCCATTAAAATGGTTAGTAATTAACAAAGAGTCAACATATACTTGTAAATTTTTTATACTCATACTCTTAGCCAATTCTAATCCTGCAATTAAAGCTTCATATTCTGCCTCATTATTAGTAGCAGGAAATTCACACCTAATAGCCTGGGGTAATATGTCCCCCTGTGGCGATTTTAGTAGTATTCCTAATCCTACTCCTCTTATATTAGATGCACCATCAGTATATAATGTCCAGGATCCTGAGGATTCTCCTAATTGTTGAACTTCTAGGTCTACCTCATCCTGAATGTCACTACTAAAATCAGCCACAAAGTCAGCTAAAGCCTGAGATTTTATGGCATTCCTAGGTTCATATACTAAATCATAAGCACTCAACTTTACTGACCACTTAGCCATCCTGCCTGACATCTCTGGTTTCCTAAGCACATTCTTGACAGGATAATTTGTTTTAACATGAATCCTATGAGTCTCGAAATAATGTCTAAGTTTTGTTGATGCCATGACTAATGCTAGTATTAATTTTTCTAAATGAGAATATCTAGTTTCGGCATTTAACAAGCTTTTACTAACATAATAAACAGGATATTGCTGACCTTCATGGTCCTTTACAAGGACGGCACTTACAGCATTCCCTGATACCGCGAGGTATAGGGATAATGGTTCACCATTCTCAGGCTTCATCAGTAGAGGTGCGGTTGAAAGATATTGCTTTAAATCCTGTAGGGCCGCTTCATGCTTCTCACCCCACTCGAATTTTTTGTTCTTCTTCAGGATATCATAAAAATCTTTGCATTTCTCTGAGGATCTTGAGATAAATCTGTTTAATGCTGCCACTCGCCCCGTTAATTGTTGAACATCTTTCATATTTGAGGGCGATTTAATATCCAAGATGGCTTTAATCTGCTCCGGGCTCGCTTCTATTCCTCTTTTGGTCACCATATATCCTAGAAATGTTCCTGCCCCCACTCCAAAATGGCACTTAGCAGGATTCAGCTTCATATTATACTGATCCAGGATATCAAACGCTCCTTTAATATCCTGGAGGTGATCCTGAGCTTTCTTTGACTTTACCACCATATCGTCAATGTACACCTCCATGGTGTCCCCCAGTTTGTCTTTGAACATCATGTTTACCAATCTTTGGTATGTTGCACCTGCATTTTTCAAACCAAAAGGCATAGCTGTATAACAATAAATACATGTTGGTGTCATGAAGGCAGTATCCTCCTGGTCAGAAGGCTCCATTTGGATCTGTTGGAATCCTGAGGATGCATCCATGAAAGTCAGCATTTCATGCCCAGCAGTGGCATCTACCATTGCATCAATATGGGGGAGAGGAAATGAGTCTTTAGGACAAGCTTTGTTCAAGTATGTGTAATCTACACAGACTCTCCATTTCCCGTTTTTCTTCTGTACCACCACCACGTTTGCTAGCCACCTTGGGAACTTGACTTCTCTAATCATTTTTGACTTCAACAATCTTTCAACTTCCTCTTGAATAATTGTATTCCGTTCAGGAGCAAACTTCCTTCTTTTTTGTTGCACGGGCTTGAATGATTTATCAATTCCAAGCTTGTGAGTGATAATATCTTTGGATATGCCTGTCATATCCTCATGCTTCCATGCAAACGTCGACATCCTGCATTTTAAAAAGTTAATTAATTGCTCTTCAATATCCTGAGGGATATTGGTTCCCACGAGCACCGAAATATCAGGATTATCCCGGTCTAGGATAATTTTCTTCACATCCTGCTCCGGATCCTCCACGATATCCTGGGCCCGCGTCTTTAATTGCTATGCTGCACTAGGTTTGGTTGAGGATTTCATTGAGGATGAGTAGCATTCCTTCGCCTCCTGCTGATCGCTATCAACTTTAACAACTCCCCAAGGGGTAGGTATCTTGATGCATTGGTGATATGTTGATGGCACGGCCTTCATATCGTGAATCCACGGTCTTCCCAGTATAATGTTATAGCAGGATAGAGAGTCCATTACACAGAAACGTTGTATCGAGTTGACTCCTTCAACGTACACCGGCAGCTTTATCTCTCCCACTGTGTTTCTGGCCTCTCCACTGAACCCAACAAGCACGGTAGACTTTGAAGTGATATCCATTGGAGATACATTCATTCTTTTAAGTGTTTCTAGTTGGATTATGTTGACGGAGCTGCCATTATCAACCAATATCCTGCGTACAAAATGGTTAGCCACATATAACGTTATTACCAGAGCATCGTGGTGAGGATCCTGGACAGTATCCCTGTCATCAGCATCAAATGTGATCACTTTGTCAGTTGTGAGTGTAGTCATCCTGACAGGTTTGTCTCCCCTTTCGGCCTTAGCTTCCTTTGCATGTCTCTTTGCTGCTGAATACGAAGTCCCACAAATGTCGGATCCTCCCGAAATGAAGTTGATTATCTTGGCATCCGCGGGGGGTGATGCTGCTCGCTCAGGATCCTTCTCAGTATCCTGACCCTTATTCTTCTTTCTTCCTAAGAGATCTTTCAGATATCCCTTGCTTAGAAGATAGCTTATTTCTTTCCTCAAAGCGATGCAATCCTCAGTCATATGTCTGAAATCTTCGTGGAAAGCACACAATTTTGATTTGTATTTCCAATCCGCTTTTTGTTGGTTCTTTCGAGGCCATCTTGCCTTGTCCCCCAGACCCTGCATGGCATACATCAATTCAGGAATGTTAACAGAAAAGCAATATTCAGATAATTCAGGATACTCTTCAGGATCCTCATCTTCGACAGCATTCACTCTCTTGTTCTCATTTCTGCCATATGGCTTAGGCCGATACGACTTGAATGAGGATTCCGACTTCCTGTTAGTTGACTCATAAGTGTTGGATGAGTTCATCCTTTCTTGCATCTTTCTGTCATCTTCCAACCGAATGTATCTTAGGGCCCTGTTCCGAGCTTCATCCAGGTTCCTGCATGGGTTCATTACAAGGTCTTGGTAGAATTGAGAATCCTTTTGCAACCCCATCTTGAAAGCTTGCACAGCTGTTGCAACATCAAGATGAGGAATGTCTAGTGATTCTCTGCTAAACTTGTTCACATAATCCCTAAGGGATTCCTGAGGCCCCTGCGTTATCCTGTAGAGATCACTTGTTAATTTTTCAAAGCTCCTACTACAAGAAAACTGACTATTAAATAAATTTACTAAGTGAGCAAAAGATGTAATCGAATGTGGAGGGACATTCAAAAGCCATTTCAGGGCTGATCCTGTCAAGGTTGAACCAAAACCCTTGCACAAGCATGATTCCTTGAGATCCGGAGGGATAGGGTTAATCTCCATTCTTTCCCTATACTGAGCAATATGCTCCTCAGGATCCGTTGTTCCGTCGTAAAGCTTCATGTTGGGGGTTTGGAACCTCTTTGGAATCTCAGCATCACAGATAGGATATGCAAAACGAGATATCTTGTGGCTGTCTTGAGACACTTCCGGGATTGGCTGGACCACCCCAGGTACACTTGATATCATGTCCTTCAACTTCTGAAGTTCCCTGGTAAGTGCTGACGTCACACCTGTATCCTGTGAGGATCCACTATTGTTAGTAGTATGAGTATTATTATTATTTAACATGTTACCCGTTGGAGGATTCTGCCCATATCCTGAAGCATATCCTGAGCTCCTTATGGTCGATATCCTGACCGAGGAGGGTATTTCAGGGGTATGATTCTGAGGAAGGCTGGGCACAATATTCCCCCTGTTATCCTCAGTATACACAGCTGAACTGAAGTTCAAAGCTCTGGGTTGCAATGGAGTGACAATATCCTCAGCGGATCTGCTCGAGCCAGACTTCAGGAGTTGTATTTCCCTTAAAAGCATTTGGTTTGTCTCTTTCTGCTGCCTCATCTGTTCCTGCACACTTCCAAATAAGGTTAAAATTTCGTCGTTAGAAGCTAAAACAGGGGCAGATTCCTGAACACTGCGGGTAGGGATAATATCCTGAGGTCGTGTAGAGGCTGGCATTCTTGGAGGAGGTGGTGGAAGCACCGAACCTATAGTAGCGGAAGTCGTAGCAGACACAGTAGAGGAACTCATGTTTGATCGTGAGGCCATTGTGGACAATGTAGCAAAAAGTTTTGAAAAAAAAACCGATTAGCGATTTAACAAAAAAATTTAGTAAAGAGAGCACCACTTGCCCCACGGTGGGCGCCAAATTGTTTTGGTCAAAAATTACAGAAGCAATTTAGTGATCAAATTAGTAATGTGAGGTAGTGTGCTAGAAAGTTTATAGAAAATATGCTTGTTGAGTTATTTAGAAAATCAGTATTCAGGATACGGCTCAGGATATTGAGCTGTATCTGCGATCAAACAGTGAGCAAATAATAAACAAAAAGTAAAGGAAACGACACGAGATGTACGAGGAAAGCCCTTGATCAATCTAGATCGCCGGCACAAAACCTCGGGAGCTGACAATCGCAGCTGCCTTGTTCTTCTTATTGCTTTGAACTTCAGGATACAGTGCATGATATCAACCAGATCGCTAAGTGTTACAATGAATTCGTGTGAGAGTACAAATTGCGAGAGAACAAGTGTTAGAGTGTAGTGAGTGTGATTGCAGTGAGATTGTTGTGTCCTATTTGATCTGGTGTTCCTCTTATTTATAGTAACGAAATACAAACAAATATTCCTATAAATATGGGATGCTCCGAATATTCCACCACAAACGTTGTAGACCGAGTAATAAGGTTTCAACGTCTTTCTTTAAACGGCTTGGACCGAGTCTTCCGCGGAATAAGTCTTCGTGAACGTTGCTAGCTTCTAACACACGTACCTGCACATAATCCATTAGCAATCCCGAGGATACCGTTCAGGATGTTACCAATATCCTGAACCAGCATCCCGGATGTAAACAGATACTACATAAATAAGACATAGATCAAGATATTTTCCAGGATATGGGCTCAGAATTTCACCCATAACAGCTATATCATGTCCGGAGAAAGTGACGGTTTGTGACAACTGTTATCGAACGGGTCACAAGAAGTCGGAATGCCCGGAATTGGTTGGAAAGAAGGATGGGCAAGAATCGAAAGGTGAAGCCCCGAAAGCAAAGGCAAGATCTTTTCAACTAACCGCCGCTGAAGCAAAGGTTGAACCTGACGTGGTCTCAGGTATATTTGCTGTAAATTCAATTCCTGCACACGTGTTATTTGATACGGGTGCGAATAAATCCTTTGTTTCATATGGACTTATTCGACATCCTTCATTTATTCTAACAAAAATTACCTGTGCCTTTAGAAGTAGAGATAGGTAATAACAAAATCTTTATTGTTTGTGATGTATGTGAAAATTGTAAACTGAGCATCAACGATGAAGAATATTTGATAAATCTAATCCCGATGTCGATGGGAGAATTTCAAGTAGTCGTTGGGATGGATTGGCTATCTCGACACCATGCAAAGGTCGTGTGCTTCCGTAAAGAGATAAAACTAACATCTCCGAGCGGGAAACACGTCACCATTTATGGCGAAAAAGGAGGTAACCCCATAGTATGCCCAATGTTGAAAGCTCACAAGCTAATGAAGCGAGGATGCAAGGCATTCATAATATACGCTAATGAGCCCGAGAAAGAATCACGAAAGATTAGAGATGTACCGGTAGTACGAGATTATGAAGATGTTTTTCCGGAAGATTTACCGGGGATACCGCCTGAACGGGAAGTAGAGTTCGGGATCGAATTGATTCCGGGCGCGAAACCCGTAGCAAAAGCCCCGTACCGACTTGCACCGTCGGAATTACAAGAGTTGATGTCCCAAATCCAAGACCTGCTTGACAAGGGATTCATAAGGCCGAGTGTGTCTCCTTGGGGCGCACCGGTATTGTTCGTGAGAAAGAAAGATGGGAGTATGCGCATGTGTATCGATTACCGGGAGTTAAACAAACTCACGGTAAAGAACCGATACCCGCTCCCGAGGATAGATGATTTATTCGACCAACTACAAGGTGCGAACTGGTTTTCCAAAATTGACCTTAGATCGGGGTATCACCAACTAAAGGTCAAAGAAGAAGATGTGCCGAAGACGGCTTTCCGCACGAGATACGGACATTACGAATTCCTCGTGATGTCATTTGGGCTAACGAACGCACCCGCGACTTTCATGGACCTCATGAACCGGGTTTGCAAGCCAATGCTGGATAAGTCGGTCATCGTGTTTATCGATGATATATTGGTATATTCGAAAAGTGAAGCTGAACACGCACAACACTTACAAGAAGTGTTAGAGACCCTTAGACGAGAGAAGCTATATGCAAAATTCTCTAAATGTGCCTTTTGGTTACGAGAGGTACAATTTCTTGGCCATGTCATAAGTGCTGACGGAGTATTGGTGGATCCGTCAAAGATAGAGGCTGTGTCAAAATGGAATCCTCCAAAGAACCCTTCTGAAATTAGAAGTTTTTTGGGACTTGCGGGATACTATAGGAGATTCATCCAAGATTTCTCCAAGATTGCGTCACCACTAACAAAGCTAACACGAAAGAAAGAAAGGTTCATTTGGGGTGTTGATCAAGAGAAAGCGTTTCAAACGCTAAAAGAAAAGTTAACTCAAGCTCCGGTATTGACATTGCCGGACGGAGTTGAAAACATGGAGGTTTATTCGGATGCTTCACTATCGGGACTCGGTTGCGTGTTGATGCAACGGGGCAAGGTAATAGCCTATGCCTCGAGGCAATTGAAGATACACGAGAAGAAATATCCCACACACGATCTCGAGTTGGCGGCGGTAGTGTTTGCATTAAAAATATGGAGGCACTACTTGTATGGGGTAAAGTGCACCATATTCACCGACCACAAGAGTTTGAAATACTTCTTCGATCAAAAGGAGTTAAATATGTGACAAAGGCGATGGCTGGAAACGGTGAAAGACTACGATTGCGAAATACGTTATCACCCAGGAAAGGCTAATGCGGTGGCGGATGCTTTGAGCAGAAAAACGGATTATGTCCCGATACGAGTAAGATCGATGCAACTCGTGGTAACCTCGGGTATACTTGAACGTATTCGAGAGGCGCAATTAGAAGCAGTAAAAGAAGAGAATTGGAAGAAAGAAAGAAAGAAAGAAAGAATAATTGGTCAGTTGAAAGATTTGTCGAATGGGAATCACGGGTTAAAGACTCGATTCGGAAGGATATGGGTCCCACATACCTATGGAGTGAAGGCGCTTCTACTTAATGAAGCTCATAAATCCCGTTATTCAATTCATCCGGGTGCAACCAAGATGTACAATGACTTGAAACAAAATTATTGGTGGCCCGGAATGAAGAGAGATGTGGCGAAGTACGTGGAAAAAATGCTTGACATGTTTACAAGTCAAGGCGGAGCATCAGAAACCATACGGCAAACTCCAACCGTTAGAAATTCCGGTTTGGAAATGGGAACATATTACAATGGACATGTTAACCAAGTTGCCTAAGACGAATCGTGGTTTTGATGCCATATGGGTAGTGGTGGATAGATTGACGAAAAGTGCTCACTTCATTCCGATTCGTGAGACTTATACGGCAGAAAAGATGTCAGAAGTTTATACGAATGAAATAATAGCACGTCATGGGGTGCCGGTGTGCATTGTGTCTGATAGGGATACCCGGTTTACTTCAAATTTCTGGCGAGATTTCCAAGAGCAAATGGGGACCAAATTGTTTATTAGCACTGCGTACCATCCTCAAACGGATGGACAAAGTGAAAGAACGATACAAACATTGGGGGACATGCTACGGGCGTGTATAATCGACTTTGGAGGCAGTTGGGATGTTCACTTACCGTTAGTCGAGTTTTCGTATAACAACAGTTACCAATCTAGTATTAAGATGGCACCATACGAAATGCTTTACGGTAGGAAGTGTCGAACCCCGGTATGTTGGGGTGAGGTGGGTCCACGTGAACTCGCCCACCAAGATATAGTACGAGCCACGAATGAAAAGATCGATAAAGTTCGGGCACACTTGAAAGCGGCTCAAGACAGGCAAAAGGCGTATGCTGATAAAAGGAAAAAGGCCGATCGAATTCCAAGTTGGTGACATGGTCATGCTAAAAGTCTCCCCATGGAAGGGTGTTATTAGGTTCAGAAAAAGGGGGAAGCTAAGCCCAAGATTTATTGGACCATTTAAAATTATCGGGAGAGTTGGCAAGGTAGCTTACCGCCTTGAATTACCGGAGGAGCTAAGTGGAATCCATGGCACGTTCCACGTGTCGCAATTAAGAAAGTGCCTAGCAGACGAAACGACCTATATCCATTACGATGATATCGAAGTGGATAATAGTCTAAATTATGCGGTGAGACCGGTGGAGATTTTAGATAGAAAGGTCAAACATTTACGAAATAAACAAATTGACCAAGTTAAAGTCAAATGGGAGCATAGGAAAGGTTCGGACACTACGTGGGAGTCCGAAGAAGAGATGCGACGTCTTCATCCTATATTATTTGGTACGTAATTCGGTTTCGGGGACGAAACCCTTTTTAAGGGGGGTGAACTTGTAACACCCCGAAAATATAAATCCTTATATTAAAATTCTAATGAAATAACAAACAAGAATTTACCAACTAGGAACTTAACCTAGTTAAATTCAAGTCTTGAAATAATTCATAACATGTTTAAGATACTTAAACTTAAGGAAAATCATAGTTGAGGGTTTAAACTTGTCAAAAAGTGAAAGATAATTACTAATAATAACAAAACCAAACCAAACACACAAAAACTTGTGTGTCTGGTCGATCAGGAGAAAGGGGGCGACACAGGGGATTCTCCAACCCTAGCTTCACATCAAAATTTACTAAATTGAAGCTTCAAATCTGTTTCAAATCGAATTCTAAACATGAATTAGTGATCACCTCGTCATAGGGATCAAAAGGTATGTATAATTTTGATATTTTGATTCACCATAAATTCTAGGTTAATGGTGAATAGCTGAAATTGAACCTAGATATGTCATGCATGAATGAATCTTGAAGTAATATGTTGTTTAGGATTAAACCCTAGATGATAAATTATGAAAATCATTGCATGTTACTTGAAGAAATTACAATCACCATTGTAGGTGATTTATGATAGTGTAAAGACTAGACAAGTACTAGGATTATGAATTTTAATCTAGAGAAAAGCTGAATGGTATGATGAAATTCAGCAAATTTGAATGCTTAAATGAGTACAAATGGCTTAATTATAGTAAAATTAGATGTTAAATTTCAAGTTATGAACTTAGTAATAATTGTAGAAAAATCTATTCGTTAGGTGTTCGTTGAAATGCCTAACCGAAGATTTAAATGTTAGAATAGGAGGAAAACGCAGAATTAGTCATGACTCATATTGATGCGATTATGGTCATGAAAAGAGTTCTAAACAAGTTGTAAAACTGAATTTTCTAGGCAAAGAGTCCGGATCATCAAGCGGACAAGCCGGAGGGAATTCACGGGGGAAAGGCGTGCTCTAGAGGTACGAAATTATCGTTTCGTTACATTATAAATAAATTGTTAGTTTTATTTTGTAGTTTTGAAAACATGGTAAACAAGATAGATCAATACGTCACGGAAGTGACTCTTGCATCTTAAACAAGTGAAACAGGTCAAAACATTTGATAGGAATTAGATTTTTGTAATACCTTATTTGATGCCTAAATCTTGGTATCCAAACGGGTCGAACAATCAAGTAAAACGTGGTTAATTGCTTTGAATTATGACAGATTGTTCTTGATATTAGTTAGTGTATAATATGTTGAGAATATGGGAATTTGATGTATTGGTTTCCTAAGAAAAGTGAAATCCAAGAAAATTGTTTTGAGTGAAATGAACAAACCAAACAAAAACATAAATCTCCAGGCGTTACCGTAAATTACGGTAATACCGTAATTTACGGTATAGGTTAATTGTTTACGGTATGGATCTCCTGATTTACGGTGGACCAAAACCCTTCAGGACTCACCGTAAATTACGGTAACACCGTAATTTACGGTGGAACAGAAAACTTTATTTTTTTTTACTTATTTGATGATTGATTCATATGATAAGTCTTATGTACTAAAGTCAAAACTGATATTTTTAATGGTTTTGACCCTAGGTGATTAGATGGACCTTACGGATGGTGATCAAGCAACGTTGAAGAACCGAACACTACTTTTGAAGCTTCCGCTATGTGTTTAACCTTACTTAAATTATGTTTCATGGGTTGTAGACAGTTATAAATCAACTTTTGAATACTTTAATTTAAACATTAGTTGACTAATGTTTTATCTAATTGTAATCTTGATACTTTTGAAACTCATGTTAAACTATTATATGTTGTATAAAATATTACTTATATTCAAGTAAAATTTAAGGGTGTTACAAGTTGGTAATCAGAGCCTAAGGTTGTCAACAAAGTGTTCGGTTCAAGCTTGATCGATCGTCCGGTAAGAACTAACTTATTTTCTTAATAAATTATGTACTATGTAGAAAATGAGAAATGAACAAATATGCATGAAAAGAGTGTGTAAGCTCACTCAAAAACAAGAAATGCATGAAACAAGAATTATTAAATCAAGTTACGGACTTGATTGAATAGAAACAAGAATTATTAAATCAAGTTACGGACTTGATTGAATAGAAACAAGAATTATTAAATCAAGTTACGGACTTGATTGAATAGAAACAAGAATTATTAAATCAAGTTACGGACTTGATTGAATAGAAACAAGAATTATTAAATCAAGTTACGAACTTGATTGAATTGAAACAAGAATGATTAAATCAAGTTATGAACTTGATTAAATCAAAACAAGTAAAGCATGTGTTATAAATGGAATATTTAACAAACTATGTAAACATTTCAGAAATAGAGATGGCTGATGGAGGTAATGATAATGCGGTGCCAAGAGTCACCGAGAAAATGAAGGAAGTGATTGCCGAAGAGGTTGGAAAGGCGATCGAAAACAGCTTGTCGGGCTTTATTGATAAAATTCAAAACACAGTTTTATCAATAGTAGAAGAGAGAATCAAGAAATTGGAAGATGATATTAGAGAACATTAATTATTCGAGACGTTTTGCGTCTGCCATCCTTATTGCGTCGGCCCCTTATTGCGTCTGCCCCCTTATTGCGTCGCCCGAATATAATATTAGAGAACATTAATTATTATATTTAATGGCATCTACCCCCTTATTGCGTATGCCCCTTTATTGTGTTTGCCCCCTTATTGCGTCTTCCCCCTTATTGCGTCTGCCTTCATTTATTGCGTCTTCCCCCTTATTGCGTTCGCCATTACGTGAAGCGTCCGACGACGTTTGCCATGCCTACACGTGTTCTCTTCTAGCGTCTGCCAGACGCACCATAGTGGACAGACCACATCTCCACCTCATTCCCTAACGCCATTGATGCTAAACCAGGGACCACCACGAGACCCGACCCGTTTCCGGTGCTAAACACTCACAAAAAAATTTGACCCGACCCGTTTGCAGTGCCAATCACGTGGTCTCGGCCGACATAGAAAACTTTTGGAATGTAGATTTCAACCAACAAGGGTACAACGGTAATGTCGGAAATAGTGTTTTCGGTAACTTAGGGCAAGACCCAGGTATCGGATTCGTAAACATTGGTGAGATCGGAGAGAGTGGATTCGGAAACGTTGGTGGTAACGCCGGGAACACTGACTTACAAAACGTTGCCAACGCCGGAGACTTAAACCTCAGAAACTTTCTTGCCGGAAACAACGTTGCCAACGCCGGAAACAGTGACATCGGAAACGTCGGCAACGACGCAAACACTGGCTTCGGAAACATAGTTGACGGCATCAGTCCGAATACGAATGTTTTAATGCAAGACAAAACATCTAAACGGAAGAAGGTAAGTATTTCTTTCATTAGTATTTTATTTTTATTAATCATGTCTATCATTTTGATTATTGTTCAAGATTAGTATGTTTAGTCTTCAAATTTATTATGTTGTTTATTATCGAAGATTAATTTGTATGTTTAACCTAAGGTTCCTAGGATTAAAGTTAGAGCCGTTTGGACGATAGTTGAGAAACTGAAGGAGAAAATGTCTGCTTCTTTAGAAATCCGGTTTAGGCAAGGTTGTTTTGGGGATTACTTGAACATTAAAAACATTACCTGCCAAAGCAATCTTTTGCTAGGAGTTGCGCAACGACAGATTCAAACAGATAATCCTATTGAGGGAATACCTTATTCAATAGGCGTGAACACTTTGAAATTTACCCCAAAAGATTTTTGTCTAATAACTAGGTTTAGATTTGGACCAATAGAAAATTTTCAATCCGAGGAATCCCCTGACTCATTCAGGAGCAGATATTTTGGAGGTTCCAAAGTGGTTAGGCAACGTCAACTAGAACAGTTGTTTGGGTCTGATTGGACAGGGTACACAGAAAATGATTGTCTTCGCATTTGCCTTTTGATGATGGTTGAATCTTTTAAAGGAACCCAAGACTACGAGGCTGTTGACGACCAATTGTTAAATCTGGTCGATAAGCTTGAAGCTTGGAACCAATTTCCATGGGGTACTTATCTCTGGCCGAACACATGTACAAATGTTTACAATCTAAACCATCGGTACTAGCCAGAAAACAAGGGTTTTTCCTTACCCGGCTGCGTTTGGCCATTCAAGGTACATCAACGGATTAATTTTGCAGTTTAGGATTTTTGAAAGGTTTTTTAATTAGTTATACTTATTTAATTTTGCAGTTTTGGATTTTAGAAAGTTTTCCTGAATTCAAATCTCGGGATGGATTTTATATCGCTCCAAAAAGTCCGAGATTTTTTAGTTGGGCCGCAGGAAAGAGGCTAGCATGGAATTCTGTGAATCGGATTATTCAAGATTCGACAATGGTATTGTCTTTGGAATTTTTATTTACTTGGATATATTATATATTTTATGAATATTTTGTGAATGTATTGTTTTAATTAAATGCAGATTGATGAATGTTTTCCAAGTTGTGATTTAGTTCCCACCAGCGAAGAGTCGGATACCATGTGGTTCGGCTCGAGTTTGCAACACATAGTCAGTTTTGGTTTAATGAAACCAGCCTCAGAAAAAATGCATCCGTCTTTTGAACGACATGTGTTTGAAAATATGGAGGTAGATGGTGGAGACAATGATTGTTTAGAGGGTTTTGATGGCAAGGTTGATGGAGGCAACGATGGAGGCAATAATGGTGGGTGTAATCTTGATGATGAAACCTGTTCGGAATGTCATTATAACTTGAATGCATCCACACATTCAAGAAAAAAAAGAAGTGGAAAACCGCTCGGTGGGTGTAATCTTGATGTTGAAACACAAAACAATTTGATACAACAATTTCAAAAACTTCTAGACGATCGGTTTGAGGAAAAATACCAGAGGTTGGCTAAGCTAGTGAAGCCGGAGGTAACACTAATCCACTTATTTCTTTATCAAACAATCCTGACGTACTATATCTTATATTGTAATGTTTTTTACAGTCGACAATTTCTAAGGGAGCAGATGGAGCATCTAACGCTACTAAAAGGGTAACTTTGAATAACATAGAAATAATGTTTTCATTGGTAAAAACATTTTTTTATTTTAGGTTGATGCGGTCTCGTGTGGTGCAAATGACAATTGTAGCGATTATCATGTGAAGACCGACAAGTTGCATCCGAGTAGTGAAAAAGTGAGTAACTTTTATATGTAAAATATCAACAAGTAAAAATTCTCAAAATGATTTATAACGAGGTATTTTTTGCAGAAGATAGAGGACATTGAAGCGGCCGAGACTAGAAAATCCGATAGGTTATCAAAGCCGAGCTCTTGGTTGCTCTCACCTTTCGTTGTGATGAACAAAGTGGCGGGTAGGAAAAAGCGGAAAGAAGTTAAAGAAGTTCCGCCGGGAAAAAAAATAAAACAAATAAAGGAGTGGGCCGAAAAGGAGCAAGCATCAGTTGATAAAGGTGAGAGGGTTCGAAAACTTGGCCTTACAATTGGCACAGAAGTTGGCCCAGACTTTTGGCTTTGTTTGCTAGGCGTAAAGCGGAGCGGTTGGTTAGACGATGATGTAAGAACCAACTTCGTTACGTAAAATAACATTTATATTCTAATTTGTATTATATTTAACACTCTATTGTTTTTCAGAACATCTATGCTTGCATGATAGACTTGTATAACTCGAGACAGAAAACCGACCGTTGGTGTATTTTACCACCTCATTTCCAATGGTCTCTTTTTTACTCAGGGACGAAGAATGTTTTTAAGTATTATTTTGATGGATCATTGGAGCCCTTGCCACGAATTGACCAAGTTGACGAGGTAACAAAAAAAATAATTTTTAGTTATAAGTATTTTCTTTGTTTTATTTTTTATTCAGTTTGTCGAATATATGTAGGTTTATGTTCCGTTGAACGTACTAAACAAGCATTGGTTCTTGAGAGTTTTCCACCTGCACGACAAAACGTTAACGATATATGATAGGTTAGTGTGATTTATCTTTTTAAGTGTTGTAGGTGATGTTTAGTAATCCTTTGATTTTTTTAAACCTACAGTTTTCTCGATTGGCCTTCAATAGACAAAGAGAGAACACAAGTCATATGTCATATCAATTTTGCATTTGACTCGTGGTTGCGAATGAACGATTACTATGATGACAAGGGATGGTCGTCATTGTCATTCCCGTTCAACGTTGTTTACCCAGATAATGTCCCTCAACAATTCGGATCCTTAGGTGATTGTGGCGTTTGGGTATGTATTTTCATGGAGAGGTTGATTAACAATCAGCCTCTGTTAGGGAAACATGAACAACCAAAAGAAACCGCAATGCAAATGCGACACAAGCTCACGATCAAATTGTATGATAGTATTTTGGAAGACAATTTTGATATGGCGTCGACTAGCCAAATGATAGTCGATGAGGCTAACAAAAATTTATTTCTGGATTAAGGTATTGTATTTCTAGTCTTTTTTATATAACATCTACAAGCCGTTTATTAGGAGTTTTTTAATTATTAGTTTGTCATATGTTGTGCGTCTTTTTTTTTTGGTATAATCACCCCTCGGAAGCCAGCCCCGTTTCTGCCAGCCCCGAGTGTTGATGGGCAAAGGGACCGGGCCGAGATGAAAACCTCAAGTGGAACTTTCATTCCGTTAAATGATACGGGCAGGCTACACCGGGAAGACCCGTTTTAGCAGTGTTAAAATAACTGTTTTTGAGTATCAAAATATGTGTTTTAAGGTTACATCTAAGAAGCTAAAACATGCATTTTCATTGATTCTAATGCATTTCCATTAAATGTAAGAAGCAATATAAACGTAAACATAAACATAAAATTAACATATTATCGTAACCTCAAACAGTGGCGAAGTATTATGGGTGCCCGGGGGTGCACCCGCCCACCCCAATATTTCGGTTAGAAGTGTATAAGTTTCGATTTTTCGTCCGAAAATTTTAAAGTTATATAGGATCGGCCCCCCGATTATTTTTCCTAAATTGTATATCCTAAATATTTATTAACTTTGTATATAAATGATGGGTAGTTTGGTAAATATACACTTTGTTTTATTTGGAACTATTATTATTTGACCCGACTTGAATCGAATAACCAACCCAACCTGACCCAAAACATAACGATTGGAAAAAAAATTGGGTCCCATCACTTTACGCCCCCTCGAAATTTTTGGTCAAGCTCCGCCACTGACCTCAAACATAAACATTAACATAAACAATACATAAACATTAACATAAACACTTATACATAAACATTAACATAAACATAAACGATAAGTAAAACATGAAAACACAAATTTAAAAGTAAATTTCATCTTCAGATTTGATCTTTGATAATTTCCCAAGCATCCGCGTGTTCGAACACCTCATTGTATTTCTCGGTGTAGTCAAAGCACGCCTCTTTGATAAGTTCACTTTTAGAACGATCATTATCAGGATTTGGAACCTTGTTGTAAATCGAAGAAAACAAGGAACATCTTAAGTAGAGTAAAGTACCCCGCCTCTTAACTTCATCCAATTGACGGGTTGTCTGCACAATATTACGACAAAAATGACTGTAAACCCTCTCCCAAAATGCCTCGTTCATGCTAGCATATAAAGCTAAATCAGCCACTTCGGCGTAAGACGTCGCCAATTCTACGTCTTCTTCTTTGACCAATTTTCGGATGAGGTAGACATTTTTCTTGAATGAATTCGTTTTGGTATTCAACACTTGAAAGGCTTTGTTAACCAACTGGGGTAGCCCAATTGGCCACCGACACCCACCTCTTCCTAGAGGTACCGGGTTCGAGTCTTGGGAGTGACATATGTCGCCCAGGGTAAGAACTCGGCAAGGGGAATTCACCGCGGAGCTAGCTTGGTCGGGTAGCGGCTCCCGGAGTGGGATCACTCCAGCGGTTGGGAGGACCGTGCACTACCCCCCCCCCCCCAACTTGAAAGGCTTTGTTTGATATGAACAAACTTGAATGGTTCTATGCATCCATATATATATATATGTGTGTAAATGTGAATGGTTTGTAGTAAATTAATTAATAAATAATTGAATGTATTAAATAAACATTAAAAGTCACCAAGATTATATGATGGATAGGTATTTTGAAATACATATTCCTGAAACTCTTTTGCTTCAACTTGAACAACCTCAGGATTAGTAGACGATTTTTTCTTTGAACCTCGACGCGAAGAATTCTGGGAAGGCATGGGGAGTGTGCAACTGTCACGATGATGGTCGTACGTTTTACACCTACTACAATATTAACGAGTGGGTTCTTCTCCGATAGATAAGATTCTTTTCCCCTCCTTTGGACGACCCGCTTGACGTTTAGTAATGCGTGGTGGCAGAAGATTAATAAGGTCATCAGGTACTTCCCATTCAGATTTATGCGACAGTGGATATACCGCTTCCTCATACGTTCTCTTGTAAACCTCATTGCTATAACAAGAAAACGCATATTGACTGCAACTCGTTTCACCTAGAAATCTGGAAACGGCAATCACATGGCCACACGGAAACCCAGATACCTGCCACACCCGACAACTGCATGTTTGGTTCGAGAAGTCGACAAGGCCCCTTTTTTCCCATCTTCAACGTCAAAAGTATTTTTTCCAATGCCATCAACCGTCCACGTCCAAGACTTGCATATCTTTTTTTTTTCTATTTTTTCTTAGCCCATTATGTAAGTAATTGCTTACCATGGATACCCTGATTTCAGCGATCATAAAACCAACCTTGTACAGAGTGTCGAAAAAATTCGACCAGTTGGGTTATTGGAATTTTCCTCTGGTGTCTAGATAGAGCATTGATAGACTCTGCACTGTTAGATGTCATATAATGATATCTTTTGCCAGTATAGTGTGCTCTAGACGATTTATGAAAACCAATGCTTATAAGAGTCTGTCGAATTCTCGGTACAGCTGTACAAAGCGCGTCGAACGATTCTTCGAAATCGGACATCCTATAGGATTTACAAGTCTTCCACCAGAGGCTCTCGTGTTCCTTTTTCTTGTTGGACGGTAAACGAAGATTGACCATCAAATGCCGGCAACACAGGCCGTGAAAGGCTTCTGGAAAAACATCATGTATTGCTAAGTGAATGGAGTTTGCACGATCAGATATGATGGCCAACTCCGGATGAACACCGATACACTCTCTTAATTTGGACAAGAACTAGGTCTAGGACTGCCCGTCCTCAGATTTACCAATGCCGTAGCCTATAGGCAAAATCTGATTGTTTCCATCCATGGAAACTGCCAAAAACATTGTGCCTTTAAACTCCCCTTTCAAATGAGTCGCGTCTATGATAACAACATGTCTTAAGTTGTTAATAAAAGTCCGAACCTGAAAGATAAAAAAATATAAATATCTAGCAAAAATTATATCAAAATTTTTTTATGTACATTTAGGACCAAAATTACCGCCGCACCAATGGCGACAAATAACATTTCAAAACGACTCTCGTTGTTGTCTGTCAATATATGTGTCACTATTCCTGGATTTGCCTTCTTCAAATTGTGACAATATAATAGAAGTTCAGCAAAAGAATCCCCCAATGTTCCTTGCAGATTTTGTAACGCGTTACATTTACCCCGCCAAGCTTGCATGAAAGATAAATTCACTTCAAAATTTTTTCTAAAATCTTTAAAGATATCAGTAGCTCGGTAAATGCGACCGCCTTCCTTCAATTGTTCTTTTACATAACTTCCAACAACACTCGGGTTTGCTTGATGCAGACGTGGATGCGTCTGCGTCTTAGAACATGTATGTTTGTTGTTAAAATATTTTATATAAAATACATCACTAGATTGACGACTGCAAGCTCTAAAAAGCCACTCGCAGTCGTCATTTACACATGATGCGACATAACTTTTTTTTGATGACCTTTTTACTTTATATCCGAAACATTCTTCAAGACATAATCTTCCTAGTTTCGATTTTCATCTCTTCTTTGTTTCTAAAAAGATACCTTTCTTTTAACCGACAATGTGACCCAACTTTTTCTATAACATTAAAAGAAACAGGTGATTGCTTTTCAGAATTAAAATTACCTTTGTCACAATCATTAAACTCATTAGTTTCAAAAACATTATCGTTTAAATCGGGGCATTTGAAATTAGTGCGCTGACTTCCAGAAGACGAACCAACGCCAATTTCTTGAACTACATATAATTTAAAAAGATCATAGGGATTTTTTTCAATAAGCTGGAAAAAAAAAAAGGAAAGATCATAATCATTAGTTAAATCAATGGGATCAGTAAAAGATGACATTTTGTATGATAAACGTGTGATATTTTGAACACCAAAAATCTCAAAAAGATATCTTACAAATTCACTATACGAAATATTACTGTTCGGGATTTCTAAAAGACGTCTTACTGATTGACAATCAACAACATATTCCATGTTGTTATTAATAACTTTCCAGTTTCCACCAAGGTATACAACAAATCTAAAACCCATAATTGAGAGTAAAATCACACGTGATGTCTCTTGTTTACTATTACACTTCCTGGGTCCCAATACTGCCTATTTAAAAGAATCAAATGTTTATGAAATCCGTATACAATCTAAAGCGTCCACACGTGATTTATCCGTCCTTCGTACGATTTTAAAGCGTCCATCAGGTTGCGTCAGTCCGTACGGTACGTTGACGCCTTTTGCGTCGGCTGAGACTTCCCTTCTGCGTCGGCAGGACTTCCCTTTCGCGTCGGCGGGACTTCTGGTTGCGGCGGTAGTCTCCTACTGCGTCGGCGGGACTTCCTTTTGCGTCGGCGGGCCTTCTTTATTGCGTCAGCGGGACTTCTCGATTGCGTCAGACAGACCGTTCCCGTTTTTCAATGTTAATTAATGGAGATGGTCAGAATTTTGTCTTTAATTTATAAAATAATTCGCTAAAATAATTATTGTTATATAAGAAAATTATTTATTTTTTCCAATATTTTAATACTCATAGGACTATAAATACTACTCTAAATAAATAATAGTTTGGATTTTAGTTAATATATGGGGGGTTAAATTAATATGTAATGTAACTTTATTTAAATGAATATATATTATTTTAAATGAGGGGTTAAAATTAATATTTAATGTAATTTTAAATGAATATATTATTTTAAATAGCTGTTAAAACGGCGTTGAGTTCAATGAATATTTAATGTAACTTTAAATGAATAAATAATTTTTTTGACTGAATTTTACTACAATTGAACTACAATTAAAACATAAATCAGTAAATTTTATAACTTTATTATGATTCAATACAAAATACATAAAAAACATAAAACAAAAAAATACAAACATAATCATTTGAACTAGAATACACCAAACCGCTACTTCCAACTGGGTAGGAGATCCGGATTCGGAATCCGAAATTTGCATCAAAACACCTAGCAATGATAAAGATGGGTCGCGAACTGGTAAGTTCCATCAACCCACCTTTATATTGGCCTAGGTGATATGTAACGGGTTGTTCACATTTTCTTCAACAGTTCGCCAGCTTCAATGATATTTGGAGATCTGGCTAACACATTGGTGAACAACCCGTTTGGACTCTTCACGTGTCCGTTGTAGATGAGTTCTTGAACAATAATCAAGAGACGCTTGAACATATTGTACACGTGTCAGATTGAAGGAAATGGACGCATCAAGATGATAGACGGACGCTTCCGAGGCTGTGAGGATCTTCCAACGACGCAGGAAGGTGACAAATTCGCAAAAGCACTTGGTCAAATGACATTTTTGTAATTTTCCCTAATTTGTAACTTGGTTGTGCATGTTGATGTTGTACATTATGCTTGACTTGTTTTTTTTTTGTGATTGTTGTTGTTGTGCCTTGCTTTATGGTATTGTACGTTTGTTTGATCTATCAAAGCGGAAGTTATTCTTTATTTTTACTTTTCACCTTCTATGTCGACCTATATAAAACATGGATATAAACATTTTGGTATGTCTTTTTTCATATGCATAATGTGGAAATCAGAAAATATATTGATTTGACTACTTATCCGGTTGACGTTTACATTATATTATATTATATTATATAGTATTAATTTGTAACTTGGTTGTGCATGTTGATGTTGTACATTATGCTTGACTTGTTTTTTTTTTGTGATTGTTGTTATTGTGCCTTGCTTTATGGTATTGTATGGTTGTTTGATCTATCAAAGCGGAAGTTATTCTTTATTTTTACTTTTCATCTCTATGTCGACCTATATAAAACATGCATATAAACATTTTGGTATGTCTTTTTTCATATGCATAATGTGGAAATCAGAATATATATATATATATATATATATATATATATATATATATATATATATATATAGGATAAAGATCCGTTAGGAACCACCCCTTATTGCGAGAACCGCGAGAACCAATGTGAACACGTGGCAAATTTGTAATTAATGATATTTTATAAAAAAACACGCGCTCCATTCCTTATGTTCACTGCCATCTTATTCAAACAATCGCTGTTGTCTTTTCAACCTAGGGTTTCGTTGGAGATTTGGCTTAATCGACGACTCGATCAACGGCGGCGACTGGTTTCTACAGTTTCACGGCGGCGTGCTCCTCTCCTCTTGTTCACTTCCGTCTTTTTTCAAACATAAGGTATATCTTCATTGTTGTCTTTATTAAACTATGGTTTCGTTGGATATTCTGCTTAATCGACTACACGGTCTACGGCGACGACGGATTTCTGCAGGTTCCCGGCGGCGTGGACATTCACATTTTACGGGGGGTTCAATTTTACTTAAAACTCTAGAAAACCTAGGAAGCATTTAGGCCACAAGATCATCGTGCATTGTAGGAACAGAGATGGGAGTGTGCCACGCCTTAATAGGGGCGGATTTAAAGTTAGTGGGCGTATAAGAGGAACTACTAACTAATTTTGTGTGTGTATATGGTCATTCAAATTAACAAAGCATAAGATTAAACATTGTTATCCGAATATCTTAATCCAACATAAACACAAGTTGTATAACTCGGAATTTTTGCAGGTTCCCGGCGGCGTGTACATTCACATTTTACGGGGGGGTTCAATTTTGATACTGATTTCGTCGTTGGTGTACTGATTTCGGACACTCATGGCTTCGTCTGACTCATCTCGTGTTGTAGTTGAACCTACGACATCTGATGATCATCATACAACATCTTCTTCATATCATCCTCATCACGAACATCACGATGCTGGTTTTTGCGGCCCATCTGATATCAATGTAAATCCTATTTCTGCTGTGGGTCCGTCTGATGTTGATGTTGATGTCAATACCTTACCTGCTGTTAATCCAAATGAAAGTTGCAATCCTGTGTTTACAACAGTTACAAACCAGCTGCATCTCGACACACCCTTCATGGGTTTGAAATACAAACGCTTGATTCAATGTTTACATCAGGCAATGTAGGTTCTGATACTTCTAATTTACCTGATCAATCGTTATCAGTTGACACCACATCTACTGGTAACACCACATCTACTGGTACAGCACCTACAAGCACAGAACATCAACACTTACAATTCATTCGGTTTGAAACTAAAGGTATTTTATGTCCATTTTATGTAAAACATGACTTATTCAATTATATACTCCTTTGTATCATGTTCACAACTGTTTTATGTTGTACATTATGATTACTCAATATTATATGCACATGTGCATTTTGTTAACTGCATGTTTACAATTGTTTTATGTTGTACATTATGATTACTCAATGTTATATGCACGCGTGCATTGTGTTAAGTGCCTCGTATTACAAATTATGCATCGTATCAAATTATGTTACAATGCATCTCAAATTATGTTACAATGCAAATTTATGCACATGTGCATTATGATTAAATAAAACAACATAACTTTCTCATCCATTAACTGCCAATGCACATGTGCATCTTAATTATAATTATACTATTCGTCCCTATATCATATTGACAAGTTTTTTTTTTACTTTATTAATTATTTATCACTATCATTTAATTTATTAATTATCTCTTACAGGAACGATTACGGCTTCCATACATGCTACACCTAATGGCACCCCGTATTGGATACCCCAAGTTGATGTTAGATACCTTCCTGTGGTAAATAGTACATTTACGCATTGGGAAGATGTTGTCATGATGTACAATACGTATGCTACACAATCTGGGTTTTCTACTCGTATCGGTACATCGAAAAACAAAAAGTATCATGACAATCCTAATATGAAAATCTCCACTCATAGGTATATATTATGTTCAAGAGAAGGACAACCACGGGTCACAGAATCTGACCCCAATGCTCCATCAAAAAATGCTCCAACCATATATGATAAATCCAAGAAACAACACAGACGAAGCCGATTCACAGTTTCCGGGTGTCGTGCGCGTATCAAAGTGAGTTTTGATCGTGTTACCGAACAATATAAAATATATGATTTCATCGCCGCGCACAACCATTGCATGATTGGTAGCGATCACGCCAACATGTTAAAACAAAGCAGGAAACTTGGATTTGAGGAGCAACAATTCATCCACAAAGCTAGTCTTAACAAAATCGGCCCAACTGTTGCACATAACATTCAAGCATCACTTAAAGGCGGACCTCAAAATGTTCGTGGCACAACAGTAGATTTCAAAAATTGCTCTAGAGACATACGTGCATTCATCGGTGAACGTGATGCAGACATCCTCTTACATACCATGAGATCTCGAGTTACCAATCTTAATGATTTCTATTTTGATTGTGTCATAGTTGACAATGAGTTGCGATCTTTCTTTTGGGCTGATTTCGTATCATTGCGAAATTACGAGGCTTTTGGTGATGTGTGTGCATTCGACGCTACATATGACACCAACAAGTAAGATACTGTACTTTTTTCACCATGTGGAATTATTAATATTTTTTAATATCATATGTTTTATTTACAGATACAAGATGATTTTTGTGCCATTCACCGGAGTTGATCACCATAAAAAATGTGTTATCTTTGGCGCTGGCATGTTATACGACGAGACTATAGAGTCGTATACATGGTTACTAAATACCTTTCTGGCTGCACATAAGAAACAACCAATCTTTGTTCTCACTGACCAAGACGCATCAATGAAACAAGTTGTGTCAACCGTTTTCACAAACTCTATCCATCGTTTGTGCATGTGGCACATAATGAGAAAACTTCCATCCAAGGTAAACACTCTATTTTTAATATTAACACGTTCCAGTTACATCATATATTATGATTAAATAACTCCTTTTTATTATCCACATTTTTTAATTTGTAGATTTCAAATGATATCCTTGATAATACCACTCTTCGTTCGTCAATACATAAGCTGGTGTGGAATTTATTCATCACACCACAAACATTTGAAGAAAGATGGCATTTGTTAATGGATGAATATCACCTAGACAATCACCCGTGGCTTTGTGATATGTTTGCTATACGTCATGAATGGGTCCCGTGTTATTTTAGAGATATACCCATGTGTTGTTTGATGAAGACTACGTCCAGATGTGAGAGCTCAAACGCGCGTTTTAAAGTCAACTCGTCAGAAACTAACACATTAGTTCAATTTTTAATGTGTTTTGAAACCAGTATTGATGCTCAACGGCATACACAACGAGATCTCGAGTTTAAAAGCGATATGTCGACCCCTCGTTTATCTACCGGTCTTCGCATAGAGGCACACGCGTCTCAAACATACACGTGGTCCATGTTTCTTGAAGTTCGAAAAGAAATATACATGGGCATGTTCCATTGCATGCCAATTGAACGTCCCGGAACGACTGACATAAAAAACTACACTGTTCGTCACTGCAAATCAAACATGTCTTATGTCAATGAATTCGAGGTATGTCCTTACTATCCAATATGTTTTAATGTTCAATATGCACATGTGCATATATCACAATTTTGTCTTCTGTATATATTTATTTTAACCTTCTGTTTGATTAATTTTTTGTTATGCACATGTGCATATATCACAATTTTGCCATATGTGTATATCTATTATAACCTTCTGTTTGATTAATTTTTTTTATTATGCACATGTGCATGTATCAAAATTTGTCTTATGCTATTCACTTGTTCATATATCAAACAGTGTAATTATTTTATTAACTTATTCACTTGTTCATATTACCTTTCATGTTTTCATTTTATTTATAATATATGTTATGCACGTGTGCAGGTGTCGCTCAATGTACCTGCACAAAAAGCAAGCTGTACATGTCTTGGATTCACTCGTGTTGGATATCTATGCCGACATATATTTTGTATATTCCGTTACAACGAAATTGAACGGATACCGTCCCATTACATCACTCCACGATGGAAAAGAGATGCGCTCCCGTCAGCTGTTCATAGCATATCTAACATATACTCATCTAACAACAGCGAATTTGCTATCATCCACAATGAAATAATGGATTTAGTCAGTCAATGCACAAACCGACTGAGACGCAATCCTGAACAACTACGTTCCTTATCTTCTGAGATCAAACAAATCAGAAACCGCGTATTCGAATCGTTTCCGTGTGAGCCTCAGCCTCGTTCCGTTCAAAAAACTGCAAACATCAGTGACGTCTTAAACATACCTTCAAATCTAAGCAAAAGTGTCCATCCTCCGCAAGGTATTCGAAACAAAGGTTGTGGGACCAAAAAAACAACGTATCGGCCCCGGTGGTCAAAACATTAAAGATAAACGAAAGAAAGCCGGTAAACGACAAAAAGCCGCCCGCTTATGCAACAAATGCAACAAGTATGTATTTGACCATGATTCTCGCAATTGTGAAAAAATCAAAGCTGCCAAACTTGCTGCACGAGCAGATAAACGTGCTGCTGCTATAGCCGCTGGACTACCCGACCCGTCTGATTCCGATTCTGATGATACTGATGTTGATCTCGATGACACCGATGATGATACCAATGATGAAATCGATGAGTATAATTCTTCTGATTACGATGCATCTGAACTCCCTGCCTCCATGCAAAAACATCTCGTACCTGAGCGAACAAATGTTAGGCGTGAGCCTGAACAGTCTTTTGATCCTGATCAAAGCCTTAGGCGTTCAACCAGACGTCGCAAACCATCCAAGATAGCTCGTGATTCTTGATTGATTTATTATGTATTACAACTTATGACTACCGAACTTATATAATTATGAACTTGTCTATTTATGAATACTAATGTTTTTTTTTTTTTTATTAACCATTTAACTTACAGTGTTGATATTGATGCTTGACTTGTCATATGCACATGTGCATATGTATTTACAAGTTGTATATACCCTTTTTTAACCCACCTGTTTAACATTATGCATTTTAATAATATGAAGTTAAAACAATTTTGTTAACTATACACAATTGTAATAAATTATACAAACCTAACATTTAATCTGTGTGTTTTATCACTTCATACACATACTGTATGCACGTGTGCATACGAGTCATTTAATTTACTAATCAACTGTGTGTTTTATCACTTCATGCACATACTGTATGCACATGTGCATACGGGTCATTTAACTTACTAATCAACGTAACATTCTATATTTTAACAAACATATACATTTATAATTAATAACACTGTATGTACATGTGCATACGAATCATTAAACTTATTAATCAACGTAAAATACCATACTTTAACAAACATGTAAATTTTGTAACTAATAACGTACATTTCTATCACTTTATGCACATGTGCATACGGTCATTTAACCATATTAAATTCACGTGCATAAACAACAAACAACACTAACATGTTACTGTAACCATGATAATTCACCATATTAGTTCACCTGTGCATAACCAACAAACTATATGAACTATAAATCCAAACATTTATCACCATATCACCTATCCAACATAACAATTTCTACAATACACATTACCAATTTGCTAAACTTCCAACTTCTCAATATATCAACCAACAAAAATATTGGTAACATGATTATCTAGTTCCAACCACATCTAACCAAAATTATAACATTCATCCTAACTGTACCAACTTGTTACCTTCCTAACACAACCATCTAACATGTCTTACCAAATAAAACAATCCAACATACCAGTTTAATGTTCAAATATCACTAATTAACTAGAAATACTACCTAAATGTCATTAACTGCTACCCTCAAACTTTATCCCCATTCTTCCATTTGCTAAGAGTGTTCCAGATTTTTTCTTGTTTTGCTCCCTCTTTTTCCAACAACGTCCGCATTCTTTCATCTTCCAAATTTTGTGTTGCTTTTCTTGCGAGGTACATAACCGTTGCCTTGTACACGTTCGCCTCTGATCTTAACAATTTTGTTGCTATCTTCATCCTCATGTTTTGTAATTGCATGTCTTGAATATTTTTTTGCGTACTAAAACCGCATTCAAACTCGACATCACTCCCTTTGTACATCTCCATGTGCCTCATAGCAAACACGCCACAATCGTTGAAATTATCGCTCGTCGCCCATTCCAGTTTTTTCTTCGTCAACTGTGCAGCTGCCATGCGTGCCGCGCTTGGATGTTTAACATTCTTCAAATATCCAACAATGTAATTTTTCTACAAAAAAAATAATAATATTTAGTGTTAATACATGTCATATTCATATAACCTTATTTTCAAATATAACATTTAATATAAAAAAATCTATACTTACCACTTTAGATGGCGTTCCATTTTCTTTAAAACTTCTTCCTGCTGACATTCTATAAAACCCGCGGTTACTCGCCATATTATCAATTACTTCAACCTTTGCGTTCTCTAAATCAAAGCATATTATATAGAAATGCTTTCTTTCGATCATTGGTATTATTATGATGTTAAATTCCTTTAACTCCAACATTTTATCGTTACACTCAACAACCTCCTTCAAGTGTGAATTTAATATTTTAAACGCCTCTTGTTCCGTCTGTTTCATTTTCAACACATATTCCGGCTGCACATTACATAAATACATGTCACACACAAGTATAAATATCCTAAATATGATTGTTAAACATGAATTATAACACACTTACGATAGTTGTCGTATAACACCATAATCTCCTTTTCCCTGATGTTTTGTTTTTTTTCTCTTCGTAATTCAAAATAGCCGCCCAACAATCTATCACGTTTTGTGAGATCCATTGCCCAACCTCCAATGTGTTTATCAAAAATGCGCGTGTTGTCATTCCATGTGATGTTTCAAAAATAGTTGAGCTGTAATCATTACAATAAATTACATCATTTATGTTCCGTATGCACATGTGCATATATTACATTACATATACTATACACCATATTTTTTATGACAAAACTTATCAGCCCATATACCTACACTACATTTTTTAACTACCCTCCAAATCACAATCAGTTATGTTCTGTATGCACATGTGCATAAAATACATTACATATACTATACACCATATTTTTTATGCCAACATTCATCAGCCCATATACCTACACTATATTTTTAACTACCCTTCAAACCACACCATCCGCTAACCTAATCAATCGCAACCAACCAGAACCTTATAACATGCAAACAATATAAACAACCCACCTAATTATTCTGAATTTATTGATTAAATGCTTTATATGTCAAAAGTTTATGTAATTACTAAACAAATTGCTTCCTATACTACAATATGCAACATATTTTTTAAATACAAATTAATGCATATTTAATCTTACTTGAATGTCATGCTGATCTCTTTCTTCTCTTTTTCAACATCTATTTCTTTATCGTCCACATTACCTTTTTTGCTCTCCGCCCTACAATATTAATTTGTACATCAGATTGAAATTCTAAATTATTATGTCACAACAAATAATATCATAACATTATAATACACATCCATACCTTCGTTTGTTGTCGATTGTTGTCAACAAATATTGCCATAACGTTTTTTCATCATCATTTAATGGCTCGTTCATGTCAACCACACTTGTATCTCTACCACTCACATGTACGTTTACCTTTGTATCTTTAACACTCGCATGCACTTTTGTTACAATGTCTGCTTCTGGTGAACTTTGTGAGCTTTGCGACAACAACTCAAAACTCGGTACGGTGTTATCTACCTCTTTCCTCCTACGTGTTTGCCTCTTCATAACAATCTTTTCCGTTTCAGCCCACTTGATAGTCTCACCGACAACTTTGTCTAACTTTATATCCCCATCGTTTTGTGTCACTCCATCCACCTTCGTTGCACCACATTCGTCATTTTTTGATACACCGTCCAACACATCACCTTCATCTTTTAAACTTCTTTTTCTTGACCTTGTAAACACCTTCATTCCACCCTTAATTTTAACATTAACCTTTTTGTCTTTTTCACGCTCCATCACTTTGTTTTCTTTGCTGTCAACCATCTCCTTTGTGCTTAGCAAAACCGACATTTTGTTTTCACCTCTAAACGTTCTATCATACTCCCTCACTAACTCTTCAACCTTCTCATTATTTGGATATTTGTAGCAAATATCATCCAACTCTTTATTTAACAACTCTTTTTTTCTTAATGTCTCATCCATTAAACTTTCAACCATACGAACATGCTCCTAATTAATAACACATCAATAAAACAGAGTTAGTACTATCAACCCAACATTATGCATATCCAGCAGATTTTATCACATTATAAAACACGGTTATGCACATGTGCATAATTTATATGTTCATATCATCCTAACATTATGCACATGTGCATGAGTTATATGTATCATATCATCCTAACATTATGCACATGTGCATGAGTTATATGTATCATATTCATCGTATCATAACCACTAACCCCACCACATGTCTATTAACCTAACACATATCTATGTCAATCACATACAATCTACAAAATACAAGTTATTATTTTAAACAATATAATCAACGAAAACTGTATCACATTTATAATTTCATAGAACAACAAATAATAATAATAATAATAATGAATCACGTTAAAACATTATACGTACCTCAAACGTCACATCTTTCTTTTTGCCTTCATTCTTATCTACCATTTGCTCCACTTTCTTCATTTTATCCTCTTTCGTTTCATGCCCCACGTCAACTTGAGTGTCGACATATCCTTCACGTAACGCCCCTTTTCCAAAACCACCATTCTTTATTTCCCATGTCTGCCTTCTGCTCAACATTTCTTTAGTCCAGAATGATAATGGACTCGATGTTCGGACTGTATTGATGTCCCCACACAATGTTCTATCCACATATAACATCTGCACATGTGCATTATTACCATATGTGAAAACTATATATATATATATACAAACTAAAAATAAAATAATTTATACAAAAAAATACAAATTAATTATATATCTTATTTCAAACATAACACTTAACTTACCACCAATATTGTAAGAGCCCCATTAAAATATTTTGACGTGCTATCCCGTTGCCATCCATCTTTGCTCATCTTCATGCTATCACAAATATATTTGCACCAGTTCACATCTTCAGCCGCCACATCTTGGCCTAAGCATTCCAGAAAATCAGTTTTGCATCTACCATCTTTGTTTATTTCTACCATTGTATTCATGAACAATGTCAAAAAATCATATTTAAACATTATGCCATCCTCCGTTGGGTTATCTCTTAATCTATCGACAATTCTACTAGGTGTTATTGTACGCCCTTTGTATAAACTCTTCCACTCAGCCAATATCCCAACTTCCTCATCTTCTTCTTCTTCGTCTTCGTATTCTTTCACATCAGATTCTACATCAGACCCACTGTTTTTATCATTATTTTTCCCCTGTTGTTCATCCTTCTGTTCTTTCTGCTCTTCATTCTCTTTATCCTTCTTTTTCTCCTTCTTTTTATACTCTATATCAGCCCCGCTGTTTCTCAATCCCAACAACTCGCTAATAACATTTTCGTTAATTTCAATGTTTCCAACAGTCAACTTGATTGCCATATCTTTCCCGCTAAAATTGTCTACCACAAAATGTGACATCTTCGCTGGCAAGCTATCAGTTTTAAGCTTCATAATACTTCCAAACCCCATATTTTTTATTGCTACCAACTGTTGTTTAGAGAATGTGTTTAACCCCACCAAAAGTTGATGTGGAGATATCCGTGTTCGTATCGATTGCCAATTATATACCCTCGTAACCTTTTTACTCACCGTCTTCTTAACTTTCGGTGACACAACTTCTTCAAATGAATCTGTTTATCAACATAATAACATGCACATGTTATATAATGTACATGTGAATTTCAAATTTTTATTAATTATTTTCAATAACACGTACCATCACTATCACTGTTATCAACTTTGGTGTCTTTCACTTGTTTTCGCGATCTTACAATCCTTTTGTTCTTTGTCTTACATGTTACATCCAAACCTTCGGTTGTTTCTTCATGTTTCCGTTTGATAGTCCTTTTTACATCAACACATTTAGTTGCATCATTTCGTTTCTTTATGCTTTTTTCCTTTTGTGTGTTCTTTTCCCCCTTTAAAATACCTGAATTCAAAAAATTAATGCGTTTAAATAATAATA
Source organism: Helianthus tuberosus (assembly GCA_030545235.1). Classification (NCBI taxonomy): domain Eukaryota; kingdom Viridiplantae; phylum Streptophyta; class Magnoliopsida; order Asterales; family Asteraceae; genus Helianthus; species Helianthus tuberosus. The sequence continues at coordinate 58,608,041 of CM060424.1, read as the reverse complement.
TTAACAATAATAATATTAACAATAATAATATTTAATAATATTTAAAATAAATGCATATTGCGTCATTAACAATAATAATATTAACAGTAAGTTATCAACACTTTCTAACCTTTTTGCTTAACAACCGCATGCTCATCTTCTGTCGCATCTGGCATTCTTTTCGACCCTTCATCTCTCGGCTGCAGTATAAACGTAACTTTCTTTGTTTTTTTTTCCATTTTACTGCATACAATGAGAATGTATATTAACACACACGAATAACTATAACTGTACAACTATAACTATTAGCCATTACCTCGGACAGACAGTAAATATCGGATGTAATATAACTATGCACATGTGCATACAGATTCGGACATACATCCATTACCTCGGACAGACAGTAAATATCGGATGTAATATAACTATGCACATGTGCATACAGATTCGGACATACATTAAATATCGGATGTAATATAACTATGCACATGTGCATACAATACATTAAATATCGGATGTAATATAACTATGCACACGTGCATACAATACATTAAATATCGGATGTAATATAACTATGCACATGTGCATACATACAGTAAAGAGCGGATGTAAGATATGATGTAATATAAATATGTACCTCGAACAGACAGTAAATATCGGATGTATTATAACTATGCACATGTGCATACATACATTAAATAGCTTATATATATAGCCTGCCTAGCATCAGTTGCAAGATTATACCTTATGAAGGTTCATGAATGGTATTATTCACTTATTTTGGACTTTCCATAGATACCAAACATACACTTCTCGAAAGATATAATCGGGATCTAACATTTTCCCTTTTAAAATTTGGAACATTAGGTTTTAATACAGAATGCAGTTAGCAATTGTTTCATAACTGAATATAGTTCACTGCAATTTCAAAGTTAAATAGAGACTAATTTGACATTGTGAAGTCAATGGCCAAAATGTATAATTAAATTTCAATCCCAAATTTAATGTGAATTTGTATGTTAACTGGTTATAACAGGAAGGATGTAAAATTCGTGTGATTAAGAGAGATTTAACCAAGACAGACATTGTAGGTGGACATACATTAAATATCAGATGTATTATAACTATGCACATGTGCATACATACATTAAATAGCGGATGTAATATAAATATGCACATGTGCATACAGACAGTAAAGAGCGGATGTAATATAAATATGCACATGTGCATACATACAGTAAAGAGCGGATGTAATATAAATATGCACATGTGCATTCCAAATCAAACATAAACACATAACCGTATGCACATGTGAAACACATAACCGTATGCACATGTGCATTCCAAATCAATCTCTATCACAAACACATAATCGTGACCTACATCGGTTGTAATCGGTTGTAATCTATATGAACAAACACATAATCGGATGTAATCTACATGAACAAGCACAAATAACTTTGTATGAACTTACATCGGCTGTATGAACTTTCAAATTCGTAATCAATGCAACGACGTATGCTCTTCGTAATATATAAACCTTGTCCTCGCCGAATATGCCGAGTATGACCGTTTTTTGCCCTAAATCGATTTGGTATTTGCCCTAAATTGATTCGGTATGGCCGTTTTTTGCCCTAATTTCCAGCCGGCTATTAATGTGTGGACGGATATTGATTGGAGACGACGATCGTATGGCGAAATTGCTGATAAACTTCTGGAATTGGGAGCGTCAGTGAGTATGAGGGATTGAGTATCGAGTATCGGCGATTTGGGAGAGTTGTGTTTGTTGTGATAGTTGTTGGACTTGAAAGTGTACTATAGATCATATTTGAATTAACCGCTGACGTCCGTGAGCGCGATTTTATAATTTTTTTTATTATTTACAAAATTGCCATCCGTTCACATTGGTTCTCGCGGTTCTCGCAATAAAGGTGGTTCTCGCATGAACCTCACCCTATATATATATATATATATATATATATATATATATATATATATATATATATATATATATAGGGGAGGGTTATTTTAAGAACGCTAAATATTGCGAGAACCGTGAGAACGGATGAAAAAACCAATCAAAACCATTTTTTTTAATACAAACCTCATTGTAATTAAGATACAACATCAAAAAAAGAATTTACAACATCAAATAATTCATTTCTCTTTTCAAAATCACTATTTTAAGATTTTTTACACATGTGTAAATATAACAGATTTACACATGTGTAAATGGAAAACTTACACATGCGTAAATTTTCTTTATTTACGAATTCACGTAAATTTAAACGTGTAAATTAAATTTCTAACATTGTATTCGAATAATAATGATAAGTGTAGAAATTTTTTTTGAATTTGATTCGTTTTTGACCAAGTTCTCGCGGTTTTTTCATTTGTTCTCACGGTTCTCACAATATTTAGCGTTCTCATTTAAACCCTCCCCTATATATATATATATATATATATATATATATATATATATATATATAGGGGAGGGTTATCTTGAGAACGCTAAATATTGCGAGAACCGTGAGAACGAATGAGAAAACCAATCAAAACCAATTTTTTTAATACAAATCTCATTATAATTAAAATACAACATCAAAAAAAGAATTTACAACTACAAATAATTCATTTCTCCTTTCAAATCACTCTTTTTAGATTTTTTACACATGTGTAAATATAACAGATTTACACATGTGTAAATGGCAAACTTACACATGTGTAAATTTTCTTTATTTATGAATTCGCGTAAATTTAAACGTGTAAATTAAATTTCTAACATTGTATTCGAATAATAATGATAAGTGTAGAAAAAAATTTCGAATTTGAATTGTTTTTGACCAAGTTCTTGCGGTTTTTTCATTTGTTCTCACGGTTCTCACAATATTTAGTGTTCTCATTTAAACCTTCCCCTATATATATATATATATATATATATTGATTTGACTACTTATCCGGTTGACGTTTACACACCTGTTGTAGACAATGCATGTGGACTCATTAGAGGAGTAATCGCATACCGGGTTTTTATAAATACATGTGTATTGGCAATGGTGTCTTATACCTGGCGTGGCAGCTAAGGAGATTTCCAATAAGCAACCAGTTGCAGGCGCTTTCTTTGAGCCTATTAATTGAAACTCGTTGCTAGGTTTTGCGATTATGCACATTCAAGTTGCAAATTTAATACTATATAAATTGATATTTATAAGGTCCACGACGATGATGAATGAGTTGTTATTCTTGCAATGCTGACTAAGGCGGCTTGAAATAAGCTACCAGTTCTAGCCGGGTTATGAGCCTCTCAATCGAAATTTGATGATAAGTTTGTGTTATCTTGCAACATGTTCTCAACTTGATTTTTATTTGGATTATATTATTATTTAACTTGATATTTTGGACGTTTTTGAGTATCTACAAAAGACGAGGATGTGTTAATGTCGGATTGTAAGGTTACCGAAAAAAATTAAGGAGCTAACGGAAAAGGTGGTAAGCATTCGTAGGACCCAAGCGGAATTGCAGATGGCTATTGACGTGCTTTACGCACGTTATGAAGCTCCAATGGTTGTTAAAAAATAGACTAGGCTTAAGTATGTTATATTTTTTAAGTAACCGATTGTAAATTTTGTACAACATTAACATACAATCAATGTTGTTTAAGAAGCGTCAGGTCTTAAAATAGTTGATGGTAACTTCCCTACTATGCTTTTATACAATCAACAATGTTAATATTTATATTTAGTCTTTGTTTCTTTTATAGTTTCGAAATGTTCCAAAGTAACGTTAGTGCTACTTGACACGTTTTAAAGCCCCTCGTTGCAACGTGGGAGGACTTAATACTAGTATTATAAAAAGGTATGTTTAATAACTATATTGAACAACTATAGTGCCAGTTAAATACAATTAATTATAAACTATAACTGAATTCTTAATTTATTTTTTAAGGTTTAAGATTTACAATCGACTAGTTTTTTTTTACATCAAATTAATTCTCCTAAATTACAACCCACCAGGATTGAATGTGAGTTTCTTCAAAGTAGTCAAAGGCTACTTGCCGCTACGCCACAACCCAAGTGAAAGATTTACAGTTTAGTATTTAAGGTTAAGGTTAAGTGACCGTTGGACTTAAAAAATGCCCATGGCTTTATGATCGGATGGTTCCGTTGTTGACACGATCATACTCTAGTGGTTCGTCAGTGATACAAATTTGCCGTTAAAACAAAATAACAGTTGGACTTGGCATGTCTATTTTGATCAGGTTTGACAAAGATTCTGGAATACAAATTCAGTTTTGGGAACAACAAACCAAATATGTCAAGTTGGGTGGCTTTAGTTCTCTTTTTGTTTAATCATTAGCTTTTTATTATATGAAACATTTTATTATTTAAAAAGTTTTTATTTAAAAAGTTTTTATTAAAACTTTTTAAATAATAAAATGTTTCATATATAATGAAAGAAAGAACCAGAAAAGATTCTTGAATGAACCACAAAAACTAAACATATAGCGATGTGGCCCAATAACATAATGCCATGCAGCTGCCATTATTCTCCTTGTTCGTCCTTCAATTAAAACTAGTAATGAGACCCGCGCGCGTTGCAGCGCGGGTACATCGCAAACATCGAATGGATTAATCCAAGCGCTATGTGATCGATCCGTTAATCATATGAAAGCGTCGTTTAGGTGTATCTGATTGAATTCAATATAACATATATATGCAACGCGACAAATTAGCTTTTTCTAAAACGATATTAGCGAACGAAAGTTATCGAAGGAAAATTAAGTTAGTAAAAAACTAAAAAGGTTAAAAGCGTATATTATATATGGTACATGGGTAAAGATAGAACATTAGAAACAGAGAGGGTTAGTTTTTAAAACATGTAAAATGGACTAAAGGCTAAAAGTGTCATTTACCAAAGTGAAGGGGGTAGCAAAGATGAGCAAGTGTGAAGACTCGCACGTTGCGACGACGACATTGAACTGTAAAAACATTTAAAAAATAAGTATGTCAATTCCCCACACGTTACGACTTGTATCACGCTTTCAGTGTAACAAAACTCTGTTATCGCACATTCATGTCATGTTGTGGCTTATCAAACCGGAAAATCAATCAAAGTTCTAGAAACTTTGTATAAAAAAATCAAAACCATACTTAAACTAACGCGTTGTTATGAGAGCATTGAAATATATTAAAAACTTTATATAAAAAAACGAAATCGAAAAAAAAATACCCACGTGTTATGGATTAACGAAATAAATTTACGTATAATGCGAGGCCTCAAAACAAAAGAAAAGAAATATAATAGCTAAAATAAAAAAAAGGAAACAAAGAAGAAAAAATGTAATAAGTTTGGAACCCTTCTCAAAGGTTTGAGTTTCCAGCAAAATTACCACTTGCACCAAAGGTAATTTTTATGTATCTCTGAAGAAACACGTAACTAATTAAGGGATTAATCAGTTTGGTTTATGTTCCTATCATAGTGGTTAATCTTCTTTATGGTTTCCTAAGCTCCTTAATGATTGGGTTATCCTGCAAAACAGAACATCGTTACTCGTTAAGAGGGGAATGTGGGGGTTTCCCTCTTAACCGGGCTCCGGCGTGAGAATAAGCGACTGCTTTGGGGAGATAATTAAGTATTAAGTGTGAGAGTGGAGGGAATGGAATGTTTTAACCTGTGAAGTGAGGTCTCTATTTATAGCCGGAGAGGTGTAAGAGGATATGGGCTGATGGGCCTTGGGCCTAAAGACGACAACATAGAGGATATGCCCCTTGTCTCACTGGTGTCGACCGTTAGTGGCTTCTAGGAGCTTTCTGGAGTTGGCACAATGTGATTGGAGCCACGTGTCACTGTTGTCGGCCTGGCCGCCCGCCGCCCCTCTGCCATAAGCAGGTAAGTGGAGATCGTGGGGCAGTTGTCTCTGCCCTGTGATTGGTGCCATGTAGGCGTCCTTAAGTACTTTTTGTCTCCTGCATGTCAGACGATCGTGGAGCACGATTGAGGAGGGCCAGAAGGACGCTGATTGGCTCTTTACTTGTACCTTGTGTACTATCTGAAACAGCCTTGCGCTACTGCCCTGCGCGATTCTTGCTGGGCACGTAACTATCTTGCGCAGGGTATGGATGACTGAGTGCTCTTTCAGAATGTTAAGTGTTGTAATTGGAGCTTAACAGTGTCCTTCCTCGCGCAGGTTAAAATAGAAGGTGTTGCGGCCCGCGCGAGGTTGCTAATGAGAAATTTGTTGAAATAAAGAGTATGGTCCCGCGCGCGACCCTGCTGGAGGTTTGCGCGGCTTTTTGGGACCATACCCCTTCAATCTCACATTTTTAAATTACTTAAAGTAAAGACAATGTCGGTTGCCACCATCTTACGGCGGGACTCAGTCGACAACGGCTTGATCTGGTAAGGTTCCAGTACAATACTGCAAATTGGTATAGCAACACTTATTTATAATTGATTCATTGTTTTATTTATTGTTAAGCTAAAAAAAAGTAAATGGTTCTTTATTTAGATTGTGTTCGAACCTGGGAAAAAAATAAAAAACTTTTTATATGAGTTAAAGTAAAACAGGAAAAAAAAAAAGGAAAAAAAATGAAAAAGAGAAAAAAAATTTATAAATTAAGAAAAAGGAGAAAAATAGTTTATAGCATTTTTTGTGTATAAGAATTTTTTATGACTTTGTTACCGTTTGATTTTTAAAGAACTCAACTTGTTTTTGTTTTTAGACTTGTTACAATCATGTGATTTTTATTTTTTTAAGGTAAACAATAACTAAAAAAAAGAAAGATTCAATAATTTTATTTTCTCATTGCTAAAAACACAGTGAGAAAAAAGAGGAAGATGACTTCCTATTAAGGTTTAAACTTTTAACGTTTAACCAATTCCATCATATTCTGATAATGTTTTCATGAAAGGACCGGATGTCGAACCAGTCTCCTTACCGATCCACTGGTCGAACCGGATTTAAAACCCGATAATTTCTTAAATAATATTTAAATATAAAAAAGTATAAACACGTAAACAATGTATGTTTTTATTAAACACATTATATTTATTCATAAGTTGAATTCTAAAAGTTAAATTATATACATTTTATTCATATATCCAATCTGGCCATCTTTAATCCCACAATTCTATCCAACAATTATTTGTATTTGACTCTCATGACTATGACTGCAACCAAAAAGAAAAAATAAGGGGCACACTTTCCTAACATGAAAACCCTTCTCTCAATGTTACTGTTTCTTAAAACCACCAACCTACCCTTTTTGAATCCCCATTTCAATCTAAGAGGGAGAGAGATAGGTAGAATGAGAGAGAAGGATGAGAAATGATCCGGTGGTGCAATTGATAGAATCGGCTACGGTAACCACAGTGAAGGCTAGAACCTCCGGCGAACGTCAAGATTTAAACAACGGCCACTAGCCGGGCCCCACAGAATCTCCGGTTCGATCGCCGGTCGCTGGTCTAACCAGCCGGCCACACCACAAAATCATGTAACCCAACCCCCCTTTCTTTCCCTCTCTAAATCTCTCAGATTTACACCGCCACCACTTACCGAAACAAATACATTCACCCCCGTCGTCGAACCATTTCGCGATCACCAGGCAACCGACAAATCACCCCCATCAAGAAAGTTGGATGGCGTCGCACCATTTCGCCTCCACTGCCGCTTACAACGGTCTGGTGGTTCAATCAAACCCTAAATCATGTAATCCCGATTCGATTGCCGACCCGTGTTCGTTAGTGATCCGTGACCGGCAAGATTTCGTTGTGTTTTTGGGTCGCCGCCGACAACTACCGTACCGGAATCGCAACCTCTACCTTAGCCGTCGTCGATCTGATGAGTCCATCTCGAATCTGGTACATTCATTGCTGGAAGATCGGTTATCCAACGATTGACCGTAACCCTAGACTGTCCCGCAGCATAACCACCACACATCGTCAGTTCATGAAGCAGTAACCCTCGTGGTTGTTAGGGTTGAAACCACCTTCACCGGAAAACCATATGGAGTCCCGGAGTGCTTCGTGGGAGAAAGGGCAAACTGGTCAATTCGGAGTCAGTTTGCAATCTGGTCATTTCACAATATACGAAGGGTATTTTTGTAATTTTGCCGGTGCACTGTAGCACCGACTTTGTAATTTAAGATGTAGTATAATATATAAATATAAATAGATACATAACTCTATTTATTATAACATAAATGAGTGACGTTCGGCTACAACATCTATTTTTCCTATAAAATATACAAAGTCATAAAACATCATAATTTCAGCCATAAAATACACTTAAAACCCACAGATAACATAGTGAAGATCACTAAAACACAATATCAAAACCCTAACAGTACACAAAAACTTTAAACACACCAACTATGAATATAAAACACAACATGATAATCAACATAAAACATACTAATGTTAGTCATTCGAGAATTAAAGCCTTATCATCCAAAACACAACACAAAACTCACAAATATGACGTTTTAGTAATTTTCACTTTATTATTTATGGGTTTTGAATATGTTTTATGGTTGACATTATAATGTTTTATGTTTTTTTTACACCTTGTAAGAAAAATAGATTTTCTAGTCAACTCCCACCAACAAATAAAAATTGTTAAAGACAACTCGATTTACACGGTTTCTAGAATTTATTATCCTTTCGTCTATCCCTTTTGTGTCTACGAGAGTTTTCTTGTATTTCAGCCACGTGTGTATGTGGGGTGTCAACGTCCTTCTTTGGATATGCTTCAAACCATATTCCATTTCCATTGGCTAGACAAATAGTTTTTACCAAACGTTCACCTATAAAAAATTATCTATACATACAAATTTTAAGGGGATTTATAGTAGGTTATTTTTTATTTTTTTTCTTTTGTTTTCTCTTATGTATGATTTATTTTAATTTTTTCCCTTAATGTGTTAGTGTACACTAGTGATAAGCTTTAGTTTTACGTGAATAGACAACTAAACTTATTTTTTATCGTTTAATATAATATTATATTTCTTATTATCTTTAACTATTGTTTATAAAATTTCATTATAAAACAATTTAATTTTTTATCATATTAATTTTTTAAGAATAATTATTTGGTTAACGCGAAAACTATACAAACTCATAACTATTTTTTTTCTAAATGAACATTAATCTGTGTGTTTTTATGGGATGTTGATTATGAATGTTGTTAATATCACTATATGAGATTAAAAATTATCAACTTGATAACAAAATTTAAGAAATATTAATAGCTCTTAAAAAAGAACAATAGTAATAGTAAAAATTAGAGTAAACTGCAATTTTACTCCCTGAGGTTAGGGGTCATTGACACTCTTACCCCCCCTAAGGAAATAATTGCAATTTTACCCCACTGTTCACTGTTATGTCGCAACCTTACCCCCTAAGCACAGTCAACGGTAGTTTGACCATTATATGTAAGGGTATTTTGGTAATCTTACCCTATATTTATTTTTATTATTATTATTTTATTATATATAGAGTAAACTGCAATTAGTTATTTTCACTATAAACATCCATCTCTGCAAAAGTTAGGGGTCATCTTCAACCATCATCGTCGCCATCTGAACCGCCACAACCACCACTGCCGCCACAACCATCACCGTCGCCATCATCACCACCCTCGCCACAAACCTTCATCATCATCATCTTCAACCATCACCGTCGCCATCTGAACCGCCACAACCGCCACAACCACCACTGCCGCCACAACCATCACCGTCGCCATCATCACCACCCCCGCCACAACCAGTCTTGTCTTCTTCGTTATTGATAAACATATACACCGCCACTGACGGAAGAGGTTTGAGAGACGAGAGCGAATACAAGAGATATACAAGAGAATTTGTTCATGTTGAGTCAGTTGATTCTGCTCAAATGGATGTTAATTCGATTGATCAGGTGATGATTTGAGATTCTGTTGTGAAAACCTAGATCACACATTTTAGGTTTAGTTGCAGTGATTGTGTATATGTTTATTTATGTTGCACCTTTTGTTCACTTATTAAATCTGTAATACACTTTGATTGTTTGTGTTAATAAGCTTAAATTAGCTCTCTAGATAACACTTTTTAGGTTTATATGTGGTGATAGTATGTAATGTTTATGAATTATGGCTACTGTAGATCAAATGATAAAACGATCAGATCTGCAAATTTTGAAACTAATGCATTGAAATATTGATTTGATTTAAGAAACAATTAGGCTTAGAGGTTAAGTGTTACACCCTCAAAATTTTACTTGAATTTAATACTAATTTTATATATTTTTATGCAAAAGATACTAATTAAACATAAGTTTCATACTCAAGTTCAAGTAGCATAAACCTTAGTCAACTAATGACTAAGTTGGAACACCCAAAAGATGTTTAAGAAATTGTTTACAACCCATGAACAAAGTTTAAGTAAGATTAAAACATAGCGGAAGCTTCAAAAGTCGTGTTCGGTTCTTCGACGTTGCTTGACCACCATCCGTAAGGTCCACCTCGTCACCTAAGGTCAAAACCATTAAAACTTTAGTTTTGACAATTGTTATAAATATATAAACATGAGATTCAATATAAATTTTAAGTAATAAAATTTAAGTTTGAATTTCTGATTCCACCGTAACTTACGGTGTCACCGTAAGTTACGGTGAGTCCGGGAGAATTATTGGTCCACCGTAAAACAGGGGTGATCCACCGTAAACTCTTGACCTGTACCATAAGTTACGGTACTACCGTAACTTACGGTAGTTGCTGGAAATTTATGTTTTGTTTTGTTTGTTCATTACACTAAAACCCCAACTCTCGGATTTCAGTTTTCTAGGATACCAATACATTAAAATCTCATATTTCTACTATGTTATATATTATCCATATCAAAGATCAATCCATCATAATCCGAAGCATTGACCATGTTTTACTTGATTATTCGACCCGTTTGGCTCGTCTAAGGAATCCTCCCATATGACGACTACCAAAGAGTTCCAACCAAATTTGATCAATCATTCAATATAACGACTTCACCACTTAATTCAAAACAACTCTTATTCAAAAAAAAAATTCAATTACACATTATATAACCATCAAAATCTACTCAATGTAACGGGTCAAGTTTGTAGGATCGTTATACGACCTGACAAGTCGATCAGAAGAGTGCTCAGACTGAATCAGAGGCAGAATACATTGATTCAGTCTTTGTTTAGCTTGATTTCACTATTTAATGTCTCGTTTATTGATCTACTAACAGTATACAAGCACTGGAGACAAACTGGCAGGGCTTCGCCGTACCAAACAAGACCACACACCCACTACTATATGATTTCGCTCTAACAGCCCCTATATATACACTCACTGATTTCGCTCTTATGTCCATGACACATAAGCGAAATCATGTGATGACACATGAGCGAAATCTACTCAAGACCACATAAGCGAAATCTAGACTAGGACATAAAAGCGAAATCATGTTGTTGATGATTTCGCTTATATGACCAGATGTCATTATGAGCGAAATCAACTCTAAACATGTTTTCTTGATTTTCGTGCAATGTATAAACAATCCTAATTCTAAGACTCGAACTAAGATGTAGTCGACAGACAACTGCACCAACAGATGGACCCCACGATCTCAGCATATCCCCTCATCATGCAATACACTAACTCAAGTAATGCCTTTAAACTTTTATCAACTGTGATTTGTGCGAAAAACAAAGCAGAATGTTTAAACATTAACAATCAGGTCGATACTTCCGTATACGCAGAGAAAGTCCAATGTTTAAACAAAATAAGAAAAATAAAACAAGTTGAAGTTGTTTAGGCTTTAACCACCAGGTCGATACTTCCGTATACGCAGAGGTGATCCAAAGCTTAAACGAAACACCAAAGAAAATAAAGCAGAACGTTTAGGCAACAACATCCAGGTCGATACTCACGTATACGCAGAGGATGTCCGATGCTTAAACAAAATAAAGAAATCAAACAAGTTTAAATCTTTGCAAAATAAAATGCACAATCACAACGACTTTTTAGCAAAGTTGTGAAAGTTCACAAACTTAACCAGTTTTATGTCTTTCGACAATCAGCGATTACTGAGTAGGCACACAGTCAAGAAGGACAAAACTAAGTACTATGCTTTCGACCATGTTTTCCACTAGAACTAGGCTTTTTCATTTAGATTTGTATCGTTAACGCAAATCTACTAGTCTAGCTGAGCCTACCGTCACATCTTTAGTGAGACCGTTTATCACATTTTATCTCTCCATTTCTTTAGCATGCTGTGATAGTCCAACTGATCTACTATCATTTCCTCTTTTTTCAGCAAAACTCATTTTTAAATTTTTCAATGTTTTTGACATTTTCAAATTTTTTTTTTTAATTTTTACTCCCCCTAAAATCAAAATATGTCTCAATTTTGATTTTCTGGGAAAATTTGAAACAAATTGTACAAGAAATGTGACAACATGATGAGAATCACTTCAATTCTCCATCCACCTGGCATAAACAATCAGAACTCCCCCTGACAACAAACTATTTTCCCATAGTGATTTCAAAACACTTAAGTTTGTTTTAATCAAAATGGTTTTTTCGGAAAATAAGTTTTGTGTGTCTTTTCACAAATTCGGGGATCTTTCATCACTTTGTTCTCTTCAACCACTTGTAAAAATTTAACATATGTAAGATCAATTCACAAACAACACTTGTAGAAAATCAAGTACAACTTAATGTCCCTGATTTACCACTTGTAAGACGAAATATCACTTTCGTGAATTTCTCAAGAAATGTGCCGATTCATGTTCCACGCTTACCAACCTGGGAACTCCGGCAAGTCAAGTTTTTCATTTAAAGAGTTTCACCCAAGCCTGACGGTCCTTGGGTGATTTTGAATTCTTGTTCAACAATGGTGGAAATTTTTCATCATCCATTGTTAAACCTGAATTCTCAGATTTTACCTCAACAACAGGCTCATCTGGCTTTACCATACCAGAATCATTGCCTGAATGTGGCTTGTCTGACTTTGATGAGCCAGATTCATCGCCTGAAGGTGGCATGTCTAACTTTGATACGTCAGATTCATCGCCGACCATTTTCTTCTTTTTCTTATCTTCTTTCGTCCTCAAATTTGTATCTGATGAATTCGTCTTGCTTGACTTTGCAGTTGAAGGAGTCGATTCATCAGAACTCTTATTTTTAACAGATGAACCCGAGGACAAAATCTTCTCGAGATACTCTCTCGCCTTCTTCCTCTTCTTCCTCGGTCTGTCTTTTTGCCCCTGTGAAAGCTTTACTTTCGGTTCTTGAACTTTTTGTTCTTGAACTTTACGTTCTTGAACCTTCTGTTCTTTGGGCTTGACAGAGACTGGTATCTTTGCCATTTTCTGAGATTTAGCCCTCGATCTTTCATTCGATCTCCTTAGGCAATCTCTGGCAATGTGACCTTTGATATTGCAATTATAACATATCCTTGTCTCAAAATACAGACTCTGGCAGTTAACAGCAATGTGTCCTTGATAACCACATCGATAACACACTCTGTTATCGTACCAGTCACTATTTTCACACCAAATGCTCAGATCAAAGCACTGTTTGGCTTGGTGATATCCATCTCTCCTCTTGTAAGCTGGATTTGGCTTTGAAGCACTGTGGTCCGACCTGCACCACTTATTACCAACAATTTTAGAATTTTCATTTTTCAATTTTTGTAATTTTTCATTGCGATTGGATGATCGATCTGATGAGCTTTTATTATCTTTTTGAACATTTTTCAAAATTTTCTCTTTTTGTTTTTGTTCCACTTTCTTCTTCAAAGGTTTTTGCTTAGAGCATTCTCCCTTTTCAGTTGATTGTGGAACAGTTTCTTGAAACTTTTCTTTTAACTTCAAAAATAAATTCTTTTTCGACAATTTTTCATTTTCAACATCAGATTTTTCATCGCAATCTTCAACTTTGACTTTGTCAAAGTTTGTGACATCGTCACTTATTGGAACTGAATTGATCGGTTTTGGACAGGGAAAATTCAAACTGTCTAATGAAGTCACAAAACCTTTCAATTTCTTTTCAAGATCATCAATCTCGTTTCTTGAATTCTCAGCTTCGTTTTCGAGCTGAGATATTCTTTCAAGATGAAACTTGATTGATTTTTCATTCTCATTCTTCATGTTTTCAAGAACAAACTTTTCATTTTCCAAAACATTTATCTGTTCTTGAAATTTTGTCTCATTTGCTTTCAGATTTTTGTTCTCAAGCTTTATCCAGAAATCTTCATTTTCTGAATTCGACTCCTTTTCTTCTAACTCTTTGATTTTCTTTCGAGCACATTCACATTCTTTTTCAAGTTTGATAATTTTCTGAAGATGGGAATTTATCATTTTTTGCTTTTCAATGTTGTTTTTGCTAAACACATCTCTCCCATCTTCAAGAATTTTTATTTGATTTTGAAAAGCTTTTTCAATTCTTGATTTTTCAATTTCAAAACTTTTAATCTTTTCTTCAAAAACATTTGCTTTTTCTTTCAATTTCTGATTTTCCAATGTCAAACTGTTCAATTTACTTAACAGTTTGTCATTTTCAGAGTTCAGCTTTACACATGTTTCTTTCAAACCAAAAATCTGTTTATCATCAGCTTGCTTCTTATAATTCAGCTCTTTGACTTCCAAAGTCAAACTTTCCGCATCTTTCACGAGTTTGTCATTTTCTGTCTTTAAGCTGTCACATGTAAAACACACTGATGCAGAATTTGAAAGTTCATTATTCACAGATTCTTCATTCTCTGACATTTCCTTTGTCTCTATCTTGTATGTTCCTGCACAAACAATTTTAACAAAATCAAGAGGATTTAAATTTGTATTAATATAACACCCCCTTTTAAAGTCATATTTCATGTTCTGTTTTGCAGCAAAACACATACATATTCTCCTATCAATTTCAGTAATTACATCCAAATTGATTTTATCTAGATTTCCCAAATTCAATTTATCTAGATTCTCTTTGATTTTATTCATCAATATTTTCTTCTTATCAGAATTTTCAAAACTATGCTTTTGAAGTTTATTGATGAAATCAGATGGATGTAATTTAGAAAATTTAGGTTCTTGTTTTAATATCTTTAAAACATCATCCCATTCGGCAGGTAAAGCATCTGCAAGCTTTGATATCTTTTCAGTATCTGTCAATTTTATTCCAAACAATTTTAACTTGTCCATCAAGTAATCAAATCTCCTTTCCATCTCTTTCACGGTCTCATCCTTTTGACATGCAAACTTTTCAAGTCTAAGAATCCAAATCTTCTTATCATCTTGTTCATATATACTCATGTGATACCAACCATATCTATTTAACCTTTCAATAAACTCATTCTCCTTTTCATCAAATTTTTCTGCCATATTTCTAACAATCCCGACATGTTTTATCAGACTGATGTGCGGTAAAGTGTTACTTATTTTAGGTGTATATTTTAAGCCCTTTTTAACACTTATTTTAGCCAAGTTTTAAATTTATAAAACACGATATTTCACTAACACTAAACACACATATGGGCAAGTGCACCCATCGTTGAGTGTAGTATAGCGTTGGTAAGATACCGAGGTCGTCCAAGGACACAAGAGCTTTTAGTACCGGTTTATCCTCAACGTCTAACCAAAATAAAAGTTTAGAAAAATGTTTTAAACTAAGAAAATTAAAAACTAACTAAAATGCTGAAAATAAAAATAAAAAAAACAGATAGACAAGATGAATCACTTGGTTCCGACTCGTATCTAGTATAACCTTTGATTATTTCCGTACTTTTGCACATAATTAAGAGATTATCTTAGTTATTGTAGTAGGCCCCTCTTTTGAAGGTGACGTTACCCTCACCCCAGTAGTTTGAGTCAGCAGGGATACAATCCTAAAAGGGTGGATTATTGGAAGATAATGAATTAAGTTATTAATGCAGTATTGTGGTAGGCCCCGCTTTTGGCGGTGACGTTACCCTCGGCTAAGTAGTCTGAGTCAGCAGGGATACAGTCCTAAATAGCCGGGTTATAATATTAATAGTAGTTAACTTATGAGGGGATCAAAGAGTTTGGACCCTCGCCATCCAATACCGTGAAGTATTGAAGGAGATCCTACTAAATTTGACCCAGGTCCATTGCAGGACCTCTAAACGCTGAACAATGGCAAGACCTTTACCAAACCGTTCCCTTAACCCCCGACCAGGTAGCCAACATATCTCCATATAGACCGTGGAGATATGAATGGTGAAAATCCTTTATTTTATATAGACAGTAAAATAATGCCAAGACACCACGAACAAACGATAAGGAAAGATCACCTTCAACATAAGTAACTAGTTATTAAAGTCATTAATACAAAACCAAATAAAAAGTGCAAAAGATTAGAAATAAAAAGTATTATACTAGACACTTTGTCTTCACCAAGTGATGTAAGAGACTTAGGCAAACATGGCCTTGATTGTCAAGAACTCTTACGATCAATCTTGGATCCCGAGACGACTCACACACTCTACGATGGACAATGGATGATGGTGGTGGATGATGGTGTTGTGATGGTGGTGGGTGGTGGATGAAGTGTGAGAGAGGTGGTGTGCCAAGGGATGAGATGAAATGAATCCAAGCCCTCCTATTTATAGGCTGAACAGAGAGCTGGACACGGCCCCGTGTCCGCTGGGCACGACCCCGTGTCTGTCTGACAATCTCTCTCCTCATTAATTGTAATTCGCAATTACAATAAATGCGCCTGCTGTACTTTCGACACGCCCCCGTGTCCGCTGAGCACGGCCCGTGGTGGGCAATAGAAGCTTCTATAGGTTTGTCTTTTCTGCTGCTTCTTGGGCACGGCCCCGTGCTGGCTGAGCACGGGGCGTGTTCAGTCTTCTGATTTCTCTATTTTGCTTTAGAAGGTGCCGTTGAGGGGTCGGGCAGTCCACTAATATTCATTTTCTTGTATTTATGTTGGATTTAGTTGTCTTTTTGCTTCTTTTGCGTTTTTGAACTCATTTAATCCTGAAAATACAAAAGGAAGACAAAAACACTCTTTTTCCAATATTAGTACTTAAAAAGGGTTAGTTTTATGCCTCATTTGATGTAATTTATATGTTGCATTTTACATACATCAAATACCCCCACACTTGAACTTTTGCTTGTCCTCAAGCAAAACTCTTTAATATGTGGCTTACACTCCCAAATGGAATAGGTAGAAGAGAAGGTTTTGGGCTTGTCGTAGAGTGTCGGGATATCCAAGATCTTTTTGGGTTGTATTTTTATTTATTTACAATTCTATTCGTAATGATTTATTTAGAACTTTTAATAGGAGAAATTACTTATTTGGGCATAACATGCCTTTTTAAAATTCCATTTATATACAAGTTCACATACCTCACGGGAGAAGTCACTCACACTCGGCCGAAGGTGTATTTTTAGTGAATCACTCGAGAGCGGCATGGAACTTATTTCTACCATAGGCTTGCCAAGCAATCAATCCTCCTCCTTTTTAACTTTTATACCTTTGTAAATATCAAGAGGGCTTTGTGGGTTAAGGGTTAGGCTTGGGTTAAAGGTAGGTGGTTGGGATAGTGGTTAGTGGTTAGTAGAAAAGGGCGAAAAGCGTAACAAGTGTCGGTTTTCGTAAGACTTTCTATTTTTATTTTGATGAAGCATTTATTCAAACAAAGTTATTTTTGATGAACTTGTTTGTTTATTTTCTTTTTGCTTCATCTTCAAAAAAATAATTTTTTTTTCATACGAAAAACCGAACTTGTTATTAAAACAAAGGGTAAAAAAAATGAAAAAGGTTTTTGGTGGGTAAAAGGGTTTTTTTTTTTTTGGGGGGTGATGAAATGAAAAGGTTTAGGCTCAAAGGGGTTAACTAGGGGGGTGGTAAAAGAAAAAGAAAAATAATGGTGTAGAAATGAAAAGGGTTAGTCCTAATGCCTCCATCATTTACTTACTCGGGTTTAAGTTGATAAGGACCGAGAAAGTATCGTCATGGCAAGTTCTAGAGTCGTAAGAACCAAGCGGCTATTCACACAAGAAACGAAAAATGAGCATTTAGTCTAATGATATGTAATTGTGTGCTCAATAAAGGCTCAAAACTCACTTTTGTGGGAATGGGTTTTTATGTGATCAAGTATATATAATCAAATTTTAAATAAGTTTTTCATGCCTTTTCATAATTTTCTTATGTTGGTTCTTTTTATCACTACGCTATCGGTTGTAAATTTGTGAAAATATAACCTTTTTGAGAACTTGAATTTCCCGAGTTAAACCTAGACAAGTAAAAAAAATGAAATTTTTGAAAAAAATTTGGGGTGATTAGCGGTTCCAATAGAGTTTTGTGTAAGGCTTGTATTTAGGACTTGCAAAGTTCAAGGTTTTAGCATCCCCCCCACACTTAAATTACACATTGTCCTCAATGTGTCCCAAAAATAAATTTTTAGGTTGATTAGATGTGTAAAATAGTGTTTAAAAAGCAAAAATTTGTGTTACTGGGCACTGAACACGGCCCCGTGTTGTCCGGGCACGGCCCCGTGTTCAAGTGCCGGTAACAGAATTAAAACAAGAGAAACAGAAGCCTGGACACGGGGGCGTGTTGGGTGAACACGGCCCGTGTCCAGTTACCTGAACTGGGCGTTTTCTGCAGGGTGCTCAGCACGGGGCCGTGTTGGTTGGGCACGGCCCGTGTTGAACCTTCTGAAATGGAGAGAATTGTCGGGTTTTCTTGTTCTTGTGCATGGGTTCATTTTTCTCGTTCCCCTTTTCATCCTTTACCACCATGAGTGTGTTTTATTCATTACAAACCATCCAAACCTTAAAACCATCATTTCATTTCATCATAGAGAGAACTTACATAATCCTAAATTAAGATAAAATTAAAACTTAACTAAATAGGTCAGCAGGTACACGAGGTTATCATAAGGAGTTCTACTATTTTAAGAAAATTTCGAGAATAGTTTCCCGTTATAGTAGGACTTTTAGCCGAATGATTTTTTTCCCTAAATGTTGTTTAAAGCCATTCTTCGATTTCCCTAGGAAGGAAGAATGCGGCTTCATTTTCCTCCGCAGCTGGTGGTTGAGGGGGAACATTCACCGGGACTCCTTGCACCACTCTTCGCGGAGGCTCTTGGTGCATGGCGTACCATTCGGCCAGAATGACAACTTTGGGTACCACGTTCCACGCCCTTTGGGTTATTATAGGTACCAAAGGCGGGGAGGCGAGAAGGTTCAACCTCTGGTGCAAGAGGTTTACTTCATGGAGACAGCCCTCCAGCCCCACTGTAAGATGGTTGATACGGTCGACCAATGCTTCTTCCACTCCCGTCATTTCATCAATAGCCTCCCTTAGAGCGTAAACATAGTTTACAAGAGAGTCTTCTGCTGTTGAAGATCTCCTCCCTTGTCGGTTATTTCTTGAAGATGATCCGCTTGTTCTGCTTGCCATTTTCTGTGAAGGAAACCGAAGAAAGCTAAATTTTTACAAAACAGAGCCCCGGACACGGCCCCGTGTTCGCTGAGCACGGCCCCGTGTCCATTTGCTTGCAGGATTTTATGCTAAGGAGTCTTGGAGTTTTAAATTATTCTCATGATTTTTAGCTGGTTTTTAGGCTTAGATAATTTAAAATAAAGTTATACAACTAACTTTAAACAAGAATCCTTAGCAAATAATCTTACAAACTTCACATAGAGGGTTGGAATCAAGGGATTTCCAAGCTTCCATGGAGGAAATTTTGAAAAAAAAAAATTTGAAAGAGGAGGAAATGAATAAAAGTGGAATGGACAAGAGGGTCCTTTGGAACCTTCTTTTAGCACTTACCTAGGATGGTATGAGTGAAAATCCCAGGGATCTCTGTCAATTGAAGTGGTCAAAATGAGCAGGAATCAGGCTGCATTTAAAGAAAACGACAGCGCACTGGGCACGTGTCCAGTGGACACGACCCCGTGTTCAGAGAAAATCCTGACACATTTTGTCTGTATTCTGACCAAATCAGCAGAGAATCTTTTTGGTGAGCACGGGGGCGTGTTGACCTGGACACGGCCCCGTGTCTGGAGGCTGTCTTATGGAGTTTCGCTACTACTAAGGATCTCATCGACATCGGGTGGTTCCTTACTGGTTGGAACAACCCCAAAGTGCCTAAGATACCTTAATTGTCCTAGACTAAGGCGAGAACGCAAGAGGTTGTCGGTGAGGGTAATTCCTATTTTCATTCTAGGTGGACAAGTCCAACCCTTTTCCGGGCTCTCGTTAAAGAAGGTGTATGTCGAATCGCTCAGGTCTATGTATGCACCGAACGAAGTCGATGGAGAGTCCTTCACGGCACAATCGGCACAGGGACGACTATCGTCCAAGTCTTTGCTAGGTACTAAGGCATTTTCGGGAGCAACGAGGTTGTCGGAATGCGGTTCCAACTTTTCTTCATGGTTATCGTCTTGGGGTGGATCAATAAAATCCTTCCTAAGTTCTTCTAACCAATTTAGAATTAGCTTTTCTAGGTGAAATAACTCATCAAGGAGCATTTCTCCTAGGATATCTGGCTTGGCGCATTCGAGGGAGAAATAGTGCTTATTTTTACTTTCGCCCCTCTTAAGGTTGTAAGAAGTTGGTGGGTCGATGTAGTGGGGCCTATAATTTAGAAAGTAGCATTTTACTTCTTCATGTTTGCCACCACATAATTGACACCACGTACCATAAGAGTGCCGAAAGTAAAAACAATTACTATCACTCATGTTTATGTCAGAAATTACCAACCGCCGGGATCTAACGGTTCTGTTTTCAGTAACTGAATCTTGGGCACGGGGGCGTGTTGGGTGGGCACGGCCCCGTGTTCAGCTTACTGTCTGACGTAAAACAGGATTGCCAGTTCCAATGATTGAGCACGGGGGCGTGTTCAGCGGGCACGGCCCGTGCTGAGCTCTGCAGAAGCTGAAAAACTAAGAAAAATCCTAAAAAAAATTAAAAAGAAAAATAAAAGATGATTAGGCCGTTGATTCCTAACTTTCTTAAAATCCTTGTGTCCCCGACAACGGCGCCAAAAACTTGATGTGCGGTAAAGTGTTACTTATTTTAGGTGTATATATTAAGCCCCTTTTAACACTTATTTTAGCCAAGTTTTAAATTTATAAAACACGATATTTCACTAACACTAAACACACATATGGGCAAGTGCACCCATCGTTGAGTGTAGTATAACGTTGGTAAGATACCGAGGTCGTCCAAGGACACAAGAGCTTTTAGTACCGGTTTATCCTCAACGTCTAACCAAAATAAAAGTTTAGAAAAATGTTTTAAACTAAGAAAATTAAAAACTAACTAAAATGCTGAAAAAAAAATAAAAAAAAAACAGATAGACAAGATGAATCACTTGGTTCCGACTCGTATCTAGTATAACCTTTGATTATTTCCGCACTTTTGCACATAATTAAGAGATTATCTTAGTTATTGTAGTAGGCCCCTCTTTTGAAGGTGACGTTACCCTCACCCCAGTAGTTTGAGTCAGCAGGGATACAATCCTAAAAGGGTGGATTATTGGAAGATAATGAATTAAGTTATTAATGCAGTATTGTGGTAGGCCCCGCTTTTGGCGGTGACGTTACCCTCGGCTAAGTAGTCTGAGTCAGCAGGGATACAGTCCTAAATAGCCGGGTTATAGTATTAATAGTAGTTAACTTATGAGGGGATCAAAGAGTTTGGACCCCCGCCATCCAATACCGTGAAGTATTGAAGGAGATCCTACTAAATTTGACCCAGGTCCATTGCAGGACCTCTAAACGCTGAACAATGGCAAGACCTTTACCAAACCGTTCCCTTAACCCCCGACCAGGTAGCCAACATATCTCCATATAGACCGTGGAGATATGAATGGTGAAAATCCTTTATTTTATATAGACAGTAAAATAATGCCAAGACACCACGGACAAACGATAAGGAAAGATCACCTTCAACATAAGTAACTAGTTATTAAAGTCATTAATACAAAACCAAATAAAAAGTGCAAAAGATTAGAAATAAAAAGTATTATACTAGACACTTTGTCTTCACCAAGTGATGTAAGAGACTTAGGCAAACATGGCCTTGATTGTCAAGAACTCTTACGATCAATCTTGGATCCCGAGACGACTCACACACTCTACGATGGACAATGGATGATGGTGGTGGATGATGGTGTTGTGATGGTGGTGGGTGGTGGATGAAGTGTGAGAGAGGTGGTGTGCCAAGGGATGAGATGAAATGAATCCAAGCCCTCCTATTTATAGGCTGAACAGAGAGCTGGACACGGCCCCGTGTCCGCTGGGCACGACCCCGTGTCTGTCTGACAATCTCTCTCCTCATTAATTGTAATTCGCAATTACAATAAATGCGCCTGCTGTACTTTCGACACGCCCCCGTGTCCGCTGAGCACGGCCCGTGGTGGGCAATAGAAGCTTCTATAGGTTTGTCTTTTCTGCTGCTTCTTGGGCACGGCCCCGTGCTGGCTGAGCACGGGGCGTGTTCAGTCTTCTGATTTCTCTATTTTGCTTTGGAAGGTGCCGTTGAGGGGTCGGGCAGTCCACTAATATTCCTTTCTTGTATTTATGTTGGATTTAGCTGTCTGTTTGCTTCTTTTGCGTTTTTGAGCTCATTTAATCCTGAAAATACAAAAGGAAGACAAAAACACTCTTTTTCCAATATTAGTACTTAAAAGGGTTAGTTTTATGCCTCATTTGATGTAATTTATATGTTGCATTTTACATACATCAAGACACACGAACGAAATCAGAATGAATACAAAAACAAGTCCACAGAATGTCACTTGGAACAAATCTAATTGATGTCACTAAAAGCGAAATCTCAAGTGTCACAAGAGCGGAATCAACTTATGTCACTGGAGCGAAATCACAAATATTATGACCTAAAAGCGAAATCACAAGTTCTGATGTCCACAAAAGCGAAATTAGATGGTCACTGGAGCGAAACCTATCAATTTTGTGACACAAAAGCGAAATCACTTAGTATGTATGTCACAAAAGCGAAATCAGGTGACATGTAAGCGAAATCAACCAACTGTACACAAAAGCGGAATCACTTCGCATGTCAATTTGGACCACTTTTACTTCGAATTTCAGTCTCAAACTTTCAAGGGTTTGTTAATGTTCAATTCTCTGTTATCTGTGAAATTTTGAACAGGTTTTGTCCGGTAAAATTCTCTGAAATGATGAAAGAAGGTGTAGAAATCAGAATTTTTGAGCGAAAACGAGCTAAACGGTAAGAACTCTTCCTCCTGAGCTCTGATACCACTTGTAGGATCGTTATACGACCTGACGATTCGATCAGAAGAGTGCTCAGACTGAATCAGAGGCGGAATACATTGATTCAGTCTTTGTTTAGCTTGATTTCATTATTTAATGTCTCGTTTATTGATCTACTAACAGTATACAAGCGCTGGAGACAAACTGGCAGGGCTTCGCCGTACCAAACAAGACCACACACCCACTACTATATGATTTCGCTCTAACAGCCCCTATATATACACTCACTGATTTCGCTCTTATGTCCATGACACATAAGCGAAATCATGTGATGACACATGAGCGAAATCTACTCAAGACCACATAAGCGAAATCTAGACTAGGACATAAAAGCGAAATCATGTTGCTGATGATTTCGCTTATATGACCAGATGTCATTATGAGCGAAATCAACTCTAAACATGTTTTCTTGATTTTCGTGCAATGTATAAACAATCCTAATTCTAAGACTCGAACTAAGATGTAGTCGACAGATAACTGCACCAACAAAGTTACATACCTTCAAAGCGACCCCTTCAAACGTACGTCCACGCCAGTTTGCCCGCTAGATGCCCCGACCTCCTTTCCTATAGAGTTCAATCACTTTATGTTTAGAACTCTTGGTTTCACATACATAACGCACATTTTGTCATACATCATAATTATGCGTTTTTAACTTAACAATTCAGTTTCAAGCCTTCTTTGAGGCATTTCAACAAACACTATAAAGGCAGAATTTTTATATCTTTTGTATTCAAGTTCATAGTTTGCTAATTAGCTAACTTAACATCAATCAAGCCCTCATATTGCATTTAATCATCATACCTTTCTGAAATCACTTTCTATAATCAAATTACACTAGGATCATCATTCTAAACCCTAATGTTTCATCAATATCTTGTAAAACCCACAACCCACCTTCAAGGTGTTCATGGAATTTCCTGAATTTGAACATGATTTCACATGTAGTTGTCTAGGTTTCACTTCTAGAAACTATCTCATCCCTAATCTAACCAAATAACTCACATGCAACATCTAATTTCAGATTTTCCAAAATCATGAGATTTTCAAGTTTAGAGATTTCATCAGATTTTACATACCTTTTAATCCTCTTTCTATGAGGATCACGATTCTAGGCTCGGATTTCGTTTTGGACCAGATTTGCACCTCCAATTTGAGAGTTTTAATGAATTTTAGGGTTTGGAGCTTGGGGGTGTCGACCTGGTCTTTCTTCTGATCGACCAACACTTCTTTTGGGGGTGTTTGGTTTTATTTAATTTGTTTTAACATATTAAGTTTCAATTTTGACAACTTAGGCCCCTCAACTTTGTTCTACCTATTGTTTAGTAGCTTTTAACCCCCATCATAAGCTATTTCTAGTCTATTAACTAACTAGGTTAAAAATTTCTAGTTAGTAAATTCTCGTTTATTTAAACTTTATAATTCTAACATAAAGTTTTATATTTTTTCGGGGTGTTACAAGTCCATCCCCCTTAAAAGGGTTTCGTCCCCGAAACCGAAGTACGTACCAAATAATGTAGGGTGAAGACGTCGCATCTCCTCTTCGGACTCCCATGTGGTGTCCGAACCCTTCCTATGCTCCCATTTGACTTTGACTTGGTCAATTTCTTTATTTCGTAAATGTTTAACCTTTCGGTCTAAAATCTCCACCGGTCTCACCGCATAATTCAGACTATTATCCACTTCGATATCGTCGTAATGGATGTAGGTCGTTTCGTCTGCTAGGCACTTTCTTCATTGTGACACGTGAAACGTGCCATGAATCCCACTTAGTTCCTCCGGTAGCTCAAGGCGGTAGGCTACCTTGCCAACCCTTCCAATAATCTTAAATGGCCCAATAAACCTCGGGCTTAGCTTTCCCCTATTTCTAAATCTAATTACACCCTTCCATGGGGAAACCTTTAGCATGACCATGTCGCCAACCTGGAATTCGATTGGCCTATTCCTTTTATCAGCATACGCCTTTTGCCTGTCTTGAGCCGCTTTCAAGTGTGCCCGTACTATATCGATCTTTTCATTCGTGGCTCGTACTATATCTTGGTGGGCGAGTTCACGTGGACCCACTTCGCCCCAACATACCGGTGTTCGACACTTCCTACCATAAAGCATTTCGTACGGTGCCATCTTAATACTAGATTGGTAGCTGTTATTATACGAAAACTCAACTAACGGTAGATGAACATCCCAACTTCCTCCAAAGTCGATTATACACGCCCGTAGCATATCCCCCAATGTTTGTATCGTTCTTTCACTCTGTCCATCCGTTTGAGGATGGTACGCAGTGCTAATGAACAATTTGGTTCCCATTTACTCTTGGAAATCTCGCCAGAAATTCGAAGTAAACCGAATATCCCTATCAGACACGATGGATACCGGCACCCCATGACGTGCTATTATTTCATTAGTGTAAACTTCTGACATCTTTTCTGATATATAAGTCTCACGAATCGGAATGAAGTGAGCACTTTTCGTCAATCTATCCACCACTACCCATATGGCATCGAAACCACGATTCGTCTTAGGCAACTTGGTTAATAGGTCCATTGTAATATGTTCCCATTTCCAAACCGGAATTTCTAACGGTTGGAGTTTGCCGTATGGTTTCTGGTGCTCCGCCTTGACTTGTAAACATGTCAAGCATTTTTCCACATGCTTCGCCACATCCCTCTTCATTCCGGGCCACCAATAATTTTGTTTCAAATCATTGTACATCTTGGTCGCACCCGGATGAATTGAATAACGGGATTTATGAGCTTCATTAAGTAGAAGCGCCTTCACTCCACAAGTATGTGGGACCCATATCCTTCCGGATCGAGTCTTCAACCCGTTATTCCCATCCGACAAATCTTTCAATTGACCGATTATTCTTTCTTTCTTCCAATTCTCTTCTTTCATTGCTTCTGATTGCGCCTCTCGGATACGTTCAAGTATACCCGAGGTCACCACGAGTTGCATCGATCTTACTCGTATTGGGACATAGTCCGCTTTTCTGCTCAGCGCATCCGCCACCACATTAGCCTTTCCGGGGTGATAATGTATTTCACAATCGTAGTCTTTAACCGTTTCCATCCATCGCCTTTGTCGCATATTTAACTCCTTTTGATCGAAAAAGTATTTCAAGCTCTTGTGGTCGGTGAATATGGTGCACTTTACCCCATACAAGTAGTGCCTCCATATTTTTAATGCAAATACCACCGCAGCCAACTCGAGATCGTGCGTGGGATATTTCTTCTCGTGTATCTTCAATTGTCTCGAGGCATAGGCTATTACCTTGCCCCGTTGCATCAACACGCAACCGAGCCCCGATAGTGAAGCATCCGAATAAACCACCATATCTTCGACTCCGTCCGGCAATGTCAATACCGGAGCTTGAGTTAACTTTTCTTTTAGCGTTTGAAACGCTTTTTCTTGATCGACACCCCAAACGAACTTTTCTTTCTTTCGTGTTAGCTTTGTTAGCGGTGACGCAATCTTGGAGAAATCTTGAATGAATCTCCTATAATATCCCGCAAGCCCCAAAAAGCTTCTAATTTCCGAAGGGTTCTTCGGGGGATTCCATTTTGACACAGCTTCGATCTTGGACGGATCCACCAATATTCTGTCGGCACTTATGACGTGGCCAAGAAATTGTACCTCTCGTAGCCAAAAGGCACACTTAGAGAATTTCGCATACAGCCTTTCTCGTCTAAGTGTCTCTAACACTTCTTGTAAGTGGTGTGCATGTTCAGCTTCACTTTTCGAATACACCAAAATATCATCGATAAACACGATGACCGACTTATCCAACATTGGCTTGCAAACCCGGTTCATGAGGTCCATGAAAGTCGCGGGTGCATTTGTTAGCCCAAATGACAACACGAGGAATTCGTAATGTCCGTATCTCGTACGGAAAGCCGTCTTCGGCACATCTTCTTCCTTGACCTTTAATTGGTGATACCCCGATCTAAGGTCAATTTTTGAAAACCAATTCGCACCTTGTAGTTGGTCGAACAAATCATCTATCCTCGGAAGCGGGTATCGGTTCTTTACCGTGAGTTTGTTTAACTCCCGGTAATCGATACACATGCGCAAGCTTCCGTCCTTCTTTCTTACGAACAATACCGGTGCGCCCCAAGGAGACACACTCGGCCTTATGAATCCCTTGTCAAGTAGGTCTTGAATTTGAGACATCAACTCTTGTAATTCCGACGGTGCAAGTCGGTACGGGGCTTTTGCTACGCGTTTCGCGCCCGGAATCAATTCGATCCCGAACTCTATTTCCCGTTCAGGCGGTATCCCCGGTAAATCTTCCGGAAACACATCTTCATAATCTCGTACTACCGGTATATCTCCAATCTTTCGTGATTCTTTTTCAGGTTCATTAGCGTATATCATGAATGCCTTGCATCCTCGCTTCATAAGCTTGTGAGCTTTCAACATTGAGCATACTATGGGGTTGCCTCCTTTTTCGCCATAAATGGTGACGTGTTTCCCGCTCGGAGATGTTAGTTTTATCTCTTTACGAAAACACACGACCTTTGCATGGTGTTGAGATAGCCAATCCATCCCAACGACTACTTGAAATTCTCCCATTGACATCGGGATTAGGTTTATCAAATATTCTTCGCCATCAATGCTCAGTTTACAGTTTTTACATACATCACAAACCATAAAGCTCTTGTTATTACCTATCTCTACTTCTAAGGGCACAGGTAATTTTGTTAGAACAAATGAAGGATGTCGAATAAATCCATATGAAACAAAGGATTTATTCGCACCCGTATCAAATAACACGCGTGCAGGAATCGAATTTACAACAAATATACCTGAGACCACGTCAGGTTCAACCTTTGCTTCTGCGGCGGTTAGTTGAAAAGATCTTGCCTTTGCTTTTGGGGCTTCACCTTTCGGGTCCTGCCCATCTTTCTTTCCAACCAGTTCCGGGCATTCCGACTTTTTGTGACCCGTTCGATAACAATTGTAACAAACCGTCACTTTCTCCGGGCACGATATAGCCATATGTCCCGTTTTCTTGCATATGGGACAAGGCTTATCCTTGTAACGGCATTCGCCTTTATGACCCTTTCCGCAGATTCTGCAACTTGGCGACCCACCTTTCGTATCAAATTTCTTTGCGGTTTCGTTTGTTCGTGCCTTCTTAGCAGGGCTTGGGTTTACATCTTGTGCTTTCCGTTCACCCCTTTCAATGCTCTTTTTCAGTTCGATCTCCCTTTCCCGAGCGGCATTTATGATCTCGGTAAGGGTCTCGTATTTGGAAAGGGTGATAAATTCCCTATACTCAGCACTCAACATGTTGTGGTAGTAGTATATCTTTTGTTCTTCATTCGTCACTAGATCATCGCAAAACTTCATCTTATCCATAAACGTTGCCGTAATCTTGTTTATGGTCTCATTCTTGTGCCTAAGTTGCATGAACTCCTCCTTGATTTTATTCATAACCACCTTGGGGCTATGATGCTTAAGAAATGGCGTCTTGAATTCTTCCCAAGTCATGACCTTAGCAGCTTCAATACCGATCTCTCTCTTTTTGTTATCCCACCAATCTTTCGCTTGACTCCTTAGTTGACCCGTACCATAGGCTACGTAGTCATCTTCGTCACAATGGGTCCTCTCGAATACCCCTTCGATATCACTTAGCCATCGTTGGCACACTATTGGGTCAACCTCCCCATTATATATTGGTGGTTTACAAGCCATGAATTCCTTGTATGAACAAGGCTTTCGTCCTCCATGCTTTTCCTTTGCTAAATTTGAATCATCTTCCAATTTCTTGATTCTCTCTTCTACTATTGATAAAACTGTGTTTTGAATTTTATCAATAAAGCTCGACAAACTGTTTTCGATCGCCTTTCCAACCTCTTCGGCAATCACTTCCCTCATTTGTTCGGTGACTCTTGGCACCGCATTATCATTACCTCCATCAGCCATCTCTATTTCTGAAATGTTTACATAGGTTGTTAAACATTCCATTTATAACACATGCTTTACTTGTTTTGATTCAATCAAGTTCATAACTTGATTTAATCGTTCTTGTTTCAATTCAATCAAGTTCATAACTTGATTTAATCATTCTTGTTTCAATTTAATCAAGTTCATAACTTGATTTAATCATTCTTGTTTCAATTCAATCAAGTTCATAACTTGATTTAATCAATCTTGTTTCATGCATTTCTTGTATTTGAGTGAACTTACACACTCTTTTCATGCATATTTTTTCATTTCTCATTCTTTACATAATACATAATTTATTAACAAAATAAGTTAATTCTTACCGGACGATCGATCAAGCTTGAACCGAACACTTCTTGACAACCTTGAGCTCTGATACCAACTTGTTACACCCTCAAAATTTTACTTGAATTTAATACTAATTTTATATATTTTTATACAAAAGATACTAATTAAACATAAGTTTCATACTCAAGTTCAAGTAGCATAAACCTTAGTCAACTAATGACTAAGTTGGAACACCCAAAAGATGTTTAAGAAATTGTTTACAACCCATGAACAAAGTTTAAGTAAGATTAAAACATAGCGAAAGCTTCAAAAGTCGTGTTCGGTTCTTCGACGTTGCTTGACCGCCATCCGTAAGGTCCACCTCGTCACCTAAGGTCAAAACCATTAAAACTTTAGTTTTGACAATTGTTATAAATATATAAACATGAGATTCAATATAAATTTTAAGTAATAAAATTTAAGTTTGAATTTCTGATTCCACCGTAACTTACGGTGTCACCGTAAGTTACGGTGAGTCCTGGAGAATTATTGGTCCACCGTAAAACAGGGGTGATCCACCGTAAACTCTTGACCTGTACCATAAGTTACGGTACTACCGTAACTTACCGTAGTTGCTGGAAATTTATGTTTTGTTTTGTTTGTTCATTACACTAAAACCCCAACTCTCGGATTTCAGTTTTCAGTTTTCTAGGATACCAATACATTAAAATCTCATATTTCTACTATGTTATATATTATCCATATCAAAGATCAATCCATCATAATCCGAAGCATTGACCATGTTTTACTTGATTATTCGACCCGTTTGGCTCGTCTAAGGAATCCTCCCATATGACGACTACCAACGAGTTCCAACCAAATTTGATCAATCATTCAATATAACGACTTCACCGCTTAATTCAAAACAACTCTTATTCAAAAAAAAATCAATTACACATTATATAACCATCAAAATCTACTCAATGTAACGGGTCAAGTTACATACCTTCAAAGCGACCCCTTCAAACGTGCGTCCACGCCAGTTTGCCCGCTAGATGCCCCGGCCTCCTTTCCTATAGAGTTCAATCACTTTATGTTTAGAACTCTTGGTTTCACATACATAACGCACATTTTGTCATACATCATAATTATGCGTTTTTAACTTAACAATTCAGTTTCAAGCCTTTTTTGAGGCATTTCAACAAACACTATAAAGGCGGAATTTTTATATCTTTTGTATTCAAGTTCATAGTTTGCTAATTAGCTAACTTAACATCAATCAAGCCCTCATATTGCATTTAATCATCATACATTTCTGAAATCACTTTCTATAATCAAATTACACTAGGATCATCATTCTAAACCCTAATGTTTCATCAATATCTTGTAAAACCCACAACCCACCTTCAAGGTGTTCATGGAATTTCCTGAATTTGAACATGATTTCACATGTAGTTGTCTAGGTTTCACTTCTAGACACTATCTCATCCCTAATCTAACCAAATAACTCACATGCAACATCTAATTTCAGATTTTCCAAAATCATGAGATTTTCAAGTTTAGAGATTTCATCAGATTTTACATACCTTTTAATCCTCTTGCCATGAGAATCACGATTCTAGGCTCGGATTTCGTTTTGGACCAGATTTGCACCTCCAATTTGAGAGTTTTAATGAATTTTAGGGTTTGGAGCTTGGGGGTGTCGACCTGGTCTTTCTTCTGATCGACCAACACTTCTTTTGGGGGTGTTTGGTTTTATTTAATTTGTTTTAACATATTAAGTTTCAATTTTGACAACTTAGGCCCCTCAACTTTGTTCTACCTATTGTTTAGTAGCTTTTAACCCCCATCATAAGCTATTTCTAGTCTATTAACTAACTAGGTTAAAAATTTCTAGTTAGTAAATTCTCGTTTATTTAAACTTTATAATTCTAACATAAAGTTTTATATTTTTTCGGGGTGTTACATTAAGTTAGATTGGAGAAAGGCTAGGGTTACAGAAGAAGAAGAAGGGTAGATTGATTGAGACATTGAAGTAATGTACTGAATTGGGGGTTTTGTGGGGTGTGTGTGTGTGTGTTTTAATTTCTGTTAGAGAAGATGTGGTTTGCTGGAATGATTGCAGTAATGTACTGAATTGGGGGTTTTGCGGGGTGTGTTCTACTGTTTGTGACACACCCCTGAATATAAAGGTTTGTTTAGTACCATTCAATTGTGTATCTTTAGTTGAATAACGAAGAAAAGAATCATTGACAACACCTGAAGATGATAACTAATCGTGTTATCAGTGAAGTTGCAGGGCCTTCATCTTCTTTATTTCTATGTTTTTCATCCATGGGTGGAAAAATAAAAGATTCACTAGATTTATGTGTAATGAAAGGTGGAAGGGTGAGATTTGGATCTTGAGAGGTTAATGGTGGTGGCAGTGGTGGTACCCGGTTGAGAGTGTTGGAGGGTGGTGGCTGGAGGTGGTTGAGGGTGGTGGCTGGAGGTGGCAATGGTGGTTGTGGTGGTGAATGGCGGTGGCAGTGGTGGCAGGGGGTAAAATTACAGAGTAAACAAAACACAGGGGGTAAAATAAAAGGGTAAAATAGTCATTTCACCACCAAGTCAACAGATCAGTCAACAAAATTGAGCTTAGGGGGTAAGGTTGCAACATAACAGTGAACAGTGGGGGGTAAAATTGCAATTATTTCCTTAGGGGGGTAAGAGTGCCAATGACCCATAACCTCAGGGGGTAAAATTGCAGTTTACTCTAAAAATTATCTCTACATACAAATTTTAAGGGGATGTACAGTAGGTTATTTTTTTTTATTTTTTCTTTTGTTTTCTCTTACATATGATTTATTTTATTTTTCTCCTTAATGTTCTAGTGTACACTAGTGATAAGCTTTAGTTTTACGTGAATAGACAAATAACTTATTTTTTATCATTTACAATATAATATTATATTTCTTATTATCTTTAACTATTGTTTATAAAATTTCATTGTAAAACAATTTAATTTTTTGTCATATTATTTTTTTAAGAATAATTATTTGGTTAACGCGAAAACTATACAACTCATAACAATTTTTTTTTAAATGAACATTAACCCGTGCGTTTTTGTGGGATGTTGATTATGAATGTTGTTAATATCACTATATGAGATTAAAAATTATCAAGCTGATAACAAAATTTAAGAAATATTAATAGTTCTTGAAAAAAGAACGATAGTAATAATAAAAATATAACAAAAAGAAATAAGAAATATTAATGGTTCTTGAAAAGAAGTATGATTTATGTTACTTTCCCTTTTAATGTGCTAGTGTACATTAGTGATAAGCTTTAGTTTTACCTGAGTAGACAAATAAACTTATTTTTTGTCGTTTAATATAATATTATATTATATTTATTATTATCTTTAACTATTGTTTATAAAGTATCACTATAAAACAATTTATTTTTATGTCATATTAATTTTTTAAGAATTATTATTGTATACTAATAATAAATCAACTGAATGAACAGTGTTTTTTACCTTTTTTTATATATATGTTATTTAGTGGTTTTTTACATGTGTTATGTCGTTAATCTTTTTTATATGTGTTATTTAGTAGTTTTTTACATGTGTTATGTGGTTCTTTTATATATCTTAGACCGTGGTGTATGGTGGGGCGTGAGTTGGGGGCATGGTGCGACACGTGGAGCATAGGGCACCCAACACCAAAAGCCAATTCCAACTGAGGTGGCGTGGAAAAAAAAAACAATTTCAAAGGGCTAGTACTCTTGGCCAACGAGGTTCCGTCATGTCATGTTCGTAGCCCCGCCTAACGCCCAGGCTGAAACCCCCGCCCAAGGGGCCATGCCGAAACCCAAGCCCACCCGGGGTGGCGACGTGGGCGTTTGTACCCAACCCAAGCCCCATACCCATAGTCTTATGTAACTTGCGTTTGTTTTTTATCGATGCAATTCATGTGTCAGTATTTTTTTATCATATCAAGATTTTTTTCTCTATGGGTTGCTATAATGAGTGTAGGTGACGTAACAAAGCAAACCGATACCGATCAAATTCCCGCTGTGTTGGTATATTTTTAGTCATATACTAATAATAAATCAACTGAATGAACAGTGTTTTTTACCTTTTTTTATATGTGTTATTTAGTGGTTTTTTACATGTGTTATGTCGTTAATCTTTTTTATATGTGTTATTTAGTAGTTTTTTACATGTGTTATGTGGTTCTTTTATATATCTTAGACCGTGGTGTATGGTGGGGCGTGAGTTGGGGGCATGGTGCGACACGTGGAGCATGGGGCACCCAATACCAAAAGCCAATTCCAAAGGGGTATGGTGGAGCGTGACTGAGGTGGCGTGGAAAAAAACAATTTCAAAGGGCTAGTACCCTTGGCCAACGAGGTTCCGTCATGTCATGTTCGTAGCCCCGCCTAACGCCCAGGCTGAAACCCCCGCCCAAGGGGCCATGCCGTAACCCAAGCCCACCCGGGGTGGCGACGTGGGCGTTTGTACCCAACTCACGCCCCAACCCCCGCCCCATACCCATAGTCTTATGTAACTTGCGTTTGTTTTTTATCGATGCAATTCATGTGTCAGTATTTTTTGATCATATCAAGATTTTTTTTCTCTATGGGTTGCTGTAATGAGTGTAGGTGACGTAACAAAGCAAACCGATACCGATCAAATTCCCGCTGTGTTTGTATATTTTTAGTCATATCATGATTTTTTTTCTATTGGTTGCTATAACGAGTGTCAGTACCGTAATTAAACGAACTGATACCCACCCACCGCGCAACGCGCGGATTTAATAACACTAGTTTGGTTAACACGAAAACCATACTAACTCATAACTATTTTTTCTAAATGAACAAATAATTTGAACTGTGTCATGCTTCCACGTATAATTATGCGAAATACATGTACATTAGAGCATTCTCATCCAATCCATCAAAACTTGTGAGGGTGAGTTTTTATATTGTAAAGGGTAAAAAAAGTGGTTGTGAGTGGAGGAGAGAGAAAATGTTACTGTTCATCTGTATATTTGGGGGGACACTGTTCACCCCGTATAATTTTTTAATATATATTGAAAGTGGTTGTGAGTGAAGGAAAGAGAAAAATGTGATGATAATATTATTTAATTGAAAAGGAGAGAAAAAAATATTTGTTTTTAGTGGAAATATATTGATATAGGAGTTGTTTTTTAGTGGAATGTATGTATAATTTGATGGATTGGATGAGAATGCTCTTAGGGATAAGTTTGATAAAAACCTCCAAAAGACTAGCGTATGGCCTTTTTACCAACGCTACATGCCTCTATGGAATTCATCGTACTTTTTACGCTTCAGTTTTACTTTTTACACTCTACTTCGTCTTTGTTGCTATTATCATTTGGTGCGCAAAAACTTTTAAAGGTCATATTCGATTCAAGTTTCTGTAGGAACTAGGTTCACTTTTTATTAAAAATATTAATAAAACAAATAATAACGAAACCTCGTTATTCGTGGGAAATACTAGTACAATACCGGTTACAAAAACTAAATAAACAAATGTAAAAATACAATTGAATTATACCAATCTTGATTCAAGTCGATGTCTTTGGAAACTTCAACCGCACCTACGAGATGGAAACTCCGCTGCAAGACAAGAAAAATTGTTGACGGTTTTGGTTGAGGCACGCGTTCAACACGCTTCCCTTAAAACAGATTTCGCGCCTCCTCTCAGACGGTTCTGTCTCCCAGGGTACAACAACCGGAACAGTATGTGTACTGCCGGAGATGACTCTCATGCCCGAGATTCCACCGGGTATAATTTGGTGTTCTTTATTTTGCAGGGAAATACTGAGTTGTGTAAAAGGACAATTCAGAGAATACTCTTCTCTAAATTTCTATGAAACAAAAGTTATTTTGTGTGTATATTTCTCTATTTAGAATGAACCTTTATGTTCATACTTATACTCACACTATCGAAAGACTTATTCAAACCTATTAAAATTGGTCATAAACAAGATAATTAATCTTGTAATAAAACCAGGTTTAAAGTCTTCATAAATGGATTTTAGTAGTTGGTCAAAAAACAACCGTTTTCATTCATGACAGAATTAAACGTTTTTTTTAAACCGTTTAGACATTAACTCTAGTGGTTGACCAATATGACTGGCCGCTCGCGCGCGCTTGTGAACCTGTGCCAAGGCTACTGTCGAACCGACACTTTGGCCCGCGCCATATGAAGTCCGCGTACCCGCGCTTTTCGAAAGCCGCAAGTCCTGCGCCTTCTAGACTTGCGCGCAAACTGCTCCTCCGCCATAGCCAATAATAGACACATAATGAACTTGTGTCATGCGCCTACGCCACCCAAGGTGCGCCATAAGCTGAGCCGCCACCCGCCATGTACTTGACCACGCGCTCATGGAGAAAAATACAAGGCGGTGTGCAAAGTGCTAAGTGCGCCACATTGCGCCCATGGCCTACGCCACGCGTGCACATGTGTGAGGAAGGGTGCGCCGCACCCTTTAGGGTCCCACTAGTTTTTGTCCAAAGGTAGACAATATACAAGGAGTCCTCCTCCTTATAAACCACTACAAGTTTTATCATCCCACCTATGTGTGACAAGTTAACAAAACTTAATCCATTTTTCTCATATTTGTTTGTTCCAAACATACAACTTCAAGCTTCGATGTCTCATTCATCTTAGCTCTATTTGGACATAGTTTGAACACAAACCCATAGATAATTATTTATACAACACATATATAAATATTATTGATGTCCAAAGTATTTAGTGAAAAACTCATTTTCACTAAATTTCCAACAATCCCCCACATGAATGGAGATCGATGAAAACACCCAAAAACTCCCCGATAAAACCTCGACAGTCGAGTATTGCAGGATAGGTAGGTTTTGCCTTTGAACCTTCCTTTGTGAAGCATACTTAGTCTACTAGGGTTTTGTAGACGTGATGTCCTTAAACAACCCCCCATTTGTGTAAACGACAATATACATTCACACAATACTTTCCCTAGCCGGGTCATCACCTCACTATCGTGTCCTATTATGGTCCTGGAACACTAGCCTGGTTCTGCGAGAGCTCTAGGATTGCGCACCCCACAATGTCATTCGAAGCGACCCTACTTTTCTCTCACATAGGTGATTCATTTGAATCATTAAAAGCATTATGGCTTACTATGATTTCCACAAATCAATTAGCTATATATTATGCTTAGCCTCACAACATTGTCACTGAATATTATAGGAATGGACTAGGACGTATTTAAACACCCTTTTATAGTTTTAGGGGGTATATGAACACATACACTAGCTTATACATAAACATATATATTAGCTATGCCCCCACAGTGACTACCCTTCGGTTCATGATTAAGTTTTTCCTATTGAACCTAGATCTTGGGATCTCCAGTCAACTAGGTTAGGTTTCCCTCATGTCCCTTTTTCATGGGCTTTAGTCTCATTCCGCAACTTGATCTCTTATCAACCCACTGGTTGTTGGATCCAAAATTATTTGTTGACTTCGCTAAGTCAACAACAATAATTTTCAGTTTAGATCAGTTGTTCTAACGTGTTCTTGACTCGCTAGTCACTTTAGCCTTTTAGTCGATTCATAAGACTTATAACTCGTGATCTCAACCTGGATCCAATTATGTACCTTGTCTTTAGAATGACATGAAACTCAATTCATGGCTAGACACGTTTTCACCATGCCTTTGGTGTGTCATGACTAACATCTTACTAGATTTTGAATCTAACCAATTGGCATTCGAGTCCAATCTACTCGACTGACTCCATATAACCATTGTGTACTCCACTTGCTCATGCGTTTACAATATATGCAAGTCACCCCCACATTTAAGTGTAATTGGATAGCATCCAAATGGGGCGATGAAAGGTTCTCCCTTTCATTTCGAGTTTGAGAAAACTTCTCAACTCCCATTTCCACATTCAAATGCAAGTCACCCCCACATTTAAGTGTAATTGGATAACATCCAAATGGAGTGATGAAAGGTTCTCCCTTTCATTTCGAGTTTGAGAAAACTTCTCAACTACCATTTCTTCATACCCTAAAGGGTTTGTTTCTTAAATGGCTCCTTCCCCACATTGTTTGCATTTTAATTAAGTATCCCTTTGGACTAAAATAAAGTTATATTTATAGTTTTGTGTTAGCACAAAATTCTTTCTTGTGTCATCACATATTTTGAATGTTTAAAGTTAATTTAATCTCCGTCGAGCATATAAATTAACAAGTATTAGTCTAGCATGGTTTAGACCACAATACTCTAGCATGTGAACAGAAGATGTGTAACATCCCTATTTTTATAGGTTTGGTAAAATTTATTAACCACTAGTAACTAGTAACTAGTTTATTTTTAATAAAATTATTCAACCCAAATAGTTTTAAACACTATTTTATATAGTTGGTTGAAATAAATAATTGGCCTGTATATGGGTCACCTTTCTAAAATAAAATAAAAGTATATAAAAACTTATATTATTAAACAGGTAAATTACGGGTAAGTTAAATGTTAGAAATATGAAGTACCTAGACGGGCCTAGTAACCAACAGGTAAATTGGTCGATTAGGATGCAAGATGTATAAATGAACATTCAAAATAATCAAGTATTAATATGAGTATACAAACTATTATAGCCTAACAATATTTATAATATACTTTAAATTAAAAGAAAGATTAAATATTAGTAATAGTATTCATAATAAAAAAAAATGATCACATGTACTTTGAGTTAATATTTTGTAATGGTAATTGGAATTTAGCATTATTATATTATAATGTATAATAAATCAAGATATGGAGAAACTAGATAAGAATGAAATGCACAGCTCATGTTTCCAAGTTACTATTAAAACCACCACCTTTCGGTTATTACTGTTTTAAACTGGCACCTCCCAGTTAAAAAATCAATTCTATGCCATCTGTACTAGATTCATATTATTATATGATATATGGATAGATTACTCCGCAAGAATATGTACAAAAGCTTTGATATAAATAGAAGGACGAAGGCAAAACATTCAGTTGTTCAAAGTTTCTTTTTCTTATATCTACCCTTTGTCGACCATCTCTTTTTCTCTCTCTCTCTATATATATATTTATTATTTACCTCATAATAATAATAAAGCCCTGCCCTGTTTTAAGTGTTTTAACTCCCGATCACCGCTACACTTTCCGATTGATCTGAGCCTCATAACTTATGTCAGGGCTCTGCCAGACTAAGTTGTTGGGATTCGGTCTCGGGACATCGGGACAAGGTTGATTTAGGGGTACTATACTTAATATATATATATATATATATATATATATATATATATATATATATATATATATATATTTAAATAGCTCAGAAGTTATACCCAAAATTTATACCAGGATGCTTTCTAGTTGAACCTTAAAGTTACAAAGTGGGTCCATTCACTTTTCTCACTATTTTATTCCCTTTTTCCTTATGATATAATTTTATTCAAACATATCCCAAATTGATCCGTTAGTAAAAACCTGGACCCCCAATACCTTAATCCATATCAAAAATAAAGAAATTCAGAATTCTAATATCCAGGCGGGCCGCGTAAAAGATGAGCATACCTTTACGCGGGCCGCGACAGCTCAACGATAAGCGAAAGTCGGGTGCCGCCATGTGACAATGACTCAGCAACCCTTAGCCGCCTTTAGGGCCCTCGCGGGTCGCGTAAATGTTATACATGGGTTTACGCGGGCCGCGTAAAACCCATATTTTTGCTATAAATAGCCTGGACATCAAGCTTTCATTCTGTGTCGACCAAATTCTCAAATCCTTCATAATTATGTTCGAAATTTACTTTCAAAGTAGTAGGGTGCTGCTCCGATACCGGGTATTAACTCAATCGCTGCTACGATTCAATATCCGATCGATTGAAACTATCCGACAGGATGTTTAAGCGCTATCATTTGTCATTAGTCGTGATTCCGACAGGATGTTTGAGTACCACCCGAACTCGGGGAATACTCTGTCATTCGTTGTGAATCCGATGGATGTTTAAGTGATTGCACTTTGTCATTCGTTGTGAGGGTTTTAATCTCGTGAGTTATCGTAAAAGTTGGATTAAAGTTACTTACCTAGCTTCGTGCGCATTATTAATTAAACTAGGTATCAAGGCTAATCAATAGGCTAAGCTATGCCCGTATCTGCAATATATCAAGGCTTATCTGTAGACTAAACTTTGACCGTATGAATCTGCATGTTTATAATGTGAGTCATTCTCTTTTTATTAAATTTGATTTCAAAAGCATGTTTATTTTCAAAGATTATAATTACAGGGATTAAGTCTATGTAATCTGAAATTACTGCCAGTATGTGGGGGGATGTGCACATAGCTACTAATTATTTATCATTTGTGGGTGAACGAACCCAACAAGTGATATGTCCACAGTCACAAGTCCGGTCAAGTGACAACTGGGTCAGTTAATTCAAAAGATAGAGACATTGTAATCGCTCTTAATATTGTAGATTATAACAAACGTGTCGTTTTAGCAAAATGAATGAACTCACTCAGTATTTCCTGCTGACAAAACCTTTTCAAAACGCGTTTCAGGTAATTACAAGTAGATTGGAATAAGAGACGAATACGGCACTGAAAGACTTCAAGAAGTGGCTTATTTTATTAATTAAATCAAATTAATAAATATTGTTTTATGTAATCAAATTTATCTTTATTAAAGCTACCATTGTAAAACATGGGTTTATTCCATCTATTTAATAAATAAAAAATCCGGTGTTTTCTAAACTCTGATATTTTTCCTAACTCACGGTCCTGATGAAATTTCCGCTGCGATATTTTTTAAACTAATCACCGGTACCACTTGGCTGTTCGCGGCTCCCGATTCCGTCCATGGTGGGTCGGGGGTCGTGACAGAAGGTGGTATCAGAGCCACTGCTTTAAGCCAATAAGTGTTGTAATAATAATACCTAAGCTTAAATAAAAGAGTTAGGAGATTGCTATTAACTGGTAGCACACAGGATAATATTTAGACTTGAACTTAAGAAAAGATGCCTTAGTATCAGCTTCGAGATAAGCTAAGTACTTGTATAAATAAAGTATGATGGGTTTTGATATACCATAATAATGGTAATTAGAATATTGCAAGATATGATAAATAAGCAAGAATTAATAGTAATTATTGCTTATTGATATTACTTAGGCTAGAATAAGATATGTTACGGGAATACGAATTTCCTTGATTCTGGATAAAAGCCATAATAAAAGAGGCACTTTTAAAAGATACTATTTATGGGAAATAGAAAATTTTCTCCGGCAAGACTGGGTATGGTGTAGCAGACTCTCCAGTTTGTCCGGATATAATGAGATTACCGCTCCGGCACGAATCGGATAAGACGGGGTATATAATATGTCAAACAAGTGACAAAATTTCCCTAAATAGTATCATGACCAGATATTTGACTGGTTCTTGAAAATACAAATCTGTTAAATACATTATGAAGTATATGTATATTACAGTATGTGAAATATATGATTATATAAGATATGTATATCTATAAGGAAATCCAAAAACCATAAGGATTGACAATTTGGAATAAAGCACAAGCATCTGTGTCTAGATTTCTTTATCAGGAATTTCTTTTCCGATATCAAACATTATTTCGTTTGATTATCTGCCTAGTAACTCGCGTGACAATAATAGAAACCCATTAAGTTGGTATACCATCAAAAGTGTAAAGAATTTCTAACGCGTTACCATAAACTATTAACGCAAGTAAGAAGCATGTAAAGTTGTGATAAGGTACAAGGAAATACATGAAAATTTAATTATAAGTCCACAGAAGTTGAAGTATATCACACACAACTTTCGAGACAAAATCTTTGGAAAATATAAATTGGGCACGATGACACCAATATTAAAAATCCGTCAGTAAAAAGAACTACTAATAAAAAAGAAGCACTTTGCCACATATTTCGCTAAGATACGCTAGAACAGGATTTCACAACCATTGGTGCACAGTCTAATCAGAGTTATAATTATTATCATTGCAAAAAGAGTCACATACCTTTGCAAAATTCCCTATTTCATTTTATTTGACATTTCTTGGTAATGTCACTTAACAACGGTTATCACACGAAATTTCAGATAAAGTTCTTATATTTCTTTTTCTGACTTCTGCATATAATAAATTGACTTTCGTGTTTCTACTTCCCCTAATGGTCATCATACCATAAGGAATTCTTTCATAGTAGTGAATATTGATCTGTTTCATTTCTTGGTAAATCCACACGTTACACATGCACTGTTTGTCGCGCATGTGATTCATTTGATTTATGAAGACCACTGGAAGGTTTCATTCCGATTTGTTATTTTATCCAAACTCAAATATCATTCCGCTTTTTGTACTATGAACCGCATTATTGCAAAACAATAACTCTTTGATATCAAGTCAATAATTTTGTTAAATCATTGAGGTGAAGAATTTATATTTTATTTGAGGTATATTCTCATTTAAGTTTATGTTGAGTTAATTATTATTGGTAATTTATATTAATTTTATTATCAGTAGTGTTAGTATTATTTTTAGGTACTAGGGTTATTGTCAAGAGCAGGTATTGAATAGCCTAGCCTTAGTTAGGCATGGACTGATCACCTATGCTTAAACAAGGCAGCACTAACCAATATCCAACCATGATAATGACTAGTTAATATATATAAATTAAGTCATCATATTTATTTAGTAAATTTTAATTATATATAAAAATATTTTACTTTGTACTGTAAGGAGAAGACATATTTTCATAAAAGAATACAAGAATTAGAGGGATGAATAAAATTATATAAATAATTATCTATCACATATTTTGTGGTAACTATGTATCGTAACGCTATGGCAAGAAAATGATCATATAAGAATAATATAGTAGTCATCAACTACGTTGGGTTAGAAGAACATTATAATATATAAGAATAGTCTCCGTTTTCAATATTTTCACAACGTTATATGGTTTCAAAATGAGAATAAGTAATCACATAAAATCGATTTATTAAGTGATATATATTTACAAATTATTTTACAAATATTTTTGTACAATAATATTTTTACATCTTTTATTTTTCATTTAACGTTATAAATAATATTGATTTCTTTTACAAAATAATAATACTGAAATATTTTGTAATATAATAACTTCATTGCGGTGTTTTGTAATATATATTACATAGTCACTATAAGTTATTTTACATAGTATAGTAAAATACTAAAATAATATTTTATTAAAAAGTGGTGACCATTTACATATAGTAAAAATGCGTAACAAATAATATATATTACATAGTATTTATATTTGATATATAAGATACGGTTCAGACCGGGTCACAAATAATATGTATTACATTTGATATACAAATATAATATAATAGTTGGTCATGCCAAAACAACTTGTTCTTATTATATTTAGATCTCTAGGACATAGTATGAAAAATATGGTCACTAATAGTGTACTATCACATTGTTTCACAATTAAAACAACTTGGAACTCTAAACAATGATACACTAACTCTATTGTCTTTTGATGTATCTTTGCAATTCACTCATCTCAGCACATTGATTTTCTTATATCATAACTCAATATTTAACAAATCATTTTCATGCTTTTATTGAACCTGTCAATTCTAAGTCTTCCTCAGTTGCCAATCAAAGTAAGCTTTCTTTTGAAAAAAAAATATTAATTCTAAAAGTCTTTCACATTCATTTTAAATATCTATTGATCATATATCTTTTGGCTTGAACCTAGTCACTTTGGGAATTTATATCATTTCATCTCATTCGTTTGTTATCAATTTCTTGAACCAATTCAGTTGAACCATTGAATCCTACTTATGATACAACTAGTATTCATAAAATTTAATATTTTAATTTGTGTCATTTACCTTAATATTGTTTTTAGTAATTAAAATATAACATAAAGTCTAAAAGAAATATCATAATCCAAATCTCGAGGACGAGATTTAAAACAAGGTGGGAAAAATGTAACATCCCTATTTTTATAGGTTTGGTAAAATTTATTAACCACTAGTAACTAGTAACTAGTTTATTTTTAATAAAATTATTCAACCCAAATAGTTTTAAACACTATTTTATATAGTTGGTTGAAATAAATAATTGGCCTGTATATGGGTCACCTTTCTAAAATAAAATAAAAGTATATAAAAACTTATATTATTAAACAGGTAAATTACGGGTAAGTTAAATGTTAGAAATATGAAGTACCTAGACGGGCCTAGTAACCAATAGGTAAATTGGTCGATTAGGATACAAGATGTATAAATGAACATTCAAAATAATCAAGTATTAATATGAGTATACAAACTATTATAGCCTAACATTATTTATAATATACTTTAAATTAAAAGAAAGATTAAATATTAGTAATAGTATTCATAATAAAAAAAATGATCACATGTACGTTGAGTTAATATTTTGTAATGGTAATTGGAATTTAGCATTATTATATTATAATGTATAATAAATCAAGATATGGAGAAACTATATAAGAATGAAATGCACAGCTCATGTTTCCAAGTTACTATTAAAACCACCACCTTTCGGTTATTACTGTTTTAAACTGGCACCTCCCAGTTAAAAAATCAATTCTATGCCATCTGTACTAGATTCATATTATTATATGATATATGG
The DNA here is from genome assembly GCA_030545235.1 of Helianthus tuberosus. Classification (NCBI taxonomy): domain Eukaryota; kingdom Viridiplantae; phylum Streptophyta; class Magnoliopsida; order Asterales; family Asteraceae; genus Helianthus; species Helianthus tuberosus. Next base: position 58,563,878 of record CM060424.1, on the reverse strand, counting down.
ATAGATTACTCCGCAAGAATATGTACAAAAGCTTTGATATAAATAGAAGGATGAAGGCAAAACATTCAGTTGTTCAAAGTTTCTTTTTCTTATATCTACCCTTTGTCGACCATCTCTTTTTCTCTCTCTCTCTCTCTCTCTCTATATATATATATTTATTATTTACCTCATAATAATAATAAAGCCCTGCCCTGTTTTAAGTGTTTTAACTCCCGATCACCGCTACCCTTTCCGATTGATCTGAGCCTCATAACTTATGTCAGGGCTCTGCCCGACTAAGTTGTTGGGATTCGGTCTCGGGACATCGGGACAAGGTTGATTTAGGGGTACTATACTTAATATATATATATATATATATATATACATATATATATATATATAGATAGGATTAGGTTCAAGAGTGAACACTAGTGTAGCTTGCGAACTGGGTGAACTAATCATGGCCATACACGTGTGTAGATCAATGGCCAAGATTTGATGTTGAAATACACTAGTGTATTTTACGATTTGATGATGAGATCCTGGCCATACACGCGTGTAGATCAATGGCCAGGATTTGTTCACTCAGTTCGCAAATACATTAGTGTTCACTCTAGAACCCCACCCTATATAGATATATATATATATATATATATATATATATATATTTTAAATAGCTCAGAAGTTATACCCAAAATTTATACCAGGAGGCTTTCTAGTTGAACCCTAAAGTTACAAAGTGGGTCCATTCTCTTTTCTCACTATTTTATTCCCTTTTTCCTTATGATATAATTTTATTCAAACAGATCCCAAATTGATCCGTTGGTAAAAACCTGGACCCCCAATACCTTAATCCATATCAAAAATAAAGAAATTCAGAATTCTAATATCCAGGCGGGCCGCGTAAAAGATGAGCATACCTTTACGCGGGCCGCGACAGCTCAACGATAAGCGAAAGTCTGGTGCCGCCACGTGTCAATGACTCAGCAACCCTTAGCCGCCTTTAGGGCCCTCGCGGGCCACGTAAATGTTATACATGGGTTTACGCGGGCCGCGTAAAACCCATATTTTCGCTATAAATAGCCTGGACATCAAGCTTTCATTCTGTATCGACCAAATTCTCAAATCCTTCATAATTCTGTTCGAAATTTACTTTCAAAGTAGTAGGGTGCTGCTCCGATACCGAGTATTAACTCAATCGCTGCTACGATTCAATATCCGATCGATTGAAACTATCCAACAGGATGTTTAAGCGCTATCCTTTGTCATTAGTCGTGATTCCGACAGGATGTTTGAGTACCACCCGAACTCGGGGAATACTCTGTCATTCGTTGTGAATCCGATGGATGTTTAAGTGATTGCACTTTGTCATTCGTTGTGAGGGTTTTAATCTCGTGAGTTATCGTAAAAGTTGGATTAAAGTTACTTACCTAGCTTCGTGCGCATTATTAATTAAACTAGGTATCAAGGCTAATCAATAGGCTAAGCTCTGCCCGTATCTGCAATATATCAAGGCTTATCTGTAGACTAAACTTTGACCGTATGAATCTGCATGTTTATAATGTGAGTCATTCTCTTTTTATTAAATTTGATTTCAAAAGCATGTTTATTTTCAAAGATTATAATTACAGTGATTAAGTCTATGTAATCTGAAATTACTGCCAGTATGTGGGGGGATGTGCACATAGCTACTAATTATTTATCATTTGTGGGTGAACGGACCCAACAAGTGATATGTCCACATTCACAAGTCCGGTCAAGTGACAACTGGGTCAGTTAATTCAAAATATAGAGACATTGTAATCGCTCTTAATACTGTAGATTATAACAAACGTGTCGTTTTAGCAAAATGAATGAACTCACTCAGTATTTCCTGCTGACAAAACCTTTTCAAAACGCATTTCAGGTAATTACAAGTAGATTGGAATAAGAGACGAATACAGCACTGAAAGACTTCAAGAAGTGGCTTATTTTATTAATTAAATCAAATTAAGAAATATTGTTTTATGTAATTAAATTTATCTTTATTAAAGCTACCATTGTAAAACATGGGTTTATTCCATCTATTTAATAAATAAAAAATCCGGTGTTTTCTAAACTCTGATATTTTTCCTAACTCACGGTCCTGATGAAATTTCCGCTGCGATATTTTTTAAACTAGTCACCGGTACCACTTGGCTGTTCGCGGCTCCCGATTCCGTCCAGGGTGGGTCGGGGGTCGTGACAAGATGCATCATTCTGATTCTTCACAGCCTTAAGAGATAACGCACCATCTCTTCCGAACAATCATTTCTTAGTTTAGACACAATAATGAAATTTTATTTGACCATTCCAAAACCATCGGTTTTTAGGAAGGCCTCAAAACCATAGTTAACTTCATCCATTAGGATCATAACTCGTTTTGCCTTTTTATCTCCAAGGCTTCGCCATTGACTTCCTAAATACTTAAGCATAAGTCTTAATCTAAGTCACTTTGATGAAAAATCTTTGTATAAAATCACTTGAGTCTTGAGATATAACCAATTAGATTGACTCTCAACAACAAAGCATTCACGTATGCCTATAGTGATATATACATTTACGTTGTTGTTTCATTAATACCATGTATTGGGATACTCTCCCAAATTGAGGACCAAGCCTCCACATAGTTTAAACAACATTGATGGTGGTAGAAGCATCTACATGTCCATCACTATTGTAAATTTCCATTAATAATTTTTTTCTAAATTTATTAAAATCATTTACAATAATAACATATATTTCTTTCATATGTTATATTCTTTGAAAACTTACATGTGTATTTCCATGTTGATGCTCTCAACATTAGATGACATATCTCGTTTTCGTGTATTTCATCTCAAATCATACACCACGTTTCTCACGACGCCGTTATGTATTTAATGTTTGATTTGTGACTTATTACATAAGTCATGATCACAACCCGCTCGTTGTGTTTGTGTAAATTACTTTTTACACTTAGTACCAAAATGTGTATCCTTTTGACAAATTATTAGTAGTCCAAAATAAAAATTTATCTTTTATTATATGTTAATCCATTTGTTTATGTAAAATAAACCAAACGGTAGTCCACCATTTTAAATAAAATAGAAGTGAACATATATAATAATGGATGCACCAATGATATCTAAACATCAAATCCCAAAGTGTTATTATCTTCAACACTTTCGACCGAAATAAAGGCAATTATATCGTTCGGTGTCATGTTTTGAGGTACTCCCTCATCTTGGAACTCTAAACTTGAATAATCACAAGTTGTAAAAAATATAAAGTTGTTTACAATTAACTACTCGCATGTAGTTAAGCAATTTATTATGTCTATAACAACATCGAGTTGTTTTTCACAAAATAGTTTTTTCAAGACTATTATATGGTTCAAGACGTTATACTTCTCGTGGAAGTATCGAATCATTTATAATTCGCAAAGACATGTTTTATTCGTTCAAAACATTTCTCGTTTTTGCAAGTGTTTTAATATTAAACTATATATTTATGTTTTGATTACAAATCAAAACAATAAACCTTATAATAGTTTAATAAATAAAACAATTTCAAACTCGCTCGTTTGAAAATAAAACGAATACACCTCGTTTTAATAATTAGTTTATCATATTCAAACCATTTCTAACCGCAGTTAGATAATAACGATTACCAATCGTTAAAAAAGTGGTTTGTATGATAACCAATTCTAATATGCTAATTAGAATTTAAATGTTGAACAAACATTAAAAAATATTTGGTTTTTATAAAGTAAACCGCTTCTAACGCGCTCGTTAGAAATAAAACGAATACAATTATTCACTTTTGGTTTAAGTGAACGTTTTCTAACACGCTCGTTAGAAATGAACACAAATCTTTTCTAACACGCACGTTAGAAAATATATAAAACGATTACAAATCATCTTAAATAGTTTATCATAGTTAACCCGGTTCAAACCCGCTCGTTAGAAATTAACGATTGCAAATCGTTAAAATAGTTGGTTATAAGATAAACTAATTCTAATAAGCCCATTAGAAAATTAAATGATTATTTATCGCCATAACCCGTTTTTGGTTTATATAAAATAAACGTTTTCTAACCAGCTTGTTAGAAATAAACAATTGACAAAGTCGTTAAATTGTTTCTAACACGCTCGTTAGAAAACATACAACTATCAAACTCTTTAAATCGTTTCTAACACGCTCGTTAGAAATGATCGTTACAAATTTGTTTCGAAGTTTATAAAAAAAATATAAACTATTTCTAATACGCTCATTAGAAATAAACAAATAAAAATCGTTTAAACGTATGTGGAAAAAATCCGTTTCTAACTCGCTCGTTAAAAATTTAATAGTTTAGACGAAACCGTTACAAGGTTTATTACCCAAAATAATTGTCTCCAACACGCTCGTCGGTAATTATTTTAAATAATAATATTTTCTAACATGCTCGTTAGAAAATCTAAACGTATCTTTTACAAGCTAGTTTTACAGAATCATCGTATCTAACACGCTCATTAGATATAAAAGATGATATTAAAACTTATTATTCTATAAAATTCTAACACGCTCGTTAGAGATATAAAAAGTTTTAATCTTGTTATTCTTTCAACAACGTTTCTAACACGCTCGTTAGAAGATATTAAAACTAGTTATTTTATAAAATAATTATTTTCTAATATGCTAATTAGAAAATAAATATATTTCAAGACTTTTAAAACCAACATTAATATATAAATTATGGTTACTAAACGCTTGTAATAAATAAATTGAACGTTACAAACATTTAATTTGTATGGGGTTACAAAATATATATTTCTAATACGCTCATTAGAAACTTTTAGTATTTCAAAAACATATTGAAATACATATTATTTTTTATATGGTTCGGTTTATCTAAATGCGAACAAAAATCATGAACTCCAAACTTGAGTCGCGTTCGTTTTTGTAACACGATATTCGGATTAAAGATTGTACTCCAATCATAAAAATAATCCGACTCGTTTGTACTACATATTATTTCCCAAAAAAAAATATTTACAAGATTTTAACAAAAATCCATTTAAATATTTTAACTTTCGTGAACCTAAATCCTCGTAGAGAAGGGATTTAAGATTGTAATCTTCACGAAAGTCTGTTTTAAGATTATAGGAACTAGGTTCACTTTTTATTAAAATATTAATAAAATAAATAATAACGAAACCTCGTTATTCGTGGGAAATACTAGTACAATACCGGTTACATAAACTAAATAAACAAATGTAAAAATACAATTGAATTATACCAATCTTGATTCAAGTCGATGTCTTTGGAAACTTCAACCGCACCTATGAGATGGAAACTCCGATGCAAGACAAGCAAAATTGTTGACGGTTTTGGTTGAGGCACGCGTTCAACACGCTTCCCTTAAAACAGATTCTGCGCCTCCTCTCAGACAGTTAGATGACTCTCACGCCCGAGATTCCACCGGGTATAATTTGGTGTTCTTTATTTTGTAGGGAAATACTGAGTTGTGTAAAAGGACAATTCAGAGAATACTCTTCTCTAAATTTCTATGGAACAAAAGTTATTTTGTGTGTATATTTCTCTATTTAGAATGAACCTTTATGTTCATACTTATACTCACACTATTGAAAGACTTATTCAAACCTATTAAAATTGGTCAAAACAAGATAATTAATCTTGTAATAAAACCAGGTTTAAAGTCTTCATAAATGGATTTTAGTAGTTGGTCAAAAAACAACCGTTTTCATTCATGACAGAATTAAACGTTTTTTTAAACCGTTTAGACATTAACTCAAGTGGTTGACCAATATGACTGGCCGCTCGCGCGCGCATGTGAACCTGTGCCAAGGCTACTATCGGACCGACACTTCGGCCCGCGCCATATGAAGTCCGCGTACCCGCGCTTTTCGAAAGCCGCAAGTCCTGCGCCTTCTAGACTTGCGCGCTAACTGCTCCTCCGCCATAGCCAATAATAGACACATAATGAACTTGTGTCATGCGCCTACGCCACCCAAGGTGCGCCATACGCTGAGCCGCCACCAGCCATGTACCTGACCACGCGCTCATGGACAAAAATACAAGGCGGTGTGAAAAGTGCTAAGTGCGCCACATTGCGCCCATGGCCTACGCCACGCGTGCACATGTGCGAGGATGGGTGCGCCGCACCCTTTAGGGTCCCACTAGTTTTTGTCCAAAGGTAGACAATATACAAGGAGTCATCCTCCTTATAAACCACTACAAGTTTTATCATCCCACCTATGTGGGACAAGTTGACAAAACTTAATCTATTTTTCTCATCTTTGTTTGTTCCAAACATACAACTTCAAGCTTCGATATCTCATTCATCTTAGCTCTATTTGGACATAGTTTGAACACAAACCCATAAATAATTATTTATACAACACATATATAAATATTATTGATGTCCAAAATATTTAGTGAAAAACTCATTTTCACTAAATTTCCAACAGTTTTTGTCATATTTTTTTTCATTAGGGTTAGGCGTGTCACACCCCAACCGACGGTGGAAACATCGGGGTGAGATGAACAAGATTGCTCGAGACTTCATAACACTAAATGTGACAAGTATTTAATAAACAATTTCATTTCATTGCTAACATTAAGTACATTGTTTGAAATGGAAATACAACATGTTTGAAACAAAATAAATTACAATACAAAAAGTATTTAAAATTTAAAGTCCGTTTCTAGGCATCCTACTAGATTCCATGCATCATCATCATCGTCAAATCCTGCAATTACGTTTTAAAGTATAGTTCAATACAAAAGTATTGGCGAGTATACAAGTTTGAGTACTAGAATATATAAAAGTTTGAACAATCCACATGACAAAAATAGTTTACTAGATTAATGTATCAATGCATGCAATTTTACAAGTCAATCCTCTGATTACCGCTAGCGTAATCTTATCGTGGGAAAGATAAGACCGTTTTTGTATGACTAAACTTAACATGACCTCAAGAATGCGGGCGGTGCGTTACTCCTATAGCGCTATACGTGTTAAAGGGAGACTTTAAACAAAGTTAATGACAAGTAAATCACATAAGAATGTTCCAAGAATACAAATCAAGTATCACGTATTTAAGCATTTATGATTGGATTGTTTGTGTTTGCATAAAAGTATAAGTGTTTGTGTGTGTTTAATAGTATAACGTATTGCACCCAAAAGTGTAAAAGAAAAAAGGGTCATGTATACTCACAATTTTGCAACGCTTTCCGATTATCCGTGAATTACGAGTGGTTGAGAATGGGGAAATGAAGGTGTATGGTCATACGGAGTTTATGGAGTGGTTCGATTGGGGATTTAGAATTTAAGAACAAAAGTATGTATACAAGAAAATATATTTCGTCTAAGTACTCGTTTTGACACTAAGTTGTATGTGATTTCATGGGTCCTAGTTTGCCCATTAGAATCAATAACGAGAAGCCTAGAATCATAGATAAAGTAGCCTAAGTTTGTGACGAATAATCATAAACCAATTATCATCATAAGTTCGGCCAAGTTCATATATATATCTATAGTTATATAATAATCCTAAGCTAAGTCCATCAAGAGTATCATAGATTGTTAAGTAAGTCAAGGATGGAGGATTAACCTCATTGTATGATTCACCAATTCACAAATTATCACAAGGATGATTCAGATGGTCATGAATGAAAGGAAATAAACAACTAACTAATATGCAACATCAAGTAGCCAAGTAAGATCTAACTCGGGTGAGCCAACACAACATGGAAAGAATTAACTAAGTGTTGGAGGCTAGACGGGGTTATGTTACTTTAAGACTAGCAAGCTACTTGAGTGTTCATACACAAGGTACATAAGTGAGGTAGTGGAACTAGTTTGGAAAGCCAAAGCTCACACATTTCACACTTCTACCAAAACATAAGTTCATCCATATGGAATATGGTGAATCTTAGATTGTTTCCACACTTGGAACATGTATGAACTTAAAGTAAGAGAGTTTTTTGAACTCACTTCTTGGTGGAGATCAAACTCAAAACAAACCCACAACTATGGACTTAGTTGTGAGCTTGGTGGGTACAAGATTTCACCAAGCTTAGCCAAAGAAATATAAGGTACATGAACTTGAATAAAAACAGAATTTTAATCTTACTATGAACCTCAAATGTGGTGAGGTTTCACCTTAGTTTTCCATGGCAAACTTGTGAAAACCTTCCTAGAGGTTGTCCAAGTAAAATGGTAGAAGAAAATAGGAAGAAATAGGTAGAGAAGTGAGCTAGAACTAGGGCTGTAAACGAACCGAACGTTCAGCGAACAGTTCGTGAACCGTTCGGCGGGAAGTTCGTTTATGTTCGTTCGATTAGCTTAACGAACAAACACGAACACAAAATTTCATTCGGTTAGCTTAGCGAACGAACACGAACACAGGTCTCGTTCGTTCGACTGAGTTCGTGAACGTTCGGTAATATGTTCGGAACATGTATGAACTTAAAGTAAGAGAGTTTTTTGAACTCACTTCTTGGTGGAGATCAAACTCAACACAAACCCACAACTATGGACTTAGTTGTGAGCTTGGTGGGTACAAGATTTCACCAAGCTTAGCCAAAGAAATATAAGGTACATGAACTTGAATAAAAACAGAATTTTAATCTTACTATGAACCTCAAATGTGGTGAGGTTTCATCTTAGTTTTCCATGGCAAACTTGTGAAAACCTTCCTAGAGGTTGTCCAAGTAAAATGGTAGAAGAAAATAGGAAGAAATAGGTAGAGAAGTGAGCTAGGGCTGTAAACGAACCGAACGTTCAGCGAACAGTTCGTGAACCGTTCGGCGGGAAGTTCGTTTATGTTCGTTCGATTAGCTTAATGAACAAACACGAACATAAAATTTCGTTCGGTTAGCTTAGCGAACGAACACGAACACAGGTCTCGTTCGTTCGACTGAGTTCGTGAACGTTCGGTAATATGTTCGTTTGATTATATTAAAAAATAATAAATAATAAACCTTTTATCTAAACATATTGAAAACTTGAAACCCTATTTTTTCTAAGTTAGCTAAAATTTGGACATTCTAAGACATTTTTGGGGATAATTATGTCTAAGTTAGTTAAACTTTATTCATCGTTTGGTGGTGTGGTAAACTTCTTGTGTTTTGATTTATCATATGATGGTTGTATTTAACTACTTATATCCAATGTTTAAGGATAACAATGTTTTCATTTTTTTTAATTTTCAAGTTAAATGTTCGTTTGCATTCATTTTTATTTGCTTGCGTTCGTTTGTGTTCGAGACCAATGTTCACGAACTGTTCGTGAACAATTGAATTTCCTTAACGAACGAACACGAACATAAACTTATGTTCGATATGCGTTTGTGAACAGTTCGCGAACATGTTAATTTCCTTAACGAACGAACACGAACATGGCCTTGTTCGTGTTCGTTCGGTTCGTTTACAGCCCTAGCTAGAACTCACTTAAAAGACTTGTAACTTTCTGCCCAAAAATAAGAATTTCTTGAGAGTTTTTAGAGGATTTGAGAGTGGATTTGATGTTTGAAAAGTGAAAATGTGGGTTAGGGAGGTTGTATTTATAGTGGGTGAGTTAGGTTGGGTCTTAAATGAAGGTTAGAGGTGATTGGGAGTGAAAAGTAGGCAAAAAACGAGCCAACCCGTGTCCAAGAACAAGTTGGCTGCAGATCGGTACCTCAAGAGGTACACGGAAGAAGACCAAGATCCTCCCGCATGTCGCCTGGGAGTCCTGTTAGCAAATTTCCATTTTTGGCCCTTGAACTTTGTAATTAGGTTATTTTATGCCGTAAACTTGCATTTTAACCCGTTTTAGGTATTCAAAGTGTAATAGAGTATAGTATAAGTGTATGCAAGTATAATTTGAGTGACGTGAATGTATGTATGAGTATTAGTACGTACAAAAAGTGTCGGATTGCATGTAAACATGTATTTAAACGATCGATTGAACGAATAACTAGTATGTATAAAATATGAATTTTGTTATGATCAAGGTCTCGAATTACGAAACTGAATGTGGAGTATGAATATGATACGAGTACAAGTTTCCAAATATAGAAACTCGGTAATCTTTCTAAATAAGAAAAGTTCCAAAAAGCGAGGCGTTACAAGGCGTATACATGACCCCTTTTTTAGATTGGGTAAATATGCAATTAAGAAGATTTCTAAAGGATATATGCGATCACCCCCTTTTTTAACGAAAAAAAATTATTCTTTTGAATTTTAAATAAATTAGCGTCACATATGGACGGTTGGTTGACTCAAAGTAGTAGTTACTCGTAAACATTATTTGTAATATAGGCCTTTGGGTATACTTTAACCTATCTTAACTCCACCTAAGTACCACATTAATCTTTTTCCCCATTTTACTTTACCTCACTCCAAAGAAATGGTTTAATCAATGTTTTAAAAACCGGTAAATACTGGTCGGTTATACCGGTATTACCGTTTTGGAATTTAAATCTGGTCTGAAACACCCCGGTAAGTAGGAGAAACGGCATTGACTTTGTACCGCCGGTAAAATTCGGTATACTGATTTGAATCGTTATACCGGTACCGACTCAGGTCTGTTTTTGGGTTAGGATTTTACTTTTTATCAACCCATCTTCATGTTTACTCTCAACCTTAACCTAACGACTTTTAATGTTTTATCTCCATCAATCAAAATTCAAAACTTGCTTCATCAATCCATCATTTGTGACTTGTTCCAGACTTCCATCACTCCATCATTCGTTCCAGATTTACATCTACATCCAATTTTGGATTATTTTTTAATTGATGTTGTAATTTATGGAATTATACAGTTAACTAGTCAACCCGGTTGAACCGCCCGATACAATCCGGTTCAACCGGTTAAACCATATTTGTGCCTAATCTAGTATGATTAAAAAATCAAATTTTATAACATTGGGTTTATCCCATTAACTTCATATAACACTATCATTTTGTGGTTTTTGGTCTAGAAAAGAAAAGAATAATTAATTAAATCTCTTAACATTCAGTTAACATGTTAACACATAACCCATATTTAATGCCCTTTAATACAAGAAAGGAGTAGTTTGCAGTGTTAGTTAACATGTCATGTCACTATTAACACTCTAAATGTTAGAGTACACCCTATGTTATTAGTCTCTCCTTTGATTTTGTATCTAACACACGCAATTTTAAATCAACTTTACAATTAATGTGAGAACAACTTATTTAAAAAGATGAACATGCTACATTTGTCTAATAGGTCTATTTTCACATCAATAATTGTGCTCCTTATAAAATTATATTGTGCCGGGAGCCTTTAATTACGTTTGTATAGCATAAATAACATTTAGAAAACTATTTTCAAAAAAAAAAAAACTGGTCTTCTTTACTAATAGAGTAAAATGCAAAATTTGTCCCTGAGTTTAGGCCACTTTTGCAACTTTAGTCAAAAAAGAGTAGATTGCACAAAATGTCCTTTAATTAAGTTTCACCAATCTTACTGGTTTCAGCCTTAATCTTTAAAAGTTGCCAAAACCATCCTTTAAGATTAATTTTGTTGCTGGTTTCATCCTTTATCACTAACCCAGTTACTAATCCATGTTAAATGGCCTCACATGTATAGCATGTGAGGGTAAAACCGTTTTTTCATGCCTGTGATGTTATTAAAACCCTAATAAAATCCCAGACCCACTTCATCAATTCATTCTTTCTTCAACCTTCAACCTAACACATTTGCAACTTTCTGTCCAATATGATGATCAGGAATCGAATAAACCTTCGATTTAAAGTTCTCATCGGTAATTCCGAGTGAAAAGTTTTCCAAGGGACGATGAACTTTTCACCGGAGTAACTTGTCCGATGAATGTGAATCAAATAACTCCTTTGATTCTGTTCGTCTTTAATGTTCAAATAACAACAATCAAGTACACCCTTGATCGATTCAATCAAAATCCGATTTTACATTTTTTTTATAAAACAGGGGATTCTTTAAAACGGTTTTCTGGCGACGGTTTTGAACGTTCCATTCACAATTGTTCTTCATTTACAATTCAAAGCTATCAAATAAATCCTTTGATTTCAGTTGAAATCTTATGGTTAAAGTTTTGTATAAAACTTCGAAGAACTGGGAGTTTTTTTTACTTTAATTGGATATCTCCTCCGATTGCAGTTTTGTTACAGAAATGCTAACCATCGAAAAGAATTGATGCTAACCAATTTTAGGCCAAACCCTGAAATTGTTTTGAAAAAAGATGAAATCTTGATGGTTAAATTTTGGTATGAAGGTGGATCTTGTTGGAGGGTACTATGATCCAGGGGACAATATGAATTTTGGGCTTCCAATGGCTTTTACAGTGATAATGATGTCATGGAACATAATAGAATATGGGAAGCAAATGGCTACAAGTGGTGAACTTGGTCATGCAATGGATGCTGTCAAATGGGGCACTGATTATCTCATAAAAGCTCATTACTGTGATTGGCTTGTTATAGGTTGGAAATGAAAATACTGACCATTACTGTTGGCAAAGGCCAGAGGATATGACTACTTCAAGAAATGCATACATAATTGACCAAAATAACCCTGGCTCCGACCTCGCCGGAGAAACAGCTGATGCCATGGCCGCCGCTATAACAATCCTCAATAAACCGACACCCTTGAATATTTTTCCGATACCCTAATATATTTTAAAATATTCCAAATTGTCCCAAAATACACCCCATACGCGAAAACGGGCCTCAAATACATTAAAAAGTATTAAAAATAATAAAAAAAATGAAATTTTGGGCTGAGGCGGGCCGCGTAGAACCCACCCCAACCCTTACGCGGACGGTATAAAGGTTAAACCCTGATTTCGTTGATTTTTAAGTTTAGGCGGGATGCGTAAGACCCCCGATAGTTAATGCGGGCAGCGAGAGTCTCAAAAGATGGCGCAGCCCGGTGCTGCCACGTGGCAGCCACACGTCGACCCTACTCGCTGACCCGGATCAGCTATATCGTTGACTAACATTGACGCGGGCCACGTAAGGCCTTGCCTTATTTTACGCAGGTCGCGAGAGAACCATGCTCAGCAACTATATAAGCAGGCCATCGGATTTCATTCGGAATTCGCTCACAAACGTTTCTTTTCTCTCAAATCTGAATAGTAGAGATAATACACGGGTATTATACCCCCCTAAATAATGAAGTTCTGCTCCGTTGTAAGTATTATAACCCCTGGATACGTATTAGATACGCTGCCCGATTGATCTAGGGTTCTGTAACGGCTGTCGTGGTTCTGCCCAACGTAGTCGTTGGAATGCCGTCTCGGGGAGGGTATTACTAATGTTAAAATGGGTTATTATACTAATACGTGTACATTTGTATAAATTTTAGATTATCACCAGGAAACCCTTACGGAAAATCTAAGACAGCAATGTGAGTAATCTCCTTTTTGTAAACAGTTTTTACAAAACCTTAACTATTTTACAATGCAATTTAGCAGTGATTGAGTATTTGTAGTTCTTCAATTACTGCCGGTATGTTGGGGTTTTGTATACAAAATGTGGAATACGTTACCATTGGACAATGAGTTAGCCAATGGGTAATATGACCCACAAGTCAGGATTGACAGTACTAATGGAGTAATTGTGTAGATATAAACATTGTAATCACTCTCAATACTGTTTAAATTAAATAAGTGTTTCTTGATTAAACTGAGATTCACTCACCAGTATTTCCCTCTGACAAAATGTTTTTAAAACGCGTTTCAGGTAACAAATTGTGAAAGCCAAATAGAAGCCAGCTGGACAACACTGAAGGCTTGGAAAAGTGGCAATAAAGTTACCTAAAATAAAATAGATGTTTTTGGTTAAATAAAATAGGATTTATTCCTATGAAAAAGTGTGTACTACGAACTTGAGTTTTAACCCATTTGTTTAATGTTATGAAAATGTGGTATTTTACTCTGATCAATATTTCCTAACTATAGTCCTGATGAAAAATTCCGCTGCCAAATTAGACAATACGAGATACCACCGAAACTGGCTCGCCACCGCCCGTTCCCGGGGATCTGGGATCGGGGGTTGCGACAGAAGGTGGTATCAGAGCTAAGCCACTGATTCAGCCACAGAGGTGTTCTGCTGACATCAAAATGTAAAGTGTTAGGAAATAAATTACGGAAATACATGCATAACTGTATTTATTATTATGTGTTATTTGACTATTTGTTAGTTACAGTATGAGCGACCAAGGACCATCTGACGCGTACCGTCAATTGTCTGGTTCGCCTAGAAGCAAAGGCACTGATGCGTGTGAAGTGTTATATATATATATTAGGTGTATATTTTAAGCCCCTTTAACACTTATTTTTAGCCAAGTTTTAAATTTATAAAACACGATATTTTACTAACACTAAACACACATATGGGCAAGTGCACCCATCGTGAGCGTAGTATAGTGTTGGCAAAATACCGAGGTCATCCAAGGACACAAGAGCTTTTAGTACCGGTTTATCCTCAACGTCTAATCAAAATAAAAAGTTTAGAAAAATGTTTTAAACTAAGAAAAATAAAAACTAATTAAAAATGCTAAAAAGAAAATAAAAAGAAAAACAGATAGACAAGATGAATCACTTGGTTCCGACTCGTATCTAGTGTAACCTTTGATTATTTCCGCACTTTTGCACTATTTTAAGAGATTATCTTAGTTATTGTAGTAGGCCCCTCTTTTGAAGGTGACGTTACCCTCACCCCGGTAGTTTGAGTCAGCAAGGATACAATCCTAAAAGGGTGGATTATTGAAAGATAATTAATTAAGTTATTAATTCAAATTATGGTAGGCCCCTATTTTGGAGGTGACGTTACCCTCGACTAAGTAGTCTGAGTCAGCAGGGATACAGTCCTAAATAGCCGGGTTATAGTATTAATAGTAGTTAACTTATGAGGGGATCAAAGAGTTTGGACCCCCGCCATCCAATACCGTTAAGTATTGAAGGAGGTCCTACTAAATTTGACCCAGGTCCATTGCAGGACCTCTAAACGCTGAACAATGGCAAGACCTTTTCCAAACCGTTCCCTTAACCCCCGACCAGGTAGCCAACATACCTCCATATAGACCGTGGAGATATGAATGGTGAAAATCTTTTATTTTATATAGACAGTAAAATAATGCCAAGACACCACGGACAAACGATAAGGAAAGATCACCTTCAACCAACTAGTTACTAAAGTCATTAATACAAAACCAAGTAAAAAGTGCAAAAGATTAAAAATAAAAAGTATTACACTAAACACTTTGTCTTCACCAAGTGATGTAAGAGACTTAGGCAAACATGGCCTTGATTGTCAAGAACTCTTACGATCAATCTTGGATCCCGAGACGACTCACACACTCTACGATGGACAATGGATGATGGTGGTGGATGATGGTGTTATGGTGGTTGATGCGTGTGAAGTGTTATATATATTAGGTGTATATTTTAAGCCCTTTTTAACACTTATTTTAACCAAGTTTTAAATTTATAAAACACGATATTTCACTAACACTAAACACACATATGGGCAAGTGCACCCATCGTTGAGTGTAGTATAGCGTTGGTAAGATACCGAGGTCGTCCAAGGACACAAGAGCTTTTAGTACCGGTTTATCCTCAACGTCTAACCAAAATAAAAGTTTAGAAAAAATGTTTTAAACTAAGAAAAATAAAACTAACTAAAATGCTGAAAATAAAAATAAAAACAGATAGACAAGATGAGTCACTTGGTTCCGACTCGTATCTAGTATAACCTTTGATTATTTCCGCACTTTTGCACATAATTAAGAGATTATCTTAGTTATTGTAGTAGGCCCCTCTTTTGAAGGCGACGTTACCCTCACCCCAGTAGTTTGAGTCAGCAGGGATACAATCCTAAAAGGGTGGATTATTGGAAGATAATGAATTAAGTTATTAATGCAGTATTGTGGTAGGCCCCGCTTTTGGCGGTGACGTTACCCTCGGCTAAGTAGTCTGAGTCAGCAGGGATACAGTCCTAAGTAGCCGGGTTATAGTATTAATAGGGGATCAAAGAGTTTGGACCCCCGCCATCCAATACCGTGAAGTATTGAAGGAGGTCCTACTAAATTTGACCCAGGTCCATTGCAGGACCTCTAAACGCTGAACAATGGCAAGACCTTTACCAAACCGTTCCCTTAACCCCCTACCAGGTAGCCAACATACCTCCATATAGACCGTGGAGATATGAATGGTGAAAATCCTTTATTTTATATAGACAGTAAAATAATGCCAAGACACCACGGACAAACGATAAGGAAAAATCACCTTCAACATAAGTAACTAGTTATTAAAGTCATTAATACAAAACCAAATAAAAAGTGCAAAAGATTAGAAATAAAAAGTATTATACTAGACACTTTGTCTTCACCAAGTGATGTAAGAGACTTAGGCAATCATGGCCTTGATTGTCAAGAACTCTTACGATCAATCTTGGATCCCGAGACGACTCACACACTCTATGATGGACAATGGATGATGGTGGTGGATGATGGTGTTGTGATGGTGGTGGGTGGTGGATGAAGTGTGAGAGAGGTGGTGTGCCAAGGGATGAGATGAAATGAATCCAAGCACCCCTATTTATAGGCTGAACAGAGAGCTGGACACGGCCCCGTGTCCGCTGGACACGGCCCCGTGTCCGTCTGACACTCTCTCTCCTCATTAATTGTAATTCGCAATTACAATAAATGCGCCTGCTGTACTTTCGACACGCCCCCGTGTCCGCTGTGCACGGCCCCGTGATGGGCAATAGAAGCTTCTATAGGTTTGTCTTTTCTGCTGCTTCTTGGGCACGGCCCCGTGCTGGCTGAGCACGGGGCGTGTTCAGCCTTCTGTTTTCTCTATTTTGCTTTGGAAGGTGCCGTTGAGGGTTCGGGCAGTCCACTAATGTTCCTTTTCTTGTATTTATGTTGGATTTAGCTGTCTTTTTGCTTCTTTTGCGTTTTTTGAGCTCATTTAATCCTGAAAATACAAAAGGAAGACAAAAACACTCTTTTTTTCCAATATTAGTACTAAAAAAGGGTTAGTTTTATGCCTCATTTGATGTAATTTATATGTTGCATTTTACACACATCAAATACCCCCACACTTGAACTTTTGCTTGTCCTCAAGAAAAACTCTTTAATATGTGGCTTACACTCCCAAATGGAATAGGTAGAAGAGAAGGTTTTGGGCTTGTCGTAGAGTGTCGGGATTTCCAAGATCTTTTTGGGTTTTAATTTTTTATTTATTTACACTCCTATTCGTAATGATTTATTTAGAACTGTTCATAAAAGAAATTACTTATTTGGGCATAACATTCTTTTTAAAATTCTATTTATATACAAGTTCACATACCTCGCGGGGAAATCACTCACACTCGGCCGAAGGTGTATTTTTAGTGAATCACTCGAGAGCGGCACTGAACTTACTCCTACCATAGGCTTGCCAAGAAATCAATCCTCCTCCTTTTTAACTTTTATACCTTTGTAGATATCAAGAGGACTTTGTGGGTTAAGGGTTGGCTAGGGTTAAAGGTAGGTGGTTGGGTTAGTGGTTAGTAGAAAAAGGGCTAAAAGCGTAACAAGTGTCGGTTTTCGTATTTTTGCAACTTTTTATTTTTAATGAAGCTTTTATTCAAACAAAGTTATTTTTTATTACTTTGTTTGTTTATTTTCTTTTTGCTTCATCATTATCACAATTTTTTTTTTCAAACGAAGAACCGAACTTGTTACTAAAATAAAGGGTTAAAAATAAAAAAGGTTTTGGTGGATGATGAAACGAAAAGGTTTAGGCTCGAAGGGGCTAACTAGGGGGATTTTTGGGTAGGTGGTAAAAGAAAAAGAAAAATAATGGTGTAGAAATGAAAAAGGTTAGTCCTAATGCCTCTATCATTTACTTACTCGGGTTTAAGTTGATAAGGACTGGGAATGTATTGTCATGGCAAGTTCTAGAGTTGTAAGAACCAAGCGGCTATTCACACAAGAAACGAAAAATGAGCATTTAGTCAAATGATATGTAATTGTGTGCTCAATAAAGGCTCAAAACTCACTTTTTGTGGGAATGGGTTTTTATGTGATCAAGTATATATAATCAAATTTTAAATAAGTTTGTCATGCCTTTTCATAATTTTCTTATGTTGGTTCTTTTTATCACTACGCTATCGGTTGTAAATTTGTAAAAATATAACCTTTTTGAGGTCTTGAATTTCCCGAGTTAAACCTAGACAAGTAAAAATGAAATTTTTGAAAAAAATTTGGGGTGATTAGCGGTTCCAATAGAGTTTTGTGTAAGGCTTGTATTTAGGACTTGCAAAATTCAAGGTTTTAGCACCCCCCCCCCCACACTTAAATTACACATTGTCCTCAATGTGTCCCAAAAATAAATTTTTAGGTTGATTAGATGTGTAAAATAGTGTTTAAAAAGCAAAAATTTGTGTTACTGGGCACTGAACACGGCCCCGTGTTATCCGGGCACGGCCCCGTGTTCAAGTGCCAGTAACAAAATTGAAATAAAAGAAACAGAAGACTGGACACGGGGGTGTGTTGGGTGAACACGGCCCGTGTCCAGGTACCTGTACTGGGCGATTTCTGCAGGTGGCTCGACACGGGGCCGTGTTGGTTGGGCACGGCCCGTGTTGAACCTTCTGAAATGGAGAAAATTGTCGGGTTGCCTCGTTCTTGTGCATGGGATCATTTTCCTCGTTCCCCTTTTCATCCTTTACCACCATGAGTGTGTTTTATTCCTGAAAATTAAACTAACTAGAAAACATAAAAACTAATCTAAATTAAACTAAGGATAGTTCCGTGGAATGCCTCCATGGTGCGCCACGTTTATAAGGGTCCTTGGCTAGACCCAAAGCCTGGTCATATGTTACCCAAGTGGGATGTGTTGCATCCCATGTTACACCGTCGGAGAGCGTCATCCAAGCTTGAGTCTATGACCTTCATGTAGTTGACCGGATCTTCTTCCTCTACTCGCTTTCCACATTCAAATTTCACTTCCTCATCCCCAAACTTCAATGTTAGAGTTCCGTCATTCATATCCACCAATGCTTGAGCGGTGGCTAGGAATGGCCTCCCGAGGATGAGAGGGACCTCGGTGTCTTCTTCCATGTCTAAGATGACAAAGTCGGTTGGAAAGACGAATTTGTCGACCTTGACTAGCAGATTTTCGGCGACACCATGTGGGAATTTTACGGACCTGTCGGCGAGTTGTATGCTCATCTTTGTAGGGCTTGTTGTTCCTAGGCCGAGTCGCTTGAACATTGAGGTGGGAATGAGGTTGATGCTAGCCCCAAGATCAGCTAAAGCATTTCGGACGGGGGACTTTCCAATCGAACAAGGGATTGTGAAGCTCCCGGGGTCGATTTTCTTTTGTGGAAGTTTGTTGAGTACTAGAGCTGAGCATTCTTCGCCTAAGTTAACTAATTGCAATGATTCAATTTTCCTTTTGTGAGTGAGGAAATCCCTCATGAATTTTGCATATTTAGGCATTTGGGTTAGGACCTCAATAAAAGGAATATTAACATGCAATTGTTTTAGTAAGCTTTCGAACTTTGCGAATTGCTCATCGGTCTTTTGACGATTTAACCTACCGGGGTACGGGATTGGAGGAGTCTTGGTGAGCTCTTGATTTGGTGTAGAAACCTTTTCAGGCGCAGGAGGAGTCACAGGCTGGCTAGAATGGCTTCTTTCATTTGACGGCAATGGAGCATCCTCGGGACCCACGGTTCGATTTCTTAATGTGATGAGATGGACTTGTGCCTTTGGGTTCGGTTCGGTATTACTGGGTAATGCGCCTTGTGGTCTCTCGGAGAAATTTTGAGCTAGTTGATTTAATTGTTTTTCAACGTTTTGAATGCTAGCTTGTTGATTTCTGAAATTCGATTCCAATTGTTGAAATCGATCCGAGTTCTTCTTTTCAGTGTCAGAGATGAGGCGAGATACAGTATCTTCAAGCCTTTCTCTTCCACCTTGTTGTTGAGGAAAATTTTGCGGTTGTTGAAAATTAGTTCGTTGGTTTTGTTGGTTACTACTATTTCCGGGATCTCTCCAACCAAGATTTGGGTGGTTACGCCATCCTTGGTTGTAGGTACCCGTTGGAGGACCCGACGGCCTAGGTCTATTATCCATGTAGTTTACCGTTTCAGTTTGTTCATCTAATTCTTTCATACAACTCCAATTTTCATGTGACCCACCACACCCTTCACAAGCCATAACCGAGGCCGTTTTTGTCATTTCTAGCCTTTTGATTTTTGAAGAGAGGGCCTCGATTTGGGCTTGTAAAGAGGTGCTTTCATCAACCTTATGGGCGCCCGGGGCAATAGATTTATTACCTCGGGGAGTGTGCCATTGAAAATTGGTTTGAGCAATTTCCTCAATTTGGTTATATATTTCATTTGGGCGACGATTACCTAAGAGTCCCCCGGAGCTTGAATCAAGTGTTTGTCTTGTGTGTGGCAACAATCCATTGTAGAAAGTGGATACTTGTTGCCATACCGCTAGACCATGGTGAGGACACTTTCTTAGAAGCTCCTTGAACCTTTCCCAAGTTTCATATAAGGATTCCCCATCCTCTTGTGAGTATGTATTAATTTCAGTCATTAATTTAGCCGTTTTAGCAGGAGGGAAATACTTATACAAAAACTTTTGGGCGAGTTCATCCCAGGTGTTTACCGATCCAGCTGGGAGGGTGTTAAGCCAAGCCTTAGCTCGGTCTTTTAGTGAAAAAGGAAACATTCGAAGGCGGATGGCGTCATTTGATGCTCCATTGATCCGAAAGGTATCACATATTTCTAAGAAGTTAGTAATATGTAGATGGGGATCCTCGTCCGCAAGCCCGTGGAAGGTTGCGGAGTTTTGGAGCATTTGTATCAAATGCGGCCGAAGTTCGAAGTTGTTGGCCTCGACATTCGGGGCATTGATAGCGGCGCCAAGATTACCTACGGTAGGCCGTAGGTAATCCATGAGGGTACGTTGGTCCGCCATTGGAAGTGGGTCCCCCGAAGCTTTCTCTTGATTTTAGCTTTTAGTCTTTTTCTGAGAAAGCGCTCGGGTTCTTCTAGGGGTTCTTTTATGTCTCTACTAGAACTGGAGCTCATGCACTACGTAGGAGGTTCAAATGTGGCGCCTGGGTTCCAAGTCCTGCAACAAAAACAGAAAAGAACGCTGGTCAGAATGTTCACCACGGCCCCGTGCTCAATGAACACGGCCCGTGTTCAGAGGCACAGTAATTGATTTCTGGATCCCTGTTACTGGGAGTTGGACACGACCCCGTGTTGCACCGACACGGCCCCGTGTTCAGCTCTCTGTAACTCAGAAAATAAAAACTGCCAGTGATGATTGCTGGGCACGGCCCGTGTCTGACCGGGCACGGCCCGTGCTGAGCGCTGCAGAAGCTGAAAAACTAAGAAAATCCTAAAAAAATAAAAAGAAAAATAAAAGATGATTAGGCCGTTGATTCCTAACTTTCTTAAAATCCTTGTGTCCCCGGCAACGGCGCCAAAAACTTGATGCGTGTGAAGTGTTATATATATTAGGTGTATATTTTAAGCCTTTTTTAACACTTATTTTAACCAAGTTTTAAATTTATAAAACACGATATTTCACTAACACTAAACACACATATGGGCAAGTGCACCCATCGTTGAGTGTAGTATAGCGTTGGTAAGATACCGAGGTCGTCCAAGGACACAAGAGCTTTTAGTACCGGTTTATCCTCAACGTCTAACCAAAATAAAAGTTTAGAAAAAATGTTTTAAACTAAGAAAAATAAAACTAACTAAAATGCTGAAAATAAAAATAAAAACAGATAGACAAGATGAGTCACTTGGTTCCGACTCGTATCTAGTATAACCTTTGATTATTTCCGCACTTTTGCACATAATTAAGAGATTATCTTAGTTATTGTAGTAGGCCCCTCTTTTGAAGGCGACGTTACCCTCACCCCAGTAGTTTGAGTCAGCAGGGATACAATCCTAAAAGGGTGGATTATTGGAAGATAATGAATTAAGTTATTAATGCAGTATTGTGGTAGGCCCCGCTTTTGGCGGTGACGTTACCCTCGGCTAAGTAGTCTGAGTCAGCAGGGATACAGTCCTAAGTAGCCGGGTTATAGTATTAATAGGGGATCAAAGAGTTTGGACCCCCGCCATCCAATACCGTGAAGTATTGAAGGAGGTCCTACTAAATTTGACCCAGGTCCATTGCAGGACCTCTAAACGCTGAACAATGGCAAGACCTTTACCAAACCGTTCCCTTAACCCCCTACCAGGTAGCCAACATACCTCCATATAGACCGTGGAGATATGAATGGTGAAAATCCTTTATTTTATATAGACAGTAAAATAATGCCAAGACACCACGGACAAACGATAAGGAAAAATCACCTTCAACATAAGTAACTAGTTATTAAAGTCATTAATACAAAACCAAATAAAAAGTGCAAAAGATTAGAAATAAAAAGTATTATACTAGACACTTTGTCTTCACCAAGTGATGTAAGAGACTTAGGCAATCATGGCCTTGATTGTCAAGAACTCTTACGATCAATCTTGGATCCCGAGACGACTCACACACTCTATGATGGACAATGGATGATGGTGGTGGATGATGGTGTTGTGATGGTGGTGGGTGGTGGATGAAGTGTGAGAGAGGTGGTGTGCCAAGGGATGAGATGAAATGAATCCAAGCACCCCTATTTATAGGCTGAACAGAGAGCTGGACACGGCCCCGTGTCCGCTGGACACGGCCCCGTGTCCGTCTGACACTCTCTCTCCTCATTAATTGTAATTCGCAATTACAATAAATGCGCCTGCTGTACTTTCGACACGCCCCCGTGTCCGCTGTGCACGGCCCCGTGATGGGCAATAGAAGCTTCTATAGGTTTGTCTTTTCTGCTGCTTCTTGGGCACGGCCCCGTGCTGGCTGAGCACGGGGCGTGTTCAGCCTTCTGTTTTCTCTATTTTGCTTTGGAAGGTGCCGTTGAGGGTTCGGGCAGTCCACTAATGTTCCTTTTCTTGTATTTATGTTGGATTTAGCTGTCTTTTTGCTTCTTTTGCGTTTTTGAGCTCATTTAATCCTGAAAATACAAAAGGAAGACAAAAACACTCTTTTTTCCAATATTAGTACTAAAAAAGGGTTAGTTTTATGCCTCATTTGATGTAATTTATATGTTGCATTTTACACACATCAGTGGTGGTGGGTGGTGGGTGAAGTGTGAGAGAGGTGGTGTGCCAAGGGATGGTTTGAGCTTAAGCCAAGCACTCCTATTTATAGGCTGAACAGAAGCTCGGGCATGGCCCCGTGTCCAGTGGGCACGGCCCCGTGTCCACATCCTTCTCTGTCTTCATTTAATGCAGCTTTGTCTTAATAGTTGACCACGCCCCCGTGTCCGCTGAGCACGACCCCGTGTGCAGAAGAATCTTTGTACTATGAAGATTTGCCTTGATTGTGCGAATCCTATAGTTGAGCACAGCCCCGTGTCCGCTGAGCACGGCCCCGTGGTGGGCAATAGAAGCTTCTACCACTTTGTCTTTTCTGCTGACACTTGGGCACGCCCCCGTGCTGGCTGAGCACGGGGCGTGTTCAGTCCTCTGTTGCCTTGTTTTGCTTGGGAAGATGTTGTCGTGGGGTCGGGCATGTCACGTTTTGTTCCTTTTCTTGTATTTATGTTATATTTTGGTGTCTTTTTGTTTCTTTTGTTAATTTGAGCTCATTTAATCCTGAAAATACAAAAGGAAGACAAAAGCACACTTTTTCCAACATTAGTACTAAAAAGGGTTAGTTTTATGCCACAATTGATGAAATTTATATGTTGCATTTTGAACACATCAGCACCTCCTCTTCTCAGCCTGCCCTCTCAGGGTACTCTGCTGATACGGAAGAAGGAATCTTTGTGTTTAAGGCTCAGTCCGAGGAGCCATTTCCTCATAAAAAAAGGTGATGGTTCAGTCGAGGGGCACACGAGCGTAGAAAACGTATGAAAAAGTTACAGGGACAAAGGGTACTAGCAGCAGCCAAGAGAGAGACAGATGCCTATGCCCAGGATATGCTAAATAGGGGTATAGCCAATATCCACATTTTAGCAACCACTGCAGCTGACCCTAACCTGGAGCAAATAAAAGCACCCCAACCACAACTACCAATCCCTGACCAACCCATGGAGATAGAAAACCCTGAAAACCAAGTAGAGATGCATGACTTCAATCCGGAAGAAATGCCTAGGGTACCAGCACCAAACCCCCTAGACCCAAATTACGATCCCTGGTGGGACGACAATAGGGACTATGTGCAACGTTACCCGATACATGAAGACACTCCCATGCAGAACATAGGAGTCTACCCAGGTATGGACCCTTTAGATCCCTATTACCATGATGAATACATTAGGGAGATCTTAGAAGATCCTTACCAATTTCAGGCACCTACACCCCCATATCAGGAACCCGCACCCCAGATTCCGAACCCAGTCCTAGAACCTGCACCCTCAATGAGTGCAGAAAACATACAAGAACTTAGGACATTTGGTGAGGAAATTTTAGAAAGTAGTGAACGGATGAGACAGGTGGGAGAGCGACTCGTATGGAAATACGACGAGCGCAATATGGATTTTTGGATGAATCCATATCCATGAATGTGATGGTAAAACGGTAGTAGTAATAATAATAATAAAATAATAAAATAAAATATGTGTGTATGGATGCCTACTACTATTAGTGTAATTCTATTTCAGTTGGTATTGTAATTTTTATTTCAGTACTGGTGTGTAATAGATACATAGTATATGAATAGAGTAAAGTCGCAATGATCGACGCTTTTGGCAAAAATGCGTGTCATGTGATTGACTATATTAAATATTATTTTGTGATATTAATACGGGATAAATGTTTAAAATTCAGATGGCCGACAAAGGAAATCAAGGAAATTTTAATAACGATAACCAGAGTAACATTAACGTGGTTAATGAGAATCCGAGCATCAATAACAATGAAAACCAAATGGATAATAGTGTAGTCCAACACATAGTGGCACAAGGAATCATAGATGCAATGTCATTTATTATTCAAACGATTCAAGAAGCGAATAATAGAAGTAAACATAGCAGTAAGCGACCAATTGAACCAGAAAACAGCGTGAACAATGGACCCGTACTTCAAGTGCCCATTCCCAAAAGAAGAAGAACTGTGTCTTACGGTTGTTCTTACAAGGAATTCTGGTCTTGCAAACTAATAGAATTCTCGGGCAATGAAGGACCCATTGCAGCTCTACGCTGGATAGAGAAGACTGAGGCTGTTTTAAAAATAAGCAAGTGTGCTGAAGAAGACAAAATAATGTTTGCTTCTAATCTGTTTAAGAACTCAGCCTTAGAATTGTGGAACACTATCCTCCAATCAAGAGGAAGTGATAGGGTTTACAACATGGAATGGGAGGAATTTAAGAATATGGTAGAAAGGAAATTCTGCCCTCCCAATGAAAAGGAACAGATAGCAAATAAGTTCCTAAACTTAAGAATGACCGGGGTAGATAGTAAGGGTTATACTACCACATTCTTTGAATATGCTAGAATAGTACCAACCCTTGCATCACCTGAACCAGTATTAATCTCCCGTTATATCTGGGGATTAATCAGAGAGATTAGACACGTAGTCAAGGCAGCTAGACCTCAAACTATAGAAGAAGCTGTAGAACTAGCAAATACCTTGACAGATGAATTAATTCGTACTAGAGAAGAAGAACAGAGGAAAAACCTAACCCAAAGGCTTACCCAAGAATTCCGTTCTGGGAATTACAACCGTAGGAATATGGGTTCTACCTCTGCACCATTCTGCAAAGTCTGCAAGAAAAAGCATTCGGGAAAATGCTCCACTCTTTACAATTTCTGCAAGATGCCAGGACACAAGGAAGAAGATTGCAGGAAGAAATCCAGTAATGGACTATGCTACAACTATGGAGAAAAAGGTCATATCAGGCCAAACTGTCCAAAACTAGCTCCAGCTGCGAACAACAAGAACACTAAAAATGCTAGAGCATTTGTTCTGACTGCAGATGAAGCCAAGATGATTCCAGACGTGATAGCTGGTACGTTTTTAGTTAATGATGTTTTTGCTAAAGTATTATTTGACTCTGGTGCAAACCAAAGTTTTATTAATACTTCATTTTGCAAACTTCTAAATCATTCATTAACTAAACTACCACAAGAATGTCTTGTAGAGACAGCTAATGGAGAAACTGTTAGGATTTCTGAAATCTTGCAGGGAGCAAGAATAGAAATTTTAAATCAAAAGTTTAGGGCAAACCTTTATCCCATGAATCTGGCAGGATTTGACGTCGTATTAGGAATGGATTGGTTAATAACCAATAAAGCCAGTATTTTATGTGATCAAAAGTTAATCCAAGTAAATTCACCAAAAGGTGAAAAGATCACAATTAAAGGAGATAAACCATCTAGATCCACAAAATCCATCTCTGTGATGAAAACTGCAAGTTATATAAGAAAAGGTTCTATAGTGTATTTGATTTCCATAATCACTAACACTAAGGGAAAAGACCTAAAAGACATTCCAGTAGTATCTCAGTTTTCAGATATATTTCCAGAAGAATTACCAGGACTGCCGCCAGACAGAGAAGTCGAATTCAGAATTCACCTACTACCAGGAACGGCGCCGATTGCCAAAGCACCTTACCGTTTGGCACCCGCCGAAATGCAGGAATTGAAGAAGCAATTAGATGAATTGCTGGAAAAAAGATTCATACAGCCAAGTTCATCGCCATGTGGAGCGCCGATAATATTCGTTAAAAAGAAGGACGGATCAATGCGTATGTGCATTGATTATCGTGAATTGAACAAGGTCACGATTAAAAACCGGTACCCATTACCAAGAATCGATGATCTGTTTGATCAATTGCAAGGAGCTCGATTTTTCTCTAAAATCGATTTAAGGTCAGGATATCATCAATTAAAGGTACAGGAAGAGGACATTCCTAAGACTGCCTTCAGAACAAGGTATGGCTATTATGAATTTACTGTCATGCCATTTGGTTTAACCAATGCCCCAGCCACATTTATGGACATGATGAACCGAATATGTAAGCCATATTTGGATAAATTCATAATTGTCTTTATAGATGATATTCTAATTTACTATAAGAGTAAAGAGGAACATGCAAAGCATTTGCACGCACTTTTGAATTTATTAAGAAAGGAAAAGCTTTATGCTAAGTTTTCAAAGTGTGAATTTTGGCTAGAACAGGTACAGTTTCTTGGACACTTAGTCAATCATGAAGGAATTCATGTGGATCCAACAAAGATCGAGGCGATTACCAAATGGAAAACCCCTGAGTCACCAACCAAGGTTAGAAGTTTCCTAGGATTGGTCGGTTATTATAGAAGATTTATTCAAGATTTCTCTAGAATAGTCATTCCTTTAACTAAGTTAACCTGTAAATCCATTAAGTTTGAATAGGGACCAAAACAAGAAGAAGCTTTCGGAATTCTTAAGCAAAGATTAACTAATACACCCATACTAGCATTACCAGAAGGAACTGAAGACTTTGTAGTCTATTGTGACGCTTCTGAATTAGGTTATGGATGTGTGTTAATGCAACGTCAAAAGGTTATAGCTTACGCCTCTAGACAACTTAAGAATCATGAAGAGAATTATTCAACCCATGATCTAGAATTAGGAGCTATAATTTTTTGCCCTTAAGATTTGGAGACATTACCTTTATGGTAGTAAGTTCACCATATTCACTGATCATAAGGGTTTAAAGTATGTTTTCGGGCAAAAGGAGTTGAATATGAGACAAAGACGTTGGATGGAATTGCTTAGTGATTATGATTGTAATATCCAGTATCATGAAGGAAAGGCAAATGTAGTGGCCGATGCTTTAAGTCGAAAGTATCATGAAAAGCCAAAAAGGGTACGTTCTCTTAAATTAAATCTACAAGTAGATTTAAATTATCAAATCAGAAATACACAAGAAACAGTAATCAAGGATGATGCTGAAAAGCTAAAAGGTATGATTAAGGAATTAGAACAAGGAACAGATGGAATTTGGAGATTCCATAAAAAGAGAACGTGGATACCTAAATTAGGAAACCTACGTCATCACATATTAGAAGAAGCCCATAAGTCTAAGTATACGATGCATCCAGGGAGTGATAAAATGTACCAGGATTTAAGGAAAAATTTCTGGTGGATAGGAATGAAGAAGAACATAGCAGCCTATGTTTCTAAATGTTTAACTTGTTCACAAGTTAAAGCTGAACACCAGAAACCCTCAGGTTTGTTACAACAATTAGAAATGCCAGTGTGGAAATGGGAATTGATAACAATGGATTTTGTTACTAAATTACCCAAAACAAGAAAAGGTAATGATACAATCTGGGTGATTGTAGATAGGCTAACCAAGTCAGCTCACTTCCTACCAATGAAGGAAACTTTCAGTATGGAACAACTAGCTAAATTGTATGTAAATGAAATTGTTTCATTACATGGAATTCCTTTATCAATTGTTTCTGATAGGGATAGCCGATTTACCTCTCATTTTTTGTCAAGTTTCCAAAAAGCCATGGGAACCAAGTTAAATCTAAGCACAACTTATCATCCTCAAACGGACGGATAAAGCGAAAGAACAATTCAGACAATGGAAGACATGCTTAGAGCTTGTGTAATTGATTTCGGAGGTAATTGGGACGATCACCTACCTTTGATAGAATTTTCTTATAATAATAGTTATCACACAAGTATCAATACTGCACCATTCGAAGCACTTTATGGACGAAAGTGCCAAACCCCAGTCTGTTGGGCAGAAATTGGGGAAAAGCAACTATCTGGACCTGAGATAGTACAAGAGACAACCGACAAGATTATTCAAGTCAAGGAACGACTAAAAGCAGCATGTGACCGACAGAGGAGCTATGCTGACAATAGACGCAAGCCATTGGAATTTCAAGTAGGAAACAAAGTATTATTGAAAGTATCTCCTTGGAAAGGAGTAGTAAGATTCATCAAGCGGGGAAAGCTAAGTCCTAGGTATATTGGACCTTTTGAGATTATTAGAAGAATAGGACCTGTAGCCTATCAGCTACAACTGCCAGAGGAAATGGCAGGAATACATGATGTGTTTCATGTATCTAATCTCAAGAAATGTTTAGCTGATGAATCACTAGTAGTACCTCTTAAGGATATAGAGGTAAATGAACAACTCAAGTTTGTAGAAAGGCCTCTACAGATTGAAGACAGGAAAGTCAAGAATCTCAAACATAAGAGATTAATTCTGGTCAAAGTGAAGTGGGACTCCAAAAGAGGACCTGAGTACACATGGGAGCTGGAATTTGAAATGCAAAGGAAATATCCACACTTGTTCCAGTAGATCTCGAGGACGAGCTCTAAAACAAGGTGGGGAGGATATAACAATCCTCAATAAACCGACACCCTCGAATATTTTTCCGACACCCTAATATATTTTAAAATATTCCAAACTGTCCCAAAATACACCCCATACGCGAAAACGGGTCTCAAATACATTAAAAAGTATTAAAAATAATAAAAAAATTGAAATTTTGGGCTGAGGCGGGCCGCGTAGAACCCACCCCAACCCTTACGCGGGCGGTATAAAGGTTAAACCCTGATTTCGTTGATTTTTAAGTTTAGGCGAGCCGCGTAAGACCCCCGTTAGTTAACGCGGGCCGTGAGAGTCTCAAAAGATGGCGCAGCCCGGTGCTGCCACGTGGCAGCCACACGTCGACCCTACTCGCTGACCCGGATCAGCTATATCGTTGACTAACATTGACGCGGTCCGCGTAAGGCCTTGCCTTATTTTACGCGGGTCGCGAGAGAACCAGGCTCAGTAACTATATAAGCAGGCCATCGGATTTCATTCGGAATTCGCTCACAAACGTTTCTTTTCTCTCAAATCTGAATAGTAGAGATAATACACGGGTATTATACCCCCTAAATAGCGAAGTTCTGCTCCGTTGCAAGTATTATAACCCCTGGATACGTATTAGATATGCTGCCCGATTGATCTAGGGTTCCGTAACGGCTGTCGTGGTTCTGCCCGACGTAGTCGTTGGAATGTCGTCTCGGGGAGGGTATTACTAATGTTAAAATGGGTTATTATACTAACACGTGTGCATTTGTATAAATTTTAGATTATCACCAGGAAACCCTTACGGAAAATCTAAGACAGCAATGTGAGTAATCTCCTTTTTGTAAACAATTTTTACAAAACCTTAACTATTTTACAATGCAATTTAGCAGTGATTGAGTCTTTGTAGTTCTTCAATTACTGCTGGTATGTTGGGGTTTTGTATACAAAATGTGGAATACGTTATCATTGGACAATGAGTTAGCCAATGGGTAATATGAACCACAAGTCAGGATTAACAGTACTAATGGAGTAATTGTTTAGATATAAACATTGTTATCGCTCTCAATACTGTTTAAATTAAATTAATGTTTCTTGATTAAACTGAGATTCACTCACCAGTATTTCCCACTGAAAAAATGTTTTTAAAACGCGTTTCAGGTAACAAATCGTGAAAGCCAAATAGAAGCCAGCTGGACAGCACTGAAGGCTTGGAAAAGTGGCAATAAAGTTAACTAAAATAAAATAGATGTTTTTGGTTAAATAAAATAGGATTTATTCCTATGAAAACGTGTGTACTACGAACTTGGGTTTTAACTCATTTGTTTAATGTTATGAAAATGTGGTATTTTACTCTGATCAATATTTCCTAACTACGGTCCTGATGAAAAAATTCCGCTGCTAAATTAGACAATACGAGATACCACTGAAACTGCCTCGCGACCGCTCGTTCCCGGGGATCTTGGATCGGGGGTTGCGACAGCCGCAGCCATCGAGTTCCGCCGCTATAACCCTGCTTACTCCAAAAAGCTCCTCACTCATGCTTACTAGGTCAGTTAATACATTTTCATTTAATGAAAATTGTACAATTGTCCTTAACTAGTGGAAAAATAACATCACAAGCATGAAAAGCCGGTTTTACCCTCACATGCTATGCATGTGAGGCCATTTAACATGGATTAGTAACTGGGTTAGTGATAAAAGATGAAACTTGCAACAAAATTAATTTTAAATGCTGGTTTTGGCAACTTTTAAAGATTAAGGCTGAAACCTGCAAGATTTGTGAAACTTAAAGGACGTTTTGTGCAATTTACTCGTCGAAAAATGAAATCTTTTGTATCTGTGTTTCTAACTTTTCATTTTTGTTGTCATTTTCATACAATTGGGAATTTGGGTTAGAATTTTAGGTTAACTTCTCCTTTTTTGTCGTTTATATTATTTAATTAAAATATATTATGACATAAAATGACGTTTATACCTTTTATTTAAATGAGAAAAATGACAAAAAAAATAGAAGTTAACAGAAATTTCTAATCAGTTTGACAATTGAATGAAAATAGCAATAAAAATGAAACCTTAGATATTTAGAAAAAAAAAAATGATTTTTGGACAACAAAAATGAAACCTCAGATATTTAGATAAAAAAATCATTTTTGAACTGAAAATGGCAAATGTTATTTTCTAGTTATCACTTTCCTCGTAATATGTTCTATTTCCCATTTGTACCGGTAAACTCGTGTTTACGTATGTTAAATTTTTTTGTAACCAGCCAACTTCTATAAAAATATAGAAACAAATGGGCCAGCTAGAAACTGGAACCCACACAAAACACATTACATCACAATGTCACG
Source organism: Helianthus tuberosus (assembly GCA_030545235.1). NCBI lineage: Eukaryota > Viridiplantae > Streptophyta > Magnoliopsida > Asterales > Asteraceae > Helianthus > Helianthus tuberosus. The sequence goes on along the minus strand of CM060424.1, from coordinate 58,532,180 downwards.
GATATTAAAATCACACCAACGACCCCAATCTAAGTTCTTAAAATTAGATCGACTACATAAGCAAAGAAAAGAAACCTCATTTATCCTCTCCACCACAACCGTAGTCGAGTCATAGACCTTGTTGAAAATATTTTTGTTTCTAGTGCACCATATCTCCCGACAGGTAGCAAGAAAGATCACACCTTGTTTACGTATGTTAAAGACATAAGTAGTATTTGATAGTGCTGTTGTTTACGTATGTTAAAGACACAAGTAGTATTTGATAGTGTTGTAATTTTTGAAGTTGGGTGGAGGGTAAAACTGAAATTTGGTTGTGATGGTGGCCTGGTGGAGGTTTACGAAAATGGAATATGCTTCCCATCTTAGATAGTTGGACCCATGCAATGAATCGGTCAAATAAAATATGACGTAGGTTTACGTCATCATGCCATAAAGCATCTATAATCAGCCCAGCCCACTTTGAGCCTTTACTTAGAACTTTACGATGAGATTAACTAGTTGAAACATAACATATTGCATACGGTTGAACTTATTTGAATGGACCGTACCATTGAACTCCTTTTCTGGTAATGACCAAAAAGATTCTTTCAAATGGTTTGACCCACAACTCATTTCCTCTGTATTAATTTGCAATTTTACTTTTTAGTATTCAACTTTTTACAAGTGTACAAAACTATATGTATAACTCAGTAAAGCATAGCCTCATCAATTCTTTTCACTTTATAACAATCTTACTTTGTGAGACTTATACCCAATTGTTTTGTACGATAGAATAATAGATGTTATCATAATAAGGTTTCTAAAATTATATAACATCGATATTTGTTAGAAGTAGGAAGATAGATTTTAAAAAATTCGACATAGCTTTTCTTTTTTATGATAATGTTTATGTTTTAGCATAAATTTGTAGTTTAATCTTTTTTTTACTTCTACTTTTTCTTTGGTTTAAAAGTTTCGCCGCAACGTGCGGGTCTAATTACTAGTTGAAATTAATTTTTATGCTTTTTTTTTTGCCAAAGAAAATTCAAGGAGACTTTTGGTATACTTTTGTAACATGTTTTAAATGGAGTTAACAACATATTTTTTGGGAGTGGTAGAATCAAACAAAAAAAAATTCAAAAAGACTTTTGGCATAGGAATGGCAATGGGTCGGATTTGGGCCGGGTATTAGTAATCCCAAGCCCGTACCCGGTTGTAATTCTTTGGCCCGTACCCGGCCCGTTACCCGTCGGGTATTTACCCATCGGGTATCGGGTATACCCGCAGGTAATGGGTATACCCGTTAATTTGTTAAAAATATCATTGAAACTCTCATGTGCATTTTTTACTCTAATGTTTATATAATTTACTACTTTAGTAACTACAACAAAGGAAAATATGACCAATAACATACAAATATATCATATTCAAATGCATATTTTAAACATATGTATGCATAATTAACCAATTAATGTATTGCTACTTTGGAACATACAATGTCAGTTTATATAATTTGCATTTAATTGAACACCAAACATGAAAAATAGTAGCATTATTCACAACCCAGTAATCTCCCTAACAACTTGAAATGTGTTTAGAAAATTCCAAAACTAACACACATTTTTAATCTACATAGAAACAACATAACTAAACATAAAATCTTATGTTTGTATGTTAAAGTCTTGAAGACAAACAACAAAGCAAAATAATATGAATGAGTGTATGTACTAAAGTTTATATAAATGGAAAATTAAATTTAAAATAATATGCCTTTCGGGTATTATTCGGGTAAACGGGCCGGGTATCGCTAAATCACATACCCGTACCCGTACCCGAATATTTTTATATTTTTAATCACATACCCGACCCATACCCGTCGGGCTTCGGGTATACCCGGCCCGTATGTTTCGGGTTTCGGGTATACCCATCGGGCTTGGGCTTTTTTGCCATCCCTATTTTGGCATAGGTAGAATCAAACAAAAAGAAAATTCAAGAAGATTTTTGGCATACTTTTGTAACATGTTTTAAATGGAGTTAACAACATTGTTTGTGAGTGGTAGAATCAAATAAAAAGTGATTTTGCTTAAAAAGATTAAGAAGGGATGTGCATCTGACATGTGGGACAATAAAAAAAATAAAGATAAAGGGGTTTTGGTCAATTGTAAACCTAGCCCGTCTTTCGTCTCATCTAAGTATCTAACCATATCTCCTTCTTGGTCCCCCATATTCCAAAACGACACCACCACCACATCGCAACCACCTTACCAACACCAACACCAACACCACCACCACCATTAGATCATTGAACCCTAGATTTGGACTCGTCGCCCCAGTTGTTTCATCTAACTCTAGATCCGCTTGAAAAAAGACTAATGCAATTGTATCCAGAATCCACTCATTCTGAATCCTGCAGGCTATGATAGTTAAAGGGTCCGAATTCAATCAAGTACGGATAATTTAGAATCCGAATAACACCCCTTTTGAATCCTTCTAGTTAGGGTTGCTACAGGATCCGGATTCAGCCGGGTCATCACGTTATCTGTTTTCAATAAAATATATATCGCAATCTTAGAAAATAAACAAACATAGAAAGCAAGCTATTAGAAAAAAATTAAACGAAGAATAAAATATTATTAAAAAATTAAATATTTGAAAAATAATAAATTAATATTCATCATCAGTTTCGAATTCGAATTCGATTTGGTACGACAACTACATGATACATCTATATCTATATATATAATAAACAAAACCATTGGGGGACACTTGTCACCCTATGGTTGATGCCAAATAAGCAGCCATGTCATCATACATGTGGCATAACTCTAAATCAAGGATTGGAGAAGCTTATTTTGTATGTTTCATATTATCTCTCTCATTCTATCATTAACACAACTGATTACTCCCAAAACCCTAATTCCAAAATCAGGAGCACCCTCCAATCTCTTCTCCGTCGTTCATCTAGGGTTTCATCCAGAAATCGAATTGTCTCATCCAATCCATCTTCCGACCGACAGATTTAAGGTAAGATTGATCTCATATTTGACATTGTTTAATCGATTCGCACCCTCCAATCTCTTCTGTGTCGCTCATCTAGGGTTTCTTCCACAAATCGCATTGTCTCATTCAATCATCGACATATTTAAGGTAAGATTGATCTCATATTTGACATTTTAATCGATTCGCTTGACAATGCATTTGATAACATATAGGATTTGATTTGATTCACTTTGAAAGTTTCGGCAAACGTGCCTTAATCGGCTTTCAGTTTGTTTAATCTGTTTTAGGTATCTATAACTCTGATATTCTGTTAAAATTTGCAGAGATTAATACAAAGCATGAACAGACAAACAAATGGAGGAACATTAGATTATAATACCGGACGATCAAGAAAAGTATCATGATTGTATTTTTTTTATTTATATTTTTGCATTGAAAAAACCAGATTTTGATAAGCATATAATTAAGAAGTTATGGTAATAATAGTGATTTATTGGTGTGATCGAAAGTCTTTGGTTTCCCTCACTATGAAATGCTGTTTTTATGTCACTTTCTTTGATATTTCCCCTTTGTTTTTGGTGCAGTGTTTCATTTTAGAAAACTCAATTGCAAAATCGCATATTTGCTCATCAGAAATTGTTGTGATTATTGTAAAATTAAGGGCGATGTTTAGGGGGTTTATGATGATTACTGACACATGAGGTAATAGATGCAAGAACTGATGAATTTATGGACTATGAAAAGTGAAACGGTTTTTAAAAAAAATATGCAGTGACAGTACAAAGTTGGTTTTTGCAAAGAAACACATAACAGTGCTTTTTAATGGTGAACCATGTAGAAACCAGTATTGTTAGCAAGGATGTTGATTGACATCATCAAAGCTCTGGATAATAGAAGGTAAAGGCTGGGATACTTGGAAGTTATCTATATTTGAGTACAGGATACAACCTATCTTATCTCCATTGAACCACCCCTAAATTATCTCAATTATATACTCATGATATATTATTTGTTTTTTTGTTAGGTTAATAATCTTGATTAAATGGGTCTGAAACTGACTCCAAAGCAAGTTGTTAAGTTATATGATCGGAACTTTGGCATTGGGTCAGATGGAGTGATCTCTGCAATGTCTGGATGCTATGGGACTGTTTATACCATGAGGATTTTTAATTCGGATGATAGCGAACCCGAGGTGATATTCTTTTCTGCATTAGGTTTACATTGCTGTTGTGATTGCATAGACACTCATAAATGACAGGAGTTTGCTTCGGCATAAGGATTCTGAGGTGAAATTTTAGATTTACATTTTACATTCAAAATGTGACAAGGTTAACCTACTCTCAGAATTGTCATTGGTCGGGTGAGCATTGCCCTTTTTAATATCCTTCGATTCAGTTTTTTTTTTTAGTTCAAATCACACTTTTTAATATATATTTAATGAACTTATGTAAGGAAAAGGGGAGGTTATTTCAGTGGGCTTCTTCAAGGTTAGTTCTATTAGTTTTGTTTTGTTTTGTTTTTTTTTAATTTCCAGTGGTGGTGAAGCAGAATAGAAGTAAAGAAATTGTTGGTGGGGAAGAGAGTAATGGAAGCCTGAATAACCTTATACCTGGACCCGGTTTACTTTAAATGGACTGGCATTCAGGTTTGAATTTTGTTTATTTGGGATGTGAGATTAGCTCTGGCATCATTGCCTAAAATGGGTTATCAGGTACAATATTTTGTTCTTCTAGATATTTTAGTCAAAGATTGGTGTCTAATTTTTTTTAAAAAATGTTATGTACTATATGTTTCTTGACAGTCATAACATGTTAACTAATGATTCAGTGGTCAACCAGTAATGTTTTCCTTTTCTTTTATACTATGTTTGAATATAATAAAACTATTTTTGTTGGAATTGTTGTTTTAGCTGGAGTGGGTGATGCACAGGGCGTATGATAACTTGAGGCAACAGAGCAATTTCCGCCCAACATCCTTACACCAAGAAAGAATAAGGTTGAACATTTAGTGTGTTCTTTATGGATTCTCATATGCTAAAATGATGATGTCATTCTTATGTTTTTTCTCTTCTTCGTGCAGCCCATCTTACATGAAAATGGGAAATCGATTTGACGATAGTTGACAATTGATTTTAAATCTCTTTCTAATTCATAAGGGATTTGACAATAATTGATAATTGCTTTTAATGAACAATCATCACTTCAGATACCAGATTTATCAGAGTTGGGGTTTCAAATGATTCAATCAAACGGTTTCCTTTTCTATGGCAAGTTTTTAAGTTGTTTTAACTTCTTTGAGCCATGTGGTTTTATGAACATGGATTCTTACTTGATTATAAAACTCTTATTTTAATTAGATTATCATATGTTGGCTGGTATTTTGTCTGCTTCACGGTTTCTATACCATCAAATTGCTCTGAGAGAATGCTTAGTTCGGATATTCGGAAGGTAGTTGATAGGTTAAAACTCTGTTTCTAGAACAACCACAAGAAAGCGTCGCCGGCGACCGGAGATCAGGTTCATTATTTTTATTTATTTATTGTTTTAATTCTGATTTTATTTAATTGATTTTGTGTTTTACACAATAAAGGCTCTTCTGCCAACCTATATGCTTCCATTTTACTATTTTGTTTCATATTTAGTCAATGTTTTGTTGTTGTTTGATTGAAAGAGTCAGCGGGAGAGAAGAATAGGCAGAGGAGTGAGAGAATGGAATAGGGGAGCTGACCAAGATGACGATGGTGGATGAACTTCGCGAAAGTGTCTAGACATGGTGAGGTAGGACTTAGGAGGGGGGTTATGGGCATAAACATGGAAGGTGGAGGCAAGAAAAAAGATAGGGTAGTCATCTGGCTTTAAAAGCCTTCTTTGTTAGTCTTCCTAGATTTTGTTATTCTTTATATCTCAAATCATACATATACGACTGGTAATGTATTTATATTCGTGTTTGCAGGGCTTCGCTTTTTTAAAGAAGTAAAAGATAATAATTCAAGTGATAGGGTAAGTTTCCCTATTGTTTACAAACGTTAAAAATGTTTGGAAAACTTATTTTTTTGATTCGTCATCAAAAGGGAAATATTTTAGTACCTGATTCGTATGGTTGGGTTGACACACTTTTCTTTTTTCTTTTTACTTTTTTTTTTAAATAGTTAATATGCTAAACATGATTACAAAACTGTTTATTACAATAAATTCTAATTTGCTGAATAAAGTGATTTAAGAGGGTACATTACCATGTTTTCTTCATGGAGCTTATTGTGTCTCACGATTGACTGAAATTCATTTTTCTTCAAGTCATGCCTATTGGGTATGTCTTATTGCCAACTATGGTGTACAAGTAAACATCACAACATGAACGGGCTGGGGCGGGTTAACGGGTCAAAATGGTTCATATTAGAAGTTAAACATAGGTCAAATAAATTGTATCTAGAAATTGCAAATCAAAGTGTTTAGGTTCAGGGATCGGAATTGAGGTTTTGAAGCAAAAATGTATCATTTTTATGTTTTGATAAATATAACATCACCATAGCTTTATATTTCAAATAATAAAATAAAAATAAAATACAGATAAACCGTAAATGCTAAACCATTGGTTTGGTTTACGCTGTAGGATTGGTTTTAAAAACCACACCTGAGGCCTGAGGCACTCACACGTTGAATGCTGCTATTATAAGTTGAAGCAAACTGAAGTGGGGTCTCTTGTGTTTTTTTTATTATGCATATATACTACTTGAGACTTAAGGCCTGGAAGACTTAGGTTGCTCATAAATTCTAATGCATATGTATGTGTAGGTACATGGAAGAGACTCGTCATACCCCTTAAAAACAGTCTGGCATCACATAATGTGTAGTTTATGAGTTCCGGGTATGTCTGCAAAATAATTGTATAGTGTGTATTAGATAATATGATGTTACTGGTTCTCCTGGTATATGTTTTAAGTTTAAAACTCCACATGAATCATTAATTTATAAGTCTCTCAATGTATGTGTTTTGGTAATTGACCAAATGGACCTCAAATGCGGAGGATCCATGTGGAGCCAAAAAATGTATGGGAACGAGACGTACAGGACAGGATCGAAAAATAAATGGGTTGAAACCTTAAAAGTCAGATCGAAACCTGACAGAAAAAGAATCCGGCTCGCTTAAAGGGGCATAGGGCGGATGCGCTTTGATACCTAGCTACTACAAGATCATGGGGAAAGCTGGAATGTTTGGTGAAATAATCTACCATGTCTAATTCTTTCAAAAACAAGTAGAGGTAATTAATGATTTTAAGCATTATTAATTTTATTGATCTGATTTGTTTTATTTTCCTGATATGACTACCTAATGAGTGTCTATTGTAATGTAAGAATTATTCAACAGGTAAATATGTGGGATTTATGTAACCAAGTAGCGTTTTCAAAAAGGAGATGTATTATCCTCAATCCTTTTGTTGTCTATATCAATAAGCAATGGCAGTTTTGACCCGTTTACTAATAAAATGGTTGATTTGGGTTGTGTATCTCAAACGGGTCAAATAAAATGTCACTCAAAATGTCCTTTTCTTATGCACACAACCTTATCATATATTCAAATAAATTATTTATGTAATAAGGTAGGTAACATTTTAATTGTTTATATAATGAAGTTTAAATGGGAAAAACGTTGTGTGGATCAACCCAGGCAGTTTCAACTGGTTATCCAACCCGCTTGACCCATCCTGACATTAAAGGGACTTTGTATTTCCTTTGTGTAGAAAGATTGGACATGGAACTCATCTTCTTCCCTATCAATAATATTTCAATTTTTGTGTTTTGTTTGATTGAAAACATTTCATCACATATTTTATTTATAATATCATATAGACAAATTACTTACATCGTATTTGTTAACATATATAAATGATATTGTTTTAAATATATTAAAGTACTTTGGTCTTAAACAAATGTTGAACGAGGGGTTTGGCGATATGGGGGTAAGAAACTCAGATAGAGGGCTATATAAGGCGACCAAGGCTAAATCTGGTTTTAAATTTCAAAGTAAATAATATGGTTTTGGTTGAAGCCCACGTATTACGCGGGCATTAACCTAGTTTTCAATATAAGTTATATCACAATGTTGAAAAAACAATAAACATAGCTACGAAGTTGGATTTTATTTAAAAGTTACCATACGCAAGTTATTAATAAAAATAAAAATGAAATATTATGAAATTAAGTACTTAAAAAATAGAATCACTATTTATGGATCTTCTAAAATCATATCATAAAACTAGTGGGATTCCTCACACACTTCGCGGCGGGAATTCATTTGATGTCTGCTCTTTTCGTTATGGTACCAATATTCGTAATAGCCTATAGTAATCCAAAGAGAAAACCTTACATCAAAAACAATAAAAACGAATATCTGATACTGGTAGTCTGGTACCGATGTTGTTCAATTAGTATCGGTTTGGTTGGTTTGCGTTTTATGTTTATTTTTTTTTTCAACATTGCGATATAAATTTTATTGATAACGAATATTATGCTGCTATCATACCATACCGAACCGAAACCGACTAAACAACATCTGTATCGGTAGTGGTATTTATTTATTTATTGTTTTCCTTTCAATAAATTGACACCGTATCGCTACCATATCGTACTGAACCGAACAACATCGTTTTGCTACCGTACCACCGGTACCGATATTTGTATTCATTTTTTTTGGTTTTCGATTTCAAAACATTTTCATTTATACAGCTATATCTATTAGGATAAACAAATAACGTTACTGATACCGTGCCACTTTGAACCGACCGGTTCCGTACGAACAACATAGGTGCCAGTACCGGTGTTCGTTTTTAACGTTTTCGCTCTTGTAAAATTTTGTTGATTTCCATACAAAATGCATGTATCGTATCAATATCGTAACGAATCGAATCAATACCGATCTAATTATTAAAGCTAGTAATCAATCATCTTCTTCTTCAATAAAATACTTTAATAATTTTAAAACTAAAAAATAACTAAAATTCATGCACTGTTCATCAACACTATAAATTCATATATATAATAATAATAATAATAATAATAAGAGAATCACTATTTATGGTCTTCTAAAATCATATCATATCTATACATATAATAAAAGAAACCAATTGATGGACACGTGTCGATATGAGAGGTATCTATTTTTTAGTTTTCCCGCCATATATCTATGTTTATTTTTATCTTAAAAATTACAAGTTTTAAAATAATTTATCAAGTTATCCCATATTTTAAGTCGACGTTTATCTATAACTATATCTCTATATTTATATTTATCTTCTAATATAATCTTTATACTTATCTTTATTTTATTATTTTGCGAGTAAATTGCACAAAACGTCCTTTATGTTCCTCAAACTTGCAGGTTCCAACCTTAATGTTTAAAACTTGCTAAAAACATCCTTTAAGTTTATTTTTGTTGTTGGTTTAATCCTTTATGACTAACCAAGTTAATTATCTCAGTTTATTTCCCTCACATGCCTAACATGTGAGGGTCCCACTATCGTTTAATGACCGACATCAACTAACTCGCAAAATGGAATGGAGATGTGGTGCAAACGCAAAACTGCCTGAAACCTAAGCAAAATTGCCTCTATTTTCACCGGAGATGAAGTCCAAACACAATTGGATCTCTTAAATTTATGGGGCCATTCACATAGAGCAAGCCCCTTTTCATTCTGAACTATCAACATCCACTCAGAGGAGAGATCCAACCCGCGTTTCGCTGACTAAATGCCAAACAAGGCATATTTGCAAGTTGATAGCCTCACGTTAGTTTTGAATGTGATTTCAGTTTGAAAAGTGCATATTATTTTTTGTAATTGTTTTTCTCTTTAATTTTGATTGGGGAAGAATAAAAACTAATATTTAGGTACAAAGCAATGGGTCATGAATGAGGAAAGAAGAAATAAGTGGATTTAATGGACTCAATGTATATTTGGGTGCAAAATTTACGTTTCTTTGAATTGTGAATAGATTCATTTCATACTCAAAAGTCTCTAATGGCGGTGGCTGAGGGTCCGAGGCTTTTTATTTTTTACACTTAATAATAATAACTATTTAATATTTTGTTGATCCGACCACATGTAACACAGACGTTTTTAACCTGTTAATAAATTAAAAGCAACAAAGTAAAATGTTATAATTTTTATAATACACAAGTTTATAACCTAATAATAGAAAAATAAAAAAAACAAAGTAAAATGTTCTAATATGTAAATAGTATATCAAAGTTCTTTTTACCAAAAACGTATTTTGTCAAAAGTTGTGTAGTACACGTGCTTATTCAACTCATGTTATACACGGGTAATTAAACATGTATTTTTTTATTATACAAAAATATATTTAATCAACCCGTGTAATACACGGGGTTCTAACCTAGTATAAATATAAATATAAATAAATATAACAATTAGGCATATGTAATAAAATGTTTCACATTTTAAACTTATATTATTTTATTTATTAAACTAATCTCAATGAAAACTCATATTAACAAAAAAAAAAGATAAAATCTTTTAATAAACAAAACTATCCAAACTCTCTTAAATAACCATGTCCAACATGTCCACTTCAACAGTCATGGTCATCCCTTATTTAATCTTTAATTTAATAATATATATTGTTATTTTATATTTTTAAACCATAACAATAACTCTTCTATAAAAAAATCATATAACAGAATCTCAAGTTCAAATCTTGGGTGAAAAGCTCTACTCAACCTCACAACCCTAACAACTTTTGCTAATTAAACATCAAATTTTTGCTAATAACACATGGATTTTAAAAACTGAAAAAAGTTTATGGATAGTTGGATACCAAGTGGTACAACTTACATGAGCATATGGGATAATTAATTCCAAGAAAACATCACTTTAATTGAAAAATATACGCATTTATTAACATTCATTAAAGATACAGAAAAAAAAAAACAAATAAATAATAATAATAAAACCCCACTCCAAGTCCAAAACAACTAATAATAATTGTAATTATGAAAAAATAAATAAAAGAAAAAAAAGCGGCAGCTGTACACCAAAACCAGAGTCTCCTCCGTTTTTTGTTTCTTTCATCGCTCATCGGTTTGAGCTAACAGAAGATCGTCAAAATTTTAACACGATCCAACCAAATTTAACCAATTTTGATCATAGATCGGCAACTAAGCTGCCCAATTTTTATTTCCTTTTTCGGCAATTTCAGTTTTTTTGGTTTCGATTTCGTTTGGTAAAGATTGCCGTAGTTTCCGATCTTGATGTTTGGGGGTAATTCCTTGATGGGTTTTCGATTATCTGAAATGGGTCGATGAGGGTTTCGAAATTTGTTGCGGTTTTGTAAAGTTAGTTTTGGTTGATTGAGATATATAAGGTTTTGTTGAAATTAGTTTTATTTTGGGGGAAAAGGTGTGTGTATTGGGCCCTTGTTGTGGGGTTTTGTTTTGGATGATTTCTGTTGGGAGCAGAGATGGTAGGAAGGGGTTAAGTTTGAGGTATGGTGGAGATATGGATTTAGAGACAGAACTTGAAGAAGGAGAGGCTTGGGTTCAGAATAATAATAATAACAATGATGATGATTCAAAAATTGACCCTGATGTTGCTCTCTCTTATCTTGTAAGGGTCAATTTTCTTCAATTGGTGTAGTTTTTTATTGTGAAATTGCTTAGTTAGAATTGAATAGTAAATGTGCATTGTTTTAGAGGTGTTGTTGTGTCTTGTATGGTCAGATCTATGTGGTGTGTATAATTTGTTTTGGTTTTGGATGTGTAACAACTTGAATTAAGATGTTGGATGTTGTTTTGGATGTGTATCCTTGATTGATTAAACCTATATATTTATGGTGTGTTATGGTTAAGCTTTTAGGTTGGTTACTTTGTGAGTTGAATTTTGAATCTTGACTTCTTGTATGTAAACCTAGAGTCGCAAATAAACCAGTTATTTTTTATGTTAAGCTAGATATTATGGTGTGAATCTATGTTGCAAGGATACGTGTTTAGGGATATGTGGATTATGATACTGGGGCGTGCTTATATACATACATACATACACAATTAGACACATACATATGTCTCGGTTGGTGTGTGTGAAGTCTAAAAACAAGCATTTAGCCAATAAAAGAAAGAAGCTATCTTATGATTGTGTTAATAAACATGTAACTAAACACATTTGAATCTAAACACTCATCATTCTTTACTTAATAGTCGTAACTAGCGACGATTTCTAGCTTTCATGTATCCATTCTTCGATAGATTTGATGGGAATTGGTCCCTTTTCATTTGAAATAGTGTAACCCTTGGTTGTGGTCAACGATTTTGTGATACACTCAATATCCAAAGGTTTGCACCTTGCCAAGATGATTTGCATATTAAAGTAGACTCTAGATATGGATTATTGCGATCTTATATGAAGACAAATAGTACGTGTTTGCTTTACTAATTTGTATTTACCATATTGGAACTCTCAATAAATGGTTTATTATATCTAATTTCTTTTTCTTATTGTCCTATCGAAACATGTGCTTCTTTTTACTCATTTATACTTCTTATTGCAATTTTGCAAGGACGAAAAACTTCAAGATGTATTGGGACATTTTCAGAAAGATTTCGAAGGTGGCGTTTCGGCTGAAAATTTGGGTAAGTTAAAAGGAATCACAACTGCTGACAACTCTTGAACTAAAAGTGCTGGAATGCTGATTCTAGCATTTGTACTTATTTGTAGGGGCAAAGTTTGGGGGATACGGTTCGTTTTTGCCTACTTATCAGCGTTCGCCTGCTTGCCAACCTTCAAAGACGCCACCAAAAGTTCATGTCAATAACGCATCCCCTAATGATCTGCATCTAGAGGTAGTGTGTATTTGATAATCCAAAATCGTTATCGTATTAATATTATTATACCCACATTAATACCATATAATGGTTGCTACGCAGGGTGGTCGTCAGCATTCTGTTTCCATATCAAACACATCTCAAACAACAAGACATGGATCGTCTTTGACCACCAGTGCGCCGCCACCGCCACCAAGGGGTCCGGCAATGAACGGTAAAGTGAAGAATGATATACACATGTCTTCTGCTAGGGCTTCTGACAAGTTGTTCACTTCTAACGGTCAGCAATCCATCAACGACAACTTTGGTAACACTTGTGACCAAAAGTCACTAAAGGTCCGAATCAAAGTTGGGTCTGATAACTTGTCAACTAGAAAAAACGCTGAAATTTACAGTGGACTTGGGCTTGATGTATCTCCGTCATCTTCGTTAGAAGCTAGTCCCGTAAATAGTGATGATATATGCCATGTGTCTAATGACATCCCTTGTGAGGAATCCCCCACTAGTATTCTTGAGGTTCGTAAATGTTATTTTTATTCCTTTTCTTTTTCCCTTGCTATAGAGATGATGAAATGGACTTTGTTGCTATGCAGTTAATATCCGTGATATATCACTGATATATCGGTTATCGGTCTCCATGTAAAATATCGGTGTCAAATATCGGTACCCATATTATCGGCGATATTGACCGATATATGACCGATTTTCCCAATATTAGTACCTTTCTTCTTAGTTCTACCATTTGTCTTTCATCTTATTGCTGCTATTAGTGTTTTAAGCTTTAATTGTTAGTGTTAAATGTTAGTGTTTTAAGTCTTAATCAGCTCCTACTTGCTACAATTATTAGTTGCAAAAGGTTAATTTGTTAATGGTAGGAGAGTATACTGAATTGTTAGTGTTAAATTGCTATATATATAAATTCTACATGATACTAAAATTACCGATATCCCAACCTATATCTCAAATATCGGTCCTTGATCGATATCCGATTTTTACCGCATTAACTGCTTGGCTTTGTTGGACGGTCTGATTAATGGGCCCGGGTCAAAACTAACGTCATTTGTATTTAATCCTGCAACAGATGATGACGTCATTTCCGGTCCTCGGAGGTTTACTATTATCCCCGCTTCCATATGATCTCTTGTACTTTACCGAAAAAGAAAAACGGGAAGATAGTAGTTGTGGGTCCGTACATAAACGAAACGAACAAATTACCTATACAGTCAATAAGTCTGATTCTAAAACAGATCGAAACGAGAAAAAGCCAAAAACCGAGGATAGTTTTGCTTCGGTGGAACCGTTAAACGGCATTGACAGTGTAAAAAAAGAAGAATCTTTGGATTTCAAAAAAGGTGACGCTTATAAGGGTGAACCATTGGTTATACCAAAAGAAGGATCGTTGGATCCGGTTATCGTCGATGATGATGTTCGGGTCGAGAAGCCTAATAAAAAGAATAATAATATCGTTGTAGAGGCAAAATCGGATTCAGATGTTTCGAAAAGTGGTAAAGTTTTTGATACCGGACTAGTAAAGCCTCCAAAGCAGACGTTTGCTCAAAAAGCTACATCGCATGAAAAAGACAGCGTGAAGTTGGCATCAACATCATCTTCCGGAAGCAAAAAGAAATCAAAAGGAAGACATAGTTTAGAAAACGGTCTAAAGAACGATAATTTGTCATCGAAAAATAAAATTAACGATTACGTGTCGAAATCGGAAGACCCTAAAAACAATATTGGGAAGGTGAGAGAAACATATAAAGATTTCTTTGGTGAACTTGATCCCGAACTTGAAGATTGTGATGACGTGGCATTGGAGGACAAACCGGACAAACCGAAGGCCTACAGAGATGCTGAGAAAGGTACTCAGGAAAGTGTCATTTTGTCCAAAGAGAGATTAAACGGAAACAAGTATCCAAAACCATCATCGTTAGTTTATCCAGCAGTAGGCCCAATGGGCCTGGGCCCACCTACAATGGGAAATGGTGGGCCTGTGTCTGATACGGCTGTTGCAACAGCACCTGCTGTAGTTAACGAAGATTGGGTTTGTTGTGACAAATGTGAAAAATGGAGGCTTCTTCCACTTGGTGTAAATCCCGGCAGCCTTCCCGAGAAGTGGCTCTGTAGCATGCTTGATTGGCTGTAAGTTTTTTTTTCCACATTCGTAATTTATGCTTCTTTTTTTAGTTTGCAAAGTGAGAGATCTTTGCAACTAATTATCCATTTCTCTTTATTAATTGGTTGAGTAAAATGCCATTTTTGTCCCTGAGGTTTGGCCAGTTTTGCGACTTTCGTCCAAAGGTTTGTTTTTCTGCATTTGGATCCAGCAGGTTTAAAATCTTGCCATTTTCATCCAGCTCGTTAGCTTCATCCATTTTTCTCCGATAAATCGGGGGTATTTCCGTCTTTTTTTGTTAACTTAAAAGGGAAATTCGGTCTTTTTCAGGGGTATTCCGTCTTTTTACTTAAAGTGATAAGACTGAATTGCCTTTTTAGGTTAGCAAAAAAGACGGAAATACCCTTGACTCAACGGAGAAAAATGGATGAAGTTAACTAGCCGCGCATGAAAATGGCAAGATTTCAAACCTTTTGGATCCGTATGTGAAAAAAACAAACCTTTGGACAAAAGTCACAAAACTGGCCAAACCTCAGGGACGAAAATGACATTTTACTCTTAATTGGTTTCTAGAGTTTAAGAATTAAAATACATTCCACCCATCTCCTTTTAGCTAATTTTTCTATTTAACCCATTTAAGTACACTCCTAATAATTTATTTTCTTGTATAGTAAAAGAGCATCTTTCCTCGAATAATCTTTGGTTTCCTGACGTTCTTTATTGTTTTGTCCAATCCTTAGGCCCGGAATGAATCGGTGCAGTATCAGTCAAGAGGAGACTACAAAGGCTATGACCACCCAATTTCTGGGCCCTGCACCTACGGTTCATGGGTTTCAACCTGGTGGACCCCACCAGCCAGGACCGATACCGGTTGAGCCACTGCCACTGCACCCTGATCAAAGACACCAACCTTTTGGTCGACAATCTAGTGTAAAGAAAAATCATGGAATAAAAGATGTATCAAACGAACTGAAGCAGGAGAGACCCTCGATGTCTTCTAATTCCACAAAAAAGAATCTACAAACATCAAATAAAACTAGGAGCTTGAATGGTGCAAACCAGTCCCCTGTTGTAAATGAAATAGATTTTCAAGATTCGGGCCATTCTAGTAGCTTGATTGCAGAAAAACACAAATTGAAGCACAAAGAGAAGAAGAAAAAAATACGTGAAAATTTTGTGGATGAAGGTATTTTTTTAAGATGTCAATTTTGATCTTTTCTTGTATTTTATAGTGGAAATATCAACCCTTTATCTACAAATGGGTTGATTTAGGTTATATTTTTTACCCCTCACATTTAGGGCTGCAAACGAACTAAACGTTCAGCAAACACTTTGTGAACTGTTCGGCGGAAAGTCCGTTTGTATTTATTCGTTTATTAGACGAATGAACACGGACAAAAAAAAATTTCGGTAGTTAAATGAACAAACAAGAATAGAGGTCGCGTTCGTTCATTTATGTCCCTGAAAGTTCGGTAACGTGTCCGTTTATGTTGATAGTTCATTAATGTTTTTACTTTTACAGTTTATTTAAATACTTCAAAATTTCCAACAAATAAAATATTTAATAAGTGTTGGTGTGTTATTGATTCTGTTCATGAACATTTGTTTGGGTTCGTTTGTTTCCATTTGTGTTCATCAACGTTCGTTGCCTAAAATTAACAAACGAACATGAACATAAAATCTTGTTCGGTAAGTGTTCATGAACAGTTTGTGAACAATTATATTTCTTAATAAACGATCACAAACAAGGTCTTGTTCGTGTTCGTATGGTTAATTTGCAGCCCTACAGTCACATTAAGCCATTTGTCGTGTATTAATATTTTGTTGGTTCTACTACCGTTTCACAGGAAATAACGCGCTTCAATTGAAGATTAGAAATAAAAGAGAGACTAGTCAAGATTATTCCAGAGATTCCAAAAAAATGAAAACGGAAGATAATCACTGGACCCCGAAAGATCGGGCTTCAGACCATAACGAAGCAGTCGGTAAGACAATTAACAACGCCTCCGTTAATGATTTACCTTCAAGAAAAGACCACCCGAAATACGATGATCACTCAAAAGATTCAAAATCTACCTTAAAAGTTTCCGGTATAAATCCCAAACATCCAAACGGAACTTTGCACGAAAGAGATCTTGTAACGAAGAGGAAGTCTCATGAGTTTGATGATAATACACATATAGAAGAAACGAGCGAAAACGGACAGAGAAAGGGTAAAAGGGTCAAAATACCCGAGGAAGAAAAAGGTAGAGTATTGGCGGCTACCTCAAGCTCTTCTAAGGTTTCGAGTTCTCATAAAATGAAAACCAACAACCATGAAGCAAAAGGGTCTCCTGTGGAATCAGTTTCTTCGTCTCCGTTAAGGATTTTAAACCCCGATAAACTTACGACTTCTAAAAGAAATATCGGAAGTGTTGATAATTCTCAAGATCCTAATTACCGATCAAATACATTCAAGAAGGAATTAGATGTAGGAGAATCTTTAGATAAGGGTGTACCGTCTCTTGAAGTTGAATCCTTAGGGGCAAAACCGTCAATTCAAGGAGAAAGAAGGAATGATGATCAATCTCACTCCAACGGATCTCGCGCGAGGAGAAACGGGAAAGGATCGTCTTCAAGATCTAAAGAGAAAAACCGGAGTTCTAAATCTGATATTGAGAAGATTAATGTTAAAAAGTCCGAACGTATGACTGAAAACTCAGATGTAGAAAAGTCAAAGGAGGGACGAAATAGACCGGTAGATATAGTTGACGATAAACCATCCGTTAATCCGAGTAAATTTGAAAAAGGGTCTGCTACAAATAAAGAATCTTCCGGAAAACCGGTCTCGATTCAAGATGTTAAGCAAACCAACATGCCAATTGAACGGGACAGTGAAAAAGTTTCAAAACGCGATGCTTTGGGAAAAGGAAAACCACACTCGTTACCGCCGTCTGGTAAAAGTCAAAGTGAGTCAACACGTCCTCCCCAACCTGTTGTAGGTTCTCAGAAGGCAAATGATGGTGTTGAAGGCAGTGATGCATTGAAATCGATAAAACAGAAAAAGAAAGATGAAAATCAGAACGGAAACCAGTTGGTGAGTGCAAGACATCCCACACCAAATGGACATAAGGGAACACCGAGTCCACTCAGACGGGAATCATCGAGTCAGGCTGCAGGTGCTATAAAAGAGGCGAAAGCTCTTAAACACATGGCTGATCGTCTTAAGGTCAATTAGCATTTCTTTTTTTGGTTATGATAATATTACGTTTTGTTCAGTATCGTGTTTGGGTTACCTTGCATGATGTTTGACATTAACTAGCTGTTTTTGCAGAATTCTGGAGAAAATCATGAGAGTAATTCACTTTATTTTCAAGCAGTCCTAAAGTTTCTTTACGGGTCATCTTTGTTGGAATCTAATTATAGCGAGAGTGGCAAACATGGTGATATGATTCAGTCAATGAGCATGTACGGTAGCACTGCAAAACTTTGCGAGTAAGTCATCAGTAATTGAATTTCAGTTTAATGGTTAAAGTAGTCTCAAAATTAATCAAATTGTATTACCATGCTCTATTCCATTCAAAAGTCCCAAGTTATGTGCTATTAATCTATCAAGCATGCTTTATATAAGTCCTAGAGTTTAGAGTAAAGTACACGAATGGTCCCTGTGGTGTACCAAAATTTTGGATTTGGTCTCGAGCTTTCCAAAAGTACACAGATGGTCCATGTGGTTTGCACTTTGTAACGCATTTAGTCCCCAACTTTTTCCAAAAGCACATGGGTAGTCCCAGAGGTTTGCACTTTGTAACGCATTTAATCCTTAACTTGGACATGCTAAAACCTTTAGATTTGTTGGCTGGGGACTAAATGCGTTACAATGTACAAACCACAGGGACCATCCGTGTACTTTTGAAAAGCCAGGGACCAAATCCAAAATTTTGGTAAACCACAGGGACCACCCATGTACTTCACTCTAATATTTATTTGAAAATAAAGGACATGATTACAGAAATATAATGATGCTCTAGTTAAACCTAGTTCAGTAATCAAATCAAACATACTAAACCATACTCGTAATCTCTGTTTATGGAGTCATCTAATTATGGATATTATTCAATCATAGAAATAATATTGTTACGTGTTCTAATATTAATGTGTGATTGAATAATAGGTATGTTGCTCATGAATATGAGAAACTAAAAGAAATGGCAGCTGCAGCACTAGCCTACAAATTAGCTGAGGTTGCATACTTAAAGGTGGTTTATTCTTCACATACAGGTGCCTCAAAAGATAGACAGGAATTGCAAACATCTCTTCAAATAGGTCCTACCGGTGTGTTACGTCTTTATTTTTCTTTTTAGTCTCTTTCTCTTGGGGAAGATTATAACGGATACATGTTTGTAATAAATACAAGTTTATAATTTGTAATTGTATATGTAGGTGAATCTCCGTCTTCATCTGCCTCTGATATCGATAACTTGAACAATCCAGCTGCTGTTGACAAAAATGCCCTTGCTAGGGGTGTTAATGATCCTCAAATTGGTGGAAATCATGTAATTGCTGCTCGGATTAAACCCAACTTTTTGCGGATTCTTAACTTTGTAAGTGCACTCTCGAAAATCAACAAATTATTTGATTTTGAATAGGGATGACAGTTTCCACTAAAATACCTAAAAAACGAGTCAAGTTGGATTATAATGCATCTGCATCTCCAATGAATTTAGAAAGAGTAAAATGCCATTTTTTCGTCCCTGACGTTTGGCCAATTTTGCGCTTTCGTCCGAAAGTTTATTTTCTCATCTGGATCCAAAAGGTTTAAAATCTCGCCATTTTCATCCGGCTTGTTAAATCTTGGCAGGCTAACGAGCCGGATGAAAATGATAATATTTTAAAAACCTTTTGGATTTAGTGCAGGAAAACAAGCCTTTGGACGAAAGTTGCAAAACTGGCCAAACCTCGTGGACGAAAATGGCATTTTACTCATTTAGAAAAGTGAACTGGTCAGGGCTCCCCAAAAATATATTCAAACAAGAAGTTAGATTGTTTTCTGGATCATCAACTTGACCAAAATTGACCCGCTTTGACCATATTAAAAAGTTGCCGTCTGACACAAACTTGTTTCGACTTTTGACCCATCATCTAACGTTGATTACTTATAGCTTTTGGCATCTCACATCTTAAATCTTGGCAGGCACAAGATGTCAACTTTGCGATGGAAGCTTCTAGAAGATCCCAAATCGCTTTTGCAGCTTGTGGTTCACAACCAGAACATTCCCACCATAAAGAAGTAATCAAACGGGCTCTTGATTTCCATTTCCAAGATGTTGAAGGATTGTTACAACTCGTACGGGTCGCAATGGAAGTAATTAGTACGTGATTTCGGTGGGATTGAAAAAACTAAATGGATTTATGAGCTAACCACGTGTTTGTGTTTATCGATTATGTTAAATCATGGGGGATTTGCCAACAAGTGGTGAATTACAGTTTGTACAAGTGTACAGTATTAGTTGAACTGCGTTACTTTCTGATACGAATAAGGACCCAAGATCCAATTCTGATCAAATAAAAGTAGCAGATTAAAGATTTTGATCAGATTAGTGAGGATGGTTTTGAAACAACTGTAAGAAAGGTTGTTAATTTGTTATATCTTGATTGTCATTTGGAAAGCGTTGACGTCAAGTTTCGTCTTTTGAGGTACGTTGACTTTTTACGGACCAACATATGTTTCAGTAAAAATTTTGCATTAACTGAATCTGTTTTCGGTTGCAGTTGATTGTGTATATAATGGAGTTACATTAGATTAGATTCAGCAGTGACAGAAATCATTGAGTATATACTTGATGTAGCCTTGAGGATGGTTTAACAGGTGAGATTTCATTTCATTATTACTTATTTTTATAAACCTTTTTAGGGGCAATTATTAATGTTTTTTTTTTCCTTTTATTTTTCTGGTTATAATGATTTTATCTTCCTTTTTTGGTCAGATGAATGGTGGGGAAATGCCTTGATGATGATGATGAATTTGTATGTCATTTTTCGTTTGTTGCTTGTTGTAATGGGGACCTACCATGTGGACCTTGGAACTTTATATGTATGAGAGAATGACATCGATACGGACACTACTTTTGAAACCTTTTTTATGTGAATCTAATGAGCAAACGTTCCGGCACATTATTTGTTTAAAAGTTGTTACAAAATAATCCATATGATCATTTTTTATGAATTTATCTAGTCCTTGCTTGCGCCGTCCTCAAAACTGATCAACACTTGTGAATTTTTTGTACCTAAGGCCTTCTCAATATCTCAGATCTTATAATTGATGCAGGATATCGAACCCTAATAACAGATCGTTACCTGTTTGATTCAACACGCTATTACCCGCAATCCAAAATTTTGATTTTTAACCATATAATCATAGCTTTCCGGGTGGAACTAGCCCCAACAATGCTTTCCTATGCAAAATCCCCGAAACCAACCCAAATCTGTACCCGAGATACAACGTTCCAAAGGAGAGCTCTAGAAGACCGCAACTACTATCACCACCCAAGAATAATGGTATGAGAAAGCTATTGGTAATCCAAGTTAGCAATAGGTTGATAGAAACAATAATGGTAATGAGAATGCTATTGGTAATCCAAGGTAGCTAACTGTCTCATGCCCGTTAGTTTATGTTAGAAACAGAAACATAAAAATAAAATTTACAGATGATTCGAGTAATCACCGACACAAAAAAATTTAAACTAATTCTGTACTCCCCAGTATCAGAATCAATCCCTTTACCCACCTTGAATGTTTTAAGTATGTCCGTTAGCTTTGAATTTGTTTGCCATCCTATATAAGAATTACGAAGATTGCTAACTGGTCGGGTGTCTGGGATTGCGTTTATCAAATTATTGCATTTAGCAAATCGCATAAAATCAACGTTAGTTATGACGATATTGCAATAATGAGTTCAAATTAAACTTGTCAAACAAAGAAAAGAAGCAATCCCAAACACCATTGATGCTAGAACTTACACCCTGCATGCTAGACAACATTTTTATAAAATAACTTGCATTTTTTTAATGAAATCTAATTGATCCATGTTGTCTCAACTGCACAAAAATAAAACCGAAAGAAAAGATATCCACAAAGAAAATGGGTTTGACCCGTATCAATGTTCCCATGATAAGAAGTTGCAGTGTTTGATTGGTTGTCATAAAGACTTGTTTAGCCTTGCTTCTTTGCAACAAAATGTGATTTTGCCAAATACCAGCCAGCGGCTTTTCATGATCATGCCAAATACCTATACACATTAGGGTTCTCCTTGTCTCTTTCCAAGTATTCTCTAGTGATCAGGTCTTCAATCCTCTTCTTGATTGCTTTGAAATCAGGCTGCACATTAAATACAACTCCGTTAGTTTAGTAACTCGCTATCTAAAATATATTAAATGTATTATGCTTTCAAAACATGGTTGTCAATAGCGATCGCTATAGCGCGCTTTGTAGCGTATAGGTCTAGTGTCGCTATTAGGGTTGTAGCGATGGATAGCGAGAATATAGCGATAAAATAGATGAACCAAATTGACCAGTTCATAAGTAATTAAATATAGCGATAAAATAGCTGGATTTTAGGTTTTTGTTAAACATACATGTAAAATAACGTACATACAAGGGTATTTTGATATATATATATAAAATTTTTAAAAAAAACCTAGTATATCGAGCGTTTATAAAATAGCCGCCCGCTATTTATTGCTATTCGCTATGTAGCATATAGATACCTTATCGCTATTTGTCGAAATTTGCCATTAACAACTAGGTTTCTGATACTTATCTATAAAAGTATCGGAGGCGGTACACACTTAAACAGACTACAGGCAATTCAACCTGCTCAACTATTTTTTACCGACCAAAGTTGAACAATTTAATAGATGAACCAAATTGACCAGTTCATAAGTAAAGAGCAAGTGATTAAAAAAACCTTGAACATGCGGCCTAGCTGTTCTACGCACTCCAACACTAGTTGTTGATGATTGAGGGTTTTTCTAGACTTCATGATGCGCACGATAGCAGCATCTATTGCATATCTCCGGTCCTTGTCAACATCCTCAACAACCTTTTTCCTCTCATCCACAGGTGGCAAAGGAATCTAAATGGTGTAAAATATACAAGTCAGACGACAATTTTTTTAAATGTAATAAGAAAAAAAATGAAAATAGTTAACATATATTGGGAAAGTTCTGAAGTGGATGCATACCCTAATCCTCCTCATCCTATCAGTGAACTTTGAATTGAACTGAAAATAATCAGTTTCAGAAACAGTTCTTGAAGGTGGCTCCTTGATGAGAATCTTATACTTGGCACAAGATAGTGATTGGAGTAATCTAACGACATCATCATCAGCAAGATTTAGCTGTGTTTTGATTTCTGAAAAACTTAGCCTATCTGAACCATTAAACAGTAAAAGAGCAGCTGCCTGAAATTAAAAAATAAATAATATTAATAAACTTAAAAACTAATGATAGTGAAATCGACAACCTCTGAACCAGTCCAGTTCATATTTAGAAGCAGTTAATCACAAAGCATATTGTAAATGCAAACTTGGAGACGCATAGTTTGAAAAGATATATCGTAAGAAAGAAAATTATAAGTTTTAAGAGTAAGTGAATTCTGAAAAACCAATTCTGCCCCTTAGCAAAGAAACAATTTTCATCAACAAAAAAAAAACTAAAATTGAAGTCTTCAATTACTGTCTGAATTTGCACTCAAATATTACCTGGTAAGTTCCCAAAATCAGCTCTATCGTTTTCTGATCAAATTTACCATTTACATTGCATGTTCCCAAAGAGTATATCCATGTGAGCTTTCTGTGTTTAGTTTTTGTTTGATAGAACTCCTTAAAAACTTCAACACATTTCACCTAAAACCCAAAAACAATTAGGTTATATATCAACAAAATAATGTATATACAAATTAGAAACAACTTACCATCTCTTCAGGCAAGCTAAGATCAGATGATTTATAGCTCGGCCAAAAACCCGTTGTTAAAACAGTAACAGTCAAATCAATCCCAGGATTGGCCGAAGAATTGTTGGAAAGGTAATCATTGAACTGACTATGATTCTCTTTGGCCAAAGCCAAATCTGTCACCTGTGGACGAAAGCATAGCTGTTAATAGCAAATAGCGACAAATAGAGACAAGGGATCTATATGCTACAAAGCGAATAGCGACACACTAGAAAAAGAATTTTCAAAATATTTATATGTATATTACATCAAAATACCTTGGTATATATGCTATTTTACATTTATAATTAACAAAAACCTATAAATCCAGCTATTTTATAGCTATATCTAATTGCTATTTACATTAAAAAAAACCGTCGCTATTCACGCTATTGGTCGCTATGACCCAGATAGCGACACTTGGTCGCCTCGCTACATAGCACGCTATAGTGGTCGCTATAGCAGCTGTTGACAACTATGGACGAAAGTAATCAAGTTGTAAAAAAAAACATTAATCATGTGACTAGAGATGAGAAATAAAAAGTAAGTTGTAAAAAAACATTAATCATGTGACTAGAGATGAGAAAAAAATAGTAAGTTAAACAAATGGGTTCAGCTTGAAAAGGGTTTGACTCAATACTTTAGTGTTCTTTGTAAAAAATTTATCACATGTACTAAATGCGTAAATCAAGCTACAAATTTAGCATGTTTGACTCAATTGAAATGTTTCCCTTTTAGCTACTTAAAAGCTTGACCTCATCGAGCAAATCAAAACCCAAACCGACCAACCGAAGTTTCCACCTTTAGACATGACATGACTCGACATTAGCCAACTAATTACCATGCCCTCCATCTTCGATGTAAACTGCCCACCACATTGTTGTTTTAGTTTTGAAAGAATCAACCTTTCATGATCATCATTTGCACTTTTATCAAAAAGCAAACGCCGGGAAAGTTTTTTTCTGCAGACAATTAGTAAAAAGATTTTTAAGTCTTCTTAAATTGTAGCTTTACAACAAAAACGAAAAGCTCTTAATAAATATATATACCTATAAAACTCGGCAAAAAGATCTTTGTCACTGATGTAAGCAAGGAGTTTAACAACCTTTACAAACCAAAACGAAGTCACCACAAGGCGCCGTAAGAATTAAATTACAGTAAAAAGGACCAAAATATGAACATCAAAAAGCATACCTTATCCAAAGTTTCCTCTATAGCTTCATCACTTAATTTCTCACTACCTCCTTTTTTAAGGATGTTATCACAATATGAAGCCAGTAGCTCGGCACTAGAGGAACCAGCCACAACTTTATTGCAGAAAACCTCAAAAGCCTCTTTAAGGGCCTAAAAAGAAAGGGGGTCAAAAGGTAAGCGTTTAGCTAACAAAAAGCACAATTAACTAAATTACAAAAGACAAACTGACCTTGTGAAATAATGTGTGATTCGAGAAGCAATCGGTAACATATGCCATGAATTTGTCATGCAATTCGATTATTTTTTTGACAAACACCTGAGATGTCGACCATATTAGATTTTATGCAAGCACATTTATCGCCATATCTATTTTGTCTACTGAACTATGTCATAATTATTACCTGCTCTTGTGGACCACCAACGTTCTCCGCCTGTGAAAAATTGTCAACAACAGTTGATTAAATAAACAAGCAAAACAGTAACTTACTGTTGAGCAACATTCGATAACTCAACATATGCTTTATAATAATAGCAAGTAATCATTTAATGAAGCAAATGGCTCCGCGGGTAGCCCGGTGGGTTAGGTGATTGTCAAAATGGGTTCAAGTTGTTTTGGTAGGGATCAACATTCAACACACATAGGGTCAATGATCGTTTTTATCCGCTTTTTAACCTTTTAACACTTAAATATAAGGAGTCTTTTAGCTAACTGTTTCGATTCGACACGTTAAGGATAAAAATCATAAAATGATACATCATAAGCCCAAGCCGTTTACAAGCAAATGGGCTGAAATTGCCTAGTACTTATGAAGTAAGATCACAAAAACAAGGTTTAACTTTAAGGAGTATTAAATACAATATGTTCTCATTCTTTAGGCTTTTCAAACAAATAGAATATCAACATAAAAAATATCTTGTCAAATTTCACCCTTGCTTTGAAAACAGTCATTTTTTAGTTCTAAATGAACATAATGCCTATAGTAACAAACCTTCTATAAGAAACTGCGGAAAAGCTTGTTAAATATAAATCCAAAACTGGTAATATTGCATTACTAGCATAAGTATGAATTTGGGTTACATTTCACCTTTGTGGGTTAACCCGACCAGAACTTAAATTGCTTACTTTTACCCAAAGACATTTTGACTTGATACACAACCCACCCACCCCCCATATGACATCCTTAGCAAATGTCATGCAAAAACTCGCTAGATATTGTGATTACCTTGTTACTCGCAGCATCTTCAGCCTGTTGAACTAAAGACATTCCTTCAGCAGTAACATGCTGGTACCCAAGAAAAAAACATTGTCAGCACTGCAATAAAGAGTGTATGTAGGCTACTTAGTGGTACCTGCTTAAACATATTAGCAACAGGGTCCAATCCTTTAGGAATTTTGGAGAAGAGCCTAAACATCCTCGTTAAATCTTCCACCTGTTTGTGGTAAATACGATAATTAAATCGATGATATTATACTCAAATGCAAAATCCTTAATGTGAAAATCATTATACCTTGTCATCCTGAAGTAAAGTGCGACATCCAGAATGCTCTTTTTCTAGCAATTGACTGCTATATATAACCAGCAACTCATTTTGCACATTCTATATAAGTAAACAACAAAGCATAATTGTAAATCAAAACCGAAGCAATTAAATGCCATTATAAGTGCAAGGATCTCAAGGGGTTAAAGACAATAATGCATATGATCTCTTATGGTTTAAAAAATGATCGTGAAAACTACAGCCGAATCACCAAATTATTACATAAGACCAGCCACCGTATCCCTATCATTATCTAGTTGCGATAACCTCAAAATTCATATGCCACATACTTTTGCAACTTTGACCTATATCGGAAATACTAACCTCTAAGAGCTTTGGTTCACTGCTTGTGTGCAAATAGTTTAAGACCCTCTCTTTTTCCTTCTTCAAACAATCCTCAGCCTGTGTTCCATAAAAGAAGCAAATCAAACAAGATGAAACCAATACATTATATGATATATGTACCATCAGTGACAAGAATGTCAGCGGTAACAACAGTAGCTATTATCAATAGATGTAAAATGAGAGCACGGTAACGAGTAAAACAGGATTTGGGTTAAAAAAAGGTAACTATTTATACGTTGAGCCAGCCTGTAAACAGATTTTTCAACTTTATGAAAATATGAAGTTCTAAATATTACAAAAATAATCTGGCTGATCAACTTAGTGGGGTTTTATGAACTCGTTTTGACCCATCCAAACCAGAATCGACCTAATTTGCAGTAAATGGGCCAAAACTGCCACCTCTAATAATCAACAATGATAACAGCAGAATGACGGTATATAACTTTCAAAGAATAGTA
Source organism: Helianthus tuberosus (assembly GCA_030545235.1). Classification (NCBI taxonomy): domain Eukaryota; kingdom Viridiplantae; phylum Streptophyta; class Magnoliopsida; order Asterales; family Asteraceae; genus Helianthus; species Helianthus tuberosus. Next base: position 58,504,757 of record CM060424.1, on the reverse strand, counting down.
CCTTCAACATGTAATCAGGACAAGAATCTTCAACAATCCAGTTTGATGCTTTCCGCGAATAATAAGCAGCAGTATCGGTAAGCATGTGAGTTTCAAAGTCTTGGACATAGCAATCCATTTGTCCCATCCCAATCTCGACAAATATACCAAGAACATTTTTTAATAATGCCCTATCAATCTGCTCTCCTTCTCGTTCTTGATCAATCTAGATCACAAGCACTGTTAATTTCAACTTCACATGACAGGCAAACAGATTGATAAACGAGTAAATAAAAAGACCTACAAGAGCAATTACAGCATCTCTAGCTTTACCCTTAGTCTCCTCATAAACCTGCATTAATAATCATTAGCAACACGAAAAGCAAAACATGTAATGAACTATGTGGTTATAAAATTAAACAAATACTAACCAATTCCCGAAAACAAGTTAAACCAACTTCATTTAGAGCTGGTAGAGACCTCCTAGTAATGAAATAACGATCCAAATAATGAAAAAACCTTGAAAGCCACCTAACCATTACTTTATGGTTCGCCCATCGCTTTACAAGCTCACGCAACATAAACTCATCATGTTTCTCTCTCAACGATGGTAGTACCTTAAAAAATGATGTCAAATGCAACTGTGAGAATCAATATCAAAGATAATGTAAAGGCATGACTTACGAACATATGCACTCGGACTCATATATGTGTGTGTATAAATGAAACACTAACACACAACTTTATACTCACAACAAACTACAACGAGAATCATGAATCTTATAACTTTGGCATCTATAGAAGTGTTTACATGCTCTAATCATGCAAACAAATAGCAACTTGTGCTGAAATCGAAACAAAAAATTGAAGTGTTTACTGTTGATCTAATATATTCTTCAAATGCTTCCTTGTATTTATCATACAGCTGTTGAGAATAATCATGGGGAGGCTTTTGAGTGCACATGTTATAGATAGTGCTGTACACAAAGTTAAAATACAGAGCACGTTAGAATCTTTGATGACAGATAGTGAATATTCTGCGAAAAAAAAGGTAGATAAACTTGAAGGGAAATGAAGATACGTGTATAGCATCATGTATTCTTCAGAGGTAAATTGTTCTGGATGCCCTTCCAATATTTTCTTCAGCTTCTGAATCCCACTCTGCATGAAATTCCATCCTTCTTCTAATTCCATTGGCTTCATTTGAGACGTCGTCATTACCCTAAACCTTCAGAATAGTACTGAGCGAGAACAAACTGTATATTAGAATAAGACTTTGCCAAGGTCACAATGGAGTATGAACGTATATAAATGATATTATATACTATATTAGATATATTGGCGGTTACACCCCAAAGAAATAATTCAAATTACTGTAAAGTATGTTTGTATTTTTGGATAGTCTTTTAATAGGTTTATTGTAAATGATTCCAGATTTTTTCAGCTCTTATTTTTTCTATATATATTTGTCAGTATGTCAATGAATAAATCAAGTTTATATACTAGACACAAAACTTTTGGCATGTATATAGAAAGCTAAATCTATATTAACGTGAATACATAATGATAAATCTCAAGTACATACACTTCTGAAAATAATTCAAGAAGAACCCAAAGCAAACTCTGAAATCATTTAGTTGCACATAATGATAAATCTCAAGTACATACACTTCTGAAAATAATTCAAGAAGAACCCAAAGCAAACTCTGAAATCATTTAGTTGCACATAGCCACATAAAGACATCTTTGTAGATATTAAAGATGTCTAGGTTATCCTATTCTAAATCCTCCACTGCAACTGTAAGTCTGTAATTAGAAATCCTTATTTCAATCATAATCACATTTCTCGTAAATAAATATAACCCCCAGGCCCCAGCTTAGATTTAATCCATAAAATAGAACCTATAGTTAGTCTATGTCGTACCATTCATCTATCCAGGGTACATTCTGGAATTAAAGTGATGAACATTTAGCCAATGATCAAAAGTATCACCAGAGAACAAAGCACAACTAATTGTTGTATTATTATGTGGACATTGTTGCTAACGGAACATAGAAATCTAGACACACTTTACAATTTATTCAGAATTGGTTGAAGTTCGGCACACCCAAATTGCATATTGAAAGCAAGAAAGTTGCCGTTAATGTTGTTGTCTTTTTAACTTTTAATTACTATTTGCATATATTCAATGCAAGCATTTTAAAGCTATGTGCAAATGTTTAAAACCTTTTGTTTTTCAACCTATCTCCCTAGTTCCTGTCTTTACAGTCACTTGTTGTCCAAGTTTCTTGCCTGAATAATGTGTTGCTTCCTGATGAAACCAAAAAATAAACACGCACAGCACCACGATGATAGAAACTCAATCGATGCCATCAATCCAAAAGAAATTTAACACATCTTTTGTGATCACTGATTTGTTATCATGAATCTTCTCTTCTGCTCCCTCGAATGAGTTAATTATTGTGCGTGCCTATCGGTTGTTTAATTCTATATTCACCATGTCAGTGACCTGTAACCCTTACATTGCAAATATAAATACTTCACAATTCACAATAATTTCACTAGTAACAACCCAAAACATGTAGTCATCCCATCATCAACAGCCTAAAATTAGCATAGTCTAATATATTAAAGCATCAATCAATTGAACAATGAAATACGTATCCCTAGAAATCCATATCGACAAACAATTATTTTACTCAAACCCTAGTTTACTACATAACAAGATTTTTTCCACAACAATAACAGCACAGACCAATCAACACCATAAAACCCTAGAAGACAAGCAAAATCACCAAAAATCAAAGCCGAAACACGTAAACGATGAATCCGAACTGTAAAATTGAATAACGCGAAGCATAACAATTGGTGGAAATCATAAAGTAGGTAATCAGAGTGATGATCTTAATAAAGTACCTGAGATTGTTAGGATAAAAGACGAACGAAAAGAATCAGCGATCAAAAAGGCAGATGAATTGTTAGGGTTTGTGGTTGATAAAAGGGGGAACGAAGAATCAATATCGAAGGCTGATGACTCGCGGAGTCCACTCGGCTTTTGATTTCTTTAATTTTTCTGTGTACGAAATTATCCTTTTATAACCGAGAGATATTTGGGCCGACTTCTGACGGTGTTGATATATATTATTCTTTTTTTATTTTAAAAATATCTAGGTTTATCGAATAATTAGGGTTTTGTTTATATTCTGATTCTTTAATCTTTAATACTAGTTGTAGGACCCGTGTGAACACACGGGTAGGTTTAATAACGATCGAAATCAAACACTAAAAAACAGATTATAATATATCATTTAAATTGTTTGCGTTTAGTTACATATCTTTATAAAACAATGTTAAACCATAAAAGCAATGTATACCAAGCTCTCTTCGGTGCATTCGGGTCTTTGTTTTTTTCTTGGGCTTTCTCTTCTTGGACACATCATCTTCACCCCTTTTGGTTCTTTTCCGACTTGAAACAACCCTTAGAGAAGTAGTAGGTTCTTTCTTTGAGTGTTGCTTGTTTCCCGTTTCCAAATAACAGGTCTTTGATAATTCTTTTCTTAATCTGTCATCGGTTCACCGGAAGGTTATCAAAAGAATGCCCGTTGACCTTCCCACAGCCTCCTTTGGGAACAAACAATGTTTTAAAATAATATTATTTAAAAAATTATAAATTTGAATTAGTTTATTTTAATTAGTTATTTACTAACTTGACATGTTATGTATAAAACATAGTTCAAACATATTTAAAAAAAATAAGCAAAGGTCACATGATAAAAGGATTGTCTCACGCGCTTGGTAAAACCAACTAATCCTCAATCAAGCTTTTTGTATACGATCTCGCCACGAGCCATAAACATTGATTAATGTTTTTGTTTACCTCTTAATAAACATTATGAAATAGGCTTTACCCTTAACTACTTTAGTTTAATAAAATAAATAAATCATAAGTGGGGAGATAAAATAGGTATGTAACATTTGGGGTCTGTTTGGTACGGGTTAATGGAATAGACGAAGGAATGGAATGAACGAGGTAATGGAATGGACGAGGGAATGTAATGGATCATTATCATTCCATGTCTTGTTTGGTTACCATATGTGAATGGAATTAATATTGTATATTGTTCGGTAGGCAAGAAAAACGGAGTAATAAAATCAGCGGTGAGTGGTGGTGGTCGGTGGTAGTGATTGTGGGTGGTTATAGGTGGCGGGGTGGGTGTCGGCGACGGCGATGGGTGGTGGTGGCGGCGGCGAGTGGCGGTGCGGCGGTGACGACGAGTGGTGGTGGCGGCAAGGTGGCCGTTGGTGGTGGGTGGCATTAGAGGTGGCGGTGGGTGGCGTCGGCGGTTGGTGGTGGCGGTGGTGGTGGTGGCGGTGGTGGTGGTGGCGTAGACGATGGTGGTGGGCGGCGGAAACGAGTGGCGTTGGCGGTTGGTCGCGGCTGTGCTGATAACGGTGGTGAGTGGGTGGCGGCGGCGACGGTGGCTGTCGGGGTGAGGTGGTGGCGGGTGGCGGCGATGGCGTCGGTGGTGGGTGGTGGTGGTGGTGGGTTGTGGCGAAGGTGGTGGGTTTTGGTGGTGTTGATGAATGGTGCAAGAGGGGATGGAATGGAAAAAAAACATGGGGGGTGGAAGGAATGATTTTGAGGGAATGAAATGCCTTTTGGAATGGGTGATTCCATTCCATTGAACAACCAAACACCCTTTTCTTCATTCCCTCATAATCATCCATTCCATTCCACCTCCTATTCCTTCGTACCAAACACTACCTTGAAATATTGTCATCCACCTCTGATATTACATTAACCTGCATGTTATTAAATGTTCATTATCAAGAAACAAAATGGAAATAGTGGTTAGAGCTCCCAATATAAACATGTTCAAATTAATAATTTTTAAACCATATATGATAACATACATAATACCATGGGATTGGAATTGGGAAGGCCAACCTAAAAACAGAAATATATCACACAGAATTTTAGTTATGTGAAATAACTTGAACTAACGGAATGCTTTAAATGTGCGCAAATTAAGATGTGACAATATATTATTTAGTAAAATTTGACAGCTAGATGAGATGAAATACCCCTTCAACAATGTAGTCGGTAATTGCACTCAACATAAATAATCCTAATAAATATTTTAAAATATTATATTATCTCTGAATTATTTAAATTTATATTGAATTTAATTTTATAATTATCTTTTAATTAATAATAATGTGAATTCACTGTTCATTACTGTTCATCAGTTATGTTGTAAATTAATACATATATATGAATTATCTATAACTAAGTAGATAGAAAGAAAAAAACTAAAAAATAGATGGCTTCAATGAATGACACGTGTCTTCTTATTGGTTTCTTTTATTATATAGTATAGATTGTTCGAAAATAGATAATCTTATGTCTCGCAATTTAAAAGGAAGTTTGTTAGCTGAATATAAAATATTGCTCGAGGTTATAGAGGAATTTCGTGTACGTGAAAAGTCATTTTTATACCTTTTTGGTCTGTTTTGTAAAGTTATGTTTAGGGTGTAAGGAGTGGTTAAACACCTTAGAGTGGCAAATAAAAAAAAACAATCAGTGTATCATGTCAATCAGTTAAAAGTGTTTAGACTTTACTGAAAAGTGTTGCCAATGGTTTAAACACTTGCTGAAGTGGTTAACTTTTTTTTATTTTTTTGTAAACTAGTATATTTAATATTTAAGTTAATTAATGTAGAATAAACTAATAATAACATTAAATTAAATTAAAAACATTAAAATTACATTAAATTAAAAAACAATAAAATTACATTAACTTGAAATAAATTAAACTAGTCTTTGTCAGAATCGACCAAAAAGTGGGGTAAATCTTGACTTGCGAGATTATTTATGAGATCGTGTTTTAGTCTCCAATGTGTGTCTTCATCCATCAACTCGCCCAACACCGTATCGTCTAGAGCAGGCTCGACCGAAGGATCCCGAATGTGCACCGGTGCTATCGCCCTTCCTTCATCTTTCAAAATCATATTGTGTTAAAATAATACACGTGTACACAACACTCCTAATTTTTTTAACGGATCTTGCTCGCATCGATTGACTCAATATACCCCATTCCGCCTTCAAAACACCAAAAGCCCGTTCGACGTCTTTTCTTGTCGCCTCATGTTGCCTCTTGAATTTCTTTTGGTCTACTTCGTGAGGGTAAGGGATCGACTTCACAAACACAGACCACGAAGGGTAGATTCCATCCGCGAGCAAATAACCACGTTTGTATAAATGGTTGTTAACGTAAAATGGACATTTTGGCGTGGTTCCATTTCATTTCGTTAAAAATAACGGAGATTGTTGTAGCACATTGATATCGTTTTGAGAACCCGGTGGACCGGCAAAAGCATGCCAAAACCATAAGTCTTGAGAAGCAACCGTTTCGAGCATAACGGGCGTGTATCGGTGATCTCCTCGCATATATTGGCCTCGATACTCTGGCGGACAAAATAGCCAAACGAAATGGGTGCAATTAAGGATACCGAACATACCTAGAAGGTGATGTTTTTCCTCATGAGCTTGGTATAAAAGTGCCATGTCGTGGCTTGTCGGTCTACGTAAGAACTCGAGAGCGTATATTTTGCAAACCGTGTCGCAAAAATATTCTAGGCACTCGCGGGAAGTTCTTTCGGCCATATGCAAGTACTCGTCGTTCTCGTCTGGAGTGTTACCAGTTGCGAGCTGTTTAATAGCCGATGTCACCTTTTGCAACGGCGTAAAGCCCTTCCTACCTAGCGCATCGGGGCCTCTTCAAACCACGGGTCGTTCTCTTCCACGTCGGCCACAATTTTTAGAAACAAACGTTTCGACATACGGAACCTATGCCGAAATATATCTTCGTTGTACTTCGGGTCTTCGACAAAATAATCCGCCATGAGTGTCTCATGCCCCTCCTCACGTTGACGTTCAATATATCTCCTTCGGGTAGATGTGTCTGTGTCTTGAAGTTCGGTTTCTTCGATGAGATTTTGAAAAAAAAAAAAGAATGCTACTACCGGATGAATCGTCGCTACTCATGGGTGGGAACCATAACGGGAGTTCATCCGCCATTTTGTTTTGTAAATGTTTGGGAAGAATTGGTAGTATTTTTTGGTTTGGTTGGGTATAAATTTGAAGGTATTTGGTTATGGTTTGATTTGGTATTTATAGTTTAATTTTTTAAAGAAAAAATATTTTTTTTTATTTTAAACGGTAATATTACCTTTATACTCGCCCCAACGTTCAAATTTTGCACCTTCCCCGCGTCAGCATTTGCTCCCCGATTCAGCAAAGTCACCGCTTCGGCAAAGGGTTGGCGGCGGTGTTTGCCGCGCGGCAAAGCCCTTTGCCGAGCCCACACTGTATACCCTTAGTGTCTAACTTTGTGATAACTTCTTTGGTTTGCTTTGTAAAGTTTTGTTTGGTGTCTGACTTTGTGATAGCTCTATAATGTTCAAAGCGGATTATGTTTAGTGTCTGATTTTGTTATAGCTCTATGATGTTCAAAGCGGATTATAATACGTTTTTTTAATGATAGAACGATTTGAAGAAGTTTTAATTTCCGTATAAGTATTTTTATATTGTCATTCACATTTGATTTTTTTGGGTTTTTTTAAGATTATACGTTAGTTTGAGTGTTTTAAGAATTTGTATTTGATTGAATTTGTTAAAAAAGCAAACGGAACTCGATTTTGTTCTTTCGTTTGTAGGTTTGTAAGTTTTTAAAAGTTGATTTTTTGTGGTTAATTTGAATCTTCGGTCTTAGACAGGTAGTAGTTGATGATGGTGAATTTGCTTGAAACCACACATAGAATAGAATTTAAGTAGCTTTCTTTTAATATACGAGACTCGTGGACATCTGTCTCCTAGGATCTAACTGCAATAACAACAAAAGATAACCCCGACACCACAACTAAATTACTCTGCATACCAAATTGTGTCATTACTATTTAATGAAAACTTTTACATGTATGAATGTGATAAATCATAAACAACCATGTTAATTTATGTGAGATATCGGCACTTGATTTGGTCTTTGATTTAGTCCAGGGGCATACCCAATAACCAGGTCTGACTCAACCTTTTCCCGTCATATTTAAAAGATTATGTCGGTTTCTTTGTTCAACATTTTTTGTAATTTTATTATTATAATTACTTTTAAGCATATTTTGCTTTCCATTTATAACTTTTAAGGTATGATGTTTTACAATATTTGGATTATGTTGTTGTGACGTGCTTATTTTTTAAATCTACATCTATATATAAATTTTACTCAAAAGCCAAAACTGAGTTATGAATAGTATGTACAACTAACGGAGTACAACCATTAATGTCATCAAAGTTACATCATGATTTAATTTTTTTTATATAAAGTGACGTGTCTACCCTTTTCGTTACCAACTTAATATACTGTTTTATAAAATTTGAATGTACATCTTGCCGTGAAACTGAACTGACGTTTTACTGGTTTTCTCGACATGCCAAACGAAATTGCTATTGTAACTGTCACACCCCGATTTCCGGTGGGCCCTGATGGATCGTGACGATTGGATAACAATATCACAAATAATAATTCATCGGAACTATTGAAGTAAAAGTATTCATTTAATAAAAGTCTTGAATATATATAAAGGTTTATACAAGTATTCGAGTACAAGCCCATAGACGGGATTGAGACAAAAAGAGTTTTAGACATCGTAGGCCTTAAGATGAGGAGTTGCAAATTCCATAGCCTTTATTATAGCCGACCCAGATTCCCAGCCTATTATAAGGTTCGGTACCTGCGGTTCAATCTTTTGAAAATACGTCAGCTTTCGCTGGTAAATACAATTAACTGACTCGTTTTGAAAACAGTTTTTTAAAAAGAGTTTTATACATAGAATAAACCCGTAGGTAATCATTTAATATTTCTTGGGATTTTATCTTGTCACCAGATTTACATACTTGTCATACAATGGGAACCAGAGATCAGAGCTGGTCATTTTCAGTACTATAATGATTAAGGGTACACACCAAAGTTGAATAAACATGTCTTACAGTCGGTATGCCTACCCCTGAACGTTATTCCGTATGGCCGTAATAGTTAATGAGTCGGGACGCCCGGACACGGTACCAATAACTCCCAATTGTTTCAATTATCAAGTAAAACAGATTAAACCAACTTCTTATATTTATGAGCAATCATATGCGGCTCATTTATATAATACCCGCTCCAAGTAGCGTATTCGCCATACCCCAAGTTTAAAAACAAAATAAGTTAAGAGTATTTACCTTTTGCTAGCTTCCAACCGAATACGATTATAATTTAGCAAAAGCCGCAAGTAAAAGTATTATTGACCCAAGTCCAATTATCTGGGGGGTTCTATAGTCCGGAATGAACAGAATTAGTTATATGTTAGAATGTATACGGGTCATAGGTTAGTTCCTTATACATGACCCGTTACTTAAGAATAGGTTCGGTTTCGCTAGATTAAACGTAGACCGGATAGAATGTGGTTTATACCTATCCGAGTACAGTGACTCATTGGATAAAGGTTATTTAACCAAGCATTCTGATTTGGAATGTTTTTTAAATCATTTGACCTGTTTCGGCTAGTTTATATAGTTTATATTACTTAAACTAGTCATATGCACATAGGCGATATTGGGTAGTCGAATAGGTTTATGACAAGTCTGTTATGTCAAAATATTTATAATAATGTTATATAATCAGTCTTGAGGTCAAATTATATGACTCATTGGTTTAAAAACCATTTTTACGTCATAAGGGCATTTTTGACATTTATAAGAGTATATAATATTGGCTCGTCAATAAATCCATCAAACGACATGACTAAAAGGTATAACCTCAGAGGGTTATTCTCTACAATATTATGGTCATAAAACAAATCCTAATCGGGTCCTAAACTTGACCAAATGGGTCAGAATCGAAAGTCAAAGCAAAAGTCAAACTGCTTGCTCTAATCAAGAAATGACGAGTTGGACATGTTTAGACATGTCCTAATATGTTTTATAAACTGATATAATGTCAAAATTTAAGGTTTTTATAGTTAGAAACTTATTTAACGTAATTTGCAAAGTTTACGTTTTTGACATTTTATTTAATATACATTTGACTCGTCATTTCGCCTACTTAACGTGATCTTTAGAGGGTGTCATCACAAGGGATTAACACATTCATTATTACGATCACGTAGCCAAGTTTAATTCGAACTTTGGCTTGACTGGAGTGGTCATAACCGAAAATCAAAGCAAAAGTCAAATTGCTCGGCTTTCGACTATTAACTAGCCTAGGAATGGAAAAAAAACTGAAATAGAACACTTACTTGTGTTCAAGAGAAGCTTAAAACTTCAGGGAGGAGGCTTCTATGGAGATAAGCAACTCCAAGAGAATGAGAAAAGAATGGTGTGCATAAACTAATGAATTCTTAGGCTATTTATACCAATCATGGATTGCTAAGAACATGACAAGTGTCATAAAGGGTGTTAAGAATAGGATTAGTGTCATGTTATGTGTCATGATGTGGTTAAGTGTGGCAAGTGAAAGGATAGGTGTCCACTTGGCAGCCAAGGCAGACCAGCTGCCATCTTTCTGTCACTGGCACACTCTTACAGACTGTAAGAGTGATGCCTTACGGTCCGTAAGGACCTCAGGCGCACACTGAAATTTAAACACCCTTGCGGACCGTAAGGGCTAAGCCTTGCGGTATGTAAGGGACCTCCAGGAATAAGATTTTGAGATTTTTATATCTTTAATCCTTGGACTTTGATTCTTTTGCCATTTGGCCTTTTTAGTCCCTATCCTTCCACATAGTTAGGATTAGTTGGAGATCCGGGATGCGTTTCAGTTAATGCACAATAATAGTCCCTCTCTTTCCAAGAGTAGGGATCAGTCAGAGATACGGGACACGTTTCAATGAACGTACAATGTAGGTCCTTCCTCGTTCCACATAGTCGGGATTAGTTGGAGGATTGGACACGTGTCGTCACATCATTGGACGAAATTTTTTAGGTGTTACAATAATTGTACCATAATGATACTGTAACAAATCGAATCCATATTGACCAAACAACGACATGTTCCAATATTAGTATTCGTTTTTATGGTTTTTCCAGTCGATGTAAAACACGTGTCGATATCCCTTGAACATGTCTCTTTTGGTTACTATACCGAGTGTCGGTATCATACCAGTAAAGTAACAAACTGAACTAAACCCACCACAAAGCGTGAGAATCCCACTAGTTATAATATTACCATTAGGACCTCCACCATCGTGAGTCTATCACTACCACATTGCTCGTTGGCAACACCACCTCCACCGTACCCCACACACCATGCTCGTTATCCACACCACTTCAACCACACCCCACTGCCTCTGCCACCACTTACCCCGTAACTACTACCACCATTGTAACGTTCTGTATTTTTGTTCTTTCTATCTTTTAGAAAGCTTGTACTCGTATTCTATATTCAATCTTTGTAATTCTGAGAATCTGATAAATGGAAAACGTATTTTATATTAATCTTGTTTGATCATACTTACACAATATGTAACCAATCACAAATACACACTTTTTATACAAAACTGAACCATACTTTAAGTTTATATACGCTTCGGAGTGTGATCATACGTGTTTTATACTTACACATGCTTGCATACACCATAGATACCCAAAAACACGCTTAATTGTGTGTTTTTAGCTTAAAAAAACCAATAAAATCAACTGCATGGGGTAAAATGTGTCACACCCCAACCGATGGCGGAAACATCGGGGCGCGACACTAAGCGAATCAGATTGCTCAAGAGAATCCACAACACTATTTGTTTCGATAATGATTAATCAAATTTTCATAAATAAATATAAAACACCAATCATGTTCCACAACCACCTAAAGTATCAAATAACATACGATTCTAGCATTGTTCAAAATTTGTCTAAATTATCTAGATGAGTTTCTAAGCATCACCCTAGCTTGTTTCCTTGAATCCCAGCTACTATCAACCTGCAACATGTATTAAAATACTATCAACAAAAATGTTGGCGAGCATACAAGTTTGAATACGTAGCATAATAGTTTAAAAACTCATATCCAACATGAAAACATATAAAGTAAGTTTCACCATGCTAGTTTACGCAGTCCAAGTGATAGCCCAAGTTTCCAATGCATTAAGTGCCTTTCCCAAAGACTAATGGGAGGTTAAATGTCTCATCCTAACAATACCCCAAAGACTAACGGGGAGGTGCATTACCCCTATAGCGCTACCATTGTTAAGGCGGAACTACACACAGGGATTAAACGTTCACATAACATAAAAGTCTCAAGTTTCACAAGTATCAAGTTTCATGTTTAAATGGATAGAGTATGTTTCAAATAAGTTTCAAGTGTCAAGTATCTTGATAATAGAATACATGTTACATCCCAAAGGTGTTTAAAACAAAAAGGGATCGAGTATACTCACATTGGGTGCTTAAACCAAACACTACTAGGATTGGATCGAAGGGAGCGCTGGATCAGCCTGCGTGCGGGGAACAAAGCATAAGTCCTCTAAGTGCTTACCCGGTCGGGAAAAGAGTGTCGAACGGTGCGAAAATCGAGTAAAAGTGTCTGACTGAATACTTGAGCGGATGGTCATCCGGACGGATGGTCATCCGGTCGGATGATCATTCGAACAGATGGACTCCGTCTGATCGGATGGTCATCCGGATGGATGACCATTCGAACGGATGGCCATTCGAACAGTGGGTGTTTGCGAACTGTTAAAGTTTCAAACATTGTGATCATAGTGTCCTGTAAAACAAACAAGTGTCATGATATCAGATCATCTGGACGAATGGTCATCCGATCGGATGACTTCGCACAGATGGTCGGTGAGTGAGTTTCATGAAATTTGCTAGGCTTTGAGTTAACGGGGACGGTGTAACGACGCGTCAAACAATGGAAACGTACCCAAACCCAGCTCGTTCGGTCGACTGGGAACCACCCCTTCTCGAACCGACGAACTGTTTCTGGTGATGTTTCATGTTTGGACTCGTCGATCGGTCCGTTTTCCGGTGGAATTCAGTCTTCTAACCGGCTTTCGACTAAGGAACGAGTAGAAAGACTGTTTGAATCTGATCCCATGTTTTGTACAAAAGTTGAAGAAAAGCACGAAAATCAAGTGTAAATCATGATGTTCATCAGATCTGAGCCGGAAACAGATGAAACTTCGTCAGATATGGTGTAAAACTGTAAAAGTGTAAGTTTCCTTTAGATTTTATATAAGAACTGTGAAAATCCTTAAGATCTAGGGTCGTTCTTGATTAAATGATGCTCCACAACAGTTGTAGAAACAACTGAGCGGAAAACACCTTCAAGAGACCCAAATCAGTAGGTTTTCATGAAAAGTTGAAGTGTTCGTGTGATTTTGATGAAGAATCTTGTGTAGAAGTGATGAATGATAAAAGTTGTACAAGAATCAGGGAAGAATACTTACGATTAGCCTTGAATCTTGCTTAAAATGTCTGAGAGTGTGTGTGGTCGGATGGCAGAGAGTGAAAGGTGAGAATGAGAGCACAAGGGGTCTATTTATAGGTGATGTAAACAGCTGAGGCGGTGTAGAGTGCAAGGGATCAGATGGCTATTCGGTCGAATGGTCATCCGATCGGATGTCCATTAGGTAAAAGTAAAAGTTTCAAAACGCAGGGCGTTACAAAAGTAAAAGTTTCAAAACGTATAACAGGGACTAGACTTGCCAAAAAGTAAAAGTTTCAAAACGCAGGACGTTACAAAATGAACATTTTGCAAACTTTGAAAAACAGTGCTTCTTCGCTTCACGCGACGAAGCACTAGTGTCTGGTCGTGTGGCGCGACAAATCACGTTTTCAACCAAATATTTTAAATTCGCGAATTAAGCCCGATTTTCAGTTTCCAACCACTCTAACACCCAACTAATCTCATTAAACCCCAAACCCTAATACCCATTTATAGATACCCTTCCTCCACACCGAAACACTTTACACTCTCTCAAATCACTCCCAAAATCTCCCAAATCTCCAAAATCTCCAAGTGTTGGCAGATTGTATCAAGGTTCAAAACAGTGAGTTTTGAACACTTTTTCTCATCTTTTCTTTTTGTTTTATTCTTTCAATCTACTTGGACAACCTCTAGGAGTGTTTCCACTAGTTTACCATGGTATACGAAGTTGGAACATCACCATATTTGAGATGCAAAGTCGGATATAATTTTTGTCTTATTAAACTTTCAAATCCATTAACACTTTCCAACATCTTTCTTGGATGAACATGAACCAAACCTTGTTCCTAACTAACTTGCATGTTGAGGGGCTTGAGTTGAGGCATCATTCCAGAAAGTTTGAGGCTCGAACACCTCCAAAACAACTAATCTAAGTTACTAAACAACTTCATAGTCACAAAGTGAACAAGACTACACCAAGTCTCCAAACACTATCCATGTATGGAATGCACTAGTCTAGTCAAGTCAAGTCACTTGGTTGTTTAAGTGATTTAGATGATTAGTTATCCGAGTAGCTTCCAAGAATCAAAGTAAGCCAACCCCACCTTGTGTCCAACATTTTCCATGTTGGGTAGGGGTGTTCAAAACTATCCGTATCCGAAAATCCGATCCGAAATATTCGATATCCGAAAAATCAGATATCCGAATTTTTTGGATTCGGATTCGGATAGTGATTTTCAAAATTTTCGGATATTTCGGATATCCGAAAATTTAATTTAATTTTCATTTTTTTTGGATATCCGAATATCCGAAACTATCCGGAGTATCCGAAAATATCCGAAATATCCGAAAAATATCCGAAAACTTGCATTCAGATATCCGAAACTATCCAAAATATTCGTTTCAGAATATGAAAAAATAATAATAAAAAATAAAAATAAAAAAAAGTTAGATTTTCGGATATCCGATTCACTATCCGAATCCGTATCCGAAATTTCGGATACGAATTCGGATAGTGAAATCTGGTATCCGAAAATTTCGGATATCCGAATTTTCTGATATCTGGTTTTGAACACCCCTAATGTTGGGTATGCACACATCCGGATTGTTCTTATTTGGCTACTTAGAAAACTTTGTAACCTCCATGCGTGACAATGTATGACTTACACTAAATAATCCTATATATATGTGTATATGTATATATATACACCTTAGAACTGAATCATAACACCAACCAAACTCATGGTTGAATGTTATGTATGATGGTAATTTTCATCTTGGTTTAAGTTCCTTAAACTATGGATTCTAATGGGTGAATTGGTACCCATGAAAACATGACCAACACGGTGTCCATATGAGTGCTTTTAGACAAGATGCATTTTCTTGCAATATACATACTTTCATACTACTTAGAAACCCTAATCTAACTCAAAACCGAACTCCATAACTCACACGCCTCGTTCATCTTGTAGGATAACCTCGACATTCCTGAATTCTCAAGACTCTTCACTCACGTTTTTGGAAGCTTTTGCAAACCGTGAGTATACATGACCCCTTTTTACTTTAAGTTCCCTTTTGGGGGTGCAATATATATATATACACATATCAATCTTACATATACACAAACATTCACATGATTCAAACAAACAAATCCGTACATACATGCTTAATACTTTTTACACTAGAATACTTGCATGCTAGAAGTCATTATTGCACGAATACTTGTCATTAACTTCATGAGTTAACCTTAATATGTATAGCGCTATAAGAGTAGCACACCGCTCGTTGATGGGTCATTGTTAAGTATTCAGTCGTAAACGGTCTCGTCGCTTTGGTGACGAGATTACGGTAGTGGAAACTTTGGTTTAACATTTACGTGATTCATGCAAGCCTATATTAAGTCATGCATTAGTATACGATTTTGCCATTTGGATTGTGTTAAACTTTTATACATATGCTAGTAAATCAGACTTGTATGCTCACCAATGATTTATGTGTTAACCGTCACTTTAATATGTATTTGCATGATTATGATGATGATGCGTCGAAAAGAAATCTAGTAGGATGGACTAGAAACGCACTTTATTCTAAATTATGTTTTGTTGTTTTAGTTGTTATGTTATAGTTGTTGTATTTTCTTTCCAAATGTTGTACTATTGATTAAAAATGAAATGAAATCTTGTTACTTAAATTATTATCACAATTAGTCGTTATGATGTCTTGAGCAATCTCGTTTTCGTCTCACTCTAATGTTTCCGTCATCGGTTGGGGTATGACAACAATTGTCGACGTCCCCAGTTATACACTTCCACCGTTGCACCCTTTATTGTTTTTCGCTACACTAATGAATCCTCCACCACCACCTACAAATAGTTGCTACAACAATTGCCACCACTATTTCTATCAATTATACTCCTCCACCACTATTATTTATCGCCACACCAATGATTCCTCCACCACCACCTACAAATAGTTGCTATAACAATCGCCACCACCATTTCTATCACCGTCGTAAAACACATTTGAGGCGGTGGTGATGGAAATGATGATTGATAGACGAAAACAACGTTAGTGCTCATATATTTAAAAATACATCATAATTAACACTATCTAGTTAATTCAATTTTCAAACCACTTACGCAGTTTTCAATGCATATCTAGTTACTTTAAATTTCAAGTATTACAAAGTTTGAAATTTTATATTTTAACACCAATGAAACATTTTGTGTTTTGAAAATTCGAAAATTAAAGATTGCATATAACATTCATCTTTTCAATCAATTAATCAATCGTACCCAGTATAATCCCACTCATAGCCTAGCTATTGTTGAGGTATGGGGAGGGTGAGATGTAGGTCAACCTTACCTCTATCGTGGGGATAAAGAGATTGCTTCAAGTGAGACCCCCCAACTCCACAATCATATCCAGGCAAAAGAGTCAAATAAAAAGCATATAACACATATGACCACATAAAATCATATCTAGGCAAAAGAGTAATAAAAATGAAATAAAGACATATAGTTACATAAATAGTACTAAACATATTCTTACTAAGATACCAAAAAAAGAAGATGAAAACATATAATAGGAACATATAGCACTTCAAATAGACACACATGCCATCTATAACATTCTGAGGCCACCAAAATGGACTAAAGAAGCTAACTCCTAAAACGAGAAACTAATACAAAACTGTGTCTTCCTCCTAAAAGTCCTTAACCTTAATCTTACGTCTCCACGAACCCCTATCCTCGACCATGTCCTCAGATAGGTGTAAGTCTAACAAATCCTTTCTAACTCGCTCTTCCCAGGTAATTTCGGCCTACCTCTACTCCTCATCCCCTCTATAATGAGAGTTTCTACTAATCTAACTGTAGTCGTCACTTGTCTCCTCTTAACATGCCCAACCCATCTCAACATCCCCCTAACCTTATCTAAACTACTAGCTTCTCCCAATATTTCCCTAAAAACCTCATTTCTTATCTTATCCAACCTAGTATGCCCACACATCCACCTTAGCATCCTCGTCTCTACCACTTCCAGCTTACGCGCTTGTGCTTTCTTGGTGGCCCAACAATCTGTTCCGTATAACATAGCAGGTCTAACTACAACCCTATAAAATTTTCCCTTTAATTTTGTTGGGAACCTCTTTTCGTACAATAACCCAGTGATTGCTCTTCACCTACACCATCCAGCCTGAACTCGATGAGCTATGTCACTATCTATCTCCCTATCATTTTGTACGAAAGATCCTAAGTACTTGAATTTAGTTACCCCCGGAACCACTTTCCCCTCAATGGAGATTTGAGTGTCCTGGTCGCATACACCATTGAAATCACAGTAAAGATACCCTGTCTTAGAGCGACTAATCCTTAAACTGTTACCCTTTAAAGCTACTCACCACTCCTCTAACTATAACAACCCTCCAAAATATTTTTGAAACCCCTAATATATTTAAAGTGTCCCTATACGTCTTAAAATACACCCCGTATGCGAAAACCGAGCCCAAAATACCTTATATAATTAAAAATAAAGTAAAAACAAGATTTTAACCTCGCTCGCGTGCCGCAAACGTGTTGGAGGTGACCTACGCGGGCCGCGACAGCTCAGAGTCAGGACGAGCCCCTAGGCCGCCATGTGGCAGCCTCGTGTCACGCCTAGTGGCCGAATCAGCCAAGCCAGGGCCTACCCTAGCTGGCCTCGCGGGTATGTTGGGTTTTTGTATACAAAATTTGTGATTGAGTATTTGTATTCTACAATTATCATCGGTTTGTTGGGTTTTTGTATACAAAATTTGTTACTACATTGTGAGTAGTAGCATGACCACAAGTCGGGTTGCCAGTACCGTGGGTGGTAACTAAAGTAGATGGAAACAAACGTAATTGTACGACCACCCTCAATACTGTACAATGGTTTTATTGAACTTGATTAAACTAAGATTCACTCATCAGTATTTCCCACTAACAAAATATTTTTAAACGCGTTTCAGGTAACCAAATCTGAAAAGCCAAATACAAGTCAGCTGGACAACACTGAAGGCTTGTAAAATTGGCTATAAAGTTACCTAAAATAACGAGATGTTTTATTTAAATAAAATAGGGTTTTTTATCCCTATAAAAATGTGTGTACTTGAAACTTGGGAATTTCCCATATGTTTAATATTATAAAAGTGTGGTATTTGACTCTGATAAAATATTTCCTAACTACGGTCGTGATGTAAATTCCGCTACCAAAATGATAAACACCGTGTAACACCCCGAAAACGGGTTTGGTAATTAAACCCCGTTAATACTAAAGACGGGGAAAGTACCGTTAGTGGTAAAAGTAAACCTGCAAGTATTAGGAATTTATTTGAATAATCCTAATATTTATTTAAAGTAAATAAGAGCTTTCAAGAAAATAGGATGATAAAAGGCCCGATTTAACGGGACTTAAAGTAAAACGGGTTACGGTTTCCCGAACCTACTAAGCTAACTAGGAATAATTCTAACCTAGTTAGAAAGTGACTTATGAGTGGGTTAAAACACTTAAATTATGAACTAAGGAAAATGGAGGGGCTAAACTTGTTAAACTTGAAACTTGTTTTATTAAAAACAAGAATTAAAACAAACCAAACACCCACTTTAGGGGTGTCTGGTCGAACAAGAACACAGGGGCGACACAAGCTCCCCACCAAGCCCTAGTGCATGCCAAACTTGATCAAATTAAGGGTTCAAATCAGCTCCAAATCGAATTTCAAGCACAAATTCGTGAACACCTAGTTGAAAGGATCACAAGGTATGTAAAATTGTGATGTTTTGATCCATCTTAAATTCTAGGTTATTTGTAAGAAACTGAAATTGAGCTTGATTGTGTCATGCATGAGTGAATCTTGAAGTAATATGATGTCTAGGAGTAAACCCTAGTCAATAACATGTTAGATTGTTGGATAATCTATGAAATCCATAACGATCCATTGAAAAGTTAAGTGGGTTTTATGCTAATATGATGAACACTCATATTAGAATGTAAGATTGATGAATATTGAGGTTATGATATAAGTTCTTGATGTAGTTCATGAACACTAGACTTAGAGGTTTGAATGTGTTGATGCAAATCTTGGTAAAGATAACTAGTTATGAACTAGTTAGTAAATAAGTAATATTATGCACATTAGGTGTTTGTTAAAATGCCCGAATGAATGTTGACATAATGAAATTATGAAAGAAGCGCGTAATTGGCTAACTCGACTAACTACGTGTAATACGGAATAATATGGGTTCTAAACGTAATGTTGATTGAACTTATTGTGTGTATAATATGATTGAAGTTAGTGGACTATCGAAAGTCAAATAAACCAACATTTAAGTCGAAAAGTAGTTTCGACATACAATCCGTAGGACGAAATAGCCATAATAATGATGACTAATCTAACCGTCTTACGAAACATGATGATAGTTTGACTCTTGACAAGCTAGAAGGAGACTTGGGCAAGGAACGGGTCAAACGGTTCGTGTATGGGAAAAAGAGCATAACCGGATGCAAGGTAAGCGACGCTTACATCCTTTTTGTAGAATATGCATTATTTTGTAAACTACAACTGCAATTAGTGTAATATCCGAATTAAGGGTTCCGACGCTATTAACATGAGTCGGAACAAACATAAATGATGAAATTTATGTGTTATGGTGAAAAGAGGCGAAACGGTAATTTAGTCATGTAATGACTAATAACTAAGGAGTTTTCGTTAAGATCATTTTAGAATGTAACTAATAACAAGAAGATGAGTAAAAATGGAAATTTAGTCTAGTATCGACTAAAGTAAATCGTAGTTAAAAAGGAGCACTCGTAGCATAAACCGAATGGGTAAAAATACAAGAAAGACTTTAAGAGAAAAAGGGGTCTAGTGGCAAAAAAATCCGAAATGGGTCGGATGAACAAATTGGTAATTAATAACCATGTTTTGCTACTCACGAAAATACTTGGTCTTATAGTCCAAACGGGTCGAATGGTGGTGATAACACCCTTTGATAATATCGACTAATGTGGTTGTCAAGTCTTATGTTAACAGGACCGATTAGCAAATCGGATAATTGCGTCACCATTGATGGTGTGATAATGAAAACGAGGTATAAATCGGGTCTACTTGTGATCCGGGCCAGGTACGCATAATTATGTTGTAGTTAAAAGTGCTATTTTGGTCAAATAATTTGAGAGAGAGTCCTTCGTCATAAAAGGACTAAAATCGACCAAAACGCCCTTGTAGGCTAAATGGGACAAACAACCTTTAAAGGTTGGTTGGAAACAAGTTTTATGATTAAGTAAATACTTAGATTAAGTATAGAGGTTGAAAGAGGTATTATATTAGTCAAACGGTACTATTTGAGTTTTTGCCGTAAAATAATGATTCGAGAGGTAAAATTTGGTTTATATAGATCACCACATCAAACCGCCATAAACACAATTGTGGTGGAAGATTATAGGATAAGAAACGTGGTGATGAAATGCTAGAAACAATCGAGAGCGATTTTAGGCTCGAAAATGCGTAAATACCCTTAACGGGTCAAAATAAGCATACGAGCGAAAACGGGTTTAAATTGTGAAATAAACTTGTGATTAGAACCTAAAATGGTAGTTAATAACAATTTGAAGAAGTGTAGGTGATGTAGGAATCAAACAAATATGTTCGTTTGATAAAATGCATAAACGGGTCAAAATTTGGTAAAAGGGCGATAAGCCGAAGACTTAAAAGTCTGAAATTTTATTATGAAGGTTGTTGGATTTTAACTCCATAAGATGGAGAACTAAATTATGGACGCGTAGGAAAAAGAATCGGGTAAAACGGATCAATAACGAAGAAGTTATGGCCGTTTCCGTGAAATCAGATCGTGCAGGGAATATGCAGCAACTGATAAGCAACATTCTGCTGAAAAGGGGGCCTAGCGTCACGCGACACCCCTTGGCGTCACGCGACGCCCCCAAACTCGGAAAAATGTTATTTTTTGTCATATTTAACCCCTGTACTTGTTTGAACTTCATATTTAACCCTTGTACTTGTTTGAACTTCATATTTGACTATCAAAACTAACTTTTAAGTTGGTTTTGATCATAGGTGATTGCCATGAGTGCCCGGATGAAGATCAAGTGACGAGCAAGAACCGAACACGATCACGAAATAAGCTTCCGCACTATGTATCATTATTATGTTAAATGACGAAAGTCGTTTCATTGTTTCTTTTAAGTGACGAACTTAAATACATTATGTTCTAAACTTTTAAATTGTAAAAGGTTTTAGTAAACCCGTTTTTCCGATGGATATGTAATCTTAATTACATGATTGTTTTCGTAAATAATACGCTAAACCTTGATTTATAAGAATGGGTGTTACACACCGATACCACTGAAACTGGTCGCGGCCGCCCGTTCCCGGGTAGTTAGGGGACGGGGATTGCGACAAAAAGTGGTATCAGAGCTAAGCCCACTGATTCAGCCATAGAAGTGTTCCGCTGACACTAAGATATTATTCAAAATGTTAGGAAATAAATTACGAAAATACGTGCATATCTGTATTTTATTGTTGTGTGTTATTTGACTATTTGTTAGTTTATAGTATGAGCGACCAAGGACCTTCCGACGCCTACCGTCAGTTGTCCAGCTCACCTATGAGCGAAGGCACCTCTTCACAGCCTACCCTCTCAGGGTATTCAGCTGACAATGAAGATGGGATATTCGTGTTTAAGGCTCAGTCTGAAGAGCCATTCCCTCATAAGAAGATAGGATGGTTCAATAGAGGAGCGCATGAACGTAGAAAAAGAATGAAAAAAATGCAACAGCAGCGTGCTTTAGCAGCCGTTAAGAGAGAAACAGATGCTCACACTCAGGATATGCTCAATAGGAGTTTAGCAAATTTCCATATCCTAGAAACCACAGCTGTCGACCTAAACCTGGAGCAACTCATAGCACCCCAACCATTACCACTGTTTCCCACACAGCCAAAGGAAATTGAAGTCAACCCAGAAAATCAAATCCCAAAGCCTGATTTCAACCCAGCTGCGATACCTATAATACCAGCACCCAATCCCTTAGACCCAGACTACGACCCGTGGTTTGACGACCATATGGATTACCAGCAACGCTACCCAATACCAGAAGACAAATCCATGCCAAACCTAGCAGCCTACCCAGACTTGGACCCTCTAGATCCCTACTATGATAATGACCAATACATTAGGGAAATTTTAGAGAATCCTTATCCATACCAAGAACCCATGGCCCAGTTCCCAAACCCAGTACCAGCTCCTGCACCCCCAATGAGTGCAGAGAATGTACAAGAGCTCCGAACCTTTGGTGAGGAGATCTTAGAAGGTAGTGAGAGGATGAGGCAAATCGGAGAACGACTCGTCTGGAAGTATGACGAGTGTAATATGGAGTTCTGGATGAACCCATATCAGTAATGGTGATAGTAGTAATAATAATAAAATAATAATAATAATATATAATATGTGTGTTGTGTGATTAATTGTATCAAATATTATCTTGTGATATTAATAATTGGAAAATGTTTAAAATTCAGATGGACAACGAAGTGAACCAGGAAAACCAGAGTAACAATAACCCGAATAACGATAACCCGAACAACAATAATAATGGAAACCAAGTGGATAACAGTGTCATCCAACACATAGTGGCACAAGGAATTATAGACGCGGTGCCATATATTATCCAAAGAGTTAGGGAAGCTGATAATAAAAGTAACCATGGCAGTAAACGACCTACTGAACTAGATCACAGCGTAAACAATGGACCCGTACTTCAAGTGCCCATTCCCAAAAGAAGAAGAATCATGTCTTATGGTTGTTCTTATAAAGAATTCTGGTATTGTAAACCAATGGAATTCTTGGGCAATGAATTGGCCATTGCAGCTCTACGCTGGATATAAAAGACTGAGGCAGTCTTAAAAATAAGCAAATGCGCGAAAGAGGATAAGATAATGTTTGCTTCCAATCTGTTTAAGAACTCAGCACTAGAATGGTGGAACACTATCCTCCAGTCTAGGGGAAGTGACATGGTTTACAATATGGAATGGGAAGAATTTAAAAACATGGTAGAAAGGAAATCCTGCCCTCCCAATTAAAAAGAACAGATAGCAAATAAGTTCTTAACCCTTAGAATGACTGGAGTGGATAGTAAGGGATACACTACGTTATTCTTTGAATATGCTAGAATAGTGCCAACCCTTGCATCACCTGAACCAGTATTAATCTCCCGTTATATCTGGGGATTAATCAGTGAGATTAGGCATGTAGTCAAGGCAGCTAGACCTCAAACTTTAGAAGAAGTTGTAGAACTAGCAAACACCCTGACTGATGAATTAGTATGTATACGAGAAGAAAACCAGAGGAGAAACTTAGCTCAAAAGCTTACCCAAGAATTTCGTTATGGAAATTCCAACCGTGGAAAAAATGTAGGTTCTACCTCTGCACCTTATTGTAAGGCTTGCAAGAAGATGCATTCAGGAAAATGCTCCACTTACTGCAATTTCTGTAAGATACCAGGACACAAGGAAGAAGATTGTATGAAGAAACCTAATTATGGAATGTGCTTCAACTATAGAGAAAAGGGTCACATCAAGCCGAACTGTCCGAAACTAGTTCCAGCCATGAACAACAAGAATACTAAAAATGCTAGAGCATTTGTTCTGACTGTGGAAGAAGCCAAGATGATTCCGGACGTGATAGCCGGTACGTTTTTAGTTAATGATGTTTTTGCTAAAGTATTATTTGACTCTGGTGCAAACCAAAGTTTTATTAATACTTCATTTTGCAAACTTCTTAATCAATCATTAACTAAACTCTCACAAAAATGTCTAGTAGAGACAACGAATGGGGAAACCATTAAGATTTCTGAAATCTTGCAGGGAGCAAGAATAGAATTTTTAAATCAAAAGTTTATTGCAAACCTTTATCCAATGAATCTGGCAGGATTTGATGTTGTATTAGGAATGAATTGGTTAGTAGCCAATAAAACCAGTATTCTATGTGATCAAAAGTCAATCCAAGTAAATTCACCAAAGGGTGAAAAGATCACAATTAAAGGAGATAAACCATCTAGATCCACAAAATTCATCTCTGTAATGAAAACAACCAGTTACGTAAGAAAATGATCATTAGTGTATTTGATTTCCATAATCATTAACCCTAAAGGAAAAGAACTGAAGGATATTCCTGCAGTATCTCAGTTTTCAGATGTGTTTCCCGAAGAGCTACTAGGACTACCACTAGACAGAGAAGTTGAATTCATAATCCAACTACTACCAGGGACAACACCAATTGCCAAAGCACCTTACCGTTTGGCACCCGCGAAAATGCAAGAACTAAAGAAACAGTTAGACGAATTGTTAGAAAAGAGATTCATACAGCCAAGTTCATCTCCATGGGGACCGCCAGTCTTATTCGTCAAGAAAAAAGACGGATCAATGCGTATGTGCATTGATTACCGTGAATTGAACAAGGGCACGATTAAAAATTGGTATCCATTACCGAGAATCGATGATTTGTTTGATCAATTGCAAGGAGCTCGATTTTTCTCAAAGATCGATTTACGCTCAGGATATCATCAATTAAAGGTACAGGAAGAAGATATTCCTAAGACCGCATTTAGAAAAAGGTATGGCCATTATGAATTTACTGTCATGCCATTTGGTTTAACCAATGCCCCGCATTTATGGACATGATGAATCAAATATGTAAGCCATATTTGGATAAATTCATAATTGTCTTTATAGATGATATTCTCATTTACTCTAATAGTAAAGAGGAGCATGCAAAACATTTGCACGCACTTCTAAGTTTATTGAGAAAAGAAAAACTTTATGCAAAGTTTTCGAAGTGTGAGTTTTGGTTAGAACAGGTACAATTTCTTGGACATCTAGTTAATCATGAAGGAATTCATGTGGATCCCACCAAGATCGAGGGAATTACCAAATGGAAAACCCCTGAGTCACCAATTGAGGTTAGAAGTTTCTTAGGATTGGCCGGTTATTATAGAAGATTTATTCAAGATTTTTCTAGAATAGTCATTCCTTTAACTAAGCTAACCTGTAAATCTGTTAAGTTTGAATGGGGACCAAAACAGGAAGAAGCCTTTAGAATTCTTAAGCAAAGACTAACCAATGCACCCATACTAGCGTTACCAGAAGGAACTGAAGACTTTGTGGTCTATTGTGACGCTTCTAAGTTAGGTTTTGGATGTGTGTTAGTGCAACGACAAAATGTTATAGCCTATGCATCCAGACAACTTAAGAATCATGAAGATAACTATTCAACCCATGATTTAGAATTAGAAGCGATAATTTTTGCCCTTAATATTTGGAGACATTATCTTTACGGTAATAAATTCACTATTTTCACATATCATAAGAGTTTAAGATATGTATTCAGGCAAAAGGAGTTGAATATGAGGCAGATACGCTGGATGGAAATATTTAGTGATTATGATTGTAATATCCAATATCATGTAGGAAAGACAAATGTAGTAGCTGATGCTTTAAGTCGAAAGTGTCATGAAAAGTCAAAAAGAGTACGTTATCTTAAATTAAATCTACAGGTAGATTTGAATGAACAAATTAGAGAAGCGCAAGAATCGGTAATCAAGGATGATATTGAGAAATTGAAAGGAACGATTAAGGAATTAGAACAAGGAACATATGGAATTTGGAAATTCCATAAGAAAAGGATGTGGATACCTAAATTAGGAAACCTACGCCACCGTATATTAGAAGAAGCCCACAAGTCTAAGTATACGATGCATCCTGGAAGTGACAAGATGTATCAGGACTTAAGAAAGAATTTTTGGTGGATAGGAATGAAGAAGGATATAGCAGCTTATGTTTTTAAGTGATTAACCTGTTCACAAGTTAAAGTTGAACATAAAAAACCCTCAGGTTTGTTGCAGCAGTTAGAAATCCCCGTTTGGAAATGGGAATTGATAACCATGGATTTTGTTACTAAATTACCCAAAACAAGAAAATGTAATGATACAATCTGGGTGATTGTAGACAGGCTAACCAAGTCAGCTCATTTTCTACCCATGAAGGAAACCTTCAGTATGGAACAATTAGCTAAGCTGTATGTAAATGAAATAGTTTCATTATATGGGATTCCTTTATCAATTATTTCTGATAGAGATAGTCGTTTTACCTCTCATTTCTGGACAAGTTTCCAAAAAGCTATGGGAACCAAGCTAAATCTAAGCACAGCTTACCATCCTCAAACAGATGGACAAAACGAAAGGACAATTCAGACAATGGAGGATATGTTTAGAGCTTGTGTAATTGATTTTGGAGGTAATTGGGACGATCACTTACCATTAATAAATTTTTCTTACAATAACAGTTATCATACCAATATCAATGTTGCACCATTCGAAGCACTTTATGGACGAAAATGCTGAACCCCAGTTTGTTGGGCAGAAATTGGGGAAAAGCAACTATCCAGACCTGAGATAGTGCAAGAAATGGCCGACAAGATCATCCAAATCAAGGAACGACTAAAACCAGCACGTGACAGACAAAAGAGTTATGCTGATAACATACGAAAACCATTGGAATTTCAGGTAGGAGACAAGGTGTTATTGAAAGTCTCTCCTTGGAAAAGAGTAGTCAGATTCATCAAAAGGGGAAAGCTAAGCCCTAGGTATGTTGGACCTTTTGAAATTATCAAAAGAATAGGGCCTGTAGCCTATCAACTACAAATGCCAGAAGAAATGGCAGGAATACATGATGTATTTCATATATGCAATCTCAAAAAGTGCTTAGCTGATGAATCACTGATAGTGTCTCTTAAGGATATAGAGGTAAATGAACAGTTAAAATTTGTAGAAAGACCTCTACAGATCGAAGACAGGAAAGTCAAGAATCTCAAACACAAGAGATTGGTTCTAGTCAAAGTAAAATGGGACTCCAAAAGAGGACCAGAGTACACATGGGAACTTAAATCAGAGATGCAAAGGAAATACCCACACTTATTACAGTAGACCTCGAGGACGAGTTCTAAAACAAGGTGGGGGAGGATATAACAACCCTCCAAAATATTTCTGACACCCCTAATATATTTTAAGTGTCCCTATACGTCTTAAAATACAACCCGTATGCGAAAACCGAGCCCAAAATACCTTATATAATTAAAAATAAAGTAAAAACAATATTTTAACCTCGCTCGCGTGCCGCGAACGTGTTGGAGGTGACCTACGAGGGTCGCGACAGCTCAGAGTCAGGTCGAGCCCCCATGCCGCTACGTGGCAGCCTCATGTCACGCCTAGT
The DNA here is from genome assembly GCA_030545235.1 of Helianthus tuberosus. NCBI lineage: Eukaryota > Viridiplantae > Streptophyta > Magnoliopsida > Asterales > Asteraceae > Helianthus > Helianthus tuberosus. The sequence continues at coordinate 58,477,015 of CM060424.1, read as the reverse complement.
GGCCGAATCAGCCAAGCTAGGACTTACCCTAGCTGGCCTCGCGGGGCGCGAAGACCCCCTCCTTCTCTTACGCAGGGCGAGACGAAGACAAATATCAGCCCTATAAATGGAGGGCATCAGCTTCAGTCCCAAACCGCTCACAATCTCTTTCTCTCTCGAATTTCTATATAGTTAAAATGATTTTCGGGCATAATACCCCCTAAATAACGAAGTTCTGCCTCGTTGTAAGTATCAAAAAAAACCCCGGTTACGTATTAGATACGCTGCCCGATTAATGCAGGGTTCCATAACGGCTGTCGTGGTTCTGCCCGAAATAGTCGTCGGAATGCCGTCTCGGGGAGGGTATTACTAATGTAAATATTGGGTTATTATACTAACGCGTGTGCATTTGTGTAATTAAAAGATAATCACCAGGAAATCCTTAAGGAAAACCCTAAGACAACAATGTGAGTAATCTCCTTTTTGCAAACTGTTTTTACAAAACCTCACTTAATTAATGATATATTAAACAGTGATTGAGTATTTGTATTCTACAATTATCGTCGGTATGTTGGGGTTTTGTATACAAAATTTGTTACTACATTGCGAGTAGTAACATGACCACAAGTCGGGTTGACAATACCGTGGGTGGTAATTAAAGTAGATGGATACAGATGTAATTGCACGACCGCCCTCAATACTGTACAATGGTTTTATTGAACTTGATTAAACTAAGATTCACTCACCACTATTTCCCACTGACAAAATATTTTTAAACGCGTTTCAGGTAGCCAAATGTGAAAAGCCAAATAGAAGCGAGCTGGACAGCACTGAAAGCTTGGAAAAGTGGCTATAAAGTTACCTAAAATAACGAGATGTTTTATTTAAATAAAATAAGGTTTATCCCTATAAAAATGTGTCTACTTGAAACTTGGGAATTTCCCATATGTTTAATATTATAAAAGCATGGTATTTTACTCTGAAAAAAATATTTTCTAACTACGGTCCTGATGTAAATTCCGCTGCCAAAATGATAAACACCGATACCACTGAAACTGGCCGCGGCCTCCCATTCCCGGGTAGTTAGGGGACGAGGGTTGCGACACTAACCTAGCGTTTAAGCTTTGTTTACTCTCCGCCACTAACACAATATCATCGGCAAAAAGCAAGCGCCACAGAACTGTCTCCTGGATAAACTTAGACAACTCATCTAAGACAGCTACAAAAAGAAACAGACTCAACGCAAACCCTTGATGGAGTCCTACCTCCATAGGGAAGACATCAGCATCACCTACAGGTGCACGCAAACTAGTTTCAGTCCTAACATACATATCCCTAATTATGTCTATATATTTCCCTGTAATCCCTCTACACTCCAAACTATCCCAAATCAGCCTACATGGTACATTGTCATATGCCTTTTCAAGGTCAATGAACACCATATGTCGATCCTGCTTCTTCTCCCTATACTTTTCCATCAATCTCCTTAGAATGTGTATTGCTTCCGTAGTTGACCACCCCGACATGAAACCAAATTGGTTCACCGAAACCTAAGTTTCTCTTCTAAGTCTATTCTCAATTACCCTCTCCCATAATTTCATAGTATGGCCTAGTAACTTAATCCTTCTGTAATTCCCACAATATTCAGCGTCCACTTTTTTCTTATATACGAGCACTATGACACTGCTCCTCCACTGACCTGGCATGCTTCCAGATTTGAAAATAAGATTAAACAGAGTAGTTAGCCATTGAACTCTCACATCACCTAAACACCTCCACACCTTAATGGGTATGTTATCAGAACCAACTGCCTTAGCCCTTCCCATATTCCTAAGTGCAACCCTTACCTATCCCCGTGTTATACGCCAACATTGGACTCCTATAACATTTATCTTTTAACTTAAAAAATAGTAAATGAATGGTGATTACACAATGGTGTTTGCAGAGACGTTTGATGGGCTATTGAAACCCTTTTTTCTTTTTCGCCACATTCACAACTCATACGCACATCAATACATTAGCAAGAAAGACAGATGGTCAAATTCAGACGATGGAATGTTGCAAATTACGGTGAACGATGATGGAATGTTGCAAATAAGTTGTTTTGAATATTCGAAAGTTAAAACTTGCATATAACATTTATTTTCTAACTTAGAAAAACAACAATTAATTTGCTAGAAATTATGTAGCATCGTGGCGTTATCATACAATTTTTATATTATATAACTTAAAATAAAGGTCAATAACATATGCCAACAACAAAACAAGCGGCTTAACTTTCAAACTTGACAAAAACAATTTGTAGACTTTCGAAATTGACATTTACACCCTTACACTTTCTAAAAACTTTAAAAAATATCATTTTAACACCATTGAGTTATAACTTTTAAAATTTACCCATCATATTTTCATTATTTAGCTTAAAAAAACTACTTTATCACGTGGTTATTATAGATAAGTGTTGTTATAAATTCACGTTTCGATGTTTTTTTTTTGAAAATGAGCCAGATAAAATATAATGTGTTTTCATGCTTATTTTTATGTATGTTTTCAGTTGGTCTACGCTTTAACATTTTAATGTACGTGTCAGTTAAAGTTATCGTTTTAACGTAACCGACATAAATTAACGTTTCAACATTATTTTTTTCGGACACGAGTATAGTCAAATATAATACTTTTTCATGCATATTTTTGCGTATATTTTCAGTTGGTCTACGTTTAACGTTTTGACGTTAAATGTGTTCGAAAACGAGTCGGGTAAAATATAATAAATTTTCCTTTGATAGTCAAATTCGAGTTATTGTATGTTCTGACACCACTAAGTATTGATGCAAAGTCAAGGAGGGTGTAGTAGTAGTTAGGTGGCACGCTTACTAAACGAACCAACTCAGATTTGATTCGTTTCTTTTGTAACCATAATGTTTTAGATTAAAGGGGTTGGTTAACGTACAATACTCCTTAACGTACGATGCGCACGAGATGAATATAAAACTCAAAACCCTAATCACGCATGTTGAAAAAACATAACCACATGTTGAAAACTATAATCACGCATGTATAAAATCAGAAATCACACGTAGGGTAAAACCCTAATCACGCATATTATAAGTTAAATATTGTATTTTACACCTTGACTAGATTTTAAAACAAACGGCAATTAATTAATTGTATAATACGGCCCCTAGTTTGTTCTTCCACGGCATGTCCCCAATTCCCATTCATCTAAACAAACTATTCTCTTCCAAACCCTAACCCTAACCAACCAAAATCAACGATTATTCGAATCAATCAGCTTCAATTCGCACTTGATCTCATAACAATCATGCCGATTTAGCTCGTGGATTCATTCAGATATGGCGACATCGAACACAAATCAGCAGCTCGCGCTGGTAGTATCCTCCAACACTACGACGTCGTATGAGGAGTTGTTGGAGTCTCAGAAAGAACTGATAAGCAACCAGATCTGTGAGCTGCAAAACATCGTTTCCAAACAATGCAAGCTTACCGGTGTCAATCCGTTATCTCAAGAAATGGTGCGTGTTAGCTGCAATTGGTTGGCGTTACATTCGCAATTTGAATATTATTATTTTATAAACTGGAGTTTGTTTAATTTATTTATTCATAGTGTCAATTGGTGAGTTCTGTTAGATGATAAACTGGTGAGAAAATATATTGGGAGTATTATTGTAGGAGGAAATTTTAAATGATAGCTTCTGTAAGATTTGACATGCCGTTCGGTTAGCGAAAAGGGATGCAGGTGGACCGAGCTGGACTAGTTAGATCATATTTGTTGCATAGATAGTTTCTTAATTCTTAGTTATATAGGGGTGGTGTGCACGATATAGTTGTATTACGAGTTTCCACTGTTACTCGACTTTGTAGCTTAACATACATATACTGTCAACCGGTTGTTTTATATTATTTACTTTGTTGTATGACCTTTGCAATCACCAAATTATAAATTCGTATTGTTTTTGTATACTGTGTTGATCTCATGTTTTGCTGTTTATGTGCAGGCAGCAGGGGCTCTTTCAATTAAAATCGGTAAGTTTCGTAGTTGCTACAGGTTTGTTATTAAACAGTTATGTAAAACAGCGTCAAATTCTTTACGTACTTATAGTGTCATAGTCCTGATTAATAATATCTCATAGTTCTTTACCACCTAATTTTAGCTGTATAAATAGGAAGAGTTTCATTTTACGATGATTTACAGTTTTTGAGGCATAGCTGTCATTAAAGGTTTAGTGTATAAGTACATGGGAAGGTCTGCAGCAGTGTGCATTTATAATTTTTGTGCCTTACAAATTGTTTTACTTTCAGGGAAAAGACCCAGAGATCTATTGAATCCCAAAGCGATAAAATACATGCAATCAATTTTTTCTGTTAAAGATGAAATAAGCAAGAAGGAAATGCGAGCAATTGGTGCTCTTTTTGGCTTGACAGCGACGCAGGTTTTTATTTATTTTCCCTCTTCTGCTTTCACTGTTTATATTACGGAGTAACTCAAGTGTTTGCATTGTTTAGTTTATTAAAAGCAATTTGTAATTCTATGTCTCTAAGTTATTAGTAATAATATATTTAATTATAATAATCTGAAGGTGAGGGACTTCTTTAATGCTCAACGAGCAAGAGTTCGGAGATTTATTCGATTATCTAGGGAGAAAGCGGTCCAGTCAGCAGAAAGTGTGCAACAGCATGACGAGTCAATGAGCTCTAATGTGGACCCACCTAATAACCCAGTTCCTTTGAACGCTGTGGGCCCATCAAGTATCGAAGCACCTTCTTGTTCTGCACAAGATGAGGTTTTACCTGATACAGATGAGTCAGAGAAGTATTTTATTGCTCATATATTTGATCTTCTGCGGAAAGAAGAAACATTTTCTGGACAAGTCAAATTGATGGAATGGATCTTGCAAATACAAAATGCTTCAGTGCTCTATTGGTATTATTATACTACTACTACTACTACTACTACTATTATTATTATTATTATTATTATTAGAGTAAAATGCACGGATAGTCCCTGTGGTTTTGCAAAGTTTCAGCTATAGTCCCCAGATTTTGGAAATTACACTCATAGTCCCTGTGGTTTGACAGTTTGTTACGCGGATAGTCCCTGGAGTGGATGGGGGTTAGTTTTCTCAGTTAAGTCCATCTGAAATTACTTATTTACCCCTCTCTTCAAAAAAATAAAAATAAAAAAACAAATAACCCCAAACTTAATAACTTAATACCCATCATCATCATCATCATCATCTTTAATACCCAGTCACCACTGTCAAGAACTTCATAACTATACCCATCTTCATCTTTAATACTCATCATCATCATTACACACCCCAAACTCCACCGCCAACACCTGCAAATCTAAACCCTAATTCATAAACTTCAACCGCCAACACCTGCAAAATCCCAAATTTGGGGAAAATTCTTAAAACCCTAGAAAACAGAGGTACGGAAAAATGCAAAATTGGGGCAAAATTAACAAACTTGGTGAATCAAAACGGTTCTAGGATTAAAGGTGTTTCGATTTTAGCACCAAATCGAAGCGCATTCTCATCAATTCATCAAAATTCCCAAAATGAAACGAAAATTGTTATGAACACTATAAAACCCTAATTGGATAAATTACATACCTGACCACAAACATCGTCACAGATATCATCTCGCTTCTTGTAAGTAGAATAAACATCAGCCATCACGAACACTAAATTCACCAATCGAAGAAGAATCACAGCTCAAATCAACATAAAAAAAATCAAGATTCAAAAACCCCAAATTCAGGGGTTTAATCCTCTGTTTAAATTAGCAGAAACCCAGATAGAAACCCATGAATTAAACGAAACAAAACACTGAATTCTTCCATAATAACTTTGGGTCTTCGAATTCTAGCCGTTTAGTTGTTTCAATGGCTCTGTATCTGAAACAGAGGAATGGTGTGTAGATACAGATTCTGTATGTATATATATACATGCAGAGGAGGTTTATCTGTATGGAGAAATTGAAGAGCCAAGGTTAATCCTGCTTTTCATCATATCTTTTTATCATAAAAATTGGAATAAAAAGTTTAAATTTTCAAGAGCAACCGAAGAATCTTTTTTTTTTTTTGAACAGCAAACATCATCTTTGCAGGTGTTGGCGGTGGAGTTTGGGGTGTGTAATGATGATGATGAGTATTAAAGATGATGATGGGTATAGTTATGAAGTTCTTGACAGTGGTGACTGGGTATTAAAGATGATGATGATGATGATGATGATGATGGGTATTAAGTTATTAAGTTTGGGGTTATTTGTTTTTTTATTTTATTTTTTTAAAGAGAGGGGTAAATAAGTAATTTCAGATGGACTTAACTGAGAAAACTAACCCCCATCCACTCCAGGGACTATCCGCGTAACAAACTGTCAAACCACAGGGACTATGAGTGTAATTTCCAAAATCTGGGGACTATAGCTGAAACTTTGCAAAACCACAGGGACTATCCGTGCATTTTACTCTTATTATTATTATTATTATCCATTGGTGTAATACTGTAATATGCTATATGTCAACGGTCCAATCATTCTTCAAGGAAATTGCAGGTTTTTGACGAATGGAGGTGTGATGATCTTAGCTTCATGGTTGAGTCAAGCAGCAACGGAAGAGCAAACAACTGTTCTTCATGTCATTCTCCGGGTACATAGACTGTTCGAAATATTATTGATGCATATGTAGTTTTTTTAAATATTTAGAAATGTATTTTATCTACTAAATGGCGCCACCTTTAGGTCCTTTGTCACCTGCCATTACATAAAGCTCTCCCAGCACACATGTCAGCAGCATTGCAAAGTGTCAATAAACTCCGGTTTTACCGAAAATCAGGTGTGTTTTCTTTTGTTGGTATCATCAAATTGTTGAAACATGTCTTTTATATTTGCATGTCCTTTTCTTGTATGGTAAAACCCTTTTTGTGGAGCGTAATTCATGTATTTTGTAGTTTTTTTTTTTCATATTTGAATCTCATAATCTGATTTGAAGATCAGATATCTCAAACAGGGCAAAAAGTCTATTGTCTAGATGGAGCAAAATGTTCGCAAGAAGTCAAGCTATGAGAAAACCTAATGGTAACATATCCTCTGTTGATGCTCAGAATGAGATGCTACTGAAGCAAAGGCAAGTCTATCTCCGTGTTTATGCTTTGGCTGAAATTACTATCAATTGTTCTATACTTTTATATTCATTGTTGCTTTATCATTGTGTATAGCATTGGTGAAATTATGGAAAATGAATCATTGGAGTCAAGAATTGACAACCCTGTGAGTCATTCTCTCTCTCTCTCTATATGTGTGTGTGCGCGCGCGGCTGCGCGGCTGCGCGGCTGCGTGTGTATGTGTGTATCCCATCCTCCATCCCACACAAGTTTCTTCAGTTTGAGTTGCTTCTTTCCTAAGAAACACACTTTTTGATTAAGAGATATGAAAGTTACAGCTCTTAAGTTCTCGAGTCCAATTATTGTTACATCAGCAACAACATGTTTCTCATTTATTTTTTTCTCACTATCTACATAGCCATTTGTAACTAGAAATTTTTACCAAAGTTTATAATAGTTGTGATCACACTTCGTAGTTAGAAATGACTCATTTGACAATTCAAGTTAAAAAATATCCACTTTCTTGGAAGTAATTACTATTACTATTAAAAACTTTGAATGCATTGTTTGCTAATTTTGTTCAAAGTTTTCTTTGTTAAACAGGGAGCTATATATCCATTGCAAGAGAACCCTGAAAACTCCAGGTATAAAGCAAGTATAATACATGTTTCAAAAAGTGTGCAACATCAAGCAAGTATAATTGCCCCAAAGCGCCTTGCGGTTTCTAAAACCAAGAGTTTACTGAAGAAGTTCAGATGCAATTACGAGAGCTTTTTGGTTAAAGGGCGCTTAACCCTAATTCTTGATTTTGCTATTTTCTCACAGGCCACAGTCCGTCAAGTTGCTCACAGGGCCTTCTGATGATTCAAATATGAAGCTTCTAAGAGGTGTATCTTCATCTCGTATCCTTGGGATTTTATGTGTTTTCCCATGGGAACTGGTAGTATTAGCAAAAATGGCATAAAATCTAACAGATTTGTGATAAAAAAGTGTGAGTATTAACTGTTGGTTCGTACATGATTACTCAACTCCATGAATGCGCTTGTTACTGGTGACTAATATTAAAAACCCTTGTACAATTGAACACACACACACCTGACATCTTAGAATACAATGTCTTTCCCAACATATGTCGCTTCTCTTTAAATTTAACATATGATTTTGTTAGAAATAGATAAATTTGTAATATTTATCGAGTTATTAACTGGTGATTCAAATAGTACTAAGATTTGAAGAGTGTGGAACTTCGGTGCCATTTGTTTAACTATTTGACATTAACTTATAGCTGTTGTGTGTATGTGTATTAGAGGTTTAGTGCATTATCGATGCAGCTTCACTTTATCTTAACAGAGAAGCTTGCATTCGACTGTATAAAAGCTGATGCTATAGTTATAACAAAAGATGATTTTAAAATAAAACTTTATTCAATGAACATGCTTAGTTAGTGATTAATGGAAACCACACAAAAATATTGCAATAAAGCTGATGCTATAGTTATAACAAAAGAGGATTTAAAATAGAACTTTATTCAATGAACATGCTTAATTAGTGATTAATGGAAAACACACAAAAATATGGCAATCAAGTTACTTTGAATCAGGAGAAAATGTTTAAGCAGGAAAGAGCTCTGACAATGTGGAATGTAGACATCCATGAAGGCATGAAGGTTGCAAGTCACTACTATTACAGAGATATCACTAAAGATTTGGGTGTTTGTCTCATACAACATGCGCTTAACTAACTATAATCTGATAACTGAATTATGCTCTAAATTTAATGTAGTTCCAATAAGAGAAACTGGTAAAGATTGCATAGTTATTACCTTGACTAGATATCAGATACCAGGGAACGTAGAAAAGTACAGCTCGTGGAGCAACCGGGCCAAAAACCAGCTAATCGCGGTCCACAAGTTACCAGGATTGTTAATGCAAACCAGGGGCGTCCACTTTCAGCCGATGATATACAGAAAGCCAAAATGCGGGCCCAGTTCATGAGGAATAAATACGGGGAAAGCTACAAAAGCCCTCATGTGAAAACTGAAGTCTCGCGGGCTAAAGCTCATGTTCATCCTAAAGTTGAGGAAGATGTTACTTCATCTTCTAGCATGACACCTGTAACCGCTAAACCTCATGTTCAGCCCAAAGTAGAGCCCAAAGTAGCGGAACACAAGTCACCTGTGAAGCGCGGGTCAGGTGATGAAATGCAGGCGCTTCTGGTGCATTGTAAGGAAATAATGGACTCAGAGGAACCTGTGTGGAAGAAGTGCAAGAGATTGCAGATATCATGGGCGGTCCCACCGGGTACATTCACTTGTTATTAAATCTCAGTTTTTTCTTTTTCGTTTTCTTTTATGATGCTGACTGTTGCAGGTTCGATGGATTATGCGGTGTTGTATAGGTGGTTCTGCTCATGCTAAAAATTACTTTCTTTTACCGTCTAGTTAAAAACCCCTTTAAATAAGCATTATGAATGACTGAATCATTAACGTCATGTTTTATCTTTATCTGGTAAAATAAAAATAGCTAAAAAGGAAACGTGTCTAACGAGTCAAAGTTCAAAAATTGTTCAAAGTGTGTCTTCAATGTTCAATCGCTTACCTCTCGTTGAGTTGATTGCAAGTACTGTGAATAACGATAATAAATGAAAAGTATATCTTTTAAAAGCATTTATATATATTTCTTTTAATATTGCAAGTACTCGCTTGAACCATCATTATATACAATATACCCGTGCATGATCTGTCATGTCATGTTTAGCGTTCCTGGGATCAAGTTATAATTTAATGTAAGTAATAGATTTTTGATTATATAATCGGGATGCAATTTGTTTCCTTGTTGATCATTTGGGTGTTCTTTTATATCATGGTTGTTTATGAGCTGGTGAAATTACCGTGGTGATGCTTTTGGTGTTTTGACATATAAACTGTAAACCTGCTGAGTATACGAGTCCGAAACGGGATGTGGATATTGGCTAGTATTTATCTAATTCTCACATGTATTGTGATATTCAATACGATAAATTGGTTGTTTGATCATGTTGACTTAAGAGTTTGCCTATACTATTTTGATATCAAAGAGTGATTCTGAACCAGTATTACAGTGAGCCATATGCACTGCTTCTAACAAGACAGTGTGTAGGTCAACTCAAGTCGCATTTTACTTTAGAACGATTATTTATGTTTCTCTCCAATTCTATGCAGAAATGAAAATCAATAAAGAGTGGAGTGTGTGTTCTGGTGAAAACAGCAAAGAAATCGACGTCCAAAACAACCGTATCAAACGTGAAAAAGAAGTTTTCTACACCATGCCTATTGAAATCCCACCAAATCCCAAAGAACCATGGGACCGAGAAATGGACTATGACGATTCACTAACACCCGAAATCCCTACCGACCAACTTCCCGACGATGATGACAGTATGGTGGCCCAGCCCGCAGAAATGGCCGGTGACCGTACAAGCAATTATGCAGCGAGTACAAGTACACTAGCCGAAAATAACAATAGGAACATGCCTGGACCTGATCTCGAATTACTAGCAGTGTTGCTTAAAAATCCGCAAATTGTATTCGCACTCACTGCTGGTCAAGGTGGGAGTTTGACCAATGAACAAATGGTTAAGCTTCTTGATGCAGTCAAGGCTAACGCGGCAAGTGGTGGCTCGATTAATACTCTTGTTAATGGGTTAGTTGAAAGGAAAGCAGAGGAAAAAGTTGAAGTTTCACTACCATCTCCAACTCCCTCCAGCAACCCTGTAACGGTGCGTCGTCAATTATATGCACGTCATCATGTTTTGTACGAAATCATATTGTTTCGTGAAATTTTCAAAGATTTTATTCTTATTTTTTCTGCCTTTATGATGACTTTTATAATCAACAAGAAATGCATAATGCCTGTGGATCGGTTAAAAGTTTCTAACATAAACCAATGGAGTGGTGGTCCATTGGCAAAGGCAAAGCCTTTAAACACCTTGGGAGGGGGAGGTCTTGGGTTCAAGTCCCACAGACGACAGGAATAAAAGAAATTTGCCGTTCCAAAAAAAAAAGGTTTCTAACATAAAAGATTGGTAATTGCTCTAAAAGCATTAAATTGTAAGGCATGTGTAAAAGTAGTAATAACATAAAATGGAATCAAAATGAGATTTTATGTATAAACGTTTTATTCAAATAAATTTTGGGTTCTGATCTTTCTCATTTTGATTCAGAGTGGATGGCGGACGGAAAGTGCTAAAAATCCATTTTCTCGACAAAGTGTGACGGTTAACGGTGACGCTTATGCCATTCCAGGAGTTTATTATCAAGAAACAACCCAACCTACGGTTGCTCCGATTACACACCAGAGATTTTCCAATTTGGTCCCTGACCGTGGAAGCGTTCCGGCGGCCATCAATGGTTTGCCGACAGCTAATTTGACCCAACAAGCCATCTCTCCGGCGGTACATCAGAGGTTTCCCGATATGGTCCCTGACCAGAGGAACATTCCGGCAGCTGGCCGTGCATATTCAAACGCCTACTACTTGCCGGAACACGGTGGGTCCCAAATACAGCCTCAACGGCAAGTGGTGCCCGAGCCCCGGTTATCAACGATTCAGTCTTGGGCGGGCCAGGAAAGTTTAGCGTCGAGTCCGTACTCTACTATGGAGCCTAGTACGACATACAATACATATGGCAATACATATGGTACAAGAGAATTTGCACAAACAGGCCCGTCACTTGCGGGTCCATCACGTGTGAGAAACGGAGGATACCGAGACGGGCCTGGGTTTGAATCTTGGAGCCCCAACAATAGTCCGGTTAGGTCTCATGAATATGTTGATGGTTGGGAATATTCAGACCCACATGGCCGAATTTACAATCATAGACCAGAGATGTCGAGAATGCAACATGATATTTCTCGGTATCGAGATCAGGGTGGTAGGAATGGTGGTTCACACTGGCGGGATAGGAGGAGATGACTTGGGTATTATGTTTCGATGGTAGGTTCTAACGCCGGTGATTGGTTTACGGTCATTAACCACCTGAGATATTTTTGCTGCCAAAAAAAAAAAAAAAAAAAAAAAAACAATTGAAAACTATTAAGTTTGTAGGTAGGGATTTCGGTTAGACCACTAAAAAAATTCTCATCTCTTGATTGATTTCAAAGGCCAAAAGAAAGAAAATAAACACAAGTTTGGGCATCACTAATGGGTTAAATGTGTAAAATTTATGAATTGGTTAGAAAGAGTTTGACCAAACATTCCACGAAAGTATTAAAGATCTCAATTGTATTGAACTAACTAAATGGTTATTTAAGTCGATTACACAAATGATACTTGTATTTTCATATTGCAAGTTTGATTGATTATGTATATGTATACGTGATTCACCGCATCATTTAAAAAAACTACATAGTATACCTAATTTGTGTATGTTCTTTTTGCCTTCGCTCACTCTAATCACCACCCATGCCCAATTGGACTTCTCTTGATGGCAAGGCAAGTAGTGAAGTTCAATTTATAGTGTACAAAAAATGCAAATTTATGTAAACATTTTGCCTAGGCATTTCGGTTATAATTGTGCATGTCATCTGACTGCTTGTTGTGAATTAGAAATGAGTTAAAAATGCGATATGGAGACGTGCATGATTAAGCCATTTAAACAATAAAATCAAACACAAACATTATATACAAATTTACACGTGCACATCTAAGTAACCATACACAATACAACAATTTCTTATATAACCAAAATGCACATATATAATAAAACAATAAATACATGATACAATACATAGGAAATTAGAAATATGCACGTATGCATAAGTTACTTTCTTGATTGAGTGATGTCAATCCAGAATTCAAGTCTTTGGATGGGAGATCTTCAATAGACACACTCTGCGACTATTTGTATGAATAGTTGTCAAGAGAAAAAGAACCACATACCAAACATTCATGGGCAGCTTGACGATGCCGGTCTAAAGTAACTTATTTTTTCAATTTTTTGTTATAACTGGACGTGAACTCTCGTCTTGTTGCAGTAATATTTGGGTCGTGAGTACATGTGTTTGGTAGAAAATATCATCGGCCTCGGATGCCGAGGGCAATGAAGATGATACGGATGATTATGCCAATATAGATGAAAAATATATTTGGATTTATAAATACAAACTAGAGTTTTTTTGATGTGTATGCTAAAACCCTCAGAGTGGCTCTATTTAATTATATTCCTTCTATATCTCAATTCCATTTATTTAATATCCTATATGGATTTGTGAGGTAATTATAATCGAGTTTTTTATTCATTCAACAACCAGCCCAACAACCAATTTAGGTTTTTAAACATTATCCACGCCAATTGCCACACTTATGGGGAAGCTTTTCATCCCTCACACGACCACGTAGTGTGCCGGTGACCATGTGCCAGTATGGCATACTCACGCTAGTACGCCGCCTGGACTTATAATAATAATAATAATAAAAAAAAAAAAAAAAAAACATGATATAAGGCTATACGGGGCGCATGCGAGGAGTGGTGTGGTGAAGAGGTTTGCTGCGGGGGGCACACCGCCGCCATCATATTCACCGCGCGGGGTGAGATGAATTCGGTGGATATTCACCGCTTGGGAATATGAACGTTGGAAGGAGACGTTTGATGTTCAACGGCCATATAGCCGTTATTTAAAAAAAGTTTTTTTTTTTATATATTAAAACTATATAAACCCAACCCCTTTTAAACAAATTCACACCAACCCATTCCTTCATTTATCCTAAAACTAAAAATCTCTACCCCTATTTTAATTAAAAAAAATGGTAGAAGAAATACCATTGTTTTTCCCACCCGATAGCAGTGATTCATCCGATAGTAGTATATTTTTTTTTCCAAAATCTCATCGATGAAGCCGAACTACAAGATACGTGCACATCTAGTAAGAAATGTTTTGTTTGTCGTGATCGTGAGAGTGGCCACGAAACCCTTATGAAGGATTATTTTGTCAAGGACCCGAAATACAACGAAAATATTTTTCGTCATAAGTTCCCTATTGGTGGAATCCGACGAAGAGTAGTAATTTTAGTTGGTTTAATCTAGTTTAGTTTAAGTATTTTTAATTAATGTAATGTTTTTTATTTTATTTTTAATTTAACTAGGTAGTTCCCACCCGCGCGTTGCGGCGGGGAACCAACCAGTTTTGCATAGCAAAGTTCATTAAAGATTTCCTGTTGTGAGTTGCAAAAGGGAAAAACTATCATTTTGCACTAAGTTGTTAGATATTTTAACAAAGTTGAAGTTATAGTTTAAACATGTTAATGACAACCACATCTAATCAACCCTGCTGCTAATTTGTGAATCAACTATTCAATTCTACAAAATAATTATACGTGTAACAATATAACATTACAACCAACTCTAGTATCCATTTGCCCAATCCATATTATTCTAACCCAGCCCACTCAAAGCAAAAAAAAAAAAAAAAAAAAATACAAAAGCATCTGTGCCCCATTCTCACATACCCTTAAAGCTAACGGTAGGTTCATATTTTTCGGTAACACAGGAGTTGTTATCCTATAGTTTCTCAAGCCGCTAAAATCCACCATTGTTGCACCAGGGCGAACAACATCCACCATTTTCATTAGTTTCTCCACATTCATCTGCCATAAACACATACATAACATCAACACAACAATTACCAACATGAACAGACATAAAAAAAATATCAGGTTGAACCCATCTGATGTCATTGTAGATTTGAAGTTTAGTATTTATTTATAAATTTCAAAAAAGTCAAATTCTTCTAGTTTGACTAATTTTGTATATGCAAATTTCAAAGTAAACATGAGGGTTTTGAACCCTTTATATGGATACAAAGATTAATGCTTTAGAAACTGAAATCTGTGGCAAAGTTTGAACAATCCAGCATCATAATGCATATGTAACGACAAACTCTTACAAAACATGATTAGTTTTTTTTTATTTATTAATTTTACTTTTATGTTAGTATTGAACTATTTTATTTTTATTATTTTACTTCAAATTTAGATTCAGTCATTCTTTTAAACAATCTTAAATTACGAATTACTTTTAAAGCCGATCATATAACGCAAATTTTGGCCAACAATAAGACAAAGATTATAAACAGTAAAGACGGACCAACATAGATTGGAGACATAAGTGAAATTGGTTAATAGGAAAAAGAGGTGAGGTGTGGGTTCTTACCATCGTTGCCGGAAACAGAAGGACCTTGAGCCGCCACCGTCTTTACCCGCCCCATCATAAGAACACCACCATTTGTAGCAAAATAGTCTGCAAGGTATAGGACAAATCGTTAGTGACTTCAACCATACACTTTGGAGATTAGTTGAAAATTGCATCAGAAAGGAATTTCTAATCCATACAACCCTACATATTCAACACTACTCCCATTTTGTTAAACAGTATATTTGATCTTGGTTATGTGATTCTCAAAATATATTTACATTTTACGCAAGTAAGTTCCTTTCTGAGTGGGATATTATTGGGCATCTTTATTTCTTTGTTTATGTTAATTTCCTTGCCATTCCTTAGGTGACATCCATTCATGTATAGGATGTTTGATCGAGATGATTCCAAAAAAGACACCAGTTATAACGTAAAAATACTTTATTTAAGCATAACCAGAGTTGAAAAAAAAAATGGCGAAAGTAGCAAACCTCCAAATTTTGTTGACTGTTCTGGTTGCTCATGTGCATATGTAAGGTTGTAAATTCACTTGTCTGGTAATTAAGAAGGTAGCTTGCATCAAATCTCAAATAAACGACAATGATTATACCTAATTCATGTAACATAACACATCGACCCATACCAAAAACTATACACTTATGCCTTGACCTGGGAATTCAGCAAACTGTTCATGAAGATAATATTATATCCTACAAGCCTATTGATCAAAAGTTGTTGCCACCTAGAGATTGTAGGATAAGAAACAACAATTATAAATGCGCAGTGTAAAATACCTGAAACCTTTGATAACTTCGAAGAGTAATAATATCAGTATAACCAACCAGATTTTCTAATTAACGACTTTATCAAAGATGGAAGCAAAAACTTGAAAAAAGGGGGATGGTAAGTACCTTAAGTGCCAGAAACTACCATCGTCGACGCCCCCATGCTGTGATGATATCCATTCGTCAATAGAACCACGATCGGAATTGCCGGTAGTCGGTTCATTTACCCTAACCCGTATAAGTTAAGCTTTCAAAATTGTAAGACAACAAAGTTAATAAACATGGACTAAACATTTGTGTACAAAACTTATATCACCAAATCCAAATCCAAATCCAAATCCAACAGTTACATTACGAATCAATCACACAATTTGAAACTTTAGAAATCGGAAAACATAAACATCAACCTCAGTAGCACCTAAATTCTCTATAAGAGTAATCTTGTTCCCTATAAATCAAACAAAATACACACATAGATAAGTGAAAACAGAAACATGATTTGAATTGTAAATCAGGTCAAACTGAAAACTCAAAGGATGAGGAGAGTAACCTAGAAGATCTAATTCACGGTTGATGGAACCCTTAACGCCACCACAGTGTCACTGTCGCCAACGTCTCTCTGCCCGCTCTCCTCTCTCTCTCTCTCTCTCTCTCTCTACCGTATGAGATTTAAAAAAACCGGCCACTGTCGTGGCTCTGCCATCTCTCTCTCTACCGTATGAGATTTAAAGAAACCGGTCGCAGCCACCGTCGTGGCTCCGCCACCAGGGGCGGCCCTGCTTCTGCCAGCCCTCACTCTCTCTGCCAGCCATGGTGATGAAGCTTCTCCCATCTTTCTCTAGATTCTGCCGCTGCCCCCTCTCTTCCTGTTCTCTCTCTTTTTAGGCTGATTAGAGAAGACACGCGTTCGAATGGGGGATGACCGCCCAAATAGGTCAATGAGAAGAAACCAGACACACAAAACACTATTCATTTCCCTTCATCTATTAATAGATATATTAATAATAATTAATAGATATTAATGTAACGTTTTTTTTAATTTATTGTACTTTTATTTTGGTAAAAATATGTTTTATTTATTAATTTAATAGTTAAAAAAAGGAAAAAAAAATACTTTCCCTCCATCTCATGAGGGGTACACCCCTTATGCTTTTTACCAAGAGGGGAGTTAAAGAGGGGAAATGACATGACAATATGTGATTGGGTCGGTGGAAATTTCCCTCCACCTCATGAGGAGTGCACCCCATAACTCTTAAATTATTAATTAGTACTTACCCAAAGTTTGTTTTTATCTAAAAGATGAACTTTAAACATTTGTATTTCTTTTTGTTCAAGGTTCCTAAATTTTGAGGTGTTATTCTAGAAACATCGCTGTACTCATGACGTGACATTGTTCAACGTATCTGAATTCTAAGACTAAAGGGTATGGGGGCCGGCTAGGCCCGGCTAGGACCGGCGCCGGTCCCCCACACCACCCCACTTAGCCCCGGCTCGGCCCAAACGGCCCCCATGCGCCGGTTGAGATGTGGCCCCACTTGAATATTATATTTCCATTTTCAATTTAAATACCCTCTCTCTCATCCTTTTTCAATTTAAACACTTAGACAATTATAAAATAATGAGGTGGGGTAGCCTCATCCTCCATCCCCCTCAAATATGAAGGAGGCCCATCCCACACGAGCCGGTGACGTGGCGCTGAAGTGGCGGCTCATCCCCTCCAAGCCAATCCTCTCCATACCCTTTAGTCTAATACAATCAATTTTCTTTTAATTAATAGTTTATTAGGTTAGATGCATCTGTACTATATAAACACATGTATTACACGACTTGAATTACGGGTAAGCAGAAAACTGAAATAAACGAAATGTAACCGAAATAACCGACAAAACAGAACCGAAATAATCGAACCGAAACAAAAACTGAGGTTCGGTTTTCGGTTTTTTTATAACCGAAAATTTCGGTTTGGTTTTCGGATAACTGTTTTGAATAACTGGAAAAACACGAACCGAACCGAAAAACATTATTTTTATGTAGTTTAAATTGTTTAAGTGTTTAACTCTTACTATTACAAATAATTAATTTTATTCTTGAATATTAAATATTTATATTAAAAACATTAACATGTTTATTTATAAATGAGCTGATTTATTTATTGCTATAACAAATAACAAAATTTAATATAAAATTTAAATAATCTTCAAAGTATTATAAAAGAAAATGTCCTAATAAAAACTTTGAAGAAACATAAAAATAAAATAGAAGGCTAGGTTTATGGGAACATCATTAGTTAAAAAGGTTAAGTATAATAACTTAAATGTAAACATATAAGAAAGATTCTTAAATTTTAAATTACACTTTTTATTTTTTTGAATCTTACATACTTTTGTTTCAAAAATCGAAATAACCGAAAAACCGAACCGAACCATTGTAGAAACCGAACAGTTTACAAAAACCGAAAACCGACATTTCGGTTTCGGTTTTGGTTTTGCCAAAAAACCGAACCGAACTGTGCACATCCCTATCTTGAATATATATAATGTAATCAGTTAACAACACAATCATCAAGATACGTTTTTGGGAAAAAAATGAACTTTGATTTGCTATTTACATATTATAACATTTACTTTGTTTTTATTATTTATTTATTATTAGGTTATAAACCTATGTATTACAAAAGTTATAACATTTTACTTTGTGTTTTTAATTTATTAATATGTTAATAGCGTGTGTGTTACACGTGGTTGGATCAACAAAATATTAAATAAATTAAAAGATAAGCAAAAAAAATAATAAAATAATGATAAAGATAAAGATAAAGATTATATATCAATAAGAGTTAATTACTGTTTCCGTCCATGTGGTTTGTCAAAAATCACTATTTCAGTCTATTAGTTTAAAAATTGCGATTTCAGTCCCTGTGGTTTCACTTTCGCAACCATTTCAGTCCACCTTGTAACCATTTCAGTCCCTGTACTTACAGATTAAATGGATTGAAATGGTTACGAAAGTGAAACCATAGGGACTGAAATGGTTACGAATGTGAAACCACAGTGACTGAAATCGTAATTTTTAAACTAATGGACTGAAATAGTGATTTTTGACAAACCATAGGGACGAAAACAGTAATTAACTCTATCAATAATATTAGTTGAATCCTTTTAAATAGTTGAAAGTTCAACAACAACCATACCCAGTCTATCCCACAAATAGCAAAAGCTATTGAAAGGGTTTGGGTAGTCGAAAGTTCAACAACAACCATATCCAGTCTATCCCACAAATAGCAAAAGCTATTGAAAGGGTTTGGGGAGGGTAGAATGTATGCGAACCTTACCTCTGTCCTTGTGGATAGAGAGGCTGCTTCTAGAGAGACCCCATCTCAATACAAAAGTACAAAGAAAAACCGAACTGACAATTGAAGTAGAGAGCTACCAAAAACTAAAGTACATAGACAAGCCAAACGGACAAATAAATATAGAGAGCTACAAAAAACAAAAGACATAATGATATACACACAACAAAAAAAAAAAAAAAACAAAATTATCATAAAACAACATATAAACATAACTAAAAGAAGGTAATCACATACAAGGTCCACCTAGAAAGTAGGGAATCTAGACCCTTAAAACAAAGCTCGAGACAAATGTAGCCTCTCCTAAAAGTCCTTGACCTTAGTTTTACGCATCCACAAACTCCTATCCTGGACCATGTCCTCAGAAAGGTGCAACGCTAACAAATCTTTCCTAATTTGCTCATCTCATGTCAATTTAGGCTTGCCTCTACTCCTCTTCCCCTTTACAATGAGGATTTCCACAGTTCTAAATTGTGGAATGGTCAAATGAGAAGAAATTATTTGTAAGAAGAAAAAAGAAAAAGTTTTAACCAATAAGAATTTTTCATTTTACTTCATTTAATATTTGTATTTAATTTTATTCTCAGGATATATTGGTAAACTTACATAGATCATTAATTTGTATTATTCCTCTTTGATAACTAAGTAAATTAAATTTGTAACTCTTTTTCAAAATATATTTACTTTTTTCAAATTAAAAAAATAACTTAATATAAACTGTAGAATAAAATTTTATAATGTGTAGGATATATGTAGGAAAATTTTGATTTGTATAGGTTTTGTAGATTATATGTAGGATAATTAATGATTAGTTGACTAATTAATTGAAAAGAGAAAAATTAATTAGATGAATTATAAAGGAATTAATATTTTACCAATATGTCCTTTCTTCTTTCAATAATTTTCTTATCTTTTTTTATTAAATATATAGATATAGATATAGATAAACGTCGACTTAAATTATGGGATAACTTAGACTTAAATTATTGGATAACTTGATAAATTGTTTTAAAGTTACAATTTTTAAGATAAAAAATAAATAGATATATGGCCGGAAAACTAGGTGTAATGTCTCGTATTTTTCATTCTTTCCATTTTTAATGTAATTCATATTATCCATTCATTCCCTTGTAATTTGAGACTTGATCATAAGGGAAAACACTTTTTATATTATTTTTGCCTAATTATTCTTGCATGATACGTAAACAATCACGAATACATATTTTTAACTCAAAATCAAGCCATACATCGAGATTATATTTTCTTTAAAATGTTATTCATACGTGTTTTATTATAATACATGCTTACATACACCTTAAAATATCCAAAACATGCTTAACATTATAGTTTATGGTAGGGGTGTGCACGGTTCGGTTCGGTTATTAGCATTATCCGTAACCGTAATCGAAGTCGTCGGTTAATCGGTTCGGTTAATTCAGTTAATTTGTCGGTTTTCGGTTCGGTTAATTTTCGGTTAATAACCAATTCAAACAAGGGCAATTTTTTGTTTGCTTAGAAATACATGTAATGGAGGTATAAATACATAAAATAGATGTATAAATACATGAAATGGATATATAAATAGATGAAATGGAGGTGTAAATGCATGAATAGATGTTCAAATAAATGAAATGAAGTTATAAAAATGAAATAGAGGTATTATTACATGAAATGAAAGTATAAAACATGAAATACATGAAATAGAGGTATAAAAGCTAGATATATATAATAAAAAATAAATGGTTCGGTTCGGTTAATTTCGGTTAACCGATGGTAAAAATATCCGTTATCGGTTAATTCGGTTTGGTTTTGTCGGTTTTCGGTTCGGTTTCGGTTAACGGTTCGGTTGTTGCACACCCCTAGTTTATGGAATAGAATGACAACAAAATAACCACAAGGACCAAAACTGGATTTTTTGAAGGATTAGAGGTTCTTGCGGACCGTATGACCCCCCTTGCGGTCTGCAAGGGGTCCATCTGCTGCAGAATACGTGAATTTCTTGTTAATTTTGAACTTTCTCTCCTTCTAACTCTCAACCACCTCCATTAAAACCCCAACCACTTATCCCACTTATAAATACCAACTCCTAACACCTTCAAACAATTTCACCACCTCTAAATCACTCCCAAACATTCTTTAAACTTCAAGATCTTCAACTTTGGGTAAAAAACTCAAAGTCCAAAATAGTGAGTTTTGGCCAATTT
This sequence comes from Helianthus tuberosus, assembly GCA_030545235.1. Classification (NCBI taxonomy): domain Eukaryota; kingdom Viridiplantae; phylum Streptophyta; class Magnoliopsida; order Asterales; family Asteraceae; genus Helianthus; species Helianthus tuberosus. The sequence goes on along the minus strand of CM060424.1, from coordinate 58,455,404 downwards.
CTTGTTTTTCTTGTTTCCCATACTTGGAACACTTCTAGGAGTATTATCACTTGTTTATCAAGGTAAACAAAGATGGTAAATCACCATTTTTGAGGTCCAAGTTGGGATTTTAATAAACCTTTTACACTTGTTTGTCTTAACCTTGTTTTTTGGAACTTTTGCATGCCAAACCAAGTCACTAACAAATTTCCATGTTGAAGGACTTGTGTTAAGGTTTAAATCGAGAAAATTTGAGGTTCATATGCCTCTATTTTACATGTTCTAAGTCTCAAATTAACCTACAAACAACAATGTGAATGAAACCACACAAAGCCTCCAATCACGTAATGTTGGAAGCCTCGTGTTAAGGTGTAAATGGTGTTGTTGAGAACCTTGGTTCTACAACTAAACTTCCACCATACCTCACTCGGTTACTTAGCAAAATAGTTAGTTACTTATGCATTTTCTTTACTTGTATTCATGATCATCCGAATCATCAACTATGTTGGTGATTTTGTGCAAAAATTCTTGAGGTTAGTGGATTACCCTACCTCTAATGCTTGACTAATACTTGACTATATACGTATAATTCATATATAATATCATTCCAAAACCAAACCATAATATCAACCAACCCATAGTTAAGTGTTATGTGTTAAGGTGGAAAATATCATAGTCTTGGATTCCTTATTTTGGAATTCTAATGGGTGTTAGCACTCATGAAAAACATATATTAATAATAGTGTTCAAATAAGTGTCTAAGTGGGATATGTTTTATGTATTTTCATGTTCGTAAATTTCATTTATGTTCCAAACTCCAAATCTTTATACTCATACACCTTTGTTTACCATTTTATGGTGACTTTGGTGTTCCATCCTCCAAACTCGATCACTCACATTTTGTGGAAATTTATTCGCAAAACCGTGAGTTCATTTTAGACCCTTTTACGCTTTAAACACTATCTGGATTGCAATATGTATCCATACTAAATACACATACACACACATACATACAAACTTATGCAAACACTCAATCCTTAAACATGCTTATTTGTTATGCTAATTGTGATTACATGGTAGATTATACTTATGCTTAGACATCTAGCATTAACCTTGCAAGCCTCCCTTAACATGTATAACGCTATAGGATTAGCACACCGCCTGTTTTATGGGTCATTGTTAAGTTATTCTTTACGGCCTTATTTACTTCGGTGATAAGATTACGCTAGTGCCAAACTTTTTATTGATACTTAGTCTATTGCATGATAGTATGTTACATGATTTAGTATGCTATAAACATGTGGATTAGAGACTTATTCTATCTATGCTATATAAACAAACTAGTATACTCACCGACATAATTTGTGTTGATTGATATTTTATACATGTTACAGGAAATGTTTGATGATGCTATCACAAAAAACTACTTAGGGTGGATTTAGATACTCACCTAATTTATTTATGCATTTTAATGTTTTTAATATGAAATTCCCGATTGTTGTACTTCCTTTTTGAACAATGTAATGTGTTACTCGATAATATAGAAATGATATTTTGAATCTTAATATATATCACAAATTTTAGTGTTATGATGTCTTTCAGCAATCTATTATATCTATCCTCGATGTTCCTCCATCGGTTCGGGTGTGACACTAGGGGTTCGTTGACCATCCAAATACTTGTAATTTTTATTCAAAGTAGGGATGAGCTCGGCACAGGTATCAAAAATACCGATCCCATAAATCGTCAAAGTTGGGTACAACCGTACAGGTACTGAATATGCTCAGTACTGTACAGTACGGTACCGGTATGGTTTAGGGCGACAATATCCTCATGGGCGTGGGGCCCTTTGAGTGGGGGTTGACTAAATTTTTGGTAGGGATTTAATTGTATTTTTATAAGATTTAATAAAAAAAGAGACGCCCCTTGCCCTTCCCTTGCCTACCACCTCATGGTTTTTAGGTTTTTGAGGGCAAAGCCCCACTGTCTAGTAGCCTTGGTGACATATACGTGGCAGGATTTGGCTCCTTGCCTACCACACCGGGTAGTCTAAGGCTATACGTTATACCCATCACCCATCGTCATCATTCACTGCTACATCAATGCCACATCATCATTGGAGTGTGTGTAGCGTGATATGTTTTTAAGTATTATTTTTTGCCCTTTTTAACATGTTAGTCAAGTTTTAAATTTATAAAACACGATATTTTACTAACACTAAACACACATATGGGCAAGTGCACTCATCGTGAGCGTAGTATAGCGTTGGTTAGATACCGAGGTCGTCCAAGGACACAAGAGCTTTTAGTACCGGTTTATCCTCAAAGTCTAATCAAATCAAAATTTTAGAAAAAGGGATTAAATATGAAAATGAAAACTAAAAATGCGGAAAATAAAAATGAAAATAAAAATAAAACAGATAGACAAGATGAATCACTTGGATCCAACTCGCCTTTAGTGTAAAATTTGATTATTTCCGCACTTTTGCAGTTTTTAAGAGATTATATTAGTTATAGTAGTAGGCCCCTCTTTTGAAGGTGACGTTACCCTCAACCCAGTAGTTTGAGTCAGCAAGGATACAATCCTAAAGGGTTGGATTATTGAAAGATAATTAATTAAGTTATTAATGCGTAATGTGGTAGGCCCCTCTTTTGAAGGTGACGTTACCCTCGGCTAAGTAGTTTGAGTCAGCAAGGATACAATCCTAATTAGCCGGGTTAATGTTTTAATAGTAGTTTACATATGAGGGGATCAAGAAATTCGAACCCCCGCCATCCAATACCAGTGGGTATTGAAGGAGGTCCTACTAAGCTTGACCCACGTCCTTGCAGGATCTATACACTTAATGTTGGTGCACTTAGTGTCTGTTGACTTCGTCTTTAACAAGTCTTATGTCTAGATAGAATGAATGAGCACACAATAGGTTAGAAATTTAGGGTTTTACATGTTAATATAGGGTGTTTCGCTTGAAAGGATAACATGTGTAGTTCAAGCGAAACCAAGTGATCAGAGTTCGCTTGAACTGATATTGTGCATGTTCAAGCGAAACCCCTGTGTCTATAAATAGGAGTGTGTGTGTCATTTGAAGCGATACTGTTCATTTGTATAGAGTCGAGGTGCTGCCGGACTTTTGTCAGAATTGATTGTAAAGACTCAGGATTGATTAATAGAGGAAGAATTGAAAAGGAACAAGCTGTTTGACGTTGTTTACTTTGATTACGCCTTAGTAAATAATGATGAACTGCTCAACTTGACTGTTTAGGGTCACGAAACCGATCCAACAAGTGGTATCAGAGCTCAGGACGAGGAGTTCATACCATAGCAGCTTGATTCTACCGGATTTTCTCATTTCTACTCACTTCTTCTCATACTTTTCTGATTTGAACGAGTTCTAACGGTTGAAATGGCCTGATTTTCACATATGTTGTGTAAAACATAGTATTAACAGATCCTACAAAGAATCAGATCAAAATTCAGATTAAAACTGATAAAAAATGGCATAAAACAGTGTTTCGCTTGAAACTGTCCTTCGTAGTTTCGTTTGAAAATCACACATTTCGCTTGAAAATCTCAAGCGAAACATCTTTAAAACTCTCATTTCGCTTGAAAATACACCTTTCGCTCGAAATTTCAAGCGAACCAGGACCTTTCGCTTCAAAAGACCTTGTTTCGCTTGAATTGCTTGATCTTGTTGCTTTCGCTTGAAGTCATTTCGCTTCAAGTGGTTTCGCTTGAATTTGTATTTTTCAAAATCAAGAAATTTCTAAAGTGTTTGATAATTTTTCAGGTACGCACAATATGGATGATCTATTCATGAACCCGTTTAGCGACATGTATGCCTTTGCTGGAAATTCTGGAGATGATGCTTCACCTAGCAACACCAATGAGAACACGCCAAATACAAAGAAAAAGTTATCGGATGCATTGGAGGTTGAAAGTGCTTTTGGAACATATAACAAACCGCCGAAGTTGATGGCTATCGAAGAATACAGTCGATGGGCCAAGAAGTTTGAAGATTGGTTGAGAGCCTTTGCTTTTCCCAGCTGGAAGAGTCTAAAAAATGGTTACAATGATGGAGGTAAAAGTGGCGAAACCTTATCATCACCTGAAGAAATAGAGACATTTGTTGCTGAGCAAAAATGCGTTGCACTGCTATTTCAGTCTGTTCGAGAAGATATAATATCTTTGATCGAGTACAGCAGTTCTAAAGATCTCTGGAAAAAGTTAGAAACCAAATGTTTAGGAAGTACAGAAATAGTGAAGAACAAAAAGAAACTACTTAGAAAAGAGTTTGATTTGTTTGGATGTTTAAAGAATGAATCAGTTTGTAAAATGATTGAGAGGTTTGGGCACCTGAAGCTGGAACTGGCGAGACATGGAATTTCCTATACTCAAGATGAGCTAGTGGACAAATTGTTTGATTCATTGCCAGATGAGATGGATTGGCAATATTATGCGTTGATGCTAAAGAATACTATCAAGCCGCCAGAAGTGTTGACAGTAGACTTGTTGATTGAGAGACTAGAGAGTCACGAGTTGGAATTAAAGAAGACACACAAAGTCAATCATTCGTCTTATCAGCAGAACTTGGATTTGTATTATCCAAAGAGTATGATGCCAAAGAGTACATCTCCCAAGACAACTTTTTCTGCCGAAAATGTTAACACATCAAACAAAGAAAGTCAAAGCAGTGGATTTCACAGTGGATTTTCGTCATCTGCAAATCATTCTGATACAAAGAATCTATTTCAATGCAACATCGCTGTAGACTTAAAGAACGCTCAAAACTTCAGCGAGGAGTCAGCAAAGCAACAGATGGTTTTCTTAGCATCTGTTCTAGAATCTTATGAAAGTCTTGTAGTAGGGAAGATAGGCAACACCAACCTGACAAAGGAAGATTATCATCAAATTGATCATGAGGAGATGGAACTGATTGACATAAGGTGGTGTATGGCAAGTGCAGTTTGTCGAGCACAACGTTTTATGGAGATCACAGGGAGGAAGTCTATTGGTGGACCTTCTACCAAGTTAGGCTTTGACAAGTCTTAAGTGACGTGCTTTAAGTGCAAACAGAAAGGCCACTTTAAGCGTGAATGCCGAAATGCGTATGCTGATGAATCTGAGAACCCGTTCAGAGAAGATTACTACAAGAAAGCGATTTATCATCAGAATAAATCAGAGCCGCCGAGAATGAAGCAGATTAAGGATAACAAAGAGAAATCTAGAGCTCTTGCGGTGATTCATGACGATGAAGGTTTTGACTGGAGCGAGTTATTACCTGAGGAGGATGCGGTTGGATATGCATTCATGGCAAAATCTGAACCTGTTCAACATAAATGAAGAACAGAAGTATAATCACAGAAAGCTATTGGCCACGAACAAATTGATCAGAATAGCTGGTATCTTTTCTCAGGCAAAAAGAGCAAATAGATGGGATCCAGATAGGGAATGTTATCTTGACCCCCAGGGAAACATTGCTATTGATCATAACACTCTTGATTTGGAAACCATAATCAAAGAGTGTAAAGAAGAAGATGATTATTGGCAGAGGAAATGGTGGGGAAGTGGAGAAGAGAAAGAGAAAGAGAAAGAAGAGAAAGAGAAAACAAAGAAGATTGACAATGGAATCATTGACACGACACAGGAGTTGAATGCTGAAAACATGGGAAAGATGGCTGACAAGGTGCTGGCTGCTAAGGCACTTGAGGTAGATTCTAAATCCGTTTCTGAGTCTAAAAGCCAGGTCAGTTCAAACGCGTCAACGACTGAATCAGGTAAGAAAGTCAATGGTGATGTTGACTGCAAAAATTGCATCAAGGAATGCAAAGTTTGTAGCACAATCACTTATCTCAACGGTAAGAAGGTTGAAGATCTGACTGCTAGAGTCAGAAGTGTTGAGAATCAAATTCTTGATCGTGATAAATCGGTGAAAGCTTCAACTGAACGATTGAAAGAATTAACTAACAAAATTGAAACTGATAAAATTGAGCATGAAAAGGTTAGGAAAGAAAATGAAAGGTTAGTTCTTGAAAATTGTCAGATTTCTGAAAAATTTGAGAAGCTTAAAAGCACGGTTAAAGATAATGATGATAGAAACGGTAAACCATACAAAGAAAATTGCCAATTGCAATGTGTTTTGAGACTTAAAGAAGAATTAATCAATCAACAATTGGATGAGATTGCTAAATTGAAGCTTCAGTTTGAAGAAGCTAAGATTGAAAATGAGCGAATCCAGTTGAAGCTTAAGAGTTATAACTCCGCAAGCTTTGTTTTGCAACACATTGTTCCCAAACCCATCAGGAAAAACAAAGCAAGCGAAGATGTGTACTCTGATGGAACTGGGGTGGGTTTTCATCAAGTTCCACCACCAGTTCTTGACAATTATTCGAAAAAGCAATCTGGGTTGGTTAATCTTGAAGATGAAAATGAAGTGAAACTTCCTGATTCAATTGATGTGACATTTTCTTCATCATCATCTGATGATAGTGTTCAAACTGAGATTGTTAAAGGCATGGCTGAAAGTGTTTTGGATAGTGATTCAGCTGAGGATAAAGAATGTTTTCTGGATAAATACATTCCGAAACAAAAGTCCAAAAACAACTTAAATGATGAACCTACTCTTGTCATGTACAAGATGTCGGGATCGGATAAGTTGTATTCGGATTTTGAGTTTCCTCTGGAGATGTAAATGTTTCAAAATTGACAAATGTGTTCAAAATGGTTGAAATTGAGTTGTCTGAAGTGAAAAGTTTAAAACAAACAAAAAGGCAAATGAATTTTGAGAAAGATAAAGCTTACTACAAGAAACCTGTAGTTCTACCATGTTTTTATAACAATACATGTTTTAGATGCAACAAAGTTGGTCACATTGCAAGAAATTGCACCAACTTCAAGCCTAAGACTGAAGTTGTTGAGAGTCATAAAAAGAAGGTTGATGCAAAAGGAAAAGCTCCAATGGTTGTTGAGAAAATTTTGAAAAATAAGAAAACAAAAGTCAAAATTGAACCTGTTAAGAATGTGGTAACTAAAAATGACAAATTCTATAAACGGCTTGCTTCATCTCAACAAACATGGAAGCCAAAAGTGGTTGAAAAGAAACCAAGTTCATCTAAATCAAAGGTTTATGAGTCTGAAAAACAATCGTCTTCTACCATTCCGGTAAAGATGGATGTTCCTTTGGATTATTATGAAAAGTTGGAGAAACAATCTTCTACTCCACCAGAGAAGAAGAATGTTCAAAAGAAGGTTCAACCAACCGATCAACTTAAGATAGATGAATTTTTCTTATACAAAAAGGCTGAGGTTGGATCTGAGGAAAGTTTAAAGATGAATGATAAAAATTTTCCGCCACTTTACACTACAAAATCTCACATTAAAGTCCAGTTACCTGAGTCAAAAGAGGCTTGGGTAGCATCAAAATCTCATTAAAAAGTTTTTGGACTTGCCGGAGCTTCCTAGTTGGATAGTGGAGCTTCCGAGAGCTATTTCACGATGGATTATGGATATGTGTAGGAACTTCCGAGAGCTATTTCACGATGGATTATGGATAGTGGAGCGTCTCGACATATGACAGGAAAGACTGCATTGTTGTACGATGTTAGAAATATCAATGGAGGTTATGTTGGGTTCGCTGGAAATCAAGGTGGTCGAATTGTTGGTGAAGGAACATTATCCAATGGGATTGTTACGTTTGAAAGAGTTAACTACATTGCTGAGCTGGAGAATAATCTGCTGAGTATCTCACAGATTTGTGACAGGATGTATACCACTCACTTCACAGACAAAGAATGTTTGATCTTGAAGCCAGGATTTGTTGTTCCCGAGGAATGGATTATCATGAGGGCACCTAGAGTGAATGATTCGTACGTGTTGGATATGAGTGTAGCTACTACAACCACGGGTCAAGCACACTGTTTTGTGTCTAGAGCAACAGAAAAAGAGTCGAAATTATGGCATAGGAAGATGGGACATATTCATCTGAGGAAAATGAATCATCTGGTACATAATGATTTAGTTCTTGGTGTTAATATCAAAGGTTTTCATCTGGAAGGGGAGTGCATTAGCTGCATCAAAGGCAAGCAAAAGAAAAAGTCACACTCTAAAAAGCAAGTCAATTCAGTTTCCAGACCGTTAGAGAGACTACATATGGATCTGTTTGGTCCAGTAAACGTCAAAAGTATTACAGGGGATCTCTACTGTCTTGTGGTTACTGATGATTATTCCAGATTTTCGTGGGTATCATTTTTAAAGTCAAAAGATGAAACGTTTGACAGTTTGATGGCGTTGTTCAGAAAGATTGAAAATTTGTACCAAAGGCATATTAAAAGAATTAGAAGTGATAATGGTACTGAATTTAAGAACAACAAGATGGAAGAATTTTGTGATGAAAGAGGTATATTGCATGAGTTTAGTGCTCCGTACACTCCGCAGCAGAATGGAGTTGCAGAACGTAAAAACAGGACGCTAATCGAAACGGCCAGAACAATGCTTGCTGATTCAAAGCTACCGATAAATTTTTGGGCAGAAGCAGTTTCCGCCGCATGCTATACGCTCAACAGAGTACTCACTGTCAAGAAATTCAACAAAACATGCTTTGAGTTGATCAATAACCGCAAACCGAATCTGAAGTATCTTGAACCGTTCGGGTCACCCTGTACTGTTCTAGAACCTTTTGGAAAGTTTGGTCCGAAGAGTATTGAAGGGATAATCATAGGTTATGCAAGTCCGTTACGACGAGTCTTCGTTCCAAGTCTGAAGCAGATTATTGAAGCTCCAAATGTTGAGTGTCAGGGGTATACTATGCCGCCTCAGAATCCAGGTGACTCATGGCGTTTTCATTACGACAAGTTGTGGGATTCGTTTGACATGATGGAAGAACAAGAAGAAGATTTCTTTGACGAGTTGGATATTTTGCGAGAGTATGAAGAATCGCAGGAAAGGTTCCCAGCTGAGTATTCAAGAAGACCACGACAAGCTTTGAACGATGATGAAGCAGGTCCAAGCAATGCTGGTGAATATGATGATGTCCAACAAAATGAAGTTGCTCAAGATAATCAGACGGCACAGAATGATAATCAAGAATCTGAGAACATGCCAGTATTTGATCGTGGTGATTCAGATTCTGAGGGGGAGCAAATTCAAATTTCAAGTCAAACAAACCCAGTCAGTGAACAAGGTGCAAATCAGAATGTTACTAATCTGGAAGGCGATGTAGATGTTCCAGGCGAAGTGATGCCACGAACTCTTTCATACCATCCAGAGGAGTTGATCATTGGAGAATTGCAAACAGGCGTCCGCACTCGAAGACAGCTTGATAAAGGGCTTACATGTTTTTATACAAAAGTTGCTCCTTTACAAACTGAATTCTCATTAAGTTGTTTTATCTCGCAGGTTGAGCCAAGGACTTACAAAGAGGCGCTTACTGAAGATTCTTGGGTCAATGCTATGCAAGAAGAGTTGAGTCAGTTTGAGAAGTTAGGTGTGTGGAGGTTAGTGGATTTGCCTGATGGTCAAAGGAAGATAAGCACCAAGTGGGTGTTCAAGTGTAAGAGAGACGATAGAGGAGTTGTAGTTCGAAACAAAGCTCGACTCGTAGTTCAGGGTTTCATTCAGCAGGAGGGTATAGATTTTACCGAAGTGTATGCTCCTGTAGCTCGACTTGAAGCGATCAGAATCTTCCTAGCTTTTGCATCTTGGAAAAATTTCAAAGTATATCAGTTAGATGTGAAATCGGTGTTTCTCTATGGGAAGGTAAACGAGGAGGTATATGTCGGTCAGCCACCGGGCATTACCGATCCAAACCACAAAGACAAGGTCTACTTGCTAGACAAAGCGTTGTATGGTTTACACCAGGCCCCGAAAGCTTGGTACGAGACATTGTCTCAACACCTACTAGCCAACAGCTTCATTCGTGGAAAAGTGGATGCCACTCTCTTCACCAAAGAGGTCGACGGACATCTTCTGATAGTTCAAATATACGTGGACGACATCATATTTGGGTCAACAAATGAAAATTTGTGCAAAAATTTTGAAAGAGTTATGAAGCAGAAATTCGAAATGTCATCGATGGGTGAGATGAAATTCTTTTTGGGACTGCAGGTTGATCAACTACCCAAAGGAATTTTCATACATCAAACGAAGTACGTTCATGATATCTTGGAGAAATTCGGGATGTCAGGTTCTACTCCAGCAGCCACCCCATTAGCAACGAATCATGGGATAAACCCTGATCTCACCGGAGAGAAGGTAGATGAAACGATGTATCGTTCCATGATCGGATCGCTGATGTATTTGACAGCTTCAAGACCCGATATCATGTATCCAACCTGCCTCGCAGCAAGATTTCAATCTAATCCGAGAGCGTCGCACATGGTGATTGTGAAAAGGATATTACGCTACCTGAAAGGAACTCCATCATTGGGGTTGTGGTATCCAAGAGAAGGCGATTTCATGCTCGAAGGGTATTCCGATTCCGATTTCGGATGATGCAAAGTTAATGCTAAATCAACAACAGCAGGGTGCCAGTTCTTCGGATCACGATTGGTCACCTGGCAATGCAAAAAGCAAACTTCTGTGGCTTTATCCACATGTGAAGCAGAGTATGTATCTGCTAGCAGCTGCTGCTCTCAGATCTTGTGGATCCAACAACAGATGCGCGACTACGGTTTGCAATTTCTAAACACTCCTATCTTTGTTGATAATGAGGCAGCGATTAACATTACTAAAAATCCAGTACATCACGCTAAAACCAAACACATTGAGATTCGTCATCACTTCATTCGCGATTGTTTCGAGAAGAAGTTGATACGAATTGAGAAAATCCACACTGACGATCAAAAAGCTGATTTACATACCAAAGCATTTGATAAAACACGTTTTCAATATTTGCTAAAGCTGAACGGCATGAAGCTTTTATCGGTGGTGGAAGAGATTATTGGCGTTGATGAAGGAGACATTGTAGATGATGTGGAGAAATAATCTGCAATGGTTTGTCGATTTTTTACTTGTTTTGGTATTTAGGGGGAGGTATAGGGTAATATTTCAGAAAATACAAAAACAGTAAAAAACGTTCAAAAATACAAAAACATGAGATATTTTCAAAAATCCAAAAACAATAGAAAATTGGAAAAGAGCTTGTGTAAAAAGGGAAAATGATAGTACATCGGCTTGACAGTTACGGTATGCTAAAGAAATGGAATGTTTAAATGCGTTAAACAGTCTCACTGATGATGTGCCGATAGGTTTTTGCACATTTAGTAGGTTTGTTCAGGATATAACCTAAATCTTACTTGCTTATTTTGTGGGGAACACTACTTGGATATATAGGTAACCCCTGAAATCTCGTTTGAAAGATTCCTTTTTCTGATATACTAGGTCTTTATACTCAGTGATATCTGGGGTATTATTCCGGGACTTCTGCTGAACGGTAGTTCTGACCTAGTCCCCGAATAATACTTTCCGCAAATGCTTGAAACATAGCATCACCCTCAGCATATATGATAAGACAATAAAATTTCTTAGCAATGCTGTTGAAAAAAGATCCTCTAAAGGGGACACACCCTAAAGTTGAGTCATGATCTCTCTGCTGAACGATGGTTCTGACCTGAGCTCTCATGATTCTTCATAATTTATTAACCCTTTACAGATATCATTTGTGGTATACTCACCTGTAAGACTGAATATTGGGATCTGGATACGGGAGTATATTCAAGAGGTGGGACACACGTATAAGTTTAAGTCTCTAAAACACTAAATCAGTATCCTGGACAGATTGAAAATTGTGTGAAAATTTAAGTGGATCAGTATATCGACAATCTAAGCGAATTGTTTAATTCTGTATATGTAATTGAAGCTTAACGGTACTTGTGACTTGTCGAATAGCTGATATGATTCCCTAACACGCTAAACCAAAAATATGTTTGTAAATAGTTTACTTTTACTGCATTTTAGTTATGTATTTCATTTCTAGTTTAGAAGCTTTATTAAAAATCCAAAAAAAATTTCATTTCTGCTTTATTTTTTGACAAACCAAAGTGGAGAGTTGATCTTCGGATTCGAATTCTGAAAGATGAAAGCAGATGCAGGAAGATTTCTGGACTGGACAATGAGTTTGGAGCTAAACATGATAAGTTTGTGAAATTGGAAAGTTAAAGCAAGATCATTAACTTGAAACTTGTAATTTTCAGAAAAAAAAAACAAATTGAATTGAATGTCAGTGTGTATTATCTCTGATCAACCAAGGTCATTAAGTTGGACTTGGTAGATTAATTGAGTAATCAAGATCATTAACTTGAATTTGAGTACTTAAGTGGATTTCTAACACTGAAGGTTAAGAGGTAAGTTTGGATTGAAACTGTTATTATCATATATCTTATATTTAGGTAGAGATTGTGCAGGTAACAGGTATCCCCATGGCGATGAAAATGACAAAGTTTGAACCAGAATTTAAGCCCTAGCTTATTGAGAGGGGGAGTCAGCGAAAGGGGGAGTCAGAATTCTGGATCAACAATCAAAGGGGAGATTGAAGATTAAAGATTGAAGAGAGTTTTTACAATGATAAATTAATTTGGAGAAAGACAAAGACTGAAGACTCAATGCCGAAGACTTCGTTAACATCCAAGGGGGAGTCTGTTGGTGCACTTAGTGTCTGTTGACTTCGTCTTTAACAAGTCTTATGTCTAGATAGAATGAATGAGCACACAATAGGTTAGAAATTTAGGGTTTTACATGTTAATATAGGGTGTTTCGCTTGAAAGGATAACATGTGTAGTTCAAGCGAAACCAAGTGATCAGAGTTCGCTTGAACTGATGTTGTGCATGTTCAAGCGAAACCCCTGTGTCTATAAATAGGAGTGTGTGTCATTTGAAGCGATACTGTTCATTTGTATAGAGTCGAGGTGCTGCCGGATTTTTGTCAGAATTGATTGTAAAGACTCATGATTGATTAATAGAGGAAGAATTGAAAAGGAACAAGCTGTTTGACGTTGTTTACTTTGATTCCGCCTTAGTAAATAATGATGAACTGCTCAACTTGACTGTTTAGGGTCACGAAACCGATCCAACACTTAACAAGGCAAGACACTTACCAAACCATTCCCTTAACCCCCGACCAGGTAGCCAACATGTCTCCATATAGACCGTGGAGATATGAATGGTATAAATCCTTTATTTTATATAGACAGTAAAATAACGCCAAGACACCACGGACAAATGATAAGGAAGTTTCACCTTCAACATAAGAAACTAGTTATTAAAGTCATTAATACATAACCAAATAAAAAGTGCGAAAAGATTAAAAATAAAAAGTATTACACTAAATGCTTGTCTTCACCAAGTGATGTAAGAGACTTAGGCAAACATGGCCTTTGATTGTCAAGAACTCTTACGATCAATCTTGGATCCCGAGACTACTACACACACTCTATGATGGATGATGGTGGTGGATGTGGGTTGTGATGGTGGTGGTGGGTGGGTGAAGTGTGAGAGAGGTGGTTTGCCAAGGGATGATTTGCAAGTGAGCCAAGCACCCCTATTTATAGCCTGCACAGAAGCTCAGACACAGCCCCGTGCCCGCTGGGCACGGCCCCGTGTCCACCCGTCTTCTCTTTCTTCATTAATTGCAGTTTGTCTGTATTAGTTGACCACGCCCCCGTGTCTGCTGGGAACGGCCCCGTGTGCAGAAGCGTATCTGTACTATCAAGATTTGCTCAGATTCTGCGAATCTTTGAGTTGACCACGGCCCCGTGCCCGCTGGGCACGCCCCCGTGTTGGGAAATAGAAGCTTCTACAACTTTGTCTTTTCTGCAGACACTTGGTCACGCCCCCTTGTTCAATGAACACGGGGCATGTTCAGCCTTCTGTTGTCTTGTTTTTTGCTTGGGAAGATGCTGTCGAGGGGTCGGACATGCCACGTTTATTCCTTTTCTTGTATTTATGTTAGATTTGGCTGTATTTTTGCTTCTTTTGTTCATTTAAGCTCATTTAACCTTGAAAATACAAAAGGAAGACAAAAGCACACTTTTTCCAACATTAGTACTAAAAAAGGGTTAGTTTTATGCCTTATTTGATGTAATTTATATGTTGCATTTTACATACATCAAATACCCCCACACTTGAATCTTTGCTTGTCCTCAAGCAAAACTCTTTATTTTGTGGCTTACATACCCAAATGGAATGGGTAGAAGAGAAGGTTTTGGGCTTGTCATAGAGTATCGGGATTCCAAGATTCTTTATTAGGTTTTATTTTTATGTTATTTACAATCTTATTCGTTATGATTTATTTAGAACATTTCATAAGATAAATTACTTATTTGGGCATAACATGCCTATTTAAAATTCCATTTATATACAAGTTCACATACCTCATGGGAGATCAATCAACACTCGGCCGAAGATGTATTTTTGTGAAACACTCGAGAGCGGCATGGAACTTACTTCTACCATATGCTTGCCAAGCAATCAATCCTCTTCCTTTTTAACTATACACCTTTGTAAATATCAAGAGGACTTTTGGGGAAGGGTTAGGCTTGGGTTAAAGGTGGGTGGTTTTGGGTTAGTAGAAAAGGGCGAAAAGGCGTAAAAAACGTCGGTTTTCGTAAAACATTTTGTTTTTGTGACTTTTTATTCTAATGAAGCATTTTTCAAACAAGCTTTCTTTTGATGAGCTTGTTTGTTTATTGCTAACTTCATTTTTCTTTTCTTCTCTATATTTTTTTTAATAAGGAAGTCACAAGAAAACCGAGCTTTGTTACTAAAATAAAGGGTTTAAAGTGAAAAATGTTTTGGTGGGTAAAGGGTGTTTGTTTGGGTAAAGAAATGAAAAGGTTTAGGATCAAAGGGGTTAACTAGGGGAATTTTGGGTAGGTGGTAAAAAAAAAGAAAAATAATGGTGTTGAAAGAAAAAGGGTTAGTCCTAATGCCTCCATCATTTACTTACTTGGGTTTAAGTTGGTAAGAACTGGGAATGTATCGTCATGACAGGTTCTAGAGTCGTAAGAAACCAAGCGACTATTCACACAAGAAACGAAAAATGAGCATTTAGTTTTAAGATATGTATTTGTATGCTTAATAAAGGCTCAAAACTCACTTTTTGTGGGAATGAGTTTTTAATGTGATCAAGTATATATAATCAAATTTTAACTAGATTTGTCATGCCGTTTCATAATTTTCTTATGTTGGTTCCTTTTTTATCACGACGCTATCGGTTGTAAATTTATAAAGTCTAACCTTTTTAGAACTTGTAATTCCCAAATTAAACCAAGATAAATAAAAAAAATGAAAATTTTTTTTGAAAAAAATTTGGGGTGTTTAGCGGCTCCAATAGAGTTTTGTGTAAGACTTGTAATTAGGACTTGCAAAATTCAAGGTTTTAGCATCCCCCCACACTTAAATTACACATTGTCCTCAATGTGTCCCAAAAATAAGTGTTTAGGTTGATTGAATGTGTAAAAAGGTGTGTTAAACAAAAAATTTATGTTACTGGGCGTCTGGACACGGGCCGTGGTGTCCGGGCACGGCCCCGTGTTCAGGTTGCAGTAACAAAAAATCATTAGAAAGTAATAGAAGCCTGGGCATGGGGGCATGTTCAGTTACCTAAACTGGGTGAATTTCTGCAGACCTTTCAGCACGGGGCCGTGTTGGCTGGGCACGGCCCGTGCCGAACTTGCTGTAATGAGGGAAATTTTTCGGGAGGCTCTGTTTTTGTGCATGGGGTGTTGGTGCAAGTTTCCCTTAGTATCCTTCACCACCCTGAGTGTGTTTTTTCCATTACAATATCATCCAAACACCAAACAATTTTAAGACCATCAATCCATTAAATAGAGAAAGTTACATAAGATTCCTAATAAACTTAAAACATTAGATAAGCAGGTCAGAAAACACGAGAAGTCTAAACCCGAAAAGGAGTTATGGCCTATGGTTTATTGTGACAACTGTGTTCTGTAATCGATGTACGATGTAAAACAATGATGATTACTAATAAAACAATGTGCTTTGGTGTTATTATATATGTTTTGGTGTTTCTATGTGTGTATTTGTGTTTGGTGATTTTTCAATTCGATTCGATTCCGATTGCAAGCTTTAAATCGGGTTCTGGAAGGTTATACGCAAACTGGTGCGTAAACGCAGTCAGTATAACGCGACAAACACTCCGGAATAGTGACATAGGATTAACATACCTTAAATAACCTCCACATAACTTAGAAATAAGTTTTGAATGGTTTGGTGTGTCGAAATCAACTTTGTTCGATCGCAGGGACTATATGTGTCAAACTGCGAAACTATGCCGATTTGTACTGTAACGAACATTCCGGAACATGACCATAAGTTAAACATACCCTAAATAACCTTTACATAGCTTAGAAATAGGCTTTGATGGGTTCGGTGTGATAAAATAAACTTTATGCTCATTCAGGGACTAAAAGCATCAAAAAGTGCATAAGTTTGCATTTTCGCGCATAACTTACTTTCTGAATACATCCGGACCTCCAAAAATTTATGTAAGCATTAAAATATTTTATTTTAGTGTTTGGCATAAGAAAAATCCATTCGTTGCTTAATTTGGATCGTTTTTGCGTTCGTTACGACTCCCGTCGTAATTAACCAAACAACGCAACCGTACGACCAAACGAACCGACATCCGAGATTCTTTTGAGCACATTTTAAGTTCCCTACACTATAACTTCATTTTAGAGCTTTGAGATAGGGTTAACGGGGCTTAAACATGTCAAAAATGCATCGAAAACCAAGTTTTGGGGCTGCAGGGACTAAAACTGCCAAACTGTGAAAGTAGGTCCTTACGGACCGTAAGGTTACGGGCTTACGGTCCATAAGCATGTCCCAGAACATCAGAACCTTCCTTCCAGCCTGTTTCCAGCTGTCACACACTCAAAACCCAATTGCACTTGCCTCTTCCTGATAATGGGGGGACCATTTTGGTGTACCATGGAATTACAACAAGTGTAGGGGTGAGATTGAAGCACGATTTTCGAGGAACGATCCTAACGGTCCTAGTAATCCTATAAATACCCCCACCCTTCACTTGCAAAACCCACTTGGATTCTGAGTTTTTTCTCTAAGTGGTTGTGTTTATACACTTCCTACCTGAGATTACTTGGAAATCAAACTTGCGGGGACCGTTGTAAGTATTCTTTTGTTCTTTTCATTCGTTTTAGCGTTAAAGTCAAATTGCATTTGACTTTCTGCATTGACCAGTTTATGGTCAATGTGAAGTCGTTTGAACTTCATAATGTGAGCGTAATCACGATGGTTATAGTCCCTAGTGACTATACCTACTGATTACCATGTTATCTAGTCTCAGTGACGAGTCGTAGTTTCGGCCAAAATGCGTATTCTTGCGTATTTTGTAACCAAACTACTCTAAGGTATCAAAACCGTTTGTTTTTGATACCGAACTTGTTTTCTAACTTAGTTAAGCATGTTTTAGCATGTTTAGCTCGTCACTTTTTAGTTTAGTGCTTGTGTAATGTCGTAAGTCAAGCGGACTAAACACCCGCTTAGACTTTCGAACACGACCCGTTTGGTCGATCTTTAGGATCCGACCAAACATGTTTAGTGACCATAGTAGCATAGGGAATAACCTTCCGAGGTTATACCTTATGGTCACCTAGTTTAGGTAGTTGTATGATAAGTAGATTATATGCCATAGGTAAATTACCAGAATACCCTTTTCATACATAATTGATAATTAAGAATATGTAACTTATTTAAACATGTTTTGGCATATAATACTTGTCATAGGACTAGTTAGACGTCTCGAACGCGCTTTGCGCGCACGACACGTTAAAGTAGCGTAAGCTACCTTAATGGGTCGCGATGGGTCGAAAGCACTTTGGTTAGGTTTCATTTAGGATGTAGGCCTTGTTAACCATATCACATGAGTTCCAACACTCATTTGGTTTACGAGACCTCATTCTGTCCAATCTTCCGATTTAGGCGTCTATTGTTTGACTAGTGTTTCAATTACTAGGTGCTGCTTGATTTCTCTGGTTTACTCGAGTTTGTTGAAGTACTATTGATTGAGGATACCTTGCACTACATGTGAGTACATAGTTCCCCTATTTTACTGTTTTCAATTGTTTTGGGGTGATTCATATGTACAAAATGTTTTCAAGGTTTAAACGATGATTTCAAAAACGAATAGAACGATTTATACTAAACTATTAACGATTTCGATAATGTGAACGAACTTGTTGGTTGTAGTTACATAACGAACGACATTCATTAGCATTGATCAAGCCGACCAGTATTAGGTTATGGTACCATAGGATATGACAAATCCCGTTATTGCACTATACCCATGGTTATGTGTGGGTGTTGTGGGTAACGACTGAATCTGATGATTGTTAACTTACCCTTTGGAGGTTTGTTAATGCAAGAACGAATTGAACGATGAACGAGTCACGAAGGTTTGAATGTTATTAACGAGACGACCATATACAAGTTTTCACAATTAAAACGAGGACGATTTAAACGAGTAAACGATTTGGAAACGATTTGGGAACGATTTGGAAACGATTTGGGAACGATTTGAAAATGATTTGGGAACGAGTTGTAAACGATTTGGAAACGATGCTAAACGATTTGGGTAAACGATTGGCTTCTGGGCTAGTGTTTAGATATCGGGACGGGTGTAATGTGGTGAAAACATGGTAGATACTCCGCTGGTACTTCTTATATATAAGTGTTTTCAACATATTACATACCGTGGCGTTATTTAGTTCACTTGGATAAACGATATTGAAACGATGTCACTCAACGATGTTTTCGAAATAATATACGAGTTGTATTAACGAGTTTATACGAGATGTTTTACAAGATGGTTTTCTAAAACAAAAAGCTTTTGGGATAAGAATCATGGCTACGAAATTTTATAAAATATAACCATCTTGATTTGAGTTGGTTAATCATGTTGCAATATTATACACTTTTAGAAAAAAACAAGGTTTTTGAGGTATTGCAATATAAGAATACAAACCATGATTCCGATACTCTTATAAAACCTATGTACTCGCCAGCATTTCTTTGCTGACTTTGTTTTTACATATGTTTCAGGTGTTGTTGCTTGATCGACGTCCTAGGATGCATGCGTCACATAGGATCCGGATGAGGCCTTAGTGACATAAATCAATGATAGTCGATATAAAACTTGTTTGTTACGTGTTAAAACAATGTTAATGTTTAATATTATCAATAAAACGAGACACTTTTTGTATCCATGGTTATGAAACGATAATTCTGTTACAACACCCCCCGACGTTTCCGCCACTCTTTGTTGTTTTACGTGGTCGGGGTGTGACAGAAGAGTTGGTATCAGAGCCAATGGTTATAGGGAATTAGGTTATTAGTAATGCTTTGACCTAGACTATAACTTCTAGGACCCCAACGCAAGTTTATTTGCGTTTAGATTTTTTTAAAACAAAATCGTCACCTATCCTTAGGTGATAACCACAACGAGAACATAATTTTCTAACCCACTTCGAAAACTAATCATCTGTTATAGGATGATTGATTACTAGGTTTTGAACCCTCTATTATATGGTTTTGAACCCTTTAAGTTTTCAAAAATCTCATCAAAGTTTGGGTCTAAATAATGTGAACACGTGCAAACTGGAAGAGTGAATGCCTGTACTCTGGGTTTTCTGTCTAAGGCTAGAGTGTTCGTACAAATCCACATAATCGGACCAGTCACTCTTACCTGAGAACTCTTGGGGTGAGTGTTCACTTATAGGCGAGCAAGTCTTCGCGATACATTATTTTTGACCTATTTACTTTGATTAGTCACTGCGTGTCGTTTGTTTGTTCGAGGTAACGAACGAATGATCGCCTCTCTTGCATTTTGTCGATACCTCTTTTGCTTTTCAAACCCCACTCGTTTCCTCTGTTTCCTTGTTAGACAATGCCTCCTCGACGTGAAGCACAATCTTTCACTATTGAAGAAATCGCAGCCCTAGTCTCTCAGCAAGTGGCTGCTGTGCTTCCCGGTGTTGTGACCCAAGTCCACGAGATATACAACAACAATAACAACAACAACAATGCGCCGTGTAACTTCAAGAGCTTCAATACTGCGAAGCCGCTTAAGTTTTCTGGGTCGCAAGGAGCAACTGCGCTCCTGCAGTGGTTTGAGAGTATCGAGAGCACATTCAGACACGTGCAGTGTCCGAATGCGCGTAAGGTTGAATTTGCTTCGAGCGTGTTTGAGAAGCGAGCGCTTACCTGGTGGAATGGTATTATGCGCGACAGGGGTGCCGAAGTGGCGTTGGCACAAACATGGGAATAGCTTCGGGCTCTCATGATGAAGGAGTTTTGTCCCCGTCATGAAATTCGGGCTTTGGAGCGAGAGTTTGATGATTTAAAGCAAGATGGGGCTGAACACCGTGCGTACACGGATCGTTTTGAAGAACTCAGTCTATTGTGTCCCACCATGGTTACCCCTCTGGAGAAAGCAATCGAGAGATATATCGATGGGTTACCCGATTCTATTCTGGAGATTGTGACCGGTGTTAATCCTACTACCCTTCATCAAGTAATCGAGTTGTCTGCTACCCTGACTGAGACTCAAGTCAGGAAGGGTAAACTCACCCGCAAGGGTGATAAAAAGAAGGTGACTGATTCAGGGAAGGACAAGAAAAAGGGTAAGGGTAAGGAAGGAGAGACGTCGAAGAAATCGAGGAAGCGAAAGGGTGCCTAAAATTTTGATGTTACAGCACAGACTGCTCAAAACCCGCAGAACCCACCGGCCCAGCCACCTGCAAAGAAAGCGTATGTTGGTACCGCCCCTCATTGTGCTCGTTGCAATGGTCATCACGTTGCACAACAAGCTTGCAGGCAATGTACGACGTGTGGTAAACTTGGGCATTTGGCCAATGTTTGTCGTTTGGGACAGAATCAGGTTGCTCAGGTTCCAGCTCCGGGTCAGGGGAATGCTGTGAGATTCCCACCGGGTTCATGTTTTAGTTGTGGAGAGTATGGTCACTTTCGCAACAACTGTCCAAGACTGGTGAATGCAAACGCGAATGCTAACACGAACCCGAATGCGAACGTCAACGTCAATGTGAATCCCGCTCGTGGGCGAGCGTACAATTTGAATGCAAATGAAGAGAGGGCCGACAACGAAGTGGTTAACGGTACGTTTCTCGTTAACAATCGACCTGCATCTATTCTTTTTGATTCTGGTGCCGATAGAAGTTTTGTTTCATTATCTTTTGAGACTTTGCTTGCGATACCTAGAACTAAACTGAGGAAACCCTTATCTGTCGAAGTTGCTACTGGTAAACCTCTTGTTCTCGATTCTATTATTCGTGATTGTCAGTTGAACCTTGATAACCATCTTTTTCCTATTGACCTCACACCGATGCAACTTGGGAGTTTCGATATTATCATTGGAATGGATTGGTTAACCAAACACCACGCTGAGGTGGTTTGTTTCGATAAGATTGTTCGTATTCCTTTGTCTTCTGGCGATGTTCTGGAAGTTCGTGGCAAAAAAACCACCAGATGGTTTGAAGCTTATGTCGTGTATGGAAGCCCAAAGGTATTTACGAAAAGGATATGTTGCTTTTCTGGCACATGTCACCGAGGAGAAAAGTAAGAGCAAGAGTATTCAGGATATTCCAATTGTTCGGGATTATCCGGAGGTGTTTCCTGATGAACTACCTGGTTTGCCTCCAGTTCGTCAAGTCGAGTTTCATATTGACCTTGTACCCAATGCCAACCCGATTGCAAAAGCACCTTATCGTCTTGCACCGTTGGAGATGCAAGAGTTATCGAAAAAACTTCAAGAGTTATCTGATAAAGGATTCATCCGACCGAGCTTTTCACCTTGGGGAGCTCCTGTCCTCTTCGTGAAAAAGAAAGACGGATCCTTTCGAATGTGTATCGATTATCGTGAGCTTAATAAGCTCACCATCAAGAATCGATATCCCCTACCTCGAATTGATGATCTCTTCGACCAGCTGCAGGGTGCTTCATGTTTTTCGAAGATCGATCTGCGTTCTGGGTATCATCAACTTTGTGTTCTCGAAAAAGATATTCCCAAAACTGCTTTCCGCACAAGATATGGGCATTACGAGTTCACTGTTATGCATTTTGGTTTGATGAATGCTCCAGCTATCTTTATGGACTTAATGAATAGGGTCTGCAAACCTTATTTGGACAAGTTCATTATTGTGTTCATCGACGATATTCTCATTTATTCAAAATCTCGAGCCGAGCACGAGCAACACTTTCGCTTAACATTGGAACTCCTGAAGAAGGAACAACTTTTTGCTAAATTCTCCAAGTGTGAATTCTGGCTTGAAGAAGTTCAATTCTTGGGTCATATAGTCAATGAGTAGGGTATTCATGTGGATCCATCCAAGATTGCTGCTATTAAAGATTAGAATACGCCGACGACACCTACAGAGATTCGATCATTTCTTGGTCTTGCTGGTTATTATCGTCGATTCATTTCTAATTTCTCGAATATTGCGGTTCCACTCACTGCTTTGACCCAGAAGAATAAGCCTTTCGAGTGGGGACCCAAGCAAGAAGAAGCGTTCCAAACGCTGAAGCAAAAGTTATGTAATGCTCCTGTTCTATCTCTGCCCGAGGGAAGCAATGATTTCGTTGTCTATTGCGATGCGTCCAACTTAGGCCTTGGTTGCGTCCTTATGCAACGAGGTAAGGTTATTGCATATGCATCTAGACAGCTGAAAGTTCACAAGAAGAACTACACAACTCATGATCTTAAGTTAGGAGCTGTGGTTTTCGTGCTTAAAATCTGGAGACACTACCTCTATGGAACGAAGTGTGTGGTTTTCACAGACCACAAAAGTCTCCAGCATATTCTTAATCAGAAAGAGCTGAATATGAGGCAACGACGTTGGGTTGAACTCTTGAACGACTATGATTGCGAGATTCGCTACCATCCTGGTAAGGCGAATGTCGTAGCTGATGCGCTTAGTCGAAAAGAACGAGTCAAGCTTCCTTCTGTTCGAACTCTATCTGATATTCAATCTCGTGTCCTTCAAGCTCAACAATTTTGTGTTTCACAAAATTTGATGGGTATGGAATTACCACGTCAACTTGAGCTTAAGCTCGAAGCGAAATACGATGGTTTGCTCTATTTTATGGATCGATTGTGGATTCCGAAACAAGACGATCTTCGCACCTTGGTAATGGACGAATCTCATAAGTCTCGATATTCTATCCATCCTGGTGCTGATAAAATGTACAAGGATCTTCGTACTCAGTGCTGGTGGCCTGGTATGAAGAAGGATGTTGCCTTGTATGTATCGAAATGCCTAACTTGTCTCAAAGTCAAGGCCGAACATCAACGACCTTCTGGCTTGCTTGTACAACCAGAGATACCGGTTTGGAAGTGGGAGAACATTGCGATGGATCTCATCACTAAGTTACCGCGTACGTCTAAAGGTCATGATGCTATCTGGGTTATTATCGACCGATTAACGAAATCAGCTCATTTCATTCCGATTCGCGAGGATCTATCTGCTGATAAACTTGCAAAGATTTATGTTGATGAGATTGTGACACGACATGGTGTGCCCTTGGATATCATCTCTGATCGTGATGCTCGATTTTCATCTCATTTCTGGAAGGCCATGCAATCTGCTTTGGGAACCCAACTGAATCTAAGCACTGCTTATCATCCCCAAACATATGGTCAATCTGAGAGGATGATTTAAACTTTGGAGGATATGCTTAGAGCATGCGTGATCGACTTTGGTGGTAATTGGGACTCTCATCTGCCGCTGATCGAGTTCTCTTACAACAATAGTTATCATACTAGCATTAATATGGCACCATTCGAAGCTCTCTACGTTCGAAAATGTCGTTCACCTGTCTGTTGGAACGAGACCGATGAAGCTCAACTTACTGGACCTGAGCTCGTTCTGGAAACAACAGACAAAATCAAGAAAATCCGAGATAATCTTGTGACAGCTCGAAACCGTCAAAAGAGATATGCGGATTTGGGACGCAAGCCCTTAGAATTTCAAGTCGGAGATCGTGTCCTACTCAAGGTTTCACCTTGGAAGGGAGTCGTGAGATTTGGAAAGAAAGGAAAACTTGCACCTCGATATGTGGGACCATTTAAGATTGTGGAAAGAATTGGAAAGGTTGCCTATCGTCTAGAGCTACCTCCAGAGCTTGGAAATATTCACCCGACTTTTCACGTGTCCAATCTGAAAAGTGTTTAGCTGACGCTGATCTACACATTCCTCTCGACGAGATTCAAATCGATGAAACAATTCACTTTGTCGAGAAACCTGTGGAGATAGTGGAACGTACTTTCAAACAGTTGAAGAACAAACGGATTCATTTGGTTAAAGTTCGCGGGGAATCCAAATGTGGCCCAGAGTTTACTTGGGAACGTGAGGACCATATGAAGGCGAAATATCCGCATTTTTTCTCACAAGCTTCCTCTAGTTAAAATTTCGGGACGAAATTTCCTGAAGTAGGGGAGACTGTGACAACTGTGTTCTGTAATTGATGTACGATGTAAAACAATGATGATTACTAATAAAACAACGTGCTTTGGTATTATTATATGTGTTTTGGTGTTTCTATGTGTGTATTTGTGTTTGGTGATTTTTCAATTCGATTCGATTCCGATTGCAAGCTTTAAATCGCGTTCTAGAAGGTTATACGCAAACTGGTGCGTAAACGCAGTCAGTATAACGCGACAAACACTCCGGAATAGTGACATAGGCTTAACATACCTTAAATAACCTCCACATAACTTAGAAATAAGTTTTGAATGGTTAGGTGTGTCGAAATCAACTTTGTTCGATCGCAGGGACTATATGTGTCAAACTGCGAAACTATGCCGATTTTTACTGTAACGAACATTCCGGAACATGACCATAAGTTAAACATACCCTAAATAACCTTTACATATCTTAGAAATAGGCTTTGAGGGGTCGGTGTGCTAAAATAAACTTTATGCGCATAACTTATGTTCTGAATACATCCGGACCTCCAAAAATTTATGTAAGCATTAAAATATTTTATTTTAGTGTTTGGCATAAGAAAAATCCATTCGTTGCTTAATTTGGATCGTTTTTGCGTTCGTTACGACTCCCGTCGTAATTAACCGAACAACGCAACCGTACGACCAAACGAACCGACATCCGAGATACTTTTGAGCACATTTTAAGTTCCCTACACTATAACTTCATTTTAGAGCTTTGAGATGGGGTTAACGGGGCTTAAACGTGTCAAAAATGCATCGAAAACCAAGTTTTGGGGCTGCATGGACTAAAACTGCCAAACTGTGAAAGTAGGTCCTTACGGGCTTACGGTCTGTAAGCATGTCCCAGAACATCAGAACCTTCCTTCCAGCCTGTTTCCAGCTGTCACACACTCAAAACCCAATTGCACTTGCCTCTTCCTGATAATGGGGGGCCATTTTGGTGTACCATGGAATTACAACTACTGTAGGGGTGAGATTGAAGCACGATTTTCGAGGAACAATCCTAACGGTCCTAGTAATCCTATAAATACCCCCACCCTTCACTTGCAAAACCCACTTGAATTCTGAGTTTTTTCTCTAAGTGGTTGTGTTTATACACTTCCTACCTGAGATTACTTGGAAATCAAACTTGCGGGGACCCGTTGTAAGTATTCTTTCGTTCTTTTCATTCGTTTTAGCGTTAAAGTCAAACTGCGTTTGACTTTATGCATTGACCAGTTTATGGTCAATGTGAAGTTCGTTTGAGCTTCATAACGTGAGCGTAATCACGATGGTTATAGTCCCTAGTGACTATACCTACTGATTACCACGTTATCTAGGCTCAGTGACGAGTCGTAGTTTCGGCCAAAATTCGTATTCTTGCGTATTTTGTAACCAAACTACTCAAGGTATCAAAACCGTTTGTTTTGATACCAAACTTGTTTTCTAACTTTGTTAAGCATGTTTTAGCATGTTTAGCTCGTCACTTTTTAGTTTAGTGCTTGTGTAATGTCGTAAGTCAAGCGGACTAAACACCCGCTTAGACTTTCGAACACGACCCGTTTGGTCGATCTTTAGGATCCGACCAAACATGTTTAGTGACCATAGTAGCATAGGGAATAACCTTCCGAGGTTATACCTTGTGGTCACCTAGTTTAGGTAGTTGTATGATAAGTAGATTATATGCCATAGGTAAATTACCAGAATACCCTTTTCATACATAATTGATAATTAAGCATATGTAACTTATTTAAACATGTTTTGGCATATAATGTAAGACGCTAAATCGTACATGACAAAAGTCGCAGCGGAAACACGAACCAAAAAATTTCTTTCATTATAAATACCTCAACTTATTTAAAATTGAACTTTAACATAGCTCTTTCCCATAAATCCGTCATCCTCTTATTTACTAATTAAAAACATAGCTTATGTTTACTACATTATATACATCAACGTTTCCGTACAATCTCTCTAGTGACTCGATCCGCGATCTCCAATCCTTGGATATCCTCATGACTGGTACTAACTGCGCACACCACCCAAAATTAACAACATTAGTACGCATTATAAACATACAAGGTTTGTTCACGTTTACTTCTCGTTTCCTTAAATCTTTACATCCCAGCTTTCCCATCCTGGTCATACGATCCGTAGTGAGACTTCTTTGGTATTCCTGCGTTACACTTCATTCACCAAGCACGCTATTATTACCGTTAGTACTCAATTTCATTGGATGCATGCGTACATACTTTCATACAAACTGATATATACGCTTACGATCACAAATAGCAACTTTCCAACATACGTACCTACATACATAGGTACGTACCTACGTACGTGCATACCTAACATACATACATACATACATACATACATACATACATACATACATACATACATACATACATACATACATACATACATACATACATACATACATACATACATACATACATACATACATACATACATACATACATACATACATACATACATACATACATACATACATACATACATACCTACCTACATACATACATACATACATACATACATACATACATACATACATACATACATACATACATACATACATACATACATACATACATACATACATACATACATACATACATACATACATACATACTTATTACATGCCTTCACACAACCCTACATACGTGCATACCTTCGTACATACTCACTTGCGTACATATACGTTCTACCTACATACACACCTACATACATACGTACGTACCTACGTACGTGCATACCTAAATACATCCATTCATACCTACATACATACGTACATACATACATACATACATACATACATACATACATACATACATACATACATACATACATACATACATACATACATACATACATGCTTATTACATGCCCACGTAGGTGCATACATGCTTTCATACACTTCTACAAACGTGTATAGAGATACACGAACATACATATGTACCTATCTACATGTGTGCTTACCCTAATGGTCATAAAACATAAGTTAAATTAGTCATACGCAACTTAAAACGCGTTTGAACGAGTTCCCAAGCCAAAACGGAGCAAACGAACAATTTTCGCTGAATAAGGGGGGCCTCGCGTGACGCCAAGGGCCTTGGCGTCACGCCTAGCCCCTGTTTTCACAGAAACTTTGCAACTGGTTGCTGCATATTCCCAGCACGTCCGCGTTTCACGGAAACGGTCTTAACTTTTTCGTTATTGGTCCGTTTTACCCGATTCTTTTTCCTAGGCGTCCGTAATTTAATTCTCCATCTTATGGAGTTAAGATCCGACATCCGGATTAACAAAATTCCAGACTTTTAAGCCTTCGGCTTACTACCCTTTTTACCAAGAATTGACCCTTTCATAATTCTATTACATAACTTGTTTGCTTTACCATAACCTCTTATAAACCTAATAATATCACTGACGTCTATCATAACTACTAACATCTTGGATGCCTTGCATCCTCTTAACTCATTATCGTTCATTTGCTTATTTTGACCCATTAAGGGTATTCACGCATTAATTGGTCTATGACTAACAAAACCATACCCCCACTTCCATACTTGTCCAAAACATTACACTAATCAAATAACTTGTTTCTAAACTAATTTGTAAGATCGTTTGCCCAAAATACCCATCAAGGGCATTTTGGTCAACTTTAATCCCATCCTTTACGACGAAAGACTACGACACATATTTAACCTCAACCATCATGTTTAGTTAATTAAAACACCATATTACTTAATTGAACATAAGAAGTGATTACAGAAATCACTTACCTTATGCGTCCGCGCTCATATCCGATCCTTGCCCCTTCTTGACCCGTTAACACCTCTTGCTTGAGCCTGTCTCGACATGGTCCCTACACTTCCATGTCACCGAAACCACATTCTTGTTAGCATACCCATTTGTACATGTTAACAATCATACCAATCGCATAATCCACACTTAACTTCCCTTAGTCATTTCTAACAAGCATACTACATAGAAATCAACTTCATCTCCTTTCCAACTCATGTAATTCATCATGTAATCACAAATAACTCATATTAACATAACATGTACCAAACGACTTCCTATAATCCGACCTTTAACGACAACGAGTCAAATCATGTTTCTTATACTTGTTGACTTTCAAAAGTCAACTATTAACCATATGTAACCATCGACTTATCAACATATACCCGTAACATCATAATCGACTATACGGACGACACTATATACATTTCATCATACACTTGATGTGAGTACTACCTTTTAAGCATAACGTACAACTATATCATGCACAAATCTTCTAAACTCATACATAACCCATCAAAACCTACTACTAATCCTCATGTATCATTCCCAAATAAACATTAAACATATCATCATCACATTTCTCCTAATTCTTCTAACAAGTATTCATCATACCCACATAATACATAAATCTTTCAACAAGACTTGAACATAGGTGGTGCTTCTAGTAATCATCTTTACCATAACTAACGGGTTTCACCTCTAATCATCAAATAACGCAAACCATACATAACCCATGTTCTATACGAGGATTCTAACCCTTGTACATGATCAATTTCATATTAACTCATGGATTAGAACATAACCCACTTCACCCATGATCACCAATCTTAGATTTAAGACATACCTTATGATCCCCTCGTGTTGGTGATCATTAATCCATGCTCGGTTATGGTTTTAAACTTCATCTTGCCTTCCAATTTGAGCAAAAGGATGAAGTTAGGGTTTGAGGCTCCATGGGAGCCTCCTGATCCTTCTCGAACACACGTATGTGTGTGTTTGTGTGTGATTAAGTTATTTAATAACTTAACTTTCATTTGTTCCACTTTAGCCCCTCGGGTTTACCTTTAAAACATAACTGACACTACCCTCATCATTTAATACTTTCGACCATACCCTTAACTAGGTTAAATAGCCTAGTTATTTATTTCATGACGTGTCACATAAGAACATACGACAAATATTAACATTCAGATTTTGGGGCGTTACAAGTCTACCACCCTTAAACGAGGTTTCGTCCCCGAAACCTTTCTCACTTTCATCGAACACACATTATCTTTTCTTCCAGTCCATCCATACGACCACTAGCCCATCCTAATGGGAATCTTCTAGCTCCAAGAACCCGTTCCGGAGTTCTTATTAGTATCGTTTTCACTAGTAGCGTTAATTTCTAACAACCTTCATAGTTAGTGGTTTATTCCTCGTTCAAATATTACTTCGTCATGTGCAATATATCCTTTTGTTTACTTAAATAATTCCAACATTTCATTATTAACATTCTTTCTGTTTATTTGCACATTCATAACGTTTTCGTCGACTAAACGACCTTACTTTGAATTTGAAATCTATACATACTCATATATGCTTAACTTTAACGTTAACCTTATTCTACATTTTCTACAGTTACGTATACCTTGCATACCTTTATTTTATCTTTAAATCATTTCGTTCATTTCACATTACTATAGCTTTCACTTCATGCATTACTTAATTCACGTGTATAAATAGTCCATACCTCTCCAATCATGAGTTAAACATTTTACTAACCTCTTTTTCATTTCCCAAACCACGATCCACAACCCAGATCGATCATCTTTTCCTCGAGTACTAGCCGTACAGGCCAGGTTTCATTCATTCGTGTAATGAGCTTCCGCTCGTGCACGTCCTTTCACCAATACGATTGGTTTCATCACATCAATAGTTCTAGCATTATCATTAACAACATCGGCGGTTAGCATATGTCCTTCAAACATTCATTACACTAGGTGATTACCCACCTATAACTCTTCTACAATTTCCTACGTACCTGCTATAACGTACCACACATTCTATTTCTTACATGCAATCCTTTCATTCAATTAATCATTTCGCCGACTGAAGTACACGCTCGTACTTCCTTCCATTCATGCTTACTTGCAAAGACCTTATTACATCGTTTCAATATTTCTTACTAAGCTTACCCTCCCCGCCCATACTCAAGTTATTGTCCGGGTCACAGCCCTTCATCATTCTGACTTCTAAGAGTCAATTACTAACACATCTAACATGTAACTTATACAAAACTTCGTCTATTATACTATCACTTTTTACTTTATACTTATTTCTATGACCCGTTCGACTCAATCATGGTCAAACTGTCGACATTTTCTTAGGAGGATTAATTTCATCTTTTTATATTTTTGAATCCGTCTTACGGATTCAGACTCATCATTCATGCTTTTTCATTCATTGAATCCGCCTTACGGATTCAAACATTATATTCATGCCTTTCTTCCTTGAATCCGTCTCACGGATTCAAACATATCATTCATACCTTTTCTTCCTTCTATGATTTGAATCCATCTAATGGATTTCAATCATATCATTCACATCTTTCATTCCTTACATGTGTTGAATCCGTTTCGCAGATTCAGACATATCATTTCTACATTTCCTTTCCTTGAATCCGTTTTACGGGTTCAAACATTCCATTCATGCCTTTCATCACTTGAATCCGTCTCGCGGATTCAAACATTGCATTCATACATTTCATCCTTGAATCCGTCTCACGGATTCAAACATATTATTCATATCTTGTTGATCCATACTTAATTACGGATTCCGCATTCTTCATTCTTATCAGGCATGTTTTTCATACTTTCATAGTACGCTCAATTTCCCGAGAGTCTTACTTCCCATTTCACCCACACGCCCGCCTGCTACCTAACTCTACCGGACATACCTGTAACAATTATCATGATCTCACGAACGTCATACGTTTCTCGTGTACTGGCCAGGTACACAATCCACATAGTAGTTTCGTGCCTTCATGTAATTGTCACCTTATGTCCGTAGACTTAGGTTTCGGCGCGTGTATCACTTCCAGTACTTCATTACTATACAGTCATTGTCTTTCATTTTTAAAAATTTTCCTTCCCTTAATAAACTTTACCATTTCTTACACCCACATATTAAATTTACGTACCTGGGCTCATTTGCCTATTTGTCTTATTACCTCTTTGCCTGCCTTAGTATTCATCCTAGACTGCATTCACGGATCATCCTCTTCCAACACTTATGCTTACCTTGCACATACAAAACCGTCAGTTTCTTTATACGTACACATAAGTACATACTTACATTAGCCTTTACCCTTGGATCTTGATCGAGTCTTAGATTGTACGGATTTCTTATCTCAAGAGCACACAAGTTTGAGTTCAAGTACTTACCTTCTCGTACTTGATTCCCTCAAACCAGGGCTCTGATACCAACTTGTAAGACCCTAAATCGTACATGACAAAAGTCGCAGCGGAAACACGAACCATAAAATTTCTTTCATTATAAATACCTCAACTTATTTAAAATTGAACTTTAACATAGCTCTTTCCCATAAATCCGTCATCCTCTTATTTACTAATTAAAAACATAGCTTATGTTTACTACATTATATACATCAACGTTTCCGTACAATCTCTCTAGTGACTCGATCCGCGATCTCCAATCCTTGGATAACCTCGTGACTGGTACTACCTGCGCTCACCACCTAAAATTCACAACATTAGTACGCATTATAAACATACAAGGTTTGTTCACGTTTACTTCTCGTTTCCTTATATCTTTACATCCCAGCTTTCCCATCCTGGTCATACGATCCGTAGTGAGACTTCTTTGGTATTCCTGCGTTACACTTCATTCACCAAGCACGCTATTATTACCGTTAGTACTCAATTTCATTGGATGCATGCGTACATACTTTCATACAAACTGATATATACGCTTACGATCACAAATAGCAACTTTCCAACATACGTACCTACATACATAGGTACGTACCTACGTACGTGCATACCTAAATACATCCATTCATACCTACATACATACATACATACATACATACATACATACATACATACATACATACATACATACATACATACATACATACATACATACATACATACATACATACATACATACATACATACATACATACATACATACATACATACATACATACATACATACATACATACATACATACATACATACATACATACATACATACATACATACATACATACATACATACATACATACATACATACATACATACATACATACATACATACATACATACATACATACATACATACATACATACATACATACTTATTACATGCCTTCACACAACCCTACATACGTGCATACCTTCGTACATACTCACTTGCGTACATATACGTTCTACCTACATACACACCTACATACATACGTACGTACCTACGTACGTGCATACCTAAATACATCCATTCATACCTACATACATACGTACATACATACATACATACATACATACATACATACATACATACATACATACATACATACATACATACATACATACATACATACATACATACATACATACATACATACATACATACATACATACATACATACATACATACATACATACATACATACATACATACATACATACATACATACATACATACATACATACATACATACATACATACATGCTTATTACATGCCCACGTAGGTGCATACATGCTTTCATACACTTCTACAAACGTGTATAGAGATACACGAACATACATATGTACCTATCTACATGTGTGCTTACCCTAATGGTCATAAAACATAAGTTAAATTAGTCATACGCAACTTAAAACGCGTTTGAACGAGTTCCCAAGCCAAAACGGAGCAAACGAACAATTTTCGCTGAACAAGGGGGGCCTCGCGTGACGCCAAGGGCCTTGGCGTCACGCCTAGCCCCTGTTTTCACAGAAACTTTTCAGCTGGTTGCTGCATATTCCCAGCACGTCCGCGTTTCACGGAAACGGTCATAACTTCTTCGTTATTGGTCCGTTTTACCCGATTCTTTTTCCTACGCATCCGTAATTTAATTCTCCATCTTATGGAGTTAAGATCCGACATCCGGATTAACAAAATTCCAGACTTTTAAGCCTTCGGCTTACTACCCTTTTTACCAAGAATTGACCCGTTCATAATTCTATCACATAACTTGTTTGCTTTACCATAACCTCTTATAAACCTAATAATATCACTGACGTCTATCATAACTACTAACATCTTGTATGCCTTGCATCCTCTTAACTCATTATCGTTCATTTGCTTATTTTGACCCATTAAGGGTATTCACGCATTAATTGGTCTATGACTAACAAAACCATACCCCCACTTCCATACTTGTCCAAAACATTACACTAATCAAATAACTTGTTTCTAAACTAATTTGTAAGATCGTTTGCCCAAAATACCCATCAAGGGCATTTTGGTCAACTTTAATCCCATCCTTTACGACGAAAGACTACGACACATATTTAACCTCAACCATCATGTTTAGTTAATTAAAACACCATATTACTTAATCGAACATAAGAAGTGATTACAGAAATCACTTACCTTATGCGTCCGCGCTCGTATCCGATCCTTGCCCCTTCTTGACCCGTTAACACCTCTTGCTTGAGCCTGTCTCGACATGGTCCCTACACTTCCATGTCACCGAAACCACATTCTTGTTAGCATACCCATTTGTACATGTTAACAATCATACCAATCAACAATCATACCAATCGCATAATCCACACTTAACTTCCCTTAGTCATTTCTAACAAGCATACTACATAGAAATCAACTTCATCTCCTTTCCAACTCATGTAATTCATCATGTAATCACAAATAACTCATATTAACATAACATGTACCAAACGACTTCCTATAATCCGACCTTTAACGACAACGAGTCAAATCTTGTTTCTTATACTTGTTGACTTTCAAAAGTCAACTATTAACAATATGTAACCATCGACTTATCAACATATACCCGTAACATCATAATCGACTATACGGACGACACTATATACATTTCATCATACACTTAATGTGAGTACTACCTTTTAAGCATAACGTACAACTATTTCATGCACAAATCTTCTAAACTCATACATAACCCATCAAAACCTACTACTAATCCTCATGTATCATTCCCAAATAAACATTAAACATATCATCATCACATTTCTCCTAATTCTTCTAACAAGTATTCATCATACCCACATAATACATAAATCTTTCAACAAGACTTGAACATAGGTGGTGCTTCTAGTAATCATCTTTACTATAACTAACGGGTTTCGCCTCTAATCATCAAATAACGCAAACCATACATAACCCATGTTCTATACGAGGATTCTAACCCTTGTACATGATCAATTTCATATTAACTCACGGATTAGAACATAACCCACTTCACCCATGATCACCAATCTTAGATTTAAGACATACCTTATGATCCCCTCGTGTTGGTGATCATTAATCCATGCTCGGTTATGGTTTTAAACTTCATCTTGCCTTCCAATTTGAGCAAAAGGATGAAGTTAGGGTTTGAGGCTCCATGGGAGCCTCCTGATCCTTCTCGAACACACGTATGTGTGTGTTTGTGTGTGATTAAGTTATTTAATAACTTAACTTTCATTTGTTCAACTTTAGCCCCTCGGGTTTACCTTTAAAACATAACTGACACTACCCTCATCATTTAATACTTTCGACCATACCCTTAACTAGGTTAAATAGCCTAGTTATTTATTTCATGACGTGTCACATAAGAACATACGACAAATATTAACATTCAGATTTTGGGGCGTTACATATAATACTTGTCATAGGACTAGTTAGACGTCTCGAACGCGCTTTGCGCGCACGACACGTTAAAGTAGCGTAAGCTACCTTAATGGGCCGCGATGGGTCGAAAGCACTTTGGTTAGGTTTCATTTAGGATGTAGGCCTTGTTAAACCATATCACATGAGTTCCAACACTCATTTGGTTTACGAGACCTCATTCTGTCCGATCTTCCGATTTAGGCGTCTATTGTTTGACTAGTGATTCAATTAATAGGTGCTGCTTGATTTCTCTGGTTTACTCGAGTTTGTTGAAGTACTATTGATTGAGGATACCTTGCACTACATGTGAGTACATAGTTCCCCTATTTTACTGTTTTCAATTGTTTTGGGGTGATTCATATGTACAAAATGTTTTCAAGGTTTAAACGATGATTTCAAAAACGAATAGAACGATTTATACTAAACTATTAACGATTTCGATAATGTGAACGAACTTGTTGGTTGTAGTTACATAACGAACGACATTCATTAGCATTGATCAAGCCGACCAGTATTAGGTTATGGTACCATAGGATATGACAAATCCCGTTATTGCACTATACCCATGGTTATGTGTGGGTGTTGTGGGTAACGACTGAATCTGATGATTGTTAACTTACCCTTTGGAGGTTTGTTAATGCAAGAACGAATTGAACGATGAACGAGTCACGAAGGTTTGAATGTTATTAACGAGACGACCATATACAAGTTTTCACAATTAAAACGAGGACGATTTAAACGAGTAAACGATTTGAAAATGATTTGAGAACGATTTGGAAACGATTTGGGAACGATTTGGAAACAATTTGGGAACGAGTTGGAAACGATGCTAAACGATTTGGGTAAACGATTGGCTTCTGGGCTAGTGTTTAGATAACGGGACGGGTGTAATGTGGTGAAAATATGGTAGATACGCCGCTGGTACTTCTTATATATAAGTGTTTTCAACATATTATATACCGTGGCGTTATTTAGTTCACTTGGGTAAACGATATTGAAATAATGTCACTCAACGATGTTTTCGAAATAATATACGAGTTGTATTAACGAGTTTATACGAGATGTTTTACAAGATGGTTTTCTAAAACAAAAAGCTTTTGGGATAAGAATCATGGCTATGAAATTTTATAAAATATAACCATCTTGATTGGAGTTGGTTAATCATGTTGCAATATTATACACTTTTAGAAAAAAAAACAAGGTTTTCGA
Organism: Helianthus tuberosus; assembly: GCA_030545235.1. Taxonomy (NCBI): domain Eukaryota; kingdom Viridiplantae; phylum Streptophyta; class Magnoliopsida; order Asterales; family Asteraceae; genus Helianthus; species Helianthus tuberosus. The sequence continues at coordinate 58,419,022 of CM060424.1, read as the reverse complement.
GGTATTGCAATATAAGAATACAAACCATGATTCTGATACTCTTATAAAACCTATGTACTCGCCAGCATTTCTTTCCTGACTTTGTTTTTACATATGTTTCAGGTGTTGTTGCTTGATCGACGTCCCAGTATGCATGCGTCACATAGGATCCGGACGAGGCCTTAGTGACATAAAACAATGATAGTCGATATAAAACTTGTTTGTTACGTGTTAAAACAATGTTAATGTTTAATATTATCAATAAAACGAGACGCTTTTTGTATCCATGGTTATGAAACGATAATTCTGTTACAACACCCCCCGACGTTTCCGCCACGCTTTGTTGTTTTACGTGGTCGGGGTGTGACATTTATTCTACTAGCAAAATTTCCGAAAAGATAATTTTCTCGGTTGGATGCGGCTTGAAGAACTTCTTCCTCCGGATATGGGTTCCTCAAACGTCGGCGAACCATTCTTCTATCTCCCTAGGGAGAAGAAAGACGGGCTCATTGGCATCATCATTTTGAGGGGGTGTAACTTCAACCGGGATATCTTGCAAGTTGTCAAGAGGAGGTTCCGCGGGGATGTCATCCCACCCGGTGGGATAATTGACTCCAAGTGCTAAGTTCCAATCCTCTTGGGGGAGGATTGGTTCCATGGGAGGTGTCACAAGAATGTTTAACCTCTGGTGCAAGAGGTTGATTTCTTGAAAACTGTTTTCCAGCCCCACCGTAAGATAGTTTATACGGTCTATTAGGACCTCCTCCACTGATGTCATCTCATCGAGAGCCTCACGTAATGCCATCACATAGCGTACGAGAGTTGCTTCGATTGAAGACCTTCGTTCTCTTCGACTGTTTCTGGAATGCGCTGAAGAAGTTCCACTGTTTTTGCTTGACATTTTACGAAAATAAACTGAAAAGAGTTCATTTTAATGAAACAGTAATCTCGGACATGGCCCTGTGCTCAATGAGCACGACCCCGTGTTCACATGTCTGCAGATTTTTTGGAACAAGGAATCTTGGAGTTTTAAATTATTTTTCTGATTTTTAAAGCATTTTTAAGCAGAAATGACTTAAAACAATGTTGTAGAACTTATTTTTAACAAGATTCCTTGAATAAAAACCTAACAAACATCACAATAAAGCTTGGAACATGGTGATTTCAAGCTTTAATGGAGGTGTTGAGGTGAAAATTGAAGAAGAAGGCAATGGACAAAAGTAGAAAAGACAAGATGGTTGTTGAGAACCTTCTTTAGAATATACCTAGGATGGTATGTGTGAAGATCCCACCAGATCTTTGTCTTTGGAGTGGTCCAAATGTGCAGGAATCTTGGCTGCATTTATTGAAAACGACAGCACGTTGGACACGGCCCCATGCGCAGACAAGATCCTGACACATTTTGTCCGTATTCTGACAAAAAGTCAGACGGGAATCTATTGGTGGACACGGGGGCGTGCTGACCTGGACACGGCCCCGTGTCTAGAGGCTGTTTATGAAGTTTCATCTATTTTTAAGGAATTTATCCAGATTGGGTGGTTCCTTACTGGACGGAACAACACCGAAGTGCCTGAGATACCTTAATTGCTCTAGATTTAGACGAGAACGCAAAAGGTTATCGGTGAGGGTGATTCCTATGCTAAATGTAGGTGGACAAGTCCAACCCTGTTGGTGCACGGAATGTCTGTTGACTTCGTTTGAATCAAGTCTTAGGTCAAGATAGTCAAGATTGGAGCTTGAAAGTCAAAATTAGGGTTAATGATGTAATTTCGCTTATGTGTACATAGGTTAGTAGGTGATTTCGCTCATTTGTACACTAGGGTTTCGCTCATAGGGTATCTAGGGGGTTTCTCTTTTAGGAACATACTACTGATTTCGCTTATCAGTCAAAAACTGATTTCGCTTGAAATTAGTTTATATCTGATTTCGCTCATAGTGTTGTTGTTTGATTTCGCTCCAGTGAACATAGTTTGGTTAAAGACTGATTTCGCTCGAGTGTCAGTGTATTTTAGATTACTTGATATTGTTTAAACTGATTGAGTTTGTTTGATTGCTTTCAGGTTATTGAAGATGTCAAGCAACGGTGAAGAGTTCTACAACACATTCTACAACGCGTTCACTTCCGAATCAACAGATAGAAGATCTGAGATGAAAGAATATTCAAGAGAGATTTCGGAGAACTTGAAGTTTGAAAACATGTATGGAAGCCAACAAAAACCACCAAAGCTGATGAAAGTTGAAGATTATAACTGGTGGAAAAACAGATTTGAGGGTTGGGTAAAAGCTTTTGCTCCTGAAAGCTGGATAAAACTGACAATTGGATACATTGAACCAGTAAAAGAGGGAGGAGAGTTAATAGATCCAAAAGATTTCACAGACATAGACATAAAAAATGTTGTGGCTGAATATAAAATGATTACATTAATCAAACAGTCAGTAAGAGAAGATATCATCTCGTTACTTGAACAAGAGAAAACTTCGAAAAGTTTTTGGGAAGCGTTAGAGAGAAAGTGTGTAGGAAGTAGTGAAATTGTTAAAAACAAAAAGAAACTGTTACGTAAAGAGTTTGATCTTTTCAGTTGTATGAAAAATGAATCTGTTTGTAAAATGATCGAAAGATTTGGGCATCTAAAAATGGAGCTGGTTAGACATGAAATCAAATATTCTGAAGAGGATCTGGTGGATAAATTGTTTGATTCATTGCCAAATGATCAAGAGTGGCAATACTTCGCTTTAATGTTGAAAAATACAATCAAGCCTGAAGATTTGAAAGTGGATTTGCTGATTGAAAGGCTTGAAAGCCATGAGTTGGAGATAAAAAGATCTAAAGTCAACAATCCAGCTTATCAACAGAATGTAGAGCTTTACTACCGAGTAAATGCACCACAGGCTGGATCTCCAAAAACAACATTTTCTGCAGAAAGTTCAAGATCAGTAAACAATGAAAGTCTTCACAGTGGTTTTCACAGTGGATCTTCTTCAACAACTTCTGATCAATCTGCTTCAAAGAATTTATTCCAGTGTAATATCGCAGTAGATTTGAAAAATGGGCAGAATTTCAGCGAAGAGTCGGCGAAACAACAGATGGTTTTCTTGGCATCTGTACTTGAATCGTATGAAAGCCTCGTTGCAGGTAAGATTGGCAATACCAACTTGACGAAAGAAGATTATGATCAATTAGATCCCGAGGAGATGGAACTAATGGATATAAGATGGTGCATGGCCAGTGCGGTTCGTCGGGCACAACGGTTCATGGAGATCACGGGGAGAAAGTCAATTGGTGGACCATCTACCAAACTGGGATTTGATAAATCTAAGGTGACATGCTTCAAATGCAAACAAAGAGGTCACTTTAAGCGCGAGTGCAGAAATGCGTATGCTGATGATGATTCTGCAAACTCGTTCAACGAAGATTATTACAAGAAAGCGATTTACCATTAGAACAAGTCTGAGCCACCAAGATTGAAACAGCCTGAAGAAAAATCAAGGGCTCTTGCAGTTATATATGACGATGAAGGTTACGATTGGAGTCATGTTTGCCCGGAAGAAGATGCAGTTGGATATGCATTTGTGGCTGATGCTGATCCTGATAGATGGTGGAAAGCAGATTATGCAAGATGGGAAATCGGAAAATTAAACGAGCCATTCAAAGAAGCCCAGAGAGCAAAACGATGGAATGAAGAGTTGGAATGTTACATGGATCCACGGGGTAATCCAGTTGCTGACCCATCAAAAGTGGATTTCAAAGCTGTAACAAATTTGCTTCCAAGGAATGCTACTTTCAACACACGAAGGTTATCTGATAAAGCATATTTGCCTGATTTGGAGAAGAAGATAAGAGAGATTTGTGAAGCAAGTCTACCGAAGGTGGTAGAAATGAAGAAGAGAAAAGAAGAAGAATTGAAAAAGATGATTGAAGAAGTAAAGAATGTTGTGAAGATTGCTGCTGAAGAGGAACAGAAAGCTGAAGAAGAACAGAAGAATGAGGAAGCTCAGAAAGAAGAAAAGGAGGAAGATCAGAAAGTTGAATCAGAAGAACCGGTGCTGAATGAGACTGAGGTTAGAAAATCTTCTGATCTATCGAATGTTGAATTGGTTGATGAAAAAGAAAACAAATGCAGGAATTGCATAGAAATGTGCAAAGTCTGTACTGAAAAAGATGACATCATAAAAACAAAAGACAATGACATAGTTAAAATTGAAAATGGTTTCACAACAAAATGTAAATACATGATTGAAAAAGAAGAAATTTTGAAACTAAAAGTTGAAAAATTGACACAGAAATGTCAAGGTCTTGAAAAGGATAATGATGTTTATAGACAACTGTGTTCAGCAAAATGTGTCGATTGTGTTGAAAAAGAATCTAAATTTCAAGATTTACAAAAACAGTATGATTCTTTAAAGTGGTCGAGTCAGAGAGTACAAGAAGCTTATGATACTTTGAAAAGTCAAGTCAAAAGTTTTGATCAAGGATTGTCAGAAACTTTAGTCACTAAAGAAATGTATGAAAGAAAGTTTAAAGAAAAGCAAATTGAATTAAACAAATGTGTTGATGAAATTGCTCATCTTAAACAAGTCTTGGCTGAAAAAGAAAAGGTTGTTACAAAACTTCAAAGTTATCATAACTCTTCGTACATTCTCGAACGCATTTTCAACATCACACCAGATGACAAAGATACTGAAAATTGCAAAAAGGGTATTGGTTCAGAATTTCATCAGGTACCACCACCATTGAGAAACAATTATACTTTTTATGATGAGGAAAAGGTGGCAAAGGGTTTGAACATAGCTGACCAATTACCTGAAAGTATCGATGTAACTTACACCAAATCTGATGAAGCTGATGATTCAGAGGTGATAAGTAAGGTTGTTGAAAGCGTTTTGAAAGATGAGTCTACAAAAGGTTAGTCTGAATCACAGGATGAAGATGAAGGAAATCTTTATGATGGATATCTGAAAAACACAAAATCTGAGAAAAATTTGAATGATGATTCAAAGGGATTGGTTTATACCATGATTGATTCTTAGATGTTGTTTTCCCGATTCAGAATGTGATTTCAGAAAAGGTTGATAAAGTTTTCAAAATGGTTGAGATTGAGAAGTCTGAGATTCCAAAGTTTGCTGGTAAAGGTCATAAATCTTTTTATAACAAACCTGGTTTTAAGAAGAAAAACATGAAGGTTGGCTTGGGTTATAAAAAGAAACAAAATTGGAAGAAAAATGAAACACAAAATGTTCCGGCAAAAACAAGTTTTGTTCATGGAAAAAGATTAGCAGAAGAAGAAAAACTCAAAATTGGACAACAGTCTAATGAGGAGTTTGAGGCCAAGAAAAAGAAACAATAACAGGCCAAGGATGTTTCAAAGAAAGTGTGTTTTAAATGTGATCAAATTGGACATGTTGTACGAAAGTGTCCAAATCCAAAGCCTGTTGATGTTGAAAAACAGAAATCTGAGGATGTGAAATTGAGGTCAACCAGATTTGATTCGAAACAAACTTGGAGGTACAATACAAACAAGTTTGCTTCAAATCAAAATTGGAAATCAAACCCGAACAGGTTCGATTCAAGACAGACCTGGAACTCTCACACACCCAGATTTAGAACAACACAGAGTTGGAAAACGTCTGTTGATATGACAAAACTTCAAGTGTTTTGGAAACCTAAAAATGTTGTTCAAGATCAAAAGGTTCAAAAAGAGACAAACTTTTACAAAAGAGGTACTCCGGAAGGTCAAATGTGGAGTGCTAAGAAACAAGTGACGTCGGTAAAAGATGAGAAAGTTGAAGTAAAAGTTGAAAAAGTTATAAGTGACAAAGAGTTTCCAAAATTGAATGAAAATTATTGTGTTGAAATGCCTAAGGTCCAACAGACCTGGGCTAAATTGTTCAAATGATTGATAAAGTTTGAATGTGCAGGTGCTCAATGAAGCTAAAGATTGTGAGAATGGTAGTTAGAGCAGCCTGGCACAGGAAGAGGTTGCAGAACCCTGGTTTGGTTGAACAGGGAGTTTAGTTTGATTGTTTTTTGTACATAAATAAATAATATTTTCAAAATCCTAAAAATTAAAAAAAATTAAAAAACCAAAAATATGTTTGTTTTTAATTTTGTTTGAATAAATGTTGATTGAATACGCCGAAACCCTCACGGCTGAACAAACATGATTACTTTCATCAGATTGAAAAACGGTTTTCAAACTGTAAAATATCAATGTGTTGTAAATCACGGGGGTACGTTATATTTTCTGCTTAAAGTGTTATATTTTCTGCAAAACAGAGCATGAGATGCAGAAAATGGATGGCGAGACAAAGCTATCAGTATTGGTTGTCAAATTTTAAAATGGTTTTGCATTTTAGGGGGAGATATATTGTTTTTATAAAATACAAAAACATTTGAAAATTTGAAAAAGCCAAAAACATGATAAAATTTAAAAATTGAGTTTTGTGTAAAAAGAGGAAGTGATAGTACATCAGTAGACAGTTACAGTATGCTAAAGAAATGTAATGATTAAAAGTGTTAAACAGTCTCACTGATGATGTGCCGATAGGTTTTTGCACATTTAGTAGGTTTGTTCGGGATATAAACCTAAATCTTTACTTACTTATTTTGTGGGGAACACTACTTGGATATATAGGTAACCCCTGAAATCTTGTTTGAAAGATTCCTTTTTCTGATATACTAGGTCTTTATACTCAGTGATATCTGGGGTATTATTCCAGGACTTCTGCTGAATGGAAGTTCTGACCTAGTCCCTGAATAATACTTTCCGCAAATGCTTGAAACATAGCATCACCCTCAGCATATATGATAAGACAATAAAATTGCTTAGCAATGCTGTTGTAAAAAAGATCCTCTAAAGGGGACACACCCAAGTTGAGTCATGATCTCTCTGCTGAACGGTAGTTCTGACCTGAGCTCTCATGATTTTTCATAATTTATTAACCCCTTACAGATATCATTTGTGTTATAATTACCTGTAAGACTGAATATTGGGATCTGGATACGGGAGTATATTCAAGAGGTGGGACACGCGTATAAGTTTAAGTCTCTAACACACTTAATCCATATCCTGGACAGATTGAAAATTGTGTGAAAATTTAAGTGGACCAGTATATCGACAATCTAAGTGAATTGTTTAATTCTTACTGTGAAAATTAAGCTCAACGGTACTTGTGACTTGTCAGAAACTGATATGATCCTCTAACGCATACTCAAACAAAAATATTGTCTGTAAATATTTTGTACATATTACTTTACTGCTTTATGTTTTCAGAAAATACAAAAAGATTTTGATTTCTGCTTTATTTTCGACAACCGATGTCTGAGTGCTGAGTTTCAAAATCTAAGTAAGCTGATCGTGTTTCTGAAAATAAAACAAGTTCATTAATTTGAAACTTGAAGTTTTAAAATAAAAAAAAAATCAAAAACAGTTTGTGATATCTCCAAGGTCATTAATTTGGACTTGGATGATTAACTGTGGGGGATTTGGATGCTTATATTGTTATAGAGCTAGTTTCCGATACGATTCGATGAAACTGCAAAATTTATGAGAAGTGATTTTGAGGAGATTGAATTGTTAGATTACAATATCTGGAAGTTTAAAATGTTGTTACTTATAGTTGTATGAGTGATTGCAGGAAAAGTCCAGACTACGATCCCGAGAGCAGAGTCTAAGGGGGAGTCTGAAGACAAGCTGAAAGTTAGGAGGAGCTTGTAGCTGGAAAGCTAGGTGTCGATCCCTAAAAGCACGGAAGCTTGACGAAAAGGGGAGCCTGTTCATGATAAAGCTGTTGATGATAGAACCAGTGATGAGATCCTGGTGTAAGAGTCAAAGTGTGAAGCTGATCGAGAGAGTGATGGATGCTTACAATGCACAATCTGAATGAGAAGGCAAAATGACCAAGACTGAAGACTCGGAGCTGAAGACTTCGTCAACATCCAAGGGGGAGTCTGTTGGTGCACGGAATGTCTGTTGACTTCGTTTGAATCAAGTCTTAGGTCAAGATAGTCAAGATTGGAGCTTGAAAGTCAAAATTAGGGTTAATGATGTAATTTCGCTTATGTGTACATAGGTTAGTAGGTGATTTCGCTCATTTGTACACTAGGGTTTCGCTCATAGGGTATTTAGGGGGTTTCGCTTATGTGTCAACATGAGGTTTCGCTTATATGGACTGTCCATATAAGCGAAATCAGTCCACCTATATATACCTCATGTGTGATCAGTTAGTGGTAACTTGGAGCGAAACCTATACATGCTTGTGGTGTCAAAACTCTGTCAAAACTGAATCAGAAAGCATCAATAAAGAAGAAATTGAAAGAGAAAAGCTGTGTAACTTCGTGTATATTTGATTCCGCCTTTATACGTGAAGATGAACGTCCTTAACTGACTTTTCAGGGTCGCAAAACCGGTCCAACAAACCCTTTCCCGGGCTCTCGTTAAAGAAGGTGTATGTCGAATCGCTCAGGTCTATGTATGCATCGAAGGAAGTCGATGGGGAGTCCTTCATGGCACAATCGACACAGGGACGACTATCGTTCAAGTCTTCACGAGAGTTAGAGGTGATATCGGGAACAACGAAGTTGTTTTTATCCTAATGCGATCTCAATAATTCTTCTTAGGTATCGTCTTGAGGTGAATTATTGATATCCCTCTCAAGTTCTTTAACCCAATTAAGAATTAGATCTTTCATTTGAAATAATTCGTCAAGAAGCATTTCTCCTAGAAGGGTCGATTGAGAGCATTCGAGGGAGAGATATGGATTATTTTTACTTTCGCCCCTCTTAAGGCTATAGGAAAACAATGGGTCTATATAGTGGGGTTTGTAATTTAAAAAATAACATTTTAAATCTTCATGATTTCCGCCACATATTTAACACCACGTACCATTAGAGGGCCGGAAGTAAAAAATATCATTATCACTCATGGTTGTGTCAGAAATTACCAACCGTCGGGATCTTGCGGTTCTGTTTTCAGTATCTGAAACTTGGGCACGGGGCGTGTTAATTGGGCACGGCCCCGTGTTCAGGTACTGTCCGACTTAAAACAGGATTGCCAGTACCAAAGATTGGGCACAGGGCGTGTTCAGCGGGCACGACCCGTGCTGAGTTCTGCATAAGCTGAAAATTTAAGGAAAATCCTAAAAAAAAAAATAGAAAAATAAGAAAAAACTATTAGGCTGTTGATTCCTAACTTTCTTAAAATCCTTGTGTCCCTGGCAATGACGCCAAAAACTTGGTGTGTGTGTAGCGTGATATGTTTTTAAGTATATTTTTCGCCCTTTTTAACACGTTAGTCAAGTTTTAAATTTATAAAACACGATATTTTACTAACACTAAACACACATATGGGCAAGTGCACCCATCATGAGCGTAGTATAGCGTTGGTAAGATACCGAGGTCGTCCAAGGACACAAGAGCTTTTAGTACCGGTTTATCCTCAACGTCTAATCAAATCAAAATTTTAGAAAAAGGTTTAAATATGAAAATGAAAACTAAAAATGCTGAAAATAAAAATAAAACAGATAGACAAGATGAATCACTTGGATCCGACTCGCCTTTAGTGTAACCTTTGATTATTTCCGCACATTTTTGCAGTTTTTAAGAGATTATCTTAGTTATAGTAGTAGGCCCCTCTTTTGAAGGTGACGTTACCCTCAACCCAGTAGTTTGAGTCAGCAAGGATACAATCCTAAAGGGTTGGATTATTGAAAGATAATTAATTAAGTTATTAATGCGTAATGTGGTAGGCCCCTCTTTTGAAGGTGACGTTACCCTCGGCTAAGTAGTTTGAGTCAGCAAGGATACAATCCTAAGTAGCCGGGTTAATGTTTTAATAGTAGTTTACATATGAGGGGATCAAGAAATTCGAACCCCCGCCATCCAATACCAGTGGGTATTGAAGGAGGTCCTACTAAGCTTGACCCAGGTCCTTACAGGATCTATACACTGAACAAGGCAAGACGCTTACCAAACCATTCCCTTAACCCCCGACCAGGTAGCCAACATATCTCCATATAGACCGTGGAGATATGAATGGTGTAAATCCTTTATTTTATATAGACAATGAAATAACGCCAAGACACCATGGACAAATGATAAGTAAGTTTCACCTTCAACATAAGAAACTAGTTATTAAAGTCATTAATACATAACCAAATAAAAAGTGTGAAAAGATTAAAAATAAAAAGTATTACACTAAATGCTTGTCTTCACCAAGTGATATAAGAGACTTAGGCAAACATGGCCTTTGATTGTCAAGAACTCTTACGATCAATCTTGGATCCCGAGACTACTACACACACTCTATGATGGATGATGGTGGTAGATGTGGGTTGTGATGGTGGTGGTGGGTGGGTGAAGTGTGAGAGAGGTGGTTTGCCAAGGGATGATTTGCAAGTGAGCCAATCACCCCTATTTATAGCCTGTATTAGTTGACCACGCCCCCGTGTCTGCTGGGCACGGCCCGGTGTGCAGAAGCGTATCTGTACTATTAAGATTTGCTCAGATTCTGCGAATCTTTGCGTTGACCACGGCCCCGTGCCCGCTGGGCACGCCCCCGTGTTGGGAAATAGAAGCTTCTACAACTTTGTCTTTTCTGCAGACACTTGGGCCCGCCCCCGTGTTCAATGAACACAGGGCGTGTTCAGCCTTCTGTTGTCTTGTTTTTGCTTGGGAAGATGCTGTTGAGGGGTCGGGCATGCCACGTTTAATCCTTTTCTTGTATTTATGTTAGATTTGACTGTATTTTTTGCATCTTTTGTTCATTTAAGCTCATTTAACCCTAAAAATACAAAAGGAAGACAAAAGCACACTTTTTCCAACATTAGTACTAAAAAAGGGTTAATTTTATGCCTTATTTGATGTAATTTATATGTTGCATTTTACACACATCAATCATCTTTTCCTATCCATCACCACCAGTACTTAACCTACATTCTACCCATCCCTCATTTGGCTGGAAAAATATCGTGTTTAACAGATCAGAGGCAATGTGGTTAATACAAGTATCAAACATGAATACGACTCGTTTAACTGCTTTATACCTCATGTCTATAACATATTTGTATGTTTTATTACAATGAAGGAATAATAATGGAGTCTTGCCACCTAATTTTAATTATTGAAAAAAAGTACAAAATTACCTCTGCACCCCATCTCATTCTCATATACATATATAGGATCCGGTTCAAGGAGGAACCACTACCAGTCGCGAGAACCATGAGAACTCCTCCCATCCAATAGAATTTTAACACATCATCTATAATCAATTTAATTCAAAAGGGTATTTTAGTCTTTTTCTTTTACTATGACATCATCTCTCTCTTATCTCTAAAACACATCACATCATCATTTATATGTCTGACATAACCATATCTCTCTTCTTTCATCTCTGTTATACTTTTTATATTTAAAATTGGGAAAAAATATTTTAGGTTTTAAATTCAAACACCAAAAGTATTATGTAATTTAGAAAATACAAAATTATCAAAAATGATATTGATTTCTTTTTGCTCTATTTTCTCTAATTATGACATAATGTTCTTTATAAAATGCAAGCTATATTCGTCTTATATGTTTATTAGAAAATAAAAAAATATAAAAAATGGTATCTATTTCTTTTTGCTCTATTTTCCCCTAATTCTGACATAATGTTCTTTATAAAATGCAAGCTATATTTGTCTTACATGTTTATCGAGAATTTCTATTTCATTTGTTAACGTTTGATAACTTTGCACTACAACTTTTTAAAAAACATCCGGTAACGTGCGTAAAAACAGTTTTGACAACGTGCGTAAAAAAGTTTGACAACGTGCGTAAACATTTACACGAACTGAGTATGAGAACATCACTTTGTAAAAAATGAATAAAAAATGTTTTGAAAACGTGCGTAAAAAGTGTCACAAATGTAAACAATAGTTATTTTTGTAAGAAATGTATAACTATGAAAAATCGTTTGAAAAATATTATTTAGAGTAAAGTACAATTTTTGTCCCTATGGTTTACACTCGTTCTTACATACAACCTATTTGAAAAAAAACCGGTCATTCTAGTCCATGTGGTTGTCAGTTGGAATCCATCACGTCTCTGTTAGAAACATCCGTTAGTTGAACATTGCTGAACTGATTAAATGACTATAATACCCTCCATGGACCAAAAGTGCAAGTGCGAAAGTTCATCTTCTTCTTTATAACTCGCTGCAACTCTCTAACAACCATACAAGTGTTCCACATTCTGAGCGATTACTTTTATATCTCCAATAAATATGTAAAGTTAATTACGATGTTCGCAATAAAATTAGCTATATACAATAAGCCTATGTTATATAAACCTCTTTAGTAATATCTTGAGAGAGAGAGAAAGAGAGAGATGAACCATCTTCTACCAAGAATAACAAACCTTATGCGATTGAATTTGTAACGGGTCTTTAATAGAAAAACAAAGATGCAAATGAACGGAAATGGTAGATGCAAAGAGGAGAAGAAGATTGGGAGATCTGGATGAAGATATGGGTTTATTGGTGCATTTAGGGTTGTAAAGAGTGAAATGACCATATTACCCTTGAAATTATAAGGTTGAAGACATTCCTGCCCTAGTCAACTAACCATTGACTAACACTTTATCCTTAACAGGGACATGACTGATTCCAATTGATAACCATAGAGACTAGAATGACCTTTTTTTTTTTTTTTTTTTAAATAGGGTTAGTATGTTAGAATGAGTGTAAACCACAAGGAGGAAAATTGTACTCTATTATTTATTGAAGTTTATATTTGAATTGATTAAATTAACTTAAGAGACTTTTTAAAAGTTTTCTTTTGGTTGTTGAAAGTAAGAGCTTGAGGGTCAAAAAGAAACACTTCAAAACTCAAATAACAGAAAATGAACAATGGGAAACAATATTCCAAGGACTAGTATTGTAATTTAATGCATCTATATATGATCTGCTTCAAACACATCTTTCATTACAAAAATTCATCATCATCCCCAATTCAGCTGTTTGATCATCGTTTCATTATTTACACGTACATCTCACAATTTCATCAACTATTTTTGTCCAAAAGAAATCATCACTACAACAATATGGCACTAAAACTGTACGGAACTGTCGCTTCAGACGCAACACAACGTGTTCAAGCTTGTCTCTACGAGAAAGAAGTCCATTTTGAGTTCATCACAGTCAACACAGCCGCCGGAGAACACAAAACGCCTCGTTTCCTCGCACGCAACGTACGTATAACATGTATTTTACAACTTGTGTATTCAAATTTCTCTACATCTATCTGATGTTTATATTATATGTGTTCTGTACATGATGCACAGCCGTTTGGTGAACTTCCAGCCTTAGAAGACGGTGACGTCATACTTTTCGGTAATTCAACGCTGTAAAACATTAAAATCTACATCTATTACTTTAAATTAGGTAATTTTGTTGTATGTATATATGAATAATAATAGAGTTAGTTACTGTTTTCGTCCCTGTGGTTTGTCAAAAATTACTATTTCAGTCCATTAGTTTAAAAATTGCGATTTCAGTCCATGTGCTTTCACTTTCGTAACCATTTCAGCCCATCTCGTAACCATTTCAGTCCATGTACTTAACATAATAAATGGATTGAAATGGTTACGAAAGTGAAACCACGGGGACTGAAATGGTTGCGAAAGTGAAACCACAGGGGCTGAAATCACAATTTTTAAACTAATGGACTGAAATAGTGATTTTTGACAAACCACAGGAACGAAATCAGTAATCAACTCATAATAATATTACAAATGAAATCCAAGATATATTAATAAGAGTAAATTGCCAAAATTGTCATTGAGATTTGTGCATGTTTGCCAGTTTCATCTAAAACAACTTCTTTTTCATACCATATAGTCCTTTACTTTTGGGATTTTTGGTCATTTTCATCAAAATGTCTAATTTGGCTTATTTTTTCTTGCAAATATTTGGATAAAAATGATAAAAAGTTCCAAACCTCAGGGATGATTTTGGCTAAAAAAAAGTTAGACTGTTGGATGAAAATGACAACTTAGCCCAAAAGTGAAGGAAAATATGGTACAAAAAAGTTGTTTTGGATGAAACTGGCAAACGTGCCAAACGACGATTTTGGCAATTTACTCTATTAATAATTACATTTGATACACCAAAGTTTATTTTGTTTCTGATAGCTCAGGATCTGTTTCTTTGTTTGTTACAGAATCAAGAGCAATCACACAGTACATAGCAAACAAATACGACGGTAAAGGAACGGATCTGATAATGAAGGATCCGATTAAGCTGGCCATACAAACGGTTTGGATGGATACGGAGAATCAGAGATTTGATCAACCGTTCTCAAAGCTAATTGAAGCAGCCATAGAGGGGAATGAAGGCAGTAATAAAGATGTGCGCGAGTACCAAAGGAAGCTGGAGAGTGTGCTTGATGTGTACGAACAACGGCTCAAGGAGAGCAAGTATTTGGGCGGAGATAGCTTCACACTGGCGGATCTACACCACCTACCCGGGATGCATTACCTGCGGTCCACCAAGGCCAAGGGGTGGTTTCAGGGTCGGCCACATCTGCGCGCTTGGGCCGCTGATATTCTTTCCAGGCCTGCTTGGGTCAAGGTTGCTGCTATGTCTCCTTGGTGAATTGTGCTTAATTGTTGTAATTTTATCCTTAAAGAACCAGCCGGTTTTATATTAGTTACGGATGATAAATAATGCATCAGGTTGTTAGGTTTGAGTCGACGGGTTTAAATGGATGAACCTTGAACACGACATATATATTTATCCTTGTGAAAAACATCAATCATAACTCGAACACAATTAAAGTCATATAATTTCGTTTAAAAACAAATTTTACCTACTTTTTTGGTATGAGTACATGCTGTTGGTTCAGTTCTGTTTATACATGAAGGAAAACAATAAAACATACCTGTTACAGCAGATAGTGCAGTGGAGAATCCAGTAATGGAGTTCGACATGCTTGTCATCGTGATCTGGTTCCTCCTTAGGGTGCTGACTGATGATGGGGACTTAGAAATCGAATAGGGGATTCGATTAGGAGAGGAGGTCGAATTATTGATGTTATGGCTAATGGGTTGTTTCTAATGTGTAACTGAGTAACCCCTTAACCTCCACTTAATTCTCCTTATATAAGCACCCAGGAGGAAACCTAAATTAGTTAATAAGGGTAATATGGTCCATCAACAATTACCAACTAATTATCTAATAGATTGTTATATATTTTGATCTCTATTATGTAAATGATTATAATGGCTATAGATTAAATATCAATACATAATATATTTAATCTTACATTCTCCCACTTAGCCGAGTAATCATTTACTATGAGTATTAGATAAGCCTGATCAGGAGTTAACACTCATTTTAGCCTTAAACAAGTACTATAGCAGAGAAATACAGCCGTTGAATCATTATGCGACTCAGGACCCCCATTAATCATACTATAGCCTTAATTTAAAACCTAATCGTTATGATCAAAATATGCATAAGCCCTTTGTTTGATTTGTAACTTTATTTTTCTATATGCCATTATACCGGTTGAACATATTCTAAGAGACATACAAAATCAAACTGAGGAAATTTCATTAACATAAAACATAAGCTAGTACAATATGCTCAAATAAGGTCTTTACTAAATCCCATATTCCGAACATGTTCTTCATAAACCTTAGGAGGGAGACCTTTAGTCATCGGATCCGCAAGCATATCCTTAGTACTAATATACTCGATACAAAGATTATTTTCCTCAACTCGTTCACGTACGAACAGATATTTTGTATCGAGATATAAACCAGCTCCAGTCGAACTGTTACTGTTCGAGAAACTAACGGCAGCTGAATTATCACAGTAAAGCTTCAATGGTCTAGAAATGGAATTAACGATTTTGAGTCCAGTGATCAGATTTCTAAGCAACATTCCATGACAGGTTGCGTTATAAACAACAATGTACTCTGCCATCATTGTGGAAGTTGTGGTCAACTGTTGTTTATGACTCTTCCATGAGATAGGGCCGCCTGCTAACATAAAGATATAGCCCGAAGTGGATTTCTTGTCATCTTTGCACTTTGCAAAGTCAGAATCAGAATAGCCCACCACTTCTAAATGATCACTTCTTCTATAAGTCAGTTTGTAGTCTTTCGTCCCTTACAGATATCGAAGTACCTTCTTAGCTGCTTTCCAGTGATCTAGGCCAGGATTAGTCTGATAACGGCCTAGCATTCCAGCAATATAAGCAATATCTGGGCGAGTACAGACTTGAGCATACATCAAGCTCCCGACTACTGACGCGTAAGGTATCTGGCTCATTTGCTCCTTCTCAACCTCTGTTGTCGGACACTGGAATGAACCGAAAACATCTCCCTTAACTACTGGAGCGACGGAGGGTTTGCACTGTTGCATGTTATATCGTGTAAGGACACGATCTATGTAAGCCTTCTGGGACAATCCTAAGATCCCTTTGTGTCTATCTCGGTGAATTTCGATGCCAATGACGTAAGAAGCATCTCCAAGATCCTTCATGTCGAAGTTATGCGAGAGTAACCGCTTTGACTCATGCAACATATCTAAACTATTACTTGCCAATAGAATATCATCTACGTAAAGAACAAGAATAGTAAAGTTGCTCCCACTCATCTTGAGGTAGGTGCATTGATCCACTTGATTCTTCATAAAACCTTGCTTCTTCATGACTTCATCAAACTTGAGGTACCACTGACGTGATGCTTGTTTTAACCCGTAAATGGATTTCTTCAACTTACAGATTAGATGCTCCTCACCTTCAGGTTTAAAGCCTTCAGGTTGTTTCATGTAAACATCTTCGTCCAAATCTCCGTTAAGGAAAGTGGTTTTAACGTCCATCTGATGCAGCTCTAAATCGAAATGAGCTACTAGGGCCATGACGATCCTTAATGAATCTTTACGAGAGACAGGTGAAAACGTCTCTTGATAATCAATTCCCTCTTTCTGAGTGTAGCCCTTTGCAACCAATCTTGCTTTGTAGCGTTCAACGTTACCATTCGGATCCAGTTTTGTTTTGAATACCCATTTACATCCTACGGGTTTGGCTCCGTTGGGTAATTCTACCAAATCCCAAACGTCATTTTTCTTCATGGATTCAAGCTCTTCAATCATTGCTTTATTCCATTCAGAAGACTGATCACTGCTAATGGCTTCATTGTAAGAGATAGGATCATTGAGCTTTCCAGGATCCATTTCAGTCAGGTAGGTAACGTAATCATCCCAATTAGTAGGCCTTCTTTGCCTAGATGACCTCCTGAGTGGATTATCAGGTTCAGCGTTGTCTTGGTTTTGAGCGTTTGATGTGCCTTCGTCATGAGGTATAATGGGTTCTGATTGTAGAGGTAAATTTGGAGTTGGTGCAGTAGCTTCAGGTACAGTAGTTGCATTGGGTACAAGAGGAGTAATCGGAGTAATGGTAAGCGACGAGTCTCTCCCCCCCGCGTCTTGTACTTCTTGCAATTCTTCGTAAGGGTTGGTACTGCTCCCACTGACCTTGAAATCCTCCAGGAACGCAGCACGCTTGGTTTCAACAATACGGGTGTCATGGGAAGGACAATAGAAACGATAACCCTTAGAGTTCTCAGGATACCCGATAAAGAAACAGGTAATTGTTTTAGGGTCAAGTTTCCTTAGGAAAGGATTGTAAAGTTTTGCTTCAGCAATGCAGCCCCATACTTTCATATATTTAAGACTCGGTTTCCTTCCTGTCCAAAGTTCATAAGGAGTTTTAGGGACAGACTTAGAAGGAACTCTTTTGAGTATATGAACAGCTGCTTTTAACGCTTCAGTCCAGAGGAATAATGGTAAATTAGTGTTGGCTAACATACTGCGCACCATGTTCATAAGGGTACGATTTCTTAGTGTTGGCTAACATACTGCGCACCATGTTCATAAGGGTACGATTTCTTCTTTCAGCGACACCGTTCTTCTGAGGTGTACCAGGCATGGTGTATTGGTTCACAATCCCTTGGCCCTTACAAAACTCATAAAATGGACCAGGAGCTTGACCCACATCAGTATGTCTTCCATAATATTCACCGCCTCTATCTGATCTCACAACTTTAATCTGACGATCTAATTGCTTTTCCACTTCAGCCTTATAATCTTTAAAAGTTGTAAGAGATTCAGATTTCTCCTTAATAAGATACAAGTACATGTAACGAGAATAATCATCAATGAAAGTGATAAATGAAGTATGTCCTGTTATGCCAGCGATTTGGTAGGGACCACTAATGTCAGTGTGAATGAATTCTAATAAATTAGAGCTCCTAGTGGCACCTTTCTTATTCGCTAATGTCATTTTACCTTTAAGACATTTGACACATGTTCCAAAATCAGAGAAATCGAGAGGAGGTAAGACTTCATCCTTTACGAGACGATTTAATCGTTCTCTTGAGATGTGGCCTAAACGCTGATGCCACAACATGGATGAAGTTTCTAAGTCTCGTTTCTCTTCCATCTTTGTGAGTGATTCATTAATGTTATATGACAACAAAGATTTGGAAAAGTTATCTCCTAGTTCTAATCTATAGAGACCACCATCCAGAATACCAGTACCATAAAGAACAGAATCATAAAGGATAGAGAGTTGGCGATGACCATGGGAAACAATAAAACCGTCCATGTCTAACTTTGGTCCTGATACAAGGTTCCGAGTTACCTCAGGAACATATAAGGTATCATAAAGTTTAATACATAAACCAGTTTTCATAACTAATTGTTATGTTCCAATGGCCTTCACTTCTAATTCTCGATCATCCCCAACCTTAAGCGTTCTTTGGTTTCTTTCCAGCTTCCGGATTGAAAGGAATCCCTGAGTAGAATTGGTAACATGAACCATAGAACCAGAATCAAACCACCAAGAATAAGCAGGAACACTTAAATTATAGGACTCAAGTATCATAAAATAATCGTTACCTTTCTTAGCCAGCCACTCCTTAAAGTCAGGGCATTCCTTCTGCATGTGTCCTGTCTTTTTACAGAACTTGCAGCGGATACTGCCTAAGGAGTTCTTAGAGCTGGAAGGTGCACTTGTATTAGGATGAGGGTTAGGCCTTTGGAATTTTGAAGCATCCTTCCTCTGATAATTGTTCTTCCTCTTCTTAGAGTTGGAGGTAGTGAAGTTTGCAACATCAGTATGGCGATCCATCCTCATACGCTCTTCCTCCTGTACGCACATGGCTACCAGCTCACTCATCGTCCATTTGTCCTTCTGAGTGTTGTAATTGATCTTGAATGCTTCAAAGGACGAAGGAAGCGAAGTAATGATGAAATGAACAAGGAAACCATCACTGATTTCCATTTCCAGCCCCTTCAGCTTATTGGCCATGTCATTCATCATCATGATGTGCTCGCGAATGCCGCTCCTCCCATCATACTTAGTTGTCACCAGCTTGAGAATAAGAGTACTAGCGTGTGCTTTAGACGTCCCCTTGAACTGAGCCTCCACATGTTCCAAGTAGGTTTTAGCATCTTCAGAATCAGGAATGGCTCCCCTGATTGCATTGCTTATGGGCTGCTTCATAAACATGAGAGACATGCGGTTACACCTAGTCCACTTGTCATGAGTTAACTGCTCAGCAGCAGTACTAGTAGTGGTAAGGTCCGCTGCCTTATTCTCTCTTAGAGCATAATCAAAGTCCAGCAGCCCAAGAGTAAGCATGAGAGCATCCTTCCATGCAGCAAAGTTATCACCAGTCAAAGGTGGAATCCCGCAATTTGGTGCTGATAGTGGAAATAAGATGAGCAAGTTATGATACTAAGGAAGAAGTCCTAATGTGATCTAAGGGCACGTTAAACTAAGGCAGGCATAAATAATGACCATTTTACATTATGAAGCTGTGATATTGTCTATTACTAACATCAAAATAATAGACTTAGCTAAAAATTCTACTTAAACGAGGACAAAACAGCTTTGGCCAGAAGTGTAACCATTTAAGCATATGTGCAAAGTGGTTGTAACAAATCAGCTTTGGCCAGAAATTGAAACAATCACTTTAGTTATGCACTTGTTGAGTATGCCATCTATGAATGAATTAAATCAGCTTTGGCCAGAAATTAAGACATTCATGCTTATGATTCACACACAACATAGCTTTCGTAATACTTGAACGATAAGTAGATGTATCAAGTCAGCTTTGGCCAGAAATGATATATCAAAAACTCATTCAAGTTAAGCTATTCTGGTTTTGCAAAACATTATCTGATTCTGATTAATTAACTAAGTAAATTACAAAACCATTTATTTAGTCCACATTAAACAGCTTAAAAAAAAATAATGAGGTTTCGAGTCACAGCCTTGTTGTCTCGAGTCGAGACCTTTGTCTCGAGTTATGACCTTATGGTCTCGAGTCGAGACCTTATGGTCTCGAGTCGAGACCTTTGTCTCGAGTTGACACGTTATGGTCTCGAGTTGACACGTTATGGTCTCGAGTCGAGATCTAATGGTCTCGAGTCGAGACCTCTGTCTCGAGTTGACACGTTATGGTCTCGAGTTGACACGTTATGGTCTCGAGTCGAGATCTAATGGTCTCGAGTCGAGACCTCTGTCTCGAGTTATGAAGGTTTAATGGCCTGATGATTTCGAGTCGAGACCTTGTTGTCTCGAGTCGAGACTGATGGTCTCGAGTCGTAATCTGATGGTCTCGAAGCTTCCTGTTAACAACTGTGAATGTGGAAACATAACTGAAAATTCGAAATCTAAGGGATTATGTGATAATATTTCCTATTCTAATGCTGATCTGATTTTGTTAAATATCTCGAAAAAATAATCTGTTTATCTAATAAAAGTTTTTGAAAATAATTAGAAGACAATATCAGATCAAAACAGGAAAAAACACTTAATAATCCGAATTATATTCCAAATCATAGCAGAATTTTCGAATTTTCTAAGAACATGTGATGAACCCTAAACATAAAAATAAAATTCTGGAACCCGAAACCTGAAACTTTTAAGACTTCTAAACAGATTTCGGTTGTAAAACATAAACCCATTAGATTTCGAGTAAACATATGATTAATATTTTCCGAAAACAGGGATTTCGAACATATAACCACTCGAAACCGGCTGTTAATTCATAAGATTTCAAAAAATTCCGTTTTCCAAGCTTCAATCCCAGAATTATGGATACGAAAACAGAACTGACTAATCAACATATGCTCTGATACCACATGTTGGTTCAGTTCTGTTTATACATGAAGGAAAACAATAAAACATACCTGTTACAGCAGATAGTGCAGTGGAGAATCCAGTAATGGAGTTCGACATGCTTGTCATCGTGATCTGGTTCCTCCTTAGTGTGCTGACTGATGATGAGGACTTAGAAATTGAATAGGGGATTCGATTAGGAGAGGAGGTTGAATTATTGATGTTATGGCTAATGGGTTGTTTCTAATGTGTAACTGAGTAACCCCTTAACCTCCACTTAATTCTCCTTATATAAGCACCCATGAGGAAACCTAAATTAGTTAATAAGGGTAATATGGTCCATCAACAATTACCAACTAATTATCTAATAGATTGTTATATATTTTGATCTCTATTATGTAAATGAATATAATGGCTATAGATTAAATATCAATACATAATATATTTAATCTTACACATGCATGCTAGTTCAATGTGAGATTAATTTTATTTTGTAGTCAGATTACACAAAATTATTTCGTGTATCAATGCAAATGTATTGAAATGTATAAATCAGACTCATTTGTTATTTTGAAACATGATAGTTAAGATCTAATTTAATTTCTTAAAAAAACTAGATCATGTTATATATTTATAGATTCTAAAAAGTTCTACTGAAAAGAATTGTGCATTCACTATATATCAAAGGGCATTTATCCCAATTTTGTGCGTTAAATAATGTCCCCCTCCCTAGAGGCTGAAGCCTGAAGGTTATAATCTAAATATGAAATAGTATGATATTAGACTTGTAGTTGAGGAAGTGGGGTAAAGCCTTCCACATCACCACCTGCCAATGAAAATCCTATAAATAGAGGCTAAATAGAGGCGGGTACGTCAAAAGCTCATGCTCACTACACATACTTCTATGGGCTGTTTGTTTACCTCTTAATGAAACTCTTAATGGTTCAGACCTCTTGCTGGTTCAACACTTAATGGTTTAGACCTCTTACTTGTTCAGTACTTAACAATTCAGAAGTTACCAAACAGCCCCTTAGATGAATGTTTGAGTTACGGTTATAAAAAAAATACGCATAAATATATTAGAAAAGAGTTATTCTCCTGATTTTCCTTAAATTTAATTAATCCAATTACATATACCCAACATATCTTTTGAAATTGAATTCAAGTCGGTGTTATTTTACTATATTAATAAATAGACTTTTTACGTGTGGAAAGAATTTGTAGTTCAAATAGCCTAATTTCAACTAGCATTGAGTATTGACGAAGACCGTCAAGACAAAAGGTGGGTTGAGGCTGGGTGACGTTGGAGTTGCGTCATCTTTCCAGAAAGCATCTAGAACTAGAATTAAACTATTTTATTTCTTTAAGCAAATTTTAAGGCTGTTTTTTTAAATCTATTATTTTAACGGGATTGTTTTTTAAACATGTGTGGTCAAACATGGCAACTCTTTGTGTACTATATAAAGCAGTTCTATACCGTGGACGGGTTAATTAGTGGTATAATGACAAGTATTTATCATTTATAGGGTCAAGTTATTCTACAAAGGTTTTTAATTGTAAGAAGTGTAAGAAGGATTTATAGAGTGACAAGTGTCCAATAACCTAAAACTAAACCCACTACATCACCACCAAAAACCTAAACACCCACCCCCACCCCACCACCATCACCACCCAAAAACCTAACCCCCCCCCCCCCCCCCCCCCAACCTCCCCACCAAAAAACCTAATTTTTTTTTTTTTTGTGGGTGATGTGGGGGGGGGGGGGGGTGGGGTGGGGGTTTTTGGTGGTGGTGGATGTTTAAGTTTTTTTTTTTTTAGTGGGTTTTTTTGTGTAGTGAGTTTTTTTAGGTTATTGGACACTTGTCACTCTATAAATCCTTCTTACACTTCTTACAATTAGGATCATTTGTATTTGATCCTAATCCATCATTTATATTCTAAATGTTGTTGTTTGGTAACATTTGATTGACTTTAACAATATTCAAACTCAACAAATATGTTCAGTGCTTGAAAAGCAAAACATTTTGGTGGTACACTATATACTCCTAGTTACCTATATATATTAAAAATAGAATGAAATGAATACTAACATCACTAATAGATAAGCAAATGGTATCGGGTATCGGTACCGGTACCTGGTTTACTAAACCAGTGTATTTTTGGTACCAGTTCAGCACCGGTATTCACCACTTTTTTACCCTCAAATATCGGTGCCGTACCAGTACTGACCGGTACCGAACCGTACCATACCAGGTATATTCGGTACCGGTACCCACTTCTGGGGATTCGGTAACGGTATTTTCGGTACTTGTTGGTACCGAGCTCATCAAATCATGTAGCAACGCAGCAATGCAAGTAATTGCACCGTTTAGATTACTTTTCATACACACAGTAAGTAAACTGTATTTCATTTGAATGAGGTTTTATATACACAACAACTTATTTTGCTTTCTTTTTTGTCATTTTCTATAATGAATGAATTGTAGCATGTAAAATTAACTTGGATATTTAGAATATTGATGAGCAAATCGTATCAAATCCTATAATCAAACCGGTATCGTATCGGTACCAAATTTACTATACCAAATCATTTTCGGTACCAATGTGGTACCCACCTTTTGGCATTTTCAGAATTCTTACTTTCGGTTCGACACCGGTCTAGCACCATACATGTATTTATTGATTTTTACCTTCAAATACCATACCGTATTGTATCAAGCATTTTTGGTGCCGGTACATAATTTTGATAATTTTCCGGATCGGTACTTTCGGTGCCGTTACCGGTACCGAGCTCATCCATATTTTAACGTGTTAGCACCGTAATAACTGAACTGCAAACAACCGAATTTCCAACGTGTAGGACGTGTGGGTCCTATTATTATATATTAGGTTATTTAAAATCGCTTTATTAGGACGGAGTGACTATCCTTACCACGTCATTTTTATTTATGTTTTGATATTCGGTATCTGCTTGTCGTTGCTGATATGCCTTTTGTAGTCATTGGGTCCCCGATGCAACGCGTGGGCGGAAAATCAACTAGTATCTTAAATTTATAAACCTACACATTCTTTAACATACTACCAAATGTTACTAATTAAACAACTTCTAGTATGTAACATTATACTACCAAGTTACATGGGATAAATGTACCACTTCCCATCCATAAGTTGTAGAAAAGCAAGCACCAAGAAGCAATCAATTGAGCATTGTAGAATGCCTCGTTTTGAGAATCCTCTTAAGTATGTCCATCCCAAACGCTGAATCAAATTAAATATAAGGCAGTAGTCAATATTATTGGATAAAGACTAAATTATACAAGCCCATTAGTACAACTACACTTAATATGACTCATTTCAAGGCAAACACTTCTTTTTGTTAAAATATGTTTTGACTCGAACAAAATTCATATTAATTTTTAAAATGGCCCGGTTGGAACTCGACTGACCCATTTTCTAGGCTTAGATACAAACAATAATTTAAGTATACTCTCAATTCTTAAGATATAAAGCAAATGCCAGCACAATGTTGAACCCCACAAATATTTTTTTATTTATCATCTACAACTACAATTACTATGTAGTTGTAAAGTTGGTAATTTCTACTCATTTACCTATGAATAAAATAATTAGGTGATGTTTTATCTTGAATTGCTAAAATAAGCTATAAGATGCACCTGGCCCGTTACAACTTACAACTCACACATAAAATTACACCTTATTAATGAAAACTATAACTACATCTTAAGAAACAAATGATTATTATCTTCACCTAATAGTAGTCATACCCAGTGGCGGAGCTACCTTATGCCGGGGGGCAACGCCCGCTACGGCTTGGCGCAGAAAAATTTGGAAAAATTAGTGTAAATTTTTGGAAAAATTTGAGGTTTTTTCGATTTCAATACGGCTTATTTATAAAATGTTACGGCTTGGCGGATTTTCTAGATCCGCCGCTGGTCATACCTGAAATTTAGATACAATCATTAGCAACTCAAAGTCCTCCTGGCTAATGAAAAACTCATCTATAAACTCAACAACTTCATCCTATCTTAAGATAATAACACTAATATTTGAAAATTACTATTCGCCACAAGTAGAAAGAAATAATTATACAAACCTTTGTGTCATTATAGTGGATCAGTCATGTGCTTAAGTAGAAGGGAGAAATATTCAAGACACAAGGTTGCCCTACAATAGTTGAACAAAACTAATAAAATATCATCATTATACATTATGTGTTTTGAAAGCAGCTAAAATAAAACAAAAATAATATGTCCAAATTGAATTTCAGGGATGATAGAAGATGAACTTGCACATCTTCAAGGAGCTTGTAATTCTTTCCCAAGGTAGAGTTCTTTCCTAAACACCATTCAAATCTGTTATGTTCCTTTCATCCTACACATGTGACACTAAATAAATATATTAAAAGGATTAATAGTATACGAAACAGTTACATATTTGGAAAAAGGTTTATTTTATTTTGTCAAACAAAAAAACTTAAAAATTGATTGTGTCATACTATAAAGCACTACTCGGAAAGAGTTGCATACAAAATAAATACATTTCAAGTGCCATCATATAAAACAATTTAATATAATGTTAATAAAGCAAAGAAGCAAGGAAACACATTCGCATTTAATCACTAGAGGTAGTCAGAAAACAGAAACCTATTATTCAAAGTCTGCGATTGTTCGAGAATAGCGTAGTATAAGCTGTTAGCGCATTTACGTCTATCGCCTCGGTTATCTCAAATCATAGCTGAGGCTATTTAATTCTAGGCTTTATGTTATATCTAGTTAGTAAAAGGCAAGGTGGCATTATTGGAGAATTTAAAAGCTCTAGGTCTAGAGAGAGAAACTAGAGAGAGAAAGTGACATCGTGATTCAGGTGCTTTGTACGATTTCAGATCCGTCAATAGAATCACTGATTATGTTACGTTTTCGTGTGTTCGGTCGCGTTCGTGTACGGATTCCACACGTCACGTGTTCGGTTCGCAATCGTTTCGGAGCGAAAAATTAAGCACATAAACGGGTAATAACACATAAAATCGACAATCTTCAGAGTCAGCAGTAGCGACTCGGCTTCGAAACTTATAAAAAAACCGAGAGATAGATCGTCTGCGGCTAGTAGACTTCGACTACCCAAAGTGGTCCGACTATTCACAAGGATCCGTTGCGCACATCTAACCTTCAGGATTGTGCATTTGCCTCGATTCTTGAGCATTTGGCATGCATCCCGTTAGTCATATCGTGGTTTCAGGTCGTTGGAGTCCGTTGAGACCTTGGTGAGAGCTTTGTAAAATGTGCAGAACAAGTCGTCAAGGCTAGGGTTTCACCCCTGGCTTAACAACTTCATCCCTGTTTTTGATAAAGATTGAGGAGATTATTTATCAAAATATGGGTTTCACCCCTAGTTTGGTATAATTCCTTCGCTGAACAGTATCGGTTATGCAATTTAGTCGGGAGTTTGGGGTTTTCACACCTAATCTCGACTTTATCGCCCTTTTTATAGTTGAAATTCGAGCGTAGTGATAGTGTAGTGTAAGCGAGATTAGTGGGGAATAAGCTCGTACGTGATCCCTACTGGATGTGATCGAGTCGGTCTGTTGGTTCTTAACTATAGTCTAGGTATCTAAGACTTCGACCCGGACTAGGTCAAGTCTTGCCTAATTCCCTATAGTCATGGCGCTGATACCAATCTGTCACACCCCAACCGATGGCGGAATCATCGGGGCATGGCACTGAGCGAAACAGATTGTCCAGAAGTTTCCATAACAATTACCAATACAATTTAATTTAAATAATACATCCCATACCGTATCTCAAACAGTAAATAATTATTACAGACAAAAATCTAGGCAAATATTCTGTTCCGACAACTCAGATTTAAATAGACAGCAGTTGTTTATCTGCTTCTAGAGACCCCTGATTTGTTATCTACAGACAACTATTTGTTGGACTCTAAAGCTTTATTCTAGCTTCAAATTCCTACCACATGTGCATCCTAAGCACCTGTCACATACGTTAAAATAAAGTCAATACATAAAATGTAAAGGTGAGCATACAAGTTTGATAATAACATATAAAGTTCGAATTTGTTTACGCATAACCAGCACGTACACATAGTGAAATGAAGCACGTTAGTTATCGACATAGATCCATCGATACCAATGACTGCGGGTTGACTGCGCGAGGCAGTTCGCAATACATGATTACCACCGTAATCCATGCAAGTAATGATCCTTAACAACCCCCGCGAACGGGTGCTGAGTCCAAACTATAGTACTATCGTTGCTAAGGCAGGTAGACAACATTCCATGTGTAAACATAACAAACAAGCATTCATGAGCCACGTATAACATGCATTATCGGTTAGCGTTCAAATAGTATTTGAGTAGTGTGATTGTTGTAGTTTGAATATTCGTAACGTATGTAACACCCAAAAGTGCTTAAAGCAAAAAGGGATCGAGTATACTCACAGCGATTGATGGATTGAAGGGAGCGCTTAGCGAGTAAGGTTAGCCTGAATAGATTCGATAGCATAACTGTTATGGGTGAAATTCTGAGCC
Source organism: Helianthus tuberosus (assembly GCA_030545235.1). NCBI lineage: Eukaryota > Viridiplantae > Streptophyta > Magnoliopsida > Asterales > Asteraceae > Helianthus > Helianthus tuberosus. The sequence continues at coordinate 58,391,304 of CM060424.1, read as the reverse complement.
TATATCCTGAGAAATATCTTGGATTATATCTTGGTTATATGATATCTGTTCACATCCGGGATGCTGATTCAGGATATTGGTAACATCCTGAATGGTATCCTCAGGATCACTAACGGATTATGTGCAGGTACGTGGGTTAGAAGCTAGCAACGTTCACAAGGAATCATTTCGCGGAAGACTCGGTCCAAGTCGTTCAAATGAAGACGTTGAAGCCGCATTACCCGGTCTACAACGTTTACAATGGAATATTCGGGGCATCCCACATTTATAGGAATTATCGTTTGTAATTTGTTACTATAAATAAGTGGGTATACCAGATCGAATAGGACATTACACCAACACTCACTACACTCTAACACTTGTTCTCTAGCAATTTCCATTTTCGCACGAAAGCATTGTAACACTTAGCGATCTGGTCAATATCCTGCACTGTATCCTGAAGTTTAAAGCAATAAGAAGAACAAGGCAGCTGCGATTGTCAGCTCCCGAGGTTTTATGCCGGCGATCTAGATTGATCAAGGGCTTTCCTCGTATATCTCGTGTCACCCCTTTTACTTTTTGCTCATTGTTTGATCGTAGATACAGCTCAATATCCTGAGCCGTATCCTGAATACTGTTTTTCCAAACAATTTAACCAGCATATTTTCAACATACTTTTTAGCACACTACCTCACTTAATCACTTAATTGCTTCGGTAATTTTTGACCAAAACAATTTGGCGCCCACCGTGGGGCAAGTGGTGCTCTCTTTACTAAAAATCTTTGTGAAATCGTTAATCGGTTTTCTATTTTCAAAACTCTTTGCCACATTGTTTACCATGGCCTCAAGATCAAACATGAGCTCCTCCACTGTGTCTGCTACAACTTCTGCTACTACTGGTCCGGTGCTTCCACCACCTCCTCTAAGGATGCAATCTTCTTCACAACCTCGGGATATTATCCCTACTCGGAGTATCCAGGAATCTGCTCCGATTTTAGCTTCCAATGATGAAATTCTAACCTTATTTGGAAGTGTGCAGGAACAAATGAGGCAGCAACAGGAAACAAACCAAATGCTGTTGAGGGAAATACAACTCCTGAAGTCCGGCTCGAGCAGATCTGCCGAGGATATCGTCACTCCACTACAACCCAGAACTTTGAACTTCAGTTCGGCTGTGTACACTGAGGATAACAGGGGGAATATTGTGCCCAGCCTTCCTCAGAATCATACTCCTGAAATACCCTCCTCGGTCAGGATGTCAACCGTGAGGAGCTCAGGATATGCTTCAGGATATGGGCAGAATCCTCAGATGGGTAATGTGTCAAATAATAATAATACTCATGCTGCTAACAATAGTGGATCTTTGCAGGATACAGGTGTAACATCAGCATTTACTAGGGAGCTTCAGAAGTTGAAGGACATGATATCCAGCGTGCCTGGAGTGGTCCAGCCAATCCCGGAAGTGTCCCAAGACAGCCACAGGATATCTCGCTTTGCATATCCTATCTGTGATGCTGAGATTCCAAAGAGATTTCAAACCCCCAACATGAAGCTTTATGATGGAACTACGGATCCTGAAGAGCATATTGCCCAGTATAGGGGGAGAATGGAGATTAATCCTATCCCTCCGGAGCTCAAGGAAGCTTGCTTGTGCAAGGGTTTTGGTTCTACCTTAATAGGATCAGCCTTGAAATGGCTCCTAAATGTTCCTCCTCATTCGATTACATCATTTTCTCACCTAGTGAATTTATTTAATAGTCAGTTTTCTTGTAGTAGAAGCTTTGAAAAACTAACAAGTGACCTTTACAGGATAACACAGGGGCCTCAAGAATCCCTAAGGGATTATGTGAACAAGTTCAGCCGGGAATCTTTAGACATTCCGCATCTTGATGTTGCAACAGCTGTGCAAGCTTTCAAGATGGGGCTGCAAAAAGATTCTCAATTTTACCAAGACCTTGTAATGAACCCATGCAGGAACTTGGACGAAGCTCGAAACAGGGCCCTAAGATATATTCGATTGGAGGATGACAGAAAGATGCAAGAGAGGATGAACTCATCACCTATGAGACAACTAACAGGAAGTCAGAATCCTCATTTAAGCCATATCGCCCTAAGCCGTATGGTAGAAATGAAAATAAGAAAGTGAACGCTATCGAAGACGAGGATCCTGAAGAATATCCTGAATTATCTGAATATTGCTTTTCTGTTAACATTCCTGAATTGATGTATGCCATGCAGGGTTTAGGAGACAAGGCTAGGTGGCCTCGAAAGAATCAGCAAAAAGCCGATTGGAAAGATAAGTCAAAATGGTGTGCCTTCCACGAAGACTTCGGACATGTAACTGAGGATTGCATTGCTCTAAGGAAAGAAATAAGCTATCTTCTAAGCAAGGGGTATCTGAAAGATCTCTTAGGAAGAAAGAAGAATAAGGGTCAGGATACTGAGAAGGATCCTGAGCGAGCAACCTCACCTCCCGCGGATGCCAAGATAATTAACTTCATTTCGGGAGGATCCGACATTTGTGGGACTTCGTATTCGGCGGCAAAGAGACATGCAAAAGAAGCTAAGGCTGAAAGGGGAGACAAACCTGTCAGGATGACTACCCTCACAACTGACAAAGTGATCACATTTGATGCTGATGACAGGGATACTGTCCAGGATCCTTATCATGATGCTCTGTTAATAACGTTATATGTGGCTAACCATTTTGTACGCAGGATATTGGTTGATAATGGCAGCTCCGTCAATATAATCCAACTAGAGACTCTGAAGAGAATGCATGTATCTCCGATGAATATCACTTCAAAGTCCACCGTGCTTGTTGGATTCAGTGGAGAGGCTAGGAACACAGTGGGAGAAATAAAGTTACCAGTATATGTTGAAGGAGTCAACTCGATACAACGTTTCTGTGTGATGGATGCTCTATCCTGCTATAACATCATACTGGAAAGACCATGGATTCACGATATGAAGGCTGTCCCATCAACATATCACCAATGCATCAAGATCCCTACCCCTTGGGGAGTTGTCAAAGTCGATAGTGATCAGCAGGAGGCGAAAGAGTGTTACTCGTCCTCGATGAAATCCTCGACCAAGCCTAGTACAGCATAGCAATTAAAGATGCGGCCCCAGGATATCATGGAGGATCCGGAGCAGGATGTGAAGAAAATTATCCTGGATCAGGATAATCCTGATATCTCGGTGCTCGTAGGAACCAATATCCCCCAGGATATTGAGGAACAGTTAACTAACTTTTTGAAATGCAGGATGTCAACGTTTGCATGGAAGCATGAGGATATGACAGGTATATCCAAAGACATTATCACTCACAAGTTTGGAATTGACAGATCATTCAAGCCTGTTCAGCAAAAAAGAAGGAAATTTGCTCCTGAGCGGAATACGATTCTCCAAGAGGAAGTTGAAAGACTGTTGAAGTCCATGATGATCAGAGAAGTTAAATTTCCAAGATGGCTAGCAAACGTAGTTGTGGTACAGAAGAAAAATGGGAAATGGAGAGTCTGTGTAGACTACACAGACTTGAACAAGGCTTGTCCTAAAGACCCATTTCCTCTTCCTCACATTGATGCAATGGTGGATGCTACTGCCGGGCACGAAATGTTGACCTTCATGGATGCATCCTCAGGATTTCAGCAGATTCAAATGGAACCTTCTGACCAGGAGGATACTGCCTTCATGACACCAACATGTATTTATTGTTATACGGCTATGCCTTTTGGTTTGAAAAATGCAGGTGCAACATACCAGAGATTGGTAAATATGATGTTCAAAGACAAGCTGGGGGACACCATGGAGGTATACATTGACGATATGGTGGTAAAATCAAAGAAAGCCCAGGATCACCTCCAGGATATTAAAGGAGCATTTGATATCCTGGACCAATATAACATGAAGCTAAATCCTGCTAAGTGTCATTTCGGAGTGGGGGTAGGAAAATTTCTAGGATATATGGTGACCAAAAGAGGAATAGAGGCGAGCCCGGAGCAGATTAAAGCCATTTTGGATATTAAATCACCATCAAATATGAAAGATGTTCAACGACTAACAGGGAGAGTGGCAGCATTAAATAGATTTATTTCAAGATCCTCAGAGAAATGCAAAGAGTTTTATGATATCCTGAAGAAGAACAAGAAATTTGAATGGGGTGAGAAGCATGAAGCAGCCCTGCAGGATTTGAAGCAATATCTTTCAACTGCACCTCTACTGAAGCCTGAAAATGGTGAACCACTATCCCTATACCTCGCTGTATCAGGGAATGCTGTAAGTTCCGTCCTTGTAAAGGATCATGAAGGTCAACAATATCCTGTTTATTATGTTAGTAAAAGTTCGTTAAATGCTGAAACTAGGTATTCTCATTTAGAAAAATTGATACTAGCATTAGTTATGGCATCAACGAAGCTTAGACATTACTTTGAGACACATAGGATTCATGTTAAAACAAATTATCCTGTCAAAAATGTGCTTAGGAAACTAGAGATGTCAGGCAGGATGGCCAAGTGGTCAGTAAAGTTAAGTGCTTATGATTTAGTATATGAACCTAGAAATGCCATAAATTCTCAGGCTTTAGCTGACTTTGTGGCTGATTTCAGTAGTGACATTCAGGATGAGGTAGACCTAGAAGTTCAACAGTTAGGAGAATCTTTAGGATCCTGGACATTATATACTGATGGTGCATCTAATGTAAGAGGAGTAGGATTGGGAATACTACTAAAATCGCCACAGGGGGACATCTTACCCCAGGCTATTAGGTGTGAGTTCCCTGCTACTAATAATGAAACAGAGTATGAGGCTTTAATTGAAGGATTAGAGTTGGCTAAGAATACGAGTATAAAAAATTTGCAAGTATATGTTGACTCCTTGTTAATTACTAATCATTTTAATGGATCCTATGCAGTCAAGGGTGAGAAATTAATCGAATACCTCGATATTCTCAAAAATTTAGCAGGATATTTCGATGTTTTTACACTTGAACAGGTACCAAGGGAGGATAATGCTGAAGCAGATGCCTTGGCAAACCTGGGATCATCAATCAGGGTACCAGAAGGGACCTAAATACCAATATTACATATCTTGTATCCTGCAACGAATCCTCAGGATAAAGAAGTAGCGGGTATTCAGGATCCTGGAGCAGAGTATCCTGAAAAGGATCCTAAATCCTGGATGACTCCAATCATGAGATATCTCAAGGAAGGATATATCCCCAGAGATGAAAATCCTAAGGCATTTAGGATGAAGGTATCACGATTCACTATTATAAATAATGTTTTATACAAGAAATCTCTTGCAGGACCGTATTTGAGGTGCTTGGAGGATCCTGAAGCCAAAGAAGTACTTCAGAATATACATGAGGGGGATTGTGGTAATCACACTAAGGACAGGATATTATTGGCCAACGATGAGGAAAGATGCTGCAGAATATGCTCGAAGGTGTGATGCATGTCAAAGGCATAGTAACATACTACATCAACCAGCTGAACCACTATATCCTGTAGCGTCCCCTTGGCCGTTCATGAAATGGGGAATGGATATAGTAGGGAAGTTGCCAAAAGCTCCGGGAGGAAAAGTCTTTATGCTAGCAATGACGGATTATTTCTCTAAGTGGGTTGAAGCTGAAGCATTTGTCCAAGTGAGAGACCAAGAAGCAGTATCCTTCATAAAGAGGAATATCCTGACCAGGTTTGGGGTACCAGCTGAAATCATTTGTGATAATGGGTCCCAGTTTATAAGCAAGAGGACTACTGACTTTTGCAAGAGTTGCGGAATCAAAATGATCACGTCTACTCCGGTACATCCTCAAGCGAATGGACAAGCAGAATCCTCAAACAAGATAATTGTCAATAACTTAAAGAAGAGACTTGGAGCCAAAAAAGGAAGATGGGCAGAATAATTACCTTTTGTTTTGTGGGCTGATAGGACAACGGTAAAGAATGCAACAGGCCAAACCCCATTTTCCTTGGTATTTGGAGCAGAAGCAATGATTCCAACGGAAATGACTATACCTACTGCAAGATCTATCCTACAGGATCCTGAACAGAATCCTGAAGCCTTATGTCAAGATTTGGATACTATAGATGAAAAAAGGGATGCAGCAAGGCTAAGGATAGCAGCATATCAACAAAGAATATCCAGAGCATATAACAAGAATATAAGGACTAGGAGATTTCGAGTAGGTGATTGGGTGCTAAGAAAGGCTTTTCAAAATACCACTAATCTTGCCGATGGCAAGCTAGCTCCAAAATGAGAAGGACCATATGAAGTTGAGTCAGAAGCAGGGAAAGGAGCATATATGTTATGGCTCATTTCCTAAGCATACATATCCTGACCAATATCCTGCCTTTATTTGTTTATTTGTGACCAGGATGCTGGAAGAGGATATTGCTAACATCTTGGGCGATATCCTGAGGTTTATTGAATTAACCACGTGCAGGTTAAAGGCTGAGACTTGCTAACGGTCAAGTGGACTTCTTCTCCTCAAGACTCGGACGTGTTTGTTGAAGGAGAGACGTTGAACCCGAAAGACCAGGTCTACAACGTTCGATTAAGGAATATTCGGTGGATCCCGGAAGTTTAGGATAGTTTGTTATATTATCTTTACTATAAATAGATGGGGGCGGATCAGTTTAAGGCACACAATTTTACACTGATACTCTCGAACACTTTCACTCTCTAGCTCATTGCAAACACTACACTTGTATTCAAATTCCATTGTAACACATAGTCGATCTTCACCACATCCTGCACTGTATCCTGACGTTTGAAGTAATAAGAAGAACAAGGCAGCTGCGATTGTCAGCTCCCGAGGTTTTATGCCGGCGATCTAGATTGATCAAGGGCTTTCCTCGTACATCTCGTGTCGTTTACTTTACTTTTGCTCATAGTTTGATCGTAGATACAGCTCAATATCCTGAGCCGTATCCTGAATACTGATTTTCTAAATAACTTAACAAGCATATTTTTCACACATATCTCTAGCACACTACCTCACTTAACTAATTTGATCACTAAATTGCTTAGGTAATTTTTGACCAAAACAATTTGGCGCCCACCGTGGGGCAAGTGGTGCTCTCTTTACTAAAAATTTTTGTGAGATCGCTAATCGGCTTTCTATTTTCAAAACTTTTTGCCACATTGTCCATAATGGCCTCAAGATCAAACATGAGTTCCTCTACTGTGTCTGCTACGACTTCTGCTACTACTGGTTCGGTGCTTCCACCACCTCCTCCAAGGATGCCAGCCTCTTCACGACCTCAGGATATTATCTCTACTCGCAGTGTTCAGGAATCTGTTCCCGTTCTAGCTTCTAATGATGAAATTCTTACTTTATTTGGAAGTGTGCAGGAACAAATGAGGCAGCAACAGGAAACAAACCAAATGCTTTTAAGGGAAATACAACTCCTGAAGTCTGGCTCGAGCAGATCTGCTGAAGATATTGTCACTCCATTACAACCCAGAACTTTGAACTTCAGTTCAGCTGTGTATACTGAGGATAATAGGGGGAATATTGTGCCCAGCCTTCCTCAGAATCATACTCCTGAAATACCCTCCTCGATCAGGATGTCAACCATGAGGAGCTCAGGATATGCTTCAGGATATGGGCAAAATCCTCCAACGGGTAACGTGTCAAATAATAATAATACTCATGCTACTAACAATAGTGGATCTTTGCAGGATACAGGTGTAACATCAGCACTTACTAGGGAACTTCAGAAGTTGAAGGACATGATATCTAGTGTACCTGGGGTGGTCCAGCCGATCCCGGAAGTGTCCCAAGACAGCCACAAGATATCTCGTTTTGCATATCCTATCTGTGATGCTGAGATCCCAAAGAGATTCCAAACCCCCAACATGAAGCTTTATGATAGGACTACGGATCCCGAAGAGCATATTGCTCAGTATAGGGAAAGAATGGAGATTAACCCTATCCCCCCGGAGCTCAAGGAAGCATGCTTGTGCAAGGGATTTGGTTATACTCTAACAGGATCAGCCTTAAAATGGCTGTTAAACGTTCCTCCTCACTCAATTACTTCGTTTGCTCATTTGGTTAATTTATTTAACAGTCAATTTTCTTGTAGTCGGAGTTTTGAGAAACTAACCAGTGATCTTTACAGGATAACTCAAGGGCCTCAGGAATCCTTGAGGGATTATGTGAACAAATTCAGTCGAGAATCCTTGGATATCCCACATCTTGACGTTGCAACAGCTGTGCAAGCTTTTAAGATGGGATTACAAAAGGATTCTCAGTTTTATCAGGATCTTGTAATGAATCCCTGCAGGAATCTCGACGAAGCTCGTAACATGGCTTTGAGATATACCCGTCTGGAAGATGACATGAAGATGCAAGAAAGGTTGAACTCATCTAACACTTATGAGTCAACTAACAGGAAGTCAGAATACTCATTCAAGTCATATCGGCCTAAGCCATATGGTAGAAATGAAAACAAGAGAGTGAATGCTGTCGAAGATGAGGATCCTGAAGAGTATCCTGAGTTGTCTGAATATTGCTTTTCTGTTAACATTCCTGAATTGATGTATGCCATGCAGGGTCTAGGAGACAAGGCTAGGTGGCCTCGAAAGAATCAACAAAAGGCTGACTGGAAAGATAAGTCAAAATGGTGTGCTTTCCACGAAGATTTCGGACATCTAACTGAGGATTGCATTGCTCTAAGGAAAGAAATAAGCTATCTTCTAAGCAAGGGATATCTGAAAGATCTCTTAGGAAGAAAGAAGAATAAGGGTCAGGATACTGAGAAGGATCCTGAGCGAGCAGCATCACCTCCCGCGGATGCCAAGATAATCAACTTCATTTCGGGAGGATCTGACATTTGTGGAACTTCATATTCGGCAGCAAAGAGACATGCAAAGGAAGCTAAGGCCGAAAGGGGAGACAAACCTGTCAGGATGACTACCCTCACAACTGACAAAGTGATCACTTTTGATGCTGATGACAGGGATACTGTCCAGGATCCTCACCATGATGCTCTGGTAATAACGTTATATGTGGCTAACCATTTTGTACGCAGGATATTGGTTGATAATGGCAGCTCCGTCAACATAATCCAACTAGAAACTCTGAAGAGAATGAATGTATCTCCAATGGATATCACTTCAAAGTCTACCGTGCTTGTTGGGTTCAGTGGAGAGGCTAGAAACACAGTGGGAGAGATAAAGTTACCAGTATACGTTGAAGGAGTCAACTCAATACAACGTTTCTGTGTGATGGATTCTCTATCCTGCTATAACATCATACTGGGAAGACTGTGGATTCACGATATGAAGGCTGTGCCATCAACATATCACCAATGCATCAAGATACCTACCCCTTGGGGAGTTGTCAAAGTTGATAGTGATCAGCAGGAGGCGAAAGAATGCTACTCATCCTCGATGAAATCCTCAACCAAACCTAGTGCAGCATAGCAATTAAAGACGCGGGCCCAGGATATCGTGGAGGATCCGGAGCAGGATGTGAAGAAAATTATCCTGGACCAGGATAATCCCGATATTTCGGTGCTCGTCGGGACCAATATCCCTCAGGATATTGAAGAACAATTAATTAACTTTTTGAAATGCAGGATGTCAACGTTTGCATGGAAGCATGAGGATATGACAGGCATATCCAAAGATATTATCACTCACAAGCTTGGAATTGATAAATCATTCAAGCCTGTTCAGCAAAAAAGAAGGAAGTTTGCTCCTGAGCGGAACACGATTATCCAGGAGGAAGTTGAGAGATTATTAAAGTCCAGGATGATCAGAGAGGTTAAGTTCCCAAGGTGGCTAGCAAACGTGGTGGTAGTACAGAAGAAAAATGGGAAATGGAGAGTTTGTGTGGACTACACAGACTTGAACAAAGCTTGTCCTAAAGACCCATTTCCTCTTCCCCACATTGATGCAATGGTAGATGCCACTACCGGGCATGAAATGCTGACCTTCATGGACGCATCCTCAGGATTTCAATAGATCCAAATGGAGCCTTCTGACCAGGAGGATACTGCCTTCATGACACCAACATGTATTTATTGTTATACAGCTATGCCTTTTGGTTTGAATAATGCAGGTGCAACATACCAAAGATTGGTAAACATGATGTTCAAAGACAAACTGGGGGACACCATGGAGGTATATATCGATGATATGGTGGTGAAATCTAAAAAGGCTGAGGATCACCTCCAGGATATCAAGGGAGCATTTGATATCCTGGATCGATACAACATGAAGCTGAATCCTGCTAAATGCCATTTCGGAGTGGGGGCAGGAAAGTTTCTTGGATATATGGTGACAAAAAGGGGGATAGAAGCAAGCCCAGAGCAGATCAAAGTTATCCTGGATATAAAATCACCCTCGAATATGAAGGACATACAAAGATTGACAGGCCGAGTAGCAACTTTAAACAGGTTTATCTCGAGATCCTCAAAGAAATGCAAAGACTTTTATGATATCCTGAAGAAGAACAAAAGATTCGAATGGGGGGAGAAGCATGAAGCAGCCCTGCAGGATTTGAAACGATATCTCTCAACTGCACCTCTATTGATGAAGCCTGAAAATGGTGAACCACTATCCCTATACCTTGCTGTATCAGGGAATGCTGTAAGTGCCATTCTTATAAAAGACCATGAAGGTCAGCAATATCCTGTTTATTATGTTAGTAAAAGTTTGTTAGATGCTGAAACTAGGTATTCTCATTTAGAAAAATTAATATTAGCTCTAGTCATGGCATCGACAAAGCTTAGACATTATTTCGAGACACATAGGATACATGTTAAAACAAATTATCCTGTCAAAAATGTGCTTAGGAAACCAGAGATGTCAGGCAGGATGGCCAAGTGGTCAGTAAAGTTAAGTGCTTATGATTTAGTATATGAACCTAGAAATGCCATAAAGTCTCAGGCTTTAGCTGACTTTGTGGCTGATTTTAGTAGTGACATTCAGGACGAGGTAGACCTAGAAGTTCAACAGTTAGGAGAATCCTCAGGATCCTGGACATTATATACTGATGGTGTATCTAATGTAAGAGGAGTAGGATTAGGAATACTACTAAAATCGCCACAGGGGGACATATTACCCCAGGCTATTAGGTGTGAATTTCCTGCTACTAATAATGAGGCAGAATATGAAGCTTTAATTGCAGGATTAGAATTGGCTAAGAGTATGAGTATCAAAAACTTGCAAGTATATGTTGACTCTTTGTTAATTACTAACCATTTTAATGGATCCTATGCAGTTAAGGGTGAGAAATTAATCGAATATCTCGATATTCTCAAAAAATTAGCAGGATATTTCGATGTTTTTATACTTGAACAGGTACCAAGGGAGGATAATGCTGAAGCGGATGCCTTAGCAAATTTGGGATCATCGATCAGGATACCTGAAGGGACCCAAATACCAATATTACATGTCTTATATCCTGCAACGAATCCTCAGGATAAAGAAGTAGCGGGTATTCAGGACCCTGGAGCAGAGCATCCTGAAGAGGATCCTAAATCCTGGACGGCTCCAATCATGAGATATCTCAAAGAAGGACACATCCCTGGAAATGAAAGTCCTAAGGCATTTAGGATGAAGGTATCACGATTCACTATTATAAATAATATTTTATACAAGAAATCTCTTGCAGGACCGTATTTGAGGTGCTTGGAGGATCCTGAAGCCAAAGAAGTACTTCAGGATATACATGAAGGGGATTGTGGTAACCATACTGGGGGCAGGTCATTATTCTCAAAAGTATTAAGGACAGGATATTATTGGCCAACAATGAGAAAAGATGCCGCAGAATATGCTCGAAGATGTGACGCATGTCAAAGACATAGTAACATACTGCATCAACCTGCTGAACCATTGTATCCTATTGTTTCCCCTTGGCCATTTATGAAGTGGGGTATGGATATAGTGGGAAAGCTACCAAAAGCTCCGGGAGGAAAAGTCTTTATGCTAGCAATGACGGATTATTTCTCTAAATGGGTTGAAGCTGAAGCATTTGTTCAAGTTAGAGACCAAGAAGTAGTATCCTTCATAAAGAGGAATATCCTGACCCGATTCGGAATACCAGCCGAGATAATCTGTGACAATGGTTCTCAGTTTATAAGCAAGAGAACTACCGACTTTTGCAAGAGTTGGGGAATCAAAATGATAACATCTACTCCAGTACATCCTCAAGCGAATGGACAAGCAGAATCCTCAAACAAGATAATTGTCAATAACTTAAAGAAAAGGCTCGGAGCCAAAAAAGGAAGACGGGCAGAAGAATTACCCTTTGTTTTGTGGGCTGATAGGACAACGGTAAAGAATGCAACAGGCCAAACCCCATTTTCCTTGGTATTTGGAGCAGAAGCAATGATTCCAACGGAAATGACAATACTGTTTTGGTCAAAAATTACCGAAGTAATTAAGTGATCAAATTAGTAATGTGAGGTAGTGTGCTAGAAAGTGTATAGAAAATATGCTTGTTGAGTTATTTAGAAAATCAGTATTCAGGATACGGCTCAGGATATTGAGCTGTATCTACGATCAAACAGTGAGTAAACAATGAGCAAAAAGTAAAGGAAATGACACGAGATGTACGAGGAAAGCCCTTGATCAATCTAGATCGCCGGCATAAAACCTCGGGAGCTGACAATCGCAGCTGCCTTGTTCTTCTTATTGCTTAAACTTCAGGATACAGTGCAGGATATAGACCAGATCGCTATGTGTTACAATGTTTTTTGTGTGAGAGTGAAAGCTTGCTAGAGAGCGAGTGTTAGAGTGTAACGAGTGCAAAATGTGATGTCCTATTCGATCTGGTATACCCACCTATTTATAGTAATGAATTACAAACAATAATCCCTACAAATATGGGGTACTCCGAATATTCCATTGTGAACGTTATTGACCGAGTAATACGGCTTCAACGTCTTCATTTGAACGACTTGGACCGAGTCTTCCGCGGAATGAGTCTTCGTGAACGTTGATAGCTTCTAACCCACGTACCTGCACATAATCCGTTAGTAATCCTGAGGATACCATTCAAGATGTTACCAATATCCTGAATCAGCATCCCGGATGTAAACAGATACTATGTAACCAAGATATATGTCAAGATATTTTCCAGGATATGGGCTCAGAATTTCACCCATAACAATTGTCCCCAAAAATGTTACCGTTTGATATCCTGCACTAACGGTTACATTTTTCACGGTGGCCGAGGTAATTAAGAGATAAGACCATTGATGTGACAGCTTTCAACCACCCGGCCTATATTTACTCATCATGCCCTATATCTTCTCATCCTCATCTCCTTTTTTAATCACAATCGACAAGGAAAAAGGTAATATTCTCTCCCTCATCTTCACATTCATCTTTATCATCTTTCTCCGGCGAAAAATTCAGGCGACCAAATGCCCAGACAAACAAGGTCTAGTTCAGGTGACTCGGCTCCCACATTCAACCAACAGAATCTTCTCCAAGAACCGAAGAATGAGACATGCACCTTTGACAGTGCCCACCTGTCAGCCTTGAAATCCTCCGGTATCTTTCCGGAAGGAACTATATTCCGACCCTTTGATAGAGAAATCCGGTCAGATATGGTTTCCAACGAGTGGATATGTTTCAATGCCTTCCCCTTTACCTTAGGGTTACGATTCCCCTTTCCGGATTTCATCACCGAGTTCTTTAATATCACCAAAATTTCTTTCAGCCAAACCATGCCAATGCTCTGGCGTGTTTTGTCTGTTCTTGACCAAATCAAGAGAAACCATATACCTGACCTTTCCGTCCATGATCTCCCTTTAGCCTACAAGCTTAGATGCCATGGCTCATCTAGATTCCTATTTTATTCTACTTCCGGTGACCCATTGATACTTCGTGCCACCAGGAACGAGGATGGTTGGCAATCCAAGTTTTTCTTTGTAAAAAGGGATTCAATCCCTGGTGGAACGGATTATCCGATGAGATGGTTGAGAAAGGGTAGGACTTAGGGTTTAAGAATGATCCTGTCTCTTATTCTGTCTCATATCCTGAGCTAATGAATTTCATTTTCTCTGTTTGTGTATGCAGCTGATTTCAGGAAGATCGCACCTCCCCTTGCTGATTCTCAAAAAAGAAACAGAGAGAAGCTTTAATCCATCTCCACCAACTCCAAGCCCTCTTTCAAGCGCAAACATGTCTGGTAAGAATCCTGCAAGATATCCTGTACACACATGTTTTTATTTGATATTCTTAGGAGATATTTAGAATTTTACTCCCTGTGTGTAGATTCCAGCAAAGTTCCAGTCTATCTAGACCTTGATGAACTCGACAGCTATCCAACTCCAGCCACAGTCAAGAAGGAGACTCCTGCTGCTACTAGCTCCAAGCCACTCCCGGCTCCCAAGGCCAATCCAAGAACTCGGGCTTCCACAGCAAAAAAGAGGAAAGGTCTTGAAGTCACTGCTCCAGGTTCTGAAGGGTTCTCCTATGACGAACTCAGCTTCTCTGATTCCTTATAGCCAATGACATCCTTCCTTAACAAGGTAATATCCTGACGCATATCCTTCATGTATATCCTGCACATATATCCTGCACGTATATCCTAACAGGATATCCTGGTAGGATATCTTGGTCAACATATATTCTAACTTTATACCTGTAATTGATGTGCAGGGCCTCCAGCATTTGCTCCACTTGTACAATGACGCTTGTGGTACTGTAGCACTCCATGAAGCCAGGATCAAACAGCTCGAAAGCACCGTTGCTGACCAAGGTGCCATTGCTGAAGCGAAGACCCGGCACTACGAAAGCCTGCTGAAGAAGGTCACCCAAGACGCTGAGGTCAAGCTCGCCACCGATCAAATGGATCATGATCAAGCCTTGGTCAATTTCCGGGAGGGAATCAAGGCTTCTGCTATCGTCTCCCTGTTACAAGCACGCATCAAGATGGCCTACGAGGCCAAGGAGACGGGCCTTGTTTGTCCATCTTGGCCAGTTGAATCCTGGGCGGCCAAGTTAAAGGAGCTCGGAGGTAAAGCTGTGCCACTTCCTGCTGAAGCTGGTGAGTCTTCTAAATCAGCAGAGGTGGTGGTCCAGGCTGGAGACAAGAAGGATGCTGGAGCAGATGCTGGGATGGACATTGGCGAGGATGCTGCTCAAGATGCTGGTCAGGATGCTGGTGCTGAGAAGTCTGAGAAGGTTGGAGGAGATGCCGCTGTGTGAGGGCATTTAGGTGGGCGATGACGGATATACGTGCCAAGGCCAGAGCCCACCTTTTTAAATTTTAATGTTGGTCTGTAGTCCTAAAACAATTTACTTTTCTGCACTTTACTTTTCTGCACCTGAACAATTTATATTTCCTGCATGCTTTTGTGAACAATACAACAGTTGGAGGTGGATGGGTCTCGGTTTGAGATGAAACCTTCAACTGTTGGGTAAATATGGTAAGAAACTATTAGTGCTCTTAGTGGATGGGCCTTGTTTTGAGGTGAAACTAAGAGCACATATTTTGGTATGTTAATAATATAACTTCTCTTTTGACTTTATTATTGTTGTCATTGATATGAAAATCGTATTTGTGAAAACTGTTTGGTTTGTACATTTTAGTAATATATATTATAAATGTATCCTGGAAGGTATCCTGAAAGATATCTTGACAAGGATATTAGAATACAACCTATAAGTTGTCCAAATAAAAAGGAGAGATCATACCAGAGATTCTTACGGAATCAATTTTAATCCTTCATTATAAGTTTTGTCCCCAGTGCATACTTATGAACTTGGATCCATCCTTTGAACAGTATAATGTCTGTCCCCTGTGTTTGATACAGAAATGCAAATATATTCATACTTCGATTTGAATAAATTCCGAATACCCAAGGGCAGAACCCCTGATATCCTGAAATGAATCCTTAGCATACTGGGGATAAACCCTGATATCTGGGGATAAACCCTGATATCTGGGGATAAACCCTAAATTTCATGCGCTACAGGCGAGAGTGTATAAACTCCAATTCTTAGAAAGGAGAAAACCTTTAAACCTTAGAGAGTGTGAAAATACTCTTTCGTGAGAGAGGGTGATCAATCCTCATATACCTTTAGGATCCAGGATATAGCCAACAGTAACGAAATTGTCAGCCACTTTTACATGAACTGGTCCCGCTACCTTGAACTATACCTAGATAACTTGCGCTCCAGGCGAGGTGTTTAAACCCAATTTGAAAGAAAGGTGAATACCTTTAAACCTTTGAAGGGACCAGCATCCCTTAAATGTGAGAGAGGGGGCCAATCCTCTAATCTTTCGACTTATCCTGAGTATATATCCTGGAGCTATATCCTGAAACATATCCTGCAAAACAATTGTAAACTAAGGTGGGTGTTAGCTTGGCTAACACCCCTCCGATGCTTAAGTCAGTATTAGGTTCAAGACAATAAACAAATATATTTAAAAATAGAATACATACCATTCCGAGATAGAAAATAAATTCTACTCTTACTTGAAATAGAGCTTTAAATGTATTGCATTCCAGGATCTTGGTAGCATATCCCCTTCCATATTTTTGAGTCGATATGCTCCTTTCCCTGCTTCTGACTCGACTTCATAAGGTCCTTCCCATTTCGGAGCTAGCTTGCCATCGGTAGGATTAGTGGTATTTTGAAAAGCCTTCCTTAACACCCAATCACCAACTCGAAATCTTCTAGTCCTTATATTCTTATTATATGCTCTGGATATTCTTTGTTGATATGCTGCCATCCTTAGCCTTGCTGCATCTCTTTTTTCGTCTATAGTATCTAAATCCTGACATAAGACTTCAGGATTCTGTTCAGGATCCTGTAGCATGGATCTTGCAGTAGGTATCGTCATTTCTATTGGAATCATTGCCTCCGCTCAAAATACCAAAGAAAACGGGGTTTGACCGGTTGCATTCTTTACCGTTGTCCTATCAGCCCACAAAACAAAGGGTAACTCTTCTGCCCATCTTCCTTTTTTGGCTCCAAGTCTCTTCTTTAAGTTATTAACTATTATTTTGTTTGAAGATTCAGCTTGTCCATTCGCTTGAGGATGTACTGGAGTAGATGTGATCATTTTGATTCCCCAACTTTTGCAAAAGTCAGTAGTCCTTTTGCTTATAAACTGGGACCCATTATCACAAATGATCTCAGCTGGTACCCCAAACCTAGTCAGGATATTCCTCTTTATGAAGGATACTACTTCTTGGTCTCTAACTTGGACAAATGCTTCAGCCTCAACCCACTTGGAGAAATAATCCGTCATAGCTAACATAAAGACTTTTCCTCCCGGAGCTTTTGGTAACTTCCCTACTATATCCATCCCCCACTTCATGAATGGCCAAGGGGAAACTACAGGATATAATGGTTCAGCTGGTTGATGTAGTATGTTACTATGTCTTTGACATGCATCACATCTTCGAGCATATTCTGCAGCATCTTTCCTCATCGTTGGCCAATAATATCCTGTCCTTAATACTTTCGAGAACAATGATCTGCCCCCGGTGTGATTACCACAATCCCCTTCATGTATATCCTGAAGTACTTCTTTGGCTTCAGGATCCTCCAAGCATCTTAAATACGGTCCTGCAAGAGATTTCTTGTATAAAACGTTATTTATAATAGTGAATCGTGATACCTTCATCCTAAACGCCTTAGGATTTTCACTTCCGGGGATGTGTCCTTCTTTGAGATATTTCACAATTGGAGCCGTCCAGGATTTAGGATCCTCTTCAGGATACTCTGCTCTAGGATCCTGAATACCCGCTACTTCTTTATCCTGAGGATTCGTTGCAGGATATAAGACATGTAATACTGGTATTTGGGTCCCTTCTGGTATCCTGATTGATGATCCCAGATTTGCTAAGGCATCCGCTTCAGCATTATCCTCCCTTGGTACCTGTTCAAGTGTAAAAACATCGAAATATCCTGCTAATTTTTTAAGAATATCGAGGTATTCGATTAACTTCTCACCCTTAACTGCATAGGATCCATTAAAATGGTTAGTAATTAACAATGAGTCAACATATACTTGTAAATTTTTGATACTCATGCTCTTGGCCAATTCTAATCCTGCAATTAAAGCCTCATATTCTGCTTCATTATTGGTAGCAGGAAATTCACACCTAATAGCCTGGGGTAATAAGTCCCCCTGTGGCGATTTTAGTAGTATTCCTAATCCTACTCCTCTTATATTAGATGCACCATCAGTATATAATGTCCAGGATCCTGAGGATTCTCCTAACTGTTGAACTTCTAAGTCTACCTCATCCTGAATGTCACTACTAAAATCAGCCACAAAGTCAGCTAAAGCCTGAGACTTTATGGCATTCCTAGGTTCATACACTAAATCATAAGCACTCAACTTTACCGACCACTTAGCCATCCTACCTGACATTTCTGGTTTCCTAAGTACATTTTTAACAGGATAATTTGTTTTAACATGAATCCTATGTGTCTCAAAGTAATGTCTAAGTTTCGTTGATGCCATGACTAATGCTAGTATCAATTTTTCTAAATGAGAATATCTAGTTTCAGCATCTAACAAGCTTTTACTAACATAATAAACAGGATATTGCTGACCTTCATGGTCCTTTATAAGGACGGCACTTATAGCATTCCCTGATACCGCAAGGTATAGGGATAATGGTTCACCATTTTCGGGCTTCATCAGTAGAGGTGCGGTTGAAAGATATTGCTTTAAATCCTGTAGGGCCGCTTCATGCTTCTCACCCCATTCGAATTTCTTGTTCTTCTTCAGGATATCATAAAAGTCTTTGCATTTTTCTGAGGATCTTGAGATAAATCTATTTAATGCTGCCACTCGCCCTGTTAATCGTTGAACATCCTTCATATTTGAGGGCGATTTAATATCCAAGATGGCTTTAATCTGCTCCGGGCTTGCTTCTATTCCTCTTTTGGTCACCATATATCCTAGGAATTTTCCTGCCCCCACTCCAAAATGGCACTTAGCAGGATTCAGCTTCATGTTATACTGATCCAGGATATCAAACGCTCCTTTAATATCCTGGAGGTGATCCTGAGCTTTCTTTGACTTTACCACCATATCGTCGATGTACACCTCCATGGTGTCCCCCAGTTTGTCTTTGAACATCATGTTTACCAATCTTTGGTATGTTGCACCTGCGTTTTTTAAACCAAAAGGCATAGCTGTATAACAATAAATACCTGTTGGTGTCGTGAAGGCAGTATCCTCCTGGTCAGAAGGCTCCATTTGGATCTGTTGAAATCCTGAGGATACGTCCATGAAGGTCAGCATTTCATGCCCGGCAGTGGCATCTACCATTGCATCAATGTGGGGAAGAGGAAATGGGTCTTTAGGACAAGCTTTGTTCAAGTCTGTGTAGTCTACACAAACTCTCCATTTCCCATTTTTCTTCTGTACCACAACCACGTTTGCTAGCCACCTTGGGAACTTAACCTCTCTGATCATCCTGGACTTCAATAATCTCTCAACTTCCTCTTGAATAATTGTATTCCGCTCAGGAGCAAACTTCCTTCTTTTTTGTTGAACAGGCTTGAATGATTTATCAATTCCAAGCTTGTGAGTGATGACGTCTTTGGATATGCCTGTCATATCCTCATGCTTCCATGCAAACGTTGACATCCTGCATTTCAAAAAGTTAATTAACTGTTCTTCAATATCCTGAGGGATATTGGTTCCTACGAGCACCGAAATATCGGGGTTATCCTGGTCCAAGATAATTTTCTTTACATCCTGCTCCGGATCCTCCATGATATCCTGGGCCCGCGTCTTTAATTGCTATGCTGCACTAGGCTTGGTTGAGGATTTCATCGAGGATGAGTAGCATTCTTTCGCCTCCTGCTGATCACTATCAACTTTGACAACCCCCCAAGGGGTAGGTATCTTGATGCATTGGTGATATGTTGATGGCACAGCTTTCATATCGTGAATCCACGGTCTTCCCAGTATTATGTTATAGCAGGATAGAGAATCCATCACACAGAAACGTTGTATCGAGTTGACTCCTTCAACGTACACTGGCAACTTTATCTCTCCCACTGTGTTTCTAGCCTCTCCGCTGAACCCAACAAGCACGGTAGACTTTGAAGTGATATCCATTGGAGATACATTCATTCTTTTCAGCGTCTCTAGTTGGATTATGTTGACGGAGCTGCCATTATCAACCAATATCCTGCGTACAAAATGGTTAGCCACATATAATGTTATTACCAGAGCATCATGGTGAGGATCCTGGACAGTATCCCTGTCATCAGCATCAAACGTGATCACTTTGTCAGTTGTGAGGGTAGTCATCCTGACAGGTTTATCTCCCCTTTCGGCCTTAGCTTCTTTTGTATGTCTCTTTGCTGCCGAATACGAAGTCCCACAAATGTCGGATCCTCCCGAAATGAAGTTGATTATCTTGGCATCCGCGGGAGGTGATGCTGCTCGCTCAGGATCCTTCTCAGTATCCTGACCCTTATTCTTCTTTCTTCCCAAGAGATCTTTCAGATATCCCTTGCTTAGAAGATAGCTTATTTCTTTCCTTAAAGCGATGCAATCCTCAGTCATATGTCCGAAATCTTCGTGGAAAGCACACCATTTTGATTTGTCTTTCCAATCGGCTTTTTGTTGATTCTTTCGAGGCCATCTAGCCTTGTCTCCTAGACCCTGCATGGCATACATCAATTCAGGAATGTTAACAGAAAAGCAATATTCAGATAATTCAGGATACTCTTCAGGATCCTCGTCTTCGACAGCATTCACTCTCTTGTTTTCACTTCTACCATATGGCTTAGGCCGATATGATTTGAATGAGGATTCTGACTTCCTGTTAGTTGACTCATAAGTGTTAGATGAGTTCATCCTTTCTTGCATCTTTCTGTCATCCTCCAACTGAATATATCTTAGGGCCCTGTTCCGAGC
The DNA here is from genome assembly GCA_030545235.1 of Helianthus tuberosus. Lineage (NCBI taxonomy): Eukaryota > Viridiplantae > Streptophyta > Magnoliopsida > Asterales > Asteraceae > Helianthus > Helianthus tuberosus. The sequence continues at coordinate 58,370,450 of CM060424.1, read as the reverse complement.
TTCATCCAAGTTCCTGCATGGGTTCATTACAAGGTCTTGATAAAATTGAGAATCTTTTTGCAGCCCCATCTTGAAAGCTTGCACAGCTGTTGCAACATCAAGATGAGGAATGTCTAGGGATTCCCGGCTGAACTTGTTCACATAATCCCTAAGGGATTCCTGAGGCCCCTGTGTTATCCTGTAGAGATCACTTGTTAATTTTTCAAAACTTATACTACAAGAAAACTGACTATTAAATAAATTTACTAAGTGAGCAAAAGATGTAATCGAATGTGGAGGAACATTCAAGAGCCATTTCAAGGCTGATCCTGTCAAGGTTGAACCAAAACCCTTGCACAAGCATGCTTCCTTGAGATCCGGAGGGATAGGGTTAATTTCCATCCTTTCCCTATACTGAGCAATATGCTCCTCAGGATCCGTAGTTCCGTCGTAAAGCTTCATGTTGGGGGTTTGGAATCTCTTTGGGATCTCAGCATCACAGATAGGATATGCAAAACGAGATATCTTGTGGCTGTCTTGGGACACTTCCGGGATCGGCTGGACCACCCCGGGTACACTAGATATCATGTCCTTCAGCTTCTGAAGTTCCCTAGTAAGCGCTGATGTCACACCTGTATCCTGCAAAGACCCACTATTGTTAGTAGCATGAGTATTATTATTATTTGACATGTTACCCGTTGGAGGATTTTGCCCATATCCTGAAGCATATCCTGAGCTCCTTTTGGTCGACATCCTGACCGAGGAGGGTATTTCAGGAGTATGATTCTGAGGAAGGCTGGGCACAATATTCCCCCTGTTATCCTCAGTATACACAGCTGAACTGAAGTTCAACGTTCTGGGATGTAATGGAGTGACAATATCCTCAGCAGATCTGCTCGAGCCAGACTTCAGGAGTTGTATTTCCCTTAAAAGCATTTGGTTTGTTTCCTGTTGCTGCCTCATTTGTTCCTGCACACTTCCAAATAAGGTTAAAATTTCATCGTTAGAAGCTAAAACGGGAGCAGATTCCTGAACACTGCGGGTAGGGATAATATCCTGAGGTCGTGTAGAGGCTGGCATCCTTGGAGGAGGTGGTGGAAGCACCGAACCGGTAGTAGCAGAAGTCATAGCAGACACAGTAGAGGAACTCATGTTTGATCTTGAGGCCATTATGGACAATGTGGCAAAAAGTTTTGAAAATAGAAAACCGATTAGCGATTTGACAAAAAATTTTAGTAAAGAGAGCACCACTTGCCCCACGGTGGGCGCCAAATTGTTTTGGTCGAAAATTACCGAAGTAATTAAGTGATCAAATTAGTAATCTGAGGTAGTGTGCTAGAAAGTGTATAGAAAATATGCTTGTTGAGTTATTTAGAAAATCAGTATTCAGGATACGGCTCAGGATATTGAGCTGTATCTTCGATCAAACAGTGAGTAAACAATGAGCAAAAAGTAAAGGAAATGACACGAGATGTACGAGGAAAGCCCTTGATCAATCTAGATCGCCGGCATAAAACCTCAGGAGCTGACGATCGCAGCTGCCTTGTTCTTCTTATTGCTTAAACTTTAGGATACAGTGCAGGATATAGACCAGATCGCTATGTGTTACAATGTTTTTTGTGTGAGAGTGAAAGCTTGCTAGAGAGCGAGTGTTAGAGTGTAACGAGTGCAAAATGTGATGTCCTATTCGATCTGGTATACCCACCTATTTATAGTAATGAATTACAAACAATAATCCCTACAAATATGGGGTACTCCGAATATTCCATTGTGAACGTTATTGACCGAGTAATACGGCTTCAACGTCTTCATTTGAACGACTTGGACTGAGTCTTCCGCGGAATGAGTCTTCGTGAACGTTGATAGCTTCTAACCCACGTACCTGCACATAATCCGTTAGTAATCCTGAGGATACCATTCAGGATGTTACCAATATCCTGAATCAGCATCCCGGATGTAAACAGATACTATATAACCAAGATATATGTCAAGATATTTTCCAGGATATGGGCTCAGAATTTCACCCATAACAAATACCTACTGCAAGATCTACCCTAAGTGATCCTGAGCAGAATCCTGAAGCCTTGAGTCAGGATTTAGACACTATAGATGAGAAGAGAGACGCGGCAAGGCTAAGGATGGCAGCATATCAACAGAGAATATCCAGGGCATATAACAAGAATATTAGGAACAGAAGATTTAAGGTTGGAGATTGGGTGTTAAGAAAGGCTTTTCAGAATACTACTAATCCTGCCGATGGCAAGTTAGCTCCAAAATGGGAAGGACCATATGAAGTTGAATCGGAAGCAGGGAAAGGAGCATACAGACTCAAGAATATAGAAGGGGATATGCTACCGAGGTCTTGGAATGCTATACACCTTAAGCTCTATTTCAAGTGAGTTTAGAATTTAATTTCTAACTCAGGATGGTATGAGTTCTATCTTTTTTAAATATGTTTGGTTTAATTTGTTCTTTGTAACCCAATACTAACTTAAGCATCGGAGGGGTGTTAGCCAAGCTAACACCCACCTTAGTTTAAGGATGTTTTGCAGTATATGCTTCGGGATATAGCTCCGGGATGCTCACTCAGGATATTTCGGAAGATTAGAGGATTGGCCCCCTCTCTCACGTACAAGGGATCCTGATCCCTTCACAGGTTTAAAGGTATTCACCTTTCTTCCGAATTGGGTTTAAACACCCCGCCTGGAGCGCAAGTTATTCAGGGATAGTTCAAGGTGGCGGGACCAGTCCATGTAAAAGTGGCTGACAATTTCGTTACTGTTGGCTATATCTCGAATCCTAAAGGTATATGAGGATTGATCACCCTCTCTCACGAAAGGGTATTTTCATACTCTCTAAGGTTTAAAGGTTTTCACCTTTCTAAGTCTTGGAGTTTGTACACTCCCGCCTGTAGCGCATGAAAATTTGGATTTTCCCCAGGATACAAGGGATTTATCTCCAGTACATCCTTGGGTTTTACCCTTGGGACCTAAAAAATTGCCTATACGATGGAAATTGACATTCAGAAGATTTCTAAGTATTTGAAGACATTGTACACAGGGGACATTCCTACCAAGGCAGTGATGTAAAGCTCAAAGGCTAAAGCTCGGAACTAGTATGCTAAATATCTCACACAGGGGACATCTTCATTGGAAAAGTTGCAAGGAGATTGAGGTTTGATAATAGGGTTATATACTACTCTGGGTTTGATCTTTCCTTTGTAAACATCATCTAAGTTTTTAGTAACACTATGTTTTATAAAAGGTCAAGTATCCTGATATATTCTCAAAGTCCTTTTCAGGATATTTGATTAAGGTGTTTGAAACTAGTGTTAGTTTGGAACTTTGATCATTTAAGTATTATCATAAACTGGTTTTGGAAAAATAGATTGTTTTTCAAAAACTTTCTACAAAGTTGAAGGAATGTTTGGAAGTTCTATCTAATAAAAAGTTTTTACAATATATCGCTGAGCATATTGATCAGGATATTTTCATAAGATAATAATACAAAATTTTACAAAGCTAAGAGTTACACTAAGTAATGCAAGGCAACAGCAAATAAGTCAAAAGATAGTTATATTATTAACAAGTCAAAAGTTGTGCTTTTGGTTTCACCTCAAACCGAGGCCCATCCACCAAAAGCACAATTAGTTTCTACCATACTTGTGTAACGGTTGGAGGATCTATCTCAAAACAGGACCTGTCCACTTACAACCGTTACCACGTTCAAAACAAATTATACTAATCGATGACCAAGGGTTTCATTCTAAAACCTAGGACCCATCCACCTTTAGTCATCATATTGTTCTGATGCAGGAAATGTAAATTGTTCGAAGATAGGAAAAGTAAATTGTTTATGCAACCACAACCATGAAATTTAAAAGTGGGCTCCGGCCTTGGCACGTATATCCATCATCGCCCACTCCGCTGCCTAAGAAGCGGCACCTTCTTGATCAGCAACCTCCTTCCCAGCATTCGCCCCAGCATCAGCCTCAGGATTCTTCTCGGCATCATCATCAGCATTGGTCACTCCTTCAGCCGCCTTAGAGGGCTCTTCACCAGCATGCTTTGTAGGATGAGCAACGGGATGACCTCCAAGATCCTGAAGTTTCTCCTCCCAAGCCTTTATATTCCAGGAGGGGCATTCGAAGCCCATATCCCTGGCTTCGTAAGCCATCCTTATCCTGGCTTGGAGAAGAGAGACGACCACAGATGCTTTGAGGCTATCCCGATATGAACTCATATTCTGCTGGTATTGGAGAAGGGCGGCATCTAGTTTGGCTTGAGCATCCTCGTTGGCTTTGTGGAGAGTAGCCTGGTGATCCCGGATCATTGCCTTGTATTTGTCTTCATAATGCTGGGATTTAGCAGCTGCAGTGGTTCCTTGGTCAGCTATGGTGGCCTCAGCTTTCTCCAGCTTGATCTCCAACATCTTGTTAAGCCCGCAAGCGTCTTCATACAAGTGCATAAGACGATCCAGACCCTATCGATAAAGACACAGGTATTGATGTAAAAAATAAGCAGGATAAGGACTAACATACTTGTGCAGGATATCAAAAAGAAAATTCTACCTGTTTGAGGAATGAGGTGGCTTCGTTGAACCCATGATTCTCGAGAGAGAATGTTTCGGAAACAGCTGGGGAGTCCGTCTCCTTTCTCTTCCGAGAGCTGGATGCCCGGGTCCTGGATGCCGGGGGGCCTTTGGGAGCAGAAACAGTCTTCGAGGAGGTAGGCTTTGGTGTAGCAGACGGCTTTGGCTTGGATTCTTGTTTGATGGGTTCGAGGCTGGAGTAGCAATCCAACTCGTCAAGTTGGAAAACTTCAAGGTTGACAACCGGTACTGCACGAGGGAAGATGTTCTTGAACTCATCATACTTTTGAAAAATAATTGATTTAGAATATATGTAACTACTGAGAATGTGCTTACCAGACATCTCTGAGCTTGATTTCTGGCTTGAATCTGTGAGAGACAGGGAGAAAGTTCTTTCACTGACAGGAAGTCGATAGATTTCTTCGATCTTGGATTCGGATTCTGCGCTGGGAGGTTCTAAATCTCTGAAGTTCGCTGCATAAAAATGTCAGGATATAAGTCTGGGATATAGTTTGAGGATATAATTGGGGATATTCCTAAAACCCTAAATCCTACCCTTGGTTAACCATTTAACTGGCAGATCGAAACCCTTATTAATAGAATCTCTTTTTACGAAAAAGAATTTTCGTCGCCATCGATCCTCGTTCTTGGAGGCCTTAAGAACCAAAGGGTTCTTGGAGGTAGAAAACAGAAGAAAACGATGATCGCCATGGGATCTCAACCGGTATGCTATAGGGAGGTCTTCGATAAACAGGTTGGGAAAATGACGAGACTTGATTTGATCTAGCACTATCAAGACTCGCCAGACCATTGGCATAACCTGGGCGTAACTAAGGCCGGTGAGGTCGAAAAAGCTAGAGATAAAGGGTGGAAACGGGTACCGGAGTCCAAGAGAGAAAGGGTAAGCGAAAAAACAAACCCACTCGTCGGATGACGCGTCCGATCGGGCTTCCCGGTCGAAAGGGCGAAAGACTGTTCCGGTGGGGAAGGCACCGGAATCTTTAAGAGCAGTGATGTCGGCATTGTTGAAACAGCAGACTTCCTTTGATGGGTTGCGAATAAGGTTTTGACTTACGAGGGCTGAGGCCGGTCGGTCCGATCGGGATTTCGTTCGTGGTGCCATGAAAAGTATTGAGCAAACTAAAAGAGATTTAAGAAAGAAGGATAGAAAGGAAAATACCTGGTGTCCGCTTGAAAATAAGGATAACCGTAATAAGGAGTCCCTCGGTTAATATAGGATGAATATAGGGGGTAAAGAGTAAATTATGCTTTGGAAGTTGCACCGCTGTCATTTCAAGGGTCTAGTCGTATTAATTGCCTTAAGTTATGAGGTGAAACTTTTGAAATATATCCGTTGCATTGGTATCCCAACCGATATATTTGGGGACAATTGTTATGGCTCATTTTCTAAGCATACATATCCTGACCAATATCCTGCCTTTATTTGTTTATTTGTGACCAGGATGCTGGAAGAGGATATTGCTAACATCTTGGGCGATATCCTGAGGTTTATTGAATTAACCACGTGCAGGTTAAAGGCTGAGACTTGCTAACGGTCAAGTGGACTTCTTCTCCTCAAGACTCGGACGTGTTTGTTGAAGGAGAGACGTTGAACCCGAAAGACCAGGTCTACAACGTTCGATTAAGGAATATTCGGTGGATCCCGGAAGTTTAGGATAGTTTGTTATATTATCTTTACTATAAATAGATGGGGGCGGATCAGTTTAAGGCACACAATTTTACACTGATACTCTCGAACACTTTCACTCTCTAGCTCATTGCAAACACTACACTTGTATTCAAATTCCATTGTAACACATAGTCGATCCGCACCACATCCTGCACTGTATCCTGATGTTTGAAGTAATAAGAAGAACAAGGCAGCTGCGATTGTCAGCTCCCGAGGTTTTATGCCGGCGATCTAGATTGATCAAGGGCTTTCCTCGTACATCTCGTGTCGTTTACTTTACTTTTGCTCATAGTTTGATCGTAGATACAGCTCAATATCCTGAGCCGTATCCTGAATACTGATTTTCTAAATAACTTAACAAGCATATTTTTCACACATATCTCTAGAACACTACCTCACTTAACTAATTTGATCACTAAATTGCTTAGGTAATTTTTGACCAAAACAATATAGACTCAAGAATATGGAAGGGGATATGTTACCGAGATCCTGGAATGCAATACACTTAAAGCTCTATTTCAAGTAAGAATAGAATTTAATTTCTATCTCAGAATGGTATGTATTCTATCTCTTTTAAATATATTTGTGTATTATCTTGAACCCAATACTGACTTAAGCATCGGAGGGGTGTTAGCCAGGCTAACACCCACCTTAGTTTACAGTTGTTTTGCAGCATATGCTTCAGGATATGGCTCCAGGATATGCACTCAGGATAAATCGAAAGATTAGAGGATTGGCCCCCTCTCTCACGTTTAAGGGATCTTCATCCCTTCAAAGGTTTAAAGGTATTCACCTTTCTTTCGAATTGGGTTTAAACACCTCGCCTGGAGCGCAAGTTATCTAGGTATAGTTCAAGGTAGCAGGACCAGTTCATGTAAAAGTGGCTGACAATTTCGTTACTGTTGGCTATATCCTGGATTCTGAAGGTATATGAGGATTGATCACCCTCTCTCACGAAAGGGTATTTTCATACTCTCTAAGGTTTAAAGGTTTTCACCTTTCTAAGATTTGGAGTTTATACACTCTCGCCTGTAGCGCATGAAACTCAGGGTTTATCCCCAGTATGCTAATGATTCATTTCAGAATATAAAGGGTTTTGCCACGAGGTGTTTGGAATTTATTCAAGCCAAAGTATGAATACATTTGCATTTCTATGCCATACATAGGGGACATACATTATACTATTCAAAGGTTGGATCCAAGTTTGCAAGTGAGCACTGGGGACATTCCTAAGGTGGAAGATTAGAATTGACTCTCTAAGAGTCTTTGGTATGATCTCTCCTTTTTTCAAAAGACTTAAGTTTTCTAAGTTGTATATATGACGATATCCTGACCAGGATATCTCTTAGGATACTTGTCGGGATATTCTCGGAATATGTTCCCATAATATTCCTAAGAATGTTCAAACAAAACAGTTTTCATAAGTAAAATTTGTACACTAATAACAACAATGGTAAGGTCAAAAGAAAAGTTATATTAACATAGCAAAAGTTTGTGCTTTTGGTTTCATCTCAAACCGAGATCCATCCACCAAAAGCACAATTAGTTTTTAAACATATTTATCCAACAGTTGAAGGTTTCATCTCAAACCGAGACCCATCCACCTTCGACTGTTGTATTGTGCAAAAAGCATGCAGGAAATGTAAATTGTTCAGGTGCAGAAAAAGTAAATTGTTTTAGGGATTACAGACCAACATTCAAATTTAAAAAAGGTGGGCACCGGCCTTGGCACATATATCCATCATTGCCCACCTGAATGCCCTCACACAGCGGCATCTTCTCCAACCTTCTCAGCTTCAGTATCCCGAGCAGCTTCCTCACCAGCATCCATCCCAGCATCCGCTCCAGCATCCTTCTTGTCTCCAGCCTTGTCTGCCGCTTCTGCCGACTTTGAGGATTCACTAGCTTTAGCAGGAAGTGGCACAGCTTTGCCTCCAAGCTCCTTCAGCTTGGCCACCCAGGATTCAATCGGCCAGGATGGGCATACAAGGCCTGTCTCTTTGGCCTCATAGGCCATTTTGATGCGAGCTTGCAGCAGGGAGACGATGGCAGAGGCTTTGATTCCTTCCCAAAACGAAACCATGGCCTGCTCGTGATCCATTTGGATGGTGGCAAGTTTGAGCTCAGCATCTTGGGTGACCTTCTTCAGCATGCCCTCGTAGTGCCGGGTCTTTGCTTCAGCAATGGCACCTTGGTTGGCAACTGTGCTTTCAAGTTGTTTGATCCTGGCTTCATGGAGTACAACAGTACCGCATGCATCATTGTACAGGTGGAGCAGATGCTGGAGGCCCTGCACATCAAATTCAGGTATGAGTCAGAATATGTTAACCAGGATATCCTGTCAGGATATCCTATCAGGATATATGTGCAGGATATGTAGCAGGATATTACCTTATCGAGGAAGGATGTCATTGGCTCTAAGGAGTCAGAAAAGCTGAGTTCATCATAGGAGAACCCCTCTAGGCTTGGAGCACTGACCTCAGGACCTTTCCTCTTTTTTGCTGTGGAAGCACGAGTCCTCGGATTGGCCTTAGGAGCTGGGAGTGGCTTGGAACTAGTGGCAGTAGGGGTCTCTTTCTTGACCATGACTAGAGTAGGATAGCTGTCAAGTTCGTCGAGGTCTAGATAGACTGGAACCTTGCTGGAGTCTGCATACAGGGAGTAAAAATTTCTCCTAAGTATTTCAAATAAAAGACATGTATGTACAGGATATTTTGCAGGATCCTTACTTGACATGTTTGCACTAGAAAGAGGACTTAGAGATGGCGGAGACAGGTTGAAACTTCTTTCAGCCTCTGGAAGGAGTCTGATAGCGTCGATCCTTTTCTTTGAATCAGCAAGGGGAGGAGCAATCTTCCTAAAATCAGCTGCATGCACAACAGAAAAAAAAAAGTTGGTCAGTTCAGGATATTAAGCAGGATAAGAGGCAGGATCATCCTTAAACCCTAAATCCTACCCTTTTTCAACCATTTCACCGGATATTCCGTCCCACTAGGGATTGAGTCTCTTTTTACAAAGAAGAACTTGGATTGCCAATTATCCTCGTTCCTGGTGGCACGAAGTATCAGCGGGTCGCCGGAAGTGGAGTAAAACAAAAATCTACATGATCCGTGGCATCTAAGCCAATAAGCTAGGGGGAGATCATGAACAGAAAGATCAGGGATATGGTTTTTCTTGATCTGGTCAAGAACGGATAGAACACGCCAAAGCATTGGCATTGTTTGACTAAAGAAGATTTTGGTAATATTGAAGAATTCCGTGATGAAGTCTGGAAAGGGGAACCGTAACCCTAAGGTGAAGGGAAAGGCACTAAAGCACAACCACTCAATGGAGACCATATCCGACCGGATTTCCCGGTCGAACGACCGGAATACCGTTCCTACCGGAAAGATACTGGAGGGTTTAAGAGCTGCCAAGTGGGCACTATCAAAAGAGCGTATATCTTTCTCCGGTTCTTGGAGAAGATTCTGCTGGATAAATGTAGGGGTTGAATCACCGGAACTAGATCTCGTCTGTCTCGGCATCTGATCGCTTGAATTTTCGACCGGAGAAGAAGAATGAAGATAAGGATGGAGATTAGAGAGAGAATGTTACCTTTTTCCTTATTGATAGTGATTAAAAAAGAGATGGAGATGAGAAGATATAGGGTGCAATGAGTAAATATAGGCTGGGTAGTTGCAAACGGTCACATCATGGGTCTTATATCTTAATTGCCACGGTCTCTGTGAAAAATGTAACCGTTAGTGGTGAGGATACTAAACGGTAACATTTTTGGGGACAATTGTTATGGGTGAAATTCTGAGCCCATATCCTGAGAAATATCTTGGATTATATCTTGGTTATATGATATCTGTTCACATCCGGGATGCTGATTCAGGATATTGGTAACATCCTGAATGGTATCCTCAGGATCACTAACGGATTATGTGCAGGTATGTGGGTTAGAAGCTAGCAACGTTCACAAGGAATCATTTCGCGGAAGACTCGGTCCAAGTCGTTCAAATGAAGACGTTGAAGCCGCATTACCCGGTCTACAACGTTTACAATGGAATATTCGGGGCATCCCATATTTATAGGAATTATCGTTTGTAATTTGTTACTATAAATAGGTGGGTATACCAGATCGAATAGGACATTACACCAACACTCACTACACTCTAACACTTGTTCTCTAGCAATTTCCATTTTCGCACGAAAGCATTGTAACACTTAGCGATCTGGTCAATATCATGCACTGTATCCTGAAGTTTAAAGCAATAAGAAGAACAAGGCAGCTGCGATTGTCAGCTCCCGAGGTTTTATGCCGGCGATCTAGATTGATCAAGGGCTTTCCTCGTATATCTAGTGTCACCCCTTTTACTTTTTGCTCATTGTTTGATCGTAGATACAGCTCAATATCCTGAGCCGTATCCTGAATACTGTTTTTCCAAACAATTTAACCAGCATATTTTCAACATACTTTTTAGCACACTACCTCACTTAACTAATTTGATCACTTAATTGCTTCGGTAAATTTTGACCAAAACAATAACGATAAGTGATACGTAAAACGTTGCAAAAGTAGGAATGGATCGGATGGTAGTCCGTTCAGATGGCAATCCGAGTGGATGATAATCTGTTCGGATGGTCATCCAGTCAGATAGCTTATCCGATCGGGTGATGATTCGAGTGGATTGTTTCTTCCTATAAGAAGGATGTGTTTGTGCATGATGGCTTGACTTTTGAAGTTTTCGTTGTAGTATTTTGAAAACATTGAAGTATCTCTATCTTTCAAGTTGTTCGATCGGATGGTGGGTCGTGCGGATGACAATCCGTTCGGATGGTCATCCGGTCGGACGGTGGTCCGGTCGGACGGCAACTAGGTGGTGAGATTACTTTGGTGAAGCCAAGTTCATAACAGAAGTGTCACTCGATCGGATGTTCATCCGATCGGGTGGCAACCTTGTCAATGAACATGTTGAAAATTGTTTAAGTCTTTAAAGTCTTAGTATCTCATGATCCGAAGACTAATCCAACCAGATGGTCGTCCGATCAGATTGCAACTCGTTCAATACTATAACTTTAGTTAAGGTTGTTTAAAGTGGGACCCAAGTGTGATCCGTTCGGGTGACAATCCGTTCGGATGACCTATCCGATCGGACATCAATCCGTTCGGACAACAATCCGTTCCAACTGTTCCGTTCGTTCCGCACTTGGTCGTTTTGATGGTTTGTCGTTATGTCGAGATGTCTTGACAACGTGTTAACCAATAGAACCCCCGTTTTGACCTAGGTGGCTAAACCGACCAGGAATCACCCTAGCTCGGTCAGTTACCGGCTCTAGACGATTATTCTTGTTTAACCCAAAATCGGTGGTCTCGTAGGCGGAATCCAGATCTGAACTAGTACAACACTATGGATGAGTAGGAGACTAGAGCTGACCCCGATTCTACCGGTTTTGAGTGTTTTGAGTGTAAAAGAGTTGAAAGAAAGTTAGAAACCATATTTCAATCCTTTTTCACCGCCCTTGTGTCGAGATCTTTACAAGATCTTTGTGTAATCGGGTGGAAATCGGTTAAATCTCAGTTGTTCTTGGTGGATTGAGGTCAAAGCATGAAGTTCTTGAAGAACACATGATGACATCATCCTCAAACACCCAAAATCTAGTGATTTCATGGTTAAAAGTTAAGATTTAAAAGATAGAAATGTGTAGGAGTGCGTGTAGATTAAGAAAGTACAAGATTTAGGACGAGATCTTACCTGAATTGAGAGAAATCGAAGAAAAGGTGAGGAGCACGAGTAGTTCGGACAGAGAGTTTCCAATAGTGGAAAGAATGACAATGACAGGGGTATTTATAGGATTCCAAAAGAGGAAAGGGTGATCCGATCGGATGACTCACCACTCGGATGACAATCCGGTCGGATGGCATCCTGGTCGGATGGCACTTGACCTGTGACCAAAAGAGCTATCCGGTCGGATGGCTATCCGGCCGGATGGCGTTGGGTTCAAGCGTTCGACGCGACGATTTTTGGCGTTTTGATTGCGAGCGGTTCGATACGATAGAGTTTCCTAGTCAAATTACTTTCAGTCCCAAACACTCATATCTCGCATAATCTCTTCTCCACTAATTATCATAGTTCGATTGTGATTCGAGTTCGAGTTCGATTTCAAGTTTCGATTGAGTTCGATTGCATTCTGAGTTTCGATCGCGTTTCGATTGATTACCATAATATAACATAAATAAATAAACATGCACAGATAACACATAAAGCACACACACACGTATAACAAGTAAGATACGTAGCTCGAGTCGCGATATAGCTTGATTATTGATTAATTAACTTTATCGCATTGTTACTTCCTATAGTTCACAGTCGTAGGTCGATTGAATAGCGATTAACATACGTCGTTTTATTGCATTTATAGACACTTACTCCACATAATAGTTACAATAAAAGAAATCTACTACTAGTCAAGTTGCGTGAAATCGGTCGTTGACTTTGACCTTGACTTTGACTTGTGAAAACACGAGGTGTTACAGCCGGCTCTTAGGCAGGCCAACCGGTGTCGTCGCTCGAGGCCCAAATTTTTAAAGGGCCCAAAAGGTTCCTATGAGCTTATATATATATATATATATATATATATATATATATATTTAATATATGCATCTACTCATTATGTAAAAAAGTGTTGGTGGTTGTGAGTGCAGTAAGTCTATCGCTTGCGTCGATCACGTAACGTAGCTGGATCGATTGAGACAAGACTGGTACTGAACTAAGAAAAGCATAAAGACCATTGAAGAAAGGAGTCTTGGTTCGAAGGGCAGGTTCGAACGAAGCTAAGGATGTTCATCAGAGTGCCTTCGCACGAAGGCTCATAGCTTCGTACGAAGCCATACAGATCTTGGTTCAAACCTAGCATCTTTATAAATAGGTGTCTTGTGTTTGTTTCATAGAGAACTTTTGGACAACTTTGAGGTGAAGCTCTGTCCGTTTGGTTTCGTGGTGTAAACGTTGTCAGATGTTAATAGAAACCAGTTATATTTACATCTCTATGTTCATTCCACACACGTATATGGATTCCGTACATTATACGTGTTAGTACGCACTCAACGGAGAAGGAATCAATCACGATCCTGAATTCACAATGTTATCAGAGCGGGTGCTTGATTGCTAGGATTGAAGACACAGAGAATCATGCTTCTACATCAGATTCAGAGCTGATTTCATCTTCTTCATCACATTTCTACTTCTTCTCATCTTCATCTCACTTTCTTTGAACTTTAAACTCAAATCTAAAGAGTTTTCATGGTTAAAATTGGCTGGATTTTGATATAACGTGTGAAAACAAGTTTTAATCAATCCTACAAATTTTCAGATCAAAATTCGAACAAAATCAGATTCAAATTAGTGAAAAACCAGGAAAAAATTGAACATGTTCTTCGCCAGTGTAGCTTCGTACGAAGCCATGTATTATCAACCTCGTACAAACGTAGCCTCGTACGAACCCACACTAAGTCTGATCAAGATATTTTCTGGCTTCGTACGAACGGAGGATTATTGTGTTTGTTTTTCAGATTTGATCAAGTGTTTGTCTGTTTGCAGGTTGTTCAAAGATCAGAATCATGGCTGAAGAGTTTTACAACACATTCTACGATGCATTTACCTCCGAAACATCTGAACAAACAACTGTCATACCTAAAAGCATTTCCAAAACTATAACTGATAACATAAATCACGACAATGTATACGGAAATCACCAAAGGCCACCTAAACTAATGAACATTGAAAATTATCATTGGTGGAGTACACGTTTTGAAAATTGGGTGAAGGCTTATGCCTATGAAAGTTTGGTTTCAATGATTTATGGTTATGAAAAACCTGTAAATGATCAAAATATTTTACTCTAAGTTCCAGAATATTCAAAAACTCAGAGAGAAAAACATTCTGATGAGCTAAGAATGGTAACATTATTACAACAGTCGGTAAGAGAGGATATTTTTTCTCTGCTTCAGCATGGAGAAACATCAAAGTCAATGTGGGAAGCGTTAAAGCTAAAAGCTGAAGGGGGAAAAGAAATTAAGAAAAACAAAATCTCGTTACTGAAAAAAGAGTTTGATTTGTTTGATTGTATGAAAGGAGAGAGTGTGCGACAAATGATTGAGAGGTTTTGTCATTTGAAAATTGAGTTAGAGCGTTTTGGAATTTACAAAGAGAGAGAAGAGATGGTTGACAAACTCGTCGAGGCATTACCACATGAAGAAGATTGGAAAACTTATGTGATTGTATTGAAAAATGATGCTAAATTCGATGAGATGACATTAGATAGTCTGATTGAAAAACTAGAGGGACATGATCTATTATTTCAAAAACAAAACCAAAATGTCTAGTTCTAGTTATCAACAAAATGTTGACCTGTATTACCGAAGAGGTATGCCGCAAAACAATGAATCTGCAAAGATCAGAACAACTTTCAGTGCAGATAAGATTGGTGATTCATCAAACAACAAGTCTTCAAGCTATGATCCAGGATACCATTCTCCGTCTGCATCATCTAAGTCTGGTCGAAGTCAAGATTGGAAAGATTCTCCATACTTGAACACTGAGTTTGCTCGACAGCACATGAGTTTCTTAGCTTCTATTCTTGGATCTTATGAAGGTTTAATTGCCAGAAAGATTGGTAATCCGAACATGATGAAGGAGGATTATGATCAGGTTGATCCAGAAGAGATGGAACTGATGGATATTCGGTGATACATGGCCAATGTAATCAGGAGAGCTCAGCGGTTTATGGAGATAAGCGGCAGAAAGTGTTTGGAAGGCCCTGACATGAAGATAGGTTTTGACAAGTCTAAAGTTACTTTTTTAGGTGTAAGCAAAAGGGGCACTTCAAAAGAGAATGCACAAATAATATAGCTAATGATAGTGTGAACCCGTTTCACGATGATTATTACAAAAAGGCTATCTATCATCAGAACAATGAGCAACCGACAAGAAAGCAGTTTGAAGAAAGTTCATCCAAAGAGAAGAAACAAGCTGTTTTGACGATTCGTGATCGTAGTGAATCCAGTATTCTTCAAGATGATAGCAATTGGAGGATTCAAGATGATGAAGGGTTCAATTGGAATGATCATATTAAAGAAGATGGAGAACTTAAAGCAATGGTTGCTAAGATCAAGAAAAGCTGAGAGGAAATAGAGGCTCAAAGTTAGTTGGATAGTGTTTACGATGCTTACAAAGAAGCAAAGCGGGCAAATAGAATGGATACCGATAGGGATTGTTATGTTGATCCGAAAGGTAATCCGGCAGTTGATCCCGATGAGGTAGATTTTGATGCCCTAGTTGATGCAATTCCAACTGAGAGTGTTTGGTGTCGAGGGATTAGAGAGATTAGAGGTTACAGAGAAAAGATCAAAGAAGAAATCTACAAGGTGATCTATGCAAGTTTGGAGAAGAAAACGAAGACAATTGAGGAGATTGTAGTTGAGAGTGAGAAGTTAGTGAAAGAGGTCAAGAAAGAGAAATTGGTTGATGATGCTGTTACTGGAGAACAGTAAGTGAAGAAAGCTGATGATGAGATGGCGAAGGAAGCTGTTGCAGAAAAACAACCAAAGAAAGAAGATCAGAAACAGAAGATAGAAAAAGCCACGGTGCCTATTGCTGAGGTAAGATTTCAATCTGAATCTTCTGAAATGTTAGTTAAATCTGTGCATAAAAGTGATGAACAATGCAATAAGTGCATGGAAATGTGCAAGACTTGTACTGAAAAAGATGAAAATCTAAGATCCAGAGACATTAAGATTACTAAAATAGAAAAGATTTTCAAAGAAAAATGTAATGAAATGATTGAAAATGAAAAGTTTTTGAAACAGGACAATGAAAAGCTAACACAAAAATGTGATGATCTTGAAAAAGAAAACAAAATTTTGAAAAAAAAGTGTTCAGAAGTTTGCAAAGAATGTATAACAACCCTCCTAAATAATTTTCGACACCCCTAAATTAATTAGAATGTCCCAATACGTCCTAAAATATACCTCATATACGAAAACGGGCCCCGAATACCTTTATTTTATTAAATTAAAATAAAAATCAAAATTTTAAAGGATGTGGCTGGCTGTGAAGACCCAGCCTCGGTCTTACGCGGGCCGCGAGCGCTCATTGACGAGGCAGCACCCTGAGCTGCCATGTGGCAGTGTCGTGTCGAGCCTATGCGTGTGATCAGTCAAGGCTAGGGCCTACTTGACCTAAGTCATGGGCCGCGAAGGACCCCTCATTCTCTTACGCGGGGCGCGACGAAGCCCGGATCAGGCCCTATATATAGAGGGCATCGGCTGTTCAGTCGAATTCGCTCACACACCTTCTTCTCTCTCGAATTTCTGCATAATTAAAGTAATTTCCAGGCATAATACCCCCATAAATAACTAAGTTTTGCCTCGTTGTAAGTATCATAACCCCGGTTACGTATTAGATACGCTGCCCGATTGATCCAGGGTTCCGTAACGGCTGTCGAGGTTCTGCCCGACGTAGTCGTTGGAATGCCGTCTCGGGGAGGGTATTACTAATGTAAATATTGGGTTCTTATACTAACGCGTGTGCATTTGTGTATTTAATAGATAATCACCAGGAAATCCTTAAGGAAAACCCTAAGACAGCAATGTGAGTAATCTCCTTTTTGTAAAACTGTTTTTACAAAACCTTAAATATTTTACAATGTTATTAGCAGCAATTGAGTCTTTGTAATTCTTCAATTACTGCCGGTATGTTGGGGTTTTGTATACAAAATGTGGAACACGTTACCATTGGACAAAGAGTTAGCCAATGTGTAATATGACCCACCAGTCAGGATTGACAGTACTGGATGAGTAATTGTGTAGAAATAAACATTGTAATCATCTCTATACTGTTAAAGGATAAAACTCTTCTTGATTAAACTGGGATTCACCCACCAGTATTTCCCACTGACAAAATGTTTCTAAACGCGTTTCAGGTAACAAAATGTGAAAGCCAAATAGAAGCCAGTTGGACAGCACTGAAGGCTTGGAAAAGTGGCTATAAAAGTAACCTAAATAAAGAGATGTTTTTATTTAAATAAAATAGGGTTTATCCCTATGAAAATGTGTGTACTTAAAACTTGGGATTTTCCCATGTGTTTAATATTATAAAAGCGTGGTATTTTACTCTGATAAAATATTTCCTAACTACGGTCTGATGGAATTTCCGCTGCCGAAATGATAAACACCGATACCACCAATACTGGTCTCACGGCCGCCCGTTCCCGAGACAGATAGGGGGCGGGGGTTGCGACAGAATGTGTTCCAAAAGATAAAATTATTCAAGATTTTCAAAAAGAATAAGATGGAATGAAATTTTCATATCACACGGTTAAAGAAGCTTATGAGATTTTTAAAAGTAAAGTAACAAGTCTGGATAACAGATTGTCAGCTTGTCAAGAAACAAATAGTTTTCTTGAAGCCAGATATAAAGGAAAGCAAGCAGTTTTAAATAACTACATTGATGAAGTTGCTAAACTTAAACAAGAACTAGCTGAAAAAGAAAAATTAGTTAACAAACTTCAAAGTTATCATGCTTCATCATATATTTTGGAACGTATTTTCAACATCACACCCGATGGAAAAGATTCATAAAAGAACAAAAAGGGAATTGGGTCAGAATACCATCAGGTTCCACCACCGTTGGAGGATAATTATACATTCTATGATGGCGAAAAGGTGGAAAAAACAATAAATACGGTTGACCAATTACCCGACAACTTCAATGTGACTTACACCAAATCTGATGATCTCGGTGATTCAGAGGTGGTAAGTAAGGTTGTTGAAAGCGTTCTGTCAGAGGAGTCTACCAGATCTGATAAGTCTGGGTTACAAGATGAAAATGAGGGAAGTTTTCATGATAGCTATCTTAAACATTCAAAATCTGAGAAAGATACGAATAATGATTCAACAGGATCGGTGTATACCATGATTGGATCGGACAAATTATTCTCAGATGTTGAATTCCCGATTCAGAATGTGATTTCTGATAAAATTGACAAAGTGTTCAAATTGGTAGAAATTAAAAAATCAGAAATTTTGAAATTTGCTGGCAAGAGCAAGAAAAATTCTTATAACAAACCTAGTTATAAGAAGAAAAATATGAAGGCTGGGTTGGGTTATAAGAAGAAACAAAATCAGAAATGATTTGAAAAGCTAATTATCAGAAAAAGACGAACTTTGTTCACGGAACAAGTTCAGAAGAAGAGAAAGAACTCCAATTTAGACGACAGTCTAATGAAGAGTTATATGCTCATAAGAAACAACAACAACAACAACAGGCGAAAGATGTTTCAAAAAGAACATGTTTTAAATGTGATAAACTGGACATCTTGCTCATAGCTGTCCAAATTCGAAGCCTGTTGGTGTTGAGAAAAAGAAGTCTGATGTTGTGAATCAGAAATCAACCAAGTTTGAATCAAAACAAACTTGGAAGCCAAAAATGTCAAAGGCTGAATCACAACAAACGTGGAAACCAGTGACACCCAGATTTAGAACAACACAAAGTTGGAAAACAAATGTTGATGCAACAAAACCAAATCAGTTTTGGAAACCAAAAGTTGTTCAAAATCAAAATGTTCAAAATGAAAGATTTTATAAAAGTAATGTTTCTAAAGATAAAAAATGGGTGGTCAAACAACAAAAGGTTTCTGATGATGAGAAAATTAATGAAAATGTTTTTGAGAAGAATGAAAGGAACTATCCATACCTGGGAAGATTCAAGTTAAGCTACCTGAGTCAAAGCAGGCTTGGGTTACATTGTTCAAATGATCGAATTATTTAAATGTGCAGGTGCTCTCGAAGACGGTTGAATGTCAGAAGAAACAGAGGAGCAGCCTAGCACGAGAGGAGGAGGCTGCTGGTCCCTGCACCTGAAAAACAGGGAGTTAGTTTGTTTGTTTTCTGTACATAAAAAAACCATATATCAAAAATTCTAAAAACAAAAAATTTTAAAAACCAAAAATATGTTTTTACTTTGTTTAAAAAATTTAAAAAACAAAAATAATGTTTGTTTTTTAAAATTTTGTCAAAAATTTAAAAATGTCAAAAAGATGTGTTGATTGAATATGCCGAAACCCTCACGTCTGAACAAACATGATTATTTCACAATTGAAAATGGTTTTAACATTGTTAAAAATCAGTGTGTTGTAAATCATGGGGGTACTTTATGCGAAACAGAGCATGTGACGCAGAAAGTCGATGGCGAGATAAAGCTATCTACATAAGTTATCAAATTTTCTTGAATTTTCAAAATGAGTTTTTGTGTAAAAAAGAGGAAATGATAGTACATCAGTAGACAATCATAGTACGCTAAAGAAATAGAATGTTAAAATGTGATAAACGGTCTCACTAATGATATGCCAGTAGGTTTTTACACATTTAGTAGATTGTCTTCGAGATATAAACCTAAATATCAATAACTTTCTTATCTCGTGGGGAACATCTCTCGGATATATGGGTAACCCCCGAAATCTTGTTTGAGAGACTGCTTGATTCTAAGATACTAGGTCTTTATACTGTTTGATAACTGGGTATTATACCTGGTCTTCTGATATTGCAGAAGCAATGGCCTAGACTTCGTATAATACTTTATGTGCTTAATGCTTACCCTCTGCATAAAAATTGAAAAATATTGAAAGATAGAAATCAATTGCAGTTGTAAAGAAGATCCCCAAGGGGGACATACCTCAAAGTTGAGCCTTCATCTCTTTAACTGAACGATAGTTCATACATGAGCTCTCAAGGTCTTGCACTAACCCAAAGAACAGATATCAATATAGTATATTCACCTGTAAGACTGAATCTAGGGAATCTTGATACGGGAGTATATTCTGAGGTGGGACACGCGAATTAGTTTAAGTTCCTAAAACACTAAATCTCGTATCTCGAATCAGTTGAAAGTTGTGTGAAAATTTAAGTGGATCAGTATACTGACAATCTAAGTGAATCGTTTAGAACTTAAAGTGTTTAATAGCTCAAAGGTGCTAGTGATTTGTCATAAACTGATATGATCATCGGACACGAACTCAAACAAAAATCTTGTCTGTAAATATTTCTTTATTGTTTTATATTTCAGAAAAATACAAAAAGATTTTGTTTCTACTTTATTTTCGACAACCAATGTCGGAAAGATGAGTTTCAAAATCTAAGTATGCTGAACATGTTTCTGAAAATAAAACAAGTTCATTAATTTGAAACTTGAAGTTTTTAAATCGAAACCAATCAAAAACAGTTTGTGAAATCTCCAAAGTCATTAATTTGGACTTGGAAGATTATCTGAGAGGGTTTTGGATTCTTAAATCTGTTATATCTGATGCATAGAGTCAGGTTTCGATCTTGGATACTTAAACTGTTAAAATTATAAAGTTGGTTGATAGGGGGAGAGTGCTAGGACATATTTCCTGAGAAAATCTAAAAATTGTCAAACTTTGTGTGTCTAAGGGCCATGCAATTGGTCTTGGGAGATATAAAAAGGTTACTAATTCTGAATATGTGGGTTTAAGGGCCAGGTCATCGATTCTATAAAATCCAGATTTCTGTGAACAAACGATGTCCTGTGCTGTCACATATTTGAAATGCTCTAGCTTATCAATGGGCTAGGTTAGGGGTGTGCATGGGTCGGTTTGGGTCGGTTTTGACCAAAAACCATAATCATAACCATAACCGTGATGTCGGTTATTGGATAACCATAACCATAACCGATCGGTTATGGTGATTATGGTTATTCGGTTTTGATGGTTATAGCGGGTCGTTTATGGGTGGTTAACCGTGTATTTAGGTTAGCTAAACATAGCTTAATTTTTTTTAACATGGAATAAATTTTTATTGCATATTTGTATATATTAGTGTATTACATAGGGGTGGGGTTCGGCTACAAAGTCCATTTTTCCTACAAAGTGTACAAAGTCATAAAACACCACAATTTCAACCATAAAACACACTCAAAACCCATAAATAACATAGTGAAAATCACTAAAACACAATATCCAAACCATAACATTTCATAAATTCTTCAAACACACCATCGTAGAACTATGAATATAAAACACAACATGATGATCATCATAAAACACACTAATGTTATTCATTCGAAAATCAAAGCCTTATCATCCAAAACACAACACAAAACCAACAAATTTGATGTTTTAGTAATCTTCACTTTGTTATTTGTGGGGTTTGAGTGTGTTTTATGGCTGAAATTGTGGTGTTTTATAACTTTGTACACTCTGTAGGAAAAATGGACTTTGTAGCGAACTCCCACCCTATTACATAGTATTAAAAAAATACATATAATCTATAATATTAATACCAAGTATTATCGAATATTCAAATAAAGTGATATGATACATTTCATAAATTCAAATAAACATTCAACCAAAACTAAAAAGTTATATGAAAAAACCATAAGTACTAAAAATCCTTAGTCAAAAACATCAAATATTAAAAATATGGTGAAAAGTCCTAAATCCTACAAAGATTTATTACATGTCGGTTCGGTTAAGGTGGGTTTGGAAAAAAATGATAACCATAACCGACCCGCTACTTTCGATTTTCAAAAAAACCATTAACCGACCCACCGGTTTTTTATTTGGTTCGGTTTTTCGGTTCGGTTTTGTCGGTTATTTCAGTTATGGTTCGGTTAATTTGGTTTTTTGCACATGTAACACCTCGAAAATTTGAGTCCAATAAAATAACGACACGTGTCATGTAAGACAAAAGTGTTATAAACCCGAATCTAGTTAAAGATGTATGGTAGGATTTAAACGTGTCGACATGTTAATTTATACCTCTGAACGACCTCATTATGAATCCCAAGACCCTAATATATATTATAAACATCTGATATACTCAAATCCGGTAAATGCTAGCAATGATTGATCCAAAATTGAAAGAATGGGATCCTACGAGGATATGCACGACAACCTTCATTTACGGCCCTTTCAAAAGGAACCAAGGCAACTTTAGAACATATCATGGTGGTCTTAACTATTTAGGACCTGTTCAAGAGGCCCCCTACTGAAAATAGAAGCCCAAATTCGAAATATTTAGTTGCCTGTTCGAAGCTTGAAAGGTCAAAAGATTTTTGCCTGCTGGTAAGGGCTTACGGACCGTTGCTTTTAGACCTTAGGGACACTTGTGAATGATCCATGATCAGTTGTAGCATTGTTTGTTATGATCACAAGCAATCAAACTCACTATAAAAGGTCCCTCATGTTGCAACTTTGTGATCATGCTTTCCATCTGCATTTCTGGAACTTCCTGGAGCATAAGATCAGTCCTCAAGCATCTCTAATCGTGCATTAGACCTTGGTAAGTATCCTTGACCTTCCTTAATTGAGTTTTGCTTAGTTATTAGCTTAAAAGTCAAACCGTCATAATTAGGGTTTGACTTATCGATTAATCACTAATGGTCCAGTGTTTAGTCAAATTAAAGGTAGTTATAAGTTGGTAATTATGTGGGCGTTAAACCCTTAAAAGGGCACCCTCTGATTCCCGCTCTAACTAGGTCATTTGTCGGGTCAAAGTTGTTTATAAAAAGTCAACAGAAACTTAATTTGCGAATTAACATGTAATTAAGAAATGTAGAAGACATGTAAACTATTTTATCACTCATATAACTTAGTAATAAATGTAAGAACATGTCTAAGCATGTTCGACCCGACAATTTTCCGTTTAGAACCGTTTCGGAACCGAAAGTCGCAAAACTTTGACTTTTGCTTTGACTTCAGTTCTGGGCCAATTTAGATGGGTTTAGAAATGCCTTAGAGCTTCTTTAGGACCAGGCTACATGATGGTATAACCCTCTGTGATTGGTTCATTGATTGTCCGTTTCATTTACACGTTTCCGTTAATTGCCTAATGTTGACCAATATGCCCTTTTGAGCATAAAACGAGAATTTTGGAAATGCGAGTGGACAATAATCTTTGTTACTGATTTATAAACATGTCTCTAAAGTTTCATATCAGTTCGAGGTCCAGAATAGGAGTTATGCTAAATAGCGCATTTAAAAAGCTTTTTGTTAATTAAACGGCGCAATTAGCATAAAGCCTATCTAAACCCAATTTTTGACACCAAACCTTTTACCCACTGATGTAATATAATATTTTGGGATTTTTGAAGATTTTTAATTATTTTTAACCTGAGCGTAACCTAAGGTTATGGCCTCGATTCGATAAATACCGATTACACCCTTTTGTTTATAAAATGAGTTTTACATAGTATTTTGACACCAATTAAATTGCTACTGATTTTATATGATAAATAAAGTATTTTGAACTTTATAGCCTGATCAGAAAACTCAGATCTCCTGTATAACCCGGAAATCGCTTAAAACGGCTTTTTACGCGTATTAAACACCTAGTATGGGTTTAAAACCATTTTGTCATATAAGACTTATCACCAACTGATATAACCTGTTAAAATAAGTTGTTCTACTGATTATTTTAGACCCGAGTCTCAGAATTATAATTAATCTCTTTTATAATCTTTAAAATGACCAAAATACACCTACGGGGCTTAAATTGAGATTAAACTCGTTTTGGGCATAATGGAAGGTATCCTACTGATATCACAACCTATTTAAGGCATATTAACTTAGAAAACCTGTAAATGACTCTCATGGTTACCCGTTAGGCCTCTTGCACGTTCGGTTCGGTTTATGTAACTAGTTTGCATAAATTAGCTGAAACGGGTCGAACCTTATCATTTTTATCTCAAAATCCAGAATGTGTTTAGTTTACCCATATTATACAAGTCTTCAAACTTGTCGGGTCTAAACCACATTCTATTCCGGTCTTCGCTTAATCACGCGTTCGAACCGTATCTTCCTTTAAAACTAACCGGTCTAAGCTTAAGCTTAACTAAAGACCGTTAGGATTTTAATAGGTTATTATAAACCTTCGTTCCAGAATAGGAGACCTGGTAAAAGCTACGTGCACTTGCTTGTTGTGAATATTACTTGCAAAGGTAAATACTTTTAACTTATTTTCCCTATACGGGCTTGGGGTACGGTATATAAAATACCGGTTGGTCGGGCATTGAATCTTTAATTGTATGAAAGTTAAATCATTGAGATGTCCCGTTTGAAAATGTCTTGTTTGCTTAAAGCCTTTGGGGGGTTAATGACCATGTCCCAGATATCCTTGGCATCATTTTATGAAATGGCCACGACCTAAGCACGGGGTGTAGGCGTACACCCGTCAGTGCCTAAATAAATAATGTGGTGTGTCTATTAATCTTTAACCTGGTCTACAGATCGGGCTACTGAACGCATAAGGAACATGTAATTCTTTTACAAGATTATATTCAAATAATTATCCCAAGTTATAAAATGTTTGTGCCACGTGCATTCAAATCAATTTTATTAAACTTTTCAAAATGAGCCGGTTGATTGTATTTACCAGTGTAAACTGACGTATTTTCTGTCACACCCCGATTTCCACGTGTCACCGGTGGGCCCGGTAGGGGAGTATCGTGACGTGGTTGGCAACATAATAGTTAAACAACACAATATATAAATATGCGCAGCGGAAGCAAATGAGAAATATAATTCAACTTTAATAATATTGTAATATCGTGTATCACAACAGTTGAAGGTTTGTCCACAGAGGATCAAAAATAAATAATAGTTCAACAGACGATAGGCATCTTAATCTTGCGAGACTCTTTATTGATGCTAAGGAGAAAATCCCAGCCAATTACGCTTAGTACCTGCATTTAATCTTTTTGGGAAAATACGTTAGTTTACACTGGTAAATACAATCAATTGACTCATTTTGGAAAATGATTAAAAATTGGTTTGGATGCACATGGCATAAACATTTTATAACTTGGGAGAATTATTTAAATATATAATCTTGTGAACGAATTACATGTTCCTTATGCGTTCAGTAGCCCGGACGTACCGGGTTAAAGATCAATAGACACACCACATCAACTATTTATGCACTGACGAGTGTACGCCTACACTCCGCGCTTAGGTCGTGGCCATTTCGTAAAATGATGCCAAGGATATCCGGGACATGTCATTAACCCCCCAAAGGCTTTAAGTAAACAAAACTGTTTAAACGAGCCGATCAAATTATTCAATTAACCACCCAACGATGGAAGATTTGATGCCCGATCAAGCGGTATTCTATATACCGTAACCCAAGCCCGTATAGGGAAAATAAGTTAAGAGTATTTACCTGAGCAATGTAATAATCACAATAAGCAAATGCAAGTAGCTTTTACTGGTACTCCTAATCTGGAACGAAGGTTTATAATAACCTATTAGAATCCTAACGGGTCTTTAATTAAGCTTAAGCTTAGACCGGTTAGTTTCAAAGATACGGTTCGTACGCATGATTAAGCGATGACCGGATAGAAGGTGATTTGGACCCAAAAAGTTTGAAGACTTGTTTAATATGGGTATATTATACACATTCTGGATTTTGAGATGAAACCGATAAGGTTTGACCCGTTTCGGCTAATTTATGTAAACTAGTTACATAAACCGAACCGAACGCGTAATAAGCGTAACGGGTAATAATGAGAGCCATTTACAGGTTTCCTAAGTTAATATGCTCCAAATATGTTGTGACATCAGTAAGATATCATTTTTATGCCTGAAATGAATTTAAACACAAACTATGCCCCGTAGGGGTAGTTTGGTCATTTATAAGGTGATAAAAGAGTTTAAGTAATATCCTGAGTTACAGGTATGATGTAATCAGCAAAGATAACCAATTTGCTAAGTTATATCAGTAGGGTATTGTATATATGTGAAATTTATCAATTATAACCAAACTATGCACCGTAGGGGCATTTTGGTAATTTCACATAAGCCGAAAAGCTCAAAACTGAAGTCTGAGTTAAAAAACTTTTGCTTAATGTTAAAATATTATAATTTACCTCAAATATCAGTAGGTATCACCCTTTGTATGTTTAAAATAGTTTTAGTACATACTATGCGTTAAAAACGCTAAAAAGGCGATTAGAAGCCATTTCCGGGTTCTATACATAAATCTGATATTTTTATTATTCTAGGAGGTTTAAAATAATTTATTTACCATATGTAATCAGTAGCAAAAGGTTTGGAGTCAATTAGATATGTAAAACTCATTTTATAGCCCGTAAGGGCAAAACCGACAATTATCGGATTAAGCCTACGACTATAAGTTATGCTCAGCCTAAAATCAATTAAAAATCTTCAAAAATCCCAAAATAATATATTACATTAGTGGGTAAAGAGTTTGATATCAAAAAGTATGTTTAAATTGGTTATACGCTAATTATGTCGTTTAATCGCTAAATAAACTTCTAATTACGCTAATGAGCATAACTCTCAATCTACACCTCAAACTGATGTCAAATTTTGGGTGCAAGTTTATATATCAGTAACTAAGGTTTCTACTCTTTTACATTTGCAAAAATCACGTTTTAAGGTGAAAAGGGCATAATGGTCAACATATGAGCAATTAACGGAATCATGCATATTAATTGGTTAACTAATGAACCATGGTGTATAATCACAGAGGGTTATACTAGCATGTAACCTGGTCCAAATGAAGCTCTAAGGAATTTCTAAATCATACCTAAACGGGTCAGAACTGAAGTCAAAGTAAAAGTCAAAGCTTTGCGACTTTCGGTTCCGAACCGGGTCTAAACAGGAAATTGTCGGGTTGAACATGTTTAGACATGTTCTTACACTAATTACCAAGTTATATTAATGATCAAACAGGTTGTATGTGTTCTACATTGCTAATTATGCATAAATTAGAAATTAAGTATCCTGTTGACTTTTTAATTACAAGTTTGACCCGACATTAGACCTAGTTAGAGTGGGAATCAGGGGGAACCCTTTTAAGGGTTTATTACCCACATAATTACCTACTTAAAGATACTTTTAATTCGAGATTTGACTGAGCCATTATTAATTAATCTCGAAGTCAAACCGTAATTACGACGGTTTGACTTTTAGCTAAAAAAACTAAGCTAAACTCAATTAAAGAAGGTTAAGCAAACTTACAAGTGTCTAATGATCGATTAGGAAGGCCTGGAAGGTGCTCTTGTGCTCCATAATTGATCAGAAGTTGCTTGAGGAATGAATGATCAAAGTGTTTGCACTTAGGAGCTTTATATAGTTACCAAGACTCCACAAAGTGTTGACTTCTAAGACTACAACTGACCATAACTTACCCACAAGTGTCCCTAAGTGTCTAGGGGTTGTTTAGAGGTCAAACAAGATGAGGAAAATCGTTTAAAGGTCAAGTATTGCGTTTAAACAGCAAACATGAGTGTTTTCTGTCGCTGGCAACACCTTGCGCACCGTAAGGCATGTGCTTGCGGTGCGCAAGCCTTTATCAGAAACCAAAACTGCTTGTTCTTTCAGGATTTCGAAAGGGCAACCACTTATTTCGAATTTGGGACATTATTTAACAGTATGGGGCCTCTTATTATGGGTCTTGAACAGTTATTTACCCTACCACTTTGCCATGTTTCTTTGAATTCATAAGAAAGTGCCGTTAAAGAAGGTTTACCGTGCTTTTTCTTCGTAGGAGTCCACCATTTCAATCATGATTTAGTTTTTGCTATAAATCACCGAATTTGAATATATACCAGATGTTTATTAGTCTTGGGATTCATAATGAGGTCGTTCAGAGGTGTAAAATTAACATGACAACACTTTTAAATCCCGTCATACATCTTTAATTATATCCGGGTTTATATCACTTTTGTCTTATATGACACGTGTCGTTATTTCATTGAACACGAATTTTCGAGGTGTTACATTTTCTCAAAAAGGTTAAGTGCAGGTACTACTCGTAATAGGCTTGCTTTCTCCTAGCATCCACAATAAGTCTCGCAAGCTTGGATGACATAAACTGTTGAACAATGTTCCCTTTTTTATTTTTGATCCACCTGTGGATTATTTTCAACTGTTTGTGATACTTGATATTACAATTTATTAAAGTTGAAATATATCTATCTTTTGCTTCTGCTGTGCATTTAAATATTGTGTTGTTTGACTATGATAATATCAACTACGTCACGGTACTCCCCACTGGGCCCACCGGTAATACGTGGAAATATTGGGGTGTGACCCCACTCCTGTCTTTCAGCGATCCCTTTCGCCCGATAACCCACAACCTTCATATATACCTCTCCAGCGATCCCTTTCGCACCATTCCTTCGGCGACCCCACTCCTGTCTTTCTGGGCCGGTTCAACCCGGCAAACTATATCGAAGAACCAGTGGGTTTTAACCGACTAGGACCTGAAGACCATTTCTCGGGAGACCAAGCAATGGACATGGACGAGGACACGGATCCCGTCGAGCCTGCATCAGGAACCCCCAACCATCTCATCGAGATCTCTGATGGATCATCCTTCCACGGATCACCCTACGGTGGTCCTGACAGTTACCAAGCAAGGTTTAACCAGCATGGATGGTACTTTACACCTTCTCACCATTCATCGCCTCACCTACAGCAGCAGCAGGATCCCTCCGGGGATTCGCGTTTCGTGGCAGTCACGCCACCGCCTCCACCGCCGCCAGTTTATCAAGTACCTCCAGAACCACCAAGGCGTAGGAGAACAGGCGCACGAATATCCGCGCGAGGAGGGGATTTTCATTTTAGCACCCCTCATCACTCAAGTGGCAGTCACTATCCACCACTACATGAAGACCCACAATTGGGTGGGCACTCAAACCCAGTTCCATAGGTGAATTCTGCACCAGTTGCACCACAGCCGCCACCATTGGGTTTTGATAACCCGATTCCTACATACGCCGGTTCAATGGCGTACAATCCGTTTGAGCAGCCGGCTCACACTCATTATAACTATGCTGAAGCCGACCCGTACCTTGTAGCAGCCAACTACAACACCCTTCATCCCGAAGGACCATATGGAGCCCCTTGGGGAGTGGGATATCCAGCTCATGGGTATCAAATACCTGCTCGACCTCCGATTCGGCAACAATCGCAGCCACCACGATTTTCCCCACCAGAACAGGAGGAGATCCTCCAAAGCCTAAGTCGGGTGGAACATGAATTTCAGGAAAAACGTAGGAATAACCAGGGATTCCTCAAGGGCCTAGCAAGCTTGTTAAAGGGGAAGAAGAAAAGGGATCATTAAATCCCTATATGTATTGTTGTATTTCCTATTTTCAATCAAGTCCCTGCGTGGACATTTATCTATGTATTTAGTCCCTGCGTGGAGTTGTCTTTTTAGTCCCTGCGTGGACATTTGTTTTAGTACTTGGTCCCTGCGTGGACTTGTATTTCGGTTTAGCCCCTGCGTGGGTAGGTTGTTCTGTTAAAAGTCCTGTTTAGGGCTATGTGTACTCCTTAATGGTTAATGGAATGTTAAGTTTATAAATTTCATTTTGTCATTATATGCATAAATATATTATACATGAAATAAATGAATCAAAATCATTCCTTTTAAAATATATCTGCCTATTTAAATATTAACTAAGAATCTTAAAGGTATAACCTAGCCTGCATGTCATTATACGACTTGGCCAAGATGGTAAGACCTGTTTAAAAAGATTCAAATCCCTATTAACATCTGAAAACATGTTAACGCTCTTGACAGACGTGATTCGTTAAAATCACACACGTCATTCTTATAATTGGATTCTTCAAAAGATTCCTAACCTAAATCAATGATCTATAAATCATTGGGTTAAATCATCAAATAAGATGATCATACGCTGACCATCCATTGGTAATATAGTGCCTACGGGCCATACTCATTGTCCTATAAGACAAAAGACAGTAGTAGTCTACGACTCCCTGTCAGAAAAAGGTAAAGAACTATGTTCAAACCTTCATGCCTTGATTCTCTGAAATCATGGTTTATGATTTAGAAAAGTCCCAGTGACTAGGCCTTTTGTGCTAATAATACTGTTATTGTTTTATAATTAGGATAGGTTATAGTAAAATCCTAAATAAATGTGAGTAACAAATTAACCAAATATGGTCTATGTTTACCATGGTTAATGAATTGCCCTAAAAGGCAAATTCCATAATAAACTCCCAAATAAATTATTGTCGATATCTTATGTAACAGTTCAAACTACGTGGCTGACTCGGATGAGATCAACAGTCACCCACGGGAGGATCATGATAATACCCGAATTAACATCACGGGTGCAGAACTGCAAGCATTGATAGACAATGCGGTTACCAAAGCTATAGAACGACAGTATAACGAATATAGCGGGACTCGAAGTAGGACCCTATCCGCACCACATTCTAAGCCTAAGACTCACTCTGAGGCTCACAACAAGCCACCCTCCAAGAAGGAAGAGCCAAAGAAAGGTGATGACGATCGTCACTCTTCAAATCAGCAAAGCGTTCCATCTCAAAGGATCGTACTGAATCAAGGACCCCGTGATAAGGGTTGCTCCTACAAGTATTTTGTTTCATGCAAACCCAGGGATTTCACTGGGGAAAAAGGAACTATAGACTGCATGACATGGTTGGATGAGATGGACACCGTGGTTGATATCAGCAGGTGCGCTGATAAGGATGTGGTGAAGTTCGTGTCTCAGTCATTCAAGGGGGAGGCATTAGCTTGGTGGAGGTCTTTGATCCAAGCTACAGGGAAAATCCCATTGTACAATATGACTTGGGATTAGTTTGTGTCATTGATCAGGGAGAACTACTGTCCTCAGCATGAGGTTGAAAAGATTGAGTCGGATTTTCTGTCATTGGTAATGAAAAATCTGGATTGCCAAGCTTACCTTACGAGCTTTAATACAATGTCAAGGTTGGTTCCTTACCTGGTGACCCCGGAACCCAAAAGAATAGCTCGTTTCATTGGGGGATTAGCCCCAGAGATTAAGGCAAGTGTAAAAGCCTCTCGGCCAGCTACATTTAGGTCTGCAGCTGATATATCCTTGTCCCTCACACTGGACGCGGTCAGGCAGAGATCGCTGAGGAACACGGATGCCGAGAAAAGGAAGCGTGAAGATGACAATTCACGACGGTCAGATAAGAAGCACAGGGGAAACAATGACCACAAGAAGGGGTCTGGTTCTAAGAAGGATGGGCATCAATCTGGAGATAAGCCCAAGTGTAAGATTTGTCAGAAGCACCACTTTGGGAGGTGTAGACTTGACTCAAAATCCCAATCTCAGCCGAGGCCTTGTGGGATTTGCAAATCTTCGGAACATAAGACCCTAGAGTGCAAGAAAATGAAGGACGCAACGTGCTACAGTTGCAACGAAAAAGGGCACATTAAGACAAATTTCCCAAAATATGCAAAGAAAGCTGAGGAAGGGAAGAAGACCAATGTTAGGGTCTTCAGGATGGATGCAAAGGAAGCTATGCAGGACGACAATGTGATCACAGGTACCTTCCTTATAAATGATATTTATGCGAGAGTGCTTTTTGATTCAGGAGCTGATAAATCATTTGTAGATAATAAGTTTTGTAAGTTACTGAATTTACCTATTAAAACCCTAAGTGTGAAGTATGAGGTGGAATTAGCAGATGGCACCTTAGAAACCGCCTCAACCATATTAGATGGATGTTTCATATCCATTAAGAACCACTCTTTTCCTTTGTCCCTACTTCCTTTGAAATTAGCCGGTTTCGACATAGTTTTAGGCATGGACTGGTTATCTCATAACCAGGCCCAAATTGTCTACAATAAGAAGCAGGTGGTGATCAAGACTCCGTCTGGTGAATCACTTACCATTCAGGGAGATACCCAGTATGGACTGCCTGAGCAAGTGACTATGCTCAAGGCCTCTAGGTGTTTGAAGAAGGGTTGTGTCATCTACATGGCACAAGTGACTATGGATGAGCCGAAGCCCAAGATTGAGGATATCCCCATCATTTCTGAATACCCTGAAGTTTTTCCTGAAGAACTACCCGGTTTACCACCAGATAGGCAAGTAGAATTCAGAATTGACATTATCCCTGGAGCAGCACCAGTAGCAAGGGCGCCTTATAGGTTGGCACCAACAGAGATGAAGGAATTGAGAACACAACTAGATGAATTGCTAGCCAAAGGTTTCATTAGACCTAGTTCGTCCCCATGGGGAGCGCCAATCTTATTTGTCAAGAAGAAGGATGGATCGATGCGTCTGTGCATCGATTACCGTGAGCTTAATAAGGTCACTATCAAGAATAGGTATCCATTGCCCAGGATCGACGATCTGTTCGATCAACTTCAAGGGGCAAGTTACTTCTCTAAGATTGACTTAAGGTCAGGCTATCATCAACTGAAGGTTAGAGATGAAGACGTACACAAGACTGCATTCAGGACTCGTTATGGTCATTACGAGTTCCTAGTGATGCCTTTTGGGCTCACTAATGCGCCTGCTGCATTCATGGATCTCATGAATCGCGTTTGCAAGCCTTATTTGGATAAATTTGTCATAGTTTTCTTCGACGACATTCTCATTTACTCAAAAAGCTAAGCTGACCACGAGAAGCATCTCCATTGCATTCTGAAACTGCTTCATCAAGAAAAACTCTATGCCAAATTTTCCAAGTGTGAATTTTGGCTTCGTGAAGTCCAATTTCTTGGACATATGGTTAGTGAACGCGGAATCCAGGTAGATCCCGCTAAGGTTGAAGCTGTCATGAATTGGCAAGAGCCAAAAACGCCCACAGAGATTCGCAGTTTCTTGGGATTGGCAGGATATTACAGGCGTTTCATTGAAAATTTTTCAAGGATTGCTGCACCCCTAACTTCTTTGACTAGGAAGAATATTAAGTTCAACTGGGGACCGAAGCAACACGAATCTTTTGATATCCTTAAGCAGAAGCTAAGCAATGCACCTGTATTGACATTGCCTGATGGAATAGAAGAGTTTGTGGTATATTGTGATGCATCACACACCGGGATGGGGTGTGTGCTTATGCAGAAAGGCAAAGTTATTGCCTATGCTTCACGTCAGTTAAAGGTGCATGAAAAGAATTACACCACCCATGACTTGGAGTTAGGTGCCGTTGGATTTGCACTAAAACTGTGGAGACACTACTTGTATGGAACCAAGTGTGTGATCTATTCTGATCACAAGAGCCTTCAACATCTGTTCAATCAGAAGGACTTGAACATGAGGCACCGACGTTGGATGGAAACTTTGAATGATTATGATTGTGAAATAAGATACCATCCTGGCAAGGTGAATGTAGTCGCCGATGCCTTAAGCCGAAAGGACAGAGTGAAGCCTATAAGAATCAATGCCAAGAGTATTGAGATAAAGAATGGTTTAAACGAAAGGTTGTTAGCTGCACAGAAGGAAGCTGTGTCGGAAGCTAACTACCCTAATGAAAAGCTAGGAGTAATTGAAGAACAGTTATCCTATGGCAAGGACGGAATTCAAAGGTTAAATGGACAAATATGGGTTCCAGTTTATGGAGGACTTCGAGATGTTATCCTCCAGGAAGCCCACAGTTCTAAATATTCCTTTCATCCTGGAGCTGATAAGATGTAGTAGGATCTGAAAGCGAATTATTGGTGGATAGGCTTGAAGAAGTCTATAGCTACCTATGTAGCTAAATGTTTGACGTGTGCGCAAGTCAAAGCTGAACATCAGAAGCCGTCAGGTTTACTACAACAGCCTGAACTTCCCACGTGGAAGTGGGAAATGGTGACAATGGATTTCATCACCAAGTTGCCAAAGACAAAGAAAGGAAATGATACTATATGGGTGATAGTGGATAGACTGACTAAGTCAGCACATTTCCTACCGATTAAGGAGACCTATAGCTCTGACATGTTAGCCCAACTGTACGTAGATAAGATTGTATCTCTACATGGCGTACCAGTGTCTATTATCTCTGACAGAGATACTAGATACACATCACATTTTTGGAAAAGTTTCCAACAGTCTTTGGGCACACGCTTAAATTTTAGTACGGCTTACCATCCTCAGACGGACAGCCAGAGTGAGCGTACTATCCAAACTTTGGAAGACATGCTTCGTGCATGTGTGATTGACTTAGGTGGTAGTTGGGATAACCACCTGCCATTAATCGAGTTCTCGTACAACAATAGCTATCATACGAGCATCAAGGCCGCGCCCTTCGAGGCCTTGTACGGTAGAAAGTGCAGAACGCCCATTTGTTGGGCGGAAGTTGGAGATGTCCAACTGACAGGACCTGAAATAGTCTTTGAAACGACGGACAAGATTGTCCAGATTCGTGACCGCCTGAAAGCTGCCAGGGATAGGCAGAAAAGCTACGCAGATCTAAAGCGTACACCACTGAAATTCGAGGTAGGTGATAAAGTGTTGCTTAAAGTATCACCCTGGAAGGGAGTAATGCGATTTGGTAGGAAAGGTAAGTTAAGCCCGAGATACATAGGACCATTCGAGGTCATCAAATGTGTCGGATCAGTTGCTTATAAGTTAAACTTACCTGAAGAGCTCAGTGGTATTCATAACGTATTCCACATCTGCAATCTGAAGAGATGTCTAGCGGATGAATCACTAGTTATACCACATACAGATGTGCACATTGAAGAGAGCTTGAAGTTTGTTGAAAAACCTATGTCGATCGAGGATCGACAAGTTAAGAAGCTTCGGAGGAAGCATGTACCGATTGTAAAAGTTAAGTGGGATGCTCATAGAGGTCCCGAATACACATGGGTGGTAGAGTCTACCATGAAAGAAAAGTACCCTCATTTATTTCAGTAAATCTCGAGGTCGAGATTTCTTTTAAGGGGGTGAGGATGTAACACCTCAAAAATTTGAGTCCAATAAAATAAAGACACGTGTCTTGTAAGACAAAAGTGTTATAAACCCGGATCTAGTTAAAGATGTATGGCAGGATTTAAACGTGTCGACATGTTAATTTATACCTCTGAATGACCTCATTATGAATCCCAAGACCCTAATATATATTATAAACATCTGATATACTCAAATCCGGTAAATGCTAGCAATGATTGATCCAAAATTGAAAGAATGGGATCCTACGAGGATATGCACGACAACCTTCATTTACGGCCCTTTCAAAAGGATCCAAGGCAACTTTAGAACATATCATGGTGGTCTTAACTGTTTAGGACCTGTTCAAGAGGCCCCCTACTGAAAATAGAAGCCCAAATTCGAAATATCTAGTTGCCTGTTCGAAGCTTGAAAGGTCAAAAGATTTTTGCCTGCTGGTAAGGGCTTACGGACCGTAAAGGTCTGCCTTACGGTTCGTAAGGAGTCCCCAGTAACAGAAAATTTGACAGCTGCCTGTTATGAACGAGTAACCGACTTAAATTGATATTTTCCACTTCCATGAGCGACCCCTACTTGCTTTTAGACCTTAGGGACACTTGTGAATGATCCATGATCTGTTGTAGCATTGTTTGTCATGATCACAAGCAATCAAACTCACTATAAAAGGTCCCTCATGTTGCAACTTTGTGATCATGCTTTCCATTTGCATTTCTGGAACTTCCTGGAACATAAGATCAGTCCCCAAGCATCTCTAATCGTGCATTAGACCTTGGTAAGTATCCTTGACCTTCCTTAATTGAGTTTTGCTTAGTTATTAGCTTAAAAGTTAAACCATCATAATTAAGGTTTGACTTATCGATTAATCACTAATGGTCCAGTGTTTAGTCAAATTAAAGGTAGTTATAAGTTGGTAATTATGTGGGCATTAAACCCTTAAAAGGGCACCCTCTGATTCCCGCTCTAACTAGGTCATTTGTCGGGTCAAAGTTGTTTATAAAAAGTCAACAGAAACTTAATTTGCGAATTAACATGTAATTAAGCAATGTAGAAGACATGTAACCTATTTTATCACTCATATAACTTAGTAATAAATGTAAGAACATGTCTAAGCATGTTCGACCCGACAAAATTACCGTTTAGAACCGTTTCGGAACCGAAAGTCGCAAAACTTTGACTTTTGCTTTGACTTCAGTTCTGGGCCAATTTAGATGGGTTTAGAAATGCCTTAGAGCTTCTTTAGGACCAGGCTACATGATGGTATAACCCTCTGTGATTGGTTCATTGATTGTCCGTTTCGTTTACACGTTTCCGTTAATTGCCTAATGTTGACCAATATGCCCTTTTGAGCATAAAACGAGAATTTTGGAAATGCGAGTGGACAATAATCTTTGTTACTGATTTATAAACATGTCTCTAAAGTTTCATATCAGTTCGAGGTCCAGAATAGGAGTTATGCTAAATAGCGCATTTAAAAAGCTTTTTGTTAATTAAACGGCGCAATTAGCATAAAGCCTATCTAAACCCAATTTTTGACACCAAACCTTTTACCCACTGATGTAATATAATATTTTGGGAGTTTTTAATATTTTTAATTATTTTTAACCTGAGCGTAACCTAAGGTTATGGCCTCGATTCAGTAAATACCGATTATACCCTTTTTGTTTATAAAATGAGTTTTACATAGTATTTTGACACCAATTCAATTGCTACTGATTTTATATGATAAATAAAGTTTTTTGAACTTTATAACCTGATCATAAAACTCAGATCTCCTCTAAAACCCGAAAATCGCTTAAAACGGCTTTTTACGCGTATTAAACACCTAGTATGGGTTTAAAACCATTTTGTCATATAAGACTTATCACTAACTGATATAACCTGTTAAAATAAGTTGTTCTACTGATTATTTCAGACCCAAGTCTCAGAATTATAATTAATCTCTTTTATAATTTTTAAAATGACCAAAATACCCCTACGGGGCTTAAATTGAGATTAAACTCGTTTTGGGCATAATGGAAGGTATCCTACTGATATCACAACCTATTTAAGGCATATTAACTTAGGAAACTTGTAAATGACTCTCATGGTTACCCGTTACGCCTTTTGCGCGTTCGGTTCGGTTTATGTAACTAGTTTGCATAAATTAGCCGAAACGGGTCGAACCTTATCATTTTTATCTCAAAATCCAGAATGTGTTTAGTTTACCCATATTATAAAAGTCTTCAAACTTGTCGGGTCTAAACCACATTCTATTCCAGTCTTCGCTTAATCACGCGTTCGAACCGTATCTTCCTTTAAAACTAACCGGTCTAAGCTTAAGCTTAACTAAAGACCGTTAGGATTCTAATAGGTTATTATAAACCTTCATTCCAGAATAGGAGACCCGGTAAAAGCTACGTGCACTTTCTTGTTGTGAATATTACTTGCAAAGGTAAATACTTTTAACTTATTTTCCCTATACGGGCTTGGGGTACGATTTATAAAATACCGGTTGGTCGGGCATTGAATCTTTAATTGTATGAAAGTTAAATCATTGAGATGTCCTGTTTGAAAATGTCTTGTTTGCTTAAATCCTTTGGGGGGTTAATGACCATGTCCCGGATATCCTTGGCATCATTTTATGAAATGGCCACGACCTAAGCACGGGGTGTAGGAGTACACCCGTCAATGCCTAAATAAATAATGTGGTGTGTCTATTAATCTTTAACCCGGTCTACGGACCGGGCTACTGAACGCATAAGGAACATGTAATTCTTTTACAAGATTATATTCAAATAATTATCCCAAGTTATAAAATGTTTGTGCCACGTGCATTCAAATCAATTTTATTATACTTTTCAAAATGAGTCGATTGATTGTATTTACCAGTGTAAACTGACATATTTTCTCAAAAAGGTTAAGTGCAGGTACTACTCGTAATAGGCTGGCTTTCTCCTAGCATCCACAATAAGTCTCGCAAGCTTGGATGACATAAACTGTTGAACAATGTTCCCTTTTTATTTTTGATCCACCTGTGGATTATTTTCAACTGTGTGTGATACTTGATATTACAATTTATTAAAGTTGAAATATATCTATCTTTTGCTTCCGCTGTGCATTTAAATATTGTGTTGTTTGACTATGATAATATAAACTACGTCATAGTACTCCCCACCGGGCCCACCGGTAATACGTGGAAATATCGGGGTGTGACAGCACACCCCTAGGCTAGGTTGGTTGATCCTGATCTTTAATTGTCAAAATATTATAGATGGTTGAGATTTTTCAGGTGAGAGGGAGCCAGATTACGATCCGGATAGCTGAGACTAAGGGGGAGTCTGAAGACGAGCTTACAATCAAGAGCCAGGTGACTATCCTGGAGGAACTTAAAGAGCTTGTAAAGCCAGGTGTCGATCCTTGAAGCTGAAAGCACAGAAGCTTAAAGCAAGGGGAGACTGAAGAAAGAATCAAACGATAGGAGGAGCTGAAGTTGATGATTAAACAGATCCACGGGGATTCTGTTAGTGATTGGGGAGTCTATGTTGCTGACTATGTCAACATCTATAGAAGACTCAGTTAGAAACAAAAGCTACGAGATTGACTGCAGCAATATCCAAGGGGGAGTCTGTGAGTGTAGTATGTCTATCACTTGCGTCAATCACGTAACGTAGCTGAATCGAGTGAGACAAGACTGATACTGAACTAAGAAAAGCAAGGAGTATTGGTTCGAAGGGCAGGTTCGAACGAAGCCAAGGATGTTCATCAGAGTGCCTTCGTATGAAGGCTCATAGCTTCGTACGAAGCCATACAGATCTTGGTTCGAACCTAGCATCTCTATAAATAGGTGTCTTGTGTTTGTTTCATAGAGAACTTTTGGACAACTTTGAGGCAAAGCTTTGTTCGTTTGGTTTCGTGGTGTAAACGTTGTCAGATCTTAATAGAAACCAGGTATATTTACATCTCTGTGTTCATTCCACACACGTATACGGATTCCAACATTATACGTGTTAGTACGCACTCAACGGAGAAGGAATCAACCACGATCTTGAATTCATAGTGGTGGAGTGGAAAAACCATCTTAAAATAATGTAAACGTCTCAAGTTCAAGTATTGACTCCACCATCAAAGGTTTGTTTTTTTTAATTTATTTCCCCAACCACAATTTTAGGCCCAAAGTTTTTTTTGTCGCCCGAGGCCTAATTTTTTTTGAGAGTTCACGGGGACGGCTTTGTATAAAAGTGATAAGGCAAGACCATTTTTATATATCCTAAAGTAGGGATGCGCATTTGGCGCTGGGTACCGGCGGTACCGGTACCTGGGGTTCCCGCTTTTTTAGACTGGTAACGGTTCGGCATAGTACCGATAGGTCCGATACCATGCACATCCCTAATCCAAAAGATGATCCCATTTACCACAAATCACTTTCATACCCAAAATTGATTAACATTAAAAAAGACACCACTTAGGCCATAAAAAGAAAATTTAAAACATATGTTTAGTCATCAAA
Source organism: Helianthus tuberosus (assembly GCA_030545235.1). NCBI lineage: Eukaryota > Viridiplantae > Streptophyta > Magnoliopsida > Asterales > Asteraceae > Helianthus > Helianthus tuberosus. Next base: position 58,330,996 of record CM060424.1, on the reverse strand, counting down.
ATCAACAACTGCAAAAAGTTTAATAATTAAGAAATCTGACAATATGCCAAGAGTAGAACTTCTAAACTTTGACTTCTATAACAAACACAAATATATTAGATAAACAATAAAATCAAAAGTTTTTATCTATAATATGGTAATCACGAAAAAGCATATTTCCAGATGCAGTCTTCTCGCAGCCTCGTGTAGCTTAAACTGCAAGCACCTCGTCATTATCTTTGAGCATCATGCGTTTCGGTCCTCTAGGGTGAAATTACTTGATCCCCTTCATCTCCCAAAGCAAGTCCTCTCAATTCAGTACACTTTAAGTTATTTAGCAATTCAATCTGAAAGTAACACACCTGGCTCAAATTTAAAACGATTCAAGCGAGAAACGAAACCTATTGCAGATTTTGAAAACAAACAATGTTGATAATATATCAAATAGAAAAGGATTAAATTCATGACCTGCAACATCGATGTAGGGGTCAACAGCTTCGGGCACTGATGAGACAGTTAAATGAAGATTACTGCAATTCAACATCAAAAGAAGCAGTACAGATCCAAATAAACCCTAAATAAACACAAATTGATTGAAAAGAAACCTGTGTAACTATTTATGACATCGACAAATGCTTTTTTTTAATCATAAACTATCTATTTATTATTTCATCAAGTTGCTGAAACAAAATACACAATGATGAATTGAATGACAAAAGAAACATGGACATGCAAGATCGACTTACAATGAGATAAGGGGAAACGTCTTGCTTGCTCATGATCCTTAGGACACCGGTTCCTATACCCACAACCATCTTAGCGGCCCATTTTGGATAGGCTCTAGCCGGCGCCCCAAGTTCATACTCCACTCACCCGTATTCCTTCTGAATCTGTCAAAATTTAGCTTGGTAATGCTAGTAGCTAGAGGTAGTGATTCTGACCCTTTAATGTAAAATGTACATGCATATATAATAATTAATAAGCATACATTTTATAGCAACTCCAATTAGTAGTGGAAATGTTGATCAGTTTCTTATAAATGGGTTGATTTAAGTTATGTTTTCTTCTCAAACATGTACAATAAATAATAGTAATAACTTGAAAGGAATCAGGTCGAAAGTCAGACAAAGTGTATCTTATAACATATAAGTTACTAAATGTTTATCTGGGCAAAAATCTTGTAAACATTAATTCATATTGTTCATAATCTCATACCCATCTCAAATCCCTCATTCAAGCTAATATATTTATAATCAAACCTGAATCACATGTTGCAAAAATTTTTCATGATGCTTGAGACCATAAGGGCCGACCAACTACTCATTCCATCACCGGCGATTGGACCAGTGCCGCCATGATTCTAGGTCCACCACCACCACCACTGCATTTATATGTTATTATGTTATATAAGAAGTTATAAGTTACTAAGTTTATTTTGTGAAAGAAAAAGCCAAAAGAGATGTACCCCGTTGCGATTAAGGAGCAGATTGTTGTGTTGGAACTTTAGATCTTGATGAACTTTCTCAAAAGAAGTGATTATTTCCAGATTTCTGTAGCGGATACCGACACTTACCCTGATCTTTGCAACCACCTCCCGATCTTGAACCATCATCGACTTCAGAACCATTGTAGAAGATAACACCGATTTCTTTCTGGCACATCTGTATAAAATTGTGGGTGAAGAAGAACCAAAATTAAAAACCTAAACCCATGGTAAAGCAAAACAGGTGAAGCAGAGGACACGTATAAGGACACACGTCAAAACCTAAGCCTTACTTTCCATATTTATAACACTATGTAGTAGGTACAACCAGTAATGCACTACAATGTTTTAAATTAATAATATATAAATGTCATTTTGTTGGGGCAAGTTATAAATCACAATTCCATATATCTAATGAAAAAAATATCATTTGAATACATTGTGATTAATTCAATAAGATGTGTTTGTAAACATGCTAGGGATAGGGCTCGCGGGGTACTATAGAAATAATTTATTAGAAGTATATGGATACACCATATGGAATTATGTACAAACTTCCTTACAAGCTATATTCTAAATATAAAATAAGTTGTTCAGATTCTCTCAATAGCTGTTTGTAGAGTATTTCATTTAAAATATGAAATTATAGAGAAAGAATCACACAAAAATGCAGAAGAATTCTACAACTCCTATGTTATTAATCAATAAAAGAATACTTTAAAAATATAGTTATCGACTTTTTTTTTGCTATCATAGTATATTGCTTATTTGAAAATTGACAAAGAAGCATAAGGTACGACTGGTTCACACAACCTGTCAATTAGAAAGTATTAATGGAACATACTGTATTATATTCTACTACCAGTGGTTTAATAACAATGATAACTACCGAATTACAAGTTAGGGTTGTTACCTTGAATTAACTTGCAATTGATCGGTACCATTGCTACGATGTAAACCGTGGCCCTTGTTTCAACCAGAATTCGTTTGGTAGAAGCTGGCGAAGGTGGCTATTGATTTCCCTTTCTAGAAGATTAATTTCATCACAATCAAAGTCTTCTTTAGATTAATTTCATCAAAATCACATAGACGAACCTTTCGATTTGACCAATTTGGCTGTAAATCTGAAAGGTTAAAAGAAGAAAAACAGTTAGGGCTTCGTACACACATTATCTTCGTTATTGAAGATGAACCGAACGACATAGCCTCTGAATGAAGATGCGATGCAAATTGAAAAAACAAACTGAAAGGATCTGTTGATGTGGGAGGAAGATGATTTAGCGTTGGTGTAACACCTCGTAAAATCGTGTTCAATGATGTGTTGACACGTGTACTAAACCCTAATGAAGTCAAATGTTGACTATGAGGGACTAATTTTGTCAAAATTTAAAACTTGAATGTGGAGGGACTAAAAGTGTCAACATGCTTAAACTAAGCCTCTGAGTAACCTTGCACAGTGTTCGTACTCTCTTATTGAGTCACTTGTAAGATAGACGAAACCGTTCACGATAAATTCAAAAGTTGTGCATCGAAGGGTTAAAAGCGTCAACATGTTAATTCTTACCTCTGAGTGATCTTTTAACGAACCCGGAGCATCATGATGATCAATCATACTCTCGGGAGGCTTCGATGCCATTAAACGATAATACGCACAAGTTTGTGCGTTAAAAGGACTAAAAGCGTTAACGTGTAAATCTACACCTTTGAGTGACCTTTTAAACGAACCGGGAACTCCGTGATGCTCGATCGTACTCCCGGGTGTGCCTAGTATTGGCCACAATGAGCATATATGCCGTATATTAATTTTACTTAAAAAGATTAGTGATAATGTGCCAAAAATGACAAAACTTGAAAGTTAAATAGTGACTAAAAGTTCAAGGGACCATAACTGCCAAAACAACAAACATTTGAAGCTGGGCCGGATTGCCTCGCGGGCCGCGAGCCCACTGGGCTGCGCCTTCGCGGTCTGCCATAGTAGTAATAGCAGCAACTATAATTTTATTTTTTGTTTTATTTCATTGCTTGTTCTCCACACAAAAACTTCTAAACCATTTGAGCAATCCATGGGCTGTTAATTATTTCTAAAACACCTGCCATAACACATGTAATGGATTTAAACACCCCCAACTATGGCCATTTGGCCGCTAGCACTCTCAACTTTGACTTTGGCTCACATCACTCCCAACTTAACACTTTGGGTGCTGTGTCACCCTGTCGTTAACTAGGCACTAACCACGTTAGTTCTTTTTTGCTTACGTGTTCAATTTTTGATGACATGGTTTGTTTTTTATGAGGTGGCAAGGTGACGTGGAACTGAAGTAAAATAAAATTAAATAAATAATATATAAATCTTTTCTCTCCTTTATACTTAAACATCCCCCCCTCTCTCTCTATCATATGCTTCCTATCTCTCAAGTTGCAACCCAAACTACCACACAACCCACCATAGCGCCTCCACCTTCATCACCTTCATCACCAAAACCGTTGCACCCACCGTCACCACCACATCACCCATCACAGCTCCACCTTCACAACCACACCAACCACCACCGCTGCAGCTCTACATCACCACCACACCCACCCACCTATAAAACATAAATCAATCCCCAAATCATTAAATTGAACCACTCATCGTGATCAACAGCGTGTCCATATAACACTCGAGCGATCTGAAGTTCCAGATCTAAGTTATGAAGTTCATTATGTTCCATCGATCGGTCATTAATAGCAGGTTTCACAGACGCAGAGCAATTGAATAGAAAGAGATTAAATATTCTGATTGCAATTTTGAGCATTTTGGCAGACAGTGGGTGTTCCGTTCATTGTAAAAGAGGGATAAAGCAATGGACAGGTAATTTTCCTTGAATTGTTTAGCTTCTTTCTTTCTTTTTTTCATTGTAAATGTAAAACAATGAGATTAGCAGCAAAGCTAACTTAATAATTTTATCTTGTTTTAGTTTCAGGCATTCTTTGAGTTTTCCACAGAAAAGGATCTAAAATGAAGTAGAAAAGAGGAGTGAAGTTGAAATACCGTCCATGCGACAATGAGCAGTCAGGTCTAGATTCTTGGAGGATGAAATTGGGCTCTTTTTTTACATTGGGTTGTCATCACACCAAATCGAGAAGGAAACACGAACGAGAAACCATAAGCTTCAATAAGTTATTCCAGACTAATCACCGGCACGTCGTCGGGGAGCCTTCATCTTTTTTAATACTTTGCTAGGCAATATTTCGGCTACCGATCTGAAGGTCCAGATATGATTCTGAAGTTCCAGTTCTGAAGTTTTGAATCAACAACAGTTTCAACAATTAATATGTTGTTGATGATTTTGTTTAGGGTTTGTAGCAGTGGTGAGAAGGGGGAGAAGGTGGTGGTGGATTTGATGGTGGCGGTGGTGAGCAGAGGGTGGAGGTGGTGGTGGTGTTAGAGAGAGAGGGGGTGAGTTGAGAGGGGTTTATAATATCAGATTTCTTTTTAATTTAAATCTATATTTTATTTAAATCAACTTTTTAAAAGATAATAAGAGTACACATCATCATGCCACATGGGATAATAAAACTAACGTGGTTAGTGCCTGGTTAACGACGGGGTGACACATCACCCAAAGTGTTAAGTTGGGAGTGGTGTGAGCCAAAATCAAAGTTGAGAGTGCCAGCGGCCAAATGGCCATAGTTGGGGGTGTTTAAATCCATTAACCCTTTTTTTTTTTTTTTTATTTCATTGCTTGTTCTCCATACAAAAACTTCTAAACCATTTGAGCAATCCATGGGCTGTTAATTGTTTCTAAAACACCTGCCATAACACATGTAATGATCTTAAGATAACCCTAAACACTTGGCAAGATCTTGTTTAGTCACAAAAACTATAAATAGGCTTGAAACTCATTTGAACAACTTGCACCTTTTCATTCTTTCTTCCTATCTCTCAATTCTGGAGGGTCCTGGCCAATTGGGAACTTCCTTTAAGTTTATTTCAGTCCCTAGGACCATTTGTAAGTGTTCCCTTCGTGACTAGTTTGTTTATTAGGCTTTTAAAGCCGAAAAGTCAAGCGTTTACGATAAACGCATTGACTTTCAGTTAGAACTTAAAAGGTCAAGCCATTGTTCGCAACGAACATGGCTACGTGATCGTAATTAGGTAGGTGTTAATCCCTCAAAAGGGTACATCCTAAGAATCACGTTTGCTTGGTCAATTGACGAGTCAACGAATTAATGTTTTAAAAGTCAACGTGTCAGTTTTTGAAATAATTGCGATATGAGTTTAAAGGTGTTCTAAAATATGTTTTATCACTTAAACAACATAGTAATAATTATTAGAAGATGTGTAAACATGTTCGGCTCTTCAATTCCAGTTTAGGGTCGGTTCGCAACCGAGAGTCGTGAAGTTTGACTTTTGCGTTGACTTTTGGTTATAAACTGAGTTAAATTAGTTTGCTACTGATTTTAGGTTCCGTTATGATCGTAATATAATGTAGCATAACCCTATAAGGTTATATTACACGATCATACTAGAAATCTGAGTTTTTGCGCATGTTCCGTTAATATGCCATACTTTGACCATTATGCCCTTTTTAGCAAAAAAAATAAGGTTTTTGACACCAATAAGCTTGCAAACAACTTAAGTAGTGATATGTTAACATGCATAAGATATTTTGTTGTTATAAGTCTGATCATAAACTGAGTTTGCATATAATGTCGTGAATTATGCTTTAAATTGACCAAAATGCCCTTTAGGCGCGTAGATCGGTTTTAAGCATAATTTCTCATACCAAACTCATTGTCTACTGATGTAATATCATAATTAGGATTTTTTTGGGATATCTATTAAGTTCATAAACTGATTTTATGCATACACTCTTGAATTATGTCCTTAAATGACGATAATGCCCTTTTTGCACCTAAAATGATTTTAAAGAATAATAATCATACAAAACCTTTTGACCACTGATATGTTATATTAATTAACATATTTGGATCTTATAAACCTGGTCATAACATCTGTTTTCCTTAAACATCGCACATACCGTCATTTAACAATTTTAACGTCGTATCGGTGCGTAGTATGGTTTTAAACCATAACTACCAACCAAGACTTGTTACCTACTGATTTTATAAATCATTTTAAATATTTTACAGTAGGTATATGATATAAACTCAGATTCCCAAATTAGCTTTCAAAACTATGTGTGAAATTACCAAAATGCCCCTATGGAGCATAGTTTGGTCTTAAAGTATAAAACGCACATATGTTTGATATCCTACTGATATTATATCATAAATAAAGTGTTTTCACAGAATGTTTATGGTTGTAACATCAGATTTTACGCAAGTTCCTTTTATAACGTCGCTAAATGACCAAAACGCCCTTATGTGACATAGTTTGATTTTAAAACCTTAACGGACATACAAGTTGATATCTTACTGATATTATAACTTGTTTAAAGTATATTGGCATATGGAACTTGTTCATAACTCATCTGGTTACTCGTTATCGCTTTTACGCGTACGGTTAGACTTACGTAACTAGTTTATGTAAGTTTACCGAAACGGGCTTAACCTTATCATTTTCACTTCAAAATCCTGAATGTATTTAATTTACCCATATTATACAAGTCTTCATACTTATTGAGTATAAATTACATTCCATTCCATTATGGTCATCGCTTAATCAAGCGTATCGTACCGTTTCTAATACTTTAAGCTAGCCGGTCTAAGTCTACACTTAAATAAGACCCGTTAGCATTCTAATTGGTTATTTATACCATCATTCCAGATAGAGCCTTCCGGTAAATTGTACCTACGCTTACTTAATTGAATACGGCTGAGTTATTATAAATCTTGTAATTTAAGACAGGAGCTAGCTCAGCTAAATACTCTTAACCTGTTTTCCCTTATACGGGCTTAGGTTACGGTAAAATATTTACCGCATGGTCGGGTATGGGATTCGAAGACCAATGTGTCGGGAAATCCAAATAATCCATTTTAATTCGTATTGCTTGACTGAAACATTGGGGGTTAATGTGACGGTGTCCTGGATATCCTTGACTCATTTAATTGTAAGTGGCTACGACCTAAGCACGGGGTGTAGGCATACACCTGACAGATCCGTTATGGTTTATTATTCCCCAAAAAGGGAACAAGTTATAAATTTTGATACCCAAATATGGGTTTCCCGAAAAGGGATAAGTGGTGTGTCGGTTAATCATGAACCGGCATAGTTTCCGGGCCCCGTATGTAGAGCAAGTATGTAAAACTGATAACATGAGATATAGTTTGTCCCAAGTACAAAAGATTTTTCGTGCCTTGTGCACCTAAATCAATTTTTGAAAATGTTTTCAAAATGTGTCGGTTGATTGTATTTACCAGTGAAAACTGACGTATTTTCAAAAGGTTAAGTGACAGGTGCAAATACGTAAATAGGCTGGAAGCTGCTTGGAATTGTTAGACGATGAATTTGCAACTCTTTCGCATAAGCCATTAGTCTGATAAACTTCTTTTGTATTTAATGATCCGCTTGTGGATTATTATTACAAGCTTGTCTGTATTTATCACTTTGGAATTTCCAGACAATTGAGTTGTAATAATATTCTATATTCCAAAGACTTCCATTGTGCTATTCTGTGTATGTTTGACTATGACGATACCAATCTTATGTCATGATACTCCCCACCAGGCCCACCGGGCTGAGCTGTAAATATCGGGGTGTGACAGGTTGGTATCAGAGCCAACGTTTGAGTGAAATAAACACTAGCCTTTAGTGTTTAATCTCAAATGACACAATAGCATAATCCTTAGACCTTCTGAGTCTAGACTTGACATAGGAATGTTCTCATCCCTATTAAGTAAACATTGTTTTCGATTTTATGTGTTTTGAATATGTCGCCAAGCAAAGAAGCCCTTGATGGAAAATTCTCCAAGTTTGAAGCCAAGGATTGCCAAGCTTCGTATCACGACTAGGATACGCGTGCGACCGGTTTGGAGGAAGACCTATATGGACCTATTCCCAAAACCAAACCTATTGAAACTTTTAACCAGACTTCGGAGTTCATACCGGAGGTCCCTAAGGCTCAGATTTTGAAGTCTGTACCAGTGGAGTCCATACCAAGAGGTCCCTGAGGTTCTCATATTGAAAATAATACCAGTTGATGTTAATGATCCCTATTTCTTACCTCCAAGTTTTGGAATCCCAGACTTGGATGATATCAGTCATAACCCAATCCGTGATCCATAATTATTCTTTAACCATAAAATCATTGGATTCTACTTCTACAACAGATCCTGAATTGGAATACTTACTTTATTCATTGAGGTCTTCAGTGTCCCTACCGTGCGCGGTAAATAAAGAAGAGAAACAATTGGAATGAAGCAAGGAAGGCATTAGAAAAATCCTTCTTTCATTGTATTTAATTTTCCTTTATGTCCATGTATGGGCATTTGCTTATTGTAGTCCTTTGTGGATATATTATTTCATCATAGTCCCTGTGTGGACCTACCTCTTCTGATAAGACCTTGTATAGACGTTTGTCTATCGTAGTCCCTTCGTGGACATTATATTTCAATATAGTCCATTCATGGACATTACCTTTCAAAATAATCCCTTCGTGGACATTATACTTCACTATTGTCCTTTCATGGATATGTTATTTCATTAAAGTCTTTTGTGGACATGATATTTCATTATAGTCCCTTCGAGGACATATTGTTTCATTAATAGTCCCAATGTGGACGTGTCTTTCGACTTAAAGTCCCTTTGAGGACAATTGTTTAATAAAGTCCCTTCGTGGACATGATATATCATAATAATCCCAATGTGGACATATCTTATAGTCCCTATACGGACTTATATTTTCCTTTTGGTCCCTGCATGGACTTGAGTTGCTTTAAAGTCCCTATGTGGACAAATTAGTTACTAAAAATCCTGATTAAGGCACTATTGTAATTTCCTAATGAATTATGGAAAATTTTGGGATTTTTATATATGTATTCATTACATCCTATGTTCAAGCGATTGTCTAGAATTTAATTCGAACTTTAATCGATCTGCAAAATAATTCCAAAAGATCTTCTTAATGGTTACCCCTGCCAAGTGGCAAGTTCACATTATATGGCCAAAATCTTTGGTAGTTAAGGATAATTATTCCTTCTGCTATGATAGTTAAGGGAGATACCCTTTCTATCCAGGGGTGGTGGAGTATGTTCAAGCCTCCAAACCTATATGGTCAAGACACCATGGTTATATTGTGTAACCATTAAGACAATTATTCTATGTTAACATTCAAGTAATGTTAACACTCGTGGCAGTGTGACTTGAGAAACCACACCAGCCGTCAAGGTATTTGGACTACGTCCAAGCCTCATAGTCTATATGATCAATGTGATCATGACTAATATCATCGAAAAGATGATCATATTTAACATCCTTAGTGATGAAGTGCCTACGGGCTATATATGTTGTCCAATAAGACAATGACAGTTGTGACCGTTATGGTTCACTGACCAAGGTGGTGGGCTATGCCCAAGCCTTATAGTCTATAATATCAATGTGATTGTGAATAATATCATCAAATACGATGATTATATATATAAACATCCATTAGTGATGTCAATTGATTTGCCTTTGGGCCAAAATAAATCGTCTTTCAAGGCGATGATAGTTGTGGTCTATGACTCCCTGTCAATATCATCAAATTAGATTATTATAATGTTGTAACATTCAATGTAATGTTAAAATGACAAGGCATTTGTGCCATATTCAATTGTCCTTCGTGACAAGGCCTTTGTGCCATATCTCTTAATGTCCTCTGTGAAAGGCCTTTTGTGCCATATTTTATAATGTCCTTATGACGAGGCCTTTGGGCCATACCTATGTGTCCTTTGCGACAAGGCCTCCGTGCCATATGATTATTTATGTCCTTCATGACTAGGCTTTATGCCATATCATTTTATATCCTTCGTGACAGGCCTATGTGCCATATGTAATGTCTTTTGAGACGGCCTTTTGTGCCAACCTCTTAATGTCCTTTGTGACAACGCTATGTGCTATATCTATATGTCTTTCGTGACGGGCCCCTGTGCCATATCTTAAAAGTCCTTTGAGGCAAGCCTTCGAGCTACTCATAATTGTCAGTTTGACAAAAACAGTTGTGACATTGTGATCCCTGTCTAAAAGGTAACGGACTCGGTCCAAACCTCAAATGCCATTGATGGTCCTTTTGTGACCTAGGCTAAATATAATCGATGTATTTTTAAATAACATACAATAAGAATGTTAAAACATAAGAGCCGATATGGATAATGATACCATGGGTTGTTAATCGTCAAATACGATGATTCATCTATTGCAACTAAGTAGTTGTTTTTGGTGTTTAGCACTAAAGCTTCAAAATGGTGGATTCCGACGAAGCACACAACAGTACTTCAAATAGAAACAATGATGCAAATGTAAATATAAATGACGCTACAAACATAAATATCAGTGGTGCTGATCTACAGGCCATGATCAATGCAGCGGTCGGCAAGGCCGTAAATATTTACATGGAAAATTATAAAGAGTTTAGTGCTACTCGCTCAAAGTCCCATACGAAACTACATTCTTTAGCTCACAAAGAGAGCTCAGTTCACTCTTCAAATGCGAAGAGCGAACCTCGGAAGTTAGTGCTTCTTGATTTAGACGTTGTGGGTGGGGGGGGGATGTGACTGATTAAGAGGTTCGACGTCCTCGGCAAGTGGTTTAAAACCTGCATAGGTCTCTTATGGAAACTGCGGGACCTACCAGAGTAGTTCGATCTAGTCTATCCTCCGCCAGATCCTGCTGCAGCGGTCGTGCAGGACCCTCTGGTGAATTTAGATGGACCAGGGATGCCACAACCAGCATCACCTCCCAGGGCGCTCCAGTTTCCACGACACGTTATTCCAGGTCATGCCCCGAGAGCTGCAGCAGATCCGCAGGTACGAGCCGAGCTTGACAGGTTAAACGATTTGATAGGTTGGTTGGTTCGGGAGGCGCATGATAGGCGAGAGAGAGGGGGGTTACCCCCCATACCGCTCCCATCACCTCGAGCACCACATCAGCAACAGTAGCCACAACAACCAGATCCAGATTCGGACTCGGACTCGTTTCCGGAGGCATAGACCAGCTGCGTGGATATATTTTGGTATTTAGTGTTCAATTGTAGTTTTTATTTTTGTTATGGATGTATAAACTTATTTTATATATGTCATATTTAAGTTTGTTTTCAGTTATTCGGTTACTTAATGATTGTTTGTCTTAAATTGATATAATACGGAAACAATATATGTTGAGAATTTAATACGGACACAATATAGTTTTCAAAATGTTAAATAATATTTAAACGAGATAATATTTTATGGTAGGATAATATTTAAAAATATAAAATGTTAAAAACAATATAATATTTAAACGATAGAATATATTTAAAGAGCCGATCTTGAAAACGGTAAAATTTTTTATTATATAAAAAATAATTTAAAAAGAAACAAAATTTTTCACTAAAGAAAAATCACCTCCAGAACCCATTAAATTACCCCATCAAAAGACCCATTCTTTCAACAACAAAAAAAAAACACCCAATTCCTAGACGCCTTGTATAGGCCTATACGAGACGTTTAGGTTTCTTTAACTTTGTGCTTGACATCCCACTCAGACTCTCTTGAATTCAGTACCTAAACGCCCTGTATAGGTCTATACAAGACATCTAGGGTTTGAAGAGTGTCTAAATAGAAAGGATGGGTGTGTAAATAGATCCAACAAAGGTAAATACAAAACTCTCCCTCCATTCAAAGACTTTCTCCATCAATAATCATGATACGTTAATAAAGCCATAAAGGTAAATACAAAACTCTTCCTCCATTTACAGACTTTCTCTATCAATAATCAATATCATTTATTGTATCCCAATCAATTCAAAGGACTTTTTGAACACTCACACAATAGTACAATACCAAACACCCCCTGTATCACTTGTTCTCCACTCTTCAATCCAAGATCATCTACTTCTGCGACATCATCTTTCAATTTACCAGCTACTATCGGCAACAATGGCTCTTAAATTATACGGTTTCGTCCCTTCAAACGCCACATTTCGCGCTCTCGTCAGCCTCTACGAGAAAGATTTAGACGTCGAATTCGTAAAGGTGCATATGGCCGACAGAGAACACAAAACTCCTCAATTCCTCTCACGCAACGTAAGCATAGTCCCTACAATCTAACTTTTTAATCGATCTGTTTTTTATCTCTAATGTTTACTAATGTAGCCGTTCGGTCAAGTTCCTGTGCTAGAGGACGGTGACATTGTTAACAGGTATAGAGAATAGACAGTGTAATGGGTTGGGATTGTATTGAAAAATTGTATTGTTCAAGCTATTAGGGTTACAAGAATGGTGTTTATATAGGACACCACTTTACACATTAGCCCCCTACACTATCTATGTTTCTCATTTCCGACACTCCCCCTCAAGTTGAGTAGTGGGGTCACCAATACTCAACTTGCTCAAACAGCTACTAAACGCGTTTCCGTTGACTGCCTTTGTGAGTATATCTGCGAGTTGATCTTTCGACGAAACATGAGGGAGTTCTATGATTCTTGCTTCCAACTTTTCTTTGATGAAATGTCGATCTACCTCCACGTGTTTTGTTCGATCATGTTGAACTGGGTTTTCTGAGATTTGTATTGCAGCTGTATTGTCACACATGACTTTACTAGGAGCCTTTTGGGAAAAACCAATGTTTTCTAGCAGCTTCCTGATCCACAGAACTTCGCTTAACCCTCGAGCTATACCTCTAAATTCCGCTTCTGCGCTCGACAGAGCAACTACTTTCTGTTTCTTACTCCTCCAGGTAACGAGGTTCCCACCAACCAAGGAAAAATATCCTGATGTTGATCTTCGGTTTCCCTTATCCCCTGCCCAGTCTGCGTCAGTGTAGAGTTCAACATTTAGATGTCCATTTGTTTTGAACAACACTCCATGGCCTGCCGTTCCCTTGAGATATCTTAAAATTCTCTGAGCAGCTTCCATGTGGGCAACTTGCGGTTGGTGCATAAACTGACTTACCACTCCAACAGCATAAGCTATATCAGGACGAGTATGGGAGAGATAAATTAACTTGCCCACGAGCCGTCGATATCTTTCTCTGTCTGCGAGCTCTCCATCGAGTTCCATGTGAAGATTGTGGTTCACCACCATTGGTGTATCTGTTGGTTTACAATCAATCAACCCAGTTTCCGCCAAGAGATCAAGAACATACTTCTTTTGGCAGATGAAAATCCCCCGTTTAGACCTGAGAACTTCTATTCCAAGGAAATACTTGAGATTCCCAAGGTCTTTCATTTCAAACTTTGAAAACAAATTTCTCTTCAGCTGTGCTATTTCTTCTACATCATCTCCGGTGATAATCATGTCGTCCACATATATGATCAAGCAAGTTACGAGGCCGTTCCTCCTTTTGAGGAACAAGGTATGATCAGCGTTGCTTTGATGATACCCATATTCTTTCATGGCCAAGGTGAACTTTCCAAACCATGCCCGAGGAGACTGTTTTAGCCCGTATAGAGATTTCTTCAACCTACAAACTTCCCCATCTTTAAAACCCCCTGAAAAACCTGGAGGTGCTTCCATGTAAACTTCTTCAGTTAGGTCTCCATGTAGAAATGCATTTGTAACATCAAATTGATGAAGGGGCCAATTTTTATTAGCTGCCACGGAAAAGAGAACTCTTATGGTATCCATTTTTGCAACCGGAGAAAATGTCTCAGAGTAATCAATCCCATACGTCTGAGTGTACCCTTTGGCTACAAGTCGGGCTTTGTATCTTCCAATAGAGCCATCTGGTTTATATTTAATCGAATACACCCACCGGCATCCAACTGTTTTCTTTCCTTTAGGAAGAATGCACTTCTCCCATGTGTTGTTTTTCATAAGAGCACGCATCTCCACTTCCATTGCTTCTTCCCAGTTCTTCTTACCTTGAGCTTCCTTTACGGAATTAGGTATTTGTTCAGTGTATAGAGAAGTAACAAATGCCTTCACACTGTTAGATAAGTTCCCGTTGACCATATTAGCTACAGGATATCTTGAATTTCTGGTCTCCCTCTCTGGGGAGTACCGTTTTGGAGGAACCCCTCTATTGGCTCTAGGTGGGAGCGAGTATCTTCCAGTAGTCTCTGCTGCAACTGGTTCAACAACTGGTTCAACCTGTTCAACAACTGGTTCAACCTGTTCAACAACTGGATCAACATGTTCTGTAGTTGTCGGTTCTATGTGTTCCCCTGTTGTCTCATAGTTATAAGACGTAGAACACTCAGGGTTCTTAGTATTTCTTACCTCAGGCATCACGTTGGATGGACTTTCTTCAGTGGTACTGTGCTCCTCGGATTGTGTGTCTGTGTTTGAAGGACTCGCAGTACTGTGATAGTTTTCTGTTGTGACTTCTTCAGATGAGGAAATTTGGGTTAACCAGCTCAGAGTGTCTATACTGTCATTCTCCCCCTGACCACTGAGTTGGGTGTTATAAAAGTATTTTGTTTCAAGAAAGTCAACATTCATTGTGGTGAACATTTGACGAGTTGTTGGATTATAACATCGGTAACCTATTTGATCGATCCCATAGCCGACAAATACACATTTTTCAGCACATGGGCCAAGCTTGTTTCGATTGGTTTTGGGTATATGAACAAATGCGGTACACCCGAAGATTCGAGGTTCAAGTGTAAGAGGATGAGGAATACTGGCAGACTTAGACAGACAATCTAAGGGAGTCTTAAATTTAAGAGCTTTCGTGGGAAGCCGATTCAGCAGATACACGGAGGTTGCAACTGCCTCCGGCCAGAAAGATTTAGGGACCTGAGATTCGATCAAAAGGGCACGTGTCATTTCAAGAATAATACGGTTTTTCCGTTCAGAAACACCGTTTTGTTCGGGGGTATGAGCACAAGAGGTTTGATGGATTAATCCTTTGGTTTTAAAGAATTGTTTCATGGGGGTATTGACAAATTCCCCCCCCCCCCCATTGTCAGATCGAAGGATTTTGATTTGGGTTTGGAATTGAGTTTGAATCATAGCATAAAACGTGATAAATTTTTCGTAAACTTCGGCTTTGTTTTTCAAAAAATATACCCATGTCATGCGAGTGCAATCATCCACGAATAGTATAAAGTACCGAAGACCCTGCCCCCCATCACAGGAGCAGGACCCCACACGTCAGAATGGATTAGTGAAAAGGGTGAAGCAACTTTCGTATTGCTAGGTTTGAATGGTTGTCGATGGCTTTTAGCGCGAAGACAGGCTTCACAATCTATTTTTCCATTTGAAGGGAAGAGTTTTGGAAACAAAAGGTGCGAATAACCATGGGATGGGTGTCCCAAACGTCTATGCCATAGCCAGGCTTCCCGGTTTTCAGTTCCATGAGCCAACATCACAGTACCCTGTTGAGCCACTTCATCCACGTAGTACAATCCGTGGCGCTCAGTACCACGTCCAATAATCACACCCGTCCTGATATCCTGTAGGATGCAGAAAGTAGGATGCATTAGTACTGTGCAATTCAATTCTTTGGTAATATGACTAATTGAGAGCAATTTGTGTGATAATGACGGAACATAGAGACAATTTGGTAATTTCATAGTTGGTGAAATTTCAATTACTCCTCCTCCTTTCACTTGCATCATTCCGTTGTTTGCTGTATGGATCTGAGTTTTTTTAGGTTGGGTCATTGAACATATGTCTAATGGTTCAAACGTCATGGTGTCGGTGGCACCAGAATCGAATATCCATGAATTGTTTTTTTCATGATTGATTTCCATTTTTTTTTTTTTTTTGTAACGTTGTCCCGGCACTGTTATTAAGTAACCAACCAAGCCAGCGAATTTATTAATTTCGCTGGATACTTGAACTCGCGTTCAAGATTTTCGTTCGGAATATCGTCGCTAGGTAGCGAAGGTATTTTACCGGCGAATTTATTAAATACACCGGTTACTTGAACTCGCGTTCAAGATTTGAAAGCCCGCAAATTCGCTACCGACAACGAAATAGCGAATATCTAACAGCAAGCGAATTGATCCTTTGCGAATAGCGAAATTATCAAATAGCGAAATAGAAGCAGCGAAATTGGTCGGGATTGGTTGTCGGCAGCGTAATTATAAAAAAAAGTTGGAACAAAAAAGGTTGGTACGGTTGAAAAGGAAGGTAAATCAATTGAACTAATTTCAAAATTGAAAATGATTGGACCAATGATTTGTCGGTTGAAATTGATTGGACCAAAGAAAAAAAAACGGCTGAACGAATTTTTTGATTGGACCAATGATTGGAACAATGATTTTGCTCAACAATTAATTGGAACAACAGGTGTGATCGAACAATGATTGGACCGATGGTTTTGCTAGTTTCGCCGGAAGTGGTGTACCAATTGAACTGATTTGCGGTTGAACACGACAAATTGAGAATTGATTTCGGTTTTTCAGGTTTGAGTTTGAATAGGCTAGGATAAGTAAAAATTGATTTTGATTTCCAAGCGAAGATCGATTGTAGGAGATAAGCGAATCGGTTTTACGAATCGGAAACCTGCTCTGATACCATGTTAACAGGTATAGAGAATAGACAGTGTAATGGGTTGGAATTGTATTGAAAAATTGTATTGTTCAAGCTATTAGGGTTACAAGAATGGTGTTTATATAGGACACCACTTTACACATTAGCCCCCTACATTATCTATGTTTCTCATTTCCGACAGACATCACAATATTCGGTAATAAAACCCTAGCACCTGTAACGTTTTAATTCAAAGTAGGGTTTTTAGGGTTTCAACATTTGCATACTTTTCACAGAATCAAGGGCGATAACGCAATACGTAGCACGCGCTTACGCGGATAAAGGAACGGATCTGATGATGAATGATCCGAAAAAGATGGCGATTCAGTCGGTGTGGATGGAAGTAGAAGCTCATCAATTCAATTTACCGTCTCATAGACTGGTGATTGAGTTATATATCAATGTGTTGCATTGCGGGCGGGAAGCTGATGAGGCGTTATTGGCGGAGTTCGAGCCCAAGCTGGAGAGTGTGCTTGACGTGTATGAAAAACGGCTGACGGAGAGCAAGTATTTGGGCGGAGATAGCTTCACGCTGGCGGATCTCCACCACGTGCCGAATGTGCATTATCTTATGATGACGAAGGTGAAGAAGCTGTTTGACGCGCGGCCGCATGTGAGCGAGTGGGCTGCTGATATTCTTTCCAGGCCTGCTTGGGTGAAAATTGTTTCCATGCTTCGAAGTGAAGGTTTTGTTTGATATTGAGAGTTGTATTGTACCCTAAAATCCGATTTAATTAGCCATGTTGAATAATGATGGATTTAAGGTGATAAGATCTAATTGTTGGTTGGATATATGGAATGTTTGGTATATGTGTGTAACTATTCAATAATCATAATCTTTGTCAGTTAGCCTTATACATAAAAGAAATTCTTAAAAATAGCTATTTGTAGGTTGAGAAGGATATCACTTGGATAATTTGTAAAATAACTTGCATTGGAGCGATGACAATTTGTGTATGGTCATGTCCTACAACGTGACTAAACAACATTAATAATTGATGGAAATTGTTTTTTAACAGCCAACAAATCTTCCAAATGGATGCTGGTGAAATTCATTACATTGGGAAACACTCGTCTTCGAACCAGGGAAAACCCGCTCAGTTCAAGGATTGAACTGGCGATCGCCGCCTACTCGCCTAGTCTCCCAACATCACCAGACGACGCTGCCAAAACTAAACATGGTGGCCGGTATCAAACTTGGGTCACTTGATAAAACAAAATATAGTTGGTGTGATAGATATTTAATTTAAACTTAGTTTTGTTGGATTCTGTTACTCTTGGTTATTTTGATTTTTCGAATACATCGGATGGCCGGTTTGATAACTTCAAAACATTGGTATTTACACACATAATTGCAAAGGCCAAAAACTGCCTACTATATATGTACACACAATCATTTCCTTGAATTATTACAACTAATGGCGATCAAATTGCACGGGATCTTACGTTCACCCCCAGTGTTACGTGCTATGGCAGCACTCTTTGAGAAAGATCTCGACTTCGAGTTCGTTCCTGTCGATTTTGCCACTCGTGAACAGAAGACACCTCAGTTCCTAGCTCTCAACGTACAGTAATCCCTATCACTTAGATTTTAGTAATTAATGTTTGCTTGGAATTTTCAGAATTTTATATGTTATATATATGTGATATGAATATTATGCAGCCATTTGGTCAAGTTCCAGTGTTTGAGGATGGTGATTTCAAGCTATTCGGTAATAACATATTACATTTTAGTGTCAGTTTGAGTTTTTGTTTATGTTTCTTGGGCTCAATATTTAGTAATTTGTTGCAGAATCAAGGGCGATTACAAAGTACGTAGCGGAGGCTTACGCAGATAAGGGGACGGATCTGGTACTTAAGGATCCGAAGAAATTGGCGATGCAGACAATGTGGATGGAAGTGGAAGCTCAGAAGTTTGACCCAACGTCGTCGAAGCTGGGTTGGGAGCTGTATTTTAAGCAGATGTTTGGACTGACAACTGACGAGGCGGTTGTGGCTGACTTGGAGAAGAAACTGGAGGATGTGCTTGATGTGTATGAACAACGGCTGACGGAGAGCAAGTATTTGGGCGGAGATAGCTTCACACTGGCGGATCTTCATCACCTACCGTACTTGCATATCTTGATTGGGACGAAGGTGAAGAGTCTGTTTGACGCGCGGCCGCATGTCAACGCGTGGGCTTCTGATATCCTTTCTAGGCCCGCTTGGGTGAAAGTTGTGTCCATGTCTCCAAAGTGAACGTGAGGTTTGCTTTGAAGGTTGTACGTCGCGTTTTGTGATCGTTTTTTATAAGTTGTGACATTCGAACTTGAGAACTCTTATATTTGTGAAGTTTTTTTTATAAGTTGTGATATTCGAACTTGAGAAAGCTAGTTGATAGTTGTACCTTATGTTTGTGATTTGTGTACCTATTTGTGTGCTTGAATAAAAATGATGTATTTTGAGTCACATGTTTCTGTTTGTCATTGAAAAGGCCGGCTCAACTAGGTTATGAAAAGAATTAGTGCTTTATGGTTCAAAAAAAAAAAAAAAAAAAAAAGTTGTAGACAACATTTATTTTTAGTGTCTTAAACATTCTACATGTAGCAATTGTTAAAATTATAAATAAAAATTGGAATGCTTCAATTTTAAAACCATTTATTTATATATATATTTACACGGTTTTTAGTTCTTTTTTTATAAAAGTTATTTTACTAATTAAGTATTTGTTTTCATCCTATGTTATATAAGGTTTCATTAATAGTTTGGTTTGTATAGAAAAAAATGATTATGAAAAATAAATATAAAAGTAGTCATGATGCGAAAATATAAGAATTAGTAATTATGGTTGTATGGTTGAACTGGGTTGGTCCAGAAAATTCAGGTGCGATGTTCGAACCCGGAAAAACATGCCTTTAAAGCCTTAACGAAAAAGATATGTAAACTATTTTTTTAACAACGATAAAAGTTATAGCAATAAACATTGCAATTATCAAAATGACAAAATCATAGTACTTGAATGAGTGAATAACATACTGTAATAAGCTAGTAGCTAACCAATGATTCGTGAAGCTCTCCTTTCATTCTTGATAACAAGTTGTTGGATCAACTCTTCACAGTTAATACTATCTAATGGTTTTAACACGTTCTTTAACATTAACTATAGACGCCAAGAACTTTTGAATAGAACCGGTTTGAGATTTGACCATTTCTTCAAATCGTTTTCTCCTTTTTACGTTTTTGACATCTATATGTGCAACTCCAACCAAGTCATCTTATATGATTTGATTCGCTATTCCCTTTACATTATTTTATTTGCATTAGTTTGTTATATATTACTAGCTTATAACCCCGTGTATTACACGGGTTAAATGACGAAAAAATGTAAATTATAAACTTGTATATAATCCTTATTAATGAAATGACTTATTTAGATAAAATAGTAAAACAAAAGAACAGTTATATTTTCGCTATTCAAAATAATTTTCTAAGTTTCCACTTCTCTTTTGAGATACTACAATCCATTTTATTGTGTGTTAAAAAGAAGTAACACTAAAAAATAAAAAATAAAAATGATCATAAAATTGTAAGTATTTTTAAAAATAATTATAAGTTATGAGGTTATGGTAAATGAATTGTAATTAAATTTCACTATGTATATTAATGATATAATAAGTACTTTGATATAAATACTATTTTTAGATATATGGATCATGAGACAAGATGCGAATATCATCATTATATAGAAAATATTACAAATTAAAAAAAATCATACTAAAAATAAAGTATACGTTTAAAAAAGTAGGACTAAAGTTTTTTAAACTATAAATTTGAGCGTCTACAACAACTTTTTTAATTAGTAGTTGACATTTAAATATTCAAATTAAAATTTTTATAATATTTTATAATGTCTTTATTTAGCATGATGATAATGTCTTTAGTGGCGTAATATAATTGAAATTAAGTTTAATATTTAAAACTCAATGTTATTATGAAGTTGGACCATTTTTTTAAGATAAAAACATATTGATAGTAACATAAATTTAAAATTGGAAGAAAATATTGAACACGTGTATTACACGGGTTAAGTAAATATAATGTTATATACTTAATAGCAAAAAAAAAATATGTCTTTTAAAAACCATTTAGTGTTCGCTTTAAAGATAATTTGATACTTTATTTAGATAATCCGCTTGTAATTTTATCTTCTAAGTTATATACTATAAGTATTTGTACATGTGATTTGATACTTTATTAGTAATTATTGTTTATATCCAAATGATATACTTTATCTTAACAAATATATATGGTTAGGGTAAAATGAAAATTTCGACAAGTTGTGAGAACTTAGAGAACTTGGTCTTACAAAAGGTTTTTTGAATTTTTTTACAGGGGGTGTGAATGAGCGGTTAAAGACTCAGGACGTTAAACTTTTTGATTTTGAATTAAAGTGGTTAAAACCACTAAAACATAGGGACTCAAAAAGTAATTTACTATTAATTAAATTTGAAATTATACGTTTGATCTCTAACTATATTAAATAATATTATACTTATTATATTCTTTGTTACATTTATATTTGTTATAGATAATTATTAATTAAATTTGAATTTATACATTTATCTCTAACTATATAATTAATATTATATTATATTTTATGTATAAAAATTAATATGTAATATACTATTATTAAAAGGGAGGAGGCACCAGAGAGTGACACGTGTACAAAAAGATTTTTGTTTATTAGTAGAGGAAGATTAGATTATATTATATTATCTGTAATATTTAAATTTTAATTTAATTTTTTCTTTATTTGATTTCATTTATATATATATATTATATACATAGTTATAACTTATAAGTTTACATTGTTCAACCTGTGTATTACATGGGTGCTTATCATCTTAAGAAATACAATAATGAGATATGCCTACTCATTTAACCTGTTTAAATGGCCCAACCCGTGAAGTTTACATGTGATAACCGGTATATCTACAAAAATTACCCGTTACGGGTTAATGGTACATTTTACTTGAAAAACTTCTCGAAGGAACTTGAGAGTTCGTTGTAGATCCTATGCAAGCAACAAGTTTGTTTTTTTTTGTTTCCGTTCATATGTTGTGGTGTTGTTATCTTTACCCCTCAAACGTATAGGTTTATGTGAGATTTTGTAAATCTACATCTTTACCCCTCATTCTTTATAAAGTCCAAAATAGTACCATTGTTGTTTTGTTAATTTTGTAATTTTATTTTCTTATTTTAATTTGTTTTCGATTTTGTAGAGCTTGAGACTGATGGTGATGATTTCGGTTTCTCAAATAGTTTGAAAAGTTCAAATACAACTCAGGTTGGTGTTCTTATTTCAATTGCCCTCCACTTACATACATTAATTAAAGTCTAAAATTAGTATTATTGATCTACAATTTATAAATTGGGAGTTTGTTATTTGTGTACGAGTAGTTTATTGCTATAACCAAACAAGTTTGGAATTTTCTCATGTTACACGTTTATAAGAACTTTCATGAATTATTGTTGTTTTCTTAATTTATTTTATTTTATATGGTGTTGGACAACAATAGTTATTAAAGTGCTTTGTGGTGTTATTTTTTTCAGGTGGTTGTGTCATGGCGTAGACGAACTACAGACGCTAGACAGACAATGGTGATTAGCGATGGTAGTTGCTCGGTTGGTTCACTCGTAGATGTTTGGAATCTGTACGAATCGTTTACGGGGCTGTTTGGGATGAAGGAAACAATGGGCATGGGTGGGTCAGTTCAGTCAAGGCTGGTCAAACTTGACAAGATGGTATGTGTCTTTATTTTATTATGGGACGATACAAGTTTGTGATGAATGCTTTGCTTCATTATTTTATATATAAACAAAGTGTTGTAATATTTTTATTAATAATCAATGTTATAATGTTGGGCTTAAATGAGTAAGCTATTCTTGATGGTATAAGCTGAGGATCATGTGTAAAGTATAGATACAATGTAAAAAAAACAAACATTTAAGGAATTACAACAATGTATCAAGTGTGATGGAATCATTGGCGAAGCTTGGGGGTCGATTTTTCCCAATTCCGCGGGGGGGGGGGGGGGGGGGGGGCAAAACGTATATACCTAAAAATTTCTATACGAATGTACTGTTTATAACACTACGCGTCGAAAAGTTCGGGAAGGGGGGGCGCCCCCTCCTGCCCCAAGGAAGCTGCTCCCCTGATGGATTATAGGTTGGAGAAATGTGTTGACTTCACCCAAAAGTTGCACCTGTCATGTACATTGACTCTTATGATGCTTGGTTCCATTTATAAACTTCTCTTATCTTACATTGACCTAATGTAGGATGTAATAGTAATACCCAATTTGGTATGTCCTGTATCCAAGCTTTATGTTTGGTGATTGTTGCTTACGTAAATTTTTGGATTTATGGAACCAAAAAAATATACATTTTTCTGTTGTGTTGAAATTGTGGTCTAAAATTAACATTCATTTTGATTTAGTGGTAATATTAGGAAATTTTAGCTTCATTATGTGCTTTTTTAGTTTCTGGGTTTGGTTTTGTTGCTCTAGAACTCTAGATGCATTTCTTAGTGGTTATTTACTTGGGAATTATAATTTTATTACCATTTGATTGTTTTTTATATAAGTGATAAGCATGAAGAACCATTAATGTACTTACAAATGCAACATAATTATGAGAAACTAGACATAAAGAAGCTTGCATTTGTCATTGCATAATGAGAATTAGAAACAAAAGAATGTGCGATATTTGGAAAAGATAAGTTGTTGATATTCATCTAACGGTAAAATCAATGGTAGGAAGTGAGCAACTTGGGAGGCGGGATTCGTTTATAATTCGGGTCGGAAGCTGGATTCGGATCCCTTATAAATCTTTTAACGCTTTCTTCCATCACCCAATTCCATATTTCACAAACCCTAAATCTGAAGCTCTTCATCTGCTTTTTCTCTTATTAGCAACTTATACCCTACCCTCCCACCGCTTCACCGTAATCCTCGTAGAGTTTTTTTTTGAATCAAAGTATGGAAGACGATGATGGTGGTGTTTAGGGTTAGAGAAATGACGACGTGAGCAATGGTTGGAGACGAAGAGGATTCGTCTATCTTAATCACAAGTTTTATAGATTGAAATTTAATGATGATACCCGTGACGATCCTGGTCCCTGTCCCGACCATATTCTCTATCTCTATCATAACTGTAATCCCGATCCCGCTCTCTTTCCCGACCCTTATCCCTCTCACGACTTCTGCTCCTCCTCCGATTCTTGCCGGTTTCACTACAAAAAAAATGTCATGTAGCGACACGTAAAAAGTGCCACAAAAAGGCATAAAAGTGCCACTAAAGACCCTTGTAAGAATGGGCGGCACACAAGAAAAGAAAAACAGAAGCGCTGACGCTAAAGCCTTTTAGTGGCACTTTTTCGATCTGCCGCACAAAGTTTTTAAGCTTTTAGTGGCACATTTTTGTCTGCCGCTACAAACGTTTGAGCTTTTAGCGGCACATAATTTATGTCACAATAATCACATCAAATTAAATGTTTAATTTAATTAATTTACAATATAAAATAAAAATATATAATGTAAAAATCATAACATATCACTTCAATTAAAAATTGAATCGTCTTCCAAACATTGCAAAAGTTTACAAACAAATTTCTAATAAGAGTCGAACTAATTCTAAATATCAAACATTTGAAACACAACAACAATTTTTTGAATGAAAGCTAGAAACTTCATTGTTTAACCATTATGTTGTCAAAATCCTCACCGCCAAGATGAGTGTCTCCAGGTTTAGCTTTGAGTTCAAAGATACCTTCTTCAGTGGTCAAAAAGGAACCAAGATCAAAGTCGAGAACACTTGTAACCTAAACAAAAAGTAAACAAATATGACCATTACCATGAATAGACAAATATTTACATAAGATAGTCTTTTTTGTCAGACACTCAAAATGAATGGTCAAAGTGTTTATAGATTTTTCTTAAAGTACACTATATTCAAGTGACAGTTATAAACCATATAAGATGCAAACTGAGCT
The DNA here is from genome assembly GCA_030545235.1 of Helianthus tuberosus. Classification (NCBI taxonomy): domain Eukaryota; kingdom Viridiplantae; phylum Streptophyta; class Magnoliopsida; order Asterales; family Asteraceae; genus Helianthus; species Helianthus tuberosus. The sequence continues at coordinate 58,305,899 of CM060424.1, read as the reverse complement.
GAATTATTTAGTTTGGGCCAGTAAAACGGATATATAGCTTCAATAATAAAGCCATATGAAAAGAGGCTCACAACGGTTAGACAATAAATTGATACATAAGTAACAAGTTATGTTTGAAGTGGGGAGAGCTTTAACCAGGTATACAACTATAACAAGAATAAGATTATGTGTACTAATATGAAACATTGACGTTTATAATAGATTTTATTTATCTGATTGATTTTTCTACTAGACCTTCAAAGTATCAGCAAACTAAAATAATTGCGAGCAAGACCGTACCTCATTAGTTGAAAATACCATTAATTTTAGGATGACTTGAACTTCATAATCTAACCCTTCCATATGTGTAACATCAAAGTTAAGTGGAGGGGAACACATTATTGGAAACTAATTCATAAACCTAAAACGTGACAACTATTCATAAACGAGAAATCTTGGTAGACAAAATTTAGACAAATAACCTTTAACCAACCTGCCAATTTCTCCACATGACAACTCACAAAAGACCACCACAAACAATCTCCAGGTAGTAACAAATCCCATCTCCTAGTATCTTTATAAGACCATAATTACAACCTTATAACAAAATTAGTACCTGAAAGGAATCCTGGATGACCATGTTTCTTAGCTTCTCTTATTGACGAAAAGACCACTGAGCCCCTAAAAATTTAATATATATATAGCTGACTAAAAAAGGGATTGTAAGAATGATAAAAATTAGTTAATAACATGACAAACGTTGAAAAACGAAAAAAGTAAACCTCTAGAAGTTCATTTATCATGCCTTTGCCATGAGGTGGCATTCCCTTATGTTGCCTTTCCATCTTGCTTCCAGTAGGGTCATCCATCGTAAATGTAACAATACCCTTCAAGTACAAAATTACAGGTGCAAAAAAAAGTTAACTGTTTATATGATTTTAAACAAGTAAACAAATTATACCTTGTGTGTAACCAGTAGTTCTACAAACTTGAGTGGTAGCATCGCTATTGCCATAAATTGTATTGCTAAGAAGACTAGCAATTCCTTGTGCCACACTTGTGATAAGCCCAATTAGACTATGGACGAAACAATTTTACAATATATAGATTATAGGGCACACTCGACCTATTAAATTCCGAATTTAGTGGACATGTTATCTCAAAGAGGTTAAAGTCAGTCATAATTCTATTATTATAATGCATACAACTTCCCAAATAATTTTATTATCAAAAACTGAAACTATCATAATGACAGTTTTGTAATCCTAATTAGCTTAGTTATCATAAAAGAGTTTGAAAAAGACAACCAGAGTTTACAGGTCAACCTGAGCTGAGTTGTACTAAAAAGTGACCCGTTTTCAACCAATATTTTTTTTTACTTGATTGCCATAACTGACTCACCTGCACCCGTTTAACTGTGTGCACCGGTACCTGTTCCAGCAATGAAAAGTAACTACATTACTCCAGAGTTCAGACACATTATCATTTCGAAAATAGCAGCATCCAAATTAAGTAGTTCGAAACACAACAAGATGGAACAACAAATGATAGCGAAATAAGAGAGATTTAAACAAATTCAACCTTAGACAAACATAGTTCGCTCCACCACAAATGCATCATGAGCACCAACATAAAGCGAGTTGTAAATCTTCCAATAAACTTCTTGAACCTTTTGTGCAGAATGATACAAACCCAGCCATGGTTTTAAAAATGGTTGAGGCGTGCGCCTCGAGGCGCGCCTCAAGGCGAAAGTGCCAAAAAACGATTCTGAGGCGCGCCCCAGGGGGTTTATACTGTATGTGCGCCTCAGAGGGGCTGAGGCGCTAAAAAAACTGCGCCTCAGGGGTTTTTGATATTTGTTTTTGAGTTTTTGTGTCAGTTTCAAGCAATTTATGTCTTTATTATGTGTGTTTTTGATTATTTTGATGAATTTGATGGTGAATTTAGTTAGTATTACTATTTTTATAAGATATATAATATTTATATTTATTTTTTAACTCCGCCTCGGGCTTACGCCTCGGTTCGCCTCGAGGTTTACGCCTCGTGAGGCGAAGGGAAAACGACTCGAAACTCGTTTCCGCTTTTTTAAACCTTGAACCCAGCAAACACTAACTAACTGCCAAGACTGCACAAGATTCATAAACTGATTTGTAAATATGTTTTAATCGTTGTTAAATATATAATAGTAGTGCAATATAGGTGGGTAGTAGTGCAATATAGGTGGGTTGGTCGGGTAGGCAGACATGTTAAAATCAATTTATTTTTGTACGGTTCAAAATGATTCAAAGCGACCCATTCATAAGTAAACGGGTCAGAATTTTCATCTCTAACTGAAATACTATGACATGTGAGCACATACCTGAGGTATGAAATAATCAGCAACTACTGGGAGTGCAGGAAATTCATCTCGTCAAGCATAAGTTGCTAGAAAGGCTCTATCCTTACCCGGTTCCCCAACTAATGTTACCAAAGACAGAGAACACATGCCATCTTTATTCCAAGCTGAAACTAAAGTTATTAAAACAAGTTAGCTTAAGAATATGATAATAAAGAGCTCCAATATAAATTAACTACATACATTTTCCTATATTTTTCCTTTCATATAGTTTTGTCCTTCTTGATAGCATCCATTGTGGCTTACCCAACAATGGGGACTATCTTTGTGATTGATTTGGGTAAGCTACACAATTTGTAGAAAAGTCAAACATTGAGCAATGAATCTATACAAGTAATCCCAGATGGAAAATAAAAAGACATTGACCTTCAACTTATAGAGCTCTTGTCAAGTGATCACTTGTTGCAGAGAATTGTCTAACCCTAACTCTTGAATGTAAGCTCGGCAAAAGCGCAAGTGAGGTCGGGTAGGGAAACGGGTCGAAACTGTTCCAGTTAACCAATAAAAAACTGGGGTTCGCGTGGAATGTTAATGCAAAGCGTATACGGATTAGTATACTATGCAATGCGGAGTGATTATGGTGAGATTAATGCTAGATCTGGTCGTTATTGTGTAGTTAGGATAACTGCTCAAGACACCAATTTTACTATTAAAGTTTAAACTCAACATAATCCCAAAACAAACATGTGAGCAATTATCCTAACCGCACCTTCTATCTTTTAAAGAAAACAAGCTTTTGTGGTCGGTTGCAACTAGCAAGTGAAGTAATAAGCAAAAACTTACAAAAAAAGAACCCTAACATACACAGGACTCGTAACCTAGCAGCCAAAGCAAAGTAATCACACTCCCTTTTGTTTAGGTAGACTTGACACCAAATCCAATGCTCCTCTGTCACCGCCGTTATCGTCCTTGATATCTACGATTACAAGTAAATCAATAATAACGAAGAAGTTAAAGGGAAAAATTGCAGGAAAAAAAACTAAGAGTAGTTCATATCAATGTTGTAGAAGGCGCTAGGCGCTAGTCGGGCGGTGAGGTACAGCCTAGGGATTAATCGGGATTAATAGGGATTAATCGGGATTAATCGGAATGGGATTTTTATATGTATTTTTTCAAAATTATATATATATACCCAATAATATAAAAATAATACTTCAAAATTCACATAAATACTTCAAGTTTCAGATAGTATGGTTCGATTTTGACTGATTTTGACCAATTCTGACCGCCTAGGACCGCCTAGGGCCGCCTAGGACCGATTTTATCCGATTTTTTCCGATTTTGACCGATTAATATAGGCCGATTAATCCGATTTTTGACCGCCTAGGACCGATTTTCACCGATTACGACCGCCTACGACCGACTTTGACCGATTACCGATTAATTGGACCGACTAGGTTAAAATTAGTCAGTGGACTACCGACTAGCGCCTAGGCGGCGATTAATCGGCCGCCTAGGCCGATTTCTACAACACTGGTTCATATATACCCGAACTTGATGATGGATTGAAGCGTAATGTGGTGAGATTGTGGGGGATTTTGCGAACAACCAACTTCCAATCAGTAAAAGTAAAAAACTTTCCGTCTCTGGTTTCAACATCAAAGAAGCAGACGCAACCATTATTAGAGAGAATATGTCGATTGTGAGTTGGAGCAGGAATATGAAATGATTTGGGGAGGAAATTGATTTTTGGTGAAAGAGAAGAACAAATTTCTAGGGAAATTTTTAGGTTTCAAAGAGGGGAATGGTGAAAATTTTAAACAAGTTGATCAAAATTTTTTTTGGCACAGGCAAAGTGCCATTAAAACATATAGAAAATTTTGGTGGCATATGCAAAATAGCACTAAAAGCCTTAATTAGTGACATAAAAGTTAAATGCCACTAAATGTATGTGTTAAATACCTAAAGTGCTATTAAAAACAAAAATTAGTGGCACAAAACCTAAATGCCATTAAAAATGTGTGCCACTAGATGGCTTTTTTGTAGTGTTTCTCTTTCCTCCCTTCTGTCCCTGCTTCTTTCTCTTTTATCTTTCTCACTCATCCCTGCAAAAGGAAATTAAAAAATATATATTACTATTTTCTTTACATTTATCTGATTCTAACGGAATAACTTGAATAAAATATTTTAATAAAATAAAGCAGTACCAAGCTCCTCAACCTCCCAGCCTGCACGCCCAGTTCCAGGTAACACTTGACCAACTTCAGCTTGTTGTGCTTTAACACAAAACTTCTTCTTCAAGTTTCCAAATTCATCATACATTTCACCATCATCCTGAAGTTGCATCGTAAATTCATTAACATGCAATATAAATTAATTTAAAAGAAACGAAGGAAATAATCGATGTTACTTCTTTAGCTTCCCGCCTACGCCTCTTTGTTTCCTTCAACTCTTCTTCATCAAGTTCTTTGTATCCACCAGCACGTCCTCCTCTACATACACAAAGCACATATATCATACTTTCTTAAAACTTTGGATTTAAAAGAAAAACAAAATTTTAAATAAATAATGTTTCGATTCATTTGAAATACTTCACACCCCTTCACTAACACCGGGTTTGTTAGTGTTACATATGTTGCATTTTAACCGTTTTGCCCAGTTGATGTTAGCACACCTGGAGAAATAGTTTTCGAGTATTGAAAGTCAAACAAAAATGTTTATGTAGTTATAAAATATTGGAAAAATTATGTTAAACTATATGAAGCTAATGGCCACAATCAACTACAATCAGAAATTATGTTAAACATCTCACTCAGACATTTTATCTAACACCTGGCGGTTAATCAACATGGGTTACATTTCTACCAAATTTCACATGTTGGATACAAATAATTTCTCATCAAATCATTCACAACAACACAAAATCATCTTAGTCTTTCCAATTAACAACCAAAACTGAAATAAATTACCGTTTCTTTGAGACCCTCTCCAAATCCTGAAGAATATCAAGAAACTTATCCAACAACAAAGCTTATCGAATTAGGGTCGCAGACTCCGAGTGGATGCGGTCAGCCGGAGGTATCTGAAGGTTTTGAGTTTGAGGAACAGGAGGAGGATTTGTTGCATCAGCAAACTCCTTTGACGTATTTGCTATTGCCGAATCAGATTGGGTATTCACAAAGCTAAACAAACCTGTACCAGAAGATCGATCGATCGGTTAGATTTGATTATGATATTCATCTCATCGCCTCAAATTTAGGGTTCCATTAGGGATAGATGAAAGTGGAATTGTGATTCAGGCTTAACTTGCTTGGATGGAGATTTGAGTTGTGAAATCTAACCGAGCGATGGTTGAAAGTATGAATTAAATTCCTTCACGAACAAAGCTAGTTATTTCTTTGTCTGGATATGAGGGAGAGGTGTGGTTTGAATTTTGAATGTGGAGCCTGAATGATGCATCTTATATATGTGGAACCAGAATTTTGAATGTGATAGAGGTTTTGAATTTTGAATGTAGGACAGAGCCTTGAAATTTGTATGTGAGCAGAGGTTTGCCCTTTTGTATATGGGCAGAGCTTTGAAAGTATAGATGTGAGCCAGAGCTTTGAAAGTATAATGTGGGGCAGATGTTTGAAAATTAAAGTGATTTTATATATTATGACTTATGATGCAATAATGACATAAGAAAGAAATTGTTGAACAGCCTCTATGGCTGCCACCTCAGCTTTTCTTATGTCACTGCCTTTTCTTATTTTATAGAAAGTATAGATAGATTAGATTTATATATTAATAATATTATTAAAAGATTGAAGGAGAAGATGCCATGTAGTATTAATCGAAGTTATTTATTAATTTCAGATTATATAAGTAGAAAGATAAATGATATCTATATATTAGTTACTAGGTTATAACCCCGTGTATTACACGGGGTTGAACAAATAAATTTTATATACTAAATAATAAAATAGTATATCTTTAAAAACCTCATTTATTGTACGGGTTGAATAAATATAATTTTATATATTAAATAATAAAAAAATATATCTATAAGAACCATATTGTATGGGTTGAATAAATGTACTTTTATATACCAAATAAAAAAGTTATATCTTTAAAACCACGTATATTACGGGAGTTGAATAAATGTAATATTGTTTACCAAATAATAAAATAATACATCTTTAAAAAACCTCATTTGTTACACGGTTTGAATAAATGTAATTTTATATACAATAAATGTAATTTTATATACCAAATAATAAAAAAATTACATCTTTAAAAATATGCGCATTACACGGTTTGAATAAATGTAATTTTCTGTACTAAATAATAAAAAATATATATCCTTAAAAAACCCCGTGTATTGTACGAATTGAATAAATCTAGTTTTATATATCAAATAATAAAAAGTTATATTTTAAAAAAACCTCATGAATTACATGGGTCGAGTAAATGTAATTTTGTATAGTGAAAATAAAAATATTTAATATATTAATACAAAGTTTGGTTTTCGTGATAAAAATAGATTATTCTGTTGTTGCAAAATTTGTTAACGAAGTCTCAATAAATTTAACCCTTTAATTAAAACTCCGTAAATGTATAAATGATAAATAATATTAGTTAATTTTATTTTAAGTTTCGTAAAATCTATTTGATACCAAACTAAAAAAACCTTCAAATATAATTAATTCAAATAAATAATATTATAAATGAGATGGAGATTAAACTAAATAATAATTATCCATAAGATATTAAACTAGTAATATTTAGTAGGAGTGTTATATATAATATAAGATATTAAATTAAATAATATTTAGTAGAGGGTTATCTGTAATTAATTATAAGAGATTAAATTAAAATAATAATTATCTATAAGAGATGACCTAATATGATGACAAGTGTCCCTAAAGTGGTTTCTTTTATAGTACTAGCGGTAAGACCCGTATGCAAACACGGGTCGTTTCTTAGAAAACCATGCATAGCCCATATTAACAGAGAGTAAAAAAATAATTAGTACAGACTTATAAAATTGATATACACTAATGGTCAATAGGTTTATTCAACAGCAATTCTATTATGTTGATAGCAAACTACTGTTATCTATTAACTGTTAAAAACTTCTGTTGCTTTCCAACAGACTTTAATAAGAACTGTCATCCATTATCTCCAACAGAGCTTGCCAGATGGATAGATAGTAACTATCAGATGTTAGTCAACCCATGTTAAAAAGGTCAGTCAACAGAAACTACAAAGGTTAGTAAACAAATATTAACAGAAAATGTTATTAACAACATGTGTTAGAAAACCATGCATAACACGGGTGCAAACACGGGTCGTTTCTTAGAAAACCATGCATAGCCCATATTAACAGAGAGTAAAAAAATAATTAGTACAGACTTATAAAATTGATATACACTAATGGTCAATAGGTTTATTCAACAGCAATTCCATTATGTTGATAGCAAACTACTGTTATCTATTAACTGTTAAAAACTTCTGTTGCTTTCCAACAGACTTTAATAAGAACTGTCATCCATTATCTCCAACAGAGCTTGCCAGATGGATAGATAGTAACTATCAGATGTTAGTCAACCCATGTTAAAAAGGTCAGTCAACAGAAACTACAAAGGTTAGTAAACAAATATTAACAGAAAATGTTATTAACAACATGTGTTAGAAAACCATGCATAACACATATTGATAGAACATATACATATGTGTAGATATTGTACCAAAACATGTTATCTATTATAGCTAAAAGACATCTATTATAGCTAAAAGAAAACTATAGACATGCATCATCAGTTAATATATAAGATACATATGAGTATTTCCATTGTACTATCCACAAAAAAAAGCAGCACCCACCCATTGACAATGAAACTTGTTTATAGACATAACTACATATTGAACATGTCTAAGAAGCAAAATTAGTACCAGCAACGAACCAAATGTACAACCACAAACAATCATGACATGAAACTAAGAGGACTTTATCTTTGTCACGATATGCATAACTTTTTTTAACTTCAGCAATTGATTAGACTTGTGAAACTCTAACGAAAGTTCATCACCAAAATCAATATTGCAAGATCTCAGATAAGAAGACCATCCAACAACAGCATAGTTAAATCCAGTATTGGTCTTTTGAGATGTTGTAAACAGTTCATGGACTTCACACTTAAGATTCTGGATCTTGATAGGCTTAGGATTATCAGTATGCAGATCCAACGCAGAAGATACATATGATGGCAGTTGCTAAAAAACAGAAAATTGAACTGTGAATTTTATAAAATATTGATATATAACTGAAGTTATTGAAATAACGAAGCAACGCAACGACTGCAAAAGCTTACAAGTCTGTCTTCAGCATGTGTGGTGAAGTGTAAGACTGATTCTGAAGTGGATGATACTAAACGAACCTTTCGAACTTTACATGGTCTATCAACAGCTTTATTATCCTCTACAATTGTCTTGCCATGAAGTTTGCGCATCTTTTCCACCTAAGTAAATTAATTTAGAATATAACAACTCTAAATTCTTGAAATTTTATAACTTTCTTTATCAACACAAACTATCTTCTCAACTCAGCTTTGAAGTTTAAGACTCAATCATACAGAAGAATATCAATATGTTGAGACAATAATAAAATAGACAGTATAAAACTAATAAATACTTACATTAGATATAACACTTGAAGAGGCAGAAATGTCACGAACAGGAAAATCTTTAGACTGTAGTTGACGATCGTTAACATCATCAGCTTTTTTTACAGAATGATCTTCAGGCTACAACAAAATTTAAAAAAACCTTCTTATACTTATAATACAATAAAATATATGCGTAGAAAATTATAAATTAACAGCATTTTTAGCATCTGACTCATCAACCAAACACCCAATCTTTGAATCAAATAGCCCATCATCTGCAAACTATATTTATAAGAAGAATCATATATTAGAAACCATATTTTAAATCATAATATATAAATATTACATGTGTATATATACATTAAAAATATCCTCAAAACTCGCAAGCTGCTTAGAATTACCAACCGAAGCTCCAGCATCCTCATCATCCAAAGCAACTTCCCCGGAATCCAGAAGCTGTTTGTATTTAGCCTACAAAATGAGATTTCAAAAGTTATTAGCATAATATAATAAAAGTTACTTATCACCGTCATGTTATCAAACAATGTATTATATCATCAAAATTTTATACCGCAATCAATAAATCAAATCCATCATCTCAATAAACTGAATCATCCAAAACAACTACATCAGCCTTCTTGAAAGAAACCTCAGTTCTAGTCTCGGAATGGAAAACGGAAAGCTCAAATGTTTTAGATGCAATCATGGTGAAAACCAACCAAGATTCAACTGGTATGGGAACTTCTTCTATCAACTTTGACCATCCATCAGTAAATCCGCATCCATCAGTCCATCCTTTGATCATCACATTCCAAAACCTTTCACTAACATAGATAGTTGCCATCCCATACTCATAATTTTTACCATAGAATTGTTTCCAAAATTTGTCAGCAATTAACTATAGAATAAGCAAAGGAATATTTAGCGCAGACTTGCAAATTTGATATGAACTAATGAGCAACAGAAGTTACAACAGATTAGTCAACAAAAGTTAAAAATGAGAATTACTCAACAGGGTTAGTCAACAGTAGTTACAGTATTTACACACAACCTAACCACTGTTTGGCTATCAACTATTACATACCTCTGTTGCAATCCAACAGAGGTTTCGTAACAACTGTCATCCATTATGTCCAGCAGAGGTTGCAACGTGGACAAATCTTAAATATCAGATGTTAGTCAATCGAGGTTAAAAGACTTAGTCAATAGAAGTTAAAAAAGTTAGTCAACAGATGTTAAGATTATAAGGAAACAGACGTTAAAAGGGCAAATAGATGTTAGCAAGCTTTTGAGATAGCATAAAATATTTAGAGTAAGTAACGAAATAATATATCGTTACTTACAGTCATGCCAACTTCAGGGCTAATATTTGCTGAAATGTAAGAGTTCTCGTACACTTTTTCTTTAAAACATGAGACAACGAACGACAAACGTGCAATAGCTTTCACTAATACAACATCTTTCGTTTTCAAACAACAATCTCTAACAAACTTTGTCCATCCATCCATAAATATACAATGATCATCTCTCTTCTTTACTCGTACTAACCATGATTTTTCACCATCAAGTAACTCTACGATTCGCCCATACGGGACCTCATTGCCCCACAACAGAGTCTGAAAATCAAGTGGTATATTCTGCAACAGTAGTTAACAAACATCTTACATAAAAAATTAACGTAGAATCCTAATAGTAGCAAGAAAGTTAAAAAACATACCAAAAATATAATATCATCTTCATTAAGGAATTGTAAAAAGGATGGTGTTTGATTGGATAGATTCATATCTGCAAATAAACAATTTAAACTTGCAAGTTATTATAAAAATCAAGTGGTATATTCACACACTTAAGGTATTATAAAAACAAAGCATAAAACGAAAATCATCATCTCTCACAACAATTAAGCAAATGAGCATCAACCAAAAATTATATAGTTGATTTATCAATCGTAATGTAGAAGACAACATCACGAAGATGCATGCACAAATTGTGACAGAGAATGATATCAGCAACTTCATTTAAGTTAATGCAATACTTAATCAATAAAAATACACCGGATTACAACAACTATTATTTGCTTCAAGAGAGAATATGAAACGCCGTCAGTGACAAACACATACTCATAACATCAAATAATGATTAATCTAACATATATAATACAAACAATAAATTCAAAAAAAACAATACTTGATTTTATAGAGTGTAATCTATAATATACAATAGAACCTTACCGATTTTGATAAGAAAGTTATTTGAGAAAACTTCCGAATATTTTTTCTGGAGCTTATATTCAATAATGGAGATGAACAATATATTAAATGGAGTTAATACAGATGTTACATTTACACTGGTTGGTTGAAATTAAATTTTGTAAAATTTATACTTTACCCCCTTTTACATTAAAACATCGCAATTTTTAGACAACAATAACCACTGTTTGAATATAAATTTAAAATGGTAAATACGAAAAACTTATCTATTAATTTAATATATTTATATTTATGTAATTAAAAATAGTTTTTAAATCCCGATATTAAAGATTATTATAAGTTAAATAAATAAACAATTACAAGTTAATAGATAAATATCTTATTTTCAACAATCCCAATACAATCTCACCTCTTCTTCTCCGGTGAAAAAACTCTACAGTTTCTTCTTCCTCAGATTTGACGATCAGAAGTTTGAAGTTTTAGATCAGGTATTTTTTTTTTGTTTTCTTGTGTATTTTATAGGTATGCTTTAACATGTTCCTTTCAGTTTCCTCATTTCAAATTATATAAACATCAAAATCATAATCTACTGATGTTAAAATAGATAAACTTATATGAACTTATTTTCTTTATTTTATAATAAGATTTATATCAACCTATTTAGTTACATTTTGATTCATTTCATTTAAGTACACAGTGTTAGATTCATATTCTTGGTTGTAGGGACCATATTGAAATACACAACATATAAGTTTGATCCTACAGAGTGTTGGATATTTTTTATACCTTAAATAGAATGCTTTTCAGATACAATTGATTTTATATTTTAGTATTTAACTGTTATTGTATTTTTTACTTTCAGATGGATTTTATGATAATTATCAACGTCTCTCAATTGTCAGACCTAAATGAGGGATTGGTAAGCTATATTCTTAGAACAAATTAGCTCAAATCACAATTGTATGCTAAAAACTGTATTTATAAAATTAAAGATATATTAAATGTTGTGTATTTTATATACATAGGTACTTCCGAAGATAATGGCTAACCAATTACCAAGAAAGTGTGAAGTGATAAAGTTGGTTGATTATACGGGTTTTAAGTATAAGATTGCAGTACAGAGCATCGGTCATAAAAGTAAGAGGATAAACGGGCCAGAATGGACCCGGTTTGTTGAAACTTATAGAAACAACAAAATAGACAAGCTGTGTTTAAAAAAAATTAAAGGAAGCAAAAATTGAGTTAAATAATTTGAACAATGAGGGATTGGAGATTAGAAAAGATGGCTCGAACAGAGATTATGTTAATGGATGCTTGATACAGGCTGAAGAAGAAACATACTGCATACAGGTTAAAAACTGCAACTTATTTTTATATATTACCAATGTATCTTTTGGACTGTTAGAAAAACTTTTAATTTATATTTTGTATCCTATATAAAATCTAATATGACATTTCTAAAATATATGAAATTATAGCATTTACCACACGATTTGCTGAAGCTGTTGTCGCAAAGGAGATTAAAAATTGATAACTTGGTTGCCAAAGTACATGGACCAAATCAGAGTAGTAAAGTTGATGTGCATTATGTTTTCTCTCCTGAAAACAAAATGGGATTAGCTGCTGGTTTTATGGGACCAGGATGGACAACTTATTGCTTCGAAAATGACATTGAGGAAAGCTGCCAACTACTGTTTCAATGGATGGGAAGTACTCCTGAAGACGACTTTAACTTCACTGTGAGGTTTTTAACAAAGACGGGATTGCACTTCACGGGGAGACAAAACATCACTGCAGTCGTACCAATCACCAACATCGCAAAAGGCGTCCACATTATTAAAAACAGTTTGAATACCATGTTTTAGAGACACACATCTTGGTATTTACATATCTACTTTTAATATGGTTGATTTTACTTATAATCTTGGATCTATCTGTTATTACTTAAAGTATATGTTGTTTTGAACGACTAACTAAAGAAAGAATTTTCCTTTACAGGCAATACCGAGGAACTTTGTTCGAGAACACAAGCTAAATGATTACCGTAGAGCTGTGCTGTCATTTGGTCATGTGAAGTTTTTGGTGCAGCTGGTTGTTAGGAGAGATCCTAGAAGACCTGACGACAACAACCATCTAGTGATGCATACAGACTGGCAACGTATCATGGATCAAACGGGAATATATGTGGGGAAAAGGCCGAGGTTTGAGATAGTCGAAGAAAAAAGTGTAGGAGGAGAAAAAAAATACACTTTGAAGTTTGTTGACATGATCTTTGAACACCTTTTCAGCCGTGTATAATTTATGTTTTAGTTGACATGTTTGATGGACAAATTTCTTGTTTGGAAACTAACTTAAGAATGAAGTTATGTAGTCTTAGTATATATTTTCAAAACTTTGTGGTTTTACCTCTGCTGATGAAGCAAAATGTATGATGAACCTAAGTTCTGCTGTACATGACCAGATATTACACAATTCAACAGAAGATTTATAATATAAGATCTTTAACAGATGATGATCAACAGCTCACAAGGTCTGTTGAAGCACGCTATAACAGTGCTTACCCTTTAACAGATCTTTAACAGTGCTTAGGGGTTAACAGATGTTAGCACGCTATAACAGTGCTTAGCCTTTAACAGATGTTAATGTATCTCAAACCCCAACAGTTTTCCGACTAACCAATTGATTAAATTTTCATTCATCAATCTAACAATAATATACAACCATACTACTTATCCAGTACATCAATAGCCAAACAAACTCTGCAGATAAACCAAAAGGTCTGTTAAGACAAAGACTGCTGAAGCAAAGGTCTGCTAAACAGAACCTCTGCTGATGAAGTAAAATGTATCATGAACCTAAGTCCTGCTGTTCACCAACAGATATTACACAATTCAAAAGAAGATCTAAAATATAAGATCTTTAACAGATGATGATCAACAGCTCATAAGGTCTGTTGAAGCACGCTATAACAATGCTAAGCCTTTAACAGATCTTTAACAGTGCTTAGGGGTTAACAGATGTTAGTGATGTGTGTAAAATGCAACATATAAATTACATCAATTAAGGCATAAAACTAACCCTTTTTAAGTACTAATATTGGAAAAAGAGTGTTTTTGTCTTCCTTTTGTATTTTCAGGATTAAATGAGCTCAAAAACACAAAAGAAGCAAAAAGACAGCTAATTCCAACATAAATACAAGGAAAGGAACATTAGTGGACTGCCCGACCCCTCAACGGCACCTTCCAAAGCAAAATAGAGAAGACAGAAGGCTGAACACGCCCCGTGCTCAGCCAGCACGGGGCTGTGCCCAAGAAGCAGCAGAAAAGACAAACCTATAGAAGCTTCTATTGCTCACCACGGGCCGTGCCCAGCGGACACAGGGGCGTGTCGAAAGTACAGCAGGCGCATTTATTGTAATTGCGAATTACAATTAATGAGGAGAGAGAGTGTCAGACAGGCACGGGGCCGTGCCCAGCGGACACGGGGCCGTGCCCAGCTCTCTGTTCAGCCTATAAATAGGAGTGCTTAGATTCATTTCAACTCATCCCTTGGCACACCACCTCTCTCACACTTCATCCACCACCCACCACCATCACAACACCATCATCCACCACCATCATCCATTGTCCATCTTAGAGTGTGTGAGTCGTCTCGGGATCCAAGATTGATCGTAAGAGTTCTTGACAATCAAGGCCATGTTTGCCTAAGTCTCTTACATCACTTGGTGAATACAAAGTGTCTAGTATAATACTTTTTATTTCTAATCTTTTGCACTTTTTATTTGGTTTTGTATTAATGACTTTAGTAACTAGTTACTTATGTTGAAGGTGATCTTTCCTTATCGTTTGTCCGTGGTGTCTTGGCATTATTTTACTGTCTATATAAAATAAAGGATTTTCACCATTCTTATCTCCACGGTCTATATGGAGGTATGTTGGCTACCTGGTCGGGGGTTAAGGGAACGGTTTGGTAAAGGTCTTGCCATTGTTCAGCGTTTAGAGGTCCTGCAATGGACCTGGGTCAAATTTAGTAGGACCTCCTTCAATACTTCACGGTATTGGATGGCGGGGGTCCAAACTCTTTGATCCCCTCATAAGTTAACTACTATTAATACTATAACCCGGCTATTTAGGACTGTATCCCTGCTCTACTTAGCCGAGGGTAACGTCACCGCCAAAAGCGGGGCCTACCACAATACTGCATTAATAACTTAATTCATTATCTTCCAATAATCCACCCTTTTAGGATTGTATCCTTGCTGACTCAAACTACTGGGGTGAGGGTAACGTCACCTTCAAAAGAGGGGCCTACTACAATAACTAAGATAATCTCTTAATTATGTGCAAAAGTGCGGAAATAATCAAAGGTTATACTAGATACGAGTCGGAACCAAGTGATTCATCTTGTCTATCTGTTTTTATTTTTATTTTTATTTTCAGCATTTTAGTTAGTTTTTATTTTTCTTAGCTTAAAACATTTTTCTAAACTTTTTATTTTGATTAGACGTTGAGGATAAACCGGTACTAAAAGCTCTTGTGTCCTTGGACGACCTCGGTATCTTACCAACACTATACTACACTCAACGATGGGTGCACTTGCCCATATGTGTGTTTAGTGTTAGTGAAATATCGTGTTTTATAAATTTAAAACTTGGCTAAAATAAGTGTTAAAAAGGGCTTAAAATATACACCTAATATATATAACACTTTATCGCACATCAAGTTTTTGGCGCCGTTGCCGGGGACACAAGGATTTTAAGAAAGTTAGGAATCAACGGCCTAATCATTTTTTCTTTTTCTTTTTAATTTTTTAGGATTTTTCTTAGTTTTTCAGCTTCTGCAGAGCTCAGCACGGGCCGTGCCCGCTGAACACGCCCCCGTGCTCAATCATTGGAACTGGCAATCCTGTTTTACGTCAGACAGTAAGCTGAACACGGGGCCGTGCCCACTCAACACGCCCCCGTGCCCAAAGTTTCAGTTACTGAAAACAGAACCGTAAGATCCCGGCGGTTGGTAATTTCTGACATAAACATGAGTGATAGTAGTTGTTTTTACTTTCGGCACTCTTATGGTACGTGGTGTCAATCATGTGGTGGCAAACATGAAGAAGTAAAATGCTACTTTCTAAATTATAGGCCCCACTACATGGACCCACCGACTTCTTACAACCTTAAGAGGGGCGAAAGTAAAAATAAGCACTATTTCTCCCTCGAATGCGCCCAGCCAGATATTCTAGGGGAAATGCTCCTTGATGAGTTATTTCAACTAGAAAAGCTAATTCTGAATTGGTTAAAAGAGCTTAGGAAGGATTTTATTAATCCACCCCAAGACGATAACCATGAAGAAATGTTGGAACCGCATTCCGACAACCTCGTTGCTCCCGAAAATACATTCGTTCCTAGCAAAGACTTGGACGATAGTCGTCCCTGTGTCGATTGTGCCGTGAAGGACTCTCCATCGACTTCGTTCGGTGCATACATAGACCTGAGCGATTCGGCATACACCTTCTTTAACAAGAGCCCGGGAAAGGGTTGGACTTGTCCACCTAGAATGAAAATAGGAATTACCCTCACCGACAACCTCTTGCGTTCTCGCCTTAGTCTAGGACAATTAAGGTATCTTAGGCACTTTGGGGTTGTTCCAACCAGTAAGGAACCACCCGATTTCGACGAGATCTTTGAAGTAGCAAAACTCCATAAAACAGCCTCCAGACACGGGGCCGTGTCCAGGTCAACACGCCCCCGTGCTCACCAAAGATTCTCTGCTGATTTGGTCAGAATACGGACAAAATGTGTCAGGATTTCCTCTGAACACGGGGTCGTGTCCAGTCAACACGGGGTCGTGCCCAGTGCGCTGTCGTTTTCTTTAAATGCAGCCTGATTCCTGCTCATTTTGACCACTTCAATTGACAGAGATCCCTGGGATTTTCACTCATACCATCCTAGGTAAGTGCTAAAAGAAGGTTCCAAAGGACCCTCTTGTCCCTTCCACTTTTATTCATTTCCTCCTCTTTCAAAATTTTTCAAAATTTCCTCCATGGAAGCTTGGAAATCCCTTGATTCCAACCCTCTATGTGAAGTTTGTAAGATTATTTGCTAAAGATTCTTGTTTAAAGTTAGTTTTATAACTTTGTTTTAAATTATCTGAGCTTAAAACCCAGATAAAAATCATGAAAATAATTTAAAACTCCAAGATTCTTTAGCCAAAAATCCTGCAGACAAATGGACACGGGGCCGTGCTCAACGAGCACGGGGCCGTGTCAAGGGCTCTGTTTTGTAAAAATTTAGCTTTCTTCGGTTTCCTTCACAGAAAATGGCAAGCAGAACAAGCGGATCATCTTCAAGAAGTAACCGACAAGGGAGGAGATCTTCAACAGCAGAAGACTCTCTTGTAAACTATGTTTACGCTCTAAGGGAGGCTATTGATGAAATGACGGGAGTGGAGGAAGCATTGGTCGATCGTATCAACCATCTTACAGTGGGGCTGGAGGGCTGTCTCCATGAAGTAAACCTCTTGCACCAGAGGTTGAACCTTCTCGCCTCCCCGCCTTTGGTACCTATAATAACCCAAAGGGCGTGGAACATGGTACCCGAAGTTGTCATTCCAGCCGAATGGTACGCCATGCACCAAGAGCATCCGCGAAGAGTGGTGCAAGGAGTCCCGGTAAATGTTCCTCCTCAGCCACCAGTTGCGGAAGAAAATGAAGCCGCATTCTTTCTTCCTAGGGAGATCGAAGAATGGCTTTAAACAACATTTAAGGAAGAAATCCTTCGGCTAAAAGTCCTACTATATCGGGAAACTATTCTCGAAATTTTCTTAGAATAGTAGAACTCTCTATGATAACCTCGTGTACCTCCTGACCTATTTAGTTAAGTTTTTTTTATTTTCTAAGTTTAATTTTAGGACTATGTAAGTTCTCTCTATGATGAAATGAAATGATGGTTTTAAGGTTTGGATGGTTTGTAATGAATAAAACACACTCATGGTGATAAAGGATGAAAAGGGGAACGAGAAAAATGAACTCATGCACAAGAACAAGGCAACCCGACAATTCTCTCCAGTCCAGAAGGTTCAACACGGGCCGTGCCCAACCAACACGGCCCCGTGCTGAACCACCTGAAGAAAAACGCCCAGTTCAGGTAACTGGACACGGACCGTGTTCACCCAACACGCCCCCGTGTCCAGACTTCTGTTTCTCTTATTTTAATTTTGTTACTGGCACTTGAACACGGGGCCGTGCCCGGATAACACGGGGCCGTGTTCAGCGCCCAGTAACAGAAAATTTTTGCTTTTTAAACACTATTTTGCACATCTAATCAACCTAAAAATTTATTTTTGGGACACATTGAGGACAATGTGTAATTTAAGTGTGGGGGGATGCTAAAACCTTGAATTTTGCAAGTCCTAAATACAAGCCTTACACAAAACTCTATTGGAACCGCTAATCACCCCAATTTTTTTCAAAAAATTCATTTTTTTACTTGTCTAGTTTAACTCGGGAAATTCAAGTTCTCAAAAAGGTTATATTTTTACAAATTTACAACCGATAGCGTAGTGATAAAAAGAAACAACATAAGAAAATTATGAAAAGGCATGGCAAACTTATTTAAAATTTGATTATATATACTTGATCACATAAAAAACCCATTCCCACAAAAGTGAGTTTTTAGCCTTTATTGAGCATACAATTACATATCATTAAACTAAATGCTCATTTTTCGTTTCTTGTGTGAATAGCCGCTTGGTTCTTACGACTCTAGAACTTGCCATGACGATACATTCCCGGTCCTTATCAACTTAAACCCGAGTAAGTAAATGATGGAGGCATTAGGACTTACCCTTTTTATTTCTACACCATTATTTTTCTTTTTCTTTTACCACCTACCCAAAAATCCCCCTAGTTAACCCCTTTGAGCCTAAACCTTTTCATTTCATCACCCAAACCAAAAACCCTTTTACCCACCAAAACCTTTTTTATTTTTAACCCTTTGTTTTAGTAAACAAGTTCGGTTTTTCGTAAAAAAAAAAAAAAAAAAAAAAAAAAAAAAAAAAGTTGTTGATGATGAAGCAAAAAGAAAATAAACAAACAAGTTCATCAAAAATAACTTTGTTTGAATAAAAGCTTCATCAAAATAAAGATAGAAAGTCTTACGAAAACCGACACTTGTTACGCTTTTCGCCATTTTTCTACTAACCACTAACCACTATCCCAACCACCTACCTTTAACCCAAGCCTAACCCTTAACCCATAAAGCCCTCTTGATATTTACAACGGTATAAAAGTTAAAAAGGAGGAGGATTGATTGCTTGGCAAGCCTATGGTAGGAATAAGTTCCATGCCGCTCTCGAGTGATTTACTAAAAATACACTTTCGGCCGAGTGTAAGTGATTTCTCCCGTGAGGTATGTGAACTTGTATATAAATAGAATTTTAAAAAGGCATGTTATGCCCAAATAAGTAATTTCTCTTATGAAACGTTCTAAATAAATCATTTCGAATAGGATTGTAAATAAATAAAAATAAAACCCAAAAAGATCTTGGACATCCCGACACTCTACGACAAGCCCAAAACCTTCTCTTCTACCTATTCCATTTGGGAGTGTAAGCCACATATTAAAGAGTTTTGCTTGAGGACAAGCAAAAGTTCAAGTGTGGGGGTATTTGATGTGTGTAAAATGCAACATATAAATTACATCAATTAAGGCATAAAACTAACCCTTTTTAAGTACTAATATTGGAAACAGAGTGTTTTTGTCTTCCTTTTGTATTTTCAGGATTAAATGAGCTCAAAAACACAAAAGAAGCAAAAAGACAGCTAATTCCAACATAAATACAAGGAAACGAACATTAGTGGACTGCCCGACCCCTCAACGGCACCTTCCAAAGCAAAATAGAGAAGACAGAAGGCTGAACACGCCCCGTGCTCAGCCAGCACGGGGCCGTGCCCAAGAAGCAGCAGAAAAGACAAACCTATAGAAGCTTCTATTGCCCACCACGGGCCGTGCCCAGCGGACACGGGGGCGTGTCGAAAGTACAGCAGGCGCATTTATTGTAATTGCGAATTACAATTAATGAGGAGAGAGAGTGTCAGACAGGCACGGGGCCGTGCCCAGCGGACACGGGGCCGTGCCCAGCTCTCTGTTCAGCCTATAAATAGGAGTGCTTGGATTCATTTCAACTCATCCCTTGGCACACCACCTCTCTCACACTTCATCCACCACCCACCACCATCACAACACCATCATCCACCACCATCATCCATTGTCCATCGTAGAGTGTGTGAGTCGTCTCGGGATCCAAGATTGATCGTAAGAGTTCTTGACAATCAAGGCCATGTTTTCCTAAGTCTCTTACATCACTTGGTGAAGACAAAGTGTCTAGTATAATACTTTTTATTTCTAATCTTTTGCACTTTTTATTTGGTTTTGTATTAATGACTTTAGTAACTAGTTACTTATGTTGAATGTGATCTTTCCTTATCGTTTGTCCGTGGTGTCTTGGCATTATTTTACTGTCTATATAAAATAAAGGATTTTCACCATTCATATCTCCACGGTCTATATGGAGGTATGTTGGCTACCTGGTCGGGGGTTAAGGGAACGGTTTGGTAAAGGTCTTGCCATTGTTCAGCGTTTAGAGGTCCTGCAATGGACCTGGGTCAAATTTAGTAGGACCTCCTTCAATACTTCACGGTATTGGATGGCGGGGGTCCAAACTCTTTGATCCCCTCATAAGTTAACTACTATTAATACTATAACCCGGCTATTTAGGACTGTATCCCTGCTAACTCAGACTACTTAGCCGAGGGTAACGTCACCGCCAAAAGCAGGGCCTACCACAATACTGCATTAATAACTTAATTCATTATCTTCCAATAATCCACCCTTTTAGGATTGTATCCTTGCTGACTCAAACTACTGGGGTGAGGGTAACGTCACCTTCAAAAGAGGGGCCTACTACAATAACTAAGATAATCTCTTAATTATGTGCAAAAGTGCGGAAATAATCAAAGGTTATACTAGATACGAGTCGGAACCAAGTGATTCATCTTGTCTATCTGTTTTTATTTTTATTTTTATTTTCAGCATTTTAGTTAGTTTTTATTTTTCTTAGCTTAAAACATTTTTCTAAACTTTTTATTTTGATTAGACGTTGAGGATAAACCGGTACTAAAAGCTCTTGTGTCCTTGGACGACCTCGGTATCTTACCAACACTATACTACACTCAACGATGGGTGCACTTGCCCATATGTGTGTTTAGTGTTAGTGAAATATCGTGTTTTATAAATTTAAAACTTGGCTAAAATAAGTGTTAAAAAGGGCTTAAAATATACACCTAATATATATAACACTTTATCGCACATCATTAGCACACTATAACAGTGCTTAGCCTCTAACAGATGTTAATGTATCTCAGACCCCAACAGTTTTTCGACTAACCAATAGATTAAATTTTCATTCATCAATCTAACAATAATATACAACCTTACTACTTATCCAGTACATCAATAGCCAAACAAACTCTGCTGATAAACCAAAAGGTCTGTTAAGACAAAGACTGCAGAAGCAAAGATCTGCTAAAGAGAACCTCTGCTGATGAAGTAAAATGTATGATGAACCTAAGTCCTGCTGTTCACCAACAAATATTACACAATTCAACAGAAGATCTATAATATAAGATCTTTAACAGATGATGATCAACAGCTCAAAAGGTCTGTTGAAGCACGCTATAACAGTGCTTACCCTTTAACAGATCTTTGCCAACACTTCGGGGTTAACAGATGTTTGCACGCTATAACAATGCTTAGCCTCTAACAGATTTTAATGTATCTCAGACCCCAACAGTTTTCCGACTAACCAATTCATTAAATTTTCATTCTTCAATTCATCAATCTAACAATAATATACAACCTTACTACTTATCCAGTCCATGAATAGCCAAACAAACTCTGCTGATGAACCAAAAGGTCTGTTAAGACAAACACTGCTGAAGCAAAGGTCTGCTAAAGAGAACCTCTGCTGATGAAGTAAAATGTATGATGAACCTAAGTCCTGCTGTTCACCAACATATATTACACAATTCAACAGAAGTCTATAATATAAGATCTTTAACAGATGATGATCAACAGCTCATAAGGTCTGTTGAAGCACGATATAATAGTGCTTAGCCTTTAACAGATCTTTTAACAGTGCTTAGGGGTTAACAGATGTTTGCACACTATAACAGTGCTTAGCCTCTTACAGATGTTAATGTATCTCGAACCCCAACAGTTTTCCGACTAACCAATTGATTAAATTTTCATTCATCAATCTAACAATAATATACAACCCTACTACTTATTCAGTCCATCAATATCACCAAAAATGTATATAATGTATAATAACAATATTATATTATATAACAAAAAAAGGTTAACGTTACTTGATATTCAAACCGTAGACATTACATATCATTTTCATCATCGTAGCCCTTACAAACCAAACTTTTAACCACAGTTTGTTAAAACAACAGTTAATAGACATAAATAAAAACCACAAGGATTCTTAAAAAATAAGTGGTTTCTACTTATCTCTCATAAGAATTGTTTTTTCATAAGCATCTAATTGTTAACATTAGTCAGCTTCTTCCGGGTTCTTCTCACATTAGTGGATAGCTCACCAACGTTGACAACATCAGCATGTCGACCCATCCGCTTTCCATTGGGACTTGATCCAGAATCCTTTTCAACTTCAACGACTGAACAGTCGGCCGTAACAGAGACAACATCCTTGCAACATATCACAAAACAACTATTGATCTCATTTAATAAAATAATGAACTCTTTTTAAATGTACTAAACATACTTTAAAAATGAATACTCACCCTTGAAGTTCGCTCAGCAGACACCTGGGAAGAGTCTGAAAGGTTAACGTCTTTAATGTCAGCTACCTCTTGAGTAACCTAAAGAATCATAATATATGATATCATATAAAAAAGTACAGAATGTAGTGTTTAAAACTCAAAAGAAAAATAAAAATCTTGAAAGAGTAATTTTATATGCTACCTCATCAGTATTTTCATCACCAATACCATCTCCACCAACCAACTCAGCAATTATTACTGGATCATCACATGTTTTTTGCACAGTATAAACACGATAGTCATTTTTAAGATTGAACTCTGAAACATCAATCTTAAAAGTAGCCTTCTTATTAACCAATCGAAATAGCTTATGAGGGAATCCAGTATCATTGGCCTTAACCTGCCTCTCTCTTATGTCACTCGCCGCTAATCCAAGAAGCTTCTGAACATCTCTATCAAACATAACAAAAGAAACACTACCAGTCTCATCCTGCACCCGCACTTGCACCTTGAACCTGAAATATACACAACTAACTAAGTAAACTGCAAAACTATATTCAAATATCAGTCTTAGAATGTTACTTATTTAAATATAACACTAAATAATCATCATTACTTACTTTGTCGTGATCGATGTACATTCAGTATGACATCTGATACAAGCCAAAGAAATCGCAGGCAATTAAAGAATATCATCTGAAACATTTTCAACATTCTGCAAGTATTCACTTTTACCCATCACCTTCTTGAAACACTTACGACAGCCAGCACAAAACCAACCATACTCTTCTTGCACAATCTTAATTATCGCAACCACAACACAAGACATTTCCTGTAAAAACACAACACACTTCCTGTAAAAACACGCAGGTGACAAACTGTCACACCCCGTCTTTCCACTTATTACCGGTAGGCCCGGTGGGGAGTATCGTGACGTAGTTGATATCATCATAGTCAAACAACACAACATTTAAATGCACAGTGGAAGCAAAAGATAAATTATATTACAATCCGAATATAACGTAATATCAGAGTATTACAACAGAAAGTAAAGGATCCACAGGCGGATCTTAAAACATAAACATTGTTCAACAAACTTTGGACGCCTAGAACTTGCAAGATTCCTTTTTAACGCCCTGAGCTTCCAGCCAATTACGTTCAGTACCTGTCACTTAACCTTTTTGGAAAATACGTCAGTTTACACGGGTAAATACACTCAACCGACTCATTTTGAAAAGGTTTAATAAAAATTGATTTGAATGCACGTAGCACAAACTCTTTATAACTTGGGACAATTATATTTATAATCTTGTATACAGATTTACATGTTCGTTATACATTCAGGGCCCGATGTAGAAACCGAGTCAGATTAACAAACACGCCACAAGTATAGGCCCACAAGAGAGTGAGATACCGTTATTCCTTAAACAACTGTCAGGTGTATGCCTACACCCCGTGTATAAGGCGTGGCCATTTTATAACACAATGATGTCAAGGATATCCGGGACATGGTCATTAACCCCTAAAGGTCTTTATTTCAAACAATACAGATTAAACCGGGTTACCTCAATAATTTAGCCATAATAAGATTAAATATTCAATACCCGACCAAGCGGTATTATTATAATACCGTATCCCAAGCCCGTATAGGGAAAATAAGTTAAGAGTATTTACCTGAGCTAGCTCCTGCCTTAAATAGTAAGAATTTAATAACTCAGCCGTATTCACTTAAGTAAGCGTAGGTACCATTTACCGGAAGGCTCTAGTCTGGAATGATGGTATAAATAACCAATTAGAATGCTAACGGGTCTTTAAGTAAGCCTAAGCTTAGACCGGTTAGTCTTACAGAAAGATACGGTTCAAACGCATGATAAGGCGAAGACCAGTATAGAATGTGTTTTAGACCCGACAAGTTTGAAGACTTGTATAATATGAGTAATCTAAACACACTCTGGATTTTGAGATAAAAACGATATGGTTTGACCCGTTTCGGCTAATATATGTAAACTAGTTACATAAGCCAATCCGAACGCGAAAAGTGCGTAACGAGTAACCATAAGAGTCATATACAAGTTTCCTAAGTTAACATGCATTAAATATGTTGTGATATCAGTAAGGTATCTTCTATTATGCCCAAAACGGATTTAATCATAAATTACGCCCCGTAGGGGTATTTTGGTCATTTAAAAGGTTATAAAAGAGTTTAAATATAAATCTGAGTTTCGGGTCTGATGTAATCAGTAAAAATACTTAATTTACTAGGTTATATCAGTAGGGTATCAAACCTTATGTGTACAAAATAATTTTAATACTTACTATGCGTTAAAAATGCCTAAAAAGGCGATTTGGAGCCATTTCCGGGTTTTCAAAGGAAAGCTGATATTTTTATAATTCCAGAAGGCTCAAAATACTTTATTTATTATATTAGATCAGTATAAAAAGGTTTGGGGTCAAAAGGATTTGTAAAACTCATTTTATGGCTTAAAAGGGCAAAACCGGCATTAACCGAATCATACTTAGAACTCTAAGTTATGCTCAGCCTAAAATAAATAAAAATCTCCAAAAATCCTAAAATATTATTTTATATCAGTGGGTAAAAAGATTGGTATCAAAAAGTGGGTTTAAATAGGCTACACGCAAATTACGCCGTTTAATTAACATAAAGCTTTCAAATTACGCTAATGAGCATAACTCTTAATCTAGACCTCAAACTGATGTCAAACTTTAGGTGCAAGTTTATAAATCAGTAACTAAGGTTTCTACTCTTTCACTTTTTCAAAAATCACGTTTTATAGTTAAAGGGCATAATAGTCAACATTTAAGCATTAATTGGAGACATGCATATGAATCGGATAACTAATTACCAAGTTATATTAATGATAAAACAGGTTGCATAGCCTTTACATTGCAAATTATGAATTTATTTGAAAATAGGCTTCCTGTTGACTTTTTATAATCAAGTTTGACTCGACAATTGACCTAGTTAGAGTGGGAATCAGAGGGTGCCCTTTTAAGGGTTTATTGCCCACATAATTACCAACTCATAGGTACTTTCAATTTGAATTTTGACTGAAGGGATTAAGATTAATGACGAAGTCAAATCTTAATTACGACGGTTTGACTTTACGCTAATTAACTAAGCAAAACTGAATTAAAGGAGGTTAAGCATACTTACAATAGTCCTAAGCACGACTAATGATCACTAGGAATGATCCTTGAGCTCCAGGAACCTCCAAGAAGTGAGTTGTGAACTTCCAAGTGAATGAGCAAATGAAGAACCCAAGATCATGGCCTTTATATAGGTTTCTTGGATCAATTTGATCATGCCAAACAACTCTATAGATGTTATGGGATCAGTACAAGTGTCCCTAGGCCCCTTAAAACCATCAAACAAGCTCCATGTATTGAAAACAACCTTCTTAAGTCGGTTAAACCGGCTGTACAGGCAGCTGTGATGAATTTCTGATACTGGCACTCTGACGCAGGCCGCGTAAGTCCACAAGGGACTTTTACGCGGGCCGCCTGGCCTGTCAGAACCTGCCAAACAAGTTTGAACTTTGCACTTTTGGTCCCTGGTCCTTTGTTACGTGGTTTTTAGTCCTATTTTTGCTATTTCAGCCCTCTAACCTTATTTTTAAGGACTTTAGGACTTATACAAACTTGGTTAAGTCCTTGGTTGTCTTTGTAATCACCCGAAAAGTCATAATTTCCAACGTAGACGCTTTTAACCCTTCGTATACGGATTTGATCATAACTTTCTCATATGATGACGAAACTTTATGAAATTTTTATCACATATTCTAGTGAGTATATTTTATTGTTACAAAGCTTCGGGTTTGCTAATAGGTCACTCAGAGGTATACTTTAAACATGTTGACACATTTAACCCCTGTAGTTTGTAATTCCTCACTTTCTTTCATTTTCAGCTTCGTATGATCCATGATTTATTCGTTTGAAGGTATAAACATCTTGTAGGGATATTTTAGAATATATTTATCCATTGTTGACACTTTGAGCCTTTATACTCACATACTTTCCATGTTTGTTAACTTTAGTCCCTCTATAGTATACTTTCACACGTTCAAGCTTGTGACACGTGTCAATACATTATAGGGCGTGAATTTTCGAGGTGTTACACAAACCAAACAAATAACCAAACTATATACAAAGATGTGAAACCTTTTCTATCTCGTTAATCTCATCAACATGTTTCTTCACACCTTCAGTTACAAATTCTTTATGTAATGGAAAAACACTCTGAGATGATAGTATCGTTTGAGAAGTAGAACCACTCCCTTGTCCAAACTTCAGTATATGCCTTTTGAATACCCCAAATGATTAGAATATACAAATCAGATGAAACCAAGTATTTGACTTGAACATCTATATACAATAGAAATTACATTGAAAAATTACCTCCTCCTTAGCTCATCAATTTCTTCATTCAGAAAAATTCGTGTTGCAAACTTATCACTTTGAACAGTATATTCACCTACATGGAAAAGTATATAGATATTTAATGTATACCTGTTTTTATATTGCCAGAAATAAACAGTATAGTTATGATTTGTAGAAAATTTTTACAAAAATACCTTTCCATTCCTTACACTTTCCATGCTGTATAACAGCCATCACATGCTCATGAGGTGGGATTTTAGAAATGAAATCCTTAATCTGCAGAGCATAATCATTCCACACAGTACACCGCAAAACCTTACCCCTACATGAAAAGAATATTCATATCAAAACAACATTGAATGAATAAAAACAGAAAATCAACCAGGAATGCTATAACATTTATTAAAGTAGCAAATGAGCCATAAATTAACTACCATATTCACTAAGAATATACTGTAGACCTCATTTATTACCATTATTCAGCATTACATACAAACACTATAAATCTCATTTATTACCATACCATGATCCCACATTAAATACAAACATTCTTCATCTTATTTATTAACATCATTAAATACATTTAATGTTCAGTACATGACTGAACATATAAACAACAACTTACTCCAAATCTTCAATCTCGAAATTCATCTTCTTAGTCTCCTTTGGAGGTCGATCAAAGATTTCAAGATCTCAACAACAAATCACAGATCCAGCAATATCTATATGATCACATTATACAAGAATATTGTCACACCCCAATATTTCCACATATTACCGGTGGGCCCGGCGGGGAGTATCGTGACGTAGTTGATATCATCATTGCCAATATACACAATATAATAGCATAGCGGAAGGCTTGGTGAATAAACTATTACAAACCTAATGTCTGAGTGTCCGAGTGAAAGAATATACATACTGGAATGTAATAAGATCCACAGGCTGATCATAAATAATTACAAAGAAACAAAATAACAGACTTCAGGTATCTATGGATTTGCAAGATCCTCTTATGACACCTAATAGCTCCAGCCTATTACGAGAGGTACCTGTCAATCAGTCTGTAAGAAAATACGTCAATTTACACTGATAAATACAATTAACTGACTCTTTTGAAAACATTTATAAAAATTGATTTAGGTGCACAAGGCACAAATCATTTATCACTTGGGATAATTATTTAAAGATAATCTTGTATACAGATTTACATGTTTGTCCTACAATTGGGGCAGTTTGGAAGCCGATCATGATTAACCGACTCACTACTTATAGAACCAATAAAGGAGTTATCCCCAACATGTGGGTTTATATTTTAGCATTTGCATCTGTCATGTGTATGCCTACACCCCGTGCATAGGTCGTGGCCATTTTCAAACGAAATGAGCCGAGGATATCCAGGACACGGTCAAATTAACCCCCAATGTTTATGTTATCAAACAAGACAGATTAAAACAGGTTATGTAAATTTATTAATCACAATCCGATTAAATGATTTCATACCCGACCAAGTGGTATTATTATAATACCATATCCCAAGCCCGTATAAGGGAAAATAAGTTAAAAGTATTTACCTGAGCTTAAAGTGAAGATAACTCAGCCGTAATTCTTAAAGCTTTATGATGGTACCTTCTACTGGATGCTACTTAATCTGTGTAGAAGGTTTAATAACCTATTAGGATGCTAACAGGTCTTTAGTTAAGTCAAAGACTTAGACCGGCTAGCTAGAAAGAAACCTTACGGTCCTAAACGTTAGATTAAACGGAGACCATAATAGAATATGATTTAGACCCGTCAAGTTTGGATACTTGTATAATATGGGAAAACTAAACACATTCTGAAATTTGAGGATTTAATTATAAGGTTGAACCCGTTTCGGCTATTTTATGTAAACTAGTCACATAAACCGATCCGAACGCATAAACGCGTAACGGGTAACCAAATGAATTATATACAGGTCTTAATTTTTATTATGCTTAAAATATGTTAGTACATCAGTAAGATGTTAACATATATGCCCAAAAAGTATTTTAAACCAAGCTAAGTCCCAAAAGGGCATTTTGGTAATTTTAATGCTTATAAAAGAGATTTTATAACAAACTGAAGCTCTGGTCTTTTAAAGTCAGTAAAAATATTTAATTTAACTCATTACATCAGTAAGATATTATACATATGTGGAATTTACCGTTTATGACGAAACTATGTCCCGAAAGGGCATTTTGGTCATTTCACATAGGCTTTTAAGGGCAATTTTGGGAAACTTGAGTTCATAACTTATACCTACTGTAATAATATTTAAATTTGTTTAGAAATTAAGTAGGTAAAAAGTCTTAGATGTTAAATATGGTTTTAAACCATAATATGGACCTAATTAGTGTAAAACTCGCTAATTGACCATAATCAAGATATTTATGTAAATCTGAGGTTTTGATCAGTTTTAAATGCTCAAAATAATTTATTTAACGTATGAAATCAGTAGGAAAAAGTTTGGCATTTAAATCATTTGTTAATCTCATTTTATGCCTAAAAAGGGTATTATCGTCATTAACCGAATTACACATGAACTCTATGTTTTAAACAGATTATAATCTGACCAAAAATCTTAAAAATCCTTAAAAATAATATCTTAACAGTAGGTAATGAGTTTTGGTTCAAAATCTAAGTTTAAAGGTGCATTATGCAAGATATCGCAAATTAACTAATAAAAAGCTTTTAATTATGATATCGAGCATAACTTCTATTTGGGACCAAGAACTGATGTCAAATTTTCGGGACAAGTTTAAATATCAGTAGCAAAGGTTTTTGTCCTCTCACATTTCTAAAAATCTCATTTTTGTGTCAAAAGGGCATTTATGGCATTTATAAGCATATTAACGATCAAGAGCATATAATTCAAACCACTAAGAACCACGCACTATAACTCCAAAGGGTTATACTACTAAGTAATGTGGTCCTAATGGAAGCTTAAAACATGGGGGATTTAAGCTTGAACGTGTCAGAACTGAAAGTCAAAGCAAAAGTCAAGCTTTTGCGACTTTCGGTTATAAACTGACCTTAGACTGATAATTGTCGGGTTAGGACTGATAAAACATGTTCTAATATTAATTACCAAGTCATTAGAATGTTAAAATATAATTTAGAACCTCTGTTTTATTAATTTAATTCATTTTTAAACTTTCTGTCCAGTTTGACTTTTTGTCAAACTAGTTTGACCCGACAATTAACTAGTCAAACGAATAAACTAGGTGGTGCCCTTTTAAGGGTTAATCACCTACTTTAATATGGTTCCATAACCACTTTCGTTTTGGTCAGTGGCTGGACCATTTGTGATTAAACCGAAAGTCAAAGCTAAATTGCGATATGTTTGACTTTTCGGTAATTAAGCTAATTAAAAGGACTAAGCAGATATTAAGACTCTGACTAATGGTCCTTGCTATCTTTTCTACACTTGTAATTCTTCTCCTAATGCTTGCTAACTCCAGAGATGTCCAGAACACAAGTTTGAAGTGTGGAGTGTGAAGATGAGAGAAAGTGCAAATGAATTGCTGAACTTATGGCCCTATATATAGTGAATCCAGGTTGCTCCAGATGATTACAGGTGTTAGGGGATGAAATCAGGCCTCTACAGGTGTCTTGGTGGTTTGTAAAAACCATTCACAAGCCATAGAATCGATCAAAACTTGTTTGGAGTTCAAGGAATGGAAGTAACTTGCACCTGGCAACAACATGCTGATGAAATAGGGCCGTCGCGCAGCGCGACGACTGAGGGGTCATATGGTCGCGCCACGCGACCACCTATGATATCAGCCAAACAAGTTTCCTTTATGGCAAGATCAGTCCCTGTACTTATATAAGCTCAATATCTTTCACTTAAAACATAATTGTCCCTTGTAGTTAGATTGTAGATGATCAAGGGAGTATAACTAAACTCCATTAGGCCCGATTTTGTTAATTATCACTTTAAACACAAGTTTCATCACGTTGAAACTTTTCACCCAAAGTCTTGAAAACTTGCTTAACGATCTCAAAACCACGTGAAATTTATACCACTTATTCTTGAGAGTATATTTGAATATTTCGAAGCCTCGGGTTCATTAAAAGGTCACTCAAAGGTAAGAATTAATATGTTGACACGTTTAACCCTTTTAATTTAAAATCTTCCGATTATTTTCATGAACGACTTTTTATATCCAATTAATCACTCGTTTAAGAATATATTCTTCATGTATGGTCATTTAGAGGCTAAAGTTTGGCATGTTGACACTTTTAGTCCCTGTGGTTTCATATTTCCACTGTTTAACGATTTTAGTCCTTCAAACTTGAACCTTCACATATATTGAGTTTAGGACACGTGTCTTTACATAATTGGACACGTTTTTACGTGGTGTTACATCCTCACCCCTTAAAAGAAATCTCGACCCCGAGATTTTACTGGAATAAGTGAGGGTACTTCTGTCGCATAGTGGACTCAACTTCCCACGTATATTCGGGACCTCTACGGGCATCCCATTTGACCTTTACTATAGTCACATGCTTTCTTTGGAGCTTTTTAACATGTCGATCCTCGATCGAGATAGGTCTTTCAACAAATCTTAGGCTTTCATCAATTTTTACGTCTTTATGGGACATAGCTAGCGATTCATCAGCTAAGCATTTATTGAGATTGCAGATGTGAAACACATTATGAATTCCGCTGAGTTCCTCAGGCAAGTTTAGCTTATAAGCTACACTGCCGACACATTCAATAATTTCGAATGGTCCGATATATCTAGGGCTTAGCTTGCCCTTCTTACCAAAACGCATCACACCTTTCCCGGGTGATACTTTCAGTAAGACTTTATCACCAACCTCAAACTTTAGAGGTTTTCGCCTCTTGTCAGCATAACTTTTCTGCCTATCCCTGGCAGCTTTCAGGCGATCATGAATTTGGACAATCTTGTCCGTTGTTTCAAGGACTATATCAGGTCCAGATAACTGAGCTTCTCCCACTTCGGCCCAACAAACAGGCGTTCTGCATTTCCTACCATATAATGCCTCAAAAGGCGCAGCCTGAATACTAGTATGGTAGCTATTGTTATAGGAGAACTCAATCAAGGGTAGATGATCATCCCAACTACCTCCCAAATCAATTACACATGCTCGAAGCATGTCTTCCAAAGTTTGAATTGTACGCTCACTTTGTCCATCGGTTTGAGGATATGGTAAGCCGTACCAAAATTTAAACGAGTGCCCAAAGATTGTTGGAAGCTTTTCCAAAAGTGAGAGGTGTATCTAGTATCTCTGTCAGAAGTAATAGTCACCGGTACTCCGTGTAGGGATACAATCTTATCCACGTATAACTGAGCTGTCGTGTCGGAGCTATAAGTCTCTTTAATGGGTAAGAAATGTGCTGACTTAGTCAGTCTATCAACTATAACCCATATGGTATCGTTTCCGTGCTTTGTTTTAGGTAACTTGGTTATAACATCCATAGTTACCATCTCCCACTTCCATGTGGGAAGTTCTGGCTGTTGTAGCAGACCTGATAGCTTTTGATGTTCAGCTTTAATCTAAGCACAAGTTAAACATTTAGGTTATTCTTCAGTTCAATGCTCTTAGCATTAATTCTTATAGGTTTAACTCTTTCCTTTCGACTTAGAGAATCGACGACTACATTCGCCTTGCCGGGATGGTAGCGAATTTCACAATCATAATCATTTAAGGTCTCCATCCAGCGGCGTTGTCTCATATTGAGCTCTTTTTGATTGAATAAATGTTGGAGACTTTTGTGATCTGAATAGATCACACACTTTGTTCCATACAAATAGTGTCTCCATAACTTTAGTGCGAATACAACGGCCCCCAATTCTAAGTCATGGGGTGGTATAACTCTTTTCATGCACCTTTAGTTGTCGTGATGCATAGGCAATTACCTTGCCTTTTTGCATAAGTACACACCCCATACCGGTGTGTGATGCATCACAGTAAACGAAAAATTCTTCACTTCCTTCGGGCAATGTCAACACTGGAGCATTGCTCAATTTCTGCTTAAGAATCTCAAAGGATTCTTGTTGTTTTGGACCCCAATCAAATTTTACATTCTTACGGGTCAAAGAAGTCAATGGTGCAGCTATTCTTGAGAAGTTCTCAATGAATCTTCTATAATATCCAGCTAGACCCAGAAAACTGCGAATTTCTGTTGGCGTCTTCGGTGCTTCCCAATTCATAATGGCTTCCATCTTGGAGGGATCTACTTGGATACCGCGCTCACTAACAACATGTCCAAGGAATTGGACTTCACGAAGCCAGAATTCGCACTTGGAGAATTTAGCATACAACTTCTCCTGTCGAAGCAATTCTAAGATACATCGAAGGTGCTTCTCGTGATCAACTTGGCTACGAGAATAGATGAGTATGTCATCTATGAAGACGATGACAAACTTATCTAAGTAGGGTTTGTAGACTCTATTCATGAGGTCCATGAATGCTGCTGGCGCATTAGTGAGCCCAAAAGGCATTACTAAAAACTTGTAATGTCCATACCTTGTTCTGAATGCTGTTTTTGGAACATCTTCAGTTCGGACCTTGAGTTGATGATATCCGGATCTCAAGTCAATCTTTGAAAAGAAGCTCGCTCCTTGGAGCTAATCAAATAAGTCGTCAATCCTAGGTAGGGGATATTGATTCTTGATCGTTATTTTGTTTAGCTCACGGTAATCAATGCATAAGCGCATTGATCCATCCTTATTTTTCACAAACAATATTGGAGCTCCCCAAGGCGAAGAGCTGGGTTGAATGAAACCTTTCTCTAGTAGGTCATCCAATTGGGTCCTGAGCTCTTTCATTTCAGTGGGCGCTAAATGATAAGGCGCTCACGCAATTAGTGCGGATCCTGGGAGAATATCTATCCTGAATTCAACTTGCCTCTCAGGAGGTAATCCAGGTAAATCATCAGGATACTCAGAGATAATAGGAATATCTTCAATCTTAGGCTTCGGGTCGTTTACTGACACTTGTGCCATATAGATGACACATCCATTCTTCAGACATTGTGATACTTTGAGAATGGATACATTGTTGGGCAGTCCATATTGTGTATCTCCTTGAATAGTGATGGACTCACCGGAAGGGGTTTTGATGATAACTAGCTTTTTATTGTAGCTTTTTAAACCCTTAAAAGGGCACCCTCTGATTCCCGCTCTAACTAGGTCATTTGTCGGGTCAAAGTTGTTTATAAAAAGTCAACAGAAACTTAATTTGCGAATTAACATGTAATTAAGAAATGTAGAAGACATGTAAACTATTTTATCACTCATATAACTTAGTAATAAATGTAAGAACATGTCTAAGCATGTTCGACCCGACAATTTTCCGTTTAGAACCGTTTCGGAACCGAAAGTCGCAAAACTTTGACTTTTGCTTTGACTTCAGTTCTGGCCCAATTTAGATGGGTTTAGAAATGCCTTAGAGCTTCTTTAGGACCAGGCTACATGATGGTATAACCCTCTGTGATTGGTTCATTGATTGTCCGTTTCATTTACACGTTTCCGTTAATTGCCTAATGTTGACCAATATTCCCTTTTGAGCATAAAACGAGAATTTTGGAAATGCGAGTGGACAATAATCTTTGTTACTGATTTATAAACATGTCTCTAAAGTTTCATATCAGTTCGAGGTCCAGAATAGGAGTTATGCTAAATAGCGCATTTAAAAAGCTTTTTGTTAATTAAACGGCGCAATTAGCATAAAGCCTATCTAAACCCAATTTTTGACACCAAACCTTTTACCCACTGATGTAATATAATATTTTGGGATTTTTGAAGATTTTTAATTATTTTTAACCTGAGCGTAACCTAAGGTTATGGCCTCGATTCGATAAATACCGATTACACTCTTTTGTTTATAAAATGAGTTTTACATAGTATTTTGACACCAATTAAATTGCTACTGATTTTATATGATAAATAAAGTATTTTGAACTTTATAGCCTGATCAGAAAACTCAGATCTCCTGTATAACCCGGAAATCGCTTAAAACGGCTTTTTACGCGTATTAAACACCTAGTATGGGTTTAAAACCATTTTGTCATATAAGACTTATCACCAACTGATATAACCTGTTAAAATAAGTTGTTCCACTGATTATTTTAGACCCGAGTCTCAGAATTATAATTAATCTCTTTTATAATCTTTAAAATGACCAAAATACACCTACGGGGCTTAAATTGAGATTAAACTCGTTTTGGGCATAATGGAAGGTATCCTACTGATATCACAACCTATTTAAGGCATATTAACTTAGAAAACCTGTAAATGACTCTCATGGTTACCCGTTAGGCCTCTTGCACGTTCGGTTCGGTTTATGTAACTAGTTTGCATAAATTAGCTGAAACGGGTCGAACCTTATCATTTTTATCTCAAAATCCAGAATGTGTTTAGTTTACCCATATTATACAAGTCTTCAAACTTGTCGGGTCTAAACCACATTCTATTCCGGTCTTCGCTTAATCACGCGTTCGAACCGTATCTTCCTTTAAAACTAACCGGTCTAAGCTTAAGCTTAACTAAAGACCGTTAGGATTTTAATAGGTTATTATAAACCTTCGTTCCAGAATAGGAGACCTGGTAAAAGCTACGTGCACTTGCTTGTTGTGAATATTACTTGCAAAGGTAAATACTTTTAACTTATTTTCCCTATACGGGCTTGGGGTACGGTATATAAAATACCGGTTGGTCGGGCATTGAATCTTTAATTGTATGAAAGTTAAATCATTGAGATGTCCCGTTTGAAAATGTCTTGTTTGCTTAAAGCCTTTGGGGGGTTAATGACCATGTCCCAGATATCCTTGGCATCATTTTATGAAATGGCCACGACCTAAGCACGGGGTGTAGGCGTACACCCGTCAGTGCCTAAATAAATAATGTGGTGTGTCTATTAATCTTTAACCTGGTCTACAGATCGGGCTACTGAACGCATAAGGAACATGTAATTCTTTTACAAGATTATATTCAAATAATTATCCCAAGTTATAAAATGTTTGTGCCACGTGCATTCAAATCAATTTTATTAAACTTTTCAAAATGAGCCGGTTGATTGTATTTACCAGTGTAAACTGACGTATTTTCTGTCACACCCCGATTTCCACGTGTCACCGGTGGGCCCGGTAGGGGAGTATCGTGACGTGGTTGGCAACATAATAGTTAAACAACACAATATATAAATATGCGCAGCGGAAGCAAATGAGAAATATAATTCAACTTTAATAATATTGTAATATCGTGTATCACAACAGTTGAAGGTTTGTCCACAGAGGATCAAAAATAAATAATAGTTCAACAGACGATAGGCATCTTAATCTTGCGAGACTCTTTATTGATGCTAAGGAGAAAATCCCAGCCAATTACGCTTAGTACCTGCATTTAATCTTTTTGGGAAAATACGTTAGTTTACACTGGTAAATACAATCAATTGACTCATTTTGGAAAATGATTAAAAATTGGTTTGGATGCACATGGCATAAACATTTTATAACTTGGGAGAATTATTTAAATATATAATCTTGTGAACGAATTACATGTTCCTTATGCGTTCAGTAGCCCGGACGTACCGGGTTAAAGATCAATAGACACACCACATCAACTATTTATGCACTGACGAGTGTACGCCTACACTCCGCGCTTAGGTCGTGGCCATTTCGTAAAATGATGCCAAGGATATCCGGGACATGTCATTAACCCCCCAAAGGCTTTAAGTAAACAAAACTGTTTAAACGAGCCGATCAAATTATTCAATTAACCACCCAACGATGGAAGATTTGATGCCCGATCAAGCGGTATTCTATATACCGTAACCCAAGCCCGTATAGGGAAAATAAGTTAAGAGTATTTACCTGAGCAATGTAATAATCACAATAAGCAAATGCAAGTAGCTTTTACTGGTACTCCTAATCTGGAACGAAGGTTTATAATAACCTATTAGAATCCTAACGGGTCTTTAATTAAGCTTAAGCTTAGACCGGTTAGTTTCAAAGATACGGTTCGTACGCATGATTAAGCGATGACCGGATAGAAGGTGATTTGGACCCAAAAAGTTTTAAGACTTGTTTAATATGGGTATATTATACACATTCTGGATTTTGAGATGAAACCGATAAGGTTTGACCCGTTTCGGCTAATTTATGTAAACTAGTTACATAAACCGAACCGAACGCGTAATAAGCGTAACGGGTAATAATGAGAGCCATTTACAGGTTTCCTAAGTTAATATGCTCCAAATATGTTGTGACATCAGTAAGATATCATTTATTATGCCCGAAATGAATTTAAACACAAACTATGCCCCGTAGGGGTAGTTTGGTCATTTATAAGGTGATAAAAGAGTTTAAGTAATATCCTGAGTTACAGGTATGATGTAATCAGCAAAGATAACCAATTTGCTAAGTTATATCAGTAGGGTATTGTATATATGTGAAATTTATCAATTATAACCAAACTATGCACCGTAGGGGCATTTTGGTAATTTCACATATGCCGAAAAGCTCAAAACTGAAGTCTGAGTTAAAAAACTTTTGCTTAATGTTAAAATATTATAATTTACCTCAAATATCAGTAGGTATCACCCTTTGTATGTTTAAAATAGTTTTAGTACATACTATGCGTTAAAAACGCTAAAAAGGCGATTAGAAGCCATTTCCGGGTTCTATACATAAATCTGATATTTTTATTATTCTAGGAGGTTTAAAATAATTTATTTACCATATGTAATCAGTAGCAAAAGGTTTGGAGTCAATTAGATATGTAAAACTCATTTTATAGCCCGTAAGGGCAAAACCGACAATTATCGGATTAAGCCTACGACTATAAGTTATGCTCAGCCTAAAATCAATTAAAAATCTTCAAAAATCCCAAAATAATATATTACATTAGTGGGTAAAGAGTTTGATATCAAAAAGTATGTTTAAATAGGTTATACGCTAATTATGTCGTTTAATCGCTAAATAAACTTCTAATTACGCTAATGAGCATAACTCTCAATCTACACCTCAAACTGATGTCAAATTTTGGGTGCAAGTTTATATATCAGTAACTAAGGTTTCTACTCTTTTACATTTGCAAAAATCACGTTTTAAGGTGAAAAGGGCATAATGGTCAACATATGAGCAATTAACGGAATCATGCATATTAATTGGTTAACTAATGAACCATGGTGTATAATCACAGAGGGTTATACTAGCATGTAACCTGGTCCAAATGAAGCTCTAAGGAATTTCTAAATCATACCTAAACGGGTCAGAACTGAAGTCAAAGTAAAAGTCAAAGCTTTGCGACTTTCGGTTCCGAACCGGGTCTAAACAGGAAATTGTCGGGTTGAACATGTTTAGACATGTTCTTACACTAATTACCAAGTTATATTAATGATCAAACAGGTTGTATGTGTTCTACATTGCTAATTATGCATAAATTAGAAATTAAGTATCCTGTTGACTTTTTAATTACAAGTTTGACCCGACATTAGACCTAGTTAGAGTGGGAATCAGGGGGAACCCTTTTAAGGGTTTATTACCCACATAATTACCTACTTAAAGATACTTTTAATTCGAGATTTGACTGAGCCATTATTAATTAATCTCGAAGTCAAACCGTAATTACGACGGTTTGACTTTTAGCTAAAAAAACTAAGCTAAACTCAATTAAAGAAGGTTAAGCAAACTTACAAGTGTCTAATGATCGATTAGGAAGGCCTGGAAGGTGCTCTTGTGCTCCATAACTGATCAGAAGTTGCTTGAGGAATGAATGATCAAAGTGTTTGCACTTAGGAGCTTTATATAGTTACCAAGACTCCACAAAGTGTTGACTTCTAAGACTACAACTGACCATAACTTACCCACAAGTGTCCCTAAGTGTCTAGGGGTTGTTTAGAGGTCAAACAAGATGAGGAAAATCGTTTAAAGGTCAAGTATTGCGTTTAAACAGCAAACATGAGTGTTTTCTGTCGCTGGCAACACCTTGCGCACCGTAAGGCATGTGCTTGCGGTGCGCAAGCCTTTATCAGAAACCAAAACTGCT
The DNA here is from genome assembly GCA_030545235.1 of Helianthus tuberosus. NCBI lineage: Eukaryota > Viridiplantae > Streptophyta > Magnoliopsida > Asterales > Asteraceae > Helianthus > Helianthus tuberosus. The sequence continues at coordinate 58,266,445 of CM060424.1, read as the reverse complement.
TGTTCTTTCAGGATTTCGAAAGGGCAACCACTTATTTCGAATTTGGGACATTATTTAACAGTATGGGGCCTCTTATTATGGGTCTTGAACAGTTATTTACCCTACCACTTTGCCATGTTTCTTTGAATTTATAAGAAAGTGCCGTTAAAGAAGGTTTACCGTGCTTTTTCTTCGTAGGAGTCCACCATTTCAATCATGATTTAGTTTTTGCTATAAATCACCGAATTTGAATATATACCAGATGTTTATTAGTCTTGGGATTCATAATGAGGTCGTTCAGAGGTGTAAAATTAACATGACAACACTTTTAAATCCCGTCATACATCTTTAATTATATCCGGGTTTATATCACTTTTGTCTTATATGACACGTGTCGTTATTTCATTGAACACGAATTTTCGAGGTGTTACATTTTCTCAAAAAGGTTAAGTGCAGGTACTACTCGTAATAGGCTGGCTTTCTCCTAGCATCCACAATAAGTCTCGCAAGCTTGGATGACATAAACTGTTGAACAATGTTCCCTTTTTTATTTTTGATCCACCTGTGGATTATTTTCAACTGTTTGTGATACTTGATATTACAATTTATTAAAGTTGAAATATATCTATCTTTTGCTTCTGCTGTGCATTTAAATATTGTGTTGTTTGACTATGATAATATCAACTACGTCACGGTACTCCCCACTGGGCCCACCGGTAATACGTGGAAATATTGGGGTGTGACCCCACTCCTGTCTTTCAGCGATCCCTTTCGCCCGATAACCCACAACCTTCATATATACCTCTCCAGCGATCCCTTTCGCACCATTCCTTCGGCGACCCCACTCCTGTCTTTCAGGGCCGGTTCAACCCGGCAAACTATATCGAAGAACCAGTGGGTTTTAACCGACTAGGACCTGAAGACCATTTCTCGGGAGACCAAGCAATGGACATGGACGAGGACACGGATCCCGTCGAGCCTGCATCAGGAACCCCCAACCATCTCATCGAGATCTCTGATGGATCATCCTTCCACGGATCACCCTACGGTGGTCCTGACAGTTACCAAGCAAGGTTTAACCAGCATGGATGGTACTTTACACCTTCTCACCATTCTTCGCCTCACCTACAGCAGCAGCAGGATCCCTCCGGGGATTCGCGTTTCGTGGCAGTCACGCCACCGCCTCCACCGCCGCCAGTTTATCAAGTACCTCCAGAACCACCAAGGCGTAGGAGAACAGGCGCACGAATATCCGCGCGAGGAGGGGATTTTCATTTTAGCACCCCTCATCACTCAAGTGGCAGTCACTATCCACCACTACATGAAGACCCACAATTGGGTGGGCACTCAAACCCAGTTCCATAGGTGAATTCTGCACCAGTTGCACCACAGCCGCCACCATTGGGTTTTGATAACCCGATTCCTACATACGCCGGTTCAATGGCGTACAATCCGTTTGAGCAGCCGGCTCACACTCATTATAACTATGCTGAAGCCGACCCGTACCTTGTAGCAGCCAACTACAACACCCTTCATCCCGAAGGACCATATGGAGCCCCTTGGGGAGTGGGATATCCAGCTCATGGGTATCAAATACCTGCTCGACCTCCGATTCGGCAACAATCGCAGCCACCACGATTTTCCCCACCAGAACAGGAGGAGATCCTCCAAAGCCTAAGTCGGGTGGAACATGGATTTCAGGAAAAACGTAGGAATAACCGGGGATTCCTCAAGGGCCTAGCAAGCTTGTTAAAGGGGAAGAAGAAAAGGGATCATTAAATCCCTATATGTATTGTTGTATTTCCTATTTTCAATCAAGTCCCTGCGTGGACATTTATCTATGTATTTAGTCCCTGCGTGGAGTTGTCTTTTTAGTCCCTGCGTGGACATTTGTTTTAGTACTTGGTCCCTGCGTGGACTTGTATTTCGGTTTAGCCCCTGCGTGGGTAGGTTGTTCTGTTAAAAGTCTTGTTTAGGGCTATGTGTACTCCTTAATGGTTAATGGAATGTTAAGTTTATAAATTTCATTTTGTCATTATATGCATAAATATATTATACATGAAATAAATGAATCAAAATCATTCCTTTTAAAATATATCTGCCTATTTAAATATTAACTAAGAATCTTAAAGGTATAACCTAGCCTGCATGTCATTATACGACTTGGCCAAGATGGTAAGACCTGTTTAAAAAGATTCAAATCCCTATTAACATCTGAAAACATGTTAACGCTCTTGACAGACGTGATTCGTTAAAATCACACACGTCATTCTTATAATTGGATTCTTCAAAAGATTCCTAACCTAAATCAATGATCTATAAATCATTGGGTTAAATCATCAAATAAGATGATCATACGCTGACCATCCATTGGTAATATAGTGCCTACGGGCCATACTCATTGTCCTATAAGACAAAAGACAGTAGTAGTCTACGACTCCCTGTCAGAAAAAGGTAAAGAACTATGTTCAAACCTTCATGCCTTGATTCTCTGAAATCATGGTTTATGATTTAGAAAAGTCCCAGTGACTAGGCCTTTTGTGCTAATAATACTGTTATTGTTTTATAATTAGGATAGGTTATAGTAAAATCCTAAATAAATGTGAGTAACAAATTAACCAAATATGGTCTATGTTTACCATGGTTAATGAATTGCCCTAAAAGGCAAATTCCATAATAAACTCCCAAATAAATTATTGTCGATATCTTATGTAACAGTTCAAACTACGTGGCTGACTCGGATGAGATCAACAGTCACCCACGGGAGGATCATGATAATACCCGAATTAACATCACGGGTGCAGAACTGCAAGCATTGATAGACAATGCGGTTACCAAAGCTATAGAACGACAGTATAACGAATATAGCGGGACTCGAAGTAGGACCCTATCCGCACCACATTCTAAGCCTAAGACTCACTCTGAGGCTCACAACAAGCCACCCTCCAAGAAGGAAGAGCCAAAGAAAGGTGATGACGATCGTCACTCTTCAAATCAGCAAAGCGTTCCATCTCAAAGGATCGTACTGAATCAAGGACCCCGTGATAAGGGTTGCTCCTACAAGTATTTTGTTTCATGCAAACCCAGGGATTTCACTGGGGAAAAAGGAACTATAGACTGCATGACATGGTTGGATGAGATGGACACCGTGGTTGATATCAGCGGGTGCGCTGATAAGGATGTGGTGAAGTTCGTGTCTCAGTCATTCAAGGGGGAGGCATTAGCTTGGTGGAGGTCTTTGATCCAAGCTACAGGGAAAATCCCATTGTACAATATGACTTGGGATTAGTTTGTGTCATTGATCAGGGAGAACTACTGTCCTCAGCATGAGGTTGAAAAGATTGAGTCGGATTTTCTGTCATTGGTAATGAAAAATCTGGATTGCCAAGCTTACCTTACGAGCTTTAATACAATGTCAAGGTTGGTTCCTTACCTGGTGACCCCGGAACCCAAAAGAATAGCTCGTTTCATTGGGGGATTAGCCCCAGAGATTAAGGCAAGTGTAAAAGCCTCTCGGCCAGCTACATTTAGGTCTGCAGCTGATATATCCTTGTCCCTCACACTGGACGCGGTCAGGCAGAGATCGCTGAGGAACACGGATGCCGAGAAAAGGAAGCGTGAAGATGACAATTCACGACGGTCAGATAAGAAGCACAGGGGAAACAATGACCACAAGAAGGGGTCTGGTTCTAAGAAGGATGGGCATCAATCTGGAGATAAGCCCAAGTGTAAGATTTGTCAGAAGCACCACTTTGGGAGGTGTAGACTTGACTAAAAATCCCAATCTCAGCCGAGGCCTTGTGGGATTTGCAAATCTTCGGAACATAAGACCCTAGAGTGCAAGAAAATGAAGGACGCAACGTGCTACAGTTGCAACGAAAAAGGGCACATTAAGACAAATTTCCCAAAATATGCAAAGAAAGCTGAGGAAGGGAAGAAGACCAATGTTAGGGTCTTCAGGATGGATGCAAAGGAAGCTGTGCAGGACGACAATGTGATCACAGGTACCTTCCTTATAAATGATGTTTATGCGAGAGTGCTTTTTGATTCAGGAGCTGATAAATCATTTGTAGATAATAAGTTTTGTAAGTTACTGAATTTACCTATTAAAACCCTAAGTGTGAAGTATGAGGTGGAATTAGCAGATGGCACCTTAGAAACCGCCTCAACCATATTAGATGGATGTTTCATATCCATTAAGAACCACTCTTTTCCTTTGTCCCTACTTCCTTTGAAATTAGCCGGTTTCGACATAGTTTTAGGCATGGACTGGTTATCTCATAACCAGGCCCAAATTGTCTACAATAAGAAGCAGGTGGTGATCAAGACTCCGTCTGGTGAATCACTTACCATTCAGGGAGATACCCAGTATGGACTGCCTGAGCAAGTGACTATGCTCAAGGCCTCTAGGTGTTTGAAGAAGGGTTGTGTCATCTACATGGCACAAGTGACTATGGATGAGCCGAAGCCCAAGATTGAGGATATCCCCATCATTTCTGAATACCCTGAAGTTTTTCCTGAAGAACTACCCGGTTTACCACCAGATAGGCAAGTAGAATTCAGAATTGACATTATCCCTGGAGCAGCACCAGTAGCAAGGGCGCCTTATAGGTTGGCACCAACAGAGATGAAGGAATTGAGAACACAACTAGATGAATTGCTAGCCAAAGGTTTCATTAGACCTAGTTCGTCCCCATGGGGAGCGCCAATCTTATTTGTCAAGAAGAAGGATGGATCGATGCGTCTGTGCATCGATTACCGTGAGCTTAATAAGGTCACTATCAAGAATAGGTATCCATTGCCCAGGATCGACGATCTGTTCGATCAACTTCAAGGGGCAAGTTACTTCTCTAAGATTGACTTAAGGTCAGGCTATCATCAACTGAAGGTTAGAGATGAAGACGTACACAAGACTGCATTCAGGACTCGTTATGGTCATTACGAGTTCCTAGTGATGCCTTTTGGGCTCACTAATGCGCCTGCTGCATTCATGGATCTCATGAATCGCGTTTGCAAGCCTTATTTGGATAAATTTGTCATAGTTTTCTTCGACGACATTCTCATTTACTCAAAAAGCTAAGCTGACCACGAGAAGCATCTCCATTGCATTCTGAAACTGCTTCATCAAGAAAAACTCTATGCCAAATTTTCCAAGTGTGAATTTTGGCTTCGTGAAGTCCAATTTCTTGGACATATGGTTAGTGAACCCGGAATCCAGGTAGATCCCGCTAAGGTTGAAGCTGTCATGAATTGGCAAGAGCCAAAGACGCCCACAGAGATTCGCAGTTTCTTGGGATTGGCAGGATATTACAGGCGTTTCATTGAAAATTTTTCAAGGATTGCTGCACCCCTAACTTCTTTGACTAGGAAGAATATTAAGTTCAACTGGGGACCGAAGCAACACGAATCTTTTGATATCCTTAAGCAGAAGCTAAGCAATGCACCTGTATTGACATTGCCTGATGGAATAGAAGAGTTTGTGGTATATTGTGATGCATCACACACCGGGATGGGGTGTGTGATTATGCAGAAAGGCAAAGTTATTGCCTATGCTTCACGTCAGTTAAAGGTGCATGAAAAGAATTACACCACCCATGACTTGGAGTTAGGTGCCGTTGGATTTGCACTAAAACTGTGGAGACACTACTTGTATGGAACCAAGTGTGTGATCTATTCTGATCACAAGAGCCTTCAACATCTGTTCAATCAGAAGGACTTGAACATGAGGCACCGACGTTGGATGGAAACTTTGAATGATTATGATTGTGAAATAAGATACCATCCTGGCAAGGTGAATGTAGTCGCCGATGCCTTAAGCCGAAAGGACAGAGTGAAGCCTATAAGAATCAATGCCAAGAGTATTGAGATAAAGAATGGTTTAAACGAAAGGTTGTTAGCTGCACAGAAGGAAGCTGTGTCGGAAGCTAACTACCCTAATGAAAAGCTAGGAGTAATTGAAGAACAGTTATCCTATGGAAAGGACAGAATTCAAAGGTTAAATGGACAAATATGGGTTCCAGTTTATGGAGGACTTCGAGATGTTATCCTCCAGGAAGCCCACAATTCTAAATATTCCTTTCATCCTGGAGCTGATAAGATGTAGTAGGATCTGAAAGCGAATTATTGGTGGATAGGCTTGAAGAAGTCTATAGCTACCTATGTAGCTAAATGTTTGACGTGTGCGCAAGTCAAAGCTGAACATCAGAAGCCGTCAGGTTTACTACAACAGCCTGAACTTCCCACGTGGAAGTGGGAAATGGTGACAATGGATTTCATCACCAAGTTGCCAAAGACAAAGAAAGGAAATGATACTATATGGGTGATAGTGGATAGACTGACTAAGTCAGCACATTTCCTACCGATTAAGGAGACCTATAGCTCTGACATGTTAGCCCAACTGTACGTAGATAAGATTGTATCTCTACATGGCGTACCAGTGTCTATTATCTCTGACAGAGATACTAGATACACATCACATTTTTGGAAAAGTTTCCAACAGTCTTTGGGCACACGCTTAAATTTTAGTACGGCTTACCATCCTCAGACGGACGGCCAGAGTGAGCGTACTATCCAAACTTTGGAAGACATGCTTCGTGCATGTGTGATTGACTTAGGTGGTAGTTGGGATAACCACCTGCCATTAATCGAGTTCTCGTACAACAATAGCTATCATACGAGCATCAAGGCCGCGCCCTTCGAGGCCTTGTACGGTAGAAAGTGCAGAACGCCCATTTGTTGGGCGGAAGTTGGAGATGTCCAACTGACAGGACCTGAAATAGTCTTTGAAACGACGGACAAGATTGTCCAGATTCGTGACCGCCTGAAAGCTGCCAGGGATAGGCAGAAAAGCTACGCAGATCTAAAGCGTACACCACTGAAATTCGAGGTAGGTGATAAAGTGTTGCTTAAAGTATCACCCTGGAAGGGAGTAATGCGATTTGGTAGGAAAGGTAAGTTAAGCCCGAGATACATAGGACCATTCGAGGTCATCGAATGTGTCGGATCAGTTGCTTATAAGTTAAACTTACCTGAAGAGCTCAGTGGTATTCATAACGTATTCCACATCTGCAATCTGAAGAGATGTCTAGCGGATGAATCACTAGTTATACCACATACAAATGTGCACATAGAAGAGAGCTTGAAGTTTGTTGAAAAACCTATGTCGATCGAGGATCGACAAGTTAAGAAGCTTCGGAGGAAGCATGTACCGATTGTAAAAGTTAAGTGGGATGCTCATAGAGGTCCCGAATACACATGGGTGGTAGAGTCTACCATGAAAGAAAAGTACCCTCATTTATTTCAGTAAATCTCGAGGTCGAGATTTCTTTTAAGGGGGTGAGGATGTAACACCTCGAAAATTTGAGTCCAATAAAATAAAGACACGTGTCTTGTAAGACAAAAGTGTTATAAACCCGGATCTAGTTAAAGATGTATGGCAGGATTTAAACGTGTCGACATGTTAATTTATACCTCTGAATGACCTCATTATGAATCCCAAGACCCTAATATATATTATAAACATCTGATATACTCAAATCCGGTAAATGCTAGCAATGATTGATCCAAAATTGAAAGAATGGGATCCTACGAGGATATGCACGACAACCTTCATTTACGGCGCTTTCAAAAGGATCCAAGGCAACTTTAGAACATATCATGGTGGTCTTAACTGTTTAGGACCTGTTCAAGAGGCCCCCTACTGAAAATAGAAGCCCAAATTCGAAATATCTAGTTGCCTGTTCGAAGCTTGAAAGGTCAAAAGATTTTTGCCTGCTGGTAAGGGCTTACGGACCGTAAAGGTCTGCCTTACGGTTCGTAAGGAGTCCCCAGTAACAGAAAATTTGACAGCTGCCTGTTATGAACGAGTAACCGACTTAAATTGATATTTTCCACTTCCATGAGCGACCCCTACTTGCTTTTAGACCTTAGGGACACTTGTGAATGATCCATGATCTGTTGTAGCATTGTTTGTCATGATCACAAGCAATCAAACTCACTATAAAAGGTCCCTCATGTTGCAACTTTGTGATCATGCTTTCCATTTGCATTTGTGGAACTTCCTGGAACATAAGATCAGTCCCCAAGCATCTCTAATCGTGCATTAGACCTTGGTAAGTATCCTTGACCTTCCTTAATTGAGTTTTGCTTAGTTATTAGCTTAAAAGTTAAACCATCATAATTAAGGTTTGACTTATCGATTAATCACTAATGGTCCAGTGTTTAGTCAAATTAAAGGTAGTTATAAGTTGGTAATTATGTGGGCATTAAACCCTTAAAAGGGCACCCTCTGATTCCCGCTCTAACTAGGTCATTTGTCGGGTCAAAGTTGTTTATAAAAAGTCAACAGAAACTTAATTTGCGAATTAACATGTAATTAAGCAATGTAGAAGACATGTAACCTATTTTATCACTCATATAACTTAGTAATAAATGTAAGAACATGTCTAAGCATGTTCGACCCGACAAAATTACCGTTTAGAACCGTTTCGGAACCGAAAGTCGCAAAACTTTGACTTTTGCTTTGATTTCAGTTCTGACCCGATTTAGATGGGTTTAGAAATGCCTTAGAGCTTCCTTAGGACCAAGCTACATGATGGTATAACCCTCTGTGATTGGTTCATTGATTGTCCATTTCATTTACACGTTTCCGTTAATTGCCTAATGTTGACCAATATGCCCTTTTGACCATAAAACGAGAATTTTGGAAATGCAAGAGGACAATAATCTTTGTTACTGATTTATAAACATGTCCCTAAAGTTTCATATCAGTTCGAGGTCCAGAATAGGAGTTATGCTAAATAGCGCATTTAAAAAGCTTTTTGTTAATTAAACGGCGCAATTAGCATAAAGCCTATCTAAACCCAATTTTTGACACCAAACCTTTTACCCACTGATGTAATATAATATTTTGGGAGTTTTTAATATTTTTAATTATTTTTAACCTGAGCGTAACCTAAGGTTATGGCCTCGATTCAGTAAATACCGATTATACCCTTTTTGTTTATAAAATGAGTTTTACATAGTATTTTGACACCAATTCAATTGCTACTGATTTTATATGATAAATAAAGTATTTTGAACTTTATAACCTGATCATAAAACTCAGATCTCCTCTAAAACCCGAAAATCGCTTAAAACGGCTTTTTACGCGTATTAAACACCTAGTATGGGTTTAAAACCATTTTGTTATATAAGACTTATCACTAACTGATATAACCTGTTAAAATAAGTTGTTCTACTGATTATTTCAGACCCAAGTCTCAGAATTATAATTAATCTCTTTTATAATTTTTAAAATGACCAAAATACCCCTACGGGGCTTAAATTGAGATTAAACTCGTTTTGGGCATAATGGAAGGTATCCTACTGATATCACAACCTATTTAAGGCATATTAACTTAGGAAACTTGTAAATGACTCTCATGGTTACCCGTTACGCCTTTTGCGCGTTCGGTTCGGTTTATGTAACTAGTTTGCATAAATTAGCCGAAACGGGTCGAACCTTATCATTTTTATCTCAAAATCCAGAATGTGTTTAGTTTACCCATATTATAAAAGTCTTCAAACTTGTCGGGTCTAAACCACATTCTATTCCAGTCTTCGCTTAATCACGCGTTCGAACCGTATCTTCCTTTAAAACTAACCGGTCTAAGCTTAAGCTTAACTAAAGACCGTTAGGATTCTAATAGGTTATTATAAACCTTCATTCCAGAATAGGAGACCCGGTAAAAGCTACGTGCACTTTCTTGTTGTGAATATTACTTGCAAAGGTAAATACTTTTAACTTATTTTCCCTATACGGGCTTGGGGTACGATTTATAAAATACCGGTTGGTCGGGCATTGAATCTTTAATTGTATGAAAGTTAAATCATTGAGATGTCCTGTTTGAAAATGTCTTGTTTGCTTAAATCCTTTGGGGGGTTAATGACCATGTCCCGGATATCCTTGGCATCATTTTATGAAATGGCCACGACCTAAGCACGGGGTGTAGGAGTACACCCGTCAATGCCTAAATAAATAATGTGGTGTGTCTATTAATCTTTAACCCGGTCTACGGACCGGGCTACTGAACGCATAAGGAACATGTAATTCTTTTACAAGATTATATTCAAATAATTATCCCAAGTTATAAAATGTTTGTGCCACGTGCATTCAAATCAATTTTATTATACTTTTCAAAATGAGTCGGTTGATTGTATTTACCAGTGTAAACTGACGTATTTTCTCAAAAAGGTTAAGTGCAGGTACTACTCGTAATAGGCTGGCTTTCTCCTAGCATCCACAATAAGTCTCGCAAGCTTGGATGACATAAACTGTTGAACAATGTTCCCTTTTTATTTTTGATCCACCTGTGGATTATTTTCAACTGTTTGTGATACTTGATATTACAATTTATTAAAGTTGAAATATATCTATCTTTTGCTTCCGCTGTGCATTTAAATATTGTGTTGTTTGACTATGATAATATCAACTACGTCATAGTACTCCCCACCGGGCCCACCGGTAATACGTGGAAATATCGGGGTGTGACAGCACACCCCTAGGCTAGGTTGGTTGATCCTGATCTTTAATTGTCAAAATATTATAGATGGTTGAGATTTTTCAGGTGAGAGGGAGCCAGATTACGATCCGGATAGCTGAGACTAAGGGGGAGTCTGAAGACGAGCTTACAATCAAGAGCCAGGTGACTATCCTGGAGGAACTTAAAGAGCTTGTAAAGCCAGGTGTCGATCCTTGAAGCTGAAAGCACAGAAGCTTAAAGCAAGGGGAGACTGAAGAAAGAATCAAACGATAGGAGGAGCTGAAGTTGATGATTAAACAGATCCACGGGGATTCTGTTAGTGATTGGGGAGTCTATGTTGCTGACTATGTCAACATCTATAGAAGACTCAGTTAGAAACAAAAGCTACGAGATTGACTGCAGCAATATCCAAGGGGGAGTCTGTGAGTGTAGTATGTCTATCGCTTGCGTCAATCACGTAACGTAGCTGAATCGAGTGAGACAAGACTGATACTGAACTAAGAAAAGCAAGGAGTATTGGTTCGAAGGGCAGGTTCGAACGAAGCCAAGGATGTTCATCAGAGTGCCTTCGTATGAAGGCTCATAGCTTCGTACGAAGCCATACAGATCTTGGTTCGAACCTAGCATCTCTATAAATAGGTGTCTTGTGTTTGTTTCATAGAGAACTTTTGGACAACTTTGAGGCAAAGCTTTGTTCGTTTGGTTTCGTGGTGTAAACGTTGTCAGATCTTAATAGAAACCAGGTATATTTACATCTCTGTGTTCATTCCACACACGTATACGGATTCCAACATTATACGTGTTAGTACGCACTCAACGGAGAAGGAATCAACCACGATCTTGAATTCATAGTGGTGGAGTGGAAAAACCATCTTAAAATAATGTAAACGTCTCAAGTTCAAGTATTGACTCCACCATCAAAGGTTTGTTTTTTTTAATTTATTTCCCCAACCACAATTTTAGGCCCAAAGTTTTTTTTGTCGCCCGAGGCCTAATTTTTTTTGAGAGTTCACGGGGACGGCTTTGTATAAAAGTGATAAGGCAAGACCATTTTTATATATCCTAAAGTAGGGATGGGCATTTGGCGCTGGGTACCGGCGGTACCGGTACCTGGGGTTCCCGCTTTTTTAGACTGGTAACAGTTCGGCATAGTACCGATAGGTCCGATACCATGCACATCCCTAATCCAAAAGATGATCCCATTTACCACAAATCACTTTCATACCCAAAATTGATTAACATTAAAAAAGACACCACTTAGGCCATAAAAAGAAAATTTAAAACATATGTTTAGTCATCAAAATCAACAACTGCAAAAAGTTTAATAATTAAGAAATCTGACAATATGCCAAGAGTAGAACTTCTAAACTTTGACTTCTATAACAAACACAAATATATTAGATAAACAATAAAATCAAAAGTTTTTATCTATAATATGGTAATCACGAAAAAGCATATTTCCAGATGCAGTCTTCTCGCAGCCTCGTGTAGCTTAAACTGCAAGCACCTCGTCATCATCTTTGAGCATCATGCGTTTCGGTCCTCTAGGGTGAAATTACTTGATCCCCTTCATCTCCCAAAGCAAGTCCTCTCAATTCAGTACACTTTAAGTTATTTAGCAATTCAATCTGAAAGTAACACACCTGGCTCAAATTTAAAACGATTCAAGCGAGAAACGAAACCTATTGCAGATTTTGAAAACAAACAATGTTGATAATATATCAAATAGAAAAGGATTAAATTCATGACCTGCAACATCGATGTAGGGGTCAACAGCTTCGGGCACTGATGAGACAGTTAAATGAAGATTACTGCAATTCAACATCAAAAGAAGCAGTACAGATCCAAATAAACCCTAAATAAACACAAATTGATTGAAAAGAAACCTGTGTAACTATTTATGACATCGACAAATGCTTTTTTTTAATCATAAACTATCTATTTATTATTTCATCAAGTTGCTGAAACAAAATACACAATGATGAATTGAATGACAAAAGAAACATGGACATGCAAGATCGACTTACAATGAGATAAGGGGCAACGTCTTGCTTGCTCATGATCCTTAGGACACCGGTTCCTATACCCACAACCATCTTAGCGGCCCATTTTGGATAGGCTCTAGCCGGCGCCCCAAGTTCATACTCCACTCACCCGTATTCCTTCTGAATCTGTCAAAATTTAGCTTGGTAATGCTAGTAGCTAGAGGTAGTGATTCTGACCCTTTAATGTAAAATGTACATGCATATATAATAATTAATAAGCATACATTTTATAGCAACTCCAATTAGTAGTGGAAATGTTGATCAGTTTCTTATAAATGGGTTGATTTAAGTTATGTTTTCTTCTCAAACATGTACAATAAATAATAGTAATAACTTGAAAGGAATCAGGTCGAAAGTCAGACAAAGTGTATCTTATAACATATAAGTTACTAAATGTTTATCTGGGCAAAAATCTTGTAAACATTAATTCATATTGTTCATAATCTCATACCCATCTCAAATCCCTCATTCAAGCTAATATATTTATAATCAAACCTGAATCACATGTTGCAAAAATTTTTCATGATGCTTGAGACCATAAGGGCCGACCAACTACTCATTCCATCACCGGCGATTGGACCAGTGCCGCCATGATTCTAGGTCCACCACCACCACCACTGCATTTATATGTTATTATGTTATATAAGAAGTTATAAGTTACTAAGTTTATTTTGTGAAAGAAAAAGCCAAAAGAGATGTACCCCGTTGCGATTAAGGAGCAGATTGTTGTGTTGGAACTTTAGATCTTGATGAACTTTCTCAAAAGAAGTGATTATTTCCAGATTTCTGTAGCGGATACCGACACTTACCCTGATCTTTGCAACCACCTCCCGATCTTGAACCATCATCGACTTCAGAACCATTGTAGAAGATAACACCGATTTCTTTCTGGCACATCTGTATAAAATTGTGGGTGAAGAAGAACCAAAATTAAAAACCTAAACCCATGGTAAAGCAAAACAGGTGAAGCAGAGGACACGTATAAGGACACACGTCAAAACCTAAGCCTTACTTTCCATATTTATAACACTATGTAGTAGGTACAACCAGTAATGCACTACAATGTTTTAAATTAATAATATATAAATGTCATTTTGTTGGGGCAAGTTATAAATCACAATTCCATATATCTAATGAAAAAAATATCATTTGAATACATTGTGATTAATTCAATAAGATGTGTTTGTAAACATGCTAGGGATAGGGCTCGCGGGGTACTATAGAAATAATTTATTAGAAGTATATGGATACACCATATGGAATTATGTACAAACTTCCTTACAAGCTATATTCTAAATATAAAATAAGTTGTTCAGATTCTCTCAATAGCTGTTTGTAGAGTATTTCATTTAAAATATGAAATTATAGAGAAAGAATCACACAAAAATGCAGAAGAATTCTACAACTCCTATGTTATTAATCAATAAAAGAATACTTTAAAAATATAGTTATCGACTTTTTTTTTGCTATCATAGTATATTGCTTATTTGAAAATTGACAAAGAAGCATAAGGTACGACTGGTTCACACAACCTGTCAATTAGAAAGTATTAATGGAACATACTGTATTATATTCTACTACCAGTGGTTTAATAACAATGATAACTACCGAATTACAAGTTAGGGTTGTTACCTTGAATTAACTTGCAATTGATCAGTACCATTGCTACGATGTAAACCGTGGCCCTTGTTTCAACCAGAATTCGTTTGGTAGAAGCTGGCGAAGGTGGCTATTGATTTCCCTTTCTAGAAGATTAATTTCATCACAATCAAAGTCTTCTTTAGATTAATTTCATCAAAATCACATAGACGAACCTTTCGATTTGACCAATTTGGCTGTAAATCCGAAAGGTTAAAAGAAGAAAAACAGTTAGGGCTTCGTACACACATTATCTTCGTTATTGAAGATGAACCGAACGACATAGCCTCTGAATGAAGATGCGATGCAAATTGAAAAAACAAACTGAAAGGATCTGTTGATGTGGGAGGAAGATGATTTAGCGTTGGTGTAACACCTCGTAAAATCGTGTTCAATGATGTGTTGACACGTGTACTAAACCCTAATGAAGTCAAATGTTGACTATGAGGGACTAATTTTGTCAAAATTTAAAACTTGAATGTGGAGGGACTAAAAGTGTCAACATGCTTAAACTAAGCCTCTGAGTAACCTTGCACAGTGTTCGTACTCTCTTATTGAGTCACTTGTAAGATAGACGAAACCGTTCACGATAAATTCAAAAGTTGTGCATCGAAGGGTTAAAAGCGTCAACATGTTAATTCTTACCTCTGAGTGATCTTTTAACGAACCCGGAGCATCATGATGATCAATCATACTCTCGGGAGGCTTCGATGCCATTAAACGATAATACGCACAAGTTTGTGCGTTAAAAGGACTAAAAGCGTTAACGTGTAAATCTACACCTTTGAGTGACCTTTTAAACGAACCGGGAACTCCGTGATGCTCGATCGTACTCCCGGGTGTGCCTAGTATTGGCCACAATGAGCATATATGCCGTATATTAATTTTACTTAAAAAGATTAGTGATAATGTGCCAAAAATGACAAAACTTGAAAGTTAAATAGTGACTAAAAGTTCAAGGGACCATAACTGCCAAAACAACAAACATTTGAAGCTGGGCCGGATTGCCTCGCGGGCCGCGAGCCCACTGGGCTGCGCCTTCGCGGTCTGCCATAGTAGTAATAGCAGCAACTATAATTTTATTTTTTGTTTTATTTCATTGCTTGTTCTCCACACAAAAACTTCTAAACCATTTGAGCAATCCATGGGCTGTTAATTATTTCTAAAACACCTGCCATAACACATGTAATGGATTTAAACACCCCCAACTATGGCCATTTGGCCGCTGGCACTCTCAACTTTGACTTTGGCTCACATCACTCCCAACTTAACACTTTGGGTGCTGTGTCACCCCGTCGTTAACTAGGCACTAACCACGTTAGTTCTTTTTTGCTTACGTGTTCAATTTTTGATGACATGGTTTGTTTTTTATGAGGTGGCAAGGTGACGTGGAACTGAAGTAAAATAAAATTAAATAAATAATATATAAATCTTTTCTCTCCTTTATACTTAAACATCCCCCCCTCTCTCTCTATCATATGCTTCCTATCTCTCAAGTTGCAACCCAAACTACCACACAACCCACCATAGCGCCTCCACCTTCATCACCTTCATCACCAAAACCGTTGCACCCACCGTCACCACCACATCACCCATCACAGCTCCACCTTCACAACCACACCAACCACCACCGCTGCAGCTCTACATCACCACCACACCCACCCACCTATAAAACATAAATCAATCCCCAAATCATTAAATTGAACCACTCATCGTGATCAACAGCGTGTCCATATAACACTCGAGCGATCTGAAGTTCCAGATCTAAGTTATGAAGTTCATTATGTTCCATCGATCGGTCATTAATAGCAGGTTTCACAGACGCAGAGCAATTGAATAGAAAGAGATTAAATATTCTGATTGCAATTTTGAGCATTTTGGCAGACAGTGGGTGTTCCGTTCATTGTAAAAGAGGGATAAAGCAATGGACAGGTAATTTTCCTTGAATTGTTTAGCTTCTTTCTTTCTTTTTTTCATTGTAAATGTAAAACAATGAGATTAGCAGCAAAGCTAACTTAATAATTTTATCTTGTTTTAGTTTCAGGCATTCTTTGAGTTTTCCACAGAAAAGGATCTAAAATGAAGTAGAAAAGAGGAGTGAAGTTGAAATACCGTCCATGCGACAATGAGCAGTCAGGTCTAGATTCTTGGAGGATGAAATTGGGCTCTTTTTTTACATTGGGTTGTCATCACACCAAATCGAGAAGGAAACACGAACGAGAAACCATAAGCTTCAATAAGTTATTCCAGACTAATCACCGGCACGTCGTCGGGGAGCCTTCATCTTTTTTAATACTTTGCTAGGCAATATTTCGGCTACCGATCTGAAGGTCCAGATATGATTCTGAAGTTCCAGTTCTGAAGTTTTGAATCAACAACAGTTTCAACAATTAATATGTTGTTGATGATTTTGTTTAGGGTTTGTAGCAGTGGTGAGAAGGGGGAGAAGGTGGTGGTGGATTTGATGGTGGCGGTGGTGAGCAGAGGGTGGAGGTGGTGGTGGTGTTAGAGAGAGAGGGGGTGAGTTGAGAGGGGTTTATAATATCAGATTTCTTTTTAATTTAAATCTATATTTTATTTAAATCAACTTTTTAAAAGATAATAAGAGTACACATCATCATGCCACATGGGATAATAAAACTAACGTGGTTAGTGCCTGGTTAACGACGGGGTGACACATCACCCAAAGTGTTAAGTTGGGAGTGGTGTGAGCCAAAATCAAAGTTGAGAGTGCCAGCGGCCAAATGGCCATAGTTGGGGGTGTTTAAATCCATTAACCCTTTTTTATTTTTTTTATTTCATTGCTTGTTCTCCATACAAAAACTTCTAAACCATTTGAGCAATCCATGGGCTGTTAATTGTTTCTAAAACACCTGCCATAACACATGTAATGATCTTAAGATAACCCTAAACACTTGGCAAGATCTTGTTTAGTCACAAAAACTATAAATAGGCTTGAAACTCATTTGAACAACTTGCACCTTTTCATTCTTTCTTCCTATCTCTCAATTCTGGAGGGTCCTGGCCAATTGGGAACTTCCTTTAAGTTTATTTCAGTCCCTAGGACCATTTGTAAGTGTTCCCTTCGTGACTAGTTTGTTTATTAGGCTTTTAAAGCCGAAAAGTCAAGCGTTTACGATAAACGCATTGACTTTCAGTTAGAACTTAAAAGGTCAAGCCATTGTTCGCAACGAACATGGCTACGTGATCGTAATTAGGTAGGTGTTAATCCCTCAAAAGGGTACATCCTAAGAATCACGTTTGCTTGGTCAATTGACGAGTCAACGAATTAATGTTTTAAAAGTCAACGTGTCAGTTTTTGAAATAATTGCGATATGAGTTTAAAGGTGTTCTAAAATATGTTTTATCACTTAAACAACATAGTAATAATTATTAGAAGATGTGTAAACATGTTCGGCTCTTCAATTCCAGTTTAGGGTCGGTTCGCAACCGAGAGTCGTGAAGTTTGACTTTTGCGTTGACTTTTGGTTATAAACTGAGTTAAATTAGTTTGCTACTGATTTTAGGTTCCGTTATGATCGTAATATAATGTAGCATAACCCTATAAGGTTATATTACACGATCATACTAGAAATCTGAGTTTTTGCGCATGTTCCGTTAATATGCCATACTTTGACCATTATGCCCTTTTTAGCAAAAAAAAATAAGGTTTTTGACACCAATAAGCTTGCAAACAACTTAAGTAGTGATATGTTAACATGCATAAGATATTTTGTTGTTATAAGTCTGATCATAAACTGAGTTTGCATATAATGTCGTGAATTATGCTTTAAATTGACCAAAATGCCCTTTAGGCGCGTAGATCGGTTTTAAGCATAATTTCTCATACCAAACTCATTGTCTACTGATGTAATATCATAATTAGGATTTTTTTGGGATATCTATTAAGTTCATAAACTGATTTTATGCATACACTCTTGAATTATGTCCTTAAATGACGATAATGCCCTTTTTGCACCTAAAATGATTTTAAAGAATAATAATCATACAAAACCTTTTGACCACTGATATGTTATATTAATTAACATATTTGGATCATATAAACCTGGTCATAACATCTGTTTTCCTTAAACATCGCACATACCGTCATTTAACAATTTTAACGTCGTATCGGTGCGTAGTATGGTTTTAAACCATAACTACCAACCAAGACTTGTTACCTACTGATTTTATAAATCATTTTAAATATTTTACAGTAGGTATATGATATAAACTCAGATTCCCAAATTAGCTTTCAAAACTATGTGTGAAATTACCAAAATGCCCCTATGGAGCATAGTTTGGTCTTAAAGTATAAAACGCACATATGTTTGATATCCTACTGATATTATATCATAAATAAAGTGTTTTCACAGAATGTTTATGGTTGTAACATCAGATTTTACGCAAGTTCCTTTTATAACGTCGCTAAATGACCAAAACGCCCTTATGTGACATAGTTTGATTTTAAAACCTTAACGGACATACAAGTTGATATCTTACTGATATTATAACTTGTTTAAAGTATATTGGCATATGGAACTTGTTCATAACTCATCTGGTTACTCGTTATCGCTTTTACGCGTACGGTTAGACTTACGTAACTAGTTTATGTAAGTTTACCGAAACGGGCTTAACCTTATCATTTTCACTTCAAAATCCTGAATGTATTTAATTTACCCATATTATACAAGTCTTCATACTTATTGAGTATAAATTACATTCCATTCCATTATGGTCATCGCTTAATCAAGCGTATCGTACCGTTTCTAATACTTTAAGCTAGCCGGTCTAAGTCTACACTTAAATAAGACCCGTTAGCATTCTAATTGGTTATTTATACCATCATTCCAGATAGAGCCTTCCGGTAAATTGTACCTACGCTTACTTAATTGAATACGGCTGAGTTATTATAAATCTTGTAATTTAAGACAGGAGCTAGCTCAGCTAAATACTCTTAACCTGTTTTCCCTTATACGGGCTTAGGTTACGGTAAAATATTTACCGCATGGTCGGGTATGGGATTCGAAGACCAATGTGTCGGGAAATCCAAATAATCCATTTTAATTCGTATTGCTTGACTGAAACATTGGGGGTTAATGTGACGGTGTCCTGGATATCCTTGACTCATTTAATTGTAAGTGGCTACGACCTAAGCACGGGGTGTAGGCATACACCTGACAGATCCGTTATGGTTTATTATTCCCCAAAAAGGGAACAAGTTATAAATTTTGATACCCAAATATGGGTTTCCCGAAAAGGGATAAGTGGTGTGTCGGTTAATCATGAACCGGCATAGTTTCCGGGCCCCGTATGTAGAGCAAGTATGTAAAACTGATAACATGAGATATAGTTTGTCCCAAGTACAAAAGATTTTTCGTGCCTTGTGCACCTAAATCAATTTTTGAAAATGTTTTCAAAATGTGTCGGTTGATTGTATTTACCAGTGAAAACTGACGTATTTTCAAAAGGTTAAGTGACAGGTGCAAATACGTAAATAGGCTGGAAGCTGCTTGGAATTGTTAGACGAGGAATTTGCAACTCTTTCGCATAAGCCATTAGTCTGATAAACTTCTTTTGTATTTAATGATCCGCTTGTGGATTATTATTACAAGCTTGTCTGTATTTATCACTTTGGAATTTCCAGACAATTGAGTTGTAATAATATTCTTTATTCCAAAGACTTCCATTGTGCTATTCTGTGTATGTTTGACTATGACGATACCAATCTTACGTCATGATACTCCCCACCAGGCCCACCGGGCTGAGCTGTAAATATCGGGGTGTGACAGGTTGGTATCAGAGCCAACGTTTGAGTGAAATAAACACTAGCCTTTAGTGTTTAATCTCAAATGACACAATAGCATAATCCTTAGACCTTCTGAGTCTAGACTTGACATAGGAATGTTCTCATCCCTATTAAGTAAACATTGTTTTCGATTTTATGTGTTTTGAATATGTCGCCAAGCAAAGAAGCCCTTGATGGAAAATTCTCCAAGTTTGAAGCCAAGGATTGCCAAGCTTCGTATCACGACTAGGATACGCGTGCGACCGGTTTGGAGGAAGACCTATATGGACCTATTCCCAAAACCAAACCTATTGAAACTTTTAACCAGACTTCGGAGTTCATACCGGAGGTCCCTAAGGCTCAGATTTTGAAGTCTGTACCAGTGGAGTCCATACCAAGAGGTCCCTGAGGTTCTCATATTGAAAATAATACCAGTTGATGTTAATGATCCCTATTTCTTACCTCCAAGTTTTGGAATCCCAGACTTGGATGATATCAGTCATAACCCAATCCGTGATCCATAATTATTCTTTAACCATAAAATCATTGGATTCTACTTCTACAACAGATCCTGAATTGGAATACTTACTTTATTCATTGAGGTCTTCAGTGTCCCTACCGTGCGCGGTAAATAAAGAAGAGAAACAATTGGAATGAAGCAAGGAAGGCATTAGAAAAATCCTTCTTTCATTGTATTTAATTTTCCTTTATGTCCATGTATGGGCATTTGCTTATTGTAGTCCTTTGTGGATATATTATTTCATCATAGTCCCTGTGTGGACCTACCTCTTCTGATAAGACCCTGTATAGACGTTTGTCTATCGTAGTCCCTTCGTGGACATTATATTTCAATATAGTCCATTCATGGACATTACCTTTCAAAATAATCCCTTCGTGGACATTATACTTCACTATAGTCCTTTCATGGATATGTTATTTCATTAAAGTCTTTTGTGGACATGATATTTCATTATAGTCCCTTCGAGGACATATTGTTTCATTAATAGTCCCAATGTGGACGTGTCTTTCGACTTAAAGTCCCTTTGAGGACAATTGTTTAATAAAGTCCCTTCGTGGACATGATATATCATAATAATCCCAATGTGGACATATCTTATAGTCCCTATACGGACTTATATTTTCCTTTTGGTCCCTGCATGGACTTGAGTTGCTTTAAAGTCCCTATGTGGACAAATTAGTTACTAAAAATCCTGATTAAGGCACTATTGTAATTTCCTAATGAATTATGGAAAATTTTGGGATTTTTATATACGTATTCATTACATCCTATGTTCAAGCGATTGTCTAGAATTTAATTCGAACTTTAATCGATCTGCAAAATAATTCCAAAAGATCTTCTTAATGGTTACCCCTGCCAAGTGGCAAGTTCACATTATATGGCCAAAATCTTTGGTAGTTAAGGATAATTATTCCTTCTGCTATGATAGTTAAGGGAGATACCCTTTCTATCCAGGGGTGGTGGAGTATGTTCAAGCCTCCAAACCTATATGGTCAAGACACCATTGTTATATTGTGTAACCATTAAGACAATTATTCTATGTTAACATTCAAGTAATGTTAACACTCGTGGCAGTGTGACTTGAGAAACCACACCAGCCGTCAAGGTATTTGGACTACGTCCAAGCCTCATAGTCTATATGATCAATGTGATCATGACTAATATCATCGAAAAGATGATCATATTTAACATCCTTAGTGATGAAGTGCCTACGGGCTATATATGTTGTCCAATAAGACAATGACAGTTGTGACCGTTATGGTTCACTGACCAAGGTGGTGGGCTATGCCCAAGCCTTATAGTCTATAATATCAATGTGATTGTGAATAATATCATCAAATACGATGATTATATATATAAACATCCATTAGTGATGTCAATTGATTTGCCTTTGGGCCAAAATAAATCGTCTTTCAAGGCGATGATAGTTGTGGTCTATGACTCCCTGTCAATATCATCAAATTAGATTATTATAATGTTGTAACATTCAATGTAATGTTAAAATGACAAGGCATTTGTGCCATATTCAATTGTCCTTCGTGACAAGGCCTTTGTGCCATATCTCTTAATGTCCTCTGTGAAAGGCCTTTTGTGCCATATTTTATAATGTCCTTATGACGAGGCCTTTGGGCCATACCTATGTGTCCTTTGCGACAAGGCCTCCGTGCCATATGATTATTTATGTCCTTCATGACTAGGCTTTATGCCATATCATTTTATATCCTTCGTGACAGGCCTATGTGCCATATGTAATGTCTTTTGAGACGGCCTTTTGTGCCAACCTCTTTATGTCCTTTGTGACAACGCTATGTGCTATATCTATATGTCTTTCGTGACGGGCCCCTGTGCCATATCTTAAAAGTCCTTTGAGGCAAGCCTTCGAGCTACTCATAATTGTCAGTTTGACAAAAACAGTTGTGACATTGTGATCCCTGTCTAAAAGGTAACGGACTCGGTCCAAACCTCAAATGCCATTGATGGTCCTTTTGTGACCTAGGCTAAATATAATCGATGTATTTTTAAATAACATACAATAAGAATGTTAAAACATAAGAGCCGATATGGATAATGATACCATGGGTTGTTAATCGTCAAATACGATGATTCATCTATTGCAACTAAGTAGTTGTTTTTGGTGTTTAGCACTAAAGCTTCAAAATGGTGGATTCCGACGAAGCACACAACAGTACTTCAAATAGAAACAATGATGCAAATGTAAATATAAATGACGCTACAAACATAAATATCAGTGGTGCTGATCTACAGGCCATGATCAATGCAGCGGTCGGCAAGGCCGTAAATATTTACATGGAAAATTATAAAGAGTTTAGTGCTACTCGCTCAAAGTCCCATACGAAACTACATTCTTTAGCTCACAAAGAGAGCTCAGTTCACTCTTCAAATGCGAAGAGCGAACCTCGGAAGTTAGTGCTTCTTGATTTAGACGTTGTGGGTGGGGGGGGGGGATGTGACTGATTAAGAGGTTCGACGTCCTCGGCAAGTGGTTTAAAACCTGCATAGGTCTCTTATGGAAACTGCGGGACCTACCAGAGTAGTTCGATCTAGTCTATCCTCCGCCAGATCCTGCTGCAGCGGTCGTGCAGGACCCTCTGGTGAATTTAGATGGACCAGGGATGCCACAACCAGCATCACCTCCCAGGGCGCTCCAGTTTCCACGACACGTTATTCCAGGTCATGCCCCGAGAGCTGCAGCAGATCCGCAGGTACGAGCCGAGCTTGACAGGTTAAACGATTTGATAGGTTGGTTGGTTCGGGAGGCGCATGATAGGCGAGAGAGAGGGGGGTTACCCCCCCATACCGCTCCCATCACCTCGAGCACCACATCAGCAGCAGTAGCCACAACAACCAGATCCAGATTCGGACTCGGACTCGTTTCCGGAGGCATAGACCAGCTGCGTGGATATATTTTGGTATTTAGTGTTCAATTGTAGTTTTTATTTTTGTTATGGATGTACAAACTTATTTTATATATGTCATATTTAAGTTTGTTTTCAGTTATTCGGTTACTTAATGATTGTTTGTCTTAAATTGATATAATACGGAAACAATATATGTTGAGAATTTAATACGGACACAATATAGTTTTCAAAATGTTAAATAATATTTAAACGAGATAATATTTTATGGTAGGATAATATTTAAAAATATAAAATGTTAAAAACAATATAATATTTAAACGATAGAATATATTTAAAGAGCCGATCTTGAAAACGGTAAAATTTTTTATTATATAAAAAATAATTTAAAAAGAAACAAAATTTTTCACTAAAGAAAAATCACCTCCAGAACCCATTAAATTACCCTATCAAAAGACCCATTCTTTCAACAACAAAAAAAAAAACACCCAATTCCTAGACGCCTTGTATAGGCCTATACGAGACGTTTAGGTTTCTTTAACTTTGTGCTTGACATCCCACTCAGACTCTCTTGAATTCAGTACCTAAACGCCCTGTATAGGTCTATACAAGACATCTAGGGTTTGAAGAGTGTCTAAATAGAAAGGATGGGTGTGTAAATAGATCCAACAAAGGTAAATACAAAACTCTCCCTCCATTCAAAGACTTTCTCCATCAATAATCATGATACGTTAATAAAGCCATAAAGGTAAATACAAAACTCTTCCTCCATTTACAGACTTTCTCTATCAATAATCAATATCATTTATTGTATCCCAATCAATTCAAAGGACTTTTTGAACACTCACACAATAGTACAATACCAAACACCCCCTGTATCACTTGTTCTCCACTCTTCAATCCAAGATCATCTACATCTGCGACATCATCTTTCAATTTACCAGCTACTATCGGCAACAATGGCTCTTAAATTATACGGTTTCGTCCCTTCAAACGCCACATTTCGCGCTCTCGTCAGCCTCTACGAGAAAGATTTAGACGTCGAATTCGTAAAGGTGCATATGGCCGACAGAGAACACAAAACTCCTCAATTCCTCTCACGCAACGTAAGCATAGTCCCTACAATCTAACTTTTTAATCGATCTGTTTTTTATCTCTAATGTTTACTAATGTAGCCGTTCGGTCAAGTTCCTGTGCTAGAGGACGGTGACATTGTTAACAGGTATAGAGAATAGACAGTGTAATGGGTTGGGATTGTATTGAAAAATTGTATTGTTCAAGCTATTAGGGTTACAAGAATGGTGTTTATATAGGACACCACTTTACACATTAGCCCCCTACACTATCTATGTTTCTCATTTCCGACACTCCCCCTCAAGTTGAGTAGTGGGGTCACCAATACTCAACTTGCTCAAACAGCTACTAAACGCGTTTCCGTTGACTGCCTTTGTGAGTATATCTGCGAGTTGATCTTTCGACGAAACATGAGGGAGTTCTATGATTCTTGCTTCCAACTTTTCTTTGATGAAATGTCGATCTACCTCCACGTGTTTTGTTCGATCATGTTGAACTGGGTTTTCTGAGATTTGTATTGCAGCTGTATTGTCACACATGACTTTACTAGGAGCCTTTTGGGAAAAACCAATGTTTTCTAGCAGCTTCCTGATCCACAGAACTTCGCTTAACCCTCGAGCTATACCTCTAAATTCCGCTTCTGCGCTCGACAGAGCAACTACTTTCTGTTTCTTACTCCTCCAGATAACGAGGTTCCCACCAACCAAGGAAAAATATCCTGATGTTGATCTTCGGTTTCCCTTATCCCCTGCCCAGTCTGCGTCAGTGTAGAGTTCAACATTTAGATGTCCATTTGTTTTGAACAACACTCCATGGCCTGCCGTTCCCTTGAGATATCTTAAAATTCTCTGAGCAGCTTCCATGTGGGCAACTTGCGGTTGGTGCATAAACTGACTTACCACTCCAACAGCATAAGCTATATCAGGACGAGTATGGGAGAGATAAATTAACTTGCCCACGAGCCGTCGATATCTTTCTCTGTCTGCGAGCTCTCCATCGAGTTCCATGTGAAGATTGTGGTTCACCACCATTGGTGTATCTGTTGGTTTACAATCAATCAACCCAGTTTCCGCCAAGAGATCAAGAACATACTTCTTTTGGCAGATGAAAATCCCCCGTTTAGACCTGAGAACTTCTATTCCAAGGAAATACTTGAGATTCCCAAGGTCTTTCATTTCAAACTTTGAAAACAAATTTCTCTTCAGCTGTGCTATTTCTTCTACATCATCTCCGGTGATAATCATGTCGTCCACATATATGATCAAGCAAGTTACGAGGCCGTTCCTCCTTTTGAGGAACAAGGTATGATCAGCGTTGCTTTGATGATACCCATATTCTTTCATGGCCAAGGTGAACTTTCCAAACCATGCCCGAGGAGACTGTTTTAGCCCGTATAGAGATTTCTTCAACCTACAAACTTCCCCATCTTTAAAACCCCCTGAAAAACCTGGAGGTGCTTCCATGTAAACTTCTTCAGTTAGGTCTCCATGTAGAAATGCATTTGTAACATCAAATTGATGAAGGGGCCAATTTTTATTAGCTGCCACGGAAAAGAGAACTCTTATGGTATCCATTTTTGCAACCGGAGAAAATGTCTCAGAGTAATCAATCCCATACGTCTGAGTGTACCCTTTGGCTACAAGTCGGGCTTTGTATCTTCCAATAGAGCCATCTGGTTTATATTTAATCGAATACACCCACCGGCATCCAACTGTTTTCTTTCCTTTAGGAAGAATGCACTTCTCCCATGTGTTGTTTTTCATAAGAGCACGCATCTCCACTTCCATTGCTTCTTCCCAGTTCTTCTTACCTTGAGCTTCCTTTACGGAATTAGGTATTTGTTCAGTGTATAGAGAAGTAACAAATGCCTTCACACTGTTAGATAAGTTCCCGTTGACCATATTAGCTACATGATATCTTGAATTTCTGGTCTCCCTCTCTGGGGAGTACCGTTTTGGAGGAACCCCTCTATTGGCTCTAGGTGGGAGCGAGTATCTTCCAGTAGTCTCTGCTGCAACTGGTTCAACAACTGGTTCAACCTGTTCAACAACTAGATCAACATGTTCTGTAGTTGTCGGTTCTATGTGTTCCCCTGTTGTCTCATAGTTATAAGACGTAGAACACTCAGGGTTCTTAGTATTTCTTACCTCAGGCATCACGTTGGATGGACTTTCTTCAGTGGTACTGTGCTCCTCGGATTGTGTGTCTGTGTTTGAAGGACTCGCAGTACTGTGATAGTTTTCTGTTGTGACTTCTTCAGATGAGGAAATTTGGGTTAACCAGCTCAGAGTGTCTATACTGTCATTCTCCCCCTGACCACTGAGTTGGATGTTATAAAAGTATTTTGTTTCAAGAAAGTCAACATTCATTGTGGTGAACATTTGACGAGTTGTTGGATTATAACATCGGTAACCTATTTGATCGATCCCATAGCCGACAAATACACATTTTTCAGCACATGGGCCAAGCTTGTTTCGATTGGTTTTGGGTATATGAACAAATGCGGTACACCCGAAGATTCGAGGTTCAAGTGTAAGAGGATGAGGAATACTGGCAGACTTAGACAGACAATCTAAGGGAGTCTTAAATTTAAGAGCTTTCGTGGGAAGCCGATTCAGCAGATACACGGAGGTTGCAACTGCCTCCGGCCAGAAAGATTTAGGGACCTGAGATTCGATCAAAAGGGCACGTGTCATTTCAAGAATAATACGGTTTTTCCGTTCAGAAACACCGTTTTGTTCGGGGGTATGAGCACAAGAGGTTTGATGGATTAATCCTTTGGTTTTAAAGAATTGTTTCATGGGGGTATTGACAAATTCCCCCCCCCCCCCATTGTCAGATCGAAGGATTTTGATTTGGGTTTGGAATTGAGTTTGAATCATAGCATAAAACGTGATAAATTTTTCGTAAACTTCGGCTTTGTTTTTCAAAAAATATACCCATGTCATGCGAGTGCAATCATCCACGAATAGTATAAAGTACCGAAGACCCTGCCCCCCATCACAGGAGCAGGACCCCACACGTCAGAATGGATTAGTGAAAAGGGTGAAGCAACTTTCGTATTGCTAGGTTTGAATGGTTGTCGATGGCTTTTAGCGTGAAGACAGGCTTCACAATCTATTTTTCCATTTGAAGGGAAGAGTTTTGGAAACAAAAGGTGCGAATAACCATGGGATGGGTGTCCCAAACGTCTATGCCATAGCCAGGCTTCCCGGTTTTCAGTTCCATGAGCCAACATCACAGTACCCTGTTGAGCCACTTCATCCACGTAGTACAATCCGTGGCGCTCAGTACCACGTCCAATAATCACACCCGTCCTGATATCCTGTAGGATGCAGAAAGTAGGATGCATTAGTACCGTGCAATTCAATTCTTTGGTAATATGACTAATTGAGAGCAATTTGTGTGATAATGACGGAACATAGAGACAATTTGGTAATTTCATAGTTGGTGAAATTTCAATTACTCCTCATCCTTTCACTTGCATCATTCCGTTGTTTGCTGTATGGATCTGAGTTTTTTTAGGTTGGGTCATTGAACATATGTCTAATGGTTCAAACGTCATGGTGTCGGTGGCACCAGAATCGAATATCCATGAATTGTTTTTTTCATGATTGATTTCCATTTTTTTTTTTTTTGTAACGTTGTCCCGGCACTGTTATTAAGTAACCAACCAAGCCAGCGAATTTATTAATTTCGCTGGATACTTGAACTCGCGTTCAAGATTTTCGTTCGGAATATCGTCGCTAGGTAGCGAAGGTATTTTACCGGCGAATTTATTAAATACACCGGTTACTTGAACTCGCGTTCAAGATTTGAAAGCCCGCAAATTCGCTACCGACAACGAAATAGCGAATATCTAACAGCAAGCGAATTGATCCTTTGCGAATAGCGAAATTATCAAATAGCGAAATAGAAGCAGCGAAATTGGTCGGGATTGGTTGTCGGCAGCGTAATTATAAAAAAAAGTTGGAACAAAAAAGGTAGGTACGGTTGAAAAGGAAGGTAAATCAATTGAACTAATTTCAAAATTGAAAATGATTGGACCAATGATTTGTCGGTTGAAATTGATTGGACCAAAGAAAAAAAAACGGCTGAACGAATTTTTTGATTGGACCAATGATTGGAACAATGATTTTGCTCAACAATTAATTGGAACAACAGGTGTGATCGAACAATGATTGGACCGATGGTTTTGCTAGTTTCGCCGGAAGTGGTGTACCAATTGAACTGATTTGCGGTTGAACACGACAAATTGAGAATTGATTTCGGTTTTTCAGGTTTGAGTTTGAATAGGCTAGGATAAGTAAAAATTGATTTTGATTTCCAAGCGAAGATCGATTGTAGGAGATAAGCGAATCGGTTTTACGAATCGGAAACCTGCTCTGATACCATGTTAACAGGTATAGAGAATAGACAGTGTAATGGGTTGGAATTGTATTGAAAAATTGTATTGTTCAAGCTATTAGGGTTACAAGAATGGTGTTTATATAGGACACCACTTTACACATTAGCCCCCTACACTATCTATGTTTCTCATTTCCGACAGACATCACAATATTCGGTAATAAAACCCTAGCACCTGTAACGTTTTAATTCAAAGTAGGGTTTTTAGGGTTTCAACATTTGCATACTTTTCACAGAATCAAGGGCGATAACGCAATACGTAGCACGCGCTTACGCGGATAAAGGAACGGATCTGATGATGAATGATCCGAAAAAGATGGCGATTCAGTCGGTGTGGATGGAAGTAGAAGCTCATCAATTCAATTTACCGTCTCATAGACTGGTGATTGAGTTATATATCAATGTGTTGCATTGCGGGCGGGAAGCTGATGAGGCGTTATTGGCGGAGTTGAGCCCAAGCTGGAGAGTGTGCTTGACGTGTATGAAAAACGGCTGACGGAGAGCAAGTATTTGGGCGGAGATAGCTTCACGCTGGCGGATCTCCACCACGTGCCGAATGTGCATTATCTTATGATGACGAAGGTGAAGAAGCTGTTTGACGCGCGGCCGCATGTGAGCGAGTGGGCTGCTGATATTCTTTCCAGGCCTGCTTGGGTGAAAATTGTTTCCATGCTTCGAAGTGAAGGTTTTGTTTGATATTGAGAGTTGTATTGTACCCTAAAATCCGATTTAATTAGCCATGTTGAATAATGATGGATTTAAGGTGATAAGATCTAATTGTTGGTTGGATATATGGAATGTTTGGTATATGTGTGTAACTATTCAATAATCATAATCTTTGTCAGTTAGCCTTATACATAAAAGAAATTCTTAAAAATAGCTATTTGTAGGTTGAGAAGGATATCACTTGGATAATTTGTAAAATAACTTGCATTGGAGCGATGACAATTTGTGTATGGTCATGTCCTACAACGTGACTAAACAACATTAATAATTGATGGAAATTGTTTTTTAACAGCCAACAAATCTTCCAAATGGATGCTGGTGAAATTCATTACATTGGGAAACACTCGTCTTCGAACCAGGGAAAACCCGCTCAGTTCAAGGATTGAACTGGCGATCGCCGCCTACTCGCCTAGTCTCCCAACATCACCAGACGACGCTGCCAAAACTAAACATGGTGGCCGGTATCAAACTTGGGTCACTTGATAAAACAAAATATAGTTGGTGTGATAGATATTTAATTTAAACTTAGTTTTGTTGGATTCTGTTACTCTTGGTTATTTTGATTTTTCGAATACATCGGATGGCCGGTTTGATAACTTCAAAACATTGGTATTTACACACATAATTGCAAAGGCCAAAAACTGCCTACTATATATGTACACACAATCATTTCCTTGAATTATTACAACTAATGGCGATCAAATTGCACGGGATCTTACGTTCACCCCCAGTGTTACGTGCTATGGCAGCACTCTTTGAGAAAGATCTCGACTTCGAGTTCGTTCCTGTCGATTTTGCCACTCGTGAACAGAAGACACCTCAGTTCCTAGCTCTCAACGTACAGTAATCCCTATCACTTAGATTTTAGTAATTAATGTTTGCTTGGAATTTTCAGAATTTTATATGTTATATATATGTGATATGAATATTATGCAGCCATTTGGTCAAGTTCCAGTGTTTGAGGATGGTGATTTCAAGCTATTCGGTAATAACATATTACATTTTAGTGTCAGTTTGAGTTTTTGTTTATGTTTCTTGGGCTCAATATTTAGTAATTTGTTGCAGAATCAAGGGCGATTACAAAGTACGTAGCGGAGGCTTACGCAGATAAGGGGACGGATCTGGTACTTAAGGATCCGAAGAAATTGGCGATGCAGACAATGTGGATGGAAGTGGAAGCTCAGAAGTTTGACCCAACGTCGTCGAAGCTGGGTTGGGAGCTGTATTTTAAGCAGATGTTTGGACTGACAACTGACGAGGCGGTTGTGGCTGACTTGGAGAAGAAACTGGAGGATGTGCTTGATGTGTATGAACAACGGCTGACGGAGAGCAAGTATTTGGGCGGAGATAGCTTCACACTGGCGGATCTTCATCACCTACCGTACTTGCATATCTTGATTGGGACGAAGGTGAAGAGTCTGTTTGACGCGCGGCCGCATGTCAACGCGTGGGCTTCTGATATCCTTTCTAGGCCCGCTTGGGTGAAAGTTGTGTCCATGTCTCCAAAGTGAACGTGAGGTTTGCTTTGAAGGTTGTACGTCGCGTTTTGTGATCGTTTTTTATAAGTTGTGACATTCGAACTTGAGAACTCTTATATTTGTGAAGTTTTTTTTATAAGTTGTGATATTCGAACTTGAGAAAGCTAGTTGATAGTTGTACCTTATGTTTGTGATTTGTGTACCTATTTGTGTGCTTGAATAAAAATGATGTATTTTGAGTCACATGTTTCTGTTTGTCATTGAAAAGGCCGGCTCAACTAGGTTATGAAAAGAATTAGTGCTTTATGGTTCAAAAAAAAAAAAAAAAAAAAGTTGTAGACAACATTTATTTTTAGTGTCTTAAACATTCTACATGTAGCAATTGTTAAAATTATAAATAAAAATTGGAATGCTTCAATTTTAAAACCATTTATTTATATATATATTTACACGGTTTTTAGTTCTTTTTTTATAAAAGTTATTTTACTAATTAAGTATTTGTTTTCATCCTATGTTATATAAGGTTTCATTAATAGTTTGGTTTGTATAGAAAAAAATGATTATGAAAAATAAATATAAAAGTAGTCATGATGCGAAAATATAAGAATTAGTAATTATGGTTGTATGGTTGAACTGGGTTGGTCCAGAAAATTCAGGTGCGATGTTCGAACCCGGAAAAACATGCCTTTAAAGCCTTAACGAAAAAGATATGTAAACTATTTTTTAACAACGATAAAAGTTATAGCAATAAACATTGCAATTATCAAAATGACAAAATCATAGTACTTGAATGAGTGAATAACATATTGTAATAAGCTAGTAGCTAACCAATGATTCGTGAAGCTCTCCTTTCATTCTTGATAACAAGTTGTTGGATCAACTCTTCACAGTTAATACTATCTAATGGTTTTAACACCTTCTTTAACATTAACTATAGACGCCAAGAACTTTTGAATAGAACCGGTTTGAGATTTGACCATTTCTTCAAATCGTTTTCTCCTTTTTACGTTTTTGACATCTATATGTGCAACTCCAACCAAGTCATCTTATATGATTTGATTCGCTATTCCCTTTACATTATTTTATTTGCATTAGTTTGTTATATATTACTAGCTTATAACCCCGTGTATTACACGGGTTAAATGACGAAAAAATGTAAATTATAAACTTGTATATAATCCTTATTAATGAAATGACTTATTTAGATAAAATAGTAAAACAAAAGAACAGTTATATTTTCGCTATTCAAAATAATTTTCTAAGTTTCCACTTCTCTTTTGAGATACTACAATCCATTTTATTGTGTGTTAAAAAGAAGTAACACTAAAAAATAAAAAAAAATAATGATCATAAAATTGTAAGTATTTTTAAAAATAATTATAAGTTATGAGGTTATGGTAAATGAATTGTAATTAAATTTCACTATGTATATTAATGATATAATAAGTACTTTGATATAAATACTATTTTTAGATATATGGATCATGAGACAAGATGCGAATATCATCATTATATAGAAAATATTACAAATTAAAAAAAATCATACTAAAAATAAAGTATACGTTTAAAAAAGTAGGACTAAAGTTTTTTAAACTATAAATTTGAGCGTCTACAACAACTTTTTTAATTAGTAGTTGACATTTAAATATTCAAATTAAAATTTTTATAATATTTTATAATGTCTTTATTTAGCATGATGATAATGTCTTTAGTGACGTAATATAATTGAAATTAAGTTTAATATTTAAAACTCAATGTTATTATGAAGTTGGACCATTTTTTTAAGATAAAAACATATTGATAGTAACATAAATTTAAAATTGGAAGAAAATATTGAACACGTGTATTACACGGGTTAAGTAAATATAATGTTATATACTTAATAGCAAAAAAAAAATATGTCTTTTAAAAACCATTTAGTGTTCGCTTTAAAGATAATTTGATACTTTATTTAGATAATCCGCTTGTAATTTTATCTTCTAAGTTATATACTATAAGTATTTGTACATGTGATTTGATACTTTATTAGTAATTATTGTTTATATCCAAATGATATACTTTATCTTAACAAATATATATGGTTAGGGTAAAATGAAAATTTCGACAAGTTGTGAGAACTTAGAGAACTTGGTCTTACAAAAGGTTTTTTGAATTTTTTTACAGGGGGTGTGAATGAGCGGTTAAAGACTCAGGACGTTAAACTTTTTGATTTTGAATTAAAGTGGTTAAAACCACTAAAACATAGGGACTCAAAAAGTAATTTACTATTAATTAAATTTGAAATTATACGTTTGATCTCTAACTATATTAAATAATATTATACTTATTATATTCTTTGTTACATTTATATTTGTTATAGATAATTATTAATTAAATTTGAATTTATACATTTATCTCTAACTATATAATTAATATTATATTATATTTTATGTATAAAAATTAATATGTAATATACTATTATTAAAAGGGAGGAGGCACCAGAGAGTGACACGTGTACAAAAAGATTTTTGTTTATTAGTAGAGGAAGATTAGATTATATTATATTATCTGTAATATTTAAATTTTAATTTAATTTTTTCTTTATTTGATTTCATTTATATATATATATTATATACATAGTTATAACTTATAAGTTTACATTGTTCAACCTGTGTATTACACGGGTGCTTATCATCTTAAGAAATACAATAATGAGATATGCCTACTCATTTAACCTGTTTAAATGGCCCAACCCGTGAAGTTTACATGTGATAACCGGTATATCTACAAAAATTACCCGTTACGGGTTAATGGTACATTTTACTTGAAAAACTTCTCGAAGGAACTTGAGAGTTCGTTGTAGATCCTATGCAAGCAACAAGTTTGTTTTTTTTGTTTCCGTTCATATGTTGTGGTGTTGTTATCTTTACCCCTCAAACGTATAGGTTTATGTGAGATTTTGTAAATCTACATCTTTACCCCTCATTCTTTATAAAGTCCAAAATAGTACCATTGTTGTTTTGTTAATTTTGTAATTTTATTTTCTTATTTTAATTTGTTTTCGATTTTGTAGAGCTTGAGACTGATGGTGATGATTTCGGTTTCTCAAATAGTTTGAAAAGTTCAAATACAACTCAGGTTGGTGTTCTTATTTCAATTGCCCTCCACTTACATACATTAATTAAAGTCTAAAATTAGTATTATTGATCTACAATTTATAAATTGGGAGTTTGTTATTTGTGTACGAGTAGTTTATTGCTATAACCAAACAAGTTTGGAATTTTCTCATGTTACACGTTTATAAGAACTTTCATGAATTATTGTTGTTTTCTTAATTTATTTTATTTTATATGGTGTTGGACAACAATAGTTATTAAAGTGCTTTGTGGTGTTATTTTTTTCAGGTGGTTGTGTCATGGCGTAGACGAACTACAGACGCTAGACAGACAATGGTGATTAGCGATGGTAGTTGCTCGGTTGGTTCACTCGTAGATGTTTGGAATCTGTACGAATCGTTTACGGGGCTGTTTGGGATGAAGGAAACAATGGGCATGGGTGGGTCAGTTCAGTCAAGGCTGGTCAAACTTGACAAGATGGTATGTGTCTTTATTTTATTATGGGACGATACAAGTTTGTGATGAATGCTTTGCTTCATTATTTTATATATAAACAAAGTGTTGTAATATTTTTATTAATAATCAATGTTATAATGTTGGGCTTAAATGAGTAAGCTATTCTTGATGGTATAAGCTGAGGATCATGTGTAAAGTATAGATACAATGTAAAAAAAACAAACATTTAAGGAATTACAACAATGTATCAAGTGTGATGGAATCATTGGCGAAGCTTGGGGGTCGATTTTTCCCAATTCCGCGGGGGGGGGGGGGGGGGGGCAAAACGTATATACCTAAAAATTTCTATACGAATGTACTGTTTATAACACTACGCGTCGAAAAGTTCGGGAAGGGGGGGCGCCCCCTCCTGCCCCAAGGAAGCTGCTCCCCTGATGGATTATAGGTTGGAGAAATGTGTTGACTTCACCCAAAAGTTGCACCTGTCATGTACATTGACTCTTATGATGCTTGGTTCCATTTATAAACTTCTCTTATCTTACATTGACCTAATGTAGGATGTAATAGTAATACCCAATTTGGTATGTCCTGTATCCAAGCTTTATGTTTGGTGATTGTTGCTTACGTAAATTTTTGGATTTATGGAACCAAAAAAATATACATTTTTCTGTTGTGTTGAAATTGTGGTCTAAAATTAACATTCATTTTGATTTAGTGGTAATATTAGGAAATTTTAGCTTCATTATGTGCTTTTTTAGTTTCTGGGTTTGGTTTTGTTGCTCTAGAACTCTAGATGCATTTCTTAGTGGTTATTTACTTGGGAATTATAATTTTATTACCATTTGATTGTTTTTTATATAAGTGATAAGCATGAAGAACCATTAATGTACTTACAAATGCAACATAATTATGAGAAACTAGACATAAAGAAGCTTGCATTTGTCATTGCATAATGAGAATTAGAAACAAAAGAATGTGCGATATTTGGAAAAGATAAGTTGTTGATATTCATCTAACGGTAAAATCAATGGTAGGAAGTGAGCAACTTGGGAGGCGGGATTCGTTTATAATTCGGGTCGGAAGCTGGATTCGGATCCCTTATAAATCTTTTAACGCTTTCTTCCATCACCCAATTCCATATTTCACAAACCCTAAATCTGAAGCTCTTCATCTGCTTTTTCTCTTATTAGCAACTTATACCCTACCCTCCCACCGCTTCACCGTAATCCTTGTAGAGTTTTTTTTTGAATCAAAGTATGGAAGACGATGATGGTGGTGTTTAGGGTTAGAGAAATGACGACGTGAGCAATGGTTGGAGACGAAGAGGATTCGTCTATCTTAATCACAAGTTTTATAGATTGAAATTTAATGATGATACCCGTGACGATCCTGGTCCCTGTCCCGACCATATTCTCTATCTCTATCATAACTGTAATCCCGATCCCGCTCTCTTTCCCGACCCTTATCCCTCTCACGACTTCTGCTCCTCCTCCGATTCTTGCCGGTTTCACTACAAAAAAAATGTCATGTAGCGACACGTAAAAAGTGCCACAAAAAGGCATAAAAGTGCCACTAAAGACCCTTGTAAGAATGGGCGGCACACAAGAAAAGAAAAACAGAAGCGCTGACGCTAAAGCCTTTTAGTGGCACTTTTTCGATCTGCCGCACAAAGTTTTTAAGCTTTTAGTGGCACATTTTTGTCTGCCGCTACAAACGTTTGAGCTTTTAGCGGCACATAATTTATGTCACAATAATCACATCAAATTAAATGTTTAATTTAATTAATTTACAATATAAAATAAAAATATATAATGTAAAAATCATAACATATCACTTCAATTAAAAATTGAATCGTCTTCCAAACATTGCAAAAGTTTACAAACAAATTTCTAATAAGAGTCGAACTAATTCTAAATATCAAACATTTGAAACACAACAACAATTTTTTGAATGAAAGCTAGAAACTTCATTGTTTAACCATTATGTTGTCAAAATCCTCACCGCCAAGATGAGTGTCTCCAGGTTTAGCTTTGAGTTCAAAGATACCTTCTTCAGTGGTCAAAAAGGAACCAAGATCAAAGTCGAGAACACTTGTAACCTAAACAAAAAGTAAACAAATATGACCATTACCATGAATAGACAAATATTTACATAAGATAGTCTTTTTTGTCAGACACTCAAAATGAATGGTCAAAGTGTTTATAGATTTTTCTTAAAGTACACTATATTCAAGTGACAGTTATAAACCATATAAGATGCAAACTGAGCTGAATTATTTAGTTTGGGCCAGTAAAAGGGATATATAGCTTCAATAATAAAGCCATATGAAAAGAGGCTCACAACGGTTAGACAATAAATTGATACATAAGTAACAAGTTATGTTTGAAGTGGGGAGAGCTTTAACCAGGTATACAACTATAACAAGAATAAGATTATGTGTACTAATATGAAACATTGACGTTTATAATAGATTTTATTTATCTGATTGATTTTTCTACTAGACCTTCAAAGTATCAGCAAACTAAAATAATTGCGAGCAAGACCGTACCTCATTAGTTGAAAATACCATTAATTTTAGGATGACTTGAACTTCATAATCTAACCCTTCCATATGTGTAACATCAAAGTTAAGTGGAGGGGAACACATTATTGGAAACTAATTCATAAACCTAAAACGTGACAACTATTCATAAACGAGAAATCTTGGTAGACAAAATTTAGACAAATAACCTTTAACCAACCCGCCAATTTCTCCACATGACAACTCACAAAAGACCACCACAAACAATCTCCAGGTAGTAACAAATCCCATCTCCTAGTATCTTTATAAGACCATAATTACAACCTTATAACAAAATTAGTACCTGAAAGGAATCCTGGATGACCATGTTTCTTAGCTTCTCTTATTGACGAAAAGACCACTGAGCCCCTAAAAATTTAATATATATATAGCTGACTAAAAAAGGGATTGTAAGAATGATAAAAATTAGTTAATAACATGACAAACGTTGAAAAACGAAAAAAGTAAACCTCTAGAAGTTCATTTATCATGCCTTTGCCATGAGGTGGCATTCCCTTATGTTGCCTTTCCATCTTGCTTCCAGTAGGGTCATCCATCGTAAATGTAACAATACCCTTCAAGTACAAAATTACAGGTGCAAAAAAAAGTTAACTGTTTATATGATTTTAAACAAGTAAACAAATTATACCTTGTGTGTAACCAGTAGTTCTACAAACTTGAGTGGTAGCATCGCTATTGCCATAAATTGTATTGCTAAGAAGACTAGCAATTCCTTGTGCCACACTTGTGATAAGCCCAATTAGACTATGGACGAAACAATTTTACAATATATAGATTATAGGGCACACTCGACCTATTAAATTCCGAATTTAGTGGACATGTTATCTCAAAGAGGTTAAAGTCAGTCATAATTCTATTATTATAATGCATACAACTTCCCAAATAATTTTATTATCAAAAACTGAAACTATCATAATGACAGTTTTGTAATCCTAATTAGCTTAGTTATCATAAAAGAGTTTGAAAAAGACAACCAGAGTTTACAGGTCAACCTGAGCTGAGTTGTACTAAAAAGTGACCCGTTTTCAACCAATATTTTTTTTTACTTGATTGCCATAACTGACTCACCTGCACCCGTTTAACTGTGTGCACCGGTACCTGTTCCAGCAATGAAAAGTAACTACATTACTCCAGAGTTCAGACACATTATCATTTCGAAAATAGCAGCATCCAAATTAAGTAGTTCGAAACACAACAAGATGGAACAACAAATGATAGCGAAATAAGAGAGATTTAAACAAATTCAACCTTAGACAAACATAGTTCGCTCCACCACAAATGCATCATGAGCACCAACATAAAGCGAGTTGTAAATCTTCCAATAAACTTCTTGAACCTTTTGTGCAGAATGATACAAACCCAGCCATGGTTTTAAAAATGGTTGAGGCGTGCGCCTCGAGGCGCGCCTCAAGGCGAAAGTGCCAAAAAACGATTCTGAGGCGCGCCCCAGGGGGTTTATACTGTATGTGCGCCTCAGAGGGGCTGAGGCGCTAAAAAAACTGCGCCTCAGGGGTTTTTGATATTTGTTTTTGAGTTTTTGTGTCAGTTTCAAGCAATTTATGTCTTTATTATGTGTGTTTTTGATTATTTTGATGAATTTGATGGTGAATTTAGTTAGTATTACTATTTTTATAAGATATATAATATTTATATTTATTTTTTAACTCCGCCTCGGGCTTACGCCTCGGTTCGCCTCGAGGTTTACGCCTCGTGAGGCGAAGGGAAAACGACTCGAAACTCGTTTCCGCTTTTTTAAACCTTGAACCCAGCAAACACTAACTAACTGCCAAGACTGCACAAGATTCATAAACTGATTTGTAAATATGTTTTAATCGTTGTTAAATATATAATAGTAGTGCAATATAGGTGGGTAGTAGTGCAATATAGGTGGGTTGGTCGGGTAGGCAGACATGTTAAAATCAATTTATTTTTGTACGGTTCAAAATGATTCAAAGCGACCCATTCATAAGTAAACGGGTCAGAATTTTCATCTCTAACTGAAATACTATGACATGTGAGCACATACCTGAGGTATGAAATAATCAGCAACTACTGGGAGTGCAGGAAATTCATCTCGTCAAGCATAAGTTGCTAGAAAGGCTCTATCCTTACCCGGTTCCCCAACTAATGTTACCAAAGACAGAGAACACATGCCATCTTTATTCCAAGCTGAAACTAAAGTTATTAAAACAAGTTAGCTTAAGAATATGATAATAAAGAGCTCCAATATAAATTAACTACATACATTTTCCTATATTTTTCCTTTCATATAGTTTTGTCCTTCTTGATAGCATCCATTGTGGCTTACCCAACAATGGGGACTATCTTTGTGATTGATTTGGGTAAGCTACACAATTTGTAGAAAAGTCAAACATTGAGCAATGAATCTATACAAGTAATCCCAGATGGAAAATAAAAAGACATTGACCTTCAACTTATAGAGCTCTTGTCAAGTGATCACTTGTTGCAGAGAATTGTCTAACCCTAACTCTTGAATGTAAGCTCGGCAAAAGCGCAAGTGAGGTCGGGTAGGGAAACGGGTCGAAACTGTTCCAGTTAACCAATCAAAAACTGGGGTTCGCGTGGAATGTTAATGCAAAGCGTATACGGATTAGTATACTATGCAATGCGGAGTGATTAAGGTGAGATTAATGCTAGATCTGGTCGTTATTGTGTAGTTAGGATAACTGCTCAAGACACCAATTTTACTATTAAAGTTTAAACTCAACATAATCCCAAAACAAACATGTGAGCAATTATCCTAACCGCACCTTCTATCTTTTAAAGAAAACAAGCTTTTGTGGTCGGTTGCAACTAGCAAGTGAAGTAATAAGCAAAAACTTACAAAAAAAGAACCCTAACATACACAGGACTCGTAACCTAGCAGCCAAAGCAAAGTAATCACACTCCCTTTTGTTTAGGTAGACTTGACACCAAATCCAATGCTCCTCTGTCACCGCCGTTATCGTCCTTGATATCTACGATTACAAGTAAATCAATAATAACGAAGAAGTTAAAGGGAAAAATTGCAGGAAAAAAAACTAAGAGTAGTTCATATCAATGTTGTAGAAGGCGCTAGGCGCTAGTCGGGCGGTGAGGTACAGCCTAGGGATTAATCGGGATTAATAGGGATTAATCGGGATTAATCGGAATGGGATTTTTATATGTATTTTTTCAAAATTATATATATATACCCAATAATATAAAAATAATACTTCAAAATTCACATAAATACTTCAAGTTTCAGATAGTATGGTTCGATTTTGACTGATTTTGACCAATTCTGACCGCCTAGGACCGCCTAGGGCCGCCTAGGACCGATTTTATCCGATTTTGACCGATTAATATAGGCCGATTAATCCGATTTTTGACCGCCTAGGACCGATTTTCACCGATTACGACCGCCTACGACCGACTTTGACCGATTACCGATTAATTGGACCGACTAGGTTAAAATTAGTCAGTGGACTACCGACTAGCGCCTAGGCGGCGATTAATCGGCCGCCTAGGCCGATTTCTACAACACTGGTTCATATATACCCGAACTTGATGATGGATTGAAGCGTAATGTGGTGAGATTGTGGGGGATTTTGCGAACAACCAACTTCCAATCAGTAAAAGTAAAAAACTTTCCGTCTCTGGTTTCAACATCAAAGAAGCAGACGCAACCATTATTAGAGAGAATATGTCGATTGTGAGTTGGAGCAGGAATATGAAATGATTTGGGGAGGAAATTGATTTTTGGTGAAAGAGAAGAACAAATTTCTAGGGAAATTTTTAGGTTTCAAAGAGGGGAATGGTGAAAATTTTAAACAAGTTGATCAAAATTTTTTTTGGCACAGGCAAAGTGCCATTAAAACATATAGAAAATTTTGGTGGCATATGCAAAATAGCACTAAAAGCCTTAATTAGTGACATAAAAGTTAAATGCCACTAAATGTATGTGTTAAATACCTAAAGTGCTATTAAAAACAAAAATTAGTGGCACAAAACCTAAATGCCATTAAAAATGTGTGCCACTAGATGGCTTTTTTGTAGTGTTTCTCTTTCCTCCCTTCTGTCCCTGCTTCTTTCTCTTTTATCTTTCTCACTCATCCCTGCAAAAGGAAATTAAAAAATATATATTACTATTTTCTTTACATTTATCTGATTCTAACGGAATAACTTGAATAAAATATTTTAATAAAATAAAGCAGTACCAAGCTCCTCAACCTCCCAGCCTGCACGCCCAGTTCCAGGTAACACTTGACCAACTTCAGCTTGTTGTGCTTTAACACAAAACTTCTTCTTCAAGTTTCCAAATTCATCATACATTTCACCATCATCCTGAAGTTGCATCGTAAATTCATTAACATGCAATATAAATTAATTTAAAAGAAACGAAGGAAATAATCGATGTTACTTCTTTAGCTTCCCGCCTACGCCTCTTTGTTTCCTTCAACTCTTCTTCATCAAGTTCTTTGTATCCACCAGCACGTCCTCCTCTACATACACAAAGCACATATATCATACTTTCTTAAAACTTTGGATTTAAAAGAAAAACAAAATTTTAAATAAATAATGTTTCGATTCATTTGAAATACTTCACACCCCTTCACTAACACCGGGTTTGTTAGTGTTACATATGTTGCATTTTAACCGTTTTGCCCAGTTGATGTTAGCACACCTGGAGAAATAGTTTTCGAGTATTGAAAGTCA
Source organism: Helianthus tuberosus (assembly GCA_030545235.1). Lineage (NCBI taxonomy): Eukaryota > Viridiplantae > Streptophyta > Magnoliopsida > Asterales > Asteraceae > Helianthus > Helianthus tuberosus. The sequence goes on along the minus strand of CM060424.1, from coordinate 58,224,561 downwards.
AACAAAAATGTTTATGTAGTTATAAAATATTGGAAAAATTATGTTAAACTATATGAAGCTAATGGCCACAATCAACTACAATCAGAAATTATGTTAAACATCTCACTCAGACATTTTATCTAACACCTGGCGGTTAATCAACATGGGTTACATTTCTACCAAATTTCACATGTTGGATACAAATAATTTCTCATCAAATCATTCACAACAACACAAAATCATCTTAGTCTTTCCAATTAACAACCAAAACTGAAATAAATTACCGTTTCTTTGAGACCCTCTCCAAATCCTGAAGAATATCAAGAAACTTATCCAACAACAAAGCTTATCGAATTAGGGTCGCAGACTCCGAGTGGATGCGGTCAGCCGGAGGTATCTGAAGGTTTTGAGTTTGAGGAACAGGAGGAGGATTTGTTGCATCAGCAAACTCCTTTGACGTATTTGCTATTGCCGAATCAGATTGGGTATTCACAAAGCTAAACAAACCTGTACCAGAAGATCGATCGATCGGTTAGATTTGATTATGATATTCATCTCATCGCCTCAAATTTAGGGTTCCATTAGGGATAGATGAAAGTGGAATTGTGATTCAGGCTTAACTTGCTTGGATGGAGATTTGAGTTGTGAAATCTAACCGAGCGATGGTTGAAAGTATGAATTAAATTCCTTCACGAACAAAGCTAGTTATTTCTTTGTCTGGATATGAGGGAGAGGTGTGGTTTGAATTTTGAATGTGGAGCCTGAATGATGCATCTTATATATGTGGAACCAGAATTTTGAATGTGATAGAGGTTTTGAATTTTGAATGTAGGACAGAGCCTTGAAATTTGTATGTGAGCAGAGGTTTGCCCTTTTGTATATGGGCAGAGCTTTGAAAGTATAGATGTGAGCCAGAGCTTTGAAAGTATAATGTGGGGCAGATGTTTGAAAATTAAAGTGATTTTATATATTATGACTTATGATGCAATAATGACATAAGAAAGAAATTGTTGAACAGCCTCTATGGCTGCCACCTCAGCTTTTCTTATGTCACTGCCTTTTCTTATTTTATAGAAAGTATAGATAGATTAGATTTATATATTAATAATATTATTAAAAGATTGAAGGAGAAGATGCCATGTAGTATTAATCGAAGTTATTTATTAATTTCAGATTATATAAGTAGAAAGATAAATGATATCTATATATTAGTTACTAGGTTATAACCCCGTGTATTACACGGGGTTGAACAAATAAATTTTATATACTAAATAATAAAATAGTATATCTTTAAAAACCTCATTTATTGTACGGGTTGAATAAATATAATTTTATATATTAAATAATAAAAAAATATATCTATAAGAACCATATTGTATGGGTTGAATAAATGTACTTTTATATACCAAATAAAAAAGTTATATCTTTAAAACCACGTATATTACGGGAGTTGAATAAATGTAATATTGTTTACCAAATAATAAAATAATACATCTTTAAAAAACCTCATTTGTTACACGGTTTGAATAAATGTAATTTTATATACAATAAATGTAATTTTATATACCAAATAATAAAAAAATTACATCTTTAAAAATATGCGCATTACACGGTTTGAATAAATGTAATTTTCTGTACTAAATAATAAAAAATATATATCCTTAAAAAACCCCGTGTATTGTACGAATTGAATAAATCTAGTTTTATATATCAAATAATAAAAAGTTATATTTTAAAAAAACCTCATGAATTACATGGGTCGAGTAAATGTAATTTTGTATAGTGAAAATAAAAATATTTAATATATTAATACAAAGTTTGGTTTTCGTGATAAAAATAGATTATTCTGTTGTTGCAAAATTTGTTAACGAAGTCTCAATAAATTTAACCCTTTAATTAAAACTCCGTAAATGTATAAATGATAAATAATATTAGTTAATTTTATTTTAAGTTTCGTAAAATCTATTTGATACCAAACTAAAAAAACCTTCAAATATAATTAATTCAAATAAATAATATTATAAATGAGATGGAGATTAAACTAAATAATAATTATCCATAAGATATTAAACTAGTAATATTTAGTAGGAGTGTTATATATAATATAAGATATTAAATTAAATAATATTTAGTAGAGGGTTATCTGTAATTAATTATAAGAGATTAAATTAAAATAATAATTATCTATAAGAGATGACCTAATATGATGACAAGTGTCCCTAAAGTGGTTTCTTTTATAGTACTAGCGGTAAGACCCGTGTGCAAACACGGGTCGTTTCTTAGAAAACCATGCATAGCCCATATTAACAGAGAGTAAAAAAATAATTAGTACAGACTTATAAAATTGATATACACTAATGGTCAATAGGTTTATTCAACAGCAATTCTATTATGTTGATAGCAAACTACTGTTATCTATTAACTGTTAAAAACTTCTGTTGCTTTCCAACAGACTTTAATAAGAACTGTCATCCATTATCTCCAACAGAGCTTGCCAGATGGATAGATAGTAACTATCAGATGTTAGTCAACCCATGTTAAAAAGGTCAGTCAACAGAAACTACAAAGGTTAGTAAACAAATATTAACAGAAAATGTTATTAACAACATGTGTTAGAAAACCATGCATAACACGGGTGCAAACACGGGTCGTTTCTTAGAAAACCATGCATAGCCCATATTAACAGAGAGTAAAAAAATAATTAGTACAGACTTATAAAATTGATATACACTAATGGTCAATAGGTTTATTCAACAGCAATTCCATTATGTTGATAGCAAACTACTGTTATCTATTAACTGTTAAAAACTTCTGTTGCTTTCCAACAGACTTTAATAAGAACTGTCATCCATTATCTCCAACAGAGCTTGCCAGATGGATAGATAGTAACTATCAGATGTTAGTCAACCCATGTTAAAAAGGTCAGTCAACAGAAACTACAAAGGTTAGTAAACAAATATTAACAGAAAATGTTATTAACAACATGTGTTAGAAAACCATGCATAACACATATTGATAGAACATATACATATGTGTAGATATTGTACCAAAACATGTTATCTATTATAGCTAAAAGACATCTATTATAGCTAAAAGAAAACTATAGACATGCATCATCAGTTAATATATAAGATACATATGAGTATTTCCATTGTACTATCCACAAAAAAAAGCAGCACCCACCCATTGACAATGAAACTTGTTTATAGACATAACTACATATTGAACATGTCTAAGAAGCAAAATTAGTACCAGCAAGGAACCAAATGTACAACCACAAACAATCATGACATGAAACTAAGAGGACTTTATCTTTGTCACGATATGCATAACTTTTTTTAACTTCAGCAATTGATTAGACTTGTGAAACTCTAACGAAAGTTCATCACCAAAATCAATATTGCAAGATCTCAGATAAGAAGACCATCCAACAACAGCATAGTTAAATCCAGTATTGGTCTTTTGAGATGTTGTAAACAGTTCATGGACTTCACACTTAAGATTCTGGATCTTGATAGGCTTAGGATTATCAGTATGCAGATCCAACGCAGAAGATACATATGATGGCAGTTGCTAAAAAACAGAAAATTGAACTGTGAATTTTATAAAATATTGATATATAACTGAAGTTATTGAAATAACGAAGCAACGCAACGACTGCAAAAGCTTACAAGTCTGTCTTCAGCATGTGTGGTGAAGTGTAAGACTGATTCTGAAGTGGATGATACTAAACGAACCTTTCGAACTTTACATGGTCTATCAACAGCTTTATTATCCTCTACAATTGTCTTGCCATGAAGTTTGCGCATCTTTTCCACCTAAGTAAATTAATTTAGAATATAACAACTCTAAATTCTTGAAATTTTATAACTTTCTTTATCAACACAAACTATCTTCTCAACTCAGCTTTGAAGTTTAAGACTCAATCATACAGAAGAATATCAATATGTTGAGACAATAATAAAATAGACAGTATAAAACTAATAAATACTTACATTAGATATAACACTTGAAGAGGCAGAAATGTCACGAACAGGAAAATCTTTAGACTGTAGTTGACGATCGTTAACATCATCAGCTTTTTTTACAGAATGATCTTCAGGCTACAACAAAATTTAAAAAAACCTTCTTATACTTATAATACAATAAAATATATGCGTAGAAAATTATAAATTAACAGCATTTTTAGCATCTGACTCATCAACCAAACACCCAATCTTTGAATCAAATAGCCCATCATCTGCAAACTATATTTATAAGAAGAATCATATATTAGAAACCATATTTTAAATCATAATATATAAATATTACATGTGTATATATACATTAAAAATATCCTCAAAACTCGCAAGCTGCTTAGAATTACCAACCGAAGCTCCAGCATCCTCATCATCCAAAGCAACTTCCCCGGAATCCAGAAGCTGTTTGTGTTTAGCCTACAAAATGAGATTTCAAAAGTTATTAGCATAATATAATAAAAGTTACTTATCACCGTCATGTTATCAAACAATGTATTATATCATCAAAATTTTATACCGCAATCAATAAATCAAATCCATCATCTCAATAAACTGAATCATCCAAAACAACTACATCAGCCTTCTTGAAAGAAACCTCAGTTCTAGTCTCGGAATGGAAAACGGAAAGCTCAAATGTTTTAGATGCAATCATGGTGAAAACCAACCAAGATTCAACTGGTATGGGAACTTCTTCTATCAACTTTGACCATCCATCAGTAAATCCGCATCCATCAGTCCATCCTTTGATCATCACATTCCAAAACCTTTCACTAACATAGATAGTTGCCATCCCATACTCATAATTTTTACCATAGAATTGTTTCCAAAATTTGTCAGCAATTAACTATAGAATAAGCAAAGGAATATTTAGCGCAGACTTGCAAATTTGATATGAACTAATGAGCAACAGAAGTTACAACAGATTAGTCAACAAAAGTTAAAAATGAGAATTACTCAACAGGGTTAGTCAACAGTAGTTACAGTATTTACACACAACCTAACCACTGTTTGGCTATCAACTATTACATACCTCTGTTGCAATCCAACAGAGGTTTCGTAACAACTGTCATCCATTATGTCCAGCAGAGGTTGCAACGTGGACAAATCTTAAATATCAGATGTTAGTCAATCGAGGTTAAAAGACTTAGTCAATAGAAGTTAAAAAAGTTAGTCAACAGATGTTAAGATTATAAGGAAACAGACGTTAAAAGGGCAAATAGATGTTAGCAAGCTTTTGAGATAGCATAAAATATTTAGAGTAAGTAACGAAATAATATATCGTTACTTACAGTCATGCCAACTTCAGGGCTAATATTTGCTGAAATGTAAGAGTTCTCGTACACTTTTTCTTTAAAACATGAGACAACGAACGACAAACGTGCAATAGCTTTCACTAATACAACATCTTTCGTTTTCAAACAACAATCTCTAACAAACTTTGTCCATCCATCCATAAATATACAATGATCATCTCTCTTCTTTACTCGTACTAACCATGATTTTTCACCATCAAGTAACTCTACGATTCGCCCATACGGGACCTCATTGCCCCACAACAGAGTCTGAAAATCAAGTGGTATATTCTGCAACAGTAGTTAACAAACATCTTACATAAAAAATTAACGTAGAATCCTAATAGTAGCAAGAAAGTTAAAAAACATACCAAAAATATAATATCATCTTCATTAAGGAATTGTAAAAAGGATGGTGTTTGATTGGATAGATTCATATCTGCAAATAAACAATTTAAACTTGCAAGTTATTATAAAAATCAAGTGGTATATTCACACACTTAAGGTATTATAAAAACAAAGCATAAAACGAAAATCATCATCTCTCACAACAATTAAGCAAATGAGCATCAACCAAAAATTATATAGTTGATTTATCAATCGTAATGTAGAAGACAACAACACGAAGATGCATGCACAAATTGTGACAGAGAATGATATCAGCAACTTCATTTAAGTTAATGCAATACTTAATCAATAAAAATACACCGGATTACAACAACTATTATTTGCTTCAAGAGAGAATATGAAACGCCGTCAGTGACAAACACATACTCATAACATCAAATAATGATTAATCTAACATATATAATACAAACAATAAATTCAAAAAAAACAATACTTGATTTTATAGAGTGTAATCTATAATATACAATAGAACCTTACCGATTTTGATAAGAAAGTTATTTGAGAAAACTTCCGAATATTTTTTCTGGAGCTTATATTCAATAATGGAGATGAACAATATATTAAATGGAGTTAATACAGATGTTACATTTACACTGGTTGGTTGAAATTAAATTTTGTAAAATTTATACTTTACCCCCTTTTACATTAAAACATCGCAATTTTTAGACAACAATAACCACTGTTTGAATATAAATTTAAAATGGTAAATACGAAAAACTTATCTATTAATTTAATATATTTATATTTATGTAATTAAAAATAGTTTTTAAATCCCGATATTAAAGATTATTATAAGTTAAATAAATAAACAATTACAAGTTAATAGATAAATATCTTATTTTCAACAATCCCAATACAATCTCACCTCTTCTTCTCCGGTGAAAAAACTCTACAGTTTCTTCTTCCTCAGATTTGACGATCAGAAGTTTGAAGTTTTAGATCAGGTATTTTTTTTTTTTGTTTTCTTGTGTATTTTATAGGTATGCTTTAACATGTTCCTTTCAGTTTCCTCATTTCAAATTATATAAACATCAAAATCATAATCTACTGATGTTAAAATAGATAAACTTATATGAACTTATTTTCTTTATTTTATAATAAGATTTATATCAACCTATTTAGTTACATTTTGATTCATTTCATTTAAGTACACAGTGTTAGATTCATATTCTTGGTTGTAGGGACCATATTGAAATACACAACATATAAGTTTGATCCTACAGAGTGTTGGATATTTTTTATACCTTAAATAGAATGCTTTTCAGATACAATTGATTTTATATTTTAGTATTTAACTGTTATTGTATTTTTTACTTTCAGATGGATTTTATGATAATTATCAACGTCTCTCAATTGTCAGACCTAAATGAGGGATTGGTAAGCTATATTCTTAGAACAAATTAGCTCAAATCACAATTGTATGCTAAAAACTGTATTTATAAAATTAAAGATATATTAAATGTTGTGTATTTTATATACATAGGTACTTCCGAAGATAATGGCTAACCAATTACCAAGAAAGTGTGAAGTGATAAAGTTGGTTGATTATACGGGTTTTAAGTATAAGATTGCAGTACAGAGCATCGGTCATAAAAGTAAGAGGATAAACGGGCCAGAATGGACCCGGTTTGTTGAAACTTATAGAAACAACAAAATAGACAAGCTGTGTTTAAAAAAAATTAAAGGAAGCAAAAATTGAGTTAAATAATTTGAACAATGAGGGATTGGAGATTAGAAAAGATGGCTCGAACAGAGATTATGTTAATGGATGCTTGATACAGGCTGAAGAAGAAACATACTGCATACAGGTTAAAAACTGCAACTTATTTTTATATATTACCAATGTATCTTTTGGACTGTTAGAAAACTTTTAATTTATATTTTGTATCCTATATAAAATCTAATATGACATTTCTAAAATATATGAAATTATAGCATTTACCACACGATTTGCTGAAGCTGTTGTCGCAAAGGAGATTAAAAATTGATAACTTGGTTGCCAAAGTACATGGACCAAATCAGAGTAGTAAAGTTGATGTGCATTATGTTTTCTCTCCTGAAAACAAAATGGGATTAGCTGCTGGTTTTATGGGACCAGGATGGACAACTTATTGCTTCGAAAATGACATTGAGGAAAGCTGCCAACTACTGTTTCAATGGATGGGAAGTACTCCTGAAGACGACTTTAACTTCACTGTGAGGTTTTTAACAAAGACGGGATTGCACTTCACGGGGAGACAAAACATCACTGCAGTCGTACCAATCACCAACATCGCAAAAGGCGTCCACATTATTAAAAACAGTTTGAATACCATGTTTTAGAGACACACATCTTGGTATTTACATATCTACTTTTAATATGGTTGATTTTACTTATAATCTTGGATCTATCTGTTATTACTTAAAGTATATGTTGTTTTGAACGACTAACTAAAGAAAGAATTTTCCTTTACAGGCAATACCGAGGAACTTTGTTCGAGAACACAAGCTAAATGATTACCGTAGAGCTGTGCTGTCATTTGGTCATGTGAAGTTTTTGGTACAGCTGGTTGTTAGGAGAGATCCTAGAAGACCTGACGACAACAACCATCTAGTGATGCATACAGACTGGCAACGTATCATGGATCAAACGGGAATATATGTGGGGAAAAGGCCGAGGTTTGAGATAGTCGAAGAAAAAAGTGTAGGAGGAGAAAAAAATACACTTTGAAGTTTGTTGACATGATCTTTGAACACCTTTTCAGCCGTGTATAATTTATGTTTTAGTTGACATGTTTGATGGACAAATTTCTTGTTTGGAAACTAACTTAAGAATGAAGTTATGTAGTCTTAGTATATATTTTCAAAACTTTGTGGTTTTACCTCTGCTGATGAAGCAAAATGTATGATGAACCTAAGTTCTGCTGTACATGACCAGATATTACACAATTCAACAGAAGATTTATAATATAAGATCTTTAACAGATGATGATCAACAGCTCACAAGGTCTGTTGAAGCACGCTATAACAGTGCTTACCCTTTAACAGATCTTTAACAGTGCTTAGGGGTTAACAGATGTTAGCACGCTATAACAGTGCTTAGCCTTTAACAGATGTTAATGTATCTCAAACCCCAACAGTTTTCCGACTAACCAATTGATTAAATTTTCATTCATCAATCTAACAATAATATACAACCATACTACTTATCCAGTACATCAATAGCCAAACAAACTCTGCAGATAAACCAAAAGGTCTGTTAAGACAAAGACTGCTGAAGCAAAGGTCTGCTAAACAGAACCTCTGCTGATGAAGTAAAATGTATCATGAACCTAAGTCCTGCTGTTCACCAACAGATATTACACAATTCAAAAGAAGATCTAAAATATAAGATCTTTAACAGATGATGATCAACAGCTCATAAGGTCTGTTGAAGCACGCTATAACAATGCTAAGCCTTTAACAGATCTTTAACAGTGCTTAGGGGTTAACAGATGTTAGTGATGTGTGTAAAATGCAACATATAAATTACATCAATTAAGGCATAAAACTAACCCTTTTTAAGTACTAATATTGGAAAAAGAGTGTTTTTGTCTTCCTTTTGTATTTTCAGGATTAAATGAGCTCAAAAACACAAAAGAAGCAAAAAGACAGCTAATTCCAACATAAATACAAGGAAAGGAACATTAGTGGACTGCCCGACCCCTCAACGGCACCTTCCAAAGCAAAATAGAGAAGACAGAAGGCTGAACACGCCCCGTGCTCAGCCAGCACGGGGCTGTGCCCAAGAAGCAGCAGAAAAGACAAACCTATAGAAGCTTCTATTGCTCACCACGGGCCGTGCCCAGCGGACACAGGGGCGTGTCGAAAGTACAGCAGGCGCATTTATTGTAATTGCGAATTACAATTAATGAGGAGAGAGAGTGTCAGACAGGCACGGGGCCGTGCCCAGCTCTCTGTTCAGCCTATAAATAGGAGTGCTTAGATTCATTTCAACTCATCCCTTGGCACACCACCTCTCTCACACTTCATCCACCACCCACCACCATCACAACACCATCATCCACCACCATCATCCATTGTCCATCGTAGAGTGTGTGAGTCGTCTCGGGATCCAAGATTGATCGTAAGAGTTATTGACAATCAAGGCCATGTTTGCCTAAGTCTCTTACATCACTTGGTGAAGACAAAGTGTCTAGTATAATACTTTTTATTTCTAATCTTTTGCACTTTTTATTTGGTTTTGTATTAATGACTTTAGTAACTAGTTACTTATGTTGAAGGTGATCTTTCCTTATCGTTTGTCCGTGGTGTCTTGGCATTATTTTACTGTCTATATAAAATAAAGGATTTTCACCATTCTTATCTCCACGGTCTATATGGAGGTATGTTGGCTACCTGGTCGGGGGTTAAGGGAACGGTTTGGTAAAGGTCTTGCCATTGTTCAGCATTTAGAGGTCCTGCAATGGACCTGGGTCAAATTTAGTAGGACCTCCTTCAATACTTCACGGTATTGGATGGCGGGGGTCCAAACTCTTTGATCCCCTCATAAGTTAACTACTATTAATACTATAACCCGGCTATTTAGGACTGTATCCCTGCTCTACTTAGCCGAGGGTAACGTCACCGCCAAAAGCGGGGCCTACCACAATACTGCATTAATAACTTAATTCATTATCTTCCAATAATCCACCCTTTTAGGATTGTATCCTTGCTGACTCAAACTACTGGGGTGAGGGTAACGTCACCTTCAAAAGAGGGGCCTACTACAATAACTAAGATAATCTCTTAATTATGTGCAAAAGTGCGGAAATAATCAAAGGTTATACTAGATACGAGTCGGAACCAAGTGATTCATCTTGTCTATCTGTTTTTATTTTTATTTTTATTTTCAGCATTTTAGTTAGTTTTTATTTTTCTTAGCTTAAAACATTTTTCTAAACTTTTTATTTTGATTAGACGTTGAGGATAAACCGGTACTAAAAGCTCTTGTGTCCTTGGACGACCTCGGTATCTTACCAACACTATACTACACTCAACGATGGGTGCACTTGCCCATATGTGTGTTTAGTGTTAGTGAAATATCGTGTTTTATAAATTTAAAACTTGGCTAAAATAAGTGTTAAAAAGGGCTTAAAATATACACCTAATATATATAACACTTTATCGCACATCAAGTTTTTGGCGCCGTTGCCGGGGACACAAGGATTTTAAGAAAGTTAGGAATCAACGGCCTAATCATTTTTTCTTTTTCTTTTTAATTTTTTAGGATTTTTCTTAGTTTTTCAGCTTCTGCAGAGCTCAGCACGGGCCGTGCCCGCTGAACACGCCCCCGTGCTCAATCATTGGAACTGGCAATCCTGTTTTACGTCAGACAGTAAGCTGAACACGGGGCCGTGTCCACTCAACACGCCCCCGTGCCCAAAGTTTCAGTTACTGAAAACAGAACCGTAAGATCCCGGCGGTTGGTAATTTCTGACATAAACATGAGTGATAGTAGTTGTTTTTACTTTCGGCACTCTTATGGTACGTGGTGTCAATCATGTGGTGGCAAACATGAAGAAGTAAAATGCTACTTTCTAAATTATAGGCCCCACTACATGGACCCACCGACTTCTTACAACCTTAAGAGGGGCGAAAGTAAAAATAAGCACTATTTCTCCCTCGAATGCGCCCAGCCAGATATTCTAGGGGAAATGCTCCTTGATGAGTTATTTCAACTAGAAAAGCTAATTCTGAATTGGTTAAAAGAGCTTAGGAAGGATTTTATTAATCCACCCCAAGACGATAACCATGAAGAAATGTTGGAACCGCATTCCGACAACCTCGTTGCTCCCGAAAATACATTCGTTCCTAGCAAAGACTTGGACGATAGTCATCCCTGTGTCGATTGTGCCGTGAAGGACTCTCCATCGACTTCGTTCGGTGCATACATAGACCTGAGCGATTCGGCATACACCTTCTTTAACAAGAGCCCGGGAAAGGGTTGGACTTGTCCACCTAGAATGAAAATAGGAATTACCCTCACCGACAACCTCTTGCGTTCTCGCCTTAGTCTAGGACAATTAAGGTATCTTAGGCACTTTGGGGTTGTTCCAACCAGTAAGGAACCACCCGATTTCGACGAGATCTTTGAAGTAGCAAAACTCCATAAAACAGCCTCCAGACACGGGGCCGTGTCCAGGTCAACACGCCCCCGTGCTCACCAAAGATTCTCTGCTGATTTGGTCAGAATACGGACAAAATGTGTCAGGATTTCCTCTGAACACGGGGTCGTGTCCAGTCAACACGGGGTCGTGCCCAGTGCGCTGTCGTTTTTTTTAAATGCAGCCTGATTCCTGCTCATTTTGACCACTTCAATTGACAGAGATCCCTGGGATTTTCACTCATACCATCCTAGGTAAGTGCTAAAAGAAGGTTCCAAAGGACCCTCTTGTCCTTTCCACTTTTATTCATTTCCTCCTCTTTCAAAATTTTTCAAAATTTCCTCCATGGAAGCTTGGAAATCCCTTGATTCCAACCCTCTATGTGAAGTTTGTAAGATTATTTGCTAAAGATTCTTGTTTAAAGTTAGTTTTATAACTTTGTTTTAAATTATCTGAGCTTAAAACCCAGATAAAAATCATGAAAATAATTTAAAACTCCAAGATTCTTTAGCCAAAAATCCTGCAGACAAATGGACACGGGGCCGTGCTCAACGAGCACGGGGCCGTGTCAAGGGCTCTGTTTTGTAAAAATTTAGCTTTCTTCGGTTTCCTTCACAGAAAATGGCAAGCAGAACAAGCGGATCATCTTCAAGAAGTAACCGACAAGGGAGGAGATCTTCAACAGCAAAAGACTCTCTTGTAAACTATGTTTACGCTCTAAGGGAGGCTATTGATGAAATGACGGGAGTGGAGGAAGCATTGGTCGATCGTATCAACCATCTTACAGTGGGGCTGGAGGGCTGTCTCCATGAAGTAAACCTCTTGCACCAGAGGTTGAACCTTCTCGCCTCCCCGCCTTTGGTACCTATAATAACCCAAAGGGCGTGGAACATGGTACCCGAAGTTGTCATTCCAGCCGAATGGTACGCCATGCACCAAGAGCATCCGCGAAGAGTGGTGCAAGGAGTCCCGGTAAATGTTCCTCCTCAGCCACCAGTTGCGGAAGAAAATGAAGCCGCATTCTTTCTTCCTAGGGAGATCGAAGAATGGCTTTAAACAACATTTAAGGAAGAAATCCTTCGGCTAAAAGTCCTACTATATCGGGAAACTATTCTCGAAATTTTCTTAGAATAGTAGAACTCTCTATGATAACCTCGTGTACCTCCTGACCTATTTAGTTAAGTTTTTTTTATTTTCTAAGTTTAATTTTAGGACTATGTAAGTTCTCTCTATGATGAAATGAAATGATGGTTTTAAGGTTTGGATGGTTTGTAATGAATAAAACACACTCATGGTGATAAAGGATGAAAAGGGGAACGAGAAAAATGAACTCATGCACAAGAACAAGGCAACCCGACAATTCTCTCCAGTCCAGAAGGTTCAACACGGGCCGTGCCCAACCAACACGGCCCCGTGCTGAACCACCTGAAGAAAAACGCCCAGTTCAGGTAACTGGACACGGACCGTGTTCACCCAACACGCCCCCGTGTCCAGACTTCTGTTTCTCTTATTTTAATTTTGTTACTGGCACTTGAACACGGGGCCGTGCCCGGATAACACGGGGCCGTGTTCAGCGCCCAGTAACAGAAAATTTTTGCTTTTTAAACACTATTTTGCACATCTAATCAACCTAAAAATTTATTTTTGGGACACATTGAGGACAATGTGTAATTTAAGTGTGGGGGGGATGCTAAAACCTTGAATTTTGCAAGTCCTAAATACAAGCCTTACACAAAACTCTATTGGAACCGCTAATCACCCCAAATTTTTTCAAAAAATTCATTTTTTTACTTGTCTAGTTTAACTCGGGAAATTCAAGTTCTCAAAAAGGTTATATTTTTACAAATTTACAACCGATAGCGTAGTGATAAAAAGAAACAACATAAGAAAATTATGAAAAGGCATGGCAAACTTATTTAAAATTTGATTATATATACTTGATCACATAAAAAACCTATTCCCACAAAAGTGAGTTTTTAGCCTTTATTGAGCATACAATTACATATCATTAAACTAAATGCTCATTTTTCGTTTCTTGTGTGAATAGCCGCTTGGTTCTTACGACTCTAGAACTTGCCATGACGATACATTCCCGGTCCTTATCAACTTAAACCCGAGTAAGTAAATGATGGAGGCATTAGGACTTACCCTTTTTATTTCTACACCATTATTTTTCTTTTTCTTTTACCACCTACCCAAAAATCCCCCTAGTTAACCCCTTTGAGCCTAAACCTTTTCATTTCATCACCCAAACCAAAAACCCTTTTACCCACCAAAACCTTTTTTATTTTTAACCCTTTGTTTTAGTAAACAAGGTCGGTTTTTCGTAAAAAAAAAAAAAAAAAAAAATTGTTGATGATGAAGCAAAAAGAAAATAAACAAACAAGTTCATCAAAAATAACTTTGTTTGAATAAAAGCTTCATCAAAATAAAGATAGAAAGTCTTACGAAAACCGACACTTGTTACGCTTTTCGCCATTTTTCTACTAACCACTAACCACTATCCCAACCACCTACCTTTAACCCAAGCCTAACCCTTAACCCATAAAGCCCTCTTGATATTTACAACGGTATAAAAGTTAAAAAGGAGGAGGATTGATTGCTTGGCAAGCCTATGGTAGGAATAAGTTCCATGCCGCTCTCGAGTGATTTACTAAAAATACACTTTCGGCCGAGTGTAAGTGATTTCTCCCGTGAGGTATGTGAACTTGTATATAAATAGAATTTAAAAAAGGCATGTTATGCCCAAATAAGTAATTTCTCTTATGAAACGTTCTAAATAAATCATTTCGAATAGGATTGTAAATAAATAAAAATAAAACCCAAAAAGATCTTGGACATCCCGACACTCTACGACAAGCCCAAAACCTTCTCTTCTACCTATTCCATTTGGGAGTGTAAGCCACATATTAAAGAGTTTTGCTTGAGGACAAGCAAAAGTTCAAGTGTGTGGGTATTTGATGTGTGTAAAATGCAACATATAAATTACATCAATTAAGGCATAAAACTAACCCTTTTTAAGTACTAATATTGGAAAAAGAGTGTTTTTGTCTTCCTTTTGTATTTTCAGGATTAAATGAGCTCAAAAACACAAAAGAAGCAAAAAGACAGCTAATTCCAACATAAATACAAGGAAACGAACATTAGTGGACTGCCCGACCCCTCAACGGCACCTTCCAAAGCAAAATAGAGAAGACAGAAGGCTGAACACGCCCCGTGCTCAGCCAGCACGGGGCCGTGCCCAAGAAGCAGCAGAAAAGACAAACCTATAGAAGCTTCTATTGCCCACCACGGGCCGTGCCCAGCGGACACGGGGGCGTGTCGAAAGTACAGCAGGCGCATTTATTGTAATTGCGAATTACAATTAATGAGGAGAGAGAGTGTCAGACAGGCACGGGGCCGTGCCCAGCGGACACGGGGCCGTGCCCAGCTCTCTGTTCAGCCTATAAATAGGAGTGCTTGGATTCATTTCAACTCATCCCTTGGCACACCACCTCTCTCACACTTCATCCACCACCCACCACCATCACAACACCATCATCCACCACCATCATCCATTGTCCATCGTAGAGTGTGTGAGTCGTCTCGGGATCCAAGATTGATCGTAAGAGTTCTTGACAATCAAGGCCATGTTTTCCTAAGTCTCTTACATCACTTGGTGAAGACAAAGTGTCTAGTATAATACTTTTTATTTCTAATCTTTTGCACTTTTTATTTGGTTTTGTATTAATGACTTTAGTAACTAGTTACTTATGTTGAATGTGATCTTTCCTTATCGTTTGTCCGTGGTGTCTTGGCATTATTTTACTGTCTATATAAAATAAAGGATTTTCACCATTCATATCTCCACGGTCTATATGGAGGTATGTTGGCTACCTGGTCGGGGGTTAAGGGAACGGTTTGGTAAAGGTCTTGCCATTGTTCAGCGTTTAGAGGTCCTGCAATGGACCTGGGTCAAATTTAGTAGGACCTCCTTCAATACTTCACGGTATTGGATGGCGGGGGTCCAAACTCTTTGATCCCCTCATAAGTTAACTACTATTAATACTATAACCCGGCTATTTAGGACTGTATCCCTGCTAACTCAGACTACTTAGCCGAGGGTAACGTCACCGCCAAAAGCAGGGCCTACCACAATACTGCATTAATAACTTAATTCATTATCTTCCAATAATCCACCCTTTTAGGATTGTATCCTTGCTGACTCAAACTACTGGGGTGAGGGTAACGTCACCTTCAAAAGAGGGGCCTACTACAATAACTAAGATAATCTCTTAATTATGTGCAAAAGTGCGGAAATAATCAAAGGTTATACTAGATACGAGTCGGAACCAAGTGATTCATCTTGTCTATCTGTTTTTATTTTTATTTTTATTTTCAGCATTTTAGTTAGTTTTTATTTTTCTTAGCTTAAAACATTTTTCTAAACTTTTTATTTTGATTAGACGTTGAGGATAAACCGGTACTAAAAGCTCTTGTGTCCTTGGACGACCTCGGTATCTTACCAACACTATACTACACTCAACGATGGGTGCACTTGCCCATATGTGTGTTTAGTGTTAGTGAAATATCGTGTTTTATAAATTTAAAACTTGGCTAAAATAAGTGTTAAAAAGGGCTTAAAATATACACCTAATATATATAACACTTTATCGCACATCATTAGCACACTATAACAGTGCTTAGCCTCTAACAGATGTTAATGTATCTCAGACCCCAACAGTTTTTCGACTAACCAATAGATTAAATTTTCATTCATCAATCTAACAATAATATACAACCTTACTACTTATCCAGTACATCAATAGCCAAACAAACTCTGCTGATAAACCAAAAGGTCTGTTAAGACAAAGACTGCAGAAGCAAAGATCTGCTAAAGAGAACCTCTGCTGATGAAGTAAAATGTATGATGAACCTAAGTCCTGCTGTTCACCAACAAATATTACACAATTCAACAGAAGATCTATAATATAAGATCTTTAACAGATGATGATCAACAGCTCAAAAGGTCTGTTGAAGCACGCTATAACAGTGCTTACCCTTTAACAGATCTTTGCCAACACTTCGGGGTTAACAGATGTTTGCACGCTATAACAATGCTTAGCCTCTAACAGATTTTAATGTATCTCAGACCCCAACAGTTTTCCGACTAACCAATTCATTAAATTTTCATTCTTCAATTCATCAATCTAACAATAATATACAACCTTACTACTTATCCAGTCCATGAATAGCCAAACAAACTCTGCTGATGAACCAAAAGGTCTGTTAAGACAAACACTGCTGAAGCAAAGGTCTGCTAAAGAGAACCTCTGCTGATGAAGTAAAATGTATGATGAACCTAAGTCCTGCTGTTCACCAACATATATTACACAATTCAACAGAAGTCTATAATATAAGATCTTTAACAGATGATGATCAACAGCTCATAAGGTCTGTTGAAGCACGATATAATAGTGCTTAGCCTTTAACAGATCTTTTAACAGTGCTTAGGGGTTAACAGATGTTTGCACACTATAGCAGTGCTTAGCCTCTTACAGATGTTAATGTATCTCGAACCCCAACAGTTTTCCGACTAACCAATTGATTAAATTTTCATTCATCAATCTAACAATAATATACAACCCTACTACTTATTCAGTCCATCAATATCACCAAAAATGTATATAATGTATAATAACAATATTATATTATATAACAAAAAAAGGTTAACGTTACTTGATATTCAAACCGTAGACATTACATATCATTTTCATCATCGTAGCCCTTACAAACCAAACTTTTAACCACAGTTTGTTAAAACAACAGTTAATAGACATAAATAAAAACCACAAGGATTCTTAAAAAATAAGTGGTTTCTACTTATCTCTCATAAGAATTGTTTTTTCATAAGCATCTAATTGTTAACATTAGTCAGCTTCTTCCGGGTTCTTCTCACATTAGTGGATAGCTCACCAACGTTGACAACATCAGCATGTCGACCCATCCGCTTTCCATTGGGACTTGATCCAGAATCCTTTTCAACTTCAACGACTGAACAGTCGGCCGTAACAGAGACAACATCCTTGCAACATATCACAAAACAACTATTGATCTCATTTAATAAAATAATGAACTCTTTTTAAATGTACTAAACATACTTTAAAAATGAATACTCACCCTTGAAGTTCGCTCAGCAGACACCTGGGAAGAGTCTGAAAGGTTAACGTCTTTAATGTCAGCTACCTCTTGAGTAACCTAAAGAATCATAATATATGATATCATATAAAAAAGTACAGAATGTAGTGTTTAACACTCAAAAGAAAAATAAAAATCTTGAAAGAGTAATTTTATATGCTACCTCATCAGTATTTTCATCACCAATACCATCTCCACCAACCAACTCAGCAATTATTACTGGATCATCACATGTTTTTTGCACAGTATAAACACGATAGTCATTTTTAAGATTGAACTCTGAAACATCAATCTTAAAAGCAGGCTTCTTATTAACCAATCGAAATAGCTTATGAGGGAATCCAGTATCATTGGCCTTAACCTGCCTCTCTCTTATGTCACTCGCCGCTAATCCAAGAAGCTTCTGAACATCTCTATCAAACATAACAAAAGAAACACTACCAGTCTCATCCTGCACCCGCACTTGCACCTTGAACCTGAAATATACACAACTAACTAAGTAAACTGCAAAACTATATTCAAATATCAGTCTTAGAATGTTACTTATTTAAATATAACACTAAATAATCATCATTACTTACTTTGTCGTGATCGATGTACATTCAGTATGACATCTGATACAAGCCAAAGAAATCGCAGGCAATTAAAGAATATCATCTGAAACATTTTCAACATTCTGCAAGTATTCACTTTTACCCATCACCTTCTTGAAACACTTACGACAGCCAGCATAAAACCAACCATACTCTTCTTGCACAATCTTAATTATCGCAACCACAACACAAGACATTTCCTGTAAAAACACAACACACTTCCTGTAAAAACACGCAGGTGACAAACTGTCACACCCCGTCTTTCCACTTATTACCGGTAGGCCCGGTGGGGAGTATCGTGACGTAGTTGATATCATCATAGTCAAACAACACAACATTTAAATGCACAGCGGAAGCAAAAGATAAATTATATTACAATCCGAATATAACGTAATATCAGAGTATTACAACAGAAAGTAAAGGATCCACAGGCGGATCTTAAAACATAAACATTGTTCAACAAACTTTGGACGCCTAGAACTTGCAAGATTCCTTTTTAACGCCCTGAGCTTCCAGCCAATTACGTTCAGTACCTGTCACTTAACCTTTTTGGAAAATACGTCAGTTTACACGGGTAAATACACTCAACCGACTCATTTTGAAAAGGTTTAATAAAAATTGATTTGAATGCACGTAGCACAAACTCTTTATAACTTGGGACAATTATATTTATAATCTTGTATACAGATTTACATGTTCGTTATACGTTCAGGGCCCGATGTAGAAACCGAGTCAGATTAACAGACACGCCACAAGTATAGGCCCACAAGAGAGTGATATACCGTTATTCCTTAAACAACTGTCAGGTGTATGCCTACACCCCGTGTATAAGGCGTGGCCATTTTATAACACAATGATGTCAAGGATATCCGGGACATGGTCATTAACCCCTAAAGGTCTTTATTTCAAACAATACAGATTAAACCGGGTTACCTCAATAATTTAGCCATAATAAGATTAAATATTCAATACCCGACCAAGCGGTATTATTATAATACCGTATCCCAAGCCCGTATAGGGAAAATAAGTTAAGAGTATTTACCTGAGCTAGCTCCTGCCTTAAATAGTAAGAATTTAATAACTCAGCCGTATTCACTTAAGTAAGCGTAGGTACCATTTACCGGAAGGCTCTAGTCTGGAATGATGGTATAAATAACCAATTAGAATGCTAACGGGTCTTTAAGTAAGCCTAAGCTTAGACCGGTTAGTCTTACAGAAAGATACGGTTCAAACGCATGATAAGGCGAAGACCAGTATAGAATGTGTTTTAGACCCGACAAGTTTGAAGACTTGTATAATATGAGTAATCTAAACACACTCTGGATTTTGAGATAAAAACGATATGGTTTGACCCGTTTCGGCTAATATATGTAAACTAGTTACATAAGCCGATCCGAACGCGAAAAGTGCGTAACGAGTAACCATAAGAGTCATATACAAGTTTCCTAAGTTAACATGCATTAAATATGTTGTGATATCAGTAAGGTATCTTCTATTATGCCCAAAACGGATTTAATCATAAATTACGCCCCGTAGGGGTATTTTGGTCATTTAAAAGGTTATAAAAGAGTTTAAATATAAATCTGAGTTTCGGGTCTGATGTAATCAGTAAAAATACTTAATTTACTAGGTTATATCAGTAGGGTATCAAACCTTATGTGTACAAAATAATTTTAATACTTACTATGCGTTAAAAATGCCTAAAAAGGCGATTTGGAGCCATTTCCGGGTTTTCAAAGGAAAGCTGATATTTTTATAATTCCAGAAGGCTCAAAATACTTTATTTATTATATTAGATCAGTATAAAAAGGTTTGGGGTCAAAAGGATTTGTAAAACTCATTTTATGGCTTAAAAGGGCAAAACCGGCATTAACCGAATCATACTTAGAACTCTAAGTTATGCTCAGCCTAAAATAAATAAAAATCTCCAAAAATCCTAAAATATTATTTTATATCAGTGGTTAAAAAGATTGGTATCAAAAAGTGGGTTTAAATAGGCTACACGCAAATTACGCCGTTTAATTAACATAAAGCTTTCAAATTACGCTAATGAGCATAACTCTTAATCTAGACCTCAAACTGATGTCAAACTTTAGGTGCAAGTTTATAAATCAGTAACTAAGGTTTCTACTCTTTCACTTTTTCAAAAATCACGTTTTATAGTTAAAGGGCATAATAGTCAACATTTAAGCATTAATTGGAGACATGCATATGAATCGGATAACTAATTACCAAGTT
Organism: Helianthus tuberosus; assembly: GCA_030545235.1. Classification (NCBI taxonomy): domain Eukaryota; kingdom Viridiplantae; phylum Streptophyta; class Magnoliopsida; order Asterales; family Asteraceae; genus Helianthus; species Helianthus tuberosus. The sequence goes on along the minus strand of CM060424.1, from coordinate 58,203,730 downwards.
ATATTAATGATAAAACAGGTTGCATAGCCTTTACATTGCAAATTATGAATTTATTTGAAAACAGGCTTCCTGTTGACTTTTTATAATCAAGTTTGACTCGACAATTGACCTAGTTAGAGTGGGAATCAGAGGGTGCCCTTTTAAGGGTTTATTGCCCACATAATTACCAACTCATAGGTACTTTCAATTTGAATTTTGACTGAAGGGATTAAGATTAATGACGAAGTCAAATCTTAATTACGACGGTTTGACTTTACGCTAATTAACTAAGCAAAACTGAATTAAAGGAGGTTAAGCATACTTACAATAGTCCTAAGCACGACTAATGATCACTAGGAATGATCCTTGAGCTCCAGGAACCTCCAAGAAGTGAGTTGTGAACTTCCAAGTGAATGAGAAAATGAAGAACCCAAGATCATGGCCTTTATATAGGTTTCTTGGATCAATTTGATCATGCCAAACAACTCTATAGATGTTATGGGATCAGTACAAGTGTCCCTAGGCCCCTTAAAACCATCAAACAAGCTCCATGTATTGAAAACAACCTTCTTAAGTCGGTTAAACCGGCTGTACAGGCAGCTGTGATGAATTTCTGATACTGGCACTCTGACGCGGGCCGCGTAAGTCCACAAGGGACTTTTACGCGGGCCGCCTGGCCTGTCAGAACCTGCCAAACAAGTTTGAACTTTGCACTTTTGGTCCCTGGTCCTTTGTTACGTGGTTTTTAGTCCTATTTTTGCTATTTCAGCCCTCTAACCTTATTTTTAAGGACTTTAGGACTTATACAAACTTGGTTAAGTCCTTGGTTGTCTTTGTAATCACCCGAAAAGTCATAATTTCCAACGTAGACGCTTTTAACCCTTCGTATACGGATTTGATCATAACTTTCTCATATGATGACGAAACTTTATGAAATTTTTATCACATATTCTAGTGAGTATATTTTATTGTTACAAAGCTTCGGGTTTGCTAATAGGTCACTCAGAGGTATACTTTAAACATGTTGACACATTTAACCCCTGTAGTTTGTAATTCCTCACTTTCTTTCATTTTCAGCTTCGTATGATCCATGATTTATTCGTTTGAAGGTATAAACATCTTGTAGGGCTATTTTAGAATATATTTATCCATTGTTGACACTTTGAGCCTTTATACTCACATACTTTCCATGTTTGTTAACTTTAGTCCCTCTATAGTATACTTTCACACGTTCAAGCTTGTGACACGTGTCAATACATTATAGGGCGTGAATTTTCGAGGTGTTACACAAACCAAACAAATAACCAAACTATATACAAAGATGTGAAACCTTTTCTATCTCGTTAATCTCATCAACATGTTTCTTCACACCTTCAGTTACAAATTCTTTATGTAATGGAAAAACACTCTGAGACGATAGTATCGTTTGAGAAGTAGAACCACTCCCTTGTCCAAACTTCAGTATATGCCTTTTGAATACCCCAAATGATTAGAATATACAAATCAGATGAAACCAAGTATTTGACTTGAACATCTATATATAATAGAAATTACATTGAAAAATTACCTCCTCCTTAGCTCATCAATTTCTTCATTCAGAAAAATTCGTGTTGCAAACTTATCACTTTGAATAGTATATTCACCTACATGGAAAAGTATATAGATATTTAATGTATACCTGTTTTTATATTGCCAGAAATAAACAGTATAGTTATGATTTGTAGAAAATTTTTACAAAAATACCTTTCCATTCCTTACACTTTCCATGCTGTATAACAGCCATCACATGCTCATGAGGTGGGATTTTAGAAATGAAATCCTTAATCTGCAGAGCATAATCATTCCACACAGTACACCGCAAAACCTTACCCCTACATGAAAAGAATATTCATATCAAAACAACATTGAATGAATAAAAACAGAAAATCAACCAGGAATGCTATAACATTTATTAAAGTAGCAAATGAGCCATAAATTAACTACCATATTCACTAAGAATATACTGTAGACCTCATTTATTACCATTATTCAGCATTACATACAAACACTATAAATCTCATTTATTACCATACCATGATCCCACATTAAATACAAACATTCTTCATCTTATTTATTAACATCATTAAATACATTTAATGTTCAGTACATGACTGAACATATAAACAACAACTTACTCCAAATCTTCAATCTCGAAATTCATCTTCTTAGTCTCCTTTGGAGGTCGATCAAAGATTTCAAGATCTCAACAACAAATCACAGATCCAGCAACATCTATATGATCACATTATACAAGAATATTGTCACACCCCAATATTTCCACATATTACCGGTGGGCTCGGCGGGGAGTATCGTGACGTAGTTGATATCATCATTGCCAATATACACAATATAATAGCATAGCGGAAGGCTTGGTGAATAAACTATTACAAACCTAATGTCTGAGTGTCCGAGTGAAAGAATATACAGACTGGAATGTAATAAGATCCACAGGCTGATCATAAATAATTACAAAGAAACAAAATAACAGACTTCAGGTATCTATGGATTTGCAAGATCCTCTTATGACACCTAATAGCTCCAGCCTATTACGAGAGGTACCTGTCAATCAGTCTGTAAGAAAATACGTCAATTTACACTGATAAATACAATTAACTGACTCTTTTGAAAACATTTATAAAAATTGATTTAGGTGCACAAGGCACAAATCATTTATCACTTGGGATAATTATTTAAAGATAATCTTGTATACAGATTTACATGTTTGTCCTACAATTGGGGCAGTTTGGAAGCCGATCATGATTAACCGACTCACTACTTATAGAACCCATAAAGGAGTTATCCCCAACATGTGGGTTTATATTTTAGCATTTGCATCTGTCATGTGTATGCCTACACCCCGTGCATAGGTCGTGGCCATTTTCAAACGAAATGAGCCGAGGATATCCAGGACACGGTCAAATTAACCCCCAATGTTTATGTTATCAAACAAGACAGATTAAAACGGGTTATGTAAATTTATTAATCACAATCCGATTAAATGATTTCATACCCGACCAAGTGGTATTATTATAATACCATATCCCAAGCCCGTATAAGGGAAAATAAGTTAAAAGTATTTACCTGAGCTTAAAGTGAAGATAACTCAGCCGTAATTCTTAAAGCTTTATGATGGTACCTTCTACTGGATGCTACTTAATCTGTGTAGAAGGTTTAATAACCTATTAGGATGCTAACAGGTCTTTAGTTAAGTCAAAGACTTAGACCGGCTAGCTAGAAAGAAACCTTACGGTCCTAAACGTTAGATTAAACGGAGACCATAATAGAATATGATTTAGACCCGTCAAGTTTGGATACTTGTATAATACGGGAAAACTAAACACATTCTGAAATTTGAGGATTTAATTATAAGGTTGAACCCGTTTCGGCTATTTTATGTAAACTAGTCACATAAACCGATCCGAACGCATAAACGCGTAACGGGTAACCAAATGAATTATATACAGGTCTTAATTTTTATTATGCTTAAAATATGTTAGTACATCAGTAAGATGTTAACATATATGCCCAAAAAGTATTTTAAACCAAGCTAAGTCCCAAAAGGGCATTTTGGTAATTTTAATGCTTATAAAAGAGATTTTATAACAAACTGAAGCTCTGGTCTTTTAAAGTCAGTAAAAATATTTAATTTAACTCATTACATCAGTAAGATATTATACATATGTGGAATTTACCGTTTATGACGAAACTATGTCCCGAAAGGGCATTTTGGTCATTTCACATAGGCTTTTAAGGGCAATTTTGGGAAACTTGAGTTCATAACTTATACCTACTGTAATAATATTTAAATTTGTTTAGAAATTAAGTAGGTAAAAAGTCTTAGATGTTAAATATGGTTTTAAACCATAATATGGACCTAATTAGTGTAAAACTCGCTAATTGACCATAATCAAGATATTTATGTAAATCTGAGGTTTTGATCAGTTTTAAATGCTCAAAATAATTTATTTAACGTATGAAATCAGTAGGAAAAAGTTTGGCATTTAAATCATTTGTTAATCTCATTTTATGCCTAAAAAGGGTATTATCGTCATTAACCGAATTACACATGAACTCTTTGTTTTAAACAGATTATAATCTGACCAAAAATCTTAAAAATCCTTAAAAATAATATCTTAACAGTAGGTAATGAGTTTTGGTTCAAAATCTAAGTTTAAAGGTGCATTATGCAAGATATCGCAAATTAACTAATAAAAAGCTTTTAATTATGATATCGAGCATAACTTCTATTTGGGACCAAGAACTGATGTCAAATTTTCGGGACAAGTTTAAATATCAGTAGCAAAGGTTTTTGTCCTCTCACATTTCTAAAAATCTCATTTTTGTGTCAAAAGGGCATTTATGGCATTTATAAGCATATTAACGATCAAGAGCATATAATTCAAACCACTAAGAACCACGCACTATAACTCCACAGGGTTATACTACTGAGTAATGTGGTCCTAATGGAAGCTTAAAACATGGGGGATTTAAGCTTGAACATGTCAGAACTGAAAGTCAAAGCAAAAGTCAAGCTTTTGCGACTTTCGGTTATAAACTGACCTTAGACTGATAATTGTCGGGTTAGGACTGATAAAACATGTTCTAATATTAATTACCAAGTCATTAGAATGTTAAAATATAATTTAGAACCTCTGTTTTATTAATTTAATTCATTTTTAAACTTTCTGTCCAGTTTGACTTTTTGTCAAACTAGTTTGACCCGACAATTAACTAGTCAAACGAATAAACTAGGTGGTGCCCTTTTAAGGGTTAATCACCTACTTTAATATGGTTCCATAACCACTTTCGTTTTGGTCAGTGGCTGGACCATTTGTGATTAAACCGAAAGTCAAAGCTAAATTGCGATATGTTTGACTTTTCGGTAATTAAGCTAATTAAAAGGACTAAGCAGATATTAAGACTCTGACTAATGGTCCTTGCTATCTTTTCTACACTTGTAATTCTTCTCCTAATGCTTGCTAACTCCAGAGATGTCCAGAACACAAGTTTGAAGTGTGGAGTGTGAAGATGAGAGAAAGTGCAAATGAATTGCTGAACTTATGGCCCTATATATAGTGAATCCAGGTTGCTCCAGATGATTACAGGTGTTAGGGGATGAAATCAGGCCTCTACAGGTGTCTTGGTGGTTTGTAAAAACCATTCACAAGCCATAGAATCGATCAAAACTTGTTTGGAGTTCAAGGAATGGAAGTAACTTGCACCTGGCAACAACATGCTGATGAAATAGGGCCGTCGCGCAGCGCGACGACTGAGGGGTCATATGGTCGCGCCACGCGACCACCTATGATATCAGCCAAACAAGTTTCCTTTATGGCAAGATCAGTCCCTGTACTTATATAAGCTCAATATCTTTCACTTAAAACATAATTGTCCCTTGTAGTTAGATTGTAGATGATCAAGGGAGTATAACTAAACTCCATTAGGCCCGATTTTGTTAATTATCACTTTAAACACAAGTTTCATCACGTTGAAACTTTTCACCCAAAGTCTTGAAAACTTGCTTAACGATCTCAAAACCACGTGAAATTTATACCACTTATTCTTGAGAGTATATTTGAATATTTCGAAGCCTCGGGTTCATTAAAAGGTCACTCAAAGGTAAGAATTAATATGTTGACACGTTTAACCCTTTTAATTTAAAATCTTCCGATTATTTTCATGAACGACTTTTTATATCCAATTAATCACTCGTTTAAGAATATATTCTTCATGTATGGTCATTTAGAGGCTAAAGTTTGGCATGTTGACACTTTTAGTCCCTGTGGTTTCATATTTCCACTGTTTAACGATTTTAGTCCTTCAAACTTGAACCTTCACATATATTGAGTTTAGGACACGTGTCTTTACATAATTGGACACGTTTTTACGGGGTGTTACATCCTCACCCCTTAAAAGAAATCTCGACCCCGAGATTTTACTGGAATAAGTGAGGGTACTTCTGTCGCATAGTGGACTCAACTTCCCACGTATATTCGGGACCTCTACGGGCATCCCATTTGACCTTTACTATAGTCACATGCTTTCTTTGGAGCTTTTTAACATGTCGATCCTCGATCGAGATAGGTCTTTCAACAAATCTTAGGCTTTCATCAATTTTTACGTCTTTATGGGACATAGCTAGCGATTCATCAGCTAAGCATTTATTGAGATTGCAGATGTGAAATACATTATGAATTCCGCTGAGTTCCTCAGGCAAGTTTAGCTTATAAGCTACACTGCCGACACATTCAATAATTTCGAATGGTCCGATATATCTAGGGCTTAGCTTGCCCTTCTTACCAAAACGCATCACACCTTTCCCGGGTGATACTTTCAGTAAGACTTTATCACCAACCTCAAACTTTAGAGGTTTTCGCCTCTTGTCAGCATAACTTTTCTGCCTATCCCTGGCAGCTTTCAGGCGATCATGAATTTGGACAATCTTGTCCGTTGTTTCAAGGACTATATCAGGTCCAGATAACTGAGCTTCTCCCACTTCGGCCCAACAAACAGGCGTTCTGCATTTCCTACCATATAATGCCTCAAAAGGCGCAGCCTGAATACTAGTATGGTAGCTATTGTTATAGGAGAACTCAATCAAGGGTAGATGATCATCCCAACTACCTCCCAAATCAATTACACATGCTCGAAGCATGTCTTCCAAAGTTTGAATTGTACGCTCACTTTGTCCATTGGTTTGAGGATATGGTAAGCCGTACCAAAATTTAAACGAGTGCCCAAAGATTGTTGGAAGCTTTTCCAAAAGTGAGAGGTGTATCTAGTATCTCTGTCAGAAGTAATAGTCACCGGTACTCCGTGTAGGGATACAATCTTATCCACGTATAACTGAGCTGTCTTGTCGGAGCTATAAGTCTCTTTAATGGGTAAGAAATGTGCTGACTTAGTCAGTCTATCAACTATAACCCATATGGTATCGTTTCCGTGCTTTGTTTTAGGTAACTTGGTTATAACATCCATAGTTACCATCTCCCACTTCCATGTGGGAAGTTCTGGCTGTTGTAGCAGACCTGATAGCTTTTGATGTTCAGCTTTAATCTAAGCACAAGTTAAACATTTAGGTTATTCTTCAGTTCAATGCTCTTAGCATTAATTCTTATAGGTTTAACTCTTTCCTTTCGACTTAGAGAATCGACGACTACATTCGCCTTGCCGGGATGGTAGCGAATTTCACAATCATAATCATTTAAGGTCTCCATCCAGCGGCGTTGTCTCATATTGAGCTCTTTTTGATTGAATAAATGTTGGAGACTTTTGTGATCTGAATAGATCACACACTTTGTTCCATACAAATAGTGTCTCCATAACTTTAGTGCGAATACAACGGCCCCCAATTCTAAGTCATGGGGTGGTATAACTCTTTTCATGCACCTTTAGTTGTCGTGATGCATAGGCAATTACCTTGCCTTTTTGCATAAGTACACACCCCATACCGGTGTGTGATGCATCACAGTAAACGACAAATTCTTCACTTCCTTCGGGCAATGTCAACACTGGAGCATTGCTCAATTTCTGCTTAAGAATCTCAAAGGATTCTTGTTGTTTTGGACCCCAATCAAATTTTACATTCTTACGGGTCAAAGAAGTCAATGGTGCAGCTATTCTTGAGAAGTTCTCAATGAATCTTCTATAATATCCAGCTAGACCCAGAAAACTGCGAATTTCTGTTGGCGTCTTCGGTGCTTCCCAATTCATAATGGCTTCCATCTTGGAGGGATCTACTTGGATACCGCGCTCACTAACAACATGTCCAAGGAATTGGACTTCACGAAGCCAGAATTCGCACTTGGAGAATTTAGCATACAACTTCTCCTGTCGAAGCAATTCTAAGATACATCGAAGGTGCTTCTCGTGATCAACTTGGCTACGAGAATAGATGAGTATGTCATCTATGAAGACGATGACAAACTTATCTAAGTAGGGTTTGTAGACTCTATTCATGAGGTCCATGAATGCTGCTGGCGCATTAGTGAGCCCAAAAGGCATTACTAAAAACTCGTAATGTCCATACCTTGTTCTGAATGCTGTTTTTGGAACATCTTCAGTTCGGACCTTGAGTTGATGATATCCGGATCTCAAGTCAATCTTTGAAAAGAAGCTCGCTCCTTGGAGCTAATCAAATAAGTCGTCAATCCTAGGTAGGGGATATTGATTCTTGATCGTTATTTTGTTTAGCTCACGGTAATCAATGCATAAGCGCATTGATCCATCCTTATTTTTCACAAACAATATTGGAGCTCCCCAAGGCGAAGAGCTGGGTTGAATGAAACCTTTCTCTAGTAGGTCATCCAATTGGGTCCTGAGCTCTTTCATTTCAGTGGGCGCTAAATGATAAGGCGCTCACGCAATTAGTGCGGATCCTGGGAGAATATCTATCCTGAATTCAACTTGCCTCTCAGGAGGTAATCCAGGTAAATCATCAGGATACTCAGAGATAATAGGAATATCTTCAATCTTAGGCTTCGGGTCGTTTACTGACACTTGTGCCATATAGATGACACATCCATTCTTCAGACATTGTGATACTTTGAGAATGGATACATTGTTGGGCAGTCCATATTGTGTATCTCCTTGAATAGTGATGGACTCACCGGAAGGGGTTTTGATGATAACTAGCTTTTTATTGTAGGTAATTTGGGCTTGGTTATGTGATAACCAATCCATGCCCAAAACTATATCAAAACCAGCCAATTTCATTGGCAGGAGGGATATCGGAATAGAATGATTCTGAATGGATATGAAACATCCATCAAGAAGAGTTGAGGCTGTTTCTAAGGTACCATCAGCAAGCTTTACCTCATATTTTATGTCTAGAGTCTTAATAGGCAGATTCAGTAACTTACAAAACTTATGGTCTACAAAAGACTTATCAGCACCTGAATCAAATAAGACTCTAGCATAATTGTTATTAATGAGGAAGGTGCCTGTTATGACGTTCTCGTCGTTCACCGCTTCCCTTGCATTCATCTGGAAAATTCTTGCGTTGTTTTTCTTTGCCTTCTCGGGATTCTTGGTATTCTTGGGGCAATTTGCCTTGATGTGCCCCATCTCGTTGCAACCATAACAAGTTGCATCCTTAATGTTCCGGCACTCCACGAGACTTGTGCCCCTTCTTTTTACAAATCCCACATGGTTTAGCTTGTGGGTCTTGGTTGCACTTTCCAGAGTGCATTTTGATGCAAGTCTTGCACCTAGGTTTGTCATTTGACTGCCCTTTCTTAGAACTAAAGTTCCCTATGTTCTTTTTGTTTGACTGAGGGGACTTGTCTTCCTCCCTCTTCATCTTCCCATCATCGGTAGCTTTCCTTGCCCGACTCCTCACAATATCAAGAGTAAGGGACAGAGATAGATCCACAGCAGATCTATACGTAGTAGGCTTAGAAGCCTTGACGTTTCCTTTCACTTCAGGAGCTAACCCACCGATGAAACGCGCAATGCGTTTGGGTTCCGGAGTGACTAAATATGGTACAAGCCTTGACATCGAATTGAAGTTGGTCACATAGGATCTACAGTCTAAATCCTTCATTACCAAGGTGAGGAAGTCAGTTTCAATCCTCTCAACTTCATGCTGAGGGCAGTATGTATCTTTTACAAGATCTACAAACTTGTTCCACGAAAGGTTATACTGATGAACCTTTCCAGTGGACTGTATTAACGCTTTCCACCAAGTGAGGGCATCGCCCTTAAAAGATTGAGACACAAACATGACTATGCCTTCCTTAGCACATCCACTGATGTCAATCACAGTCTCCATTTCGTCTAACCATTTCATGCAGTCAGTTACTCCCTTTTCTCCTGTAAAATCCCTCGGTTTACAGGAGACGAAGTACTTATAAGTACAACTCTTTTTGTACTTAGGATCCTGGTTTAGCACCACTTTATGAGACTCATATCTTTGATTAGATGAATGCTGAGATTCATCCCTTTTTGATGCATGTGACTGTGATAAGGGTTTTGAGTGAGTTTTGGACCGAACCTTACTCGGTTCCTTGAATATCTTATCTACCGCTTGAGCAACCGCGGTGTCAATCATAGCTTGCAGTTCAGCATTTGTAAGATTTATCCTAGTCTCATTATTGTTTCCTTCCCGTGGATGACTGTTTACTTCATCAGATCCAACCATGATTTGGGTACTATATTAAACCATAATGTTATATTTAAATTATGCAATAAATCATCATATTGATGATTAGATGGTCATGGTATTATTAAACCATATAGACCATTTTAAGAAAATAATAATAATCAATGAGATATAATTCTTTATATTTTATTAGACAGGGGAATATAAATCACAACTGTCAATGTCATGAAAGACATTTTAATTTAGCACAAGGCTCATCTCGAAGGACATTTAGATAGCGCAAAAGGCTTTGTCACGGGGACGATTAGAATGTGACCAATGATCTCTTGGACCAGCGATCTTTTAAGGTTTGAACATAGTTCATCGCCTTATTGACAAGAAGTTTATAAAATAGAACTGTCATTGTCATTATTACACCTTTGCTTGTAAGCGTACATCTCCAATGGATGTTTTAGGTGTATACATCATATTGATGTTTATTAGCCATGATTCATATAGATTATATAGGCTATGATAGTGACTTGGGAAAGTCCAAGTACATTTGGAAGCTTGTGTTTTCCGTACCGCATAATCAGGAATGTTAACATGTTTTTAGATGTTAACAGGAAGTTATTTTCCTAACAAGGGTGTACCATTATAGCCATTAATATTTTTGGCTAGGTTATACCTCTAAGAATTTCTTTAGCAGATTAATAAATTTTGAAATGATATAGCATGATGATGTAATAAAATACATATTTAAAAATCGAAAATAACTTCATTAAATCACGAAACTAGTACAACGATGCCCTAAACGGGACTTAAAATAACACACTGCCCACGCATGGGCTATAGAAATAGAAAGTAAGTCCACGCAGGGACTTGGTACTGAAAATAAAATAATGTCCTCGCAGGGACTTGATTAAAAGACAATACAAAATAAAATAATAACTTCCTACTTCTTCTTGCCTTTAATAAGGTTCGCAAGGCCCTTGAGAAAGCCATTATGCTTCTTTTTAGTTTCATCGGCTTCACGCTCAACCCGGTCTAACCTCTACAGAATCTCCTGAGTTTGCTCCTGTTGGGGAGGAGGAGGTTGATGATATGGTGGGTATTGATACCCTTGCACCGGATATCCAGTTGGGTAAACTGGTGGATAAGACGAAGGATAAAGTGCAGTGTATTGTGTTGCAGTAAGGTATGGGTCATGGGCTCCATATTCCGCAGTGGTTGGATACCCAGACGAACCTGGGTATGTTGGTATCGAGTTGTCAAAACCCACAGACGGTGGCGGTGGTGCATGAGAAACTGGCGGGGGATTGACTTCTGACACCGCGTGCAAGGGTCCACCCATTTGGGGGTCCTCGGGAATAGGAGGGTAAGAACTTGAACCATGAGGGGATGCGAACCGTGGTCCCCCACGTACAGACATTCGAGCATTTCTCCTTCGCCTTGGCGGCTCGGGAGGCGGTTGAGGTGGTTCCTCAACTGGTATAGGTGGTGGGGTAACTGATTGAAGTTGCGGATCATTTTAAGGAGGTTGAGCAGGAGAGTTATGATATGAAGGGGTGAATTCCCATTCATACCTTGACCACCATTCCTTAAATGGATCGGGCCATTGGTACGGCGATCCTGGATACGAAGAACCGCTTGAGATACTTACAGGGTGGCTCGGTGTTCCGGTTTGCATTTCAGGGTCAGGGTCATCGTCCATTTCAATCTCCTGGGAGAAGTGATCTTGAGGTCCTAAAGGGTTGAAACCAAAAAGATTGTTGACATATTCATTGGGATTGAATTGACCTAGGGAATAAATGGAATTGGAGTGAAGGGAGTGGCGAGATTGGTTCGAATGGTGTGATTCTAGAGAATGCTGGGAATGTTGGGGTTCATCGGGAATGGGTTGTCCAAAGTATGGAGGGTCGGATGGTAAAGATCCCAGCGAAACAGAATGTCTTGCCGGCTCGAAGTTATGACTCCAATGGTCCAGAGAGTCGGAACTAGAGAAAGTCGCCGACGGGGTACGTCAATGGGATGGTCCCGCGTGGCCTGATGGCCCTCCTCTCATTGGTCCCTTTCCTCTGCCTCTCACACATGGCGGCTTTTTCCAATTTGATAACCAATTTGATAACCTGTCAAAACAAGTAAATATAATATAAACAATAAAAGGAAAGTTAAGAATAAATCCTAGGTCATTAGCATAGACTCGGAAGTATAAGGAATGTGCTTATTGTGTCATTGAGATTAAACACAAAAGGTTAGTGTTTAATTCTCTCAATGTTGGCTCTGATACCAACCTGTCACACCCGAATATTTCCACATATTACCGGTGGGCCCGGCAGGGAGTATCGTGACGTAGTTAATATCATCATTGTCAATACACACAATATAATAGCACAACAGAAGGCTTGGTGAATAAACTATTACAAACCTAATGTCTGAGTGTTCGAGTGAAAGAATATACAGACTGGAATGTAATAAGATCCACAGGCGGACCATAAATAATTACAAAGAAACAAAATAACAGACTTCAGGTATCTATGGATTTGCAAGATCCTCTTATGACACCTAATACCTCCAGCCTATTACGAGAGGTACCTGTCAATCAGTCTTTAAGAAAATACGTCAGTTTACACTGGTAAATACAATTAACTGACTCTTTTGAAAACATTTATAAAAATTGATTTAAGTGCACAAGGCACAAATCATTTATAACTTGGGACAATTATTTAAAGATAATCTTGTATACAGATTTACATGTTTGTCCTACAATTAGGGCCGGTTGGAAGCCGGTCATGATTAACAGACTCACCACTTATAGAACCCACAAAGGAGTTATCCCCAACATGTGGGTTTATATTTTAGCATTTGCATCTGTCAGGTGTATGTCTACACCCCGTGCTTAGGTCGTGGCCATTTTCAAACGAAATGAGCCGAGGATATCCAGGACACGGTCAAATTAACCCCCAATGTTTATGTTATCAAACAAGACTGATTAAAACGGGTTATGTAAATTTATTAATCACAATCCGATTAAATGATTTCATACCCGACCAAGTGGTATTATTATAATACCATATCCCAAGCCCGTATAAGGGAAAATAAGTTAAAAGTATTTACCTGAGCTTAAAGTGAAGATAACTCAGCCGTAATTCCTAAATCTTTATGATGGTACCTTCTACTGGATGCTACTTAATCTGTGTATAAGGCTTAATAACCTGTTAGGATGCTAACGGGTCTTTAGTTAAGTCAAAGACTTAGACCGGCTAGCTAGAAAGAAACCTTACGGTCCTAAACGTTAGATTAAACGGAGACCGGAATAGAATGTGATTTAGGCCCGTCAAGTTTGGATACTTGTATAATATGGGTAAACTAAACACATTCTGAAATTTGAGGATTTAATGATAAGGTTGAACCCGTTTCGGCTATTTTATGTAAACTAGTCACATAAACTGATCCGAACGCATAAACGCGTAACGGGTAACCAAATGAATTATATACAGGTCTTAATTGTTAGTATGCTTAAAATATGTTACTACATCAATAAGATGTTAACATATATGCCCAAAAAGTAATTTAAAACAAGCTAAGTCCCATAAGGGCATTTTGGTAATTTTAATGCTTATAAAAGAGATTTTATAACAAACTGAAGTTCTGGTCTTTTAATGTCAGTAAAAATATTTAATTTAACTCATTACATCAGTAAGATATTATACATATGTGAAATTTACCATTTATGACCAAACTATGTCCCGAAAGGGCATTTTGGTCATTTCACATAGGCTTTTAAGGGCAATTTTGGGAAACCTGAGTTTATAACTTATACCTACTGTAATAATATTTATATTTGTTTAAAAATTCAGTAGGTAATAAGTTTTAGATGTTAAATATGGTTTTAAACCATACTATGTACCTAATTAGTGTAAAACTCGTTAAATATGGTTTTAAACCATACTATGCACCCAAGAACTGATGTCAAATTTTCGGGACAAGTTTAAATATCAGTAGCAAAGGTTTTTGTCCTCTCACATTTCTAAAAATCTCATTTTTGTGTCAAAAGGGCATTTATGGCATTTATAAGCATATTAACGATCAAGAGCATATATTTCAAACCACTAAGAACCACGCACTATAACTCCATAAGGGTATACTACTGAGTAATGTGGTCCTAATGGAAGCTTAAAACATGGGGGATTTAAGCTTGAACGGGTCAGAACTGAAAGTCAAAGCAAAAGTCAAGCTTTTGCGACTTTCGGTTATAAACTGACCTTAGACTGATAATTGTCGGGTTAAGACTGATAAAACATGTTCTAATACTAATTACCAAGTCATTAGAATGTTAAAATATAATTTAGAACCTTTGTTTTATTAATTTAATTCATTTTTAAACTTTCTGTCCAGTTTGAGTTTTTGTCAAACTAGTTTAACCTGACAATTAACTAGTCAAACGAATAAATTAGGAGGTGCCCTTTTAAGGGTTAATCACCTACTTTAATATGGTTCTATAACCACTTTCGTTTTGGTCAGTGGCTGGACCATTTGTGATTAAACCGAAATTCAAAGCTAAATTATGATATGTTTGACTTTTCGGTAATTAAGCTAATTAAAAGGACTAAGCAGATATTAAGACTCTTACTAATGGTCCTTGCTATCTTTTTTACACTTGTAATTCTTCTCCTAATGCCTGTTAACTCCAGAGATGTCCAGGACACAAGTTTTAAGTGTGGAGTGTGAAGATGAGTGAAAGTGAAAGTGCAAATGAATTGCTGAACTTATGGCCCTATATATAGTGAATTCAGGTTGCTCCAGATGATTACAGGTGTTAAAGGATGAAATCAGGCCGCTATAGGTGTCTTGGTGGTTTGTAAAAACCATTAACAAGCCATAGAATCGATCAAAACTTGTTTGGAGCTCAAGGGATGGAAGTAACCTGCACCTGGCAACAGCATGCTGACGAAACAGGGCCGTCGCGCTGCGCAACGGCTGAGGGGTCATATGTTCGCGCCACGCGACCACCTATGATATCAGCCAAACAAGTTTCCTTTATGGCAAGATCAGTCCCTGTACTTATATGAGCTCAACATCTTTCGCTTTAAACGTAATTGTCCCTTGTAGTTAGATTGTAGATGATCAAGGGAGTATAACTAAACTCCATTAGGCCCTGTTTTGTTAATTATCACTTTAAACACAAGTTTTATCACGTTGACACTTTTCACCCAAAGTCTTGAAAACTTGCTTAACGATCTCGAAACCACTTGAAATTTATACCACTTATTCTTGAGAGTATATTTGAATATTTCGAAGCCTCGGGTTCGTTAAAAGGTCACTCAGAGGTAAGAATTAACATGTTGACACGTTTAACCCTTTTAATTTAAAATCTTCCGATTATTTTCATGAACGGCTTTTTATATCAAATTAATCACTCGTTTAAGAATATATTCTTCATGTATGGTCATTCAGAGGCTCAAGTTTATCATCTTGACACTTTTAGTCCCTGTGGTTTCATATTTCCACTGTTTAACGATTTTAGTCCTTCAAACTTGAACCTTCACATATATAGAGTTTAGGACAAGTGTCTTGACATAATTGGACACGTTTTTACGTGGTGTTACATCCTCACCCCCTTAAAAGAAATCTCGACCCCGAGATTTTACTGGAATAAGTGAGGGTACTTCTGTCGCATAGTGGACTCAACTTCCCACGTATATTCGGGACCTCTACGGGCATCCCATTTGACCTTTACTATTGGCACTCGCTTTCTTCGGATCTTTTTAACCTGTTGATCCTCGATC
Source organism: Helianthus tuberosus (assembly GCA_030545235.1). Classification (NCBI taxonomy): domain Eukaryota; kingdom Viridiplantae; phylum Streptophyta; class Magnoliopsida; order Asterales; family Asteraceae; genus Helianthus; species Helianthus tuberosus. Next base: position 58,187,842 of record CM060424.1, on the reverse strand, counting down.
GATATAGGTCTTTCAACAAATCTCATGCTTTCATCAATTTGTACGTCTTTATGGGACATAGCTAGCGATTCATCAGCTAAGCATTTATTGAGATTGCAGATGTGAAACACATTATGAATTCCGCTGAGTTCCTCAGGCAAGTTTAGCTTATAAGCTACACTGCCGACACATTCAATAATTTCGAATGGTCCGATATATCTAGGGCTTAGCTTGCCCTTCTTACCAAAACGCATCACACCTTTCCCGGGTGATACTTTCAGTAAGACTTTATCACCAACCTCAAACTTTAGAGGTTTTCGCCTCTTGTCAGCATAACTTTTCTGCCTATCCCTGGCAGCTTTCAGGCGATCACGAATTTGGACAATCTTGTCCGTTGTTTCAAGGACTATATCAGGTCCAGATAACTGAGCTTCTCCCACTTCGGCCCAACAAACAGGCGTTCTGCATTTCCTACCATATAATGCCTCAAAAGGCGCAACCTGAATACTAGTATGGTAGCTATTGTTATAGGAGAACTCAATCAAGGGTAGATGATCATCCCAACTACCTCCCAAATCAATTACACATGCTCGAAGCATGTCTTCCAAAGTTTGAATTGTACGCTCACTTTGTCCATCGGTTTGAGGATGGTAAGCCGTACTAAAATTTAAACGAGTGCCCAAAGATTGTTGGAAGCTTTTCCAAAAGTGAGAGGTGTATTTAGTATCTCTGTCAGAAATAATAGTCACCGGCACTCCGTGTAGGGATACAATCTTATCCACGTATAACTGAGCTATCTTGTCGGAGCTATAAGTCTTTTTAATGGGTAAGAAATGTGCCGACTTAGTCAGTCTATCAACTATAACCCATATGGTATCGTTTCCGTGCTTTGTTTTAGGTAACTTGGTTATGAAATCCATAGTTACCATCTCCCACTTCCATGTGGGAAGTTCTGGTTGTTGTAGCAGACCTGATGGCTTTTGATGTTCAGCTTTAATCTGAGCATACGTCAAACACTTAGCTACGTGTGTGGCAATAGATTTTTTCAATCCTATCCACCAATAATTAGCTTTCAAATCCTGATACATTTTATCACCCCTAGGGTGAACTGAGTATTTGGAGTTGTGAGCTTCCTGAAGGATTACATCTCGAAGTCCTCCATGAATGGGAACCCAGATTCTCCCATTTAGTCTGAGAATTCAATCCTTTCCAGGTGTTAACTGTTCAGCAGTTATACCTAACTTTTCTCCTGGTAGATTAGCTTCCAAAATAGCTTCTTTCTGTGCAGCTAATAGCCTTTCATTTAGGTTATTCTTTAGTTCAATGCTCTTAGCATTAATTCTTATAGGTTTAACTCTTTCCTTTCGACTTAGAGCATCGATGACTACATTCGCCTTGCCGGGATGGTAGCGAATTTCACAATCGTAATCATTTAAGGTCTCCATCCAGCGGCGTTGTCTCATATTGAGCTCTTTTTGATTGAATAAATATTGGAGACTTTTGTGATCTGAATAGATCACACACTTTGTTCCATACAAATAGTGTCTCCATAATTTTAGTGCGAATACAACGGCACCCAATTCTAAGTCGTGGGTGGTATAATTCTTTTCATGCACCTTTAGTTGTCGTAATGCATAGGCAATTACCTTGCCTTTTTGCATAAGTACACACCCCATACCGGTGTGTGATGCATCACAGTAAACGAAAAATTCTTCACTTCCTTCGGGTAATGTCAACACTGGAGCATTGCTCAATTTCTGCTTAAGAATCTCAAAGGATTCTTGTTGTTTTGGACCCCAATCAAATTTTACATTCTTACGGGTCAAAGAAGTCAATGGTGCAGCTATTCTTGAGAAGTTCTCAATGAATCTTCTATAATATCCAGCTAGACCCAGAAAACTGCGAATTTCTGTTGGCGTCTTCGGTGCTTCCCAATTCATAATGGCTTCTATCTTGGCGGGATCTACTTGGATACCGCGCTCACTAACAACATGTCCAAGGAATTGGACTTCACGAAGCCAGAATTCGAACTTGGAGAATTTAGCATACAACTTCTCCTGTCGAAGCAATTCTAAGATACATCGAAGGTGCTTCTCATGATCAACTTGGCTACGAGAATAGATGAGTATGTCATCTATGAAGACGATGACAAACTTATCTAAGTAGGGTTTGTAGACTCTATTTATGAGGTCCATGAATGCTGCTGGCGCATTAGTGAGCCCAAAAGGCATCACTAAAAACTCGTAATGTCCATACCTCGTTCTGAATGCCGTATTTGGAACATCTTCAGTTCGGACCTTGAGTTGATGATATCCGGATCACAAGTTAATCTTTGAAAAGAAGCTCGCTCCTTGGAGCTGATCAAATAAGTCGTCGATCCTAGGTAGGGGATATCGATTCTTGATTGTTATTTTGTTTAGCTCACGGTAATCAATGCATAAGCGCATTGATCCATCCTTCTTTTTCACAAACAATATTGGAGCTCCCCAAGGCGAATAGCTCGGTTGAATGAAACCTTTCTCTAGTAGGTCATCCAATTGGGTCCTGAGTTCTTTCATTACAGTGGGCGTTAAACGATAAGGAGCTCGAGCAATTAGTGCAGATCCTGGGAGAATATCTATCCTAAATTCAACTTGCCTCTCAGGAGGTAATCCAGGTAGATCATCAGGAAAGACATCAGGATACTCAGAGATAATAGGAATATCTTCAATCTTAGGCTTTGGGTCATTTACTGACACTTGTGCCATATAGATGACACATCCACTCTTCAGACATTGCGATACTTTGAGAAGGGACACATTGTTGGGCAGTCCATATTGTGTATCTCCTTGAATAGTGATGGACTCACTGGTAGGGATTTTGATAATAACTAGCTTTTTATCGCAGGTAATTTGGGCTTGGTTATGCGATAACCAGTCCATGCCCAAAACTATATCAAAACCAGCCAATTTCATTGGCAGGAGGGATAGCGGAATAGAATGATTCTTAATGGATATGAAACATCCATAAAGAAGAGTTGAGGCTGTTTCTAAGGTACCATCAGCAAGCTCTACCTCATATTTTATGTCTAGAGTCTTAATAAGCAGATTCAATAACTTACAAAACTTATGGTCTCCAAAAGACTTATCAGCACCTGAATCAAATAAGACTCTAGCATAATTGTTATTAATGAGGAAGGTACCTGTTATGACGTTCTCGTCGTTCACCGCTTCCCTTGCATTCATCTGGAAAATTCTTGTGTTGTTTTTCTTTGTCTCCTCGGGCTTCTTGGTATTCTTGGGGCAATTTGTCTTGATGTGCCCCTTCTCATTGCAACCATAACAAGTTGCATCCTTAATGTTCCGGCACTCCACAGACTTGTGCCCCTTCTTTTTACAAATCCCACATGGTTTAGCTTGTGGGTCTTGGTTGCACTTTCCAAAGTGCCTTTTGTTGCAAGTCTTGCACCTAGGTTTGTCATTCGACTGCCCTTTCTTAGAATTAAAGTTCCCTATCTTCTTTTTGTTTGACTGAGGGGACTTGTCTTCCTACCTCTTCCTCTTCCCATCATCGGTAGCTTTCCTTGCCCTACTCCTCAATATATCAAGAGTAAGGGACAGAGATAGATCCACAACAGATCTATACGTAGTAGGCTTAGAAGCCTTGACGTTTCCTTTCACTTCAGGAGCTAACCCGCCGATGAAACGCACAATCCGTTTGGGTTCCAGAGTGACTAAATATGGTACAAGCTTTGACAACGAATTGAAGTTGGTCACATAGGATCTACAGCCTAAATCCTTCATTACCAAGGTGAGGAAGTCAGTTTCAGTCCTCTCAACTTCATGCTGAGGACAATATGTATCTTTTACAAGATCTACAAACTTGTTCCACGAAAGGTTATACAGATGAACCTTTCCAATGGACTGTACTAACGCTTTCCACCAAGTGAGGGCATCGCCCTTAAAAGATTGAGACACAAACATGACTATGTCTTCCTTAGCACATCCACTGATGTCAATCAAAGTCTCCATTTTGTCTAACCATTTCATGCAGTCAATTGCTTCCTTTTCTCCTGTAAAATCACTCGGTTTACAGGAGACGAAGTACTTATAAGTACAACTCTTTTTGTACTTAGGAGCCTGGTTTAGCACCACTTTATGAGACTCAGATCTTTGATTGGATGAATGCTGAGATTCATCCGTTTTTGATGCATGTGACTGTGACAAGGGTTTTGAGTGAGTTTTGGACCGAACCTTACTCGATTCCTTGAATATCTTATCTACCGGTTGAGCAACCACGGTGTCAATCATAGCTTGCAGTTCAGCGTTTGTAACATTTCTCATGGTCTCACTATTGTTTCCTTCCCGTGGATGAGTGTTTACTTCATCAGATCCAGCCATGATTTGGGTACTATATTAAACAATAATGTTATATTTAAATTATGCAATAAATCATCATATTGATGATTAGATGGTCATAGTATTATTAAACCATATAGACCATTTTAAGAAAATAATAATAATAATCAATGAGATATAATTCTTTATATTTTATTAGACAAGGGAATATAAATCACAACTGTCAATGTCATGAAAGACATTTTAATTTAGCACAAGGCTCGTCTCACAGGACATTTAGATAGCGCAAAAGGCTTTGTCACGAGGACGATTAGAATGTGACCAATGATCTCTTGGATCAGCGATCTTTTAAGGTTTGAACATAGTTCATCGCCTTATTGACAAGAAGTTTATAAAATAGAACTGTCATTGTCATTGTCATTATTACACCTTTGCTTGTAAGTGTACATCTCCAATGGATGTTTTAGGTGTATACATCATATTGGTGTTTATTAGCCATGATTCATATAGATCATATAGGCTATGATAGTGACTTGGGAAAGTCCAAGTACATTTGGAAGCTTGTGTGGTTTTCCGTACCGCACAATCAGGAATGTTAACATGTTTTCAGATGTTAACAGGGAGTTATTTTCTTAAAAAGGTTGTACCATTATAGCCATTAATATTTTTGGCTAGGTTATACCTCTAAGAATTTCTTTGGCAGATTAATAAAATTTGAAATGATATAGCATGATGATATAATAAAGTACATATTTAAAAATAAAAAATAACTTCATTAAATCACGAAACTAGTACAACGATGCCCTAAACGGGACTTGAAACAACACACTGCCCACGCATGGGCTACAGAAATAGGAAGTAAGTCCACGTAGGGACTTGGTACTGAAAATAAAATAATGTTCTCACAGGGACTTGATTAAAAGACAATACAAAATAAAATAACAACTTCCTACTTCTTCTTGCCTTTAATAAGGTTTGCAAGGCCCTTGAGAAAGCCATTATGCTTCTTGTTAGTTTCATCGGCTTCACGCTCAACCCGGTCTAACCTCTGCAGAATCTCCTGAGTTTGCTCCTGTTGGGGAGGAGGAGGTTGATGATATGGTGGGTATTGATACCCTTGCACAGGATATCCAGTTGGGTAAGCTGGTGGATAAGACGAAGGATAAAGTGTATTGTATTGTGCTGCAGTAAGGTATGGGTCATGGGCTCCATATTCCGCAGTGGTTGGATACCCAGATGGGTTATACCCAGACGAACCTGGGTATGTTGGTATAGGGTTGTCAAAACCCACTGGCGGTGGCGGTGGTGCATGAGAAACTGGCGGGGGATTGACTTCTGGCACCGCGTGCGAGGGTCCACCCATTTGGGGGTCCTCGGGAATAGGAGGGTAAGAACTTGAACCATGAAGGGATGCGAACGTGGTCCCCCACGTACAGACATTCGAGCATTTCTCCTTCGCCTTGGCGACTCGGGAGGCGGTTGTGGTGGTTCCTCAACTGGTATAGGTGGTGGGGTAACTGCTTGAAGTTGCGGATCATTTTAAGGAGGTTGAGCAGGAGAGTTATGATATGAAGGGGTGAATTCCCATTCATACCTTGACCACCATTCCTTAAATGGATCGGGCCCTTGGTACGACGATCCTTGATACGAAGAACCGCTTGAGATACTTACGGGGTGGCTCGGTGTTCCGGTTTGCATTTCAGGGTCAGGGTCGTCGTCCATTTCAATCTCCTGGGAGAAGTGATCTTGAGGTCCTAAAGGGTTGAAACCAAAAAGATTGTTGACATATTCATTGGGATTGAATTGACCTGGGGAATAAATGGAATTGGAGTGAAGGGAGTGGTGAGATTGGTGAGATTGGTTCGAATGGTGTGATTCTAGAGAATGCTGGGAATGTTGGGGTTCATCGGGAATGGGTTGTCCAAAGTACGGAGGGTCGGATGGTGAGGATCCCAGCAAAACTGAATGTCTCGCCGGCTCTAAGTTATGACCCCAATGGTTCGAGAGTCGGAACTAGAGAAAGTCACCGACGGGGTACGTCGATGGGATGGTCCCGCGTGGCCTGATGGCCCTCCTCTCATTGGTCCCTTTCCTCTGCCTCTCACACTTGGCGGCATTTTCCAATTTGATAACCTGTCAAAACAAGTAAATATAATATAAACAATAAAAGGAAAGTTAAGAATAAATCCTAGGTCATTAGCCTAGACTCGGAAGTCTAAGGAATGTGCTTATTGTGTCATTGAGATTAAATACAAAAGGTTAGTGTTTAATTCTCTTAATGTTGGCTCTGATACCAACCTGTCAGACCCCAATATTTCCACATATTACCGGTGGGCCCGGCGGGGGTATCGTGACGTAGTTGATATCATCATTATCAATACACACAATATAATAGCACAGCGGAAGGCTTGGTGAATAAACTATTACAAACTATAATGTCTGAGTGTCCGAGTGAAAGAATATACAGACTGGAATGTAATAAGATCCACATGCGGATCATAAATAATTACAAAGAAACAAAATAACAGACTTCTGGTATCTATGGATTTGCTAGATCCTCTTATGACACCTAATAGCGACAGCCTATTACGAGAGGTACCTGTCAATCAGTCTTTAAGAAAATACGTCAGTTTACACTGGTAAATACAATTAACTGACTCTTTTGAAATTGATTTAAGTGCACAAGGCACAAATCATTTATAACTTGGGATAATTATTTAAAGATAATCTTGTATACATATTTACATGTTTGTCCTACAATTAGGGCTGGTTGGAAGCCGGACATGATTAACTGACTCACCTCTTATAGAACCCATAAAGGAGTTATCCCCAACATGTGGGTTTATATTTTAGCATTTGCATCTGCATCTGTCAGGTGTATGCCTACACCCCGTGCATAGGTCGTGGCCATTTTCAAACGAAATGAGCCGAGGATATCCAGGATACGGTCGAATTAACCCCCAATATTTATGTTATCAAACAAGACAGATTAAAACGGGTTATGTAAATTTATTAATCACAATCCGATTAAATGATTTCATACCCGACCAAGTGGTATTATTATAATACCATATCCCAAGCCCGTATAAGGGAAAATAAGTTAAAAGCATTTACCTGAGCTTAAAGTGAAGATAACTCAGCCGTAATTCCTAAAGCTTTATGATGTTACCTTCTACTGGATGCTACTTAATCTGTGTAGAAGGTTTAATAACCTATTAGGATGCTAACGGGTCTTTAGTTAAGTCAAAGACTTAGACCGGCTAGCAAGAAAGAAACCTTACGGTCCTAAACGTTAGATTAAACGGAGACCGGAATAGAATGTGATTTAGACCCGTCAAGTTTGGATACTTGTATAATATGGGTAAACTAAACACATTCTGAAATTTGAGGATTTAATGATAAGGTTGAACCCGTTTCGGCTATTTTATGTAAACTAGTCACATAAACTGATCCGAACGCATAAACGCGTAATGGGTAACCAAATGAATTATATACAGGTCTTAATTGTTATTATGCTTAAAATATGTTAGTACATCACTAAGATGTTAACATATATGCCCAAAAAGTAATTTAAACCAAGCTAAGTCCCATAAAGGCATTTTGGTAATTTTAATGCTTATAAGAGAGATTTTATAACAAACTGAAGTTCTGGTCTTTTAAAGTCAGTAAAAATATTTAATTTAACTCATTACATCAGTAAGATATTATACATATGTGAAATTTACCATTTATGACCAAACTATGTCCCGAAAGGGCATTTTGGTCATTTCACATATGCTTTTAAGGGCAATTTTGGGAAACCTGAGTTCATAACTTATACCTACTGTAATAATATTTATATTTGTTTAAAAATTCAGTAGGCAATAAGTTTTAGATGGTAAATATGGTTTTAAACCATACTATGCACCTAATTAGTGTAAAACTCGTTAATTGACGATAATCAAGATGTTTATGTAAATCTGAGGTTTTGATTGGTTTTAAATGCTCAAAATAATTTATTTAATGTATGAAATCAGTAGGAAAAAGTTTGGCATTTAAATCATTTGTTAATCTCATTTTATGCCTAAAAGGGGTATTATCGTCATTAACCGAATTACACATGAAGTCTATGTTTTAAACATATTATAATCTGACCAAAAATCTTAAAATTCCTTAAAAATAATATCTTAACAGTAGGTAATGAGTTTTGGTTCAAAATCCAAGTTTAAAGGTGCATTATGCAAGATATCGCAAATTAACTAGTAATCAGCTTTTAATTACGATATCGAGCATAACTTCTATTTGGGACCAAGAACTGATGTTAAATTTTCGGGATAAGTTTAAATATCAGTAGCAAAGGTTTTTGTCCTCTCACATTTCTAAAAATCTCATTTTTGTGTCAAAAGGGCATTTATGGCATTTATAAGCATATTAACGATCAAGAGCATATAATTCAAACCACTAAGAACCATGCACTATAACTCCAGAGGGTTATACTACTGAGTAATGTGGTCCTAATGGAATCTTAAAACATGGGGGATTTAAGCTTGAACGGGTCAGAACTGAAAGTCAAAGCAAAAGTCAAGCTTTTGCGACTTTCGGTTATAAACTGACCTTAGACTGATAATTGTCGGGTTAGGACTGATAAAACATGTTCTAATATTAATTACCAAGTCATTAGAATGTTAAAATATAATCTAGAACCTCTATTTTATTAATTTAATTCATTTTTAAACTTTCAGTCCAGTTTGACTTTTTGTCAAACTAGTTTGACCTGACAATTAACTAGTCAAACGAATAAATTAGGAGGGGCCCTTTTAAGGGTTAATCACCTACTTTAATATGGTTCCATAACCACTTTCGTTTTGGTTAGTGGCTGCACCATTTGTGATTAAATCGAAAGTCAAAGCTAAATTACGATATGTTTGACTTTTCGGTAATTAAGCTAATTAAAAGGACTAAGCAGATATTAAGACTCTTACTAATGGTCCTTGCTATCTTTTCTACCCTTGTAATTCTTCTCCTAATGCTTGCTAACTCCAGAGATGTCTAGAACACAAGTTTGAATTGTGGAGTGTGAAGATGAGAGAAAGTGCAAATGAATTGCTGAACTTATGGCCCTATATATAGTGAATTCAGGTTGCTCCAGATGATTACAGGTGTTAGGGGATGAAATCAGGCCTCTATAGGTGTCTTGGTGGTTTGTAAAAACCATTAACAAGCCATAGAATCGATCAAAACTTGTTTGGAGCTCAAGGAATGGAAGTAACCTGCACCTGGCAACAACATGCTGACGAAACAGGGCCGTCGCGCTGCGCGACGGCTGAGGGGTCATATGGTCGCGCCACAAGCGACCACCTATGATATCAGCCAAACAAGTTTCCTTTATGGCAAGATCAGTCCATGTACTTATATGAGCTCAATATCTTTCGCTTTAAACGTAATTGTCCCTTGTAGTTAGATTGTAGATGATCAAGGGAGTATAACTAAACTCCGTTAGGCCCGGTTTTGTTAATTATCACTTTAAACACAAGTTTCATCATGTTGACACTTTTCACCCAAAGTCTTGAAAACTTGCTTAACGATCTCGAAACCTCATGAAATTTATACCACTTATTCTTGAGAGTATATTTCAATATTTTGAATCCTCGGGTTCGTTAAAAGGTCACTCAGAGGTAAGAATTAACATGTTGACATGTTTAACCCTTTAATTTAAAATCTTCCGATTATTTTCATGAACGGCTTTTTATATCCAATTAATCACTCGTTTAAGAATATATTCTTCATGTATGGTCATTCAGAGGCTCAAGTTTGGCATGTTGATACTTTTAGTCCCTGTGGTTTCATATTTCCACTGTTTAACGATTTTAGTCCTTCAAACTCGAACCTTCACATATATAGAGTTTAGGACACGTGTCTTTACATAACTGGACATATTTTTACGTGTTGTTACAAATATAAGTAAAAATGTCTAATATTATACAAGCAAGACATGATTACAAAAATATACACTACCAACACTCAAAGCATTTAACGCCTCTCCTTAAAGAATATCTTCATAAGCTCTGAAATTGAAACCATACTCAACACCTTGCCAATCTCTCACAGGAGTAACAGTCGTGCATCTATAAAAGTTGATTTTATAAGGCTGCACTACTAATTTATATAAATCTTTATTCTCACCAACACAAAATTTCGACAGAATCACAACAGCATCTTCTTGCAGCTATCCATCAAAAACAGGTATCAGATGACTCTTAATACTTGCTTGAATCTTAACACCCGGAAGAACATTTAAAGAAAGTATCTTCTTAGCATACAACACTACATTTTATAAACTAATAACAAAACGGAAAAGCAGAGATAGAAATTACCTTCTCATCAATGAAAATGATCTCCATCTTGTAACCCTGATTCTATTTTCGAAGAATTCTCGCCTTCATGTTCCACATATCCTTCCCAGGATTCAAATCGTTAACAAAACTAAGATTATTACTGTCAACTGATATTGACATGCTTCTAATTTGGAATTCAGATTGTGATTAAATTTCAAATTTCAAAATCAGAGAAGATGAAAGCATGATGAAATATGAAGAGGGAAATGAGAAGAAAAGCCTTATATAAGAAGGATGATTGACAGGAGTTTCTGAGTGACATGCATTAATTGCTAATTACTTATTCCCATGCATATTTAAATTTGAATTTCCCGGTACTTAGCGTTAAACATCTGCTGATCTAAAAGCATTACGGAAGACAACAACAACTCCTGCTGCTAAGTATACGTTTGCCAAAGGAAGCATCTGCTACTTTCTCGTAGATGGGCAGTGGTTTGCCCTTTGGAATGTGGGTCAGAACATTTGAATACACAAGACAGTGGTCTGAAATCAAATTAAAGTGATTTATATACTAGGCATTATGATGTAATAATGACATAAGAAAAGCCTTGTTGGACATGCTCTCCTGCTGACACATCAGCTTTTCTTATGTCACTTGGATTTCTCCTTTTATAGAAAGTATAGATAGATAGATTAATATTAAAAAATATATTAAATAAATATAAATATAAATTATGAGGTTGAAAAAGAGAATGATATGTCTCATATTTGGAGTCTTATTATAAGTTAGGTATAACTAAATAAATTATTAATTATCAGCTGACCATAAAGGTGCTAATTGTTATAAAACTTAAGAGATTGAGATCAAAACTTCCTCTATATATCTTTTTCTATTCTTCTCTTCTTTCACAATCATATCGTATCTTCAGGTTTAACTTCGATTTCGAAGTTAGTCCCCTTCAATGTTTTGACAAAAACCTTCATCTTCAATTATTATTATCGTCTGCAAATTACAACTAAAATCGAAGAAGCAATCGATATACATTGAATGATTTATAGAAAACAAAAGAAATAAAACAAAATGGGTGGGGCCTATATGTTTGCTAATAATTCATTGCTAATAATTCATAACACTCCCCCTCAGACATATGCCCATTAATTTGTTTGATGAATAAATCATTAGCTCCTTGTGGTATGTTGTTCTACAACTTTGGTGTTTGGCTTTGACATGCTGCCTCGTTAAAAACCTTGCTAGGAAAACCCAGTGGGACAAAACCATAGCTAAGGGAAAAAGAGTGCAGTGCATGTTGTCTCTTATGATACTTTTGTAATACACCCCTTATTTCATTATGTATCGTTTAAGCCTTCTGCGTAGATCTTTTAGTTAATATTTTGCCACTTCATTCCTTGATGTGTATAATCCTTTGTGTTGATCAATGTTATATGGTCTTTATATGAGATCCCTGGTGCTTCATGTAAACAAATACCATATGGTCCACAACTATATGTTATTATATTTCCTGCATTTACAAAGCTAACAAAAATTGTTTCGATGAGTTAGTAAAATATAATCTCATAACTTACATACCTTTGTTGTATCAAAATATTTGTTTTAACACATTCTAATGTCTCCTTGCTTGACACATGCGATATCACGCCAATAAATTCATCCAAGATATATATGTATATAAGCATGTATAGCTAGCAAGAAATATTAGTGCACAATTGTGATTATCTATAATATTTCTTGACTCGGAATCTCAACTTTGGTAGGAGATCAAAGTAGTCATCTGTTATAGCAAGTGACTGAACAACCTTTAACGTACATAAAGGATAAGCTTTGTTCATACTAAACCGACCCGATATATTCTAGATGAACTTACCCTCATGCCCGAACTACAGGTCGAACAATAATTACATTATGTCAAGGTCTTTCAAAAATTATCCCTCTAAAAGCTCGGCCGTTTCTCTCGATGATGTGTAGCCATCATCACTGTAAACTTTGATTATAGTGAACTATTAAAAGTAAATTTTGATAAAAAAAAAACATGGCTAATTTAATCACACGTATATCCCTCTTTATCCGAATATCTCGAGTTGTACAACACTCGATCCGATTATTTTAGTCCATACCTATTTTGTGAACTTGATATAGTATGTTCTTAAGGTTTTGATATCAAAGCTTCTGACATTATCAATCTATGAGGGAATTCTTTATATCGTATCAATATATGAATTTGTGTACAATGATCATAATGTTCTCGAGAACTTACTTTACACGATTTTAAATCCTTCATGAATTTTCATGTATTTTGTAGTACCACATGATATATAAACATTCATAAGATGCATGTTAATTTTCTCTTAATATATTATCAGACTAATCAGATATTGGAAAGTTATTATATCCACCACTGGAGAATGTGTCTCCTCATAATCAATCAATGGTTTTTGCAATATTCTTGTGTTACCAAATTTTCTTTGTATCACTTAATTTGATTTGTGTAAGAAAATCTTTATCTTAAGAACGGTTGGTCTGAAAACTTTTCATTCCATGAAATTCATTCCATGAGAGAATTTTAACTTTGATTTATTCACTTTTTTTTCCAAATTTGGCTAATTAATAACATGAATTCATTCATGAGTAGATTCAAAAATCTTGATTTTCATTGTTTCATTATTTTCTAGCGCTATGTTATATATAAAAGTATAACGACGTCGATTTTTATTTCGATTCCATACATATCTTAGACATGATACAACTTATCGAGATCTCTTTATTTTCAGGTACTTGAGGTTCTTCTTGAACCATCATGTCTATTATCTCTTCAGGAGATCTTATTACTATAACCTTGACTTGACCATCTTAATTACCTGCTCCAATTTTCGAGGAATTTTATTATTGGAATCAACTAGTCTACCACGCTTTAGGCGTGCAATAAACTCATTACAAAAATATGTGGTTGTCCTCTTGGGACACAAATATAACTGGAGCATAAGCAGTTGATATATATGACTTAGCTTGTCACTTTATTTTTGTAAGTAAATACGTCTGGTAATAGATTTATTTTCCAAATGATTTGTTCTTTGAACCCGTAGTTCATATTTTCAGTTTTAAGGATCAATGATAATTTATTTCAACTCATTTCTTTTTCAACTGCTTTTATCTTCCCCTAATGTTGGGAATGTCAGTCCATTTAGATGGATGTTAATAAACTGAACCATAAATAACTCTTTCGTTAAATGCTATATTCCCAATCACCTTTTAAGGTCCCATATTTGTGCGTCGTGGTGGATCAATTTCAATATATATCGCACAATCAAAGTCTTAGAATGGACATATTTGGTTTCTGACCAAAACCCAATTATAATGGGGAGAAAATATTACAATATATTGGCATTATATGAATTGATACATGAACTTTTGCTCTCATGATCATACACTTAGCAAACACATCCAGTGATTGTCTCAAAACTACATGAAGTTTTACGTGTATTGCAATGATCATTATCATTATATCAATCTGGAATAATATGCTTGCTATCACATTAGCTAAGCCACAATCACACAAACTTCAGGTTGTGGATTTGATAACCATTTAGACGATGAATCGATTTAAAACACTAAATGGTATCATGTTGGATATGTATATCCTTTGCTTATTCCAGAATACTTAGGGATTTACACCCTACTTTCATTGATTAACTTTTCTTGAGAACAAAAAATACATTTTTTTAATTTTCTAGAAGGATCTGTTAGTTCTTCAATACATTTTACATTATTATTTTACTCGGTGTGGTCTAACCGGTCATGCCAACTGATTATGATTCATAAACTTCTTATCTATGATCATATATGTATTACTTGTAAGTAAAAACACAAAATAGAATGTATGTATTAAACAATTTAATCATAATAATTTGATAGTCTATTATGATGTGAACAAACATACATCATATAATCAAATTCAGACTCAGAATCATAAGGTGGTGAAGGTGGTAGAGTTAGTTGCATACTATTAGCTATTTGTTTTAGCATGTCTTCCAACCATTTATTTCTTTCTGTCAGCCGTTTTATTTGTTTAGACAAATTTCGAATCTGATCATTTAACCTAGCCACTTCGACTCCAATTGAATCTGAAGGTAGATTCATTTGAGGTACCGTACATGGTTCTGTTATATTAATTGGTGGCAGTTGTTGTTCTACTTCGTTTAATAGTGATTGGAAAAACTGTTGCGGTAATGGTGATTGCAGAAATGATTCTGATGCTAACTGCTCTTGGAATATCATGTTTTCATCAAACAAAATTTGTTGCATCGTTGAATCTTCCTCGAAAACTAAAGGTGAGATGTTTTGTAAGATGTTCGGTGCTAGTGGTTGAGATAGGTTAGTTGTAATATGTTCTTGTACAGGTGGCAGCTGTGGTTGCAGATCAAATCGATAAAAAGATGGTTGAGGAAGCTGCAACAATGGTTGTTGTAAATTTTGTGTTGAGGTACTTTCTAAGATAACTTGAGCTTCCTCCGACTGGAATGGTTGATTTAGTATATAATTATGAACAGGGGTTAGCCTAACAGTGTTAAAATTTACAATCCCAGATGCCTTTGGTGGAGATAATCCTTGGATAATCTGATCACTTAAGACACCTAATGATTTTGCTATTTTTGTAATGTAAGACCCTCCCATGAGACTTCTCAGAGGATTTGTTTGTTGATTTAAAAAATATGTAGCAAGCTCGTGGGCAATATTACAAGGAACTTGCTCAAAAATACTATGCAGATGGAAAAGGTCGGTAGTACTAACCCTATGTTGATTATTCTTGCGCCCAGTGATAGTGTTGGCTAAAACACGGTGCATATATTGATAACGAGGGTCTGTGAATTTCATAGAATTATTATTGTTACACCACCCTTTCGATGAATGGCCTAGCCAATATTCTTTCATTTCCTCAGAGGAATAAGAGGTTGATGCCTCCGTAAAAATAGGTTGTTTAACTTCTTCATCTGTATATATGCCCAGATGAACTGCGAATTCTGTTAATGACATATTATGAAATTGTCCACAAAGTCGAAAATGAATAGATTCATTAGTAAGACTTTTATCATATTTGAAATAGAAAGTGGACAAGAACTCATATACAAGTTCATCGTATGACGGTTCTAGGATGTCGAAGAAACGACGCCAGGGCGTATTACGTGGTAGTAATCTCGCCAGTAAACCAGTTGGATCAAACATTTCCATGTGATACCAATCAATACTGCTAATAGAAAAAACTTCAAGATTCTTGAGTTTTTGATACCTCTCACGATTGGGTAAATCAGTAAACCGAAGGAATCGATGAATGTTTGCTGCATTTGAAGATTCAGCATATGCTACTGGAAGATTTGCCATTTGAATATTTAGTTTTGTTGAAACTAAGAAAAATTTGGGTACGGGTTATTTTGGGTATGTGTTGAATTGTATCAGAAGTTGTAGCTTATGTGTAGATTAGCTCAAGTAGTGAGTTTCTTATATAGATAAGAAAATTTAAGCTTACACCATACGTTTGATTAAGGCTTCCATGATACGTTTTGAAACAGTTTACTGTAGCTAGTAAATGTTATATTGCATAAATAAATATTAGATGCATAAACGAAAATGTTAGGTGTATAAATAAATGTTAGTAGTCCCATAATTATTATATCTCCAGAGCAATAGGTTCCATGTACTAATTTTAATTTATCACAAAACTATATTATAAATATACATATATGTAAAGAAGAAACGGGATCTAAAAGATCATCCTAAAAGTGTATGGTTTTACAACCCACTGGTGCACCCTTAGGCTTTCAACCTATATATGTATATATTTAAATATATGAAATTCTTACACCTGAAATAAATTAAATTCTGCTTTAATTGTTTTTTTTTAATATTTAAACTCTAAATTAAATGTTAGTATGTGTGTATAAATAAAAGTTAGATGTATAAAAAATACAAGTGCTATCAAGATTTTCGGTCTTTTTATTTTATTATAAAGTATGGGACTTAGATGTTTTTATGATAGGAGTGTCTGGATAACTGGGTCTCCTACAGGAAAACAATCCCACGGTATAAAAAGAAATATTACGTTTTGTAGTCCAACAACAATCATGTGTTCATCGTAAGATACATCTACACTTGTATTAGTTTATCATAATAATTATAGTTTATATATATTAATCAAAAGCTTACTTTGATTATGATTGCTTGAACCTTACCTTGGCTAGAGCTTCGTGCTGATAACGTGTTATAAAACTTAAGAGATTGAGATCAAAACTTTCTCTATATATCTTTTTCTATTCTTCTCTTCTTTCACAATCATATCGTATCTTCAAGTTTAACTTCGATTTCGAAGTTAGTCCCCTTCAATGTTTTGACAAAAACCTTCATCTTCAATTATTATTATCGTCTGCAAGTTACAACTAAAATCGAAGAAGCAATCGATATACATTGAATGATTTATAGAAAACAAAAGAAATAAAACAAAATGGATGGGGCCTATATATCTGCTAATAATTCATTGCTAATAATTCATAACACTAATTTCATTGTTTATTTCTACATTATTAGATTCCGCATTATACAATTATATCGTTGTTATTATTATTATTATAAAACTTCTAACGACCGGCCCTCCACCACTACCTACCATTACAAATTTATTTATATAATGTCCCTTGCTCCACATTTTCTTCTATCAGCATCCTCTTCAATCCCTTATTTAGTCAAAACACGGGTGCTATTTTCATCTGCCATGGCGCTCAAAGTGCACGGAACCGTAGGTTCACCCGCAACCTTTCGTGCTCTCGCTGCTCTCTACGAGAAGGATCTCGACTTCGAGTTCATCCCGGTCAATTTATCGGCCAAGGAACACAAGTCACCTCAGTTCCTTGCTCACAACAACGTACGTACTATATAGCTTATCATGTGATTTCTTAGTTATAAATCTATCAGTTGCTTTGAAATATATTTTTAAATCTCTTATCCGATTCAAATATTCATAAATGCAGCCATTCGGTCAAGTTCCAGTGTTTGAGCATGGTGATTTGAAGTTATTCGGTAATAACTAATCCTTAATTCTTCTTACGGCGGAGGGTGGTCAAAATGGTCCACATGAATTTGTTGGATTTTTATTTATATAATATCATGTTTCCATTAAAAGAAAAAAACCATGGCTTGGATTCTTTAGTTGTAATCGTTAGATAAGAGAGCCTTGTGATGTCCCGATAAATAAGTTTTGGTTTCATCACAGTTAATTCTTACTTATATACAGGGGCGAATGTTAGAAGGGGGGGGGGGGGGGGGTCCGACCTCGAACTTTTCGCTCAGTAGCGTTATGTATGTAGCTTTCGTATAGAAATTTTTTGGTATATACGTTTTCGCCCCCGGGGTTCTATAGAAATTTTTTGGTGTATACATTTTTGAACTCTGTCGGAAATCTTAAGCTTCGCCACTGCTTATATAATATGATTTCTGTTTTGGGCTTAGTTTTAATTTTGTAACTTGTTGTAGAATCAAGGGCGATTACAAAGTATGTAGCGGAGGCTTTCGCTGATAAGGGGACGAGTCTAATACATAAGGATCTGAAGAAATCAGCGATACAAACAGTGTGGACGGAAGTGGAAGCTCAGAAATTCGATCCGACGATGGCAAAGCTTGGTTGGGAGATAGTTTTCAAGCCAAAGTACGGGATGACAACAGACGAGGCGGTTGTAGCAGAGTTCGAAAAGAAGCTGGAGCCTTTGCTGGACGTGTATGAAAAACGGCTGACGGAGAGCAAGTATTTGGGAGGGGATAGCTTCACATTGGCGGATCTCCACCACCTACCGACCCTGCAAGGCATAATGGGGACGAAGGTGAAGAGACTGTTTGACGCGCGGCCGCATGTCAGCGCGTGGGCTTCTGATATCCTTTCCAGGCCTGCTTGGGTGAAGGTTGCGTCCATGCTTACAAAGTGAAAGTGAGAATTGAGAATTGGCTTGAGAGTTGTACCTTGTGTTTGTGATTGAGTCAATAGTTGTGGTTTTCTATAGAAAGTCAATGGTTGTAACTTGTATTTCATCAGCAATCGCTGTTTGAGTAATTTTATTCAATAATTTATGGTTAAGGTCTCGCTTTTTATTAATTATTTTTCGGTAACACTTAATGTTTGTTTTTATGTATAAATTTATAGAGTAAATTGTCATTTTGGTCCCTGTGGTTTGGTCAATTTTGTCACTTTAGTCCAAAACTCAAACTTTTTGCATCCGGGTCCATGTGGTTTCAGTTTTATTGCCATTTTGGTCCAAAAATGAAATCAGTTTATATTTGTCTTATAAAATCCTGTTATTTTGTCATTTTCTGCAGGGGCAAAATGATCATTTCTTTTTTATAAATAAATACCATATTTTATAAGACAAATATAACCTGATTTGCCCCTGAGAAAAATGACAAAATTGCAGGATTTTATAAGACAAGTATGACTTGATTTTATTTTTGGACCAAAATGGCAATAAAACTGAAACCACAGGGACTCACATGTAAAAGGTTTGAGTTTTAGACTAAGGTGGCAAAAGTAACCAAACCCCAGGGACCAAAATGACAGTTTACTCAAATTTATATTAATATAATTATGACCAAAGGTTGGGCTAGTCCATTTCTTAAAAGCACACGTTTTTATTGTATAAATGCAAATATGGGCAATAAAAGTAGTGCTAAAATTATTTTGTATAAAACAAAATTGGAGTAACATTGGCACTTCAAAAACAATTATGACTAAAAAAAATTAGAGGACGGTTGGTTCGCAAAATGTTTTGTAATTGAAATTGGAATTTGTATAGGAATTAGAATTTGAAGAAATTGGTTTTGTAATTTAAACATTCCAAGTGGAATTGGAAATTGTTGGAATTGGAATCTCAATTCCATTTTTGTTGTGTTTGGTTGTCAAATAAATTGGAATCCATCAACCTGGCACCCACAACACCCGGTTCGGGTGGAAACAATATGAAACAGTATGGCCAAAACGGTTCGCATCGAAACAGTTCGATTTGAAACGGTTCGCCTTGAAACGGTTAGATTCGAAATGGTACGGTCGAAACGGTTCACGTCAAAATGGTTCAATTCGAAACGGTTCGCGTGGAAACGGTTCGATTCGAAACGGTACGGGTCGAAACGGGTCGAATCGAAACCAATACGGTTCGAAACGATGCGAGTTGAAACTGTTTGAGTTGAAACGGTCAAAGATTCTAATGAATTTACTTTAATTCCTTTACATATAGGAAGGATTTTGAATTCCTTTGTTTCAAGGAATTTGAAGGATTTCATGCTCAATTTCAATTCCAATTCCATTGTCAACCAAACACATGGAGATTGGAATTTAGATTCCAAAATCCATCAAATTCTGTAAACCAAACATCTTAAGATATGAAATTCAGATTCTAATTCCTTTAAATTCCATTGAATTCCTGCGAACCAAACGCCCCTTAAAACATTGAGTTATCTTGTCACCACAAAACAATCACCATCACTCTCACCGGCGGAAAATAAGAGTAGTCAAAAGGTGAATTCATAACAACTTTACTTCTTTTTTTAAAGCTAAGATCGACGTTTTATCAGGAAAAAGAAATCATAAGTTGGACCTTATACTTGTTGTCATGGTTGCAAAAGTCGCTAGGCGCTCCCTAGTCGGATTTGAGAGTACTCAGGAGGTACTCGGCTCAGGCGGAGATTACTCGGGGAGTAATTGGCCTAGGCGAACAATACTCGGGCCTTGGCAACCAACCTTGTAGCGAGTACTCGGGGAGTAATCGGAGCCTAGGCTGGACTTTTACAACCATACTTGTTGTCAACTTTTTCCATCATTACTCACTCCAGAGTAGCGATGAACAAATGGTACCAGGTATCGATATAAAAATGTTGTCGTACCAAACTATTTTCAGTACTCACTTTTTACGTTTTTTAGATCAGTAATTTTGGTGATGTACGATACCAGTATTTTGGGTTGATTTACCTTCAAATACCATATGTACTAATACTAATATCCATTTTTTACGATTTTTGGGATCAGTGTTTTCGATATTGGTACGGTACCAAACTCATCCCTACTCCTAATCCATAAGAGCATTCACATCAACTTCACCATCTCTAACCCTTTAATTTAATTAAAAGTTATACTTTTTAAGATTTATCTCTCGTTAAATAAAAGCCCCCTCGGCACATTCGCTTCTACAAAGGGGGTTTTATGTAAAAAGGATAAAAAGTGTTTTAGACCATTAAATCCAGATTTTAATAACTTAAAAAACAAGAACCATACCTAGTAAATCCCACAAATAGCAGAGCTATCGATAAGGTCTAGGAGGGTGTGATGTAGGCAAACCTTACCTCTCTTCCCCCCAACGGTGAGGGTTTCCACTAACCTAACTGGCACTGTTATGTGTCTCCTCTTCATATGCCCAAACCATCTCAATCTTCCATCTTATCCTACTATATTGGCAATTCCTAACATTTCCCTAAAAACCTCATTTCCTATCCGCTCTAATCTAGTGTGTCCACGCATCCACCTCAGCATCCTCATTTCTGCTACCTCCATCTTGCGAGCCTATGTCTTCTTGATTGCCCAACACTCTGTTCCATAATACATAGCAGGTCTAATTGCGATCCTATAAAACTTCCCCTTTAATTTAGTTGGAATCCGCTTGTCGCACAATATACCAATAGCTGATCTCCACCTACACCAGCCAACCTGGATGCGATGGGTTATGTTACATCTATCTCTCCATCATTTTGTACAAACGATCCTAAATACTTGAACTTATTTGTTTGTGGAATCACTTGACCCTCAATGGTGATCTGGGTGTAATCACCGTCTATTGCGCCACTGAAATTACAGTAAAGATACTCAGTCTTAGACCGACTAATCCTTAAACCCTTGCCCTCTAATGGTGATCTGGGTGTAAACCCTCAATGGTCATCCCCAACTTGAAAGAAATTTCGTCCCGAAATTTAGCATGTAGTTACTGAGGAAGCTAGTTAGGTTGCGTGGTTTCCTGGTTTTTCTGGGGTGTCACATCATCCCCCCGTTGGTTTGGAATTTCGTCTCGAAATTCCGCAGTAGCTTCAGTCTCAGTAGTGGTTTCATTGTTTTCGAACAACTGGGGATATTTGTGTTTCATTTAGTCTTTTCGTTCCCAAATAAACTCTGGGCCACAATGGGAGTTCCAACGAACTCGAACAATAGGTATCCTGGTGCGGTTGAGAATCTTGACCTCCCGGTCCAAGATTTCCACTAGTTCCCCGAAAATTCGCAACTGATCGTCGATGGTGAACTCCTTGAAAGGAACTATGAGATTTTCATCTGACAGACACTTCTTCAGATTCGACACATGGAATACGTTATGAACTCCACTGATATCGAAAGGTCCAACATATCACGGGTTGAGTTTGTCTCGTATACCAAAACGAACTACACCTTCCCAATGTGAGACTTTAAGTAGTACTCGATCCCCAACCTGGAACTCGAGTGGTTTCCTGCACTTATCAGCGTAGCTTTTCTGACAGTCACGAGCTGCTGCCATTCGTTGTCGTATCTGAGCAATCTTCTCTGTTGTGTCTACTACGAGTTCTGGGCCAGTGACTTGGCTGTCTCTAACTTCTGCCCAACAAAGAGGTGGTCGGCACTTCTGCCCGTGCAATGCCTCCAACAGAGCAGCCTGGATGATGGTGTGGTAACTGTTGTCATACGAAAATTCCACCAAAAGTAGGTGCCACTCCCGGCCGTTACCAGAGTCGATTACACATGCTCGAAGCATGTCTTTAAGGGGTTTGGATGTTGCGTTCAGTCTGCCCATCCGTCCGTGGATGACATGCTGTGCTCATGTCTAGACGTGAGCCAAAGGATTTGTGCATCGCTTGCCACAAATCAGATGTAAATCATGGGTCGCGATCAGAGATAATGGAGGTTGGTACCTCGTGCCTAGCAACCACTTCTTTCAGGTAGATGACTGCGAGTGTAGAAGACTAATCCGTTTCCTTGGTGGCTAAAAAGCGTGCTGGTCACGTGAGACAATCAACGATCATCCAGGTGATATTGTTTCCGTTTCGAGTTGTAAGTAGACTAGCGACCAAATCCATGGCAGTCTGTTTTCGCGTTCCATATAGGTGTTTTTGGTTGCTAACACTTCACCTTGACTATCTTACAAGTCAAACATCATTCCCACACCTAGCTAGGTGGGCCTTCATGCCCGATGACCAGTACAAGGTTTATAAACCCTAATGTCTCTCATCAAAACCCAGACGACTAAAATATCGAAGCCGGTGTGCTTTGTTCAACACGAGTTCCCTACAGTTGCCGTATAATGAGACCCACATTCGTTCCATGAGGTAGCGAATATTGTCCGACCTGCCAACGGTTGCTTCTCCATGCCTCGTATGGGTTTAACTTGCAATTTCTGTTCCTTCAGTTCTCCAGTGTGAACAGAGCGAGTCTGATCAAGTAAGTTAGAGTCGATAGTGAGCTGCAAAGCTCGTGCACGTTCAGGTTTCACAGTCGTAATCATTCAAAAGTTCCATTCAGCGATGCTACTACACGTTTAGCTCTTTCGAAACAAAGGTACACGGGAGGCCCTTGTGATCGGTCTAAATAGTGCATTCGGTACCGTCCAAGTAATGCCTCCAACTTAAATCCAAGGCCCACGGTTTCCACCGCAGGTTGCGTGTTGTGCAGTCCCTCGTTGTAACTCCATTACGTATGCCATCATTCTCTCGTGTTTGCATCGGTGTGTAGCTGGGACTCTGATTCGAACCATCATGGTATACCACTAGATCGCCCATACTCTTAGGTAAAGACGATGCTCAGTGCATTGCAGAGTTAGGATTTGAAAGCTGAAAAGACGTCCTCCTGTTTTGTCTTCCACGAACACAACACCCTGTTGTGCTAAAGAGATTTAGGCTGCACGATCTTCGAAAATCATGTGATGAATCGGTGATAGTGTCTAGTGAGGCCAAGAAATTGTTGTATCCTTGGAGGGATCTTTGGTGTCGATCAGTTTCTAACAAAATGGATCTTAGCGAGATTCACGTGTATTCCCACTTCGTTGTTTTTATGACCAAAATGTACCTCTCGAATCCAGAAGTTAGCTTTTAGCAAGACTTCGCGTGGTGTGACTCCTCCCTCAGGATATAACTGGGTTGTTTTTATGACCAAAATATACATGGTCGAAGCAAGCGGTTCTTAACTGTTACCTTGTTAGGTTCTCAATAATCAGTACACATATCCAACGATACAACCTATCTTTCTGGATATAACTGGGGCTCCCCAAAGCAAAAACTAGGTCCGACAAAGCTCCTGTCCAACAGTCCTTGTTGTTGATTTGACAACTCTAGCAACCCTCCTGGTGCAAGACGGTAAGAAATACGAAGAATCAGGGCTGCCTCTGGCGTGAGATCAAACCGAGAGTCTGTCTAATATTTGTGGAAGTAAACATGTTCGTTCCTCTCGTAGCATGCTGAGTGGAAACACGAACAATTGGTGGATCCTCGATCCTCTTTTCTTAGCCCAAACACTAGTAACGGTTGCCAACATAGCGGGGTAGTCCCTCCGTAGACGCTTCCTGGCTTTCATTGCTGATATGATGCTAACCTTCACACCACGTATAACTGCGCGATATCTAGATAACCAATCCATACTAACTATTGCATCGAACTATCGAGGATGGCAGAAAGAAGGTCG
The DNA here is from genome assembly GCA_030545235.1 of Helianthus tuberosus. Classification (NCBI taxonomy): domain Eukaryota; kingdom Viridiplantae; phylum Streptophyta; class Magnoliopsida; order Asterales; family Asteraceae; genus Helianthus; species Helianthus tuberosus. The sequence goes on along the minus strand of CM060424.1, from coordinate 58,163,485 downwards.
ACGTTGAACACTTGTCCCACAAGGTCGATTTTACATCCCAACGGACATATAAGGTTTCATTTGACTTGCCCTTAGTTGATTCCACAACAGGTTGGGTTTCAAGAAGCATCAGGGTTATAGAGAATAGGGACGAAGTGATTTGTTACCAAGAACGTGTATGCCACCATGTTATTACAATCCTGGCTTCGTCCACGCCAATCCTAACTGTCCCTCCATGAGCATCATTTCCCGTGTTGTTGTACTCGTTGAGAGGATTTCCAGTACGGCTGTCGTTCCCTTGGTTGTTGTCGTTTGATTTAACAACGGCCACTCCATGTCGTAGGCGCCTTCATTTTCCATGGTACGTGCTAAGGCACTACTCACTGTGCGGGGAGTTTCACATTCCATTCTACAGTCAGTTGTCATTGCTTATGTCCTGATCGGTTCGTAAAGGTTGACTCCCATCAGTCGCTGACTAGGGTTGGAGATTCGATTGCAGTCACTTTGCTGGTGTTAGTTGCCAGAAATCAGGGTTGTCCAATTACTGAGGTCGGTAAAATACTACGCTCACCCTTTTGTCCATCGATCTAGCAAGTCGATTGAGTAATACGCGGTATGCTGCGGGAGTGTTGCAGAAGTGATCACACTTCGGAGTCTAAGGCGTCAATACATAGCGTACCATCAAACGAAGAGAAGCGAGAAAGGTATAAACCAAATCAAGGACGTTTGTGCAAGCACCTAACATTCTACATGTTTCGCTAGGCGTTCAGATGTGTGTTCAAGTAATACTCGACAACATCGAGATTCGAAAGGATACAGAGATGAATGAAAAGTTCACATTCGAGTAGGGGATAATCACTGCTATGACCCCTATAGGTTGGTTATGTTTCACATCGATCAAATAACGGAACGGAACCCCTTTTTCACTTGTTAAGCCTCACTGGGACTCGCATGCACCCCACATTATTATTATTATTATTATTATTATTATTATTATTATTATTATGTGTGCACCCACAATAATATTGTGATTTGCATGCTCATCTCTGCTCCTCTTAACTCATGTCAAATGGTTCCTCAAACTCGAGTAGCAACCAAAGAGTATCACGAAGCGTAAGTCATGAATGTTTAGGGAAATACCACCCTAATAGTCACATAATACATGCCAGTAATACATGAATTCATACTGTTGTGCTAAACGTGCAATCACATGCAATATCATATGTAAGTGTTCACTAGTTATGCAGTACAATGAGTATACGAGAGACGAACCTTGCAATCTGGAGCTGAGTGTCATGGTCGTATTCATGTTTTCAGAACTGTTCGGTTATAGTCTGGTTTTACAAAAACGTTTTCCCATTTTTAAAACCAAGTTCACTATAACCAATGGCTCTGATACCAATCTGTCACACCCCCAAAATACCACATGCGGAATCACCGCGGGGCGTATGATATACCAGGATCTTAGCCACCAATCACATTGAACTCGTAAGTATAATTAAATAAAACTTTCATTTATTAACAGAAAGTATTTCAAAACGTTACATATAACTCATAGTACACAGCGGAAGCATAATTCATTTGTTAAATGTTATATAAACCTCGCGTAAGTAAGCCATTAGACTTGTGTTGCAATTCCATGTATCTCGACCCATGACCACTCCAGCATCCCAGACAGCAAGTTCCAACGATACGCACCTAAAAGCCTGCAAGGCATGTAACAACGAGTCAACAACAAAGTTGAGCGAGTTCACAGTTGGTTGTTTAGTTTTAAAAGTTTGTTTTGAAAACCATAAGTTGTTTCGTAAACCACGAGTTAACCAGTATCTTTGTTTCCTAAACCATATCCATAATCAGTGGGGGCTTCCCCATGTGAACCACTAGACCGTTACCATATCGACAACTGACGAAAATAAGTTGTGCCCTACGTCAATGTCTATCATCATTGACTAAGTACCCAGATCCATTAGTACTCGCCCGTCCTGTCGGCATGGTGTGAGGCTTGTCAACCCTAATAGCGCTATCAACTAATGACCCGCTCGCCATTGGCCCGACGATTAAGTCGATATAAAAATGAGGGACTTCATGATAGAGTTTTGTCTAGTAAGTTTTAAGGTTGTTGTCATACCCAAGGAGGACGAACGTACGTATTCTACCCAAGGAGAATACACAGGATTAATATTGCCATCCTACCCATGGAGGATGGCGGTACATATCCTACCCAAGGAGAATATGTAGGTTCTGTTTTAGTTCTTTAACCCATTCCCAACCACCGGGAATCCCATGCCTTAGAAAGAGTGTGAACTCACCTTGGTTTGCTCGGTATGTTATGTTATGTTACCCGTTCCAAGTTGATCAATCATACCCTACCGTGGTTACCAAAGATAGTCAGTTTCGCATGCACATTGATCACGTATTTTTCATACACATTGCACACATAGCGTACTGTTGGTGCATTTATCTGTCGACTTCGTCTTGTATCGAGTCTTGTATTGTTTTAGATAAATCAAGGCACGGAAAACAAGAAAATAGGTTAACAGGCAAGTTCAAACGAAATTACAAAGTGTAATTTCGCTTGAAATCATCCAATGATTTCAAACGAAATCACCATGTTAATTCCGTTTGAAACTATAATTCCATATGAAATGATTCCGTTTGAACATGTTCAAACGGAATTAGCCTGCCTATATATAGGCTTGTTCTGATTTCTTTTGAGTCAGTTGTGTATGAGAGATTCCAGAGCCGAAGTGTTGCCGAAGTGTCGTTTCGCTGTAAAACTTTGTCAAATTAATCAGAAAGACAGTTAAAGTGTATATCTAGCTGAATCGAACTCGATATGTCTGTTTCCGCCTTTCATATTGAGTAGAACACCTCTGAACGACTCGTTTTGGGTCAGAACACGATCCTACAAGTGGTATCAGAGCTCAGGAGGAAGAGTTCTACCGTTTTCAGCTTGATTTCATCTGATTTTCTAACTTCTACACTTTCTTTTCAAAATTGAACAACTTTTCACGGTTAAAATCAGCTAATTTTCTCACATATTGTGCGAAACAGTGTTTTAACAAACCCTTGAGAGTTTCAGACCTAAAATTGAGCTAGAACCTGATCAATTTGACAAAAGTTGGACCGAAATGATGATGTCAGCATAATTCTGTTTGAAACTGCTGTTAATTTCGTTCCAAAGTGGTATTTCGCTTGAGTATTCCGTTTCAGTGTGCAATTCCGTTTGAAAGTTTCAAACGAAATTAGTGATTCCGCTTCAAATCGTTATTTCGTTTGAAGGCCTTATTCCGTGTGAGTTGGTATTCCGTTTGAAACTGGCTTGCAGGTAATTTCGCTTCAACAGGTAATTCCGTTTGAAAGTGTATTCTGTTTGAAGAGGGTAATTTCGTTTGAAGGGATATTCTGTTTAAAAGTGCATATTTTGTGAAAATTTTTGCCGAAACATGGAAGAGGAATTCTACAACGCGTTTGCTACATCCCCGACTACTCCGGCTGACATTGCTAAGAACATGAACATGGAAAATGAGACTGGAACTTTGCAAAAACCCCCGAAGCTAATGGGAATTGAGGAGTATTACGGATGGAAAGATAGGTTTGAAAACTGGGTTCAAGCAAATCATTTGAGGTCTTGGGAATGTGTTGAGAAAAAATATGTTTTACCACGTACAGATTTGGGAGTTGAGAAAAAGATTTATGAATTTACGGATAAAGAACGAGAAATGTACAAAGCAGAAAAGATGATGATCAGTTTACTTCAGCAAGCTATTAAAGAAGACATATTTGTATTGCTTCAACATGATAAAACTTCACGTTCAATTTGGGAAGCACTTCGAATTAAATTTGAGGGAAGTGAGAAAATGATCAAGAGTAAAAAAGCATTACTGAAGAAAGAATTTGACTTGTTTACAGGATTGCCAGGAGAAGATACAAAGAAACTGATTGAAAGATATTGTCACTTAGTACGTTCAATGTCATTGTTAGACATCACCAAAGATCGTGAAGAATGGGCCGACAAACTAGCTGATGCTTTACCTCAGAAAGATTGGGGTACATTTTTGATGATTTTAAAGAATACTGGAGAATATGATGGTTTGACAATCTCTCAGTTCATTGAAAAGATTGAAGGTCAAGATCTTGAGCAACAAAAGATTGCAAGAATGAACAATCCGAGTGCACAACAAGATGTTAAGATGTACTACAAAGGGAGTGTTCAGAATGTCGAAACAAGTCCAAAAATCCAAACTGCTTTCTGTGTTGAAAACTCATCTGAATCAATCAATCTAAGTTCAAACAGCAGTAGCAGTGGATTTTCTTCATATCCGAGTGTTAATCCGAAAGATTCAAGTTCAAATTATCAAGTTCAAAGATCAAACAACAACAATGGTCATGTCTTAAATTGCAACATCGCCTTACATCTTCAAAATGGTCAAAATTTTTCTGAAGAAGTTGTCAAAAGTCACATGGCATTACTTACTACAGTGTTAGAATCATATGAAGGGTTAGTTACTGGAAGGATCGGAAATCCTATGCTGACAAAAGAGGATTACGATCAGATAGATGCAGAAGAGATGGAGCTTATGGATATTAAATGGTGTTTAGCTAGTGTTTTGAGGAGAGCTGAAAAGTTTAAGATGATTACAGGAAGAGATGATTTTAGAGATGTAAATGTATCTACTTTGGGTTTTGATAAATCTAAAGTTACTTGTTTTCGATGCAGGGAGAAAGGACATTTCAAGAGAGAATGTAAAAATCGAGAAGCAAGTGGAGCACAAAATCCGTTTGGAAAAGATGATTACTATCGGAAAGCCATTTATCAACAAGTTGCTCATCAACCGTATCATCAAAAGGAACCACAAACTGCACATGCTAAAATGATCGAAGATGCAAATAAGAAAGCTTATTATGGTATCATTGATCAAGATGATGAGAAAGTGGCTGCAGGTTTTAGCTGGGATAAATACATTCCGCCTGATTCAAAAATAGCAGGTCTCATTGCACAAATAGTTCAAGAGCCAGATTTGATGTCAGAATGGATGAAAGCATTTGCCAGTGATGAGAAAAGTCAAGATGAATCTAGTTCTTCAGATGATAGTTTAGAACATATACCAGTTTTTAATCAATTATTAACTGATGAAAGTGATGATGAGGAAGAAAAGCATATTAATATTGCAAAAACTCATTTATCTTCTGAAAGTTTTCAATTTTATTTTGCAGATAGAGTGAAGAAGCTGAAAGAGAAACAAGCAGCAAAGGAACAGAAGAAGATAAAGAGTAAAGGAGTTGATCAGGAAAATATTTCTGAACAAAATGAAAAGGTTAAAGTTACTGAGCAGGTGGTTGAAATTGAAAAGATAGTTGATGATGAGAAGATAGCAGTAGCTGAAAAGGTATATGAAGCTGAGAAAGTGATTGAAGTTGAAAAGATTGTCGAAGTTGAGAAGATTATAGAAGTTGAAAAGATTGTTGAGGTTATCAAACCGTGTCTAAAGTGTTTGGAATCTTGCAAGCAATGTGCAGAGAAAGATGAAAAGTTGAGTGAACAGGAGAAAATGAAAGAGACATTATTGTTCAATCTCAACTATGTAAAAGAATCGTATGATGTGTTAAATAGAACAGTAACTGGTTTACAAAAGACAAATTCTGAAAGAGAAGATGCGTTGACAATGATGAATGCTACGATGATGACAAAGCAGAAGGCCATTAATCATTACATTGAAGAATGTGCCAAGTTGAAGCAGGAGTTGGAAACAGAAAAGATAGAAAATGAAAGAATCAGGCGTTTACTGCAAAGTTATTCAAGTTCTGATTATTTGATTGATAGAATTTATCCAACTGTTGCAGGTATGGAAGCCTTTCAAGACAAAAAGACTGAAGAAAAGGATACTGGTAAGAAACAAAGTGCAAATTATAACAAGTGTCCGCCTCCGATTTGGGAAGGTTATTCTCCCAGAAAACCAAATGAGGAGCAAGTCAAAAAGGCTGTCAATATAGAGTTAAAATCTGAAACAATTGACGAGTTACTAGAAAATATTGATATCACATTCACATCGTCTAACACTGATCATGAGTCTGAGTTAAAAAAAAGGTGGTCGATCAGGTGTTGGATAAAGATGAGGAGTCAGAGTCAAAGTCTGAGTCAGGGAGTTCAAGTTCATCATCAGTTGATAGTTCAAAGTCGTCGGTTAAAAGGGTTTATAATAAAGAATTCCTGTTATCAAAATCAAATTTGAATGACGAATCAATCAAAGTGGCATATACATTGATTGATTCAGACAAATTATATTCTGATGAGGAATTTCCAATAAGAGGTGTTAAACCAGAAATGATAAAAAAAGGTTTTCAAACTAACAGAAATCAATATTTCTGAAATAAAAGATATAAATCTTTCTAAAAACCCTAAACCTTACACCTCAAGAGATCAACAAAAAGTAAACAAAATATTAAACAAGAAAAAGGGTTACGATTATGGTTCAGGTTATCGAAAGAAACCAAACCATAATGGTAATTTCAAAAAGAAAGGTCTCGGATTTATTCCACCGAAAAATTATAAAAATGAGAAAACTTATAAAACAAAAACTATATTTGTTTCAGGATCAAGCATGGAGGAAGAAGAAAAGAGCTCATTCTGGAAGCAATCAAACAGAGAATTCCTTGCTAAGAAGCAAGAGGGAATGAAGAATGGAGTCTATCAAAGAAAGGAAACAAGAACCTATTACAGATGTCAAGAAGTTGGACACATTGCTTAGAACTGTCCTAAGGCAACCAACATCAAACAGGAAGTTGTTGCTAAACTCAAAGAAAAGATTGTTGAGAAAAATGAACCACCAACTGAAAAATTCAAAGTTTTTAAAAATTCAACAGATGAAGTTGGTGAATGTTCAAAGAAAAGATTTTACAAGAGAATAGTGAATCTTGACAACCAGATGTGGGTTGTTAAGAAAACAGATGTGAAATATGGCGATGAATCTGATTCCACAAAATCAGAGGAGCCACAAGTTGAGATAAAACTGGAAACATCAGTACCTCCAATGGATGATGTCAATTTTCCACCATTGAGGGCTAAAAATTTTAAACGAAAAGTTGGAAATGTCGAGATTTCGAATCAATTCTATTCTGAGAAAAAAGAATTTGATGTCGAAAAGGTTTTTAATGGAAATGTGAAAAAGATTTTTGGGAAGATGATTGATGGGAAGGTTAAAGGGGTTAAAGAGTTTTATGAAACTAAGAAGACTACTTATAACTCAAGTGAAGTTGAGGAAGAAACATCCAAGTTTGGTGAAGCTTGGATGTCTGTTTTTCATATGTGATAAGTATGACTTACCGGAGCTCCCAAGTAGGTAATCGCGGAGCATGAATCGGCATCATTTTTGAAAATTTGTTTTTGAAAAGGTTGACTTGCCGGAGCTTCCAGGTTGGTAAGTGTGAAGCAGGTATCAGCATCATTCTTGAGAAATTCACGAAAGTGATTTTTGCCTTTCAAGTGGTAAATCAGGGACATTAAATTGTACTTGATTTTCTACAAGTGATTTTTGGTGTTTGAACTTAAAATTTGTTACATTTTTCAAGTGGCTGAAAGAACAATGTGATGAAACCCCAACTTTACAAGTGGTAAAATCAACAAAACTAATTTTCCGGATAAACCATTTGATTAAAACAAACTTAAGTGTTTTGAAATCTTAATGGGAAAATAGTTTGTTGTAAGGGGGAGTTCTGATTGTTTATGCCAAGTGGATGGCGAATTGAAGTGATTCGAAATCAGTTGTCATTTTACTTGTATAGTTTGTTTTCAAATTTCCTTTAAATGATTTTGTATTTTAGAGGGAGTAAGATTTTTCAGAAAATCCAAAAACATTTGAAAATTTGAAAAAGGAAAAAACATGATAAAATCTAAAAAGAGTTTTGTTGTGAAAAAGAGGAAATGATAGTACATAAGTAGACAGTTTCAGTATGCTAAAGATTTGTAATGATTAAATAGCGTTAAACGGTCTCACTGATGATATGCCGATAGGTTTTTACACATTTAGTAAGCTTTTTCGGGATATAAACTTAAATTCAAACATGCTTATTTCGTGGGGAACACTACTTGGATATATAGGTAACCCCTGAAATTTCGTTTGAAGGATCCCTCTTTCTGAGATACTAGGTCTTTATACTCAGTGATATCTTGGGTATTATCCCGGGACTTCTGATTTTGCGGAAGCAATAGCCTAGTCCCCGTATAATACTTTACGCTTGCTTGAAATAAAAGCCTGCCCTCAGTACAAAAAATGATGAAACATTGAAAAATGCTAATCATGTGCTGTTGTAAAAAAGACCCTCTAAAGGGGACCCACCAAAAGTCGAAGCCGTCATCTCTCTGCTGAACGGAAGTTCTGACCTGAGCTCTCACGGCCCTCGCATTTAACCCTTACAGATATCATCTGTGGTATACTCACCTGTAAGACTGAATATTGGGATCTGGATACGGGAGTATATTCAAGAGGTGAGACACATGAATGAGTTTAAGTTCTTAATACACCTAATTCATATCCTGAATCAGTTGAAATTTGTGTGAAAATTTAAGTGGATCAGTATATTGACAATCTAAGTGAATTGTTTAATTCTTAATGTGTAAGTAAGCTCAACGGTACTTGTGACTTGTCATAAACTGATATGATCTTCTTACACAAACTCACAAAAATATTGTCTGTAAATATTTCTTTACTGTATTCTTATTCTATTCAAAAATCCAAAAAAAGATTTTAAGTGTGTTTCAGCATAAATTTTGATAAATACAAAAAGATTTTCGACAACTGATGTTGGAGAGCTGATTTTCAAAATTCCAAGTGCTATACATGATGACAACTTGTGAGGGGGAGTATGTTTGAAACAAGAAAAGGTTTTAAAAGAAAATTGTTTTTTTTATACAAGTGGTTCATCAGAGATTAAAATTGTTATAAGAAAATCTACTTCACAATAAGAGTGGTGTTGTTGTATACAATCTACCAGTTATTTCTAAATTTGTCAAATTGTAAATCTGTGAAATTTACTTTTGGGAAGAGTTGGTACAGGATTGAAGATTGGAGAAAGCCAGGTTTCTGATCCTAAGCTTAAAGAGTCAAGAGATCTGATCAAGAAAAGTGAGATAGAAGCCAGATCAAGATCCTGGAGATGAAAAGAGAAAGAGATTGAGGAAGTTTTACACTATCAGATACTTCAGAGAGAGAATAAAGACTGATAAAGACTGAAGATTGAAGACTCGACACTGAAGACTCGTCAACATTCGAGGGGGAGTCTGTTGGTGCATACGTCTGTCGACTTCGTCTTGTATCGAGTCTTGTATTGTTTTAGATAAATCAAGGCACGGAAAATAAGAAAATAGGTTAACAGGCAAGTTCAAACGAAATTACAAAGTGTAATTTCGCTTGAAATCATCCAATGATTTCAAACGAAATCACCATGTTAATTCCGTTTGAAACTGTAATTCCGTATGAAATGATTCTGTTTGAACATGTTCAAACGGAATTAGCCTGCCTATATATAGGTTTGTTCTGATTTCGTTTGAGTCAGTTGTGTATGAGAGATTCCGGAGCCGAAGTGCTGCCGAAGTGTCGTTTCTCTGTAAAACTTTGCCAATTAATCAGAAAGACAGTTCAAGTGTATATCTAGCTGAATCGAACTCGATATGTCTGTTTCCGCCTTTCATATTGAGTAGAACACCTCTGAACGACTCGTTTTGGGTCAGAACACGATCCTACACGTACAAGTAATACACACGTCATTATGCAAGTCGTAACAAGACATCGTATAGTGTAACAACCCCTAACACCATATAGCATGGATTCAAGTTATATACAAGTTCTCATCACAAGTTCATGCTTCACGAGACGTTTAGCAGTTACTCACCGTTTATAAAAGTGTGCAACTCAATCAAGTTAATGGCCCACTCCATAGTGTGCGATCTATGTCCTTCGAGGCCAAGCCCAACTACATGTGTGATCCCCTTATTACTACCTCCCGGCCCAAAACTACTAACCTATTATAAATGTGCAGCCTACTAGTCTAGGCCCAACGAGGTATATGGCTGACTTCGAGTGTGCAGCCCAATATATCAACTGTTTCTATGCGGCCCCACCCGTGGTTGTTTCCCTGCGACCCAAAACACAAACAACCTCTTGGCCCATTTACGTTGTGCAAATTTCTGACGGGTATGCGGCCCAGACATGTTTACTCGGTTGATGTGTGGTCCGGCCCAACATATTTATACCCAATGTGTTCTAACAGTTCCCACATGGCCCATTACCCAATTGATTCAAGTAACCTAGCAATATCTCGATCATTATTCCTCTTGGATTTCTAATGCATGATCATAATCTCATTCCACATGTTTTTACCCCTAAACACAACATCAACAGTCACAAGTTTAATGTTAATCTCATACCCTAGTTTATGAAATCAAGTCGTAACCCATGCTTTACGTAGATCTAGTGATTTGCCATCAAAGAATTATCAATAAACTATCAGCAAGAAGCATTCGATTCGGATCACGCAAAAACATCACATAGAATCCTAGCTTGTATTCAGCACCCATACACTCGTAACCATGCCGATCTTTGCACACATTATATTATTTTTATTCTCTCACTAATAATCATATTAATTAACAGGTATATCTTCGGCCAAGTGTGACAAGAAATCAACCCAAGATAACAAGTTACACTAATCATATTAACTTGAATAAGATTAAATAATTGTTAACCAAGTTCTCGCATAGCAAGCTGTTCATGTTTATAAAACACATACAGACCATATTATTTATCAAGTTCACACATAACAAGAATTAATTAATTAATTAAGATTCAATACAAATATGAATTCACTAAGCAATAAACTCGTTGGAATGAGATGGGACCTCGCTGATGATGGGTGCCTACTGCCGTATGTACATTTAGGATGGGTAGGGTTTGCAAGAGTTGTAAATTAAAGCACTAACACTCATATTTACGTATTATATGAAGAAAAGGAGAAGATTGGGCCGATTTCTATAAATGATGGATTGGGCCAATGAGTAGCAAGCACAAGAGAGTGGTTTAAGGGGAATTGGGCCGAGTTAGTTATGTAAGGCGGCGGCCCAGTAGCATTTGTGATAAGCGCGGCCCACATACATAAGTATAATATAACAAAGTTATCGTAAGTTTCAGTTTGAACTCAACGGAATTATACTAGTACAAAACATATAACACATAAGAGAGGAATAACGAGAAATTATAAATCACAGGCTTAACCGTCACTATCCTACTAAGCATAAAATATAACACAACTCGTGGCATTTAATCATAACCAATTGCGTATAAGGAAATGTGAAAAGGAATGATACTAAGTTATGTTAGCCTTGAAAGTTCGGGTTGCCACATTATCCCCAACTTGAAAGAAATTTCGTCCCGAAATTTAGCACGTAGTTACTGAGGAATCTAGTTAGGTTGCGTGGTTTCCTGGGGTGTCACAGAAAATTACAATGAAAAGACAAACACCCTAAACGTTGGCAACCATACCGTACATATGAATGAAGAATTGATAAACTCTTTAATGGGTATGCCAAATGGAAGGGTGCCCGTGAACATGAAAAAAAGACCAACAACTAAAGACTAGGTGGTGGCTGAGTGGAAAGCACAGTTCCAAGGGTTGGGCTGGGTTAACAGACCAAGTGTGAAGCTATACTTTGATAACGTTTTGCCTATGATGCATGGCTTTGGGAGAGACTTCTGCCTAAATTTCCTTGTAGCATTCTTCACTATAATGGGGCATGCAAGTGACAATGCAGTCCTCAACAAACAGTTCTTGCATAACGTTACACCAGACGTTCAAATAAACCAAATGAACTGGTGTGGTTATGTCATCCAATGCTTGCAACACGCCAAAACCGCATGGTCTCCAACAAAGCATTACACAAGGCCATTGATCATACTTGCGGTAAGAATAAAATTTCCCTATATTACATTTATCATTTGTGTGTCATTAAAACGCCAAAAAATATCTGTCATTTAAAAAATCTATTTTGTTACAGCTTGCCTTGGTGAACGATGCTTGCAATAGGAAAAAATGGGACCGAAAGAAGGATACCCAATTGAGTGGGTTACAACAGATACTCTTGACTTGTTTGAGAGTGCAATGGCAAAATGCCTTGTTGGCAATGAAGTAAAAAGGAAAACAGTTAAAAAGGCTAAGGAAGGCAAACCCAAAAAATAGGAAAAATGTAGGTTGTTGTTGATGATGAAGCTGATGGTGATGATGTTGAGAATGAAGATGAAGATGATGTACACAACGTTGATGAGCATGCTGATAACGATGATGATGAGTTAGATGATGATGATGGTTTTGATCATGGTGATCATTATGATTATATTGGTGTCACGGCCCCCGTCCCGGTGTGACCTGGTTCAGGAGCCGCGGGACAGAAACCCGTGGTATTTATTATTTGAGTTAACAGCGGAAGTTTAACAGGATCTTTTAAAACTTGTAAATGCCAAATTATTTTATTTCATGAATTGGGACAAACCCCATAATTTACAATAGAGGAATTTCACAAGGAAATGCCCTGTTTTACAAAACATGTTTATTTATTTTACTGAGCCACCACTTCAAGCTTGTTAGTGCTCCATAGCACGTTTTCCTTGATTCACAGTAGGTCACCTGAAACATGTTTTGAAAAATATTTTATCAGCGGGGAAATACTGGCGAGTCATTCAGGTTAAATAAAATGACACATTAGTTATAAATTACAGCATAAAAGCGATTACAATGGCTACTATCTTATTTTTATCTGGTGTCGTGTCACACCCTGGTGACGATGGTCATACCACTATTGGGTCCTTTCACCCAAGTAGTGATGATTATCATTGTTAGGTTGATGAATCTAACCGTGAGAGATTAGTAATGTGCACAATACCCCACTTGCCAGTGATTCAAGATAACCAAGATTTAATCCCTGTAACATATAACTGGAAAACATTTGGGTATTGTAAAACACTTTTGATAAAAAGAGAATGACTCACATTGCAGGTTTAGACGGGCATAATTTAGCCTACTGATAAGCCTTGTAACCTAGTTTAAATGACAATGCACACGAACTAGGTCAGTAATTTAATACAACATTTACAATAAGCTCACGAAATCAAAACCCTCACGGCGAATGACAAAGGCATAGCCCAAATACGGGCAGCACTTAAACATCCATCGGTTTCAATCGATCGGACATTATATCGTAGCAGTGATCGAGTTAATACCCTGTATCGTAGCAGCGCCGTGACACCGTAAAACTTGTTTTTAGCAGAATTGGGACGTTTTGAGAGTGAGATTTTGAGCACAGATGAAAGCCCCATGCACAGGCTACTTATAGCAAGTTTTTGAGTTTTACGCGGCCCGCGTAAACCTCCTCTTGCATCTTACGCCTCCCGCGAGGGCCCCTAGTCTACGTGTAGGGCTGGGGTGTCACGAGTAGGGTTGCCACGCGTACGACACGTGGCCTGGACGCTTATCCGGTCAATTTTTAAGTTGACGCGGCCCGCGTAAGTAGAGCTTAACTTTTACGCGGCCCGCGTGAAACCCAATTTTCTTGTTTTCTTGGTTTTTCATGTACATTAGGGTTTCAAAGGTCCAGGTTTTCACTTACGGGTCGTTTATGGACAATTTTGAAGGTCCTTACATCCTCCCCACCTTATTTAAGATCTCGTCCTCGAGATTTATTGGAATAAGTGAGGATACTTTCGCTTCATCTCCGATTCCAGTTCCTAGGTATATTCGGGTCCTCTTTTTGAATCCCACTTGACTTTGACTAGTACCAATCTTTTGTGTTTGAGAAACTTAATCTTTCTGTCTTCTATTTGGAGCGGTTTCTCCACGAACTTCAACTTTTCATTCACCTGTATATCTTGAAGAGGGACTACTAGTGATTCGTCCGATAGACATTTCTTGAGGTTAGATACATGAAATACATCATGTACTCCTGCTAGCTCTTCTGGTAGTTTTAAGCGATAGGCGACTGGTCCTATTCGCAGAATTACTGGGAATGGTCCTATGTATCTTGGACTTAGTTTCCCTTTCTTACCAAACCGAACCACTCCTATCCAAGGAGAAACTTTCAAGAGCACCTTGTCTCCAATTTGAAATTCTAGCGGCTTACGTCGATTGTTTGCATAACTTTTCTGACGATCTCGAGCCGTTTTCAGTCTTTCCTTGATTTGCGTTATCTTGTCTGTGGTTTCTTGTATGATTTCCGGACCTGATAATTGGCTTTCTCCTATTTCCGCCCAACAAACTGGAGTTCTACACTTACGTCCGTACAGTGCTTCGAACGGGGCAGCTTCGATGCTTGAATGATAACTATTGTTATAAGAGAATTCAATTAAAGGTAAATGGTTGTCCCAGTTTCCTCCAAAATCTATAACACACGCTCTAAGCATGTCTTCCAGGGTTTGGATCGTTCTTTCACTTTGTCCGTCTGTTTGGGGATGATATGTAGTACTTAAATTTAGTCTGGTCCCCATTGCTTCTTGAAAACTTGTCCAGAAATGTGAAGTGAAACGACTATCCCTATCCGATACAATGGAGAGTGGGACTCCATGTAAGGATACTACCTCGTCTACATACAACTTTGCTAATCTTTCCATGCTAAAGGTTTCCTTCATGGGTAGAAAATGAGCTGATTTGGTTAATCGATCCACAATTACCCAAATCGCATCATTACCCTTTCTGGTTTTGGGTAACTTAGTAACAAAGTCCATTGTTATGAGCTCCCATTTCCATACACGCATCTCTAATTGTTGGAGTAACCCTGAAGGTTTCTGGTGTTCTCTTTTAACTTGCGAACAAGTTAGACACTTAGAAACATATCTAGCTATGTCCTTTTTCATTCCTATCCACCAGAAATTATTTCTTAAATCTTGGTGCATCTTATTATTACTAGGATGCATGGTATACCTAGATTTATGGGCTTCTTCTAAAATTTTATTTCTTAAGTTTCCTTGCTTAGGTACCCAAATTCTTTTCTTGTGGAATCTCCAAATTCCATCAGTTCCTTGCTCTAGTTCCTTTATTCTTCCTTTCATTCCTTCAGCATCATCCTTGATTGCTGTTTCTTGAATGTTCTTTAGTCGTTCCATTAAGTCTAATTGTAAACTTAATCTAAGAGCACGAACTCGTCGTTGTTTCTCATGATACTTACGACTTAAGGCATCTGCTACTACATTTGCCTTTCCTTCATGATATTGAATATCACAGTCGTAGTCACTTAGAATTTCCATCCATCTTCTTTGCCTCATATTTAATTCCTTTTGCCCAAATATGTATCTTAAACTTTTATGATCTGTATAGACTGTAAACTTACTGCCATACAGATAGTGCCTCCAAACCTTAAGGGCAAAAATTATGGCTCCTAATTCTAAATCATAAGTCGTATAGTTTTCCTCGTGCTTCTTCAATTGCCTTGAGGCATACACAATTACTTTTTTGCGTTGCATTAACACACATCCTAATCCTAGCTTAGATGCATCACTGTAAACTTCAAAATCTTCTGTCTCTTCTGGTAAGGCAAGAATTGGGGCGTTTGTTAATCTTTGCTTTAAAATCTGAAAAGCTTCTTCTTGCCTAGATCCCCATTCAAACTTTACTGCTTTACAGGTTAGCTTAGTTAATGGCATAGCTATTTTAGAAAAATCCTTAATAAATCGTCTATAATACCCAGCTAATCCTAGAAAACTTCTAACTTCCATAGCTGATTGCGGGACCTTCCATTTGGTGATCGCTTCTATTTTGGAGGGATCTACGTGAATACCTTCGTGATTCACCATGTGTCCTAAAAATTGTACCTCTTGTAGCCAAAATTCACACTTTGAGAATTTGGCATAAAGCTTCTCTTTTCTTAACAAAGTTAAGAGTGCATGTAAATGTTCACAATGCTCGTTCTGGCTTTTAGAATAAATAAGTATGTCATCAATGAAGACAATTACAAATTTATCCAAATACGGTTTACAGATCCTATTCATCATATCCATAAATGCTGCAGGAGCATTTGTTAGTCCAAATGGCATAACTGTAAACTCGTAGTGACCATACCTAGTCCTAAAAGTGGTTTTAGGTATGTCTTCTTCTTGTACCTTCAACTGATGGTATCCGGAGCGTAAATCTATCTTAGAAAAATATCTAGCTCCCTGAAGTTGATCAAAAAGATCATCAATCCTAGGTAATGGGTATCGATTCTTAATTGTAACCTTATTCAATTCCCTATAATCGATACACATTCGCATCGAACCATCTTTCCTTTTCACAAACAACACGGGTGCTCCCCAAGGGGATGAACTAGGTTGTATAAATCCTTTACTGAGCAATTCATCTAATTGCTTTTTCAATTCTAACATTTCGGTGGGTGCTAACCAATAGGGTGCCTTGGTTATCGGTGTAGTTCCAGGAATTAGATGAATTCTAAATTCTACTTCCTTATCGGGTGGTAATCCAGGTAGTTCTTCTAGGAATACATCCGGGTATTCTGCTACTACTGGAATTTCCTTAAGTTCCTTATCCTTAGTGTTAATGATTACCAAAATCATATACACTATTCCTTGTTTTCGTTCATAACTAGCAACTTTCATTACAGAAATGAACTTCATTAATTTACGTGGCTTAGCTCCTGTAACCACGATTATTTCTCCTGATGGTGTATGAACTTCTATAGAATTCTTATCACAGAGAATTCGAGCATGGTTGGCTACTAACCAATCCATTCCTAACACCACATCGAATCCAGCTAAATTCATAGGTAACAGGTTTGCAGAAAATTTATGGCCTAAAAGTTCTATCTTTCCTTCTTGCAAAACCTTATCTATGTGAACAAAATTACCATCTGCAGTTTCTACAGTAAAAACTTGTCTAAGGTTGGCTAAGGGTAGGTTAAGAGCTTGGCAGAATGAAGTATTTATAAAACTTTGGTTTGCACCAGAGTCAAATAATACTTTTGCATAAACGTCATGAACTAGGAATGTACCAGCTAATACATCTGGGATGAGTTCTGCTTCTTGGGTAGTCAACTGGAATGCTCTTGCATTCTTTTTGGTAGTTCCTTCTGCAGATTTGGCTTTGTTGTCAGCTGGTTTGACCAATTTAGGGCAGTCTGGTCTAAAATGTCCAGCTTCTCCACAGTTGAAGCAGATTGTTGATTTCTTCCTTCTGCAATCTTCTTCTTGATGCCCTGGAATTTTGCAGAAATTGCAATACCCTTTGCATCTTCCAAAATGCTTTCTTTTACAAGTACTGCAAAATGGAGCACTGGGAGATTGCCCAGTTCCTTTTTTCTTGAAATTACTACTATTACCCACACGAAATCCTTGGGTAATATTTTGGGCCACTTCCTTCTTCTGATTCTCTTCTCTTGTGCGTACCAGTCCGTCGGTCAAAGTGTTGGCTAATTCCATTGCATCGTCAATTGTGCGAGGTCTCGCAGCTTTAACGATATCATGGATTTCGCCAATCAAACCCCAAATATAGCGAGATATAAGTACCGGTTCTGGTGAAGCCAGGGTTGGTACAACTCTAGCATACTCGAAGAAGGTCGAAGTATACCCTCGACAGTCTACATCCACCATCCGGTGGTTCAGGAACTTATTCGCCATTTGCTCTTTTTCATATTCAGGGCAGAATTTCCTTTCCATTAAACTTTTAAATTCTTCCCAATTCATGGCATAAGCCACATCGCTTCCCTTGGCTTGTAGTACCGTATTCCACCATTCTAGCGCCCCTTCTTTAAAAAGATGCGACGCGTACATGACCTTGTCTTCCTCAGCACATTTACTTATTTTAATTACTGCTTCGGTTTTCTATAACCAACGCAGTGCAGCAGTTGCCCCATCGTTTCCTGCAAATTCGATTGGTTTACAGGCAAGAAATTCCTTATAAGTGCAACCAGGCGTTGCAGCTTTCATTTTCTTAAGATATGGGGCTTGCACCACGTCATCATTATCATTATTATTAATGTTGCCGCCTCCATTTACACTATTACTAAAATTGTCGCCGTGAGTATGTTTGCTGGGAGTAGTTGGTTTAGGTTCAACTGGATTTCGGGCAGCAGCAATGATTGCTGGAATAGCATTTGCTATTCCCTGGGCAACAATGTTTTCTATATCTTGCCTATTAAGAAATTGATCTCCATTGTTTTGCTAAGATTGGTTAACTTCGTTAACTGGTTCATTGACAGAATGTTCCATCTGATAATTAACAATAGATAAATTATTGGCACAAAATAAATGATAATCAATCACAATAATTAATCACACATAATCAAGTTAACACGTATAGCCAAAATTGTCGACTTTGCGACTTTCATATTTTATATATTTTAATATGCATCCCTACTTGCCAGTTATCTTACAAAGGTTTTATTTTAAGTTATTTTACATAGTTATATTTTTATTATTATTTTATTATTATTAAACATATAACCACACCATCATGCCACCACAACCAACTGGCGTCTCAGAAACGACGCTCCCTCCCGTCGTATTTCCATGAGATCCTTTCTCCTACTTCCCGGATTCTATTTCTTGTATCCACCAGCTCCTCGCCATAGTGGCGGAGTTCAGCCAATTTTTCAGTGCTCATAGGTGGGTTTGGTGCTGGCTCAGGGTCAAACTGGGGGAAAAAGGTATTTGGGTTATTCAAGAGATTCTGAAATTGCCAGTCAGTTGTCCACCATTCTTCTAGCTCTCCTGGTAGAGGTCGAAGGTGGATAATAGGATCTGGGATAGCAGGTTCCAGATTAACTGGAAGTTGTGCTTCTGCTGGGTAATTGAAGAGGTTTTCATCGGCAGGTCCGATGAGGTCACTAAGTGCCAGTTTATGATCCAGCTCCTCCCAAGATGGCATTTCCTGGGCTTGCCCGGAACTTTCCCCGATTTATTTTCCTTTTCCTTTATCCTTCGGATCCTCAGTTTTTATAACTTTCTGTATCGCTGGTTTCTTCCTACGCACACGCCTCCAGCCTACAAGTCTTCTTCTCTTTTTCGGTTTTGGTTTCTCCTGAGGTTGGGCTTGGAATACCATTGGCTCTTCAATATCAGCCTGATAACCAGTGAAGGTATCGGTGGTATCCATATCTGTGCTATGGATTGAAATATTTCGGAGTGCCTCCGACAATTCATTCATGCTGTTAGCATACATGAAGTAACACACAAAATTATAAGTTAAAATTTTGTAAATTTTCACAGAATCATAGAATGGCAATCAGAAAATTAAGTATTTCTAAATACTTAATTGGCTTAAATCAGTGGCTCTGATACCACCTTTTTCTGTCACGACCCCCGTCCCGGTGTGACCCGGTTCAGGAGCCGCGGGACAGAAACCCGTGGTATTTATTATTTGAGTTGACAGCGGAAGTTTAACATGATCTTTTAAAACTTGTAAATGCCCAATTATTTTATTTCATGAATTGGGACAAACCCCATAATTTACAATAGAGGAATTTCACGAGGAAATTCCCTGTTTTACAAAACATGTTTATTTATTTTACTGAGCCACCACTTCAAGCTTGTTAGTGCTCCGTAGCACGTTTTCCTTAATTCACAGTAGGTCACCTGAAACATGTTTTGAAAAATATTTTATCAGCGGAGAAATACTGGCGAGTCATTCAGGTTAAATAAAACGACACATTAGTTATAAATTACAGCATAAGAGCGATTACAATGGCTACTATCTTATTTTTATCTGGCGCCGTGTCACACCCTGGTGACGATGGTCATACCACTATTGGGTCCTTTCACCCAAGTAGTGATGATTATCACTGTTACGTTGATGAACCTAACCGTGAGAGATTAGTAATGTGCACAATACCCCACTTGCCAGTGATTCAAGATAACCAAGACTTAATCCCTATAATATATAACTGGAAAACATTTGGGTATTGTAAAACACTTTTGATAAAAGGAGAATGACTCACATTGCAAGTTTAGACGGGTAGAATTTAGCCTACTGATAAGCCTTGTAACCTAGTTTAAATGACAATGCACACGAACTAGGTCAGTAACTTAATACAACATTTACGATAAGCTAACGAAATCAAAACCCTCACGACGAATGACAAAGGCATAGCCCAAATACGGGCAACACTTAAACAACCATCGGTTTCAATCATACGGACATTATATCATAGCAGTGATCGAGTTAATACCCTGTATCGTAGCAGCGTCGTGACACCGTAAAACTCATTTTTAGCAGAATTGGGACGTTTTGAGAGTGAGATTTCGAGCACAGATGAAAGCCCCATGCACAGGCTACTTAGAGCAAGTTTTTTAGTTTTACGCGGCCCGCGTAAACCTCCTCTTGCATCTTACGTGGCCCGCGAGGGCCCCTAGTCTACGTGTAGGGCTGGGGTGTCACGAGTAGGGTTGCCACGCGTACGACACGTGGCCTGGACGCTTATCCGGTCAACTTTTAAGTTGACGCGGCCCGCGTAAGCAGAGCATAACTTTTACGCGGCCCGCGTGAAACCCAATTTTCTTGTTTTCTTGGTTTTTCATGTACATTAAGGTTTCAAAGGTCCGAGTTTTCACTTACGGGTAGTTTATGGACAATTTTGAAGGTCCTTACAATTGGGCTCCACCCTGTTGTGCAAAATGCCATACACATCAATGATGAGAATGAGAATGAGAATGAGAATGAAGATAATGAGGATAAAGAGGCTTCGATTCAAAGGATGGTGAATGCGGATAGAGAAAGCCGGGAAATGATGTTTGAAGTTTCTGCATCAGGGAACCATGCTCTTATCAGAGAAGTAACACAATATGACAACTTTTTTGCTGATGAAGAAGAACAAAACAATGAACCTGAAGAGGTATGTTGTTCAAATAATAAATTTAAAAAAACCACAAAGCACCATGATCAACAAAATCCTTTTTTTTTAATTTAATAGTAAATGACTGATAAATTGGATGGGCCATACAAAGAATTAGAAGACTGTTACAATAAAATGAGCACATTGTTAAAACAATCAAAGACTGAATACCCAAACAGCCTCCTGGTACACATTAAATACTCACAATTTATGACATTGTTGGAGAACATCTCAAAATTTGTTGATGAAAAAGCCAAAGAAGTGCCAGCTGAAAGAGAACAAGGTAAATATGAAACTGAGGTTGAAAATGAGGTGGTACTAGGAGGTGAAAATGAAGAAGAAGGGGAAAAGGAGATGGCTGGAATAGAAAATGCCATTGAAGTGCAAATAGTTGATGAAAACGCCAAAGAATTTGAAAATGAAGAAGAAGGAGAAGGAGGAGGTGAAAATGAAGAAGAAGGGGAGAAGGAGATGGTTGGAATTGAAAACGCCATTAAAGTGAAAAGAGTTCATGAAAACGCCATTGAAGTTGAAAATGAAGGAAAAAGAGAAGGAGAAGGAAAAGGAAAAGGGGAAGGAGAAGGAAAAGGAAAAGGAAAAGAGGAAGGGGAGTCAGAAGGGGATGGTCAAGGGGGATGGAGAAGGAGAAGGAGAAGGGGATACGAGAGTAGAAAAAGAAAGGGATATGGCCAGAGAACAAAACGCTAAACCCTCGACTGCTACAACAACCCCCATATATGATGATGATGAGGATACTATATTATCAGATGAAGATATAAACGAAAACGATATTGAAAGATGGAGTTGTGATTTGAAGACACTTGAATATCACATTTCGAGATACAATGGGAAAAAAATAATTAAAAGGAATATTGCTGAGATTGTGGAGCCGCCGGAACAAGATCTAAAACAAATGATTGATATAAAAGAAGGTCTTGATAATTCAAGGATGGTGGATGAAGTGATTAAAGCAATAAAAAAACATCCGCAACCTGCTGAAGAGACCCCAAAAATGCCTGTATTTGATAAGACACCAAACATCCACCCAACAGAAACACAATACAGTCAGGCGTTCATCACTAAACTAGAAAAAAACTGAATGGGAGATGGTAAACAAAAGTGTTGACCAACAAGGTGCAGTGTTTGATAAAACGCCATATGAGCAGTCACCATCTACGGCTGGGAAAAACCTCTTGAAAACTTTTGAAGAGTAAGAGACACCCAATAAACCCCAAGATGAAAACGCCATCAACACATCACCCCGAAAAATGCCAAACATGTAAGATGTGCAGGAAAAGGGTGATGAGGACAAAACTCCAGACATCACAAAGTTGATGCAAGAAAATACAATTTTAAACCCTGAAGAGCTGCCTAGTGATGAAAAAGCTAATAAAGATGATGAAAATATAAACAAAAAGACTGTGGCTGAAGAGGAGAAGAGAGATAAGAAATTGAGCAGGGCATGTTTGTCACCTTATGTAAGGAGGCAAGTGGTTATACATGAACCAAGGACGAACCATGAAAATAACCTTTCCACATACATCTTCACTGGATGCGGCGAATACGAGTATGTACACTTCTCTCAAAATAAAACGCCAAACTTTCCATTTATAACGTTTACTTGAATATGCATGTAAAAACGATCAAAACGCCATGAATTGTAATAGAATGAGTTTGTATAACTAAAACGCCAAATGGTGTTTTTT
This sequence comes from Helianthus tuberosus, assembly GCA_030545235.1. NCBI lineage: Eukaryota > Viridiplantae > Streptophyta > Magnoliopsida > Asterales > Asteraceae > Helianthus > Helianthus tuberosus. The sequence continues at coordinate 58,140,946 of CM060424.1, read as the reverse complement.
TAGGACTGAGGTGTTCAAGATGGGAGAAAAGTTTCTCATGAGGGTGATTTGTGAGAGCATGAAACCAGGATTTCAAGCACACATCTCAATTATTCTATGTTGGGCACATATCCTGAACTATGAAGAAAGATACTGTAACAACCTGCACGTTCGTGCGTTGTTACTACTCGCTATACTCGTTACGCCTAGCACCAGAGGTTCGGATCATAGTGTCACTATATCGCATATATCGATAAATCACAGTATTTTTGCTTATTATCGCATCCTTTATCACTATCACATCACATTGCACTTGCTGAAAACCACGATGATGTCGAGTGAGGACCAATGCTACCCTCCGTGATAGCCGTGATGTGACGCAAGGTAGCACAACACTCAAAAACGCACTCGCAGGCAAGCGTAACTCGATTATCGCAAGATTGGAATATGGATATGTATATACGACTCGATGTGACTAATTATAATAAATATATGAAAATGTGGATGAAAATGAGTACCCAAACTATCGCAACACTTAACGAACCATCGAAACGCCATTCGCCGGAGACCACCGATCGAGTGACCACTCGATCGAGTGGCCATCCGATCGAGTTGCCACCCGATCGGATAACCACCCGATCGGACAGTCATCCGATCCATGGCACTCCCTTCCCCTTTTCTCCTCTTCACCTATAAATAGCCTTTGTCACATCACTTGAACAGTGATGTGACAGCTCCCACTCGACCAGCACGCTTTGGAGCTATTTCCTCTCGATTTCTCGTGATTCTTGTAAGTTTTCTATCTCAATTCTTGTACTTCTATGATCTACACACACTTCTTCATCAATTTCACCTTCGAATCTTAACTTTTAACCGTGAAATCAATGGATTTGAGGTGTTCTAGGATGATGTCATCATGGAGTTCTTATGAGCTTCAAGTTTTAGCATCATTCCACCAAGAACAACTCAGATCTGAAGGATTTCCACATGATTAAACAATGTTCTCGCATAGATCTACACAAACTCATGGTTAAAAGGATTGAAAGATGGTTTTCTAACTTTCTTTCAACTTTTTTACACTCAATGCACTCAAACCGATAGAATCAGAGCTTGTTCTGATCTTCTACTCCTTCTAGTTGATGTGTGGGTTCAAGATCTGTATTTATCAACGAGACAACCGATCTCGGGTTAAACGCGAACCATCGTCTCGAACAGCTGACCGATCAGATTAGGGTGATTCCTGCCCGATCGGATCGCCTGGGTGTTGATGGGGTTCTGTTGTTTAGCACGATGTCATACCGTCTCGAGAAAACCGCAAACTTTCAAAACAATCAAGTGACAGGACGATCTAAGGCCGTCGGAACGGATTGCCGTCCGATCGGATTGCCACCCGATCGGACAGCTGTCCGATCGGCTTGCACTTGGTTCCTCACTTAAACTTTTAAATTCAACATTTCAAGTTCTGAACGTCGAACGGATTGCCGTCCGATCGGATTGCCACCCGATCGAACAGCCATCCGACCATGTGATGTTGGGACTAATTCAATACACAAACGGTTCCAGACGGATTGCCACCCGATCGGATTGCAATCCGATCGAGTGACAAACTGCTATGAACTTGTTCTCACTAAAGTGTCCTACTAATCGGATCGTCACCTGATCGAACCTTCGTCCGATCGACTGACATGAAGTGTAGAGATACTTCTCTGTTTCCAAAATGCTACAACGAAAACTTCAAAAGGCAAACCATCATACACAAACACCTCTTCACCAAACAAAGTGACAATCCAATCGAATGGTCATCAAATCGGATGACCATCCGAACGGATTGCAACCCGATCGACTGGCTATCCGATCGGATTGCCATCCGATCGGATTACCATCCGACACTTGGTTCATTCCCCACCGTTTATCGCACTATTCAACGCTTACGCTATCAATCTATAATCAGGCTAATCTCGGACGCATTCCCTTCAATCCAACCAAGTTGTGTTTACTTGCTGAACACCGACTATGAGTTTACTTGAACCCTTTTTGTTTTTGCACTTTTGGGTGTAACATACGTTGCTATCAAATCGAATTACATCAAATGCTTAAACTACTTATCACTTGCGAATGACTTACGTGCATAGTTATACGTGATGCTAGTTACATATGTGCTAGGACTTATACTCGCGACGTCCCACCATGACTAGTATAGTACTATTGCACCCGATGGGGTCTAGTTTAGCAATCGCAATCGCAGCTCGAGGACTTAGCTGGTAGTATCAGTTTTGTGAGTATATATGTCGTGTATTACGTTTATGTATGTGGAAATTCACAGCTTTTATCTATTACACTATTACATATCAAACTTGTATGCTCGCCAATACTTTTGTATTGACATTATTTTAACGTATGTTGCAGGTTAAATCGCAGGCTATTTCAAATCAAGCTAGGAAGTCTAGAAACTCAACTAAAATCTAGGTTGTCGGATTTTTTATTGTTCGAGAGAATATGAAATCTGTGGCAACTTATGTGATTGTAATTCTTTATTAGTATGGGATAATGAACGCATAAAAATATTGTCGCAAAATAGTTGTTATGGATTCTCCTGAGCAATCTGATTCGCCTAGTGCCGCGCCCCGATGATTCCGCCATCGGTTGGGGTGTGACAGATTGGTATCAGAGCCATAACTATAGGGAATTAGGCCAGACTTGACCTAGTCCGGGTCGATGTCTTAGAAACGACCTAGTCTATAGTCTAGGTACCAATGGGCCGACTTGTGCGAACCCAGTAGGATTTGAACGGGCCTACTTGATACTCTCATTCGAATTCGCCAAAGACTACAACATCGCGTGAACACCGCATACTACAACTTCACGCGAGGAGCCTTTCCTAAGGCTGGAATATTACTTAGCCTTTCCTAAGGCCAACACAATACACACGTTTTAAAAAATACTCGCATAACACAATCGAGCGGTCCAGTCGAGATCAGGCGTGAAAACCAAGAACTCTCGATAAGATCGCTCACTCAACGCATTTTTCTAGCACGAGAACTTTCCGTTGAGCTAGGAGTGACATCCATATCTCAACGAAAGTCTCCATTTCAAAATCCAGTGAAACTCCCGAATTTATTCGAAGAGCACAACCACAGTTAGGAGCGAAGTTATTAAGTCAGGGGTGAAACCCGTATCTTAATAAACCGTTCCACTCTCAACAAAATGGTTTTCAAAAAGCTCTCACCAAGGACTCGACTATGACGATAACTCGAGCCACGCGATGACTAAGAAGGCGAGTGCCATGAGCTGCATCCCAGTGGAAGCATAAGTCTTCTAGGGCAACGCGCGTGCACGAACTTGTTGGGTATAGTTGGGTATAGTTGGGTTACCTTGGGCAGTCGACGCCTAAACACCCGAGGCATTCTATCTATTTTTCTAGCATACGACTCGCCGATTCTACGCTTATCAGAACCTATTTACGCTTATGTGTTTACAATTTTAAACTTTACGCTTTATCGATTTTCGCTCCCTGGTTTATAAACGCACGACTCGCACAGCCATCGCAATCTGAAACGAAAACCGAATGATCGCAACAAAACTAATGTCTAATTTCTCGCTCTCACTCTCACTCTCTGCATCGCGTCCTCGCGCATTCTATACCGACGTGTATATGTACGAGTATAAGTTACAACTAATTATATATATATATATATATATATATACAAACAAATCAATTGTGTGAGAACTTAGGAATCTCGTGTCTCCTATGTGGCTCCTATGTGAAACCTATTATACTACCTGCAACAAGTTTTGATCGTGCTCAATCGCATCGCAAAAACTCAAAATTATTATGATCGAATCTCACTCCAAATCTCCCTCTGTCTAGATGGCTTCCAACGACTCTACCTCGAGACAAACAGCTAGAAGAGGAGCCAAACGAAGCGCCGAAAAGAGGATTGCCTCGCTTGTGGCCAAGGAAGTGGCCAAGGTCATTCCTCAAATTGTCGCTAAAGTGCACTCTCTCAGCAACTCTCGAATCCTGGAAGACTCTAAGACGGAAGCGCCGCAATCTGCTTTCCTCTACAAACACTTCAAAGCCTGTGACCCGATGGAGTTCACGGGTGAAGGAGGTGTGTCCCAACTACTCCAGTGGTTCGATTCTATCGAAGTTACCCTTCGTCAGAGTGGGTGTCCCGATGGTTTTTGTACTACTTGCGCTACCGGAGTATTTCAATCGCAAGCACTCGACTGGTGGACAGCCGAACGTAACAAACGTGGGATCTCCGCAGCTTACGCTCTCTCTTGGGATGAGCTGAAAGAGCTCATGAAGAAAGAGTACTGGCCTCCCCACGAAGTCCAGAAGCTAGAAGACGAATTTTGGAAAATCAAGCAAGTCGAAGGTGACAATGCTGGCTACACCGCAAGGTTTAAACAGCTTAGCATGATCTGCCCCAGTCAAGTCAACACTTCAGAAAAAGCCATCACGAAGTACATTCGCGGCTTGCCTGAGTGTGTGGGCGATTTTGTCGAAGCTGCAAGACCTGCTACCATCAAAGAAACTCTTCTGACGATTCTTCCGACGATTCTTCCAACGATTCTACCAACGATTCTTCAGGTGAGTCCTCGGACGAATCCTCCGACGCCAACGCACCGCTTCAGGAAGCTCAGTCCAACCGCAAACGAAAGACCATGAGCCCAAACTCTTCAACAACCGAACTGTCGCAGCCAGAACCTCTCCAAGAAATTCCAGTTCTCTCGAAGCACGACTACAATGGAACTCATCCCCTGTGTCTCATGTGTACGTATCATCATCCGCCAGAAGCTAATTGTCGCTTTTGCGCAAATTGCAACTGGTATGGTCATCTTACCCAGCACTGCCGCACGGGGCCGCAGACTTGAGGAATTTCAGCAACAACCGCAGTCTCCGTAGAAGTCCTCCACAGCAACATTAGTTATGCTTCCAATGATGTTGTAATGATATGATTTTCGCCATTAATTTCTTTTGCATGGTTGAACTTGTTCTATTTCTCGACGCAATGTGGACTCTATTTATCCCTCACTCTCTCTCACACTCGCACACAGACTATATGACTAGCACTATGTACTATATAATTTGTTTTACCCCTACTATGCGTTTTTGAGATAAAGTAGGATAAACGTGCAAGGATCAAATTAATCACGGATGCACACGGGATTACTGTGATCAGTGCACGGAGATCGTAATGAGTTTCAATGATGCCATAATGCTAAAAGCATGGTCAAGCGTGGTGGATACGCCACTGGTACTTCCTATATATAAGCGTCTTGACCATGTCAACACAGTGCGACACCAATTCACGGGACAGAGGCGTGTGGTTGAAGCATGGTGGATACGTCGCTGGTACTTCCTATATATAAGTGTTTCGCCATGCCAACCAACGTCTTGTGAAGAAAGTGTCATACAAGTTGAGCGTTATTAGACCAAGTATACTATTGAATCTATTTTCAACACACTACACTACATCACAAGGCGTAACAATCTCAATCGCAACTCAAAGCGTGTAATCGCTAGACTTTTCGTAAGTCAACACGCTCGCAATCGCATTATCGCTAGAATCTACCTCGCAAATGCTATTGCTTATTATGGGTATTTCGCAATCTCAATCACTTATTGTGTGTTCGCTCAATCGCTTATTATGAGCATCGCGCTATCGCATATCGTGGGTATCACTCTATCACTTGTGTATCACTCTATCACTTGTATGTCGCTCTGTCGCTTGTATATTGCCACATCGCACATCATGTATCGCTTAACGTAATCGCTATCGCTTACCAATATTCGTGTTGTCTGTGTTAAGTTAGCACACATGACCTCGCTTCACGGGACGAAACTCATATGGTTAAAGCATGGTGGATACGCCGCTGGTACTTCCTATATATAAGTGTTTTAGCCATATCAGCAGAACTTCATGGAAAAAGGCCATGTGGGGTCTAATGTTAGTTAAAACTTGTGGTGTCGTTTAATCTAATCAAATCGCATATTTCCTATCATTTGCAACGCATCGATCATCGCCTATCGCTCGACGGTTGTCGCTATCGCTCGTCGCTTATCGCTTTACGCTTGTCGCCGCCGTCTTCGCTTATTATGTTTGTGTTGTACTATCTAATTTGTCGCATCCCGCTTACCGCCTATCGCACTCGCTCATGTCACTAGACTCGTCACTCGGTTCGCCTTTCAAGACTTGATCCAACCCTTTCTCGTTTGGATCGAGTCATCGCAAATCTGACTGTACTATGTTGACACGTATGACACCGCCTCATGAGACGGAAGCCATATGGTTAAAACGTGGTGGATACGCCGCTGGTACTTCCTATATATAAGCGTTTTAGCCATATTGTCGAACTTTCGTGGAAAAGTGCCATGCGGGGCCGACCTTAAAATTTAAATTCTTGATATTATTAAAAAGCTTTGTTTACCAAAAGTTTAAACCGACCTATTCTTACAAAACTTTTTCTAAAATTTTGATTAAAATCGTTGTACAAAACGAGATTATCTTGTAACAATGGGGTGATAATCGACTCAAGTTACTGCCGCGTGACGAGAAAATCTCGTAAAACTAGTTTTTACACCCTAAAATCTTTTAGTAACATAATAAAACCCCACTCATAGCGCTGGTGTGAACATCGAAATGGTTTAACGCCGCACTATGGGAAGATTTTTCATAAACAAGTTTCTTCAAACCTTTTCGAGTAAAACAACTTTTCGAGAATTCAAAACACTTCTGGATCGCCTTTCGTGTGTCGCCATCCTTTGTTAATATGAATCGTCTTACTCACCACCATCGCCGAGACTTCGTAACGCTCTCTCTCATCAATCTTCAATCGATCTTCCGCTCTCGCTTGTCGAATTTCAATTGATCGCTCGTTTATTTTGACGCTTCAAATCGATACACTCACTCGCATTGATCCTCGCAACCCTTCTTGTGGATTAATTTCGGGATGAAATTTCCTAAAGCAGGGGAGACTGTAACAACCCGCACGTTCGTGCGTTGTTACTACTCGCTATACTCGTTACGCGTAGCACCAGAGATTCGGATCATAATGTAACTATATCGCATATATCGATAAATCGCAGTATTTTCGCTTATTATCGCATACTTTATCGCTATCACATCACATTTCACTTGCTGACAACCACGATGATGTCGAGTGAGGACTAATGCTACCCTCCTTGATAGCCGTGATGTGACGCAAGGTAGCACAACACTCAAAAATGCACTCGCAGGCGCGCGTAACTCGATTATCGCAAACGTTCATAGTTAACTTGATTAGGGGTAATAGTGTCTTTTTTTACCTATTTGACTTGTTTAGGGGTAATAGTGTCATTTTACATAGTTTAAATAATGAACCAACTCATAACACACAAACTCGTTGTCATCAAAACTCCACAAAATTCGTAGTTTCCTTCTTCATCGGAGATAAGGATCAAGATTCAAAATTCGGATTTTCTATAAAAGTAATCAATCAACCTACTTCTTCATTGTGTGTTATTATTCATTCCTTAGCGTTCGGCAAATTTTCTTGATGATTTCCCAGGGATGAAGTTCAAATTAGTTTCATCATAGTGTCTAAACTCAATGATGATGTCTAGTGAAGCAAAATCAAGCACATTGGCTGCAAAATATAAAGCATCAGCACTGGTGAGAGATCCATGTAACTAAAACCAAACAGATCCATGTAAAAATTACTTACCGTTTGCAAAAAGGTGAGAGATCCGATGAACTCCTACGGCTCGGTATTCCGGCGAGATTTACAGAAGGTGTCTCGACGTTTTTAAGGTGATATTTTTTGGTGTAAAGGTTCACAAGGTTAGTTGGGTCTCATGTTTATAAATAATCCTAGTCATAACATGTTCCGATTATGATTTTGATTCGGGTTTGATATCACCACGGAAATAAATGATTTAACCAATTTAACAATCTTTGTTTCATCTTAGCATGATGAATCGGTTCGTAAAGGTGACCAGGTTCTGGATCTAACATAAAGAAAGAAACTTTCAAATAAAAAACGAAGATCAAGAGGAGATTCGGTGGATCTTGTGATCTCTGGTTTGTGGTTAGCAGCCCTGGGCGGCAAGGTGTTTTAAAGTCAACAAAACTATCTTCTGTTTAAAATAAAAGTGGTGTGAGGATGTTATCAAATCGAAGCATTGATGGAGTGGTTTGTGAGTGTGCGTTTAAGTCTCGATCCGGGTAGAGACCCGATTTCGAGTCCGACTCCACCCTTATATATGTTTCCCATTTCATAACTTTGAGATTGAGGTAGTTTTAGTCCCTGCAGTTAGGGTTAATTGTTTAAACTTCAAAATCAACCAATGAGAGTGTGCCATGTCGTTCAACCTTAATTGTTTAAACTATGCTCAAAGTTAGGGTTTATTGTTTAAACTTCAAAATCAACCAATAAGAGTGTGCCATGTCATTCAACCTTAATTGTTTTAACTATGCTCAAAAGTGTTGGCAATGGTTAGACACTTCATGAATTGGTAAACTATTTAAAAAAAGGAAAAAGATGTGATTGGTTGAGTTGGCATGGACCCCACCACACACACCCCCTCTCTCTCCTTCCCTCCCTCTCCCCGCTTCGGCAAACCCTTACCGATTCTCCATCTTTACAGAGCGGCAAAACCCACCGGCGGCGGTGTTACCACTTTGCCAAGTGGGTTTGCCGCCCACTCCGGACACCCTAACCAAGTTAAGTATTTGCTTTGTAATAGATACCGGATATAACTTGGTTAAAAACCTTTAATTAACTTCTTACATTTACTTTAAATATGATATAAATGGAATCAAATAAGTAAATAGTTGAATAAAATAGATAAATAAATTAACTCAATCATTAATTATTATGCGAAAAATAACCCGATTACGGGAGTTAGGATCTGTTTTGAGGGGGCAGATTTTTCTAGTACCCGTTTTGGCGGATGTTACACCCTACTCTTTTGCTAATCTCTTAATACTTTCTAATTCTCTTTATTCTCTCTCTCTCCCCAACCACCACCATCTGCCACCCACCTCCATGTCACCCACTTCCATCACCGTCACCCACCTTCCTTTCCCCAGACAGTTGCCACTACCACACCATCAATTGATCCACTAATTTGATCAATTAAACGAACAATTTGTTAGGTTTTGGATTTGTGAGTTTTTTTAGGAAAAGTTATGTTACTAGAGGCTTTGGTGGACTCGACGGCGAAGATGTTGCTGGAATCTCTAGTATTGATGGAGTCGTCACCGGAGAGAGGTACATTTGTGTTTGATTTTGTTATAATTTAAATGGTAGTTTGATGAAGTTTTGGGCTCTGGTGTTGGTTGGAGAGAAAGATAGAGGGAAAGAGAGAGAGAGAGATATAGAGAACTTGTGTGCGCGCGCGCACAGAGTGGGTGGCAGTGGTGGTCGTTCTGTGGGTTGTTGTAAGTGAAGGTGGTGATAATGGCTTGGCATTGATGATTGGGTGGCTTGTGGTGGTTGAAGTGGTGCGGTGGCGGTACTGGTGCTAGGTGGCGATGGTGGTGGTTAAAGTGTTTATGTCTGTGTGTACATATTAATATATTTCGTTTTATTTTTTAACATATAGGGTTTTATATATATATATATATATATATATAAATAAAATATGAAAGGTTTAATATTTTGTTTTCTTTTTTTCTTAATTAAATGGTTTATATATATATGTATGTATATATATATATATATATAGCGTGAGGTTCAATGGGGAATAATTGGAACCGACTCAAACGAGCTCCGATTGTACTCATTCCAGCGGCGTTGGAACTGGCTCGTCGAACCCTAACTAGGATCTCTTTACCCTAAACCCTATATCTGTAACACCCCGAAAATGGGTTTGGTGATCAAACCACATTAGCCCTAAAAGACGGGTAAAGTACCGTTTGTGGTAAAATTTACCCGGTAAATATTAGGATTTAAATAATTAATCCTAATATTAAATAAAAAGTGAATAAAAGCTTTTAAGGTAATAAAATGGATAAAAGGCCCGAGTTAACGGGACCTAAAATAAACTTAGTCATAAATATTCCCGAACCCGCTAAGTTAACTAGGAATATTAAACCTAGTTAATAAGTGGGAATATTATTGAAAATAATTAGGTTGTGACCTAATTAATAACTAACCAAACACGTAACTTGAAAAAGGAATTATAAACTTAAAAATAAAACACAACACACACACAAGAGTGTGTGCGCATGCGTGAGAATGGCCAGGAGAAAAATTCACCAAATTGGAGCTCGAATCAAGACCCAAATCGATGCATGAACACATATAAATGATCACCTAGTCGTGGGGATCACAAGGTATGTCGAATTTTAAGATTTGGTGATACTTTGAGATTATGATGAACAATCATAATCGAAATTCTGGAATGAATATTGAATCTATGAGTGCTAATGTGTTGAAATCTTTGTTTAGAAACAAACCCTAGTTGAAAACTTGGAGAATTGGTGTTAAAACTAGGGATTTGATAATTAACCTATTATGTGCTAAGTGGGTTTTGATTACGTAGTGAAGATGATGGTTTACACATGTTTAAAATCATCATAGTTGCTAGTAGAAACAAGATACTTGAACAATTTGCAAGTTTGAGTGTTGAACATACATGACTTGAGATGGGTTTTTATGATATGATGATGTTAGTGTCAAACTTGTGATTAGAATCATCATATTAGTTAGTAAGACAAAGTACTTGAACAATTTAGGTGTTTGGGTACATAAATCATATTTACCATGAAATGGGTTGTTATATGATATAAAAGAATTGATGTTAAGATCGTGATATAGATGCTTGAAATCATGTTACCTAGTTATAAAATGTGTAAAAACAATGTATGCACATTAGGTGTTTATTAAAATGCCTAAATGAAAACTAAAGTGTTGAAATTAGAGTGAAAATGTGCAATGAATAAGTTGATAAGTCGATTGACCTTAAAAAGTCAAATCGACCAAGTGTATGATCGGATGGTAAATTCGATATAAGAAGAGTAGGATGGAATAGTTGTAAATGATTATGACTAACCTAACCATCTTACAATTACAATGATAGTTTGACGCTTGGCAAGCTAGGTGAAGGCTTGGGGAAGGAAGCGGGTCAAACGAAGCAAGAATGACGGAAAAGCATAATTCGGATGCAAGGTAAGTATAGCTTACACTAGTCTTAAATTGTGGAATATTTTCTCATCATATAAATTACGAATGAGATATCTAAACAATTGAAATATGATGTTCCGTCGTGTAGTCGAACGGAACAAGACAATCAAAGATGAAAGAAACCGTAATAATGGTTAAAAAGAAGTAAATCGATAATTCGGTCATATTATGTCGAAAGTAATAAACGGTTTATATGTTAAAATGACCGTACGGTGTTAAACGGAACGAGTCATGTAGAGGAGATGATAATAAATATCATCTCGCAAAGATAAATGGTCAATTCGGCCAAACGGGTCAAAAGGTGTAGACAACACCTTTTGACTATATAGACTAATGATTCTTTGTCGAGTTATATGCTTACAGGAGTAGATATCCAATGGATATTCGCATCGTTCTTAATTAGCAAATATAAAGCAAGGTATTAAAACCGGGTTAATAAGTTGATCCGGGCCAGGTATGTATAATAGATCAACTCTTCATTTAGAACTTGGAGATCTATGAGATTTAGGCAAAGTAAAAAGGGATATTCGGTTACCTAAAAAGGTAAACCGAAGGATTTAAATTATAGACAGAGTGTTTCGAAAACAAGATTTGTTAAAAAATTAGATTTTTGGACGTACATGGCTTAAGCAAGTCCTTCGTTGTAAAAGAATGGTTAAAAATGACCAAAACGCCCTTGTAAGCAAAATTAAGCAAACAACCCTTAGAAGTCGCTTGAAAACGAGTTTATTAATCAAGATTAATACTTAGAATAAGTATAATAGCGTAAGATGTAAATCTTTGGTCAAAAGACTCTATATGAGTCTTTGCCGTAAATTGATAATCCGAAGGGTAAAACTCGGATTAGATAGATCGTCACATTGAAACCATCACAAATATAGATGTGATGGAAAGTCATTTGATAACTAATGTGGAAATACAATGCTAGAAAGAAATGGGTATGAGTTATGCGTAAAAGTGCTTAAATGTCCTTAACGGGTCAAAATAAGCACTTGAGTATAAGCGGATTTAAAATGCGTAGGAAACCCGTGGTTTGAGCCAAATATGATAGACGATATAGAACTTAGAAGGTTCACGAGAATTTGGGATCAAACAAATAAGTTTGTTTGATAAATACATGAATGGGTTAAAATGGATAAATTCTAGTTTAAGTCAAAAGCTTAAAACTCTATAAATTTGTTAATCCGGAAGTCGGATTTTAAATCCATTTGATGGAGAATCACATTACAAACACGTAGGAAGAAACGGTAGGTCAAACGGATAAGCGGATTGAAAGATACGAAAGTTTTCGTGTCAAATAACGGCAAAATGGAAAACCTGAATGCAGGGGCCACCGTAAATTACGGTGTCCACCGTAATTTACGGTGGAGCTAAAAATGTTACGGTGGTTCTCTTCTGATTTACGGTGGAAGAATAAGGTTTCAGGGGATACCGTAAATTACGGTACCCACCGTTATTTACGGTGGGCCCTGTACAAAAATGTATTTTTTTATCAAGTTTCGCTTCCCGGACTCGTTTAGACACATTTTAATCTCCGTATGACTAAAGCATTTCATGTTTATGAAATGTAGGTACATTTTGGATGCCGAAAGACGATCAAGCTCAGTGAAGAACCGAACACGATAAAGACACATGCTTCCGCACATTGCATCGTCGTAAATTTTTAGACGACGAATTCGATCACGTTATGTTGATTAACTTATGATTTGTAAAAGTTTTTAGTAAACCCGTATTTCCGGTATATATGTAATCGTAATTACATGATTGTTTTCGTAAAATAATTCATTAAACCTTGAATTATAAGAACGGGTGTTACAAGTTGGTATCAGAGCCTTGGTTTAAGAGATTCGAGTATGGTGGGGAGGAACCATGCTTGGACTTAAACCTTATGCTCTTGACAAAGAATAGTGTTCGGTTCGAAGCTTGATCGCAAATCCGGTAAGTACAAGTATGTTAATAGTTTAGCATGCTAAAGTGTTGTAAACAACACATAGGGCTATCGTGTGATACACGTTACCCCAATTAAAATGATTGATATAGTTGACGAAAATACGCGCGTTGACGCGTATAGTAGAAAAAGCCTTGTATTATAATACGGGCGATTATTGAAGTTGACGTTACTAACTTTGTGAATGTTTTAATTGAAGGACACTCGCGTTTGAAGACGACGAGAGTCAAACGAATTGTGGATATAATGATGGAACGGTCCGAAGTATGACGAGAGGAGCATGCTCGCCGAGGACAAAATCGCGTAACGACCGCGAACAAGGTTAATGGCAAGGAACGCCCATTGGGGCAAACATTACCAGGTGCACATTTTAAATAATCGCACAAATAGTAATATGTAACAAATAAATAGAAAATGAAAGTTGCATATGTAGATTAAAAACTTGGAAAAACCCGAATAGAAAATGTATTCGGGATATTGTTTCCAAGAAAAACAAATAGAGGCGTTACTTACATAGGGCGTGATGTGAAAACTATAAAAAGGTCATGTGTGTCATGTGTTAATCGCTTACTCTGGCCAAGTAAGTAGTGGCATATGATACCATGAACTTCTTATGGCGGACACGTTTACATCCGATGTAGTAAGGACGGTGTGAATGGGGGCTAACTTAAAAGTACCCAAATGAATCAGATAAGCAAAATGTTTGATGATAATGTAAACGCACAACCGAGTGACGGAAGCGTATTACATCAGGATAATGAGCCCGAATGAAGGGACAAACAAGCATGTAAAATGATTTAGACAAGTATTGGGAGGGAGTGTACTTACACTCGAACCCAGAAAATGCAAGCATGAAAAGTGATTTAGACAAGTATTGGGAGGGAGTGTACTTACACTCGAACCCAGAAAATGCAAGCATGAAAAGTGATTTAGACGAGTATTGGGAGGGAGTGTACTTACACTCGAACCCAGAAGACGCAAACATGAAAAATGATTTAGACAAGCATTGGGAGGGAGTGTACTTACACTCGAACCCGGAAAATGCGAATATGTCCCTAAACGAGTCGTTTTTGTAAAACGTCAAACTTAAAAACAAAGTCAGAATATAAAAACGAAGCGAGGTTTTAATGCATACCGGGAGGGTTGCAATAATAACAACTTCGGTAAAACACCCGGTGGATGGGTAAGAATTAAACACATGCGTAAACCAAGAGACGTGAACGCGGGTTGAAAAATCAAGGTAACTTGGATTACGAGTTATGACTATAAAATCTCGTATATAGAAATTGTGAGTAAATATGTTCAACTATTCGAAGTCGAATGGGTTGAATAAAGAATAAAGTTGATTGTTTATAAGTGATGGATTTCACATTAATAGGTCAAACATGTTGAATACAATATAACGCCGAATGGCACAAATGAGCACTAGCCAGATAAAGGTAGCGTTAAATGCAAGAGAATAATGAGCCCGGTAATGGGATATAACCAAATAAGAATAAATTATGGACTGTCAATATCCTGGTATGGATAATTGACAAAAGTTAAGGAGAAGATCCTAAAACTAAAACTTCGGTTTTAGTAAGAAATAATGTTTTTACAAACATAAATTCTGATAGGAATTTAAATAGTAAGCATGAAAGATACAAGTCTTGACACTGATAGGCGCAAGACGAGATATTCGAAAAGTGATATTTTCGAAAATGAAATTTTGATATAAATTAAACATGATGTAACACAATCACGGTCAAGAAATGTAATGTGAAGTAGAATCACATTATAACCAAGCAAGCGGTAAAAAGTAGCTAGACTAATAAGTCTAATTAGTGAGACCCGTCAATGTCATTTAAATAAATTTGGTTTGCTTGTAAGCGGTGGATTCGGTATAAATGAACCGAATAAATAAAATTGAAAACAAAAGAAATCGTTGCGAAAAGTGACAGATTTCATTAAAGACCTTTAAATGGGCCAAAGTAACGGATTCATAAAGAATTCGAGAATATATGAAAGCGATGGGAATCGCTAATTTAACTAAACTAGTGGAAATAACGAGATTACGTTGTTTCGAGGTGCACTATGATGTATGAGATACGTACACAATTAGTAACCAGAAAGATGTTACCATATTTTTCTGGTAATACTAACAATCAGTTAAAGTTGGAGTAATGCTTAAAAGATTACTCAGGTCAAATGCTTTGAGTTTAAACCTCGATGAGCTATGTAAGAAAGGTTTCGAGGACGAAACCTCTTTAAGGGGGGTAGACTTGTAACACCCCGAAAATGGGTTTGGTGATCAAACCACATTAGCCCTAAAAGACGGGTAAAGTACCGTTTGTGGTAAAATTTACCCGGTAAATATTAGGATTTAAATAATTAATCCTAATATTAAATAAAAAGTGAATAAAAGCTTTTAAGGTAATAAAATGGATAAAAGGCCCGAGTTAACGGGACCTAAAATAAACTTAGTCATAAATATTCCCGAACCCGCTAAGTTAACTAGGAATATTAAACCTAGTTAATAAGTGGGAATATTATTGAAAATAATTAGGTTGTGACCTAATTAATAACTAACCAAACACGAGGGACCAAAGCCGGGTAACTTGAAAAAGGAATTATAAACTTAAAAATAAAACACAACACACACACAAGAGTGTGTGTGTGTGCGTGCGTGAGAATGGCCAGGAGAAGCTCCTAGAGAGCTCAAACCCTAGAATCAACAAATTCACCAAATTGGAGCTCGAATCAAGACCCAAATCGATGCATGAACACATATAAATGATCACCTAGTCGTGGGGATCACAAGGTATGTCGAATTTTAAGATTTGGTGATACTTTGAGATTATGATGAACAATCATAATCGAAATTCTGGAATGAATATTGAATCTATGAGTGCTAATGTGTTGAAATCTTTGTTTAGAAACAAACCCTAGTTGAAAACTTGGAGAATTGGTGTTAAAACTAGGGATTTGATAATTAACCTATTATGTGCTAAGTGGGTTTTGATTACGTAGTGAAGATGATGGTTTACACATGTTTAAAATCATCATAGTTGCTAGTAGAAACAAGATACTTGAACAATTTGCAAGTTTGAGTGTTGAACATACATGACTTAAGATGGGTTTTTATGATATGATGATGTTAGTGTCAAACTTGTGATTAGAATCATCATATTAGTTAGTAAGACAAAGTACTTGAACAATTTAGGTGTTTGGGTACATAAATCATATTTACCATGAAATGGGTTGTTATATGATATAAAAGTATTGATGTTAAGATCGTGATATAGATGCTTGAAATCATGTTACCTAGTTGTAAAATGTATAAAAACAATGTATGCACATTAGGTGTTTTTTAAAATGCCTAAATGAAAACTAAAGTGTTGAAATTAGAGTGAAAATGTGCAATGAATAAGTTGATAAGTCGATTGACCTTAAAAAGTCAAATCGACCAAGTGTATGATCGAATGGTAAATTCGATATAAGAAGAGTAGGATGGAATAGTCGTAAATGATTATGACTAACCTAACCATCTTACAATTACAATGATAGTTTGACGCTTGGCAAGCTAGGTGAAGGCTTGGGGAAGGAAGCGGGTCAAACGAAGCAAGAATGACGGAAAAGCATAATTCGGATGCAAGGTAAGTATAGCTTACACTAGTCTTAAATTGTGGAATATTTTCTCATCATATAAATTACGAATGAGATATCTAAACAATTGAAATATGATGTTCCGTCGTGTAGTCGAACGGAACAAGACAATCAAAGATGAAAGAAACCGTAATAATGGTTAAAAAGAAGTAAATCGATAATTCGGTCATATTATGTCGAAAGTAATAAACGGTTTATATGTTAAAATGACCGTACGGTGTTAAACGGAACGAGTCATGTAGAGGAGATGATAATAAATATCATCTCGCAAAGATAAATGGTCAATTCGGCCAAACGGGTCAAAAGGTGTAGACAACACCTTTTGACTATATAGACTAATGATTCTTTGTCGAGTTATATGCTTACAGGAGTAGATATCCAATGGATATTCGCATTGTTCTTAATTAGCAAATATAAAGCAAGGTATTAAAACCGGGTTAATAAGTTGATCCGGGCCAGGTATGTATAATAGATCAACTCCTCATTTAGAACTTGGAGATCAAGTTTCGCTTCCCGGACTCGTTTAGACACATTTTAATCTCCGTATGACTAAAGCATTTCATGTTTATGAAATGTAGGTACATTTTGGATGCCGAAAGACGATCAAGCTCAATGAAGAACCGAACACGATAAAGACACATGCTTCCGCACATTGCATCGTCGTAAATTTTTAGACGACGAATTCGATCACGTTATGTTGATTAACTTATGATTTGTAAAAGTTTTTAGTAAACCCGTATTTCCGGTATATATGTAATCGTAATTACATGATTGTTTTCGTAAAATAATTCATTAAACCTTGAATTATAAGAACGGGTGTTACAATATCCCAACCCCGTAACCTTAAATATTAGGGTTTGGCCTTTAGGGTCTTATATTAGGGTTTTGATTTAAGGTTTATAGTTTGGATTTTACGGTTTAGCTTAGGTTTTAGCCTTACTGTTTAGCTTTAGGGCTTCTTAGGTTTAGAGTTTAAGATTTAGTGTTTAGGGTTAAGAGATCCTTATAAACCCTCCCATATATATATATAGATGTCAGGATTTAGAGAGAACAGGTGAAAGTGTGAGAACGGTGAGAACGACTATGTATTGTCAGATCAAAACAATCTATGGACTAGATGGCGCGGTGACGTTTTCGTAAATAACATAAACTTTTTAAAGGGGGCACGCTTCCATAAGGGCAAAAAGGTAAATGTTCATCTACAAAACACATCAAAGCGTGACCGAAACATATATACTTCCCAAAGAAACCTCCCCAAAACCAACGTAAAACGCGAAAACCCTAGAAAACGCGAAACAACAAAAACTATGGCATCGAAAGATCAAACCAGATCCAGAGGCGAAAAACATAGTGAGTTAACTTCGATTTACATTGCGTTAGTTTATGCTGCTTTTGGCGTTCTAATTTTAACAATAAATTTGCAGTTTCTACAAGTGTGGAAGGGGAAGGGTCATCTACTCCAAAACGCCAAAAACCGAACGAGCAACGAAAGAAGACAACAAGAGGACATGGTACAGAATGTTGCTTTTCGTGATGTAAAAATACACTTTGATACTTTGTTGCCAAAATGCCAAAATTTGTATCGTTTGTTTAACAATGTATGAGAACGAAATTTTACATATATGTCATTCTCTTATTGAAAAAACATATATCATTCGTGTGTTACTAAATGCCACAAACATATATCGTTTGATAGCTTTGTTACTAAACGCCAAAACATCTATGATTTGTGTTATAAACGCCATGTAACTGTTATTGTCTTATTCAACATCTATCATTTGTGATTGAGTTATAAAACGCCATACATGTATCATTGTGTTATTAAATGCCATAAAATAAAATGCCATGAAATCATTTCTTATAGGCGAAGAGAGGTTAAGATTGAGAATAAATGTCCACACTAGCAAGGCCCAAAACGCCAATAATAGGAAGGCATTAAGTCAGAATGTTGAGGTAGAGGAAGAACCATATCATGAGTTCAGTGGGGCTAGGGTCTTGTCAAGAGTAAAACCTACAAACTTGACTGGTTGGTTTATGAATTTAAACCAAAATCAAAGATAGGCAGTACACCAAATGAGGTTTAGTGCTACACCAAGGTTGAAAATAGACACCGTACCGACAATGCTTGGGTACTGGTTGGTTGAAAATTACAATGAAAAGACAAACACCCTAAACGTTGGCAACCATTCCGTACATATGAATGAAGAATTGATAAACTCTTTAATGGGTATACCAAATGGAAGGGTGCCCGTGAACATGAAAAAAAGACCAACAACTAAAGACCAGGTGGTGGCTGAGTGGAAAGCACAGTTCCAAGGGTTGGGCTGGGTTAACAGACCAAGTGTGAAGCTATACTTTGATAACGTTTTGCCTATGATGCATAGCTTTGGGAGAGACTTCTGCCTAAATTTCCTTGTAGCATTCTTCACTATAATGGGGCATGCAAGTGACAATGCAGTCGTCAACAAACAGTTCTTGCACAACGTTACACCAGACGTTCAAATAAATCAAATGAACTGGTGTGGTTATGTCATCCAATGCTTGCAACACGCCAAAACCGCATGGTCTCCAACAAAGCATTACACAGGGCCATTGATCATACTTGCGGTAAGAATAAAATTTCCCTATATAACATTTATCATTTGTGTGTCATTAAAACGCCAAAAAATATCTGTCATTTGAAAAATCTATTTTGTTACAGCTTGCCTTGGTGAACGATGCTTGCAATAGGAAAAAAATGGGACCGAAAGAAGGATACCCAATTGAGTGGGTTACAACAGATACTCTTGACTTGTTTGAGAGTGCAATGGCAAAATGCCTTGTTAGCAATGAAGTAAAAAAGGAAAACAGTTAAAAAGGCTAAGGAAGGCAAACCCAAAAAACAAGAAAAATGTAGGTTGTTGTTGATGATGAAGCTGATGGTAATGATGTTGAGAATGAAGATGAAGATGATGTACACAACCTTGATGAGCATGTTGATAACGATGATGATGAGTTTAATGATGATGATGGTTTTGATCATGATGATCATTATGATTATATTGGGCTCCACCCTGTTGTGCAAAACGCCATGCACATCAATGATGAGAATGAGAATGAGAATGAAGATAATGAGGATAAAGAGGCTTCGATTCAAAGGATGGTGAATGCGGATAGAGAAAGCCGGGAAATGATGTTTGAAGTTTCTGCATCAGGGAACCATGCTCTTATCAGAGAAGTAACACAATATGACAACATTTTTGCTGATGAAGAAGAACAAAACAATGAACCTAAAGAGGTATGTTGTTCAAATAATAAATTTAAAAAAACCACAAAACACCATGATCAGTAAAATCCTTTTTTTTAATTTAACAGTAAATGACTGATAAATTGGATGGGCCATACAAAGAATTAGAAGACTGTTAAAATTAGCACATTGTTAAAACAATCAAAGACTGAATACCCAAACAGCCTCCTGGTACACATTAAATACTCACAATGTATGACATTGTTGGAGAACATCTCAAAATTTGTTGATGAAAAAGCCAAAGAAGTGCCAGCTGAAAGAGAACAAGGTAAATATGAAACTGAGGTTGAAAATGAGGTGGTACTAGGAGGTGAAAATGAAGAAGAAGAAGGGGAAAAGGAGATGGTTGGAATAGAAAACGCCATTGAAGTGCAAACAGTTGATGAAAATGCCAAAGAATTTGAAAATGAAGAAGAAGGAGAAGGTGGAGGTGAAAATAAAGAAGGGGAGAAGGAGATGGCTGGAATTGAAAACGCCATTGAAGTGAAAAGAGTTCATGAAAACGCCATTGAAGTTGAAAATGAAGGAAAAGGAGAAGGAAAAGGGGAAGGAGAAGGAAAAGGAAAAGAGGAAGGGGAGTCGGAAGGGGATGGTGAAGGGGGATGGAGAAGGAGAAGGAGAAGGAGAAGGGGAAGGAGAAGGGGATACGAGAGAAGAAAAAGAAAGGGATATGGCCAGAGAACAAAACGCTAAACCCTCGACTGCTACAACAGCCCCCATATATGATGATGATGATGAGGATACTATATTATCAGATGAAGATATAAACGAAAACGATATTGAGAGACGGAGTTGTGATTTCAAGACTTTGAATATCACATTTCGAGATACAATGGGAAAAAATAATTAGAAGGAATATTGCTGAGATTTTGGAGCCGCCGGAACAAGATCTAAAACAAATGATTGATATAAAAGAAGGTCTTGATAATTCAAGGATGGTGGATGAAGTGATTAAAGCACTAAAAAAAACATCTGCAACCTGCGGAAGGGACCCCAAAAATGCCTGTATTTGATAAGACACCAAACATCCACCCAACAGAAACACAATACAGTCAGGCTATCATCACTGAACTAGAAAAAACTGAATGGGAGATGGTAAACAAAAGTGTTGACCAACAAGGTGGAGTGTTTGATAAAACGCCATATGAGCAGCCACCATCTACAGCTGGGAAAAACCTCTTGAAAACTTTTGAAGAGTAAGAGACACCCAATAAACCCCAAGATGAAAACGCCATCAACACATCACCCCCAAAAATGCCAAACATGTCAGATGTGCATGAGAAGGGTGATGAGGACAAAACTCCAGACATCACAAAGTTGATGCAAGAAAATATAATTTTAAACCCTGAAGAGCTTCCTAGTGATGAAAAAGCTGATAAAGATGATGAAGAAGATGAAAATATAAACAAAAAGATTGTGGCTGAAGAGGAGAAGAGAGATAAGAAATTGAGCAGGGCATGTTTGTCACCTTATGTAAGGAGGCAAGTGGTTATACATGAACAAAGGACGAACCATGAAAATAACCTTTCCACATACATCTTCACTGGATGCGGCGAATACGAGTATGTACACTTCTCTCAAAATAAAACGCCAAACTTTCCATTTATAACATTTACTTGAATATGCATGTAAAAACGATCAAAACGCCATGAATTGTAATAGAATGAGTTTGTATAACTAAAACGCCAAATGGTGTTTTTTTAGGACTGAGGTGTTCAAGATGGGAGAAAAGTTTCTCATGAGGGTGATTTGTGAGAGCATGAAACCAGGATTTCAAGCACACGTCTCAATTATTCTATGTTGGGCACATATCCTGAACTATGAAGAAAGATACTGTAACAACCCGCACATTAGTGCGTTGTTACTACTCGCTATACTCGTTACGCCTAGCACCAGAGATTCGGATCATAGTGTAACTATATCGCATATATCGATAAATCATAGTATTTTCGCTTATTATCGCATCCTTTATCACTATCACATCACATTGCACTTGCTGACAACCACGATGATGTCGAGTGAGGACCAATGCTACCCTCCTTGATAGCCGTGATGTGACGCAAGGTAGCACAACACTCAAAAAAGGCACTCGCAGGCACGCGTAACTCGATTATCGCGTAACTCGATTATCGCAAGATTGGAATATGGATATGTATATACGACCCGATGTGACTAATTATAATAAATATATGAAAATGTGGATGAAAATGAGTACCCAAACAATCGCAACGCTTAACGAACCATCGAAACGCCATTCGCCAGAGACCACCGATCGAGTGACCACTCGATCGAGTGGCCATTCGATCGAATTGCCACCCGATCGAACAACCACCCGATCGGAAAGTCATCCGATCCATGGCACTCCCTTCCCCTTTTCTCCTCTTCACCTATAAATAGCCTTTGTCACATCACTTGAACAGTGATGTGACAGCTCCCACTCGATCAACACGCTTTGGGGCTATTTCCTCTCGATTTCTCGCGATTCTTGTAACTTTTCTATCTCAATTCTTGTACTTCTACGATCTACACACACTTCTTCATCAATTTCACCTTCGAATCTTAACTTTTAACCGTGAAATCAACGGATTTGAGGTGTTCTAGGATGATGTCATCATGGAGTTCTTATGAGCTTCAAGTTTTGGCAACATTCCACCAAGAACAACTCAGATCTGAGGGATTTCCACATGATTAAACAACGTTCTCGCATAGATCTACACAAACCCATGGTTAAAAGGATTGAAAGATGGTTTTCTTACTTTCTTTCAACTCTTTTACACTCAATGCACTCAAACCGATAGAATCGGAGCTTGTTCTGATCTTCTACTCCTTCTTGTTGATGTGTGGGTTCAAGATCTGTATTCTATTAATGAGACAACCGATCTCGGGTTAAACGCGAACCATTGTCTCGAACAGTTGACCGATCATATTAGGGTGATTCCTGCCCGATCGGATCGCCTGGGTGTTGATGGGGTTCTGTTGTTTAGCACGATGTCATACCGTCTCGAGAAAACCGCAAACTTTCAAAACAATCAAGTGACAGGACGAACTAAGGCCGTCGGAACGGATTGTCGTCCGATCGGATTACCACCCGATTGGATTGCCACCCGATCAGACAGCTGTCCGATCGGCTTGCACTTGGTTCCTCACTTAAACTTTTAAATTCAACATTTCAAGTTCTGAACGTCGAACGGATTATCGTTCGATCGGATTGCCACCCGATCGAACAGCCATCCGACCATGTGATGTTGGGACTAATTCAATACATAGACGGTTCCAGACGGATTGCCACCCGATCGGATTGCAATCCGATGGAGTGACAAACTGCTGTGAACTTATTCTCACTAAAGTGTCCTACTAATCGGATCGTAACCCGATTGAACCTTCGTCTGATCGACCGACCTGAAGGGTAGAGATACTTCTCTGTTTTCAAAATGCTACAACGAAAACTTCAAAAGGCAAACCATTATACACAAACACCTCTTCACCAAACAAAGTGACAATCCAATCGAATGGTCATCCGATCGGATGACCATCCGAACGGATTGCCACCCGATCGACAGGCTATCCGATCGGATTACCATCCGACACTTGGTTCATTCGCCACCGTTTATCGCACTATTCAACGCTTACGCTATCAATCTATAATCAGGCTAATCTCGGACGCGCTCCCTTTAATCCAACCAAGTTATGTTTACTTGCTGAACACCGACTGTGAGTATACTTGAACCCTTTTTGTTTTTGCACTTTTGGGTGTAACATACGTTGCTATCAAATCGAATTACATCAAATGCTTAAACTACTTATCACTTGCGAATGACTTACGTGCATAGTTATACGTGATGCTAGTTACATATGTGTTAGGACTTATACTCGCGACGTCCCACCATGACTAGTATAGTACTATTGCGCCCAACGGGGTCTAGTTTAGCAATCACAATCGCAGCTCGAGGACTTAGCTGGTAGTATTAGTTTTGTGAGTATATATGTCGTGTGATATGTTTATGTATGTGGAAATTCACAGCTTTTATCTATTACACTATTACATATCAAACCTGTATGCTCGCCAATACTTTTGTATTGACATTATTTTAACGTATGTTGCAGGTTAAATCGCAGGCTATTTCAAATCAAGCTAGGAAGTCTAGAAACTCAACTAAAATCTAGGTTTTCGGATTTGTATTGTTCGAGAGAATATGAAATCTGTGGCAACTTATGTGATTGTATTTCTTTATTAGTATGGGATAATGAACGCATAAAAATATTGTCGCAAAATAGTTGTTATGGATTCTCCTGAGCAATCTGATTCGCCTAGTGCCGCGCCCCGATGATTCCGCCATCAGTTGGGGTGTGATAGATACAAGGCTCCAGAATCACCCTCAAGGTTATTCTACACAGAATTACTACTGGTAACTCTTCTGCTATATTTAATTGATAAAATTATAATAGGACATTGTTTTGTTGTTTAAAATGTGGTACTCAATATTACAGAATACTCCGGCATACGACGAAACGACAAAAGAAAATATACGAAACAAAGAATTCAACAGAAACATGGAAACTGTTCTGAAAAATACACGTTTCAAAAAAGACAAGATACATAAAACCATCAAAGATTATGAACTGGTCTTCGTGCCAATAATATGGCAAAGACATTTCTATGTTGTCTGTTTCAACATGAAATACGAAAGAGTTGATGTATTGGATAACAACGGTGCAGAGGATGACGTTAGCATCGAAAAAAGGTATGTTGGATGGGTGGGAAAGTTGGTAAGTATCTTAAAAACTTTGTATATTGGAACTATGTTGACAAAACGCCAAACTAATATATGCAAAAAATGTAAAACTGCAGCACAGTGCTTTTGCAAACTACTTGCGTATTAAAAAACACCAAAAGCATAAGATCTTGAGCAAGGCGGAGATTGTCAGACAAAAGATGGATTGGAGGACAACGTCTAATGTGCTCGACTGTGGATTTTCGCAATGAGGCATATGGAAACATACATGGGGGATATAGCTGGTTGGAGAAGTGGTTTGGCAAAAGAAGATGCCCCAAATCAACTACAACAGAGACAGCTAAATGAACTGAGGGCAAAATACATTGTAAAAATCCTGCTTCATAGCGAAAATGAAAACAGAACACGATTGACAAAATCTGTAACAAAATTCTTGGCTTTAGGGGGACAAAAAATACGTGAAATGTTTGACACATCGGACAAGAGAATAGCACAAAGGATGACAAATTATGTTAGCTTAAACGCCATGGATTGTAAAATTTTAATGTTGACTAATGTGTTTTTCTCTTTAGATTATTGCATCTACATGTTTGGTTGTGTGATTTTCTATAATATTTGTGCAAATCAATCAAAACGCCATGAGTAGAATAATTAACAAATAGTAACAATTTAAAACATAAACAACATTAAAAAAGGGTTAAAAAACTAAATTAAAACAAGTAGAAAACACAAAAACGCCATATCTGTTGGATATCAATATAACGCCATCAAAACATAAACGCCATTCGTAAATTTTTTTTTAAAAAAGCCATGTAAAACTAGCATAAAGATGAAAACGTCATTTCTATTTAATTTTTTCTGACAACATATTCATAACACCATTGTTTAGCAGGAAGTGGACAATAACAATCGTACCCCCGCACATAATTTTAGACCGCTATACCACGTGGCCGGCCAGGATCCGTTCTCACACTTTTCACAGTTCTCTCCTGATCCCGTACCTATATATATGTGTGTGTGTGTGTGTGTGTGTGTGTGTGTGTGTGTATGGGTAGGGTTCTATAGTGAACATTAGGTTGAGAGTGAACTGTGTGAACTAATCTGAGGCATTAATTGTTTAGATCTTGGAAATTTTAATAATGGTAGTTTTGTAATTATTTATATGTAAAAAATAAATGAAGGGGTATAAAGGTAAATTGTTAATTACTTCTCTCTCCAATTAAAGAGTAAAGTACAAGTTTTATCCTTTATCTATATACCAAATTGCAGGCGGTGCCCTTTAGCGAAAAACTTGACGAGTTTTGTACTTAATGTTTTAAAATCTTGGCACGTTATGTCCTTAGAGCCAAACCGAGTTAATTTTTTTTGTTAAATCTGGTAATGTGCAAGGCACATGAAGGTATAATTGTCTCTATTATTTAAAAAAATATATATATTAAAAGAAAAAATATATACACACTCATTCCATGTATGTCTCTCTCTAACCCCCTTCTTTCCTTCTCTATCTGTACTAGTTCCACCACATCTTCTTCCACCACCACCACTATAACCAAATTCGGCCAAAAAAACCACAACAGCCAAATCTGGCAAGAAAAACCACCACAACCTCCTTCGCAGATCTAAGCCCTAGGCGGCGGCTAGGGTTCCGCCGTGACGATAAGCGGCAGCCACGACTATTAGGTGAGATGGAGTTGTCAGTCTTGCATAACACCGCCACCACACCACCACTAAAGTACCAAAATCCAGTGTAACAACATCCATTATGTTTTTCTATCTGATTTTTGAGAGTTTGAACCTTCTTTCTCTCTCATCTAGTGCTTCTTGATTTTTTACCTTTAACTGTAAATCTTTCTTTCTGCACATTGGAATACATATGTTTTGTCATGGTGGTGGATAGGCTAGATGTTAGCATTTGTTTGGTCAATTTTTTTTTAATACATATCTCTCTAATCCACCTCCATTAGAAAACAAATTATAATTTTTTTTCACATCTTAAAATTGTACTTGTGTCTTTAAAAGTATAATAACTTAATAAGATTTATGATAGTTATAAATGTTTGATATTGATCGGTGGTGGTGTCACGGTGGCCGGAATCGTTTTTTCAGGAATTTTGGTTTTGGGGATTTTTGGGGTTTTTAGGTTGCTGAGTTGATTTGGAGATGGTGGTAGAGGAGGGTGGTGATGGTGGTTGTAGATGATTAAGGGTAGTGGTGGTGGCAGCAATGATGGTTGTTGATTTTGAGATGGTGGTGATAGTGGCGGCCGATGGTTGTTGATTTGGAGATGGTAGTGGATGGTGGTAGTGATAGAGGCTGTAGATTAAGAAATCTGATATATATAATTATATATATGTATATACTTTTAATAATATTTATAAGATTTTTAAGTAATTTTGTTTTATTTTTTAAGTAAGATTAAATAAATAGGACAAAAAGATTAAAATACCCTTGGGCTACCAGATTTAACCAAAAAATTAACGTGGTTAGGTTCAAAAGACATACCGTGCAAGATTTTAAAACATTAAGTACAAAACTCGTCAAGTTTTGCGCTAAAGGACACCGCTTGTAATTTGGTATATAGATAAAGCACAAAACTTGTAATTTACTCTCAATTAAATAATTAATTACATTCTCTCTCATTTTTTTTACTCACCAATTAACTATTTTTTTAATTCTAAAAAATACAACCATTATATAATA
This sequence comes from Helianthus tuberosus, assembly GCA_030545235.1. Taxonomy (NCBI): domain Eukaryota; kingdom Viridiplantae; phylum Streptophyta; class Magnoliopsida; order Asterales; family Asteraceae; genus Helianthus; species Helianthus tuberosus. The sequence continues at coordinate 58,113,477 of CM060424.1, read as the reverse complement.
TAGTGTTCAATCTAGAATATGATTAAAAACACTCTAGAAGGGAATGTACATATATGTATTATACGTATTCAGAATTTAAAAATGTATGTACATATATGTACATTAACAAATATTGTTCCATCCGATCATCTTCTTTAAGTGTACATGTTCGATTTGTAATGTGCACATATGTACATTCATAATATACTTCTAAAAAAGAAGTTAATAATATGGTTGTTCAACATGGTACATATGTGATAGCAAGTATCTGAGATGATTGTTCGGCATTGTACATATGTGTACATAACAGTCTCAACATGTATATACATATATGTACATTAACAAGTCATATTCTTAACACGTATGTACACATATGTACATTATCACCCCTATGTTCAGAACAAGTGTACATTATCACACAAGATTCATGATGAGTACATGAAGAATAATCATGGATATGCAATTGTAAAAAAAAAATGAATATTTAATCCAAAAAAATATGTAATCAAACATTCTGTAAATAATCAATTCTTGCATGAATATGCAATTAAAAAATTCCATTTATTTTGAGTTAAGAGAGATGGAGAAGATAATTATGCAATTTAAGAAAACCATCAAAATTAAAAGTGTAACTGAAATTTAATGATTAAAATAAAGATTTAAAACTAATTTATTGTATAATTATAATCCTACACTTAACAACTAAAAAGGAAATCAATGGTCCTGATTAGTTCACACAGTTCACTCTGAAGATGTTTTTCACAAATGAACATAATCATATATATATATAGGTTTAGGTTCATTTGTGAACACTTCCGAATTGATGAACAAATCATGGCCATAGATCTTCTTAACTAATACACAAGGGTAGGATCGTCTTTTAACATTTATAGTTTTATATATAATTATCTTTTTAATTATTTTCTAGCAGTTATCAGATCATAACCACCCACACTTCAATATGTCGATCAAATTCAAATTCAATCCATCAACAACAAAAAATTGCGTCCATACTCCACATCTTCCAGTTCGTTCTACAGATCATCAACCATCATTCACTTGGTTCTTCAGATCATCAACAAGCAATTGAGCAGCGAATTTGTTCCACTAAAGATTTACTAATTATGACACAAACGAACGATCATCATGTTGTTTCGGAGAATTTGTTAATTCATCAGAACTCTGAACGAACAGGACAACAGCAGCAAGGTATAATATTAAAACAATTGTGTATACAAGTTTGTATCCAGTGTCGCACGTAAATCTGTTTATTTATCCCAGCAATCTAAGCCATAGCTTTTGGATTAACAAGATTTCGAATACATACTTGTGTTATGTTTTGTTTAGCTTTTATGATTATTAAGATGTATAATTTGTGACAGATACGAACCGTCAGCCTGATGTTGCAACCAATTTGTTAATTCCTCAGAGCACTGAACGAGCACCAGGTCATCTTCAAGGTATAATTTTCAGACAATTGTTTATACAATTCAGTGTCAAGTGTCGTTGTAAGTTTAATAGGTAGGTGTATTATGGTTTGTTTTGTTTTGAAACATTTAAGATTTGTTATTTACGACAGAGGGTACCCTTTTGATAGATACGAACGATCAGCCAGAGGTTGCAGCCAAGATGTTAATTCCTCAAAGCTCTGAACGAGCATGAGATCATCATCAAGGTATAATTTTTAAACAATTGTTTATATAAATCAATATCCACTGTCTCGGTAATGGTAATACGTAGGTGTATTATGTTTTGTTTTGGTTTTTATAATACCTAAGATTTATTATTTTTGATAGATGTTACCTTATGACAGATACGAACGATCTGGGCGACGATGCAGCCAATTTGTTAATTCTTCTGAGCTCTGAACGAGTAAAAGAACAGCATCAAGGTATTATGTTAAAACTGTTGTTTATACAAGTTTGTATCCAGAATCGTTGTAATGTGAATACATACGTGTATTATGTGTTGTTTGTGTTGCCAACAATAGCTACATTTTGCAGATGCCGTGTGTAAATGATTCTTATAAACGCTACGCATTAGCTAAGAAATCAGTAGGGTATACTTTTTTGTCATCCCAGTTTTAAGTTGTCAAAAAGTTTAGCATGTGTCGGGCTAGCCGGTTTTGAATGAAACTAAAGCCGGTTTCATCGATTTTATGATGGAATACGCCTGATAAGTTTATGCTCCAACTTGGCGCCTAACAAACACAACAAAAATGTCAAAACAGCCTAGGAAGAACCAACCAGCAGTAGTCCAGAAGCCGGGTGACTAATAGGAGACCCGACCCGAAAAAAAACCCGGTAATCCAAGCGAATAGTTCCCGAACCAGACCCTAATACAGTAATTCAGGTATTTCTTCAGTTCCTATTACTGTAGTCATTTGGGTATCGGGTTGGTTCGGTGTCAGGAATTATGAAGAACCGAATTACACAGTCTGGACCGAAAAACACATAGTTTAGTAACTATATTGGGTCGAATCCCAACATCATACGATAACCTAAAGTCTTTAACAACAATGTATAGCTTATGTATATGAGATTTACAAGCATAGTTGACAGTTTGATCATTAAACATTGCACTTTTCCATTAAACAGATTCAATATTTTAATTTGTTTGTTCAAAAAAAAAATGATGCTGGATGGTATTGAACAAATGCTGGAGGTCAAAACACCCTTTACTGGAGTTGAAGATTTCAATTAGAGTTAGGTTCGGGTAGTGACCGATACGTAACCGAAACCGAGTGTAAAATGGGTCGGAACCGACCCTTTTATGTTGGGTATTATTTCGGGTAATAATCTACAAGATGTTCGGTTATCGGGTCGGTTCGATTCGTTACCGGGTCGGGGTGGGATATTGATAAAGCGCTCATCACTACAAGAAGATTTTTTAAAAATAACTGAGTACCAATTGAAATTATATGAATACAAATGTGCAATTCGATACTCCATGACAATTGACAACCCATATATATTTTCGTCGATTATTACTTCATTAGGTTATTATTTTCTACAATAACTCATGTGTAGTTGGTTTTTCTATTACTATCCGTAATTACAATGTTTTAGGTTGCACACGTGTACTAATTAATCAGACTTTGAACGAGTTGTATTATCTTGTAATTTCAAGAATGCACATCCGTGCGACCATACAACCAACAACTATATACACAGAAAATGAACATTACGCTGACTGTAAACGTTATCCCATACATGATAGGTCCACATAACATGATTAACACCAAGCGAAACTAAGCATAGTAAAGAGTCTGTTGAGCAAAACGAGCGAAACAAAAGTTATTGTTTGAACACCAGCATAATTAAACTACACGTCATAAAATCCAGTAGCATGTGTATTAGCATAAAAAATTAAGCCACCAGTTTATATGATTTTGAACAACCTTAAGTTGAAATCCATTTTTTTCACACCAGTTAAATCGATAGATTGTATAGTTCATGTAAACCAAATTCAAAATATGTGTACTTCGTCACTAACACTTATCCTATGTACCCAACAGTCTCCACAACATGTATACACATGTGTATTCATAGCACTTACACATGTGTATTACTATAGTAGTTAAGCTAACAGGTTAAACCATTTCAAAGAACATCAGCTCAAAACGTCCCAGCGATCTTTAATGATTCCCATCATGTGTCGCATCGCGTATATTCCGTAGTCTTCATAGTTTCCTATCGTTGCCCAACCAATCTCCAAACGAACAGGTTCGCGAGCTTCATTCTCATAGCATCGTGGATGACGAACACGCATCAGGTATTTTACAACTACATCTTTCTGCACACAATTTAACTTGCTGAAAAAAAAACCAATGCATTTGCAACACTTAAAAATATGTACATATCAATTTTCCCAACTTTTATACACATGTGTATTTCGTCGCTTACACATGTGTATAGTAACTGTTAAGTTAACATATATCACAATGAAATCTCCGTATAGAACATTTGTATTATTTATACACATGTGTATTTCTTCACTTACACATGTGTATTATTTAAAAAGCTCAGAACAAAACATTTTTTTAATACACAAAGAAATCGATTGAGCAAAAAAAACAAACTACAAGTTTTTAAAATACTGGCAGAAATACACAAAGGATCAGGATGATACACTATGTAATCAGTCCAAATACACATATACTTCTTTCTTCATACACAACAAATATAAGATTTCTATATACTGGCCCAAATACACAAAAAAGCAAGATGCTACACTATGTAATCAGTCCAAATACACAAATACTCCTTTCTTCATACACTACAAAGTAAATCCAAATTTTAAACAGAACGGATTTTGCAATACCGATATACACACATGAAGAGGGTATACGTATACATTCGATCATGATTTTAAAATAGATAAATATACACAACATATCAGAATGTTACATGATGTAGTTTGAACAAATACACATCTAATCGGTTCATTATACACAGTAAACTAACCCCTAGCTTAACTGTTGAATGATTTCAAGACATAACGGCAGAACCATACAATACATTCGCCCAACAACTACAATCAGATTACAATCTATATAAATAAGAATAATACACTACCAAATCGGAAAGAATACACTGCCAAACGACTTATTAGACATACCAAAATAAACCCTAGATTTTGAAGAAAGGGGATTCGTGTGTACAAACAAGTAGTATACACAACGATTTCAGGAATAATACACTTTTCAACGATACCTTGATATAATTCTTGCAGAAATCGCCATTGAAAGATTGAAGAAATCGTCGTTGAAACAGGGAGATCGAAGAAGATGCAGTGTATTCATCTTCTGGGTAAATTGATTATTAGAACGTGTGTTTCAATGGATTTTGAGAACAATTAATTACGATGGTGCCCTTATGCAGTTATTGTAAATCAGTTTTTTGTTTTTATTAATTAAAAAATCATTTAAATCCTAAAATCAATATCTCCTCATCCAATGGCTAGGATCTGTTCATTTTTGTTCACAAAATTAACATTGTTCACTCTTGATCCCTACCCTGTATATATATATATATATATAGGTAAGTTGGAAATAAATAATCACACCTAACTCAATTTGGCCGATAATAAACACAAGTCAGTTACTGGCCGCTAATAATCCGAACTGATCAATTTTCTTTGGGGAAATTGGCCTGTAATAATCTCACCTAGACCTTATTGGCCATTAATAATCCCACCTCAGAATATTCCCCCCGCAGTCCCATCTTTCACCTATTTTTCCTACAATGCCCCCCCATTAAAAAAACTTAACGGAGTTAAGCTTTTTTCCAAATTACAAACAGATTTTTTAGCGTTTTTTATTAAAACGACGATAAGAGTCCATTGATGTAAAAGTTGCTTTGAAACGGTGCTCCAAACGATGAAAACGGCGCTTCAATTCCGGTGTTTAAATTTCCAAATAACCAAAATCAAGTCACTTAGAGCACCATTTCGAAGTAAGTTTTACATCAATGGACTCGTATCGTCGTTCTGATCAAAAGCGCTAAAAATATGTTTGTAATTCAGAAAAAAGCTTAACTCCGTTAAGGTTTTTAACGGAGGACCATTGTATGAAAAATAGGTGAAAGGTGGGACTGGTGGGGGAATATTCTGAGATGAGATTGTTAATGGCCAATAAGATCTAGGTGGGATTATTACAGGCCAAGTTTCCCTTTTTTGTAAAATAGTCCGCCATTAAAATAGCTTAACGGAGTTAAGTTTTTTTCCGAATTACAAACCGATGTTTTAGAGCTATTGATTAGAACGAGGATACGAGTCGATTGATGTAAAACTTACCTCGAAATTGTTCTGGAAATGACTTGAATTTTGTTAATTGGAAGTTTAAACACCCGAATTGAAGCACTGTTTTCGTTGGTTAGGGAAGTATTTCGAGGTAAGTTTTGCATCAATCAACTCGTATCCTTGTTCTGGTGAAAAGCCCTAAACATCGGTTTGTAATTCGGAAAAAAAAACTTGACTCCGTTAAGCTATTTTAACGGTGGACTATTTACAAAAAAATGACCAATTCGGATTATTATCAGCCAAATTGAATTAGGTGAGATTATTTATTTCCAGTTCGCCTATATATATAGGTAAAGAGTAGCGTACAAATCTCCTTATCGTACATTATGTACGTGATACCCACAGCCATACACGTGTCCGGATTCAATTTAATTAAATAAGGGTATATCAGACATTTCATTCGATCATCTTAGGGGGAATTCCGGCAATTAGGAAGCAGATATGGATTTCGTTTCGTAACCGTCCAATTAATTATTGTTTGTATCAATTCGATTTGTAGGGTTTTTGATTTGATTCTTGATTGAACCTGGATTCGTCATTTAGGATTCGTCAATAGTTTAATTATGTTTGAGTTTTGGGTTTTATTTGATCTGAAGGCTTTTTTCATTTTATTAGATTGAAACGAGGTTGAAGATAAGTTGTTTATGGTTTTCTTTGTTTGGTTACCATATCGCATGTGTTGTTTGGTTATATCGCATGTATTGTGTTAACATAATACAGGTAGTTAAGAATGGATCTTTTGTATAACTTCGCAAGTTTTAAATTAGACATTTCGCAAACAATGAAATTTAATATTTTGTAATTTCGCATGTTTTAAGTCTGTGATTTCGCAAATCTTAAAGTATTTATCAAATATAGCTTTTAATTTCGCAAGTTTAATAATAATTATTTTTATTTTCGCACAGTGTGTTTCATATTTCATCTCAATAATTGAAATCAAATAATTCAGTTCAATAATTGAGTTCAATAATTCATATCAATAATTTTTATCATATATTTTATATTTTTAACACTCTTTTCAAACATCCTATTAAGAATGACAGATCTACCAACATCATCTTCTTCTGAACCAAGTATCAAGCAGGATTTGAGGAAAAGGATTGAGCAACAAATTCAAGAGGATCGATCATGTCAAGAGATGTTGGAGGCCAACATTTCTCGTGTAACAGAAAACATGAAAAGAAGACAAGAAATTCTGGACTTGCTATCTCAGATGCAAGTGAGTAGTGTTAAAGAAATTGCTGTTATGTTTATGGTGGATTTGGGTGAGAGGGATGAGAAACAGTTGAAAGAGTTGGCTGATGCAATAACTGTCTTAAGATGCTCGATGAAGATGAAAATGGAGTTTCTTTCATCTTTTGAATGAACTTTTGTTTTTTTTGGTGCATGTTTAAATAAATTCGCATTTTAATAGCCACATATTTACTTCAAATTTCAATAATTCATTGTCAAATGCGAAATTAAAATACAAATGCGAAATTAAAAATACTGATATTTGCGAAATTAAAAAACACTAACAAGTTTAAATATTCAACATAAATCCATCATCAAAGAAGTTTACTTTGTTTCCTTCCCAAAATACACACTCATCCTTTCTGGGATTATCTTATCCAAATCTTTCATATATCTTTGTTTGTCTGGCCTTTTATCGAAAGCATTTGCCTTTTTAATTATTTTTTGACGGTGGATATTGTGTTCGGATAGAATGATTTTGCTGAGATATCTGTGCCTTAGGAGATGTAGTTGTGCTTGTTGTCTGTTGTTTACTTCATCTTCTTTCACAAATCCGGTCGTCCATGGTATTGTGTCTCCTTTGTATGTTTCCATGTGACGCATCGTAAACACACCACAGTCGACGCCGTTATTCTTTGTTCTCCAATCCATAACTTTTCTTTCGATAACCGAGGTTGCAAGTTCTTCGATAGCCGGTGTTGGTTTTAAAGCCTTTCGTAGGTATAAAACCAATACCCTTCTCTGTAACATAGCAACATTGTGTTAGTAGCTTTTACATAATATATAACATGTATATGTATAAGTTTTTGTATTACCAGTGTGTCTGGAAGCCCCTTGTATCTTTCCTTAAACTCTTGTTCAGCTGCTGAATTGTCAATCAGCTCAATTTTGCCGGTTTTCAAGTGGAAGCACAAGACATAGAAGTGGTCACCTTGAAGTACCGGAATAAACACCAAGTCAACCGAATCAAGTTTTTTAACCTCAAATTTTTGTATGATGTCTTCAAAATTTGAGGTAAATATGGTTAGTCGTCGGTTGTCTGTGTATTTCTCCTCGTCGTAAAAGATATCCGGCTGTATGTTATGTAAATAGAATCAATGTTATGCAAACAATGTATTTTAATTTTAACATGCGAATAGTGTATATAACACATGCGAAATTATAACAGTATGAGAAATGCAAACAAAGGATTTTTTTTTCACATGCGAATAGTACATATAACAAATGCGAAATTAAATCAGTATGAGAAATGTTTCACAGGGAAATTTCTTCTATAATACATGTGATTTAGTTATAATTAGTGTGCGAAATCATTTAATAGGCATTTACTTTTAGAATTTTCAAATGACAAAATGTATATGAAAACATACCATCATTGTGCTAAACAAGAAGAGTCTGTATGGTGATGATTTCTTATCCCTCTTCTTCTCTTCAAGGTTTAGAATATCTACAAATGCATCTATTCCGTTCGATGCTATGTATTGTTCCCTATAGAAGCTTTCAAATACAGCTTTGAATGTTGCAACTTCAGTTTTTGACCGGTAAAATTCTTCTCTGCCAGTCATAAAATATATAATTAGTTTTTTGTTGTCTGTATATATTTTTAGATGTTTGTTATTTGATATAAGTATTTTACTTACTGTAAGCCTTCAAATGTTGCAAATGTATACCGAATCACACTCAATTCTTGAGTCAATAGTGCTTCGTGCAAGTTTACCACCCTGTTGCAATAAGGGGAACAAAATTTTTCTCCAAGCTCTTTACATCTTTTCTCAGCTCGAATTTTGGCTTGTTCTATTGTCTTATAAAGCAGTTCGTTTAACCCTTTTGGTATGGTTTGTTTTGGAACTGGCTTTGGGTTTGTGTTTTTTCTCCCCTTAGTTGTTTCTTTTTGTTTGTTTTCTTCCATGGTGGGACCCAGGCTCAAAAGCAACTCAACTTCATCCAATTCCTCAGCCGTTACCTGAGGGCATTCAACTTCCGGTTCCTTCTCAACGACCGGTTCCTTCTCAACTTCTATTACCGTATCGGTATGTGGAGGGTCTTTTTGTGTTGTTTCTTTTAAAGAAACTGTTTCCATTTCTGTCACTTTTTCTTGAACTTTTTGTTGAATGTCTTGGGTAGATTCTGAAAGGTTAACTGTTTCTTCGATAACAGTTTCGTTTTCACCAATTTCTGCAGGCCAAAGTAATTTAAGAAATACAATAAATTGTGCTTTTTAATTTTTTTCATAATATAAAGTGTTTTTTTACCTTTGGCAGGTTGTTGGTAAGTGTATACTCCCGGTTCCACAGTTTGAATGTTTGCAAGAAGGGTGTCTGTGACTCCTCCATCATCTGGTTGCAGTACACCTGTAAATCGCATGTGTTTTTATTGGTTTCGCATATGCATAAAAATAGTATTTTTTTTAAATAATTTCGAATGTGTTAATATTTGAGTTCGCATGTTTTACCTGTTGATGCCATTTCGACCAAAACACTGGATATTACTTTTTGAGCTTCATCATCCTTTCTACCTTCTTCGGTTGTAGTATCTTCTTGATGAACTTCTGGAGCTGGATTTTCAGGATCTTGATGAACAGGAGAGGTTGCAGTTTCATGCTCTTGATCCGAAGCAGGCGGCACACAAATGGGATTATTCCGAAGCGTCTCATCCCACTGCTTACAGGCCGCCATAATCTCCGGATCCCAAAAACATTTAGTTCTTGCTTCTGAAACTAAGTTGTTCTTCTCGTGAACATCTTGAACCATTTTAATGTACTTTTTGACATTTGCTTTCATTTTCTTTAACAGGTTCTGTAAATATTTTTTGAGTTAATATACTATTAATTGAAATGTTAAATATGAATGGATTAATTGAAATTAATTTTTTTTTTGTGCTTACCTTTTTGTGGGTTCTTGAAGCCTCTCGTTCTTGTTCCTGGGCTGTGTCATAGAATATGGATGGGGAAAGTTGAACAGGAGTGGCGCAATAATCAATCATTTTCTGTGTCTGTGTTCCAACTCCCATCTCAAGGTTCAACTGAGACATTTCATGGATTTCAAAACTGAAATTCATGAAATTATCAATGTTCTCGTTATCTTTTGGCTCTCCCCCGGTTTATTTGTTTTGTACTCCATGCGCAGTTCTTCTTTTGTAGCTTATTGTGGTGTCAACCGGTGGTCGTAGTGTATAATCTTCCGTTGAAGGACCCTCTTCTTCTTCATCTTCTTCATCATTTTCTTCTTCATTTTCTTCTTCTTCTTCACTCTCACTTGATACTTGATATCCATTGAGGTCCGTTATCCGAAATATTATCTTCGACTATATCAATCTCCGATGATGTGATATAACGAATAACCGGTATTTCCACAGCTTTCTCAAACAGGTTAAGCCTCTTGTTGTACTCATGCGTGTACAGAAGCTGTATAAATCGCAAGATCATTTAATTATATAACAAAACAAACTAGTATTCTAAATGTGTTATTAAATGTAGTAATTTATACCGTAAGAAAGGCAACAGGTCCCACAAACTGTATTTTGTAGTTCTTCCAGCCTGCTCGTGTACGACGCAAGGTGTCGAGTAGAAATGAGCACCAATCTAGATTCTTTATTTCCTCAACATCTTCTACACCAAGCAAACATCTATCATTTGCAAGTGTTGCCTTTGTAATCTCCGCAAAGAACGTCATCCAGTATACTACGAAGTTTAATTTAAACAGGCTCCCTCCGTCTCTTTGATTTTCCATTGTATCTGCAATTAAGCCATGGGTAATTATCCTGTTTTCCTCCCACTGGTGGATGAATGTATCCCTCACAGCATTTCCCGGTTCTTTACTTTTTTCAAGTTTCACTTGCTTTTTAACTTTCCTCTTATCGGCTATTATCTCAACCTTCTTTGGCCCTCTTGGTATTCCAAATACCTCAAAAACTGTGTCCGATGTTATTTTTATTTTGTGTTTTCCCAAGTTTAGCTCATCGGAATTCTCGTCAAAGTTTCTTGCTAGCCAATATGCCAATCGTGTCGAAATATGGTTGATGTTGATATTTAGTATAGCACCAAATCCCATATTCCTTACTTTTTCAAGCTGTTTTTCTGAAAATCTACTCACAGTATCCATGTATGAGTTAGGTTGGCATCTCAGCAGTATTGCTTCATTGTTGTATTTGAAAAATTCCCTATGTTCTGTTTTAGGTTGTTTCACCTTTTTTGAATGTTTTTTTGTCTGTATCTTTGATTTCTTCTCATCTTTTTTCTTTTTTGGGAGTGGCTTAACAAAGTCATCCTCTTCAGAACTTTCTACAACTATCCTTCTCTTTCTATTCTTGTCAACTTTTATCAGTCTTGATATTGGCCCTTCAAAGTCATCATCAGATTCTATTTCTACAAAATCGCATGCTATAGTCAAAAAACTTTACAAAATCGCATTTATCAGTTAATCATGTACATTAAGTCAATAAGTGATAAAATCGCATGAATTAGTTATCAATTCGCAAATTTTAATAATTAATTCCAAATATTAATAATTCTTTGTCAAATTTGCGAAATTAAAAACACAAATGCGAAATTAAAAACACTAATATATTACCAAAAATAGTCAACCTTTATAATTCGCATGCCTTTAATTATCAATTCGCATGTGTTAGTTAAGCATTACTAAAACCTTCAACAAACAGTATTTTATCTTATGAAATCGCATTTGTCATACAAAACCCTCACAAAACCTTATATGATATCGCACATATATCATGTATAATTATGAAAACTGCATAATCATGCCAAACCTAATAAATAAACATTCCAGTCATAAACCCTAGCAAAATTGCAGGTGTGACCAATATGTAATTTTATAAAAGTATATGTTTCAGTTAAAAGATTAATAAACAAACAAAATCGCATTTGACATTAAAGTCCATGTATATTTATACTATAAAATTGCAAATTTCAATCGATACCTGGATTCATCTTCTTCGATTGTGGTCTGTCGTTGTTTGCTTTGCTTCGTTTCTCAAAACTCATGAATCTAACTTGAATCGCAACGGAGAGTAGCAGGGAACTTTGTAGAAGGAGAATGCAATGTTGATTTTGGGTTTTACGGTATGTTTTTGGGGAGTGTATTGTGTGCTGATTGTTAGGGGTTTTGATCTCGCATTTGACGATTTTAACCTTGGCGGTTTCTTTTTATTAATTTTTAAATTGATTAAACACGCTGTTTAAATGAGATGATCTGACGACCTAGAATGTAGCGTACATAATGTACGATTAGAGTATTTGTATGATAACCGGCCTCTCTCTATATATATATATAGGGAGGGGCTCATGCGAGAACTCCATTTATTGCGAGAACCGCGAGAACCAATGTGAACACAACCTAAAATAGCTAAAAAAACCTAACCCCCACCCCCCCCCCCCCCCAAAAAAAACCTAAATCCCCCTCCCCCACCCCCCAAAAACCTAAACCCCCCCCCCCCCCCCCCAGCTAAAATGCTAAAAACTAAACCCCCAAAAAACCTAAAAAAATCTAAAAAAAGCAAAAAAAAATCTAAATTTTTTTTTAATATTTTTTATGCTCAAATCGCTACTTTTAGTGGCCAAATTTTTTTTTTTTCTAAAAATTTTTTTTTTTTTGCTTCGAAAAGTAGCGATTTTTATATAAAAAATATAAAAAAAAAATTTGTGTGATTTTTAGCTATTTTTAGTCATTTTTGGTTGTGTTCACATTGGTTCTCGCGGTTCTCGCAATAAGAGGTGGTTCTCGCATGATCTTCTCCCTATATATATATATAGGGGGCCGCTAAAATGAAAACCACCCCCAGTTGTAAGAACCGCGAGAACCACTCTCCACCAATTAGATAAGGACAACCAAAAGGGTAATATAGTCATTCAATTAAAACCATCAAATCATTTCTCTATCCTCATTAATGTCTCTTTTTAAAGTCTTTTCATTTTCTCTCTCTTTAGTTTCTCTCTCTTCACATTTCTCTCTCATCTTTTTGTTACTTTATAAAAAAGTTTTTGTAAAAAAAATTGTAAAAATTTTTTTGTAAAAAAAAATTGTAAAAATTTTTTTGTAAAAAAAAATTGTAAAAATATTTTTGTAAAAAAAATTAAAACCGTAAAAAAAATTTCGTAAAAAATGTAAAAAATTAAAAAAAACATGTGTGTAAAAATAGATTTTTGTAAAAAAAGGTTAAAATCGTAAAAAAGTTTTCGTATAAATTTTTGTCTTTTGTAAAAAAAGATTTTATGAAAAAAAAATTTGTACAAAATTTTTGGTAAAAAAGCTTTTGTAAAAAAAAGGTTTAAAACCGTAAAAAAACGTTTTCGTAAAAAAGCGTTAAAAAGTTTAAAAAGCGTGTGTGTAAAAAAAATTGTAAAAAAAGGTTAAAACCGTAAAAAAATTTCGTAAAAAACGGCTCGTAAAAACACCGGGTTATAAAACGACGCGTAAATACGGGGGCGTAAAGCAGCACGTAAAAAATGGGGCGTAAAAAACGGCTCGTAAAAAAATTGGCACGTAAAAATGTTTTTTGTAAAAAAATCCTTACAATTTTTTTTTTTGTAAAAAAAAAAAAATCAGCGCATAACAACGGGGCATAAAAAATGGCTTGTAAAATAACCGAGTGATAAAGCGACGCGTAAATAAGGGGCGTGACTACGGGGCGTAAAAACGGCGCGGAAAAACGGGACTTGAAAAACGGAGCAGTAAAAAACGGCGCGTAAAATCGGGCATAAAAAACGGCGTGTAAAAAACCGGTAGCAAAAACGGCGCGTAAAAACGGGGTGTAAAAACGGCGCGTTAAAAAAAACGACACGTAAAACCTGGCGTAAAAAAAGGGCGTGTGAAAAAGCCGGGATTAAAAACGTCGTGCAAAAAATTGTTTTTGTTTAAAAATCTGGATCTAAAATGGTTTTTAATAAAAAATTATGTTTAAAAAAAACAAGTTATATAATAATTTAAAAAAGTAATAAAAAAACAATAAAGACAAAAAGACAAAAAAGAGAAAATTTACTTAACTAACCTTTTACATTAAAATATTAAAAATATAATAAGATAAAAAGTATTTAATATTAGTTTTAATTACTTTTAATCTCATCCATCCATCTTGAAGATCTAATGGTTGGAAAGTGGTTCTCTCGATTCTTACAACTGGGGGTGGTTTTCATTTTAGCGGTCCCCTATATATATATATATATATATATATATATATGGATCATGAGAAAACTAGTTTAAATGAGAAAACGAAAAAAACAACTAAAAACACACCAATTTTTTTTCTTAAAGGTCGCTATTCCCCACACCGCCACCCCTCTAAACCTAAATCCCCAAAAACCTAACTCTAAAAGTTAAACTAAACCCAAAACCTAAAGCTTAAGGCTAAATTGCATGTGCAACATATCTAACAATAACCAAATTTTAAAGAAATAAAGTATTTTTAGTTATATGAAATAGACAAAGAAGTAGAATGGGATATGAATGCTCTTATTATCGTTTTTACTTTAAAAACTAACATTAAGCTCTCTGCATTGTGACAGGGGGCATAAAACCATGCCAAGTACCACCAATTTCACACTATCACCAACAACAACTAACACCGAAAAAGTTCGTATAAAAACCAAAAAAGATAAAAACGAACGAAAAGTTGTATAACGCACGCGAAATGTAACAGATAGAAAACAATAATTAAATCGATTTAGAACCTGCGTGTTACACAAGAAAAAATTAGGTGTGAAAATGTTAAACTACACACGCATATTGCGGCATATTAACTTGTAAAGTTTAGACCATAAAATGAAAATTTTATAAAAGAGAAAAAGTGCTTGGTTTAAGCGGTAAAGGTTAGAAAAAGTATTAAGGTTAAAAGTAGTAAAATTAAAGATTATTATTATTATTTTTTTGCAACGCATTACACGTATAACCCACAATGCTAAATGTACAACTCTTGATGCCTTCCTAATAGGGAATTAATTATATATAATTAAATTCTTATCTTTAAAAAGTATTGAAATTGTTTCCAGAAGTTGGTGACAACATTTTCAACATATACAAACCACATGGCATGGAATAGTATTACCCTACCATTAGTTTAAATGGGCGGCCGTCCTTCCTATTTGACCAACCAGTTTATTATTTTATAAATGCTTTATAATTACGTTTTTGTTCTGGATTAATGTTTCTCTTCCATGGTTCAAATGGGCCGTAAGCAATACCCATTAGACCAACCAGTTTATTATTTTATACCTACTTTAAAATTAAGTTTTTGCTCCCAGTTAAAAAATACGGTTTTGCCTCAACTTCAAAATACATTTACCATTTTGCCCCGAGCTAAAAAATATGATTTCGCCCTCGGTAAAAGCATTACGCGCTTACCCTCAGCAAAAATTACGTTTTCGCCCCAGATAAAAATAAAATTTTGTTTTTTCCCCGGCTCAAAATTACGATTTTACACCAGTTTATTATTTTATACCTACTTTAAAATTACGGTTTTGCCCACAATTTAAAATTACGTATTTGCCCCCCAGTTCAAAATAAATTTATGCTTTTGCCCCCCAGCTAAAATTTAAGAATTTCCTCTCGGTTCAAAATTACGATATCACGCTCAATTCAAAATTACGTTTTTGCCCCGAGTGCAAATAAAAATATGGTTTTCTCTAGCTAAAAATTAGGAATTTACCCTCGGGAAAAAATTTTGATTTTTCCCACAAATAAAAATAAAATATGACTTTGCCACCATCTAAAAATCGTTTCAAAGCGCTGCCTAACACTCTTTTTATTTTTTCTTTCTAGCAAAACTATAGTAGTGTTTTTTTTAATGGTTGAGAATTATTCGGTTATCGTCACGCAACGCGGGCGATGCATCACCTTGTTACATTTATTCGTTAAATACCTTCTAGAAGTTTGCAAAAAAACAAAAAAAAAAACGTTGTTTTAAGGAAACCCAATACATCATCCAATCGTCATGTTCTAGACTTTGTACACTCATAAGATTGTATCTTTTTTTTTTCTCATTCCTGTTTACTTAATTTTGGACTTATTTAGTTTTTTTACCCATTTTTTCCAATATAGGAATAATCTTGATAAGAGAATAATTTATTGAACGATTAATTTTCCTAGTTCCTAAATTATTATAAATTTTTGTGTTATTAGATTTTATCACCTCTAACTATTGGCTATTGGCCGATGACACCCCCAACTATCACTTTGTCGTCTGCCACCCTCAACTATCACTATCACTTTGACGTCTGTCACCCCCAACTATCACCACGTCGTTAACTGATCATTAACTTTTGATTTTGTTACTAAACTTTTGAGAGTCTCATAAGATCCCTAAAACCTTCCTAAGATCCCTATGACACCCCAAAAAATATAGTAACATGATCAAAAGTCATAAATTTACAAAATATTCATGCATTGAGTTGTACCCAGTGACGGATCTAGACCAAAATTACAACGGTAACGTTTAAAATTTTTTATTGTACTTTTATACAATGTAAACGAAACAAACATAAAAACGTGATGGTGAGACTTGGGAGGCGGCCTAAAGGCGGAGACTAAGAGCAGAGGTGGGTGAGTGGGTCGCGGGTAGGGGTGCAAACGAGCCGAGCCCGAGCACGAGCTCAATTAACTTATGAAAGCTTGAGCTTGGCTTGTTGGTAGTTTCTCAAGCTCGAGCTCGGCTCGTTTATTATCTATTAATTTATACATTAAATAAAAATAATATATTCTCGTCCAGGCTCGCGAGCTCCATAAGTGAAGCTCGGGCTTGTTTACTAAAAAAGCTTACATCTAGGTTGAGACTCGGTTCGTAATCAAGTTTAAATAAGCTCGGCTTGGCTCTTTTACTTGGAAAACTTTAAATATAAGGTAAATATTATTAAATATTAATAAAAACTAATATAACACTAAGGCTCAAAAAAACTCGACGGGCCTGACGCTCTTCACGTACCAGGCTTGAGCTCGGGCTGGATAAATAAAAGAGCTTTATTTTTTGCTCAAGTTCGGCTTTTAACCAACCATGTGGCATTTTAATACTTTCATACAATGTAAACGAAACAAACATAAAAACATGATGGTGGGACTTGGGAGGCGGCCTTAAGGCGGAGGCTAAGAGCAGAGGTGGGTAAGTGGGTCGCGGGTAGGGGTGCAAACGAGCCGAGCCCGAGCTTGGGCTCGATTAACTTATGAAAGCTCGAGCTCGGCTTGTTGGTAGTTTCTCAAGCTTGAGCTTGGCTCGTTTATTATCTATTAATTTATATATTAAATAAAAATAATATATGCTCGTTTAGGCTTGCGAGCTCCATTAGTGAAGTTCGGGCTTGTTTACTAAACAAGCTTACATTTACGTTCAGACTTGGCTCGTAAACAAGTTTAAATAAGCTCGGCTCGGCTCTTTTACTAGAAAACTTTAAATATGAGATAAATATTATTAAATATTAATAAAAACTAATATAACACTAAGTCTCGAAAAAGCTCGACGGGCCTGACGCTCTTCACATACCAGGCTTGAGCTCGGGCTCGATAAATAAAAGAGCTTTATTTTTTGCTCAAGCTCGGTTTTTAACCAACCATGTGGCCTTTTAATATTTTGTGTTTATGTAGGCTATTTGTGGATGCATGTTGTCTTACGGACGTTTTCTAGCTACCGTCGTACAACCTGGTGGTGTTGTATTGTTTCGAAACTTATGCAAAATGTTTGAAAACTCTTTGTTGGTCGTTTTAGGCATTCGTTTTTTGGGGTTGCTATGCGTTTTGTTGGTATGTTTGTTTATCGTTTTGGTAGCTATGGATAAAGATGAGACCTAGGTCTTCATCCAAGATTTAACTTTTAAAGCAGCTTAGGTAAATTACTATGCGTTTTGTTTGATGTATGAATATGCTTTGGTACTCAATAAAGATGAACCTTTTTTCATTTGTGAAACTTGATTTGGGAATAAGATAGGGGATTAAAGAAAGATAAGTATTTTACAATACGAAGAGTAGAGAACTGATGTATGAATATGCTTGGTACTCAATGAAGATGAATCTTTTTTCATTTGAGAAACTTGATTTGGGAATAAGATAGAGGATCAAAAAAAAGATAAGTATTTTACAATTCGAAGAATAGAATGTGTGTGTCGATGAAGGTAGAAGGATCAAGAAAAGGTTGAATCTTGCATATTAGTGGAGATAATAAAAAAGATAAGACTCCATAATAATACTTCAATGATCCTTGAATAAATGATGAGTAATTCTCGTATTCAAATTATAAGGTTGGTTACATCATTCATTTTCTTGTTATATATTGTATTAAGAAAGTTGAAATAGATAAGATAGTTATGTGGTTAAGTAATAAGTGGAAGTAAAGACAAAGATGAATAAAATGTAGATTTAAAGTCTTTAAAGAGACTAAGGGTCATAAGGTTGTACATATCCCGTGTTGTGACATATCCCAATAATAGGAAGATATTCCCTTCTATGAGATTACGTATTTCAGAAGCTCTTTCCTTTAACAAGAACATATCATTTCCATGGAATCAAGTCTAGGAAAAGTTCCTTCCAAGAAGAGAAGAATGTCCCATTCTGTCGGCTCAAGTATTTCAGAAGTTCTTTACATAAATAGAAACATATCTTTTTCCATGGAATCAAATCCAGGAAAAGTTCCTTCCAAGAAGAAAAGAATATCCCATTATGTGGGATCTAAGTATTTTAAAAGTTCAGTCCATGTACAAGAATATATATCCCTTCATTGGGATTAAGTCTTGAAGAAGCTACTTCTAAGAATATGAAGATGATCCCCTCCTATGGAATTAAGTATTTCAGAAGTTCTTTCCTTGAACAATAACACATCCCGTCCATGGAATAAAGTCTTGAAGTTCCTTCCAAGAAAAGAAGAATATCCCATCATGTGGGATCAAGTATTTCAGAAGTTCCTTCTATGAACAGGAACATGTCCCTTCTATGGAATAGAGTCTTGAAGAAGTTCCTTCCAAGATGAGTAAGATATCCCTTCTAATAGGAATTAAGTATTTCAAAGTTTCTTTCATGAACATCAACATATCCCTTCTTGTAAGGACCTGCCCAAAATAGTCCTAAAACACTCCGTAAGTGAAAACCCGAACCCCTAAAACCCTAAATTTATGAAAAATCAAGAAAAACAAATTTTATTAATCGGTCGCGCCCGCGAAGGAATTAAGGTGGGTCTACGCAGGGCGCGACAGCTCTGCAATCTCTGGATAACGATCGAGGCCACGTGTCGCACACGTGGCAGGCCTAGGGTGTGACACGGCAGCCCTAGCCGTAGCTAGGGTGGCCCTCTTGGGCCGCGAAGGATCTCCCTTCAGGTTTACGCGGGCCGCGAGGAACTCAAAATTCAGCTATAAATTGTACGTTGCATGGACAGTCTTCTGTGTTCGAAATTTTCTTTCAAAAACGCCATATTCTACTCAAATAACAACTTATTAGTAGTGAAACGCTGCTACGATAACAGGGTAATAACTCGATCACTGCTACGATACAATGTCCGATCGATTAAGACCGATCCGATGGATGTTTAAGTGCTGCCCGAATTCGGGCTATACTTTGTCATTCGTCGTGAGGGTTTCGATCTCGCGAAATTATCGTAAATGTTGTATTAAGTTACTAACCTAGTTTCGCTTGCATTATTTAACTAGGTTACCAGGCTTAATCAGTAGGCAGACTCTGTCCGTGTAAACTTGCAGTGTGAGTCATTCTCTTTTTACCAAATTGTTTTCAAACCCCTACTTGTTTTTTTTTTCAAAGTTATAATTACAGGGATTAAGTCTTTGTAATCTTCAATTACTGCCGGTATGTGGGGTTTTGTATACACTACTTGATAACCTTCACCATTGGTCAACGGGTTAGCCAATGGGTGATATGACCATAGTCACAGATTCAGTCGAGTGACAAATACCGATTTGGGGTAATTGGTGGATATATAAACATTGTAATCGCTCTTAATACTGTAAATTATGACAATGTGTCGTTTTGTACAAATTGAATGACTCGCCAGTATTTCCCGCTGATCAAATCTTTTTAAAACATGTTTCAGGTGATTTACTGTGAACAAGGAAATGTGCCGCGTAGCACTCCAGCTTGAATGAAGTGGCTCAGTAAATAAATAAACATGTTTTTGTAATCAGGGGATTTCCCAGTGAAATTCCTTTATTGTAAATTACGGGGTTTGTCCCAAAACTTATAATAAAATAATTGGATGTTTTCAATTTAACGATCCGGTTAAAATTTCCCGCTGCCAAATCAAACACCAATACCACGGGTTTTCTATCCCACGGCTTCCGGACCGGGCTAAACGGGTCGGGGGCCGTGACAGAAAAAGGTGGTATCTGAGTCACTGATTTAAGCCAATTAAGTATTTGAAAAATACTTAATTATTCAATTTGCCATTTTGTGATTCTGTAAAAATTAAATTTACAATAAATAAAAGTTAATTTGGATTTTTGTGTTTCTTCATGTGTGCCTAACAGCATGAATGAACTATCCGAAGCCCTCCGAAATTTCACCATCCATACTACTGATATGGAAACTACCGGAACCCAGTCTGGTTATCAGGCTGACACCGAGGAGCCACTAGTATTTCACGCCCAGCCCCAGGAGAAACCCAAACCTAAAAAGAGGAGAAGGCTTCTAGACTGGAAGCGAGGGAGAAAGAAGAAACCCGCTGCCCAAAGGGTAAAGAAAACAGAGGATCCAAAAGGAAAGGGAAAAGAAATAGGAGAGAGCTCTGGTCAAGCTCAGGAATTGCCACCTTGGAAAGAACTCGACAGAAAACTGGCAAACTGTGAGCTCATTGTACCTGCTGATGAAACCCTTTTCAATTTTCCCGCTCAATCAGAACTTCCTATCAATCTGGAACCTGCCATTCCAAACCCAATTGTCAACTCTCAACCCCTTTCGAACCAAATGGAAGAATGGTGGACCAGTGACTGGCACTTCCAAAACATAATGAACAATCAAAATCTGTACTACCCGCAGTTTGAACCACCCCTGCTACTTTCCCACCTATGAACCCCGAAAACGTCACGGAACTACGCCGTTATGGTGAAGAACTGGTGGATATGGGGACCCGGATCCGGACTGTGGGGGAGAATATTACCTGGAAGTACAATGAAAGGGAGTTCCATTACTGAAGGCGGCGGATAACAATAGTTAAATGTTTTGTATAATAATAATAATATTATGGAAATAATAATAATAATAATAATAATAATAAAATAAACTATATATATGTAAAATAATGTATAATATTAAAGTAAAACATCTGTAAAATATCTGACTTGTATGGATGCATAAGTAATATATATAAAAATATAAATGTCGCAATGTCGACGATTTTGGTTATATGTGTTGACTTAATTGTGATTCTGATTGCTCTATTATGATTAGTTGCTATCCTTTTCATGACAATAATCTGTGAATATTATTAATAATACAGATGGCAGACGTAGTAAACCAACCGGAAAATGAAGTAAACAAATCAGAACCAAATAATGAAGATCATTTTCTCAATAGACAAGATATAGAAAATATAGTTGCTCAGGGTATAGCCAATGCTATCCCAGCAATTATTGCAGCCGCTAGAAATCTCGTTGAACCTTCCCAAGCCAACCATAGCAAACACACACGTGATGATAATTTCAGTAACAGTGTGAATGGGGACGGCGATAATAATAATGTGATTCAAGCCCCATTACTTAAGAAAATGAAGGTGATGACGACTGGTTGCACTTACAAAGGATTTCTCGCCTGTAAGCCAGTCGAATTTGCAGGCAATGAAGGGGCGACTGCCGCACTACGTTGGTTGGAAAAGACCGAAGCTGTGATTAAAATAAGTAAATGCGCGGAAGAAGACAGGGTGATGTACGCATCCCACCTTTTCAAAGAAGAAGCATTGGAATGGTGGAACACGGTGCTGCAAGCTAAGGGAAGTGACATGGCTTATGCCATGAGTTGGGAGGAATTTAAGGAACTGGTAGAAAGAAAGTTTTGTCCCTCCTACGAAAAGGAATAGATGACAAATAAGTTCCTGAACCACCGGATGGTGGATGTTGATTTTCGGTGGTATACTTCGAAATTTTTCGAGTATGCTAGAATTGTACCAACTCTGGCCTCGCCAGAACCGGTGCTTATCTCTCGCTACATTTGGGGACTAATTAGCGAGATTCACGACATAGTCAAAGCTGCGAGACCCCGAACAATTGACGATGCGGTCGAATTGGCCAACACCTTAACCGACAGATTTGTACGCACAAGAGAAGAAAACAGGAAAAATGAATTGGCCCAGAAGATTACCCAAGGGTTCCGTGGGGGTAATACCAATAGTAACTTCAAGAAAAAGGGAACTGGGCAATCTTCCACACCGCCATTCTGCAAAAACTGTAAAAAGAAACATTTTGGAAAATGTCAGGAAAATTGCAATTTCTGCAAAACACTGGGGCACCGAGAGGAGGAGTGCAGGAAGAAGTTAAAGGTTTGCTACAATTGCGGAGAAGCTGGGCATTTTAAACCAGAATGCCCTAAATTGGTCAAACCAGCTGACAACAAGGCAAAAGCAACGGATGGAGCTGCTAAAAAGAATGCAAGAGCTTTTCAGCTGACAACTCAAGAAGCCGATCCGATTCCTGATGTGATAGCTGGTACGTTCCTAGTCCATGACGTTTACGCAAAAGTATTATTTGACTCTGGTGCAAACCAAAGTTTCATAAATACTTCATTCTGCCAAGCTCTTAAGCAACCTTTAACCAAACTTAGGCAAATTTATACGGTAGAAACGACAGAAGGAAATTCTGTTAATATAGATAAGGTACTCCAAGAAGGAAAAATAGAACTCTCAGGCCATAAATTTTCTGCAAACCTTTTACCTATGAATTTAGCAGTATTCGATGTCGTGTTAGGAATGGATTGGTTAGTCGCCAACCATGCTCGAATCCTATGTGATCAAAATTCCATAGAAGTACATACGCCAGCAGGAGAGGTAATTTTAGTTATAGGAGATAAGCCACGTAAACCAATAAAGTTCGTTTAAGTAATGAAAGTTGCTAGTTATGAACGAAAGCAAGGAATATGGTATATGATTTCGGTAATCATTAACACTAAAAGCAAAGAACTTAAAGAAATTCCAGTAGTATCAGAATACCCGGATGTATTCTCAGAAGAACTATCACACCCCAACCGATGACGGAAACATCGGGGCATGGCACTGAGCGAAACAGATTGTCCAAGAGAAATTCCATAGCAACTACTTTACCGAATAGTTAATATTATGTCCCATACCATAACCCATTAAGCAAAATCAGTTATTACAGACAGCGATATCTCAAAGACGAATAACATGTTCCGACAACTCAGATTTAAATAAATAAAAATAAATTGTCTTTTGTTGGTTTCTAGACTCTCCTAGGCTCGATTCCATCACATAGCAAGCAAGCATCCTAAGCACCTGTCACATACGTTAAAATAAAGTCAATACACATAGTGTAAAGGTGAGCATACAAGTTTAATAGATATAATAGAGTTCGAAATCGTTTACGCATAACCAGCATGTAACATGTATAATGCGAAGCTAGTAGGTTATCGACAATGAAATATGCACAGATGTGACATCCCGACCGCGTTAAAACAACAAACCGCGGCGGAAACGTCGGGGAGTGTCGTAACAGAATCATTGTTTCACAACACATGGTTTAAAGTTTCATTTTATTGAATTAAGTTTATTACATTGTATTGAAATTAGAAACAAAACATGAACAAATTGACTTTCATTGTTATTAAGTCACTAAGGCCTCATCCATTCCTATAGGAGCATGCACCAATATCATCATCAAACATCATCAACTATGGTACCTGAAACATATGTGAAAATACGTCAGCATAAAAATGCCGGTGAGTACATAGCTTTTGTGTGAGTGTCAGATTCATGGCTCGTTTACATTTTGAAATAACTTGAACAACTTCATTAATTGATATTAGAAAACCTAGTTTTGTAAAATGTTTGTAATGTAAATTGAAATAACCAAGTCAAAACAGATTAGTTATAGTTTATAAAACCTCGATGCCATGAATCTTAACTCAAAACATTTATTTATGTAAACCCAGATCGTAAATCGTTTTTGTAATAAAACTCGAATGGTTTATATTGTTAGAAAAACCTTGTAATGTAACTTCGTTTTGAAAACATTTGCCCAAGTGATCTAGATAACGCAACGAAATATAATGTGTTAAAAGAACTTATATATAGGAAGTACCAGCGGCGTATCCACCATGCTTTTATCACATTACACCCACCCCGTTACCTAATCACTTCCCTAACCCAATGGTTCAAACAGTTCAAATAGTTCACATAGATCAAACAGTTCCAAATAGTTCAAACAGATCAAATAGTTCAGGTTGTTTAATATAAGCCAAAGTATTTGTTTAGAAAACTCGAAATCGTTTAGCACATATGAATCACCCCAAAACAGTTTAAAAGGGTAAAAGATGGGAACTATGTACTCACTTGAGAATGCTTAGAAGTCTTGAATAACAACCAAGCAATGCTAGAGGGATCACGGAATCAATCGGCACCTAATTGTAACACCCCGTGTTTCTGATTTCAAAGTCAAAGTCAAAGTCAAGATTGAAGTCAAAGGAAGACAAGATTGCTAATTGCGATCTGTCTCTCCTTGCTCAATTCCTGTTTTGATTTCTTTGACTTGTAATTAGTCTATTTTATTTTTGTTTTAGTTGTATTATGTGGAGTATCTATTAATAATTGCATATTTATCGCTATTTATCGCAAGTTTAATCGCTTTATCGCTATCGCAAGCGCACTCGTAACTCAAATTACGTATTTTGGTTATTGTTGTATACGTGTGTGTGTGCCTTATGTGTTACTTGTGAATGTTTACTTATGTTATGTGTGGTAATCAATCGAATCGCAATCGAAACTCAAACACAATCGAACTTAATCGCAATCGAAATGGTGTGATAATTAGTGGAGAAGGGACAAGGCAAGATATGAGTAGTTGGGACTAAACGTAATTTGACTAGGAAACACTATCGCATCGAATTGCTCGCAATCGAAATCGAAACAGCAAAACTCGTCGCACCGAACACTCGAATCAGGCGACCGATCGATCAGGCAACCAGCCGATCGACCAGCCGTCCGTTCGGACTGCCGTCCGATCGGACAGGCTATCTGATCAAGCTACCTTGCCGATCGGCCAGCCCTTTCCTCTTTTGGAACTCTATAAATACCCATGTCACTTTCATTCTTTCTACTTTTGGAAACTCTCTGTCCGACTAGCTCGTGCTCCTCACCTTTTCTCAGATTTCTCTCGATTCCGTTAAGATCTCGACCTAAATCTTGTACTTCCTTAATCTACACGCACTCCTACACCTTTCTATCTTTTGAATCTTAACTTTTAACCATGAAATCATCAAGATTCAAGGTGTTCTAGGATGACGTCATCATGTGTTCTTGAAGAACTTCATGTTTTGGCCTCAATCCACCAAGAACAACTTGGATCTAACCGATTTCCACATAAACAAACAAAGATCTTTCATAGATCTAAACATACTCACTAGGAAAAGGATTGAAAGATGGCTTTTCAACTTTCTTTCAACTCTTTACACTCAATGCACTCAAAACCGATAGAATCGGAACTTACGCCGACTTACTACTCATCATGGTGGTTGTGTTGGTTCAAGATCCGTATTCTATCCTCGAGATTATCGATTCTGGGTTAAACATGGAACGTCGTCTCGAACCATCCACTGATCGGGTTTGGGTGATTCCTATCCGATCAGGAGCACCAAGTATTGACGAGGCTCCTGTTGCTTGACACGTTATCAAAATATCTCGATAATACGACAAACTACCAAAAACGACCAAGTGTAAGATGAACAGGTTAACCAGGGTGGAGTGCCGTCCGAACGAACTGCTGTCCGAACGGACAGCCCAACCGAACGACTAGCCAACCGTACGGCTTGCACCTTGGCCTTACACAACCAATTTGCCAACACTTGAAGTTTGAATGTTGAACGATTGCTGTCCGATCGGACTACCAACCAATCGAACTGCCATCCGAATCATGAGACGTTTGAACTTCAACACTTAAATAATTTTCAACATGTTTAATGCACAAAGGATGCCACCCGAACGAACAACCGTCCGATCGAGTGACACCCTGCTGTGAACTTGTTCTCACTGAAGTCCCAACCGAACGGGTTGTCGTCCGATCGAACGACTGTCCGATCGACCGACCTGAAGGGTAGAGATACTTCAATGTTTTCAAAGTACTACAACGAAAACTTCAAAAGTCAAGCCATCATACACAAACACATCCTTCTCAAAGGAAGAAACAATCCACTCAAACAGTCATCCGACCGGACGACTGTCCGAACGGGCGACCAACCGCATGACTGGCTGTCCGATCGGACTACCACCCGAACGGACTGCTGTCCGAACCAATTGTGCCTTGCATCGTTCCACGCGTCGCTTATCTTTTATGCTATCGTTAACTGTTCAGGCTAAACCTACTCCCCAGCGCTCCCTTCAATCCATTCATCGCTGTGAGTATACTCGATCCCTTTTTGCTTTATGCACTTTTGGGTGTTACATACGTTACTTATTCCAAATCACATCGAACACACTACTCAATACTATTTAAACGCTAACCGTTACCGCATGTATTACGTGACTAAATGAATGCTTGTTTGTTATGTTTACACATGGAATGCTGTCTACCTGCCTTAGCAATGATAGTACTATTAGTTTGGACTCAGCACCCGTTCACTCGGGGGTTGTTAAGGACAATTATTTGCATGGATTACAGTGGTGATCATGTATTACGAACTGCCTTGGGCAGTCAACCCGCAGTCATTGGTATCGATAGGTTCATGTCGATAACTAACATGCCTCATTTCACTTTGTGTACGTGCTGGTTATGCGTAACGCTTTCGAACTCTATATGCTATTATCAAACTTGTAAGCTCACCTTTACACTATGTGTATTGACTGTTATTTTAACGTATGTGACAGGTGCTTAGGATGCTTATCTGCTAGGAAATCGAGGCTAGAATAAGGCTCTAGAGGCCAATAAATAGTTGTCTGTACAAATGAAATCAAGGGTCTCTAGAAGCAAATAAACAATTGGGCTATTTGAAAAATCTGAGTTGTCGGAACAAAACTATTTGCCTAGATTTTGTCTGTAATAATTTGTTATCTTTTGAGACATGGTATGGGACATGTTACATTAAATTAATTGGTAATGATAATTGTTATGGAAACTTCTGGACAATCTGTTTCGCTCAGTGCCATACCCCGATGTTTCCGCCATCGGTTGGGGTGTGACAGATTGGTATCAGAGCCATAACTATAGGGAATTAGGCAAGACTCGACCTAGTCCGGGTCGATGTCTTAGAAACCTAGTCTATAGTTAGGAACCAACAGACCGACTTGTGCATATCCGTTAAGGGATTATGTATGAGCTTACTGCTATCTCTCGCTATTCTCGCCTACGCTACACTATCGCTGCACTCGAATTTTCAAATAAGAACGAGCGATTACGTCGAGATTAGGTGTGAAAACCGCAAACTCTCGACTAAATTGCTTGTTCAATCCACATTTTTATCTATAAACATGAGAAATTTGTGTTGAAATAGGAGTGAAATCCATACTTTGACGCATAATTCTCTTATTTTATAAAAAACAGGGACGAAGTTGTTAAGCTAGGGGTGAAACCCTAACCTTGACGACTTGTTCCGCATTTTTTACAAAACTCTCACCAAAGTCTCGGCGGACTCCAACGACCTGAAGTCACGATATGACTAACGGGATGCGTGCCCATCGCCCAAGAATCGAGGCAAAGGCACTGTCCTGACAGTCAAATGTGCGCAACAAGTCCTTGTGAATAGTCAAATCACTTTGGGTAGTCAATGTCTAATAGCCGCAGACGATCTACCTCCCGATTTTTATGTGTTTCGATTCTGAGCCCGCAACTGCTGACTCTGATGATTCGTTGATTTTATGTGTTTATATGTGTGTTTAACTGTTTATGTGTTTAATTTTGGAGATTTATTTGATTTAGCTTTCACTTCGATCGACACACACAACTCGCACTGCATTTCTATCTCAATACGCTGACAAATCACCAAACTATGGACGACCTTATGCTATGATATACGCTTATACTATACTACTCGATATACTAAACGCGATCGCTATACTCGAACACTTCCGAACTGTGAATGATAGGTTTCTGTATTCTGACTGCATCTTGTGATTACATGATTATGTGCTTTTGTGGATTCTGTGCTCTACATGTCTACGTGCTTATGTGCTTCTGTATTTATGTGAATCTGTGGTTATGTGCCAATGTGTTTATGTGATACATGTTACATTGCGTCCCTAAGCTTTAGCAAGTATTAGACGTGTGAGGTGAGATTCGATTATGATATGTCTGAGACCGATGGCAATGTCTGTTGCAGACAATGTCAACTGGACCATCATCCCGTCACACACGACTCTCTCGCCAAGAACAGAGGGACAAACGCCTTGCTGCCATACTCACAAAACAAGTGGCCAAGGTTGTGCCTCAGATCGTGAGTGAGATTTACGAGAACGTCAGCAAATCGTCTGAGGAGTCTAGAACCGAAGCTCCTAAAGCTGCTACTGTTTTCAGCTTCAAACAGTTCAAGGCATGCGGTCCAAAGGAATTCACTGGAGAAGATGGCCCGACGGCTTTGTTTCAATGGTTCGATTCCATCGAAGTCACTCTGCGCCAAAGCGGCTGTCCTGAAAATCTCCGTACCCTAAACGCTATCGGCGTCTTCCAGTCCCGCGCATTAGACTGGTGGACGGCCGAAAGAAACAAACGCGGGAATGATGCAGCTTATGAGTTGACCTGGGAAGAGCTGAAAGCCATCATGATGGATGAATTCTGCCCTCCCCATGAACGCCAAAAGCTGGAGGACGAGTTTTGGAACATAAAGCAGAAGGATGGAGACAACGCTACCCTGACTGCTCGCTTTAAGCAGCTCAGCATCATCTGTCCTGATCAAGCGAAGACATCTGACATGGCAATCAAGAAGTACATTCGAGCTCTACCCGACTGTGTTGCGGATTTTGTGCATGCCGCAAAGACCACAACGATCGAAGAAACTTACTTGCTTGCTGCAGAAATTAACGACAAGCAGGTAAAAGCTGGAGTTTGGGATAAAGCTTCAAAGAGCCTGCACCAAGTCACCGCCGCACCTACCGCTGAAACCGCCACTGCTCAATCGTCCAAGTCCTCACGCTGAAAGAAGAAGAACAACAACAGCAGCTCCAACAACAAGAACTGTGCTGTCACTAGCACTGCTACTCCTCTTCAGGCCGTACCGGCCCAGCAGCAGCATTATCACCGACCAGCACCAGTTGCTTACGCACCGCCAGCAAAGCGTGCTTACACAGGCCCCCACCCGGCTTGCCCGACATGTTCTTATCATCATCCGGTGGGTCTCGCCTGTCGCTTCTACGCTCACTGCAACCTGTACGGCCACTTCACTGTCAACTGCCATACTGGTCCCCGTCAAGCCCAAGCTCAAGCCACTGCTCATCAAGCTCTACTCCCAGCCCCGCAAGGCCAACAAAGCGGCTCAGGCACCCGCGATAAACGCCAGAGTCTGCTTCGCATGTGGTGATCCCAACCACTTTGCGAACATGTGCCCGAACAGGGTGGTGAAACAAGAGCCTCAGCAGCAGCAGCAGCAACACCAGCAGCAGCAACAAGCCGCACACGCCAGAACTTTCAACATCAATGTGCGCCAAGCCCAGGCTGACAACAACATGGTCAATGGTGCATTCCTTGTGAATGGTATTTATGCTTCGTGTTTTTTTGATACTGAAGCCGATAATTGTTTTGTGCGTTCGAATTCGAGAAGTTACTTAGTCGTAAACGCTCCCATCTCCCCTTGACGTTCGATGTTGAAGTCGCTACTGGAAGAACTGTCGCCGTTAGTTCTGTTCTTCGTGATTGTACTCTTGAGCTCAACAGTTACATCTTCCCAATCGACCTTATTCCGATGCAACTCGAAAGTTTTGACGTCATAGTAGACATGGACTTTCTTCGCGAAAACCATGCTGAGGTTGTGTGCTTTGAAAAGATGATTCGATTCTCGCTCGCGAATGGTGATTTATTGTGTGTCTACGGTGAAACTTCTTCGAAAGGCCTCAAACTCATGTCATGTGTCCAAGCTAGCAAGTATCTCCACAAGGAATACAGAGCTTTCTTGGCTAATATTGTAATAGCGGAGAAGGAAAAGAAAGGAAAGACAGAGGTGAAAGACGTTCCTGTGGTTCATGAATTTCCTAATGTGTTTCCCGATGACCTTCCAGGATTACCACCAAGTCGTGATATCGACTTTCGTATCGCCCTCATTCCTGGAGCCAACCCTATTGCCAAAGGTCCTTACCGACTCACACCGTTCGAAATGCGCGAACTCTCGAACCAACTCCAGGAACTACTTGAGAAAGGCTTCATTCGCCCGAGCACCTCTCCTTGGGGCGCGCCAGTCCTTTTTGTTAAAAAGAAGGATGGGTCGTTCAGGATGTGCATCGACTATCGGGAATTGAATAAGTTAACTATCAAGAACCGCTATCCCCTGCCTCGCATTGACGATTTGTTTGATCAGCTACAAGGTGTTACGTGTTTCTCAAAGATCGATCTACGCTCAGGCTATCACCAGCTATGCATTCAAGAGGAGGATATACCCAAAACCGCGTTTCGCACTCGATACGGCCACTACGAATTCGTTGTTATGCCTTTTGGTTTAACCAACGCACCCGTGGTTTTCATTGATCTGATGAATCGCGTGTGTAAACCATATCTCGACCGTTTCGTCATCGTGTTCATCGATGATGTCTTGATCTATTCCAAATCGAAAGCCGAACACGCGCAACATCTACGTTTGGTTCTCGAGCTACTCCAGGGGAATCGACTCTATGCCAAGTTCTCCAAGTGTGAATTTTGGCTGGAGGAGGTTCAGTTTCTGGGTCACATCATAAATAGTCAAGGTATTCATGTCGATCATGCGAAGATTAAAGCCGTTAGGAGTTGGATTACACCTAAGAACCGGTCCGAAGTCCGTTCTTTTCTCGGACTGGCGGGCTATTATCAATGATTTATAGAAGGATTCTCAAAGATCGCTGTGCCGCTTACCGCTCTCACGCATAAGGATAAGACTTTTGTTTGGGGAACTGAACAAGAGTCGGCTTTCCAAACACTCAAGCACATGCGTTGCAATGCTCCTGTTCTCACATTGCCCGATGGAAACGACGACTTCATTGTCTATTCCAACATTGGCCTTGGTTGTGTCCTTATGCAACGAGACAAGGTTATAGCTTACGCATCTCGACAGCTCAAAATCCACGAGAAGAACTATACAACCCATGATCTCGAGCTAGGCGCAGTTGTTTTTGCGTTAAAGATTTGGCGACACTACCTGTATGGTACAAAGTGTACGATCTTCACCGATCATAGGAGCCTACAACATATCTTTGACCAGAAAGAACTTAATATGCGTCAACGCCGATGGGTAGAACTTCTCAACGATTATGACTGTGAGATTCGTTATCACCCAGACAAAGCAAATGTTGTTGCCGACGCACTCAACAGACGGAGCTATCTGCTTAGCACTCGTAACGTCCAAGCCCAATATGATCTCGAAACCCTCATCCCAGAAGCTCAGCATGCTTGTTTTAATGAACGCCCTCTGAAGAAGGAACGAATATATCACGATGGAGCTCAGCTTGTAAATAAGTCGAATGGGATATTCCACTTTCTGGACCGAATTTGGATCCCTAAATGGACCGAATTGCGACAGATTTTGATGGACGAAGCCCACAAATCCCGGTATTATATTCATCCCGGTGCCGACAAAATATACCAGGATCTTCGTTACAAGTACTGGTGGCCGGGCATGAAAAGGGATATTGCTCTCTACGTTGGAAAATGCCTGACTTGTGCAAGAGTCAAGGCTGAACACCAAAGACCCTCTGGCTTACTTGAACAACCGCCTATCCATATGTGGAAGTGGGAGAGTATAGCTATGGACTTCATAACAAAGCTTCTGCACACGTCATCAGTTCACGATAGCATCTGGGTTGTTGTTGACCGTTTGACCAAATCTGCTCACTTTTTGCCAATACGGGAAGACTACAAGGTAGAACGATTAGCCCGAATCTACACCAACGAGATCATTTGTAATCATGGGATGCCTCGTGACATCATCTCTGACCGTGATGCTCGGTTTACTTCGCGACTGTGGGAAACGTTTCAAACGGCTCTTGATACATCGCTTAATCTAAGTACCGCTTTCCACCCTCAAACCGACGGACAGACTGAAAGAACGATTCGTACTCTTGAAGACATGCTCCGTTCATGTGTCATAGATTTCGGTGGAAATTGGGATACATACCTGCCGTTAGTCGAATTCTCGTATAACAACAGTTATCATTCCAGCATTCAAATGGCAGCATTTGAGGCTTTATACAGAAGAAGATGTCGATCGCCTATTGTGTGGCACAAGATCGGTCACTCGTAATTAACCGGTCCTGAGCTATTGCAATAAACGACTGACAAAGTCCTCCAAATTTGAGACAACTTGTTGAAAGCTCGAAGTCGACAGAAAAGTTATGCCGATAGACGACGCAAGCCCCTTGAATTTGACGTTGGCGACTACGTACTCCTAAAGAGATCACCTTGGAAGGGTGTGGTCAGATTCGGCAAGAAAGGGAAACTAGCGCCTCGATATGTTGGACCTTTTAAGATTCTGGAAAGGATCGGAAAAGTCGCCTACAAACTCGAACTACCGGAGGAACTTAGTAACGTCCACCCGGCTTTCCACGTGTCAAACCTCCGAAAGTGCCTGGCTGAGCATGATTTAATCGTACCTCTCGATGACCTTCAAGTAAATGAAACACTACACTTCGTGGAGAAGCCTGTCGAAATCATGGATCGCCAGACCAAGCAACTCAGACGCTCGCGCATTCCTATTGTGAAAGTCCGATGGGAAGGCAAACGAGGCGTAGAGTTCACTTGGGAACTCGAAAGCGACATGAAGGCAAAGTACCCGCAGTTGTTTGTTACGGCTTCGGCATAATTTCGGGACGAAATTCCCTCAACTAGGGGAGGCTGTAACACCCTGTGTTTCTGAATTCAAAGTCAAAGTCAAGATTGAAGTCAAAGGAAGACAAGATTGCTAATTGCGATCTGTCTCTCCTTGCTCAATTCATGTTTTGACTTCTTTGACTTGTAATTAGCCTATTTTATTTTTGTTTTAGTTGTATTATGTGGAGTATCTATTAATAATCGCATATTAATCGCTATTTATCGCATGTTTAATCGCTTTATCGCTATTGCAATCGCACTCGCAACTCGAATTACGCATTTTGGTTATTGTTGTATACGTGTGTGTGTGTGCCTTATGTGTTACTTGTGCATGTTTACTTATGTTATGTGTGGTAATCAATCGAATCGCAATCGAAACTCAAACGTAATCGGACTTAATCGCAATCGAAATGGTATGATAATTAGTGGAGAAGGGATAGTGCAAGATATGAGTAGTTGGGACTAAAAGTAATTTGACTAGGAAACACTATCGCATCGAATCGCTCGCAATCGAAATCGAAACAGCAAAACTCGTCGCACCGAACACTCGAATCAGGCGACCGATCGATCAGGCAACCAGCCGATCGACCAGCCGTCCGTTCGGACTGCCGTCCGATCAGACAGGCTGTCCGATCGAGCTACCTGGCCGATCGGCCAGCCCTTTCCTCTTTTGGAACTCTATAAATACCCATGTCACTTTCATTCTTTCTACTTTTGGAAACTCTCTGTCCGACCAGCTCGTGCTCCTCACCTTTTCTCAGATTTCTCTCGATTCCGGTAAGATCTCGACCTAAATCTTGTACTTCCTTAATCTACACGCACTCCTACACTTCTCTATCTTTTGAATCTTAACTTTTAACCGTGAAATCATCAAGATTCAAGGTGTTCTAGGATGACGTCATCATGTGTTCTTGAAGAACTTCATGTTTTGGCCTCAATCCACCAAGAACAAATTAGATCTAACCGATTTCCACATAAACAAACAAAGATCTTTCATAGATCTAAACATACTCACTAGGAAAAGGATTGAAAGATGGCTTTTCAACTTTCTTTCAACTCTTTACACTCAATGCACTCAAAAACGATAGAATCGGAACTTACGCCGACTTACTACTAATCATGGTGGTTGTGTTGGTTCAAGATCCGTATTCTATCCGCGAGATTATCGATTCTGGGTTAAACATGGAACGTCTTCTCGAACCATCCACTGATCGGGTTTGGGTGATTCCTATCCGATCAGGAGCACCAAGTATTGACGAGGCTCCTGCTGCTTGACACGTTATCAAAATATCTCGATAATACGACAAACTACCAAAAACAATGTTAGCCAAGAAAGCTCTGTATTCCTTTTTGCTTAATGCACTTTTGGGTGTTACATACGTTACTTATTCCAAATCACATCGAACACACTACTCAATACTATGTAAACGCTAACCGTTACCGCATGTATTACGTGACTAAATGAATGCTTGTTTGTTATGTTTACACATGGAATGCTGTCTACCTGCCTTAGCAACGATAGTACTATTAGTTTAGACTCAGCACCCATTCACTCGGGGGTTGTTAAGGACAATTATTTGCACGGATTACAGTGGTGATCATGTATTACGAACTGCCTTGGGCAGTCAACCCGCAGTCATTGGTATCGATAGGTTCATGTGTATCAATTATAGGGAATTGAATAAGGTTACCATTAAGAATCGATACCCATTACCTCGGATTGATGATCTTTTTGATCAACTTCAAGGAGCTAGGTATTTCTCGGAGATAGACTTGCGCTCCGGATATGTGACAACCCGAACTTTCAAGGTTGGTAAGGTTTAACCTCGTGATCTTAACTTCTCGTTATTTTCTCTTTAAAGTGTTACACGTTTGGTGCCTGTATAATTCTGTAACCGTGTACTAGTATATTTGGGTCACAACTGTATTGGGCCACATTTTAACGATACTTGTTCGAGTGGGCCGCACCCCAACCCCTTGTTGTCCAATAGGAACCATCTAGATTGAAATCGGCCATTGTGATAACAATTTACTTATTATAGTTGTGACAGCCCAAATCTTATGGACTTGAGCCCATGTTTCCGCTGATAGGTTAACCGCCCCAAACAAGTATTAATTAGGGATACGTAATATGGTTGTTATCATAAAAACTCAAGCATAACCCTACCCCCTGTGATTGGCGACGGCAGTAGACCCCTCCCCTTGTGCATCGAAGCATTTAAATTGGTTAGTAAATTATGTTCTTGCATGTGATAGTATATATGTTTGCATGTGAGATGATTTGATAGGGCAGCCAATTGGAGTAGCATCATCTCATAATTGTCGGCCACTGTGTTCTTAAATTGCATGTGCATTGTCAGGGAATAGGTGATTGAATATATGTGTGCAATGTGTTAGAGTTTTGCATGAATAAATAGGTTGTATATAGCCTGCCCAATGTTCTCATAAATCTATGATGATGTTCAGTAATGGATAATGATTCTAATGATTCAGACTTTCTTGATGATAAATAATTGTTAATTAATGTGGTTCGATTTATGTGTATGGGACAACCGATGATGATGATATAATAATAAATATGAGTTAGGGTTTTCATGCTAAATATGTTTGACCATAACATGGGGTAACAATTAACGTGGCAAGGTAATATAGGTTCTAATAAGAAAAATGGTATTTTAATAATAAGGGTTACGATGGTTTTAGGGGTTCGCGAAACCGAACAGAATGATATGTGCTTTGTTTTCTTTTATCGAGTAGCATATGTGGGTTAGTGGTATAATAATAAACTGATGCATCGAAATTAGGAGTGTTTATGATGTTATTTATTGAATATGATAACTAGGGTTCTTGTCAGTCAAAAGACGAGGGTTGCAAATATGTTACTAGGTGTACATTGACGACTTTTTATGGATTAGAGTCATGATTGCTAACGATTGGGTGATGATGATAAACTACCAGTTCATAAGGCTAGTGTCAAGGATATGCATAGATTTGATTTGAATGTTTGTTATGTGCTACTCGTTGCTAATAATGGAACAATGATTCATGTGAACGATAATAGAGTATCTTTGATATGTAACTGCTGCCGATGATCATGAATTGCACGACGAAAACCCAAGGGCCGACGAAAACACAATCTCGACGAAAACCCTTGGGATTTCGTGCATGGGGGACTTCTTCTGGGGGGGGGGGATTTCGCCGAAGGTGATTCCGCCAAAAAAGGGATTTCGCCATATGTTCTGTGAAGTTGGATAATTAGCACAGTAACTCTGTTAGTCTGTTAACCCTGTTAGTATGTTAACTCAGTTAAGCTAAGTTTGTTAACCTTGTTAAGTTAAGTCTGTTAACCATGATAAGCCTGTTAATTGATAACTATGTTAGAATGGACTGAGAAACTATTTATATGAAGCGTGAAGTGTATGAACTTGAATAATTGTTTACGTGTTATTTGATGTTAACTATCCAGTACAATTAGTGACTTCGATTGCATGTGAAACTTTATCAACATGAACTGACGGTGTATACATGCATACTTTAGGCTTTGAGTGATTGTTTGCGAGCACGTAGTTTAACATTCCGAGCAAACCAAGGTGAGTTCACACTCTCTCCAAGGCATGGGATTCCCAAGGGTTGGGAATGGGTTAATGAATTAAACGGTAACTACAACCTCGCGTATTCTCCTTGGGTAGGATACGTACAGCCATCCTCCGTAGGTAGGATGCCAAGATTTCACACTGGACCAAAACTCTATCATGAAGTCCCTCATTTATATCGACTTAATCGCCGAGGCCTATGGCGAGCGGGTCATTAGTTAATAGCGCTATTAGGTTTAACAAACCTCACACCGTGCCAGTCGGACGGGCGTGTACTAATGGACTAAGGGCAAAGGGTCAATGCTGATAGACATTGACTTAGGGCACCACTTACATTTTCGTAGTAGTCGATACGCACGGTCTAGTAACACATGGGAAGCCCCCACTAATCTTCGCAAACATGTCTGGGAGACCGCGATACGAATTAATACGATACATGGTTTACAAAACGAACATATGATTTACGAAACGAATGTTATAACTAAACAACCAACTGTGAACTCGCTCAACTTTGTTGTTGACTCGTTCTTACATGCCTTGCAGGCCTTTAGGTGCTTAACATTGGAACTTGCTGTCTGGGAAGCTTGAGTGGTCATGGGTCGGGTTACAAGGAAATACGATACAAGACTAATGGCTTTTTACATTTGGTTTATTAACATTTAACGAATGATTTATGCTTCCGCTGTAAACTAAGAATTTAAGTAACGTTGTAACCCTTACTGTTAATAAATGGAAGTTTTATTTACATGTAACTATGAGTTCAATGTGATTTGTCGCAACCCCCGATCCCTTATCTGTCCCGGGAACGGGCGGACGCGAACTCAGAGTGTGGTGGTATCAGTTTGTTAAATCTTGCAGCGGAATTTACATCAGGACCGTAGTTAGGAAATGTTTATCAGAGTAAAACCACCATATTTTATATTAATAATCACATGGGTAAAACCCAAGTTTCTTATTACAATACATTTATAGGGATAAACCCTATTTTATTGAATTTAAAACATCGTTTATTAGGTAACTTTTATAGCCACATTTTTCCCAAGCCTTCAGTGCTCTCCAGCTGGCTTTTCACTAATTGGCTGTTCACATTGTGTTACCTGTAACGTGTTTTAAAAACATTTGTCAGTCAGAAATACTGGTGAGTGAATCCTAGTTTAATCAAGAAATATTTTATCAATTAAAATAGTATTGAGAGCGATCACATTGTTTATTTCTACACAATTACTCATTCAGTATTTGCCACTCGACCGGATCTATGGCTATGGTCAAATTACTCATTGGCTAACTCGTCGTCCAATGGTAATGCAATGTCATTCAGACTTACTACTACTCGTAGTAAATTTTGTATACAAAACCCCATAATACCGGCAGTAATTGAAGAATAACAAAGACTCAATCACCGCTTAATCGCATTGTAATTAATTAAGGTTTTGTAAAATATTCCAAAAAGGTTAACAAAAAGAGGATAAACTCACATTGCTATTTTAGGCTTTTCGTAAGGGTTTCTTGGATATAATCTATAGTTTATATAAATGTACATTGGTTAGTATCATAACCCTTTGAAATTATTAATGATACCCTCCCCGAGACGGCATTCCAATAACTACGTCGGGCAGAACCACGACAGTTATTACGGAACCCTAAATCAATCGGGTAGCGTAACTATTACGAAACTGGGGTTATAATACTTACAACGGAGCAGAATCTCGCTAATTAGGGTATAGTACCCGACTACAATGCTTAGTACTTTCAGAATTCGAGATTGAGATTGAAATGTGAGTGACAGAAATGGTAATCTGATGCTATCTATTTATATTGCTGGATTCTGGTCCTGTCGCGGCCCGCGTAAAACACAGGCCAGGGTTACGCGGCCCGCGTCAACCCTGGTCAACACCATAGCTTAGTCCGGTCACCAAGTAGACTCGACACGATGTCGACACATGTCAGCACCGGATGTCTCCGCGTTTCATGATCTGTCGCGGCCCGCGTCAACTACACATATACTCTTACGCGGCCCGCTTCAACTAAAGAAGTCAGTGAAGTCAATTTCAGTATTGATACCGCCCGCGTAAGATGTTGGGGTGGGTCTACGCGGCCCGCCTCAGCTTAACTTTTAGGATTTTTAACTTATTTTATATACATAACATAACTAGGGCTCGGTTTTCACATACGGGGTGTAATAGAAAACATATTAGGACACTCTAACATATAATAGGGGGTTAGACATATTATGAGAGTGTCGGTTTTACTGAGGGTTGTTACATTCTCGCCACCTTGTTTTAGAGCTCGTCCTCGAGATCTACTGAAACAAATGCGGATATTTTCTTTTCATTTCTGCTTCGAGTTCCCATGTGTACTCAGGTCCTCTTTTGGAGTCCCACTTCACTTTGACTAGAACTAGTCTTTTGTGCTTGAGATCTTTGACTTTCCTGTCTTCAATTTGTAGAGGCCTTTCTACAAACTTGAGTTGTTCATTTACCTCTATATCCTTAAGAGGTACTATCATTGATTCATCAGCTAAACACTTTTTAAGATTAGATACATGAAACACATCATGTATTCCTGCCATTTCCTCTGGCTGTTGTAGCTGATAGGCTACAGGTCCTATTCTTCTAATAATCTTAAAAGGTCCAACATACCTGGGACTTAGCTTTCCCCGTTTGATGAATCTTACCACTCCTTTCCAAGGAGAGACTTTTAATAATACTTTATCTCCTACTTGAAACTCCAATGGTTTTCGCCTGTTATTAGCATAACTCTTTTGTCGATCACGTGCTGTTTTCAGTCGTTCCTTGACTTGAATAATTTTATCGGTTGTTTCTTGCACTATCTCAGGTCCAGATAGTTGCTTTTCCCTAATTTCTGCCCAACAGACTGGGGTTCGACACTTTCGTCCATAAAGTGCTTCAAATGGTGCAGCATTGATACTTGTGTGATAACTATTATTATAAGAAAATTCTATTAAAGGTAAGTGATCGTCCCAATTACCTCCAAAATCAATTACACAAGCTCTAAGCATGTCCTCCATTGTCTGAATTGTCCTTTCACTTTATCCATCCGTTTGTGGATGATAAGCCGTACTCAACTTTAATTTAGTTCCCATTGCCTTTTGGAAACTTGACCAAAAACGAGATGTAAAGCGGCTATCCCTATCAGAAACAATTGATAAAGGAATACCATGTAAAGAAACAATTTCATTTACATACAATTTAGATAATTGTTCCATACTAATTGTTCCCTTCATTGGTAAGAAATGAGCTGACTTAGTTAGCCTATCTACAATCACCCAGATTGTATCATTTCCTTTCTTGGTTTTGGGTAATTTAGTAACAAAATCCATTGTTATTAATTCCCATTTCCAAACTGGCATTTCTAATTGCTGTAACAAACCTGAGGGTTTCTGGTGTTCAGCTTTGACTTGTGAACAAGTTAAACATTTAGAAACATAGGTTGCTATGTCTTTCTTCATTCCTATCCACCAGAAATTTTTCCTTAAATCCTGGTACATTTTATCACTACCTGGATGCATCGTATACTTAGATTTATGGGCTTCTTCTAATATGCGATGGCGTATGTTTCCTAATTTAGGTATCCACATTCTCTTTTCATGGAATCTCTAAATTCCATCTGTTCCTTGTTCTAATTCTTTTAGCATACCTTTTAATTTTTCAGAATCATCCTTGATTACTGATTCTTGTGCTTCTCTTATTTGTTCATTTAAATCTACTTGCAGATTTAATTTAAGAGAACGTACCCTTTTTGGTTTTTCTTGATACTTTCGGCTTAAAGCATCTGCCACTACATTTTCTTTTCCTTCATGATACTGGATATCATAATCATAGTCACTAAGAAATTCCATCCAGCGTCTTTGCCTCATATTCAATTCTTTTTGCTTGAAGATATACCTTAAACTCTTATAATCATTGAATATGGTAAACTTACTACCATAAAGGTAATGTCTCCAAATCTTAAGAGCAAAAATTATAGCTCCTAACTCTAAATCATGGGTTGAATAATTCTCTTCATGACTCTTAAGTTGTCTAGATGCGTAAGCTATAACCTTTTGTCGTTGCATCAACACACATCCGTAACCTAATTTAGAAGCATCACAATAGACTACGAGGTCTTCAGTTCCTTCTGGTAATGCTAGTATGGGTGTATGGGTTAATCTTTGCTTAAGGATTCTAAATGCTTCTTCTTGTTTAAATCCCCATTCAAACTTAACAGATTTACAAGTTAACTTAGTTAAGGGAATGGCTATTCTAGAGAAATCTTTAATAAATTTTCTATAATAACCTGCCAATCCTAAGAAACTTCTAACTTCAGTTGGTGACTCAGGAGTTTTCCATTTAGTAATTGCCTCAATCTTGGTTGGATCCACATGAATTCCTTCATGATTGACTAAATGTCCAAGGAATTGTACCTGTTCTAACCAAAATTCGCACTTTGAAAATTTAGCATAAAGCTTTTCCTTTCTTAACAAACTTAAAAGTGCGTGCAAATGTTTTGCATGATCTTCTT
The DNA here is from genome assembly GCA_030545235.1 of Helianthus tuberosus. Lineage (NCBI taxonomy): Eukaryota > Viridiplantae > Streptophyta > Magnoliopsida > Asterales > Asteraceae > Helianthus > Helianthus tuberosus. The sequence continues at coordinate 58,072,224 of CM060424.1, read as the reverse complement.
TATTCTTAGAATAAATTAGAATATCATCTATGAAAACAATTATGAATTTATCCAAATATGGCTTACATATTCGGTTCATCATGTCCATAAATGCAGCTGGGGCATTGGTTAAACCAAATGGCATGACAGTAAATTCATAATGGCCATACCTTGTTCTAAATGCGGTCTTAGGAATGTCCTCTTCCTGTACCTTTAATTGATGATATCCTGACCTTAAATCGATTTTAGAGAAAAATCGAGCTCCTTGCAATTGATCAAACAGATCATCGATTCTTGGTAATGGGTACCGATTCTTAATCGTGACTTTGTTTAATTCACGGTAGTCAATGCACATACGCATTGATCCGTCCTTCTTTTTAACGAAGAGTATCGGCGCTCCCTACGGCGATGAACTTGGTTGTATGAATCCTTTCCCTAACAATTCGTCTAATTGTTTCTTCAACTCCTGCATTTCAGCAGGTGCCAAACGGTAGGGTGCTTTGGCAATTGGTGATGTTCCTGGTATTAAATGGATTCTGAATTCAACTTCTCTGTCTGGAGGTTGTCCTGGAAATTCTTCTGGAAATACATCTGAAAACTGAGATACAACTGGAATATCTTTTAAATCTTTTTCTTTAGTGTTAGTGATTATGGAAATCAAATACACTATAGAACCTTTTCTTATACAACTTGCAATTTTCATCACAGATATGAATTTAGTGGATTTAGAGGACTTATTTCCTTTAATTGTGATCGTTTTACCTTTTGGTGAATTTACTTGAATTAACTTTTGATCACATAAAATACTGGCTTTATTGGCTATTAACCAATCCATTCCTAAAACAACATCAAATCCTGCAAGATTCATGGGATAAAGGTTTGCAATAAATTTCTGATTTAAAATTTCTATTCTTGCTTCCTGCAAGATTTCAGAAATCCTAACGGTTTCTCCATTAGCTGTCTCTACTAAGCATTCTAGTGGTAGTTTAGTTAATGACTGATTTAGAAATTTGCAAAACGATGTATTAATAAAACTTTGGTTTGCACCAGAGTCAAATAATACTTTAGCAAAGACATCATTAACTAAAAACGTACCAGCTATGACATCTGGAATCAATTTGGCTTCATCTGCAGTTAGAACAAACGCTCTAGCATTTTTAATATTCTTGTTGTCTGGAGCTGGAGCTAATTTTGGACAATTTAGCTTGATATGACCTTGTTCTCCGCAATTGTAACATACCCTGTTGTTAGCTTTCTTCCTGTAGTTTTCTTCTTTGTGTCCCGATATTTTGCAAAAGTTACAATATATGGAGCATTTTCCAGAATGCTTTCTTTTACAATACCTATAGTACGGTGCAGAGGTAGAACCTATATTTTTCCCACGGTTAGAATTTCCAGAACGGAATTCTTGGGTCAATTTCTGGGTTAGGTTCCTCCTTTGATCCTCTTCTCGGGTACGAACTAACTCATCAGTCAAGGTATTGGCTAGTTCTACAACTTCTTCTATTGTTTGAGGTCTAGCTGCCTTAACTACGTGTCTTATCTCCCCAATTAATCCCCAAATATAACGAGAGATTAATACTGGTTCTGGTGAAGCAAGAGTTGGCACTATCCTAGCATACTCGAAGAATAACTTTGTGTACCCCTTGCTATCCACACCAGTCATCCTAAGGTTTAGGAATTTGTTTGCTATCTGCTCTTTTTCATTTGGAGGGCAGAATTTTCTTTCTACCTTGTCCTTAAACTCTTCCCATTCCATATTATAGATTCTATCACTTCCTTTTGTTTGGAGGGTAGTGTTCCACCATTCTAGTGCTGCATTCTTAAACAGATTAGAAGCAAACATTATCTTATCTTCTTCAGCACACTTGCTTATCCTTAAGATTGCCTCAGTCTTTTCTATCCAGCGTAAGGTTGCAATGGCCCCTTCATTGCCCGAGAATTCCATTGGTTTACAAGACCAAAATTCTTTATAAGAACAACCGTAAGGCACGATTCTTCTTCTTTTGGGAATGGGCATTTGAAGTACTGGTCCATTGTTCACACTGTTTTCTGGTTCACTTGGTCGCTTACTGCTATGCTTACTTTTATTATCAGCATCTTTAACAGTTTGAAGAATAAAAGGCATTGCATCTATAATTCCCTGTGCTACTATGTGTTGGATAGCACTATTATCCACTTGATTGTTATTGTTATTGATGCTTGGATTCTCATTAACCACGTTAATGTTACTCTGGTTATCATTATTCAGATTTCCTTGATTTTCTCCGTCGGCCATCTGAATTTTAAACATTTACCCCATATTAATATCACAAATAATAGTTAATTTAGTAAATCACATGACACACAATTTAACCAAAACTGTCGATCATTGCGAGTTGTACTCTATTTTCATATACTATGCGTCTATTACACACTAGTACAGAAATAAAGATTACAATACCAACAGAAAGAAAATTACACTACTAGTAATATGCATCCATACACACATATTTTATTTTATTTTTATTTTATTATATTTTATTATTATTATTACTACCATTTCCTCCATTCACATTCATGGATATGGATTTATCCAAAAATCCATATTACGTTCATCGTATTTCCATACGAGACGTTCTCCCACCTGACGCATTCTCTCACTGCTTTCTAAAATTTCCTCCCCAAAAGTCCTAAGTTCTTGCACGTTTTCTGCACTCATTGGGGGTGCAGGTTCTCGGACTGGGTTTGGAATCTGGGGTGCGGGTTCCTGATATGGGGGTGACAGATCCTGAAATCGGTAAGGATCCTCTAATATCTCCCTAATATAGTTATCATGGTAATAGGGATCTAAAGGGTCCATACCTGGGTAAGCTTCTATGTTCTGTATGGGTGGGTATTCCTGGATAGGGTAACGTTGCACAAAATCCCTATTATCGTCCCACCAGGGGTCGTAATTTGGATCTAGAGGGTTTGGCGCAGGTACCCTAGGGATTTCTTCTGGGTTAAAGTCATGCATCTCCACCTGATTTTCCTGGTTTTCTATTTCCATGGGTTGATCTGGGTTTTGTGGTTGTGGGGCTACTAGTTGTTCCAGACTCGGGTCAGCAGCAGTTGTAGCTAAGATATGGAAATTAGCTAGGCTTCTATTAAGCATATCCTGTGTATGGGCATCAGTTCTACGCTTAGCAGCTGCTAGAACTCTTTGCTGTTGCAACTTTCGCATTCTCTTCCTACGAGCAAAAGCTTCCTTACTGAACCATCCTCATTTCTTATTAGGGAATGGCTCTTCTGACTGAGCTCTAAAAGCAAACACTCCTTCTTCCTGATCAGCAGAATACCCAGAAAGGGCAGGCTGTGACGAAGTACCTTCACTCTTAGGTGATTCAGACAACAGACGATTCATGTCTGATGGTCCTTGATCACTCATACTGTAAACTAACAGATAGTCAAATAACACATAATAAATAAATACAGATATGTACTTATTTCCATTATTTCCTAACAAAAATTTATATTTTAAGTGTCAGCGGAACACTTCTTTGGCTCAGACCAGTGGCTAGGCTCTGATACCACCTTCTGTCGCAACCCCCAATCCCTTATCTGTCCCGGGAACGGGCGGACACGAACTCAGAGTGTGGTGGTATCAGTTTGTTAAATCTTGCAGCGGAATTTACATCAGGACCGTAGTTAGGAAATGTTTATCAGAGTAAAACCACCATATTTTATATTAATAATCACATGGGTAAAACCCAAGTTTCTTATTACAATACATTTATAGGGATAAACCCTATTTTATTGAATATAAAACATCGTTTATTAGGTAACTTTTATAGCCACATTTTTCCCAAGCCTTCAGTGCTCTCCAGCTGGCTTTTCACTAATTGGCTGTTCACATTGTGTTACCTGTAACGTGTTTTAAAAACATTTGTCAGCCGGAAATACTGGTGAGTGAATCCCAGTTTAATCAAGAAATATTTTATCAATTAAAACAGTATTGAGAGCGATCACATTGTTTATTTCTACACAATTACTCATTCAGTATTTGCCACTCGACCGGATCTATGGCTATGGTCAAATTACCCATTGGCTAACTCGTCGTCCAATGGTAATGCAATGTCATTCAGACTTACTACTACTCGTAGTAAATTTTGTATACAAAACCCCATAATACCGGCAGTAATTGAAGAACTACAAAGACTCAATCACCGCTTAATCGCATTGTAATTAATTAAGGTTTTGTAAAATATTCCAAAAAGGTTAACAAAAAGAGGATAAACTCACATTGCTATTTTAGGCTTTTCGTAAGGGTTTCTTGGATATAATCTATAGTTTATACAAATGTACATTGGTTAGTATCATATCCCTTTGAAATTATTAATGATACCCTCCCTGAGACGGCATTCCAATAACTACGTCGGGCAGAACCACGACAGTTATTACGGAACCCTAAATCAATCGGGTAGCGTAACTATTACGAAACTAGGGTTATAATACTTACAACGGAGCAGAATCTCGCTAATTAGGGTATAGTACCCGACTATAATGCTTAATACTTTCAGAATTCGAGATTGAGATTGAAATGTGAGCGACGGAAATGGTAATCTGATGCTATCTATTTATATTGCTGGATTCTGGTCCTGCCGCGGCCCGCGTAAAACACAGGCCAGGGTTACGCGGCCCGCGTCAACCGTGGTCAACACCATAGCTTAGTCCGGTCACCAAATAGACTCGACACGATGTCGACACGTGTCAGCACCGGATGTCTCCGCGTTTCATGATCTGTCACGGCCCGCGTCAACTACACATATACTCTTACGCGGCCCACTTCAACTAAAGAAGTCAGCGAAGTCAATTTCAGTATTGATACTGCCCGCGTAAGATGTTGGGGTGGGTCTACGCGGCCCGCCTCAGCTTAACTTTTAGGATTTTTAACTTATTTTATATACATAACATAACTAGGGCTCGGTTTTCACATACGGGGTGTAATAGAAAACATATTAGGACACTCTAACATATAATAGGGGGTTAGACATATTATGAGAGTGTCGGTTTTACCGAGGGTTGTTAGATGATTGATGGCTAAGATCCTGGTATGTCACACGCCTCGCGGGGGTTTTCCGCAAGTGGTATTTTTGGGGGTGTGACAGATTGTTATCAGAGCCATTGGTTATAGTGAACTTGGTTTTAAAAAGGGGGAAATGTTTTTTGTAAAACCAGACTATAACCGAACAGTTCTAAAGACGTGAATACGACCATGACACTCAGCTCCAGATTGCAAGGTTCGTCTCTCATATACTCATTATACTACATAACTAGTGAACACCTACTTACGATATTGCATGTGATTGCACGTTTAGCACAACGATATGAATTCATGTACACTTGCACGTGGTAAATCCCTAAACCTACATGACCTACGCTTCGTGATACCCTTTGATTGCTACTCGAGTTTGGGGAATCATTTGACATGAGTTAAGAGGAGCTGAGATGATCATGCAAATCACAATATTATTATGGGTGCACACATAATGATACTGTGGGGTGCATGTGAGTCCCAGTGAGGCTTAACAAGTGGAAAAGGGGTTCTGTCCCGTTAATTGAACGTGAAACACAACAAACCTATAGGGGACCTAGCAGTAATTGTCCCCTACACAAAGTCAAACGTGAACTTTTCATTTATCTCTGAGTCCTCACGAACCTCGATGTTAATCGAGTATCACCTGAACACCCATCTGAACGCCTAGCGAACAGTATAGAATGTTAGGTGCTTGCACAAGCATCCCTGAGATGGAGATATCCACGACAAATGATTGGTCTATACCTCCCTCACCCATCTTTGTTTGTTAGAACTTAGCGCGATAATGTCTTAGACTCAGAAGTGCGATCACTTCCGTAACACTATAGCAACATACCGTGTAATACCCCAGTCGGCTTGCAAGAACAATGGACAAGAGGATAAGTGTAGTACCTCACTGACCTCAGTATTAGAACGGCCCTGGTTACCAGCAACGAACACCAGCGAATTGGCTTCAACCGAGGCATAATTGGTGATATTTGAGCTTAGTGTAGTATGCGTAATTGTCAGCCCAATGAGTAGCGCTTTAGGATGCGGCGCGGGATTTGAAAGATGGACTAGGATGGTGAAGAATCGTAGGGCTCATTTTGAGCAACAACATTGGGGTCAGCAGTCGCAACGACAACAAGGTGCTCGTAACCCTAGCTTTCAGTAGGGAAATAACGGTGCCTACATCATGGATTGGCCGTAGTTAAGTTAAGAGGTCAACGATCAAGGGAACAACGACAGTACTTGGAATTCTTGTAACGAAATCAGCAACATCAGGAATAAGGTTCTTGGAAAGGCATTTAGAGTTGGCATGGGCAACGTCAGGACATTAACACTAGGGTAGCTAGTATGTGTAGCAATACAATTCGTCTATGTTTCATTTGACCTGGATGCTCCTTGGAGTTTGAATCTGTTGTGGAATCGGCTGATGGCAAGATAACGGAAACCTCATATGATCGTCGGGATGTAGACACGACCATGTGGGACAAGTGTTCAACAACGACCTTCTCCTATTATTCTTGATAAGTGTACCCTGTGAGGAGACAATTCTACGTAACCCTCTCCTTCGTGGAGGATTGTTTCTAACGTGCCAGAGTGGCACAGCGGTTAGCGTCATTTCAGCAAGAAAATCCAGGAGTGTGTACGGAGGGATTACCCCGCTATGTGACACCTGTTATAGACGAGAGGATCGAGGATCCACCAGCTGTTCGTGATTACCCTCCATGGGCTACCAGAGGAACGCCCATGATCATCTCTACAACTGTTAGGTAGGAACTCAATTTGACCTCATGCCGGAGGCGGTTCTAACTACTCGTACCCCTTACCGTTTTGCACCAGGAATGTTGCAGGAACTGTTTAACCAACTACAGGAATGGTCGGACAGGAGTTTCGCTTTACGGAGCCCTCGCTATACCCACTAAGAGAAGCCTTTTCGTATGTGTACTAATTTTCGAGAACTCAACAAGGTGACAGTCAAGAACCGTTTGCCTCGACCAGCATGGGGATTGGCTAGTGAATGAACTATCGTCAGATGGTAGTCCAAGGGGAGAATGCTCTTAGAACAGCATGTCGAATGTAATGCAGCCATTTCAACATTATGCACCATGATCATCAAGTTGACCAACACACCAGCAGCTTCAGGGAATCACATGAATCGACCACATTTGTTGACAACATTTTGAATCCTGACTAGGAGAATGGAACGCCATGGGTGGCATTTGCGTCTTACTTTAGGGCTTTTGAGGGAGGAGCCACTCTGCTCAAGGTCTTGTTAAATGTAATCTCTGGGTTAGAGAGGTACCTTTTGGATATGTAATCAGCGAAGTGGAAATGCACGTGGACCTCGCTGAGATCCGTCTTGGTTGGAACTGATCAACACCAAAAAGTCCTTCGTGGATACAGCAACTTCTTAGTCTTACTTGATGCTATCGCATATAAATCACAGGATTTGCGAAGGTCGCGCAGCTTAAACCTCTCTAGCACAGCAGGGTGCTGTGTTCGTGAAAGACAGTACAGGAGGACGTCATTTCAGCTTTCAAATCCTGACACTGCAATGCTCTGAGCATCGTTTTACCCGAGGATACGGGTGATTCAGTGGTACATCCTTATGGTCAGAATCAGGGTCCCAGCTGCACATCGACGCAACACGAGGGAGTGATGACGTACATGAAGGAGTTACAAAGAGGAACTACGTGACACACTCGACTGACGGTGAAAACCATGGCATCGGGATTTTGGATGGAGGTATCACTTGGACGGTACCAGATACGCTATTTAGACCGATCGCAAGGGCCTCCCAAGTACCGACGTTCGAAAAAGCTAAAGCATACAACGTCACCACTGGATGGAACTTCTAGATGAATACGACTGCGAAACCTGAACGTACACGAGCTCTGCAGCTCGCTATCGACTCTAACTTACCGAATTCGGACTCACTCTGTTCAAACTGGAGAACTAAAGGAAGAGGAATTTTCAAGTTGAACCCATGCGGGGCATGGAGTAGTAACCTCTGTTTAACTGGGTTTTTGATGGAAGGCATTAGGATATATAAACCTTGTACTGGTAATCGAACATGAAGTCTTATCTAGTTAAGTATGGGAAGGATGGATCGACTTGTGGAAAGTCAAGGTGTAGCATCAGCAACCAGCAACACTCACATGGAAATAAAAACGGACTGCCATGGATTTGGTCGATAGTCTACTTGCAACTCGAATCGAAAACAACATCACCTGGACATTAATTGATTGCCTTGCGCAACCAACACACTTACAAACCACCAAAGAAATGAATAAGTTTCTACACTTGCAGTCATCTATCTAATGGAAGCGGTTGCTAGGCACGGGGTGCCAACCTTCATTACCTCTAATCGCAACCCATGATTTGCATCTGATTTGTGGCAAGCCGTGCACAAATCCTTTGGCTCGCGTTTAGGCAGGAGAACAGTATATCATCCACAGACGGATGGGCAGACTGAACGCACTATCCAAACTCTTGAAGACATGCTTCGAGCACATGAAATCGACTTTGGCAACGGTCGGAGAAGACACCTCCCTTTAGTGGAGCTTTCGTATAACAACAGTTACCACACCAGCATTCAGGCTGCTCCGTTCGAGGCATTGTACGGACGGAGGTGCCAATCATCTCTTTGTTGGGAAGAAGTCCGAAACGGGCAAATCACCGGCCCAGAACTCGTCATACACACGGCAGAGGAGATTGCTCAGATACAAAAACGAATGACGGCTGTTCGTGACCGCCAGAAAAGGTACGCTGTTAAGCGCAAGAAACCACTCGAGTTCCAAGTTGGGGATCGAGTACTACCTAAAGTCTCACCTTGGGAAGGTGTACTTCGTTTTGATATGCGAGATGAAACTCAAACAGTGATATATTGAACCTTTCGAAATCACGGAGAGATTTTGGCAAGGTGTCCTACAGATTGAACCTACCAGCAGAACTCAGTGGAGTCCACAACGTATTCCACGTGTCGAATCTGAAGAAGTGTCTGTCAGATGAGACCCTCATAGTTCCTCTCAGGGAGCTCACCATCGACGGTCAGTTACGGTTTATCGAAGAATCAGTGGAAATTTTGGACCGGGAGGTCAAGATTCTCAAACGCACCAGGATGCCTATTGTTCGAGTTCGTTGGAACTCCCATCGTAACCCAGAGGGTACCTGGGAATGAGAAAACCAAATGAAACTCACATATCCTAACTGTTCGAGAACAATGAAACCACTACTGAGGTTGAAACTACTGCGGAATTTCGGGACGAAATTCCAAACCAACGGGGGAATGATGTGACACCCCAGGAAAACCAGGAAAACACGCTACATAACTAGCTTCCTCAGTAACCATGTGCTAAATTTCGGGACGAAATTTCTTTCAAGTTGGGGAGGATGTGACAACCCGAACTTTCAAGGTTGGTAACGTTTAAACTCGTGATCTTAAGTTCTCGTTATTTTCTCTTTAAAGTGTTACACGTTTGGTGCCTGTATAATTCTGTAACCGTGTACTAGTATATTTGGGTCACAACTGTATTGGGCCACATTTTAACGATACTTGTTCGAGTGGGCCGCACCCCAACCCCTTGTTGTCCAATAGGAACCATCTAGATTGAAATCGGCCATTGTGATAACAATTTACTTATTATAGTTGTGACAGCCCAAATCTTATGGACTTGAGCCCATGTTTCCGCTGATAGGTTAACCGCCCCAAACAAGTATTAATTAGGGATACGTAATATGGTTGTTATCATAAAAACTCAAGCATAACCCTACCCCCTGTGATTGGCGACGGCAGTAGACCCCTCCCCTTGTGCATCGAAGCATTTAAATTGGTTAGTAAATTATGTTCTTGCATGTGATAGTATATATGTTTGCATGTGAGATGATTTGATAGGGCAGCCAATTGGAGAAGCATCATCTCATAATTGTCGGCCACTGTGTTCTTAAATTGCATGTGCATTGTCAGGGAATAGGTGATTGAATATATGTGTGCAATGTGTTAGAGTTTTGCATGAATAAATAGGTTGTATATAGCCTGCCCAATGTTCTCATAAATCGATGATGATGTTCAGTAATGGATAATGATTCTAATGATTCAGACTTTCTTGATGATAAATAATTGTTAATTAATGTGGTTCGATTTATGTGTACGGGACAACCGATGATGATGATATAATAATAAATATGTGTTAGGGTTTTTGATGCAGGCCCAAGTGTGGAGGAACGGGCTATTTTGTATTTGGAGGCCCAAGACCGCGTAACAAAAGGGGCTTCACTAAAATGGCTCTAACTTGGGCTACGAGGGTCCGTTTTGGGCGTGCGACCAGGTGAAACGAACGTGAGAACGAGCTCCATCTTGCTGCTAAATGCCTACGGCGGTTTGGGTCATCGTCCGGGCCTAAAAACGCTTATTTCTATTACTTATTTGCATTTTTATGTTTTTTTTTATCTATTTTGGGCATTTTGTTTTAGGCCGTGTGTTTGGCCCGTTATCTCTTTTAGGCCCATTTCGAATTTTGGTTTCTATTTATATGTCCCTCTAGTAATATGAATGATCAGAATTGAATTTTGAAACTATTGATTTTTCACTTTAAATTCCGTGCCTTTTGGGTGGAATCTTGGGGGTTGGGGAAGAACACACGGGTATTCTTAGAATCAACGTGTTTGATCTTCGTTTCCGTATCACGCGCTACATCAGTTGGTATCAGAGCCGAATTCCTGGCTCAAAATACCTCCGAGGAGAAACAACAACAGGCCTCTCGATGAAGTTTATGAACGAGAGTTGGAGCAGCGACTTATGGCGAGAATGGATCAACGGCTGGATCAGGTGGTCGATCAGTTGACTGACCGGATGGCCGACTTGGTCAATCGTAGAAGGCAGAGACCCAATGACGGGTATGGTTCTGATTTTAGTAACCCATTTGGTGATGGTTCGACTTCCGAAGACGAACAGGAAGGGCGACCAAGGGGTGAACGTGGAGGGGGTAACAGGCGTTGGGATTCTGGGATAAGGATTGATATTCCAGAATTTGATGGGTGTAGTTTGAATCCGGAGGGGTTCATCGATTGGCTGGCTACCGTGGAGGAGGTGTTTGAATACAAGGAGGTGCCTGAAAATAAGGGGGTGGCCTTGATCGCTACCAGGTTACGTGGTAGGGCCTCTGCGTGGTTGCAACAATTGAAGTTAACAAGGAACAGGCTTGGAAAGTCAAGGATCATGACATGGACCAAGATGAAGAAGTGCTTGCGGTCTAACTTTTTGCCTCATAACTTTCAAAGGTTGATGTACCAGCGTCTGCAGAATTTAAAACAGGGGGCTAAATCGGTTGATGATTATACCACAGAGTTTTACCAGTTGATTGCGAGGAATGATATTCAAGAACCGGAGGAACAACTTGTTTCTCGGTATATTGGGGGTCTGAGGGTTCAAATCATGGAGTCTGTGAACCTCTTTGATCCGTTAACCATTCCAGAGGCACATCAACGGGCGTTGGCCTTTGAGAAGCAAAACCGTCGGGTGGGCGGTTCATTTACCCCTGCTGGAGGAAACGTTGGGCCAGACAGTGGGGCACCTCATGGCGGGCCTAGTCAGCAGAAGCCGGGGGGTAGCAATACCGGGCCTACTTCTAAGGGGGCTAGCAGTAGTGGTCCGAGATGTTTCAGTTGTGGTGAAACAGGCCATCGTCAAGCTGAGTGCAAAAAGGCTGGTAAAAGACACTTGTTTGTTGAGTCTGAGGATGACCAGTATGAGGAGTATGAGAATAACCCAGTGTACAATGAAGAAACTGAATATGAAGAGGAGGTTGTGACCGGTGATGTGGGGGTGAACTTGGTGGTCAGACGCTCTTGCTATACACCAAAGGCTGATGGGGATGACTGGCTGAAGCACAACATCTTCCACTCAACATGTACAATTTTGGGGAAGGTTTGCACGTTTGTTATTGATTCGGGGAGTTGTGAAAATCTGATTTCTGAAGAGGCAGTTCAAAAGTTGGCCTTGAAGACAGAGAGTCACCCGAAGCCTTATAAGCTTCAATGGCTTAAAAAGGGAGGTTTGCACGTTTGTTATTGATTCGGCGAATTTTGTCTATCCAGGGGGGAATGATGCAGGCCCAAGTGTGGAGGAACGGGCTATTTTGTATTTGGAGGCCCAAGACCGCGTAACAAAAGGGGCTTCACTAAAATGGCTCTAACTTGGGCTACGAGGGTCCGTTTTGGGCGTGCGACCAGGCGAAACGAACGTGAGAACGAGCTCCATCTTGCTGCAAAATGCCTACGGCGGTTTGGGTCATCGTCCGGGCCTAAAAACGCTTATTTCTATTACTTATTTGCATTTTTATGTTTTTTTTATCTATTTTGGGCATTTTGTTTTAGGCCGTGTGTTTGGCCCGTTATCTCTTTTAGGCCCATTTTGAATTTCGGTTTCTATTTATATGTCCCTCTAGTAATATGAATGATCAGAATTGAATTTTGAAACTATTGATTTTTCACTTCAAATTCCGTGCCTTTTGGGTGGAATCTTGGGGGTTGGGGAAGAACACACGGGTATTCTTAGAATCAACGTGTTTGATCTTCGTTTCCGTATCACGCGCTACATCAGTTTTCATGCTAAATATGTTTGACCATAACATGGGGTAACAATTAACGTGGCAAGGTAATATAGGTTCTAATAAGAAAAATGGTATTTTAATAATAAGGGTTATGATGGTTTTAGGGGTTCGCGAAACCGAACAGAATGATATGAGCTTTGTTTTCTTTTATCGAGTAGCATATGTGGGTTAGTGGTATAATAATAAACGGATGCATCGAAATTAGGAGTGTTTATGATGTTATTTATTGAATATGATAACTAGGGTTCTTGTCAGTCAAGAGACGAGGGTTGCAAATATGTTACTAGGTGTACATTGATGACTTTTTATGGATTAGAGTCATGATTGCTAACGATTGGGTGATGATGATAAACTACCAGTTCATAAGGCTATTGTCAAGGATATGCATAGATTTGATTTGAGTGTTTGTTATGTGCTACTCGTTGCTAATAATGGAACAATGATTCATGTGAACGATAATAGGGTATCTTTGATGTGTAACTGCTGCCGATGATCATGAATTGCGCGACGAAAACCCAGGGGCCGACGAAAACACAATCTCGACGAAAACCCTTGGGATTTCGTCGCCTGGGGGATTTCTTCTGGGGGGGGATTTCGCCGAAGGTGATTCCGCCAAAAAGGGATTTCGCCATATGTTCTGTGAAGTTGGATAATTAGCACAGTAACTCTGTTAGTCAGTTAACTCTGTTAGCCTGTTAACCCTGTTAGTATGTTAACTCAGTTAAGCTAAGTTTGTTAACCTTGTTAAGTTAAGTATGTTAACCATGTTAAGCCTGTTAATTGATAACTATGTTAGAATGGACTGAGAAACTATTTATATGAAGCGTGAAGTGTATGAACTTGAATAACTGTTTACGTGTTATTTGATGTTAACTATCCAGTACACTTAGTGACTTCGATTGCATGTGAAACTTTATCAACATGAACTGACTGTGTATACATGCACACTTTAGGCTTTGAGTGATTGTTTGATAGCACGTAGTTTAACATTACGAGCAAACCAAGGTGAGTTCACACTCTCTCCAAGGCATGGGATTCCCAAGGGTTGGGAATGGGTTAATGAATTAAACGGTAACTACAACCTCGCGTATTCTCCTTGGGTAGGATACGTACAGCCATCCTCCGTAGGTAGGATGCCAAGATTTCACACTGGACCAAAACTCTATCATGAAGTCCCTCATTTATATCGACTTAATCGCCGAGGCCTATGGCGAGCGGGTCATTAGTTAATAGCGCTATTAGGTTTAACAAACCTCACACCGTGCCAGTCGGACGGGCGTGTACTAATGGACTAAGGGCAAAGGGTCAATGCTGATAGACATTGACTTAGGGCACCACTTACATTTTCGTAGTAGTCGATACGCACGGTCTAGTAACACATGGGAAGCCCCCACTAATCTTCGCAAACATGTCTGGGAGACCGCGATATGAATTAATACGATACATGGTTTACAAAACGAACATATGATTTACGAAACGAATGTTATAACTAAACAACCAACTGTGAACTCGCTCAACTTTGTTGTTGACTCGTTGTTACATGCCTTGCAGGCCTTTAGGTGCTTAACATTGGAACTTGCTGTCTGGGAAGCTGGAGTGGTCATGGATCGGGTTACAAGGAAATACGATACAAGACTAATGGCTTTTTACATTTGGTTTATTAACATTTAACGAATGATTTATGCTTCTGCTGTAAACTAAGAATTTAAGTAACGTTGTAACCCTTACTATTAATAAATGGAAGTTTTATTTACATGTAACTATGAGTTCAATGTGATTGATGGCTAAGATCCTGGTATGTCACACGCCTCGCGGGGGTTTTCCGCAAGTGGTATTTTTGGGGGTGTGACAGGATACCATCAGTTGAAGGTACAGGAAGAAGACATACCTAAAACCGCTTTTAGGACTAGGTATGGTCACTACGAGTTTACAGTCATGCCCTTTGGATTAACAAATGCTCCTGCAGCATTTATGGACATGATGAATAGGATCTGTAAGCCGTATTTGGATAAATTTGTAATTGTCTTCATCGACGATATACTTATTTATTCCAAAAGCCAGGACGAACATTGTAAGCACCTGCATGCACTCTTAACCTTGTTAAGAAAGGAAAAACATTTCGCCAAATTCTCGAAGTGTGAATTTTGGCTACAAGAAGTGCAATTTTAGGACACATGGTAAATCACGAAGGCATTCACGTAGATCCCTCCAAGATAGAAGCAATCACCAATTGGAAGATCCCGCAATCAGCTGCCGAAGTTAGAAGTTTTCTAGGATTGGCAGGCTACTATAGGCGGTTCATTAAAGACTTTTCTAAGATAATTGTTCCATTAACTAAGCTAACCTGTAAAACTGTTAAGTTTGAATGAGGACCCAAGCAAGAGGAAGCCTTTAGAATCCTAAAGCAAAGATTAACAAACGCCCCAATTCTTGCCTTACCAGAAGGGACAGAAGATTTTGAATTCTACTGTGATGCTTCTAAACTAGGATTAGGGTGTGTACTAATGCAACGTAAGAAGGTAATCGCGTATGCGTCAAGGCAGTTGAAAAAGCACGAGGAAAATTATACGATTCATGATTTAGAATTAGGTGCAATAATTTTTGCCCTTAAGATTTGGTGACATTATCTGTACGGAAGTAAGTTTACTATCTATACAAATCATAATAGTTTAAGATACATATTTGGGCAAAAAGAATTAAACATGAGGCAAAGGAGATAGATGGAAATTCTAAGCGACTACGATTGTGATATTCAATATCACGAAGGAAAATCAAACGTAGTAGCCGATGCCTTAAGTCGTAAGTACCATGAGAAACAAAGACGAGTTCGTGCTCTCAGATTAAATCTGCAGATAGATTTAATGGAACAACTGAAAAATGTTTAAGAAACAGCAATCCAAGATGATGCTGAGGGAATGAAAGGATAGATAAAGGAATTAGAGCAAGGGGCTGATGGAATTTGGAGGTTCCATAAGAAAAGAATTTGGGTACCTAGACAAGGAAACTTACGAGATAAGATATTAGAGGAAGCCCATAAATCTAGGTATACGATGCATCCTGGTAATAACAAGATGTATCAAGATTTAAGGAATAACTTCTGGTGGATAGGAATGAAAAAGGACATAGCTAGATACGTTTCTAAGTGTCTCACTTGTTCGCAAGTTAAGGCAAAACACCAGAAACCCTCGGGTTTGCTTCAACAATTAGAAATGCCTATATCGAAATGGGAATTAATAACAATGGATTTTGTTACTAAGCTACCCAAAACCAGGAAGGGTAACGATGCAATCTGGGTGATTGTAGATCGATTAACCAAGTCAGCTCATTTCGTACCAATGAAGGAAACCTTTAGCATGGAAAGATTAGCTAAGTTATATGTAGACGAGGTAGTGTCACTACATGGAGTTCCACTCTCCATTGTGTCAGATAGGGATAGTTGTTTCACTTCACATTTCTGGACAAGTTTCCAAGAAGCAATGGGGACACGATTAAATTTAAGTACTGCATACCATCCCCAAACAGATGGACAAAGTGAAAGGACGATCCAAACCCTAGAAGACATGCTCAGGGCATGTGTAATAGATTTCGGCGGAAATTGGGATGACCACTTACCATTAATAGAATTCTCCTATAACAATAGTTATCATACAAGCATCAATGCTGCCCTATTCGAAGCACTTTATGGACGAAAGTGCCGAACTCCAGTATGCTGGGCAGAAATAGGAGAAAGCCAACTATCAGGTCCCGAAATTGTATAGGAAACCACTGACAAAATAACTCAAATCAAGGAAAGACAGGAGATAGCTCGAGACCACCAGAAAAGCTACGCTGACAATCGACGTAAGCCGTTAGAATTTCAAGTCGGAGATAAGGTACTGTTGAAAGTTTCTCCTTGGAAAGGGGTAGTTCGGTTCGGTAAGAAAGGAAAGCTGAGTCTGAGGTATACAGGACTATTTACCGTTATCCAACGAATAGAACCCATTGCCTATCAACTGAAACTACCAGAAGAGCTAGCCGGGGTACATGATGTGTTTCATGTATCTAATCTTAAAAAGTGTTTATCTGATGAATCACTGGTAGTACCTCTTCAAGATATAGAAGTAAATGAAAAGTTGAAATTTGTGGAAAAACCTCTCCAAATAGAAGACAGAAAGGTTAAGCACCTCAAACATAAAAGATTGGTACTGGTCAAAGTAAAGTGGGATTCAAAAAGAGGACCTGAGTACACATGGGAGCTGGAATCGGAAATGAAGCGAAAATATCCTTACTTATTCCAATAAATCTCGAGGACGAGATTTTAAATAAGATGGGGATGATGTAAGGACCAACCCAAAATTGTCCTAAAACACTCCGTAAGTGAAAACCCGAACCCCTAAAACCCTAAATTTATGAAAAATCAAGAAAAACAAATTTTATTAATCGGTCGCGGCCCACGAAGGAATTAAGGTGGGTCTACGCGGGGTGCGATAGCTATGCAATCTCCGGATAACGATCAAGGCCACGTGTCGCACACGTGGCAGGCCTAGGGTGTGACACGGCAGCCCTAGCAGTAGCTAGGGTGGCCCTCGTGGGCCTTGAAGGATCTCCCTTCAGGTTTACGCGGGTCGCTAGGAACTCAAAATTCAGCTATAAATTGTACGTTGCATGGATAGTCTTCTGTGTTTGAAATTCTCTTTCAAAAACACCATATTCTGCTCAAATAACAACTTATTAGTAGTGAAACGCTGCTACGATAACAGGGTAATAACTCGATCACTACTACGATACAATGTTCGATCGATTAAGACCGATCTGATGGATGTTTAAGTGCTGCCCGAATTCGGGCTATACTTTGTCATTCTTCGTGAGGGTTTCGATCTCATGAAATTATCGTAAATGTTGTATTAAGTTACTAACCTAGTTTCATTTGCATTATTTAACTAGGTTACCAGGCTTAATCAGTAGGTAGACTCTGTCCGTGTAAACTTGCAGTGTGAGTCATTCTCTTTTTACCAAATTTTTTTCTAACCCCTACTTGTTTTTTTTCAAAGTTATAACTACAGGGATTAAGTCTTTGTAATCTTCAATTACTGTCGGTATGTGGGGTTTTGTATACACTACTTGATAACCTTCACCATTGGACAACGGGTTAGCCAATGGGTGATATGACCATAGTCACAGATTCAGTCGAGTGACAAATACCGATTTGGGGTAATTGGTGGATATATAAACATTGTAATCGCTCTTAATACTGTAAGTTATGACAATGTGTGATTTTGTACAAATTGAATGACTCGCTAGTATTTCCCGCTGATCGAATCTTTTTAAAACATGTTTCAGGTGATTTACTGTGAACAAGGAAAGGTGTCGCGTAGCACTCCAGCTTGAATGAAGTGGCTCAGTAAATAAATAAACATGTTTTTGTAATCAGGGGATTTCCCAGTGAAATTCCTTTATTGTAAATTAAGGGGTTTGTCCCAAAACTTATAATAAAATAATTGGATGTTTTCAGTTTAACGATCCGGTTAAAATTTTCCGCTGCCAAATCAAACACCAATACCACGGGTTTTCTGTCCCGCGGCTTCTGGACCGGGCTAAACGGGCCGGGGGCCGTGACACTTCTATGGAACTAAGCCTCGAAAAAGTTCCTTCCAAGGATGTGAAGAATATCCCTTCCTATGTGATTAAGTATCTCAGAAGTGCCTTCCACGAACAGGAACATGCCTCTTCTATGGAGTTAAGTAGTTTAGAAGTCCCTTTCATGAATAGAAAAAACATCCCCTTCCATAGGATAAAGTATTGGATAAGTCCCCTCTAAGAACAGAAAAGTGTCCATCATGAGATTAGGTATTTCGGAAGCATCTCCCACGAACAGGAATGTATATCCTTCCATGGAATTAAGCGTCAGAGATGTTCCCTCTAAGGAAAAGAAAAACATCCCATTCAATGAGATCAAGTATTGAAGAAGTCCCATCCAAGAGTAGAAGAACATCCCCTTCCATGGGATTAAGTATGTCAGAAGTTTCTCCCAGGAACAAGAATGTATCCCTCCTTTGGGACTACAAGTATGAATAGCTCCTACTCTGAAAAAGGAAGAGTCCCCTTACAAGAAACTCCATATCTGAAAAGTTTCCTTCCATGAAAAGAAAATGTCCATTCCACGGGCCCTAGTCTTAGGAAGTATCCCTCCAAAGGAGGAAAGCCCCCTCCTGGGGTCACATATGCTTGAAGAAGTCTCTTCAATAGGCGAAGAAGCCCCTTCCATGGGTATCCGTTCTCGAAGAATTACGTTGTCTCTCCAAGAGAATAATGAGCCCTTAATAAGGACTCTTATAAGAAGGTTCCTTCTACATAACAAGTGTTTCTAAAAAGCTCACAAACCCCCTCCAAAAGGAGAAGATGTCCCCCCTCTCGGGAACAAACAACCTAAACGGTAAGAAGACCCTACTAACGGGTCAAACATGATCACTTAGGCAGACGTGTCGGACGATATTACAATAAAATGAACATGTAAATAGGTATACAGACATGTCACATTGGTCTAAACAAGGCAAAGCCCGGCCGTGGGGCTAGGACCAAGTCGACTATGTCCAAACAAAATGCCGAAGCAGGCATATGAAAACCCAAATGGCCTGGACGCCATTGGACAAAGGCCCACCAAAAGCTTTAACAACTTAAAACAAGTTACAAAGCGGGCCAACGCAAAGCATTAACAACTTAAACGAGTTACAAAGCGACATATACAAAGCTTTAACAACGTAGACGAGTTACAAAGCGACCATGGAAAGCGTTAACAATTTGAAACGAGTTACAAAGTGGGCCTATGCAAAGCTTTAACAAATTAAACGAGTTGCAAAGCGACCTACAGAAAGCTCTAACGGCTTAAACAAGTTACAAAGCAAATGCATGAAAAGCTTTAACAACTTAAACGAGATTGAAACCTTACTCGGAAGGGCGCCAAACAAAAAGTATAACATGGCAAACAAGGCATCCGAGTTGATGCTCTTAGAGAAACTACTCTTGAATGAGTACCTCGATTAAAATGCCCTTGAGAAGGACATGGAAAAACAATCTAAATAGCATAGACTAAAAGTATTCTTGAACGAGTACATTGGTTAAAGCGCCTTCAAAGTGGCATAGATTCAAGACAAAATACTAGACTGATCTAGAATGTTAGATATAATTCAAGAGGGTCACCTTGTTATTAGAATGCTAAATGCAAGGTTACCCCAAGGACAACAAAATAGATAAGTTTAGCATAACATGGCTAATACTATATTTACCCGACAGATAGGGGTGGCGGTAAAAGGGTGGAAAGTGACCCATCTAGATTTTTAAGAACCGGAATAAGTCCTAGGGCCGCCCATAAATGAATTGGTCTGGACTATGGATGACTTGTCGATGAGGGCCCCCGTCTGGGCTCCTCGTTTGGATTTAATCCATTAGAATGATGACTGGTCCTGAGCCTATTTCATGTTTAGTTGGTTTGAGTGGGCCTAGTCCTGATAAGCCCATTCTTAGGCCAGCCCATTAGGGTTATGGCCCAATAATCTTGCTATATAAAGAAAGTTCCTTCTTCTAAAGGAATCAGGTTATTTCTCCCCAGCACTTAGGGCTCCTTCTTCTCCTACCTCTCTTATTTCTTACAACACAGACTTATGATACTGATTTGAGCGTCAGAGTGTCCTCGGGGTAAACCCCCTGGGGCCTCTAACTAGATTTTCATGTGGCTGTAGCCCAAGACTCGACACCCCGCAAGAGGAATCGTCACCGCAGCGGCGTGATGAGGAATCTAAACCGAATCTCGACGAGTTCAAGATTAGTAACGTCTGCCGTTTCGGTCTTGGATTTGACATTATCTTTAAAACGTATTGAAATTATTTCAGAAGTTCGTGACAACATTATATCTATAACATTTTGAAAGATGGATGTACAGTAATTGTCGCGGCCCCCGACCCTACCCAGGGCGGGAGACGTGAATCCAAATGACGAGTGGTATCGGTGTTTATTAAATTTGCAGCAAAATAAATCATCTGGATCGTAGTTAGGAAATAATTTCAGAGTTCGTAAAAAACCAAACTTTTTAATATTAAACAAATAGGCTAAAACCCATATTCCAATCAAATACTTTGATAGGGATAATCCCTAATTGCTGAAAACATAAATTTCTTCTTTCATTCAGGTAATCATAGCCACTTTATTTAAGCCTTCAGTGCTCCATAGCGGGCTTCTATTACCTTCACAGTAAGTTACCTGAAAACGCGTGTGAAAACATTTTATCAGCAAAAATACTGGCGAGTTCATTCCATTTTATAAAAATACATATTGTTATACTTTACAGTATCAAGAGTGATTACATTGTTTATATCTATCAATTACTCAAATCAGTATTGCGACTGAGGCCAACCCCTGTGCTCGTGGTCATAATACTATTGGCTAACTCTTTGTCCAATAGTAACGAGTGTCAAGTAATGTATACAAAAGCCCACACACCGGCAATAATTTCAGAATATAAAAACTTAATCACTGTAACTATAACTGATAAAAACATTTAGGGTTTGGCAAAGTATTTTGTAAAAAGAAAGAATGACTCACAAAGTTGTGAGAAAAAGAGAATGAGTCGCTTTGTAGACTTAAGGTTTAACTAAAAAGTCTCCTGGTAATATATCCTGGTATAATTCCTAAGTTCCTAATAAAATATACAATACACACGTGTTAGTATAATAACCCAACTCAACTTTATCGATACATCACGAGATCAAAACCCCAACGTAGTTAACAAAGTGTAGCCTTATTCAGGCAGCACTTTGACATCCGTTGTTGGGTTTAGGATCGATCGGATAGGGTATCGAATTAGTGATTAGGGGTTAAAACACTTACAACGGGGCAAAGCTTCGTAGAATTAAGGTTATTGGGTATAATATCTTGAGAAGAAAGTTGAGAGAAAGAAAGAAATTTTGACCGATTTGAACTGCAGACTGGACGTTCTATTTATAGGTGATTTGACAGGATTTCGCGCCCCACAATAGCCTAGAGCTATCTTGTCGCGGCCCGTGATAGCCCCTAGCTAGGGCATAGGTGGCCTTAGTCACCGTTGTAGGGTTGATACATGGTTGACATTTGTCCATAAGCGTGTCCGGAAAGTTATGAGGGTCTCACGACCTGCGGTAGGTCCTTATAAGTCTATCGCGGCCCGCGACAGACATAAAAATATTATTTTTTTTCATTTTTTTCATGCTAAATATCGTTATGCAAGTCCAGGGTTTTGATTATGGAGTGTTTTAGGACCTTTTTGAGGGTTTTTATATCCTCCCTACCTTGTTTTAAATCTCGTCCTCGAGATTTACTGGAGTAAGTAAGGATACTCTCGTTTCATTTCCGACTCTAGCTCCCATGTGTATTCTAGTCCTCTTTTCGAATTCCATTTCACCTTGACCAGAACTAACCTCTTGTGCTTGAGATTCTTTATCTTTCTATCTTCAATTTGTATTGGCTTTTCCACAAACTTAAGCTTTTCATTTACCTCTATGTCTTGAAGAGGTACTACCAATGATTTGTTGGCTAAACATTTCTTTAAGTTTCATACATGAAATACATCATGTACTCCTACCGTTTCTTCAGGTAACTGTAGTTGATAAGCTGCTTGTCTTATTCATTTGATAATTTCAAAAGGTCCAACGTATCTTGGGCATAGCTTTCCTTTCTTACAAAATCTGACAATTCCTTTCCACAGCTTTTTGAAAACTTGTCCAAAAATGAGAAGTAAAACGAGGCTAATTGTTCCATACTAAAAGTTTCCTTCATCAGTAAGAAATGTGCAGATTTAGTTAATTTATCCACAATCACCCAGATTGTGTCGTTACCTTTTTGTGTCTTGGGTAGTTTGGTAACAAAATCCATTGTTATCAATTCCCATTTCCAAATTGGTATTTCCAATTGCTGAAGTAACCCTGAAGGTTTCTGATGTTCAACTTTAACTTGTGAGCAAGTTAAACACTTAGCAACATAATTTGCTATGTCATTTTTCATTCCTATCCACCAAAAGTTTTTCGTTAGATTTTGATACATCTTATCACTTCCAAGATGCATCATATACTTGGATTATGAGCTTATTCTAGAATTTGGCTTCGTACGTTCCCTTGGATAGGTACCCAGATTCTTTTCTTATGGAATTTTCAAATTCCATTTGTTCCATTTTCTAATTATTTAATCATTCCTTTTAATCCTTCAACATCATCTTTGATTGCTGCTTCCTGCACCTTTTTCAATTTTTCATTTAAATATATTTGCAGGTTTAATCTAAGAGTACGTACTCTTTTAGGTTTTGCATGATACTTTCCACTTAAAGCATCAGCTACTACGTTAGCTTTTCCTGCGTGATATTGGATATCACAATCATAATCATTAAGGATTTCCATCCAGCGTCTTTGCCTCATGTTTAATTCTTTTTTCCCAAAAACATACCTTAAACTTTTATGATATGCGAAGACAGTAAACCTAGTACCGTAAAGATAATGTCTCCAAATCTTGAGGGCAAAAAATTTATCGCTCCTAGCTCCAGATCATGCGTTGTATAATTTTCTTCATGTTTCTTTAGTTGTCTAGAGGCATAAGCAATCACCTTCTGACGTTGCATTAGCACGCATCTAAATCCTAATTTAGATGCATTTCAGTAGACTATGAAGTCAGTTCCTTCTAGTAAAGTAAGTATTGGTGAGCTAGTTAATCTTTGCTTCAGAATCTTGAATGCTTCCTCCTGTTTTGATCCCCATTCAAACTTAATGGATTTATAGGTTAGTTTGGTTAATGGAACGACTAATCTAGAAAAATCTTGAATAAAACGCCTATAATATCCTGCTAATCCAAGAAAGCTTCTTACTTTTGTTGGTGAATTAGGGACTTCCCATTTGGTAATAGCTTCGATCTTTGTAGGATCCACATGAATTCCTTCATGATTAACTAAGTGTCCAAGAAATTGTACTTCTTGCAACCAGAATTCACATTTTGAGAATTTAGCATAAAGCTTTTCCTTTCTCAACAATAACAGAAGTATTTGTAAATGTTCGGCATGTTCTTCCTTAATCTTGGAGTAAATCAGTATATCATCTATGAATACAATTACGAATTTATCCAGGTATGGTTTACATATTCTATTCATCATGTCCATAAATGCCGCTAGAGCATTTGTCAAACCGAATGGCATGACTGTAAACTCATAATGACCATACCTTGTCCTGAAAGCAGTCTTAGGAATGTCCTCTTCCTGTACCTTCAGTTGATGATATCCTGAGCGTAAGTCAATCTTTGAGAAGAATCGAGCTCCTTGAAGTTGATCGAATAGATCATCGATTCTCGGTAGTGGGTACCGATTTTAAATCGTAATCTTATTCAATTCTCTGTAGTCAATACACATGTACATTGATCCATCTTTCTTCTTGAAGAATAGCACAGGCGCTCCCCAAGGCGATGAGCTAGGTTGTGTGAAACCTTTTTCTAATAGTTCGTCTAGTTTCTTCTTCAATTCCAGCATCTCCGTTGGCGCTAGGCGATAAGGTGCTTTGGCAATTGGTGCAGTTCCTGGCATTAGGTGAATTCTAAATTCAACCTCGCAATTTGGCGGTAGACCAGGTAGCTCTTATGGGAAAACGTCTGAAAAATCAGATACTATAAAAATATCTTTTAACTTTTTTCCTTTAGTGCTAATGATTGCCGAAATCATATATACTATTCCTCCTTTACGTGCGTAGCTTGTAGTTTTCATCACCGAGATGAATTTTGTGAATGCTGTCGGCTTATCTCCCTGAGTTGTGATCCTTTCTCTAGTTGGCGTACTAACATCTACTGAGTTTTGATCACACAAGATTCGCGCATGATTGGCTACCAACCAATCCATTCCTAACACAATATCGAATCCGGTTAGATTCATTAGAAAAAAGGTTAGCGGTAAACTTATGACCTAAAAATTCTATCTTTCCTTTCTGAAAGATTTCGCTTATGCTGATAGAACTTCCATTTGCCGTTTCCATCGTACAAGCTTGGCAAAGTTTAGTTAGTGGTTGATTGAGTATTTGACAGAAAGTAGTATTTATAAAACTTTGGTTTGCACCAGAGTCAAATAATACTTTAGCATAGACATCATGAACGAGAAACGTACCGGTAATCACATCCAGAATTAACTCGGCTTCCTTGGTTGTCAGTACAAATGCTTTGGCATTCTTCTTGGGTCCTTTCGTTGTCTTTGCCTTGTTGTTAGTTGCTGTAGCTAATTTTGGGCAGTTTGGTTCGATATGGCTTGCCTCTCTGTAGTTGTAGCTTATTTTTGCATTAATTTTCTTTCTACACTCTTCTTCCCTGTGTCCCGGTATCTTGTAGAAGTTGCAGTACCTAGCACATCTTCTTGTATGTTTATTCTTACAGAATTTACATAAAGGTTACGAAGAGGATGGATCTATTCCATTCTTATGGTAGGAATTACCAGAACGTAGTTTATGGGTAATCCTCTGGGCTAGATCCTTTTTCTGGTTTTCTTCCTGTATGCATATCAGTCCATCTGTCAGAGTGTTAGCAAGCTCCATTGTTTCTTCACTCATTTGTGGTCTAGCTGCTTTGACCATATTTCTGATTTCACTAACTAATCCCCAGATGTAACGGGAGATTAATATTGGTTCTGGCGAAGCCAGGGTTGGTACTATCCTTGCATACTCGAAGAATTTGGTAGTAAATTCACGACATTTTACCCAATCATTTTTATGGTTTATGAATTATTAGCTACCTGCTCCTTTTCGCGAGGTGGACAAAATTTCCTTTCAATTATTTCGTTAAAATTATTCCATTCCATATTATAGACCATGTCACTTCATTTTGATTGAAGAATGGTATTCGACCATTCTAATGCTTCATCCTTGAAAAGGTTAGAAGTATACATGATTTTATCTTCTTCATCACATTTACTAATCTTTAAAACCGCTTTAGTCTTCTCTAACCAGCGTAAGGTTGAAATAGCTCCTTCATAACCCGAGAATTCGTTTGGTTTGCATGACAGGAATTCTTTGTAAGAAAAACCATAAGTGGTGGTTTTATTTCGTTTTGGAATTGGAGCTTTGACAAGAATGCCATTATCTCCATTAACGCTATGACTCGGCTCGGTGTGCATACGTTTACTGCCTATAATAGTATTATCGTTTACCGCCTTAGGTTTATTAATAGCATCGATAATAAATGGCATGACATCTATTATTCCTTGTGCTACTATATGTTCTATTGCACTTTTATCCACACGGTTTCCGTTATCATTATTTTTCTGAACTTCCTGATTTACTTCGTTCGACATCTGAATTGTAAACATTATCAGGTGTTAATATCACAGAATAATTTTAATAAACAAATATTCAAACACATTAAATCAAAATCGTCAATCATTGTGACATTTACTATTTTTATATAGATAATGCATCCATACAAAGTACAACTATAATTCTACACGTTAATATTTATATACGTCGATATATATATATATATATATATATATATATATATATATATACTATTATTATTATTATAAAATATTATAGATTTTATCTTTTTTTATCAAATTAAAAAGGAAAGTGTGTGTGTGTGTGTGTGTGTGTGTATTAGGTTTATCGTTTTTTCAGAACTGTATCTCCCTCTTATCGTACTTCCAGACAAGATTTTCTCCTATAGCATGGATCCTGTTTCCTTCATCTATAAGTTCTTCGCTATAGTGACGAAGTTCAGCTATATTTTCAGGATTCATAGGAGGGAGTATTGGTGGTATGGGTTCATTGTAGGCAGGTATTGGTTCTCCATATGGTAAATAGGGATTTGGTTCATTTATCGTGTTCTGGAAAGCCCAGTCGTTGGTCCACCATTGTTCCAGTTGATCTGGTGCTGGTATTCTGGGTATTTCTTCGGGGTTAAATGTTGGTATAGGTAGTGGGTTCTCTTGAATAAGTTCAGGGTACAATGGTATTGGTGCTAGAGGTTGTTCTGGGTATAATGGTAGCAATTGGGGTTCTGGTTCTACTAATAGATTTAGGTTTATTTCATCTCCTGCAGGTTGGAAAAGATCACAATTTACTAATCTTCTATTAAATTTCTCCCACAGAGGTTCGGTCACAAGTATTTGAGCAGTTCCCTATACTAGGGTTATGGTTGCTTCTTGGTTTTTCTTTTTTCCTTCTCTTTTCTCTCTTTCCTTTGTTAAACCAATCTCTCTTTTTGGGTGGAAAGGTTTCAGTTGATTTAACCTAGAAAACAAAGGATTATTCCGTGTCTGCCTCGTATCCTGATGCAGTCCCTGATTGTCCTTCATCCATTTCTGAATCAGACATGTGTTGAAAGGCGTCAGACACATTTTGGTCACTCATACTGCGAAGCTCAAAAATTGTCAAAATAACATAAAAATCATATTTTTTTATATTGAGATTTATTTACACAGAATAACACATAAGTTATTACATTAATTTCCTAACATAATTATTTAAGTTTAGGTATTAAAAGAACACTAAATAGCTTAAACCAGTGGCTCTGATACCACCTTCTGTCGCAGCCCCCGACCCTACCCAGGGCGGGAGCCGTGAATCCAGATGGCAGGTGGTATCGGTGTTTATTAAATTTACAACGAAATAAATTATTAGGATCGTAGTTAGGAAATAGTTTTAGAGTTTGTAAAACACCAAACTTTTTAATATTAAACAAATGGGCTAAAACCCATATTCCATTCAAATGTTTTTATAGGGATAAACCCTAATTGCTGAAAACATAAATTTCTTCTTTTATTCAGGTAATCATAGCCACTTTATTTAAGCCTTCAGTGCTCCATAGTGGGCTTCTATTACCTTCACAGTAAGTTACCTGAAAACGCGTTTGAAAACATTTTATCAGCAAAAATACTAGCGAGTTCATTCTATTTTATAAAAGACATATTGTTAAATTTTACAGTATCAAGGGTGATTACATTGTTTATATTTATCAATTACTCAAATCAGTATTGCGACTGAGGCCAACCCCTGTGCTCGTGGTCATATTACTAGGGGAAGGTTCAATTGAGAAGAAAATAAAATTGAGAAGAAAATAAAATTAAGAAGAAAAAGAACAAAGGATACAAATGTAAAACATTAAATAGTTTTTCTCTCAACTCATTTATTATTATCTTTAACTAATTAATTAGTCATAAATACGATCATTCTCCACACTTAAATTTTTGCTTACACGCATCAAAATTTATCCTACACGTTTTGAAATTTATCCTACGTATATTGAAATTTATCATACACAGCTCGTAATCCATCCTACACACCTCGTAATTTATGCTATACTTTAAATTATATATTGATTCTTTTTTTGAGAAATTTTTTTTTTTTATAAATAAGTTACAAATTTAATGTAGCTAGCTATTAAAAAGGAAGACTACCAATTAGTGATCCATCTAAGTTTACCAATATACCCTTACACTAATATTAAATGCAAAAATTAAATAAGTAAAATGAAACATTCTTATTGGTTGAAATTTCTTCTTTTTTTTTACAAAAAAAAAAAAAAATTCTCATTTGAAACATTCTTATTAGCTAACTCTTTGTCCAATAGTAACGAGTGTCATGTAATGTATACAAAACCCCACATACCGGCAGTAATTTCAGAATACAAAAACTTAATCACTGTAGGTATAACTGATAAAAACATTTAGGGTTTTGCAAAGCATTTGGTAAAAAGAAAGAATGACTCACAAAGTTGTGAGAAAAAAAGAATGACTCACTTTGTAGACTTAGGGTTTAACTAAAAAGTCTCCTGGTAATATATCCTGGTATAATTCCCGAGTTCCTAATAGAATATACAATGCACACGTGTTAGTATAATAACCCAACTCAACTTTATCGATACATCACTATAACACCACAAAATTTTATAAAAGATTATTTGAATGATTAAATATTTTGTATGATTAGATAAGTTAAAAAAATAAGGGAAGTTTAAAAAGGTTAGAAAATGAACAAGAATGATAACTTAGATGAACTTAAGGGGCTGAATATGTAAATTCTTGAAAAAATAAGAAATAAAAAAAATAATGTGGAGTGTGGGTGTGTGCGACGCTGAGGAAGAATAGGAGAAGGGAAGAAACCCTTCTTCCCCATTTCATCAAAATCCAACAAATTGAATGCGTTTTTGGTCAAGATTCGAATGCATGTGATCAATTTATCAATCATCTAAGAGTTTCCAACCTAGGGTAAGTCAGATTATGCGAATTTATGCTAAGTTAATAAATAGGGTTTTGATCAATCCATGAAATAGTATGAAATTGAACTTGTGTATGAATTAGAATCATCATTAGAAGATGTTTTATGCTTGAATTCATTTGTATTGAAGGTTTGAAGTAAAACCCACTTAATCTAGTGGTATGGTGATCTTGTAGTTCAATAGATTGAGTAATTGTGATGAATGAATGTATAAGTACTAGGATAATTGATGAAATATTATGTTGTAGAATGATTGAGTTATGTGAATTTGATTGATAAAAAGAGTTGTGAACACTACTAGAGAAATTATGCATAAAACACTTGTACATAGTGCTAAAATTGTTATACGCACAGCAAGTGTTCGATTAAATGCTTGAATAGTTGATTCATGTAATTTTGAGTGAATTAGGATGTCTTGCTTTGTGTGTAAAAATATGGAGATGATATTTGTAAAAAGTGTGTGTGGAATGCGAATTTTATATGAATGCGAAAGCTATGTAAATAAATGACATGATCTAAGTAAGAATGGAAATATGTGTAGGAATCAAAGATGAAGGAGGAAGCTCCGGTTCGCAACAAAAATCTCAAGAACGAGGTAAGTTTGCTACTTACAAGTTTATTTAATATTGTTAGTAGTTTGTTCCTTTAATTATTAGTTGCTTAATGGAAGACATTGTATTAGAATGGGAACGCGAAAGTAAAGCTCTGTAACGGTCCGTGATTATCGGGTCGGTTCGGATTAGAATGAGAATTAAAAAGTTAAAGTTTCTTAATGTTCCGTGTTGAACGAGTTATTGGAATAGAATGAAAATGAGTTTACTAATATCCGTCTTGAACGGATTGGATATTTAGAACAAAACATGATAAAGTTGTTATGTTGAAAATCCGTGTAAACGGGTTGAGATAGAAAGAGTTATATGAGAAAGAATGATGTAACAAAGTCGGTTACAAAAACAAGAAAGTTGAACTCAAGAATGAATTAGTCAAGTATGGTACAAAGTTAAAGTGGTGATTATTAGTTCATCAAGTTCATCGATGCATTAGTTGAAATATGAATGATATGCTAATGTTGTTTCGTTGTATTGGTTTTAGGTAAAACTCAAGCTTAGGTGCTATTGCCTCGCTCGGACCGAACACACAATGAACGCCTTTTATGCGCTTCCGCAACTTTTGAAGTATCATCAATGGGTCAAATACTTTTGTAAAATAGGTCATGTTTGGTAGTTAAAAACTCTAAACTTGATGTTTTAAATCTTTTGTCAAAATTCTAGTTGTAGTGGATGTTTGAAAGGTCTTTAAAATGTTATGGTTTTCATTATGTCTTTTGAATGTTGTTAAAACAGGGAAATTGTTCATAATACGAACGGGTCATGCCCGAATTTTGTTAAATAATAGTATGTTAGTATTACTTTTTTGGATTAAGAAATATGGGTGTTTCAATCATGAGATCAAAACCCCAACGTAGTTAACAAAGTGTAGCCTTATTCAGGCAGCACCTTGACATCCATTGCTGGGTTTAGGATCGATCAGACAAGGTATCGAATTAGTGATTAGGGGTTAAAACACTTACAACGGGGCAAAGCTTCGTAGAATTAAGGGTATTGGGTATAATATCTTGAGCAGAAAGTTGAGAGAAAGAAAGAAATTTTGAACGATTTGAACTGCATACTGAACATTCTATTTATAGGTGATCTGACAGGCTTTCGCGCCCCGCAATAGCCTAGAGCTATCCTGTCGCAGCCCACGATAGTCCCTAGCTAGGGCATAGGTGGCCTTAGTCACCGTTGTAGGGTTGACACGTGGATGACACGTGTCCATAAGCGTGTCCGGAAAGTTATGAGGGTCTCAGGACCTGCGGTAGGTCCTTATAAGTCTGTCGCGGCCCGCGACAGACATAAATTTTTTTTTCATTTTTCATGCTAAATATCGTTATGCAAGTCTAGTGTTTTGATTACGGAGTTTCTTGGGACCTTTTTGAGGCTTGTTATAGTAATTATAATAGTATTTTAAAGACTTTTTTTGCCTATCAGTCCCTTATGCTTTTTCTCTTTGGCCCCTTTAGGTTTCAACTTTTGTTGCTCCAGTCCTTCTTCTTTGTTAATACTATATTTGCGCGACAGATAGAGTTGGCAGTAAAAGGGCTGAAAGAGACCCGTCTAGATTTTCAAGAACCGGAATAAGTCCTATGCCCATCCATAAATGAATTGGCATGGACTATGGATGACTTGTTGATGAGGGCCCCCGTCTGGGCTCCTCGTTTGGATTTAATCCATTAGAATGATGACTGGGCCTGAGCCCATTTCATGTTTAGTTGGTTCGAGTGGGCCTAGTTCTGATAAGCCCATTCTTAGGCCAGCCCATTAGGGTTATGGCCCAATAATCTTGCTATATAAAGAAAGTTCCTTCTTCTAAAGGAATCATGTTATTTCTCCGGTTCTCCCTAGCACTTGGGGCTCCTTCTTCTCCTACCTCTCTCATTTCTTACAACACAGACTTATGATATTGACTTGAGCGTCGAAGTGCCCTCGAGAAAAACCCCCTGGGCCCTCTAACTAGATTTTCATGTGGCTGCAGCCCAAGACTCGACACCCCGCAAGTGGAACCGTCACCGCAACGGCGAGATGAGGAATCTGAACCGGATCTCGACGAGTTCAAGGTTAGTAACGCCTGCCATTTTGGTCATATATTCGACATTATCTTTAAAAAGTATTGAAATTGTTTTCAGAAGTTCGTAATAGCATTATATTATATCTATAACATTTTGAAAGATGGATGTACAGTAATTATAATAGTTTTAAAGACTTTTTTTGCCTATCGGTCCCTTATGCTTTCTCTTTTTGGCCCCTTTAGGTTTCAACTTTTGTTGCTCCAGTCCTTCTTCTTTGTTAATTTACTTATTATTTTTCTATCCCCCCCCCCCCCCCGCGTCAGGCAAACCCCCAGGCCCTCTAACTAGATTTTCATGTGGCTGCAGCCCAAAACTCGACACCGCGGAGGAACCGTCACCGCGGAGGAACCGTCACCGCAGCGGCAAGATCTCGACGAGTTCAAGGTTAGTAACGCCTACCATTTTGGTCTTGGATTCGACATTAACTTTAAAAAGTATTGAAATTGTTTCCAGAAGTTCGTGACAGCATTATATCTATAACATTTTGAAAGATAGATGTACAGTGATTATAATAGTATTTTAAAGACTTTTTTTTTTTTTTTGCCTATCGGTTACTTATACTTTTTCTCTTTGGCCACTTTAGGTTTTAACTTTTGTTGCTCTATTCCTTCTTTTTTGTTAATATACTTATTATTTTTCAATCCCCCCCCCCCCCCCCCCCGAGAAAGACGGGCGAAAAAGAAAAGGAAAGTGCAACAACTTCTTTTCATTTTTGTTACCCCCTTTATTTTCGTAATTAGTGATTTTAGCCATACTCCATTTTACATATTATACAAACTAACCCCTCATTTCACATAATTAGCACAGATCAATTGGTTGAACCCGCATACATACATCATGGTTACTTAGGTTCGAATCCTATCATAGTAAGATTTTGTTTCTTTTTTTTTACCCTAGGCTACTACCTAATAAAAAGTTAGAGAAAATTATGTGATATTTTTTTTATTTTATCTCCTTTTCCTCAATAATATTTTTATTATTTATTCCTTCCTTTTTTTGGCACTTTTATTTGATTTTCTCTTATTCCTAATTTGTTCTTTTTTTAACCAAATCTTATTAAATCAATAACATTTTAACCCTTTTTAACAAGTTCCTATTAAAAAGAAAATTTATTGATTTAATAATTTAGGAATAATCTTGATAAGAAGGGTTAAAATGTTAATGATTAATTTTCCAAGTTCCTAAATGAGAATAAATTTATTGAATGATTAATTTTCCAAGTTCCTAAATTATCATGGATTTTTAACTTAAATTTTATTATTTATATATTATCAATTTACAACATAATCATTCATTGAGTTGTATCCAGTGGCGAATCTAGACCAATATTTTAGAGGTAACGTTTAAATTTTTTTTTTACAGCCTTTCATATAATGTAACCAAACAAAAATAAAAACATTATGGTGGGACTTGGGAGGCGGCCTGAGGGCGGAGGCTGAGAGCGGAGATGGGTGAGTGGGTCGCAGGGTAGGGTGCAAACGAGCCGAGCTCGAGCTCGGCTCGTTGGTAGTTTCTCAAGCTCGAGCTCGGCTCGTTTATTATCTATTAATTTATAGATTAAATAATAATACACTCTCGTTTAGGCTCGCGAGCTCGATAAGCAAAGCTCGAGCTTGTTTACTATACAAGCTTACATCCAGGTTCAAACTCGGCTCGTAAACAAGTTTAATAAGTTCGGCTCAGCTCTTTTACTAGACAACTTTAAATATGAGGTAAATGTTATTAAATATTAATAAAAACTAATATGACACTAAGACTCGATAAATCTTGACGAGTCAAACGAGCTTCACATGTCAGGCGTGAGATCGGGCTCGATTATTAAACAAGCCTTATTTTTGGCTCAAGCTCGGCTTTTAACCAACCATGTGGGCTTTTAATAATTTGTGTTTATGTAAGCTATTTGTGGATGCATGTTGTCCTACGGACGTTTTCCAGCTACCGTCGTACAACCCGGTGCTGTTGTATTGTTTGGATACTTATGCAAAATGTTTGAAAAATCTTTGTTGGTCGTTTTAGGTTTTTGTTTTTTGGGGTTGCCATGCGTTTTGTTGGTATGTTTGTTTACCGTTTTGGTAGTTATGGATGAAGATTAGACCTAGGTCTTCATCCGAGATTTAACTTTTAAAGCAGCTTTGGTAAATTACTATACATTTTGTTTGATGTATGAATCCTTTTTCATTGGAGAAACTTGATTTGGGAATAAGATAGGGTGTTAAAGAAAGATAAGTATTTTACAATTCGAAGAGTAGAGAATTGATGTATGAATATGCTTGGTACTCAATGAAGATGAATCTTTTTTCATTTGAGCAACTTGATTTGGGAATAAGATAGGGGATCCAAGACATATAAGTATTTTACAATTCGAAGAGTAGAGAATGTGTGTGTCGATGAAGGTAGAAGGATCAAGAAAAGGTTGAATCTTGCATATTAGTGGCGATAACAAAAAGATAAGACTCCATAACAATACTTCAATGATCCTTGAATAAATGATGAGTAATTCTCGTATTCAAATTATAAGGTTGGTTACATCCTTCATTTTCTTGTTATATATTGTATTAAAAAAGTTGAAATAGATAAGATATTTATGTTGTTAAGTAATAAGTGGAAGTAAAGAAAAACATGAATAAAATGTTGATTTAAAGTCTTTAAAGAGACTAAGGGTTATAAGGTT
Source organism: Helianthus tuberosus (assembly GCA_030545235.1). Classification (NCBI taxonomy): domain Eukaryota; kingdom Viridiplantae; phylum Streptophyta; class Magnoliopsida; order Asterales; family Asteraceae; genus Helianthus; species Helianthus tuberosus. The sequence continues at coordinate 58,038,020 of CM060424.1, read as the reverse complement.
GTACATGACCCGTGTTGTAACATGATTCGCAAGATTGTTAATCATGTGATCATCTAGTTGTTGAATATTCACTAACGGAAGTTGATAAAGTCAGAAGGTTGCTAAGTGGCAAAGGTTAAATGATAATCCAAGGTTGAATGTTGATTCTGGATGAAAGTTGTAGACCACTAGTAAATAGTTGAGCGAGAGCAACAAGTTGACAAAAACCCAATTAGATTGTAAATGGTCATTAGCGTTAGAAGTGTGACTATCAAGTTGTATGAAAGTAGAATGTTGCCAAATGACCCTTATTGTCGTTAAGGAAACAATAATAAGTTTGATGCTATCGTTTTAAGTGATAGTGTATGTCAAAGTTGTAGTACGAACCGTATATAATCACATCACTTGACTTGTCGAAGTTGTAGTGGGAACTGTATATGACTACATTACTTGAGGTTATGTTGATTTCGAATATGTATACATTCTATGAGATTAGAAATGACACATTAAAGTTGAAAAATGGAATTTTGATCTACACCCATATGGTTCTGATCTACGCTCACCAAAACACCTAAAATCATACGGCTTAGCCTATGTCGGGCTTGGTTCAAAATTAAAATCTTTGATGTTTTGAGTTGGAATTTGGACATCATGAAAAAAAATAAAGTAGCAAATACTACCAAAAATAATTAAAAAAAAAAGTCTAAACCTCACTTGAACTCGTATCTAACATTGAAGTGTAAGGGTATACGGAGTGGGTGTCAAACCCACTCGGCAAACCGCCTTTGCCGCGCGGTAACACCGCCGCCGGTGGGTTTGCCGCTCGGTGAAGGTTCGGATGCGGGGAAGGGTTGACGATTCGGGGAGATGACCGGAGGAGAGAGAGAGGGTAGTGTGGGGTGGGGTCCATGTCATCTCTCAACCAATCACACATTTTTCCTTTTTTTTTAAGTTTACCACTTCACCAAGTGTCTAACCATTGCCAACACTTTTCAGCAAAGTTTAAACACTTTTCACTGATTGACGTGACACACTCTGATTGGTTGATTTTTTAGTTTGCCACTCTTAGGGTATCCGGGGCACCAAGCGGGGAGTGGCTCGGTGACCACATTCCCCGATCGGGAACACTGCCGCCATCACCGCGGGGACCCGATTCGGGGAGTGGTTTCGGTGGTTGTTCACCGCGATGAGTTGGCACATGGATCGAGGAGAGACGTTGGGCAACGGTTGTTTTTTAAAAAAAAATTCAATTTTTTTTTAATATAAATAACCAACTTAACTCACTCTCAAATAATTTTTTTACCACACCCACCACTCTCAAACTCACTCTAAAAAAATCTATCAAATACAACACAAAATGGATTCCAAGTTCCCGTTTTTTCCTCCCCTACCCGACTTTCCCGACGATGAAGGTTCTCCGTCAAACGATAGTAGTTTAATTTTCTTCCAAAATCTCATTCAACAAGCGGAGATACTAGACACGGCATCGTCTAGTAAAAAAAAATTGTCCCTCGAGATCGTGAGGGTGGCCACGAAACACTAATGGCCGATTATTTTGTAGAAAATCCAAAATTTAATGCCGATATTTTTCGTCAGAGGTTTCGTATGTCCAAGTATTTGTTCCTAAAAATTGTTAGTGACGTCGAAGCGAACGACGAGTGCTTTCAAGAGGGCTTGGACGGGAGAATGAAGAAAAGTTTCACGCCGTTGCAAAAGGTTACTTCTGCGATTAAACAACTTGCAACCGGTAACCCACCGGACGAAAACGACGAGTATTTAAAGATGTCTGAAAGGACCTCTCGTGAGTGCCTTGAATATTTCTGCCAGACGGTCTGTGCAATGTATGCCGGTGAATTCTTACGTAGACCAACGAGCCACGACGTTGCGCTATTGTATCAGGCTCATGAGGAGAGACATCACCTACCTGGTATGTTGGGTAGTCTGGATTGTACACACTTCGTCTGGAGAATGTGCCCCACAGAATTGCGTGGACAATATATGAGAGGCGATCATCAATACCCGACGGTTATGTTAGAGGCGGTGGCGTCTCAAGATTTGTGGATTTGGCTTGCTTTTTGTGGCCCGCGCGGGTTCACAAAACGACATCAACGTGCTCCAACAATCTCCGTTATTTCTTACTCAACGAAACGAAACGGCGCCATATTGTCCATTTCATGTGAACGACCACTTATACAAACGCGGGTATTATCTTACTGATGGGATCTACCCTAGCTGGTCCGTGTTTGTGAAGTCTTTTCCATATCCTCACATCCCGAATGAAAAAAAGTTCAAGAGGCAACACGAGGCCTCAAGAAAAGATGTGGAACGGGCGTTTGGTGTGTTAAAGGCGAAGTGGGGAATACTAAAGCGTCCAATGCGTTCCAAAACGGTGAAAAAGATAAGGTTACTCGTGTATACGTGCATTATTTTACATAACATGATTATAAAAGACGACGGAAGGGCGATAGCACCGGTACACATTCAAGATCCTCCAGTCGAACCCGTCTTCGCTGATACAGCTTATAGCGAGCTCATTGACGAAGACACGCATTGGAGACTAAAACACGATCTCGTTGAGCATCTCGGACGTTTAGATCTACCTCACCTTGAAGTGAGTTCCGACGACGAGTAGTTTGTTTTTATATTTTTCTAGTTTGAATGTAATTTTTATTTTTCTAGTTTGAATGTAATTTTTATTTTTCTAGGTTGTTTTTTTTTAATTTAATGAAATGTCTTTTATTTAATTTTTATTTTTATTAATATTTTTTTAATTTATAAACATGCATAATTTTACAACAAATAAAAAAAAAAACTCAAGTCCCCTAAGAGGAGAGTGCTGCCATCAAAATGGGGTGTTAGAGGAGTTTAAGATGGGAGTTGACGTGGCACTATCTGATTGGTGGTGCGTAAGAGAGGGGACTCCCCTCTTAGGGGAGTGCTCCTCTCCTCTCACTCTCACTCTCACTCTCACTCTCACCCTTAAGTGTTTAACCACACAATGTATAAAATTAGATACACTACTAACGTATGAGATGACGTATGCATTAAACTTCTCTGACGTCACCTTAAAACACCCTACTGATTTTCTCTTATTTATACCCACCACACCCTCGTACTGCATTATCATTCTATTTCCATCATTATCTCAAACCTCAGATCTTAAGTGTTTTTAGCTACACCGTATATTCATTCACCTACCTTTAAAATGGCTATCAAAGTGTACGGCTCCATGTTCTCCACCGCAACTCTCCGTGTTCTGCTTTGCCTAGCCGAGAAAGATCTCGATTTCGAGCTCATTAATGTCGATCTGGCCTCAGGCGAAAACAAAACACCCCATATGCTGTCACGAAGTGTAAGTATATAAGTCATATAGTTAGGGTGTACATATTGACACACCAAGCTGCCTATTTACACACCAAATCCTAGCTCTACCTACGCCATACGTATCATGTATGGCGTAGGTATGGGGTAGGTCCCTGACCAGATGGTCACCCTTGTACACTGTCAAATCAACCAGATGTATGCCGAGTATAGAGATATGGTGTATAGCTCTGTACGCAGCGTATACAAACCCTGTGCAAATAGTCAGCAACAATGTGCCTATAGTAATTAGTTAGTTACCACATGTATACGTTTATTCACTTTATATATATCTAATATATATATGTATGTGTATGCAGCCGTTTGGCCACATTCCAGCATTTGAGGACGGTGACATCAAACTCTTCGGTAATCAATAGCTACAACAAAGCATCAAAAAAATAAATATCATTTGTTGCGTGTAAATTCTTAACGTGTTATAAGCTGTAAATGAACTAAAACAATACTTTGTTGCAGATTCAAGGGCGATTACACAGTACATATCACGCGCATACGCTGATAAGGGGACAGATCTGATAACCAAGGAGCCAAAGAAGGCCGCAATGGAATCAGTGTGGATGGAAGTGGAGGCACATGAATTTGATCCGGTGACTAAGAAGTTAGCCTGGGAGTTGTGTATGAAGCGGTTTTTATTCGGACAGAAGGGTGATGAGGTCGTTGTGAATGCAGAGAAGAAGAAGCTGGAGTGTGTGCTTGACGTGTACGAAGCGCGGCTTTCGGAGAGCAAGTATTTGGGCGGAGATAGGTTTTCGTTGGCGGATCTGCACCACGCGCCAATGATCAAGTTTATGATGGACACGCAGATGAAAGAGGTGTTTGATGCGCGTCCCTGTGTGAGTGCGTGGGTTGTGGATATATTGTCACGACCCGCTTGTGTGAAAATTTTTAGCGTGCCGGCTTATTAAGAGCACCGACAATGGAGGTTGCGTGGCGTGGTTGGCGCAGGTGGGCGAGGGCGATGGTGGGTCCCATAATTAAATTTAAAATTAAATAATCCTCGAAAACGACTAGTTTTGGAAAAGAAACAAAAACGGCTATTTTATAAAAAAAAAAGTTTATAAAAAACTATAAATGCGATTAAAACATTATGGATGGACCTAAGAACATGGATCCGTAGAGACTGAAGACGCACTTGGAGCTAAGCGATCAATTGATCAAATCAAGAAACTACATAACATGTTATAATTTTTATTTTTAGTTGAAGCTTTTTTTTTCTTTTAATTTTATGTATGGTTATTATTATTAATGTTTTATGTATGTTTTAAATTTTAATGTTTACTTTGTAGTTCTTATATTTTATTAAATGTTAAATAATATTCTATAATTTAAATATATACAAATTATTGAAAAAATAAATTTTACAAAAGTAGTTTTATTTATGTAAAATTAATAAGACCATACGTAATGGGTATTATACGGGCATGAAAGAGTTTGATAAAGCCCCTAGCACCATCCCCTTGGGTGTTATAGGGGCATGAAAAGGGAGGGGCATTTCTAGAATAATGCCTAAAGAGGGGGGGGGGGGGGGGGGGATGGTAAGTATTGAATGAAATGAGCATTTTTTGCAGGGGCATTATAATGTTGATGTGGCGAAAAATGCTCCTTAAGGGGCATTAACCATTACATATGGTCTAATAAAAGTAGTCGATGATGTGAACTTTTGAGAAAGTTTGTCGTGTTAATTAATATGAGTTTTGAACGAAATTTGGAATCTAACGTGGTGGTTTGTTGTTGTAGGTGCTTTAAACGTTAGGTTTGATTAATATAGCTTTGTGAGTTGTAAAACATTAGGGGAAAGTTTGTTCTGTTAATGAGTTTTGAATGAATTTTGGAATCTAACGTGGTGGTTTGTTGTTGTGGGTGCTTATTAGCTTTGACTAATATAGCTTTGTGAGTTGTAATTTGTGATCAGGGTTGTTGTACTGTTAGGCTATGCGGTATGAGGCATTAACCCAAAGCTACCTCAGCCAAAAATGTCCTCACCTCTATACCGTGGGCGTCATAGAGGGGAGCTATTGATGTATCGCCAGCACAATAGTGAGCATTCACAAGCTTGACATGTTGATTGTTGTGTCACTTGACCCTTGAAGCAATGGTAAAATAAAATAAAAAATCAAATAATCTATCCTATATATATACGGACTCTTTCATATTTTATTCCACCAAAAACTTCTCCATCCTATCACTCTTTTAACATTCTCAACATTTTTTTATACTCTCAACGTATTTATCTAAATGGCACGTCGTTGGACCGAGGCCGAGGATATCGTGTTAGTCACAAGTTGGGTGGATAGGGTCGATTTAGGATTCCCTAAAGATGGGCCTCAAACTTGGAGCATGACTAGGACCGCATTCTACAAACATGTAGATGAGAATATCCGTGGAAGAGAACATCTCGGAAGGTTTATGCATTTACGCCTAAAGTGTTCAAATTTTGAGAGGTGCTACATCACTGCGTTGAACTGCGAGGAAGGTGTAGCCTAGGATGTAACGCTTGCCGAGGCACGTACCGAGCACAAAGCAAACTACATATGGTCGTTTGATCATGTTGCGGCTTGGAGGGTTTTTCGAATCCGGAATGGGGGGCTATTCGCGGTAGGACCTTAGATTACGTTTGTTTTATTTATATGTTTGATGTTTTATTTTTATGTGTTACGTTTTTTTGAAGTTATGTTTTTATTTCTAAGTTATTTAAATGTTATGTTTTTATCTCTAAGTTATTTAAATGTTATGATTTTTATTTCTAATTTATTTAGATGTTTTGTTTTTATATATTTATCTAAATATAAAATATAATTAAATGTTAGAAATATCAAAAAGAAATTAAATAGGTAATTATTGAAGGGCTTTATTCTATACTGTGGGCTTTATTCTAAAGGTCAATAATTGGAAATTTGTTCTAATATTGAGATTATCTTGATAGTCCATTAACTCAAGTTCTTAACAGTTAACACCAAACCTTCATCCAACAGTTAGTAAAACATTCGGTAAGAAATTTGTGTATTTGCGTACAGTTGTTTATATACTAGATTACTAGTAGACGAAGCCTAAGCGTTGTGATTGAGGTTTTAGAATTTGTAAGACTCGATTTTAAAGATTTGTACATTACTAATTAAACCCGCGAAAAAACTCTTTATTCTGACGACTTGTACATTAGTATAATATTCACTTTATAAAAAAATCATGAAGAACCGTTGTAGCGCCAATTTCAAAAGTTTATAAAACATCACATTTTACTTGTTCTAAGACGGAAAAGAACCTTAGAAAAACGGAACCTTACAAAGGTGTTGATAATGGTATTTACATACATTTTTTTTTTTTTTTGGAAGGTGACTTTCATGTACTGGACCTTAATGGTCACCGGGTTCATGTCGAAGACAATCCCCCGTCAGCCCCGCACTACGTCGCGATGTTCGATTGGGCCCCGGCCGCCGCGCAAGCTGACTTCCGCCCGGAAACCATACTGCCCCCACACGAGAGACTCGCTGGGGTAACAGCTGGGTAAAACCGGGTTGCCCTCAAGACCGCACCATGCCTCGGTAGGATACGGTCTATCATTGGGACGTCCCCCCCCCCCTAAGACCACGAGTGGGAGTCGAACCGGTGACCTCCCAAAGGAGGAGCCGGCCCAACATACCCAATGGGAACCACTGGGCCACGGAGGGAGGATATACATACCCAAAGGAGGAGCCGGCCCAACATACATTTTATTGTTCTGATGGTAATTATATATATTCTATATTAAAACACCTGTAAATATTATTGTTCTGACGAATATATAAAAAATCATCATAAAGGTAACTTTTAAATAAAATAAGTGCATCATGTTTCACGAAAGTTTTTTAAAACAGTTAAAGACAGATCACCTTATTTATTATTTATACCATCCCATTCGCTCAAGTATCATTATCATTTTCTCAAATCTTTCATATTTTTAGCTACACTATTGATTCTGCAACCAACATAATGGGGATCAAAGTGTACGGTTCCATGGTTTCCACTGCAACTCTCCGTGTACTGCTTTGCCTAGCCGAGAAGGATCTCGAGTTTGAGCTCATTAACGTCGATCTGGCATCTGGTGAACACAAAAGACCTCACATACTTGCACGCAATGTAAGCATAACTCATATAGTAATCAGTATCAGATGTATACGTTTATTCGTTTCGCCTTATTTATTCCATGTGTACGCAGCCATTCGGCCAGATCCCCGCGTTTGAGGACGATGATATCAAACTCTTCGGTAATCAATGACTACAAAACACAAATGTCGTTTATTGCCATTCAATTACAAAACTGTTGTTATTGTGCAAGTTTCCTTAGGGCTTAGGCAAGGTCGGTACAACGTTTATGGAGTCCCTACGCGTCAAAGAAAAACCATTCGTCCAATCATATTTTTTTATTCTTGAATACTTGACAACCCCAAATAAATATCAATAGAATCGCCAATACCAAATCAAAATTGCAAATATTATATAGATTAAATCATTCAATTCGCAAAACTGATTAATGATTTAGTGATTTTTTAAGGTTGCTCAATATATATGTATATTTGAGACATTGAATAACCGTAATCACCCCTGACGTCGGCCCTAATTTCGTCCAATCCGCAATCTTTTTCACATCGATTATTCAAAAGACGCCGAAAGGAACAAGGGTTTGTGTGTTGCGGCGCTGCTTCTGGATTCGGGAATGAAGCGTGTGTGAACAATGTGGACTCCTGGAGTAAAATCCTAAATATTGGGCCTAAAAATATTGTTTAAATGGGCCAAAACAAGTCTAATATATGAAAAGAAAAAAAAAACGAAGGACCTTGTTTTTTGGTGGTCATAGGTCTTAGCCTAGATTGATAAATCAACGGGCCGGCCCTAGGCTTCGGGGTCATGGAGTGGGGCGGTGAGACATGGGGAAGGTGGGTCCCAAGTGGGAACACCACGCACCGATTTGGGGAAGAAAAACTCACCGGAAATTTGGGAGATGGCACCAAAAAGGTTTTCGGAGAATATTGTAAATCATTGAAAACTTAAAAAATTAATGTTTTAAAGATATTTTTAGTTGTATTAAATCTTTTTAAATATATTAACTTCTTAAAGTTAAATTTATATGAAAATAATTTTGTTTTAGAGAATTGCGCAACTGAGGAAGGGGGTAAAAAGCTGATGTGGTTTGTGCGGCACAGACATTAGAGGTCGGGAAGTTCTTCTTGCAAAAAACAAACACCCCCTAAGAAAACAGGAGAAAACAGCCATGCGCCCATGCTAATCTTCTCTATGTTGTTACAATTTTTTTTCGGATGTCCCAAAGAGCAGGGACATACGTATATTAACTAAAATAAAATAATACTTTGTTGCAGAATCAAGGGCGATTTCAAAATACATATCACGCACATACGCCGGTAAGGGGGCAGATCTTACAAGCAACGATCCGAAAACGGCCGCAATGGAATCAGTGTGGATGGAAGTGGAGTCTCAGAAACTTGAACCAGCGGCTATGAAATTAATCTGGGAGCTGTGTATGAAGCCGCTTTTATTTGGACAGAACAGTGATGATGCCGTCGTGAGTGTGGAGAAGAAGAAGCTGGAAAGTGTGCTTGACGTGTACGAAGCACGGTTGTCGAAGAGCAAGTATTTGGGTGGAGATAGCTTCTCGTTAGCGGATATGCACACTGTTCCGACGATTAAGTTCCTGATGGACACGCAGATGAAGCAGGTGTTTGACGTGCGGCCGTGTGTGAGCGCGTGGGTTACGGATATTAAGTCCAGACCTGCTTGTGTTAAGGTTTTTGGCGTGCCTGCGTGTTAAACATTAGGTTTTGATTTAGTAGTTGTCTGAGTTGTTTGCCGTTGTGTCAATAATATTATCTTGTGATAAAATACACATATATAGAGTTGTAAGGATGCTCGGTGTGGGGCTCGTCCTTGGAGCGTTCAGGTGCGGCGACGGGCCGGAACACCCCCCCCCCTCCGTGGGTCGTCCCCGTCGGGCCTCACTTCTTTATCCAACACACACAACTATCTATACATATATGTATATATAAAGGGGCTCATCCTCACACCCTAGGCCCATCCACACCCCATAGTCTACTTGTCCAAGTTCTTAGTTTATATCTCTAATACGTATAACAGGTTAGTAATTAATATGTTAGTATCACTAAGTTAGCATTAAAATTCCCCATTGCCTGTATTTGAACCTAGGACCTCCAAGAAAATCAAAGCTTCCCACCTCACCATTGACGAATAGACCAAGAGATTATGTAATGATTGCGTAATTATTTAGTATTATAAGAACTATTTTTTGTTTGTCGTGGGATAGTTTGTTTACTAAGTGCGTAATTAGATAACATTTTTAAACGACGACATTATTAAGCATAAAACTAAATTCTTAAATACAAAACAAAATAGAATTAATGAAAAACAAAGATTGAAACTACTTTCTCACTTTTTGCCGATACCAGCTTGTTAAAGGTTATATGTTTTTGTATGTAGTCACAAAACTTATTTTGATGTAGTTGTAGGGTTTAGGGAGGCGCACACTGCGTACTTTTTTATTTGCGTACCTAACTTTAGACAAAAAGAAAAAGATTCCAAACACTTTTCATGTTTACTACACAATAAACCTGATTATTTAAATTGTATCATAGGTACGCCACTTGTAAGTCGTAACTAAAACCAATAAATAATGCATAGTAGTTAAGTAGTGCGTTACCACAATACCGCTTAGGCTTACATCATATATAAAATGGCACTTTATTCGAATTTCTTACAATTTAGAGAAGTGTAGAATTTCATTATTTGTACATGTTTAAGTTGTAATGAAGTTATGTAACACATATAAAGTCTTCATTATATGATGAGTGATTAAATCCATCAAAAGACACATGCTCTGGGTTGTGACAATTTTGGAAAACAAGAAGATATCGGTTCAATTTTGGGCTGTTTTGTTTGTCCTTTCCCTAAATCGTATTTAGCGGTCCAACCTAGAATTTTCGTAAAAACCGGCCATTCCGCTTCTCTACTCATGTTCCAGATTGCTTTGAGTGTTGCTTGCAATCTCTTTAAAGCTAACTGCATTCCATTCGTCGATGCTGATATCATACCCCGATTAAGATCCCTTTGTCACACGCGTGTTCTTGGATGCAAGAAGTTGCTTGAACGCGTGTGATCCTACAATCACTTGCAACATTCATTGTGAAATTTTAAAATACATCATGTTCGGTTTATACAAGTTATGTAACCGCTTATCCTCTATTTCTAACTTCCCGCCAAGCACCATATACAAGTTCGTTATGTGATTCTCGCGGTTATCTGCCTAAGTTTTGTTTTGTATTGAACACGTCCCCATTGACGAAAATATAAATCAGTTATAATCAATTTAGTAACAGATCAACCGTACCTAGCTCAAAATTTCACGTAAAACAACTACCACATCATGTATTCGAGTTCCATAGAATCGGCTCTGAATCACTCTTAATCCCTCTCATCTTCATCAGCATCTGAACTCTATACAATTCACTCGACCTCCCCATCTCAGTGTACAAATCACACAAAATAACATAGTTATCGCGGTAATTTGGTGCAAGTTTAATAAGGTTCCAAGCAGCAAATGCACTAATTTCTAACTCCCCATGAGATCTACAACCAGCAAGAAGAGCTTGCCACACACTTTTGCTAGGTTCAAAAGGCATGTCTTTAATAACTTCCATGGCCTCGTTTAAACGGCCCGAACGTGCTAAAAGATCAACCAAACACGCATAGTGTTTGGCGTTCGGAAGAAACCCGTATTTGCCATTGATTAATGAAGTAAATATTTCTCTGCCTTTTTGTACTAATCCAGAACAAGCACAAGCATTTAACACCACAACTAAAGTCACTTCATCAGGCTTGATACCCTTTTCGTGCTCCATTTTCGAAAACCACCATAAAGCTTCTTCAACGTGTGCCATTGCTAACCCCTTGATTAATGAATTCCATGTGAACTCATTCTTCTCTTTCATGCTAAGAAACACAGATAACGCGTCTTGAATCATACGACATTTTCCATACATATCGACTAACGAAGTACCCATGATCACGTCAAGTTGCCAGGAGTTTTTCTTTATAAACTCATGTATCCAAACACCCATGTCGATAGCACCAAAACTCGCACACGCGGCTAAAGCATTAACCACGGTCACCTGATTCGGCACCACACCCGCATACTGCATCTGTTCAAATGTCAACAATGCATCACTAAACTTCCCACATTGTCTATACCCGGTAATCATAACCGTCCAAGATACAACATCTCTTTCAGACATTTCATCGAACACCTGGCGACAAAACCCCATTTCCCCACACGAAGCATACACGCTCATCAACGAATTTCCAACGTAAATATCATTAACATGACCCGATTTCACGACATGGGTATGAACCACTTTACCCCATTCGGGATCTTCAAGGTCAGAAATGGCTTTGAGAACAATTGGGAACGTGTAATTGTTGGGTTTAATGGAGTAGCGGTTCATGTGGGTGTAAAAAGATATGGAGGTACGAGGATTTAAGGCTTTGATGAGGGTGTTGCATATAAAGATGTGGGGTTTGAAGTGCAGGTGGTGAATGTAAAGAAGGTAAGCTGAAGATAAAAGGGAAAAGGATCGGCAGGCGGCAATGAAGTGGTGGGCTACGGTGGCGTTGAGGTACAGGTGGCGGTGGTGGACGATGAGTTGAGTCTGGATTTGGTAGATGTGGGCGGCTGATGTGCAGTTGTTCAGTAGATTGATTATTTTGTTCATCTGTTGGGGATTAAGCTTATGAAACAAAGGCTTTTCAGTAGGAGGAGGTTGTGTGTTCACTGTGTGAAACGTAAGCTAAGACCTAATAATGGTTCAAGCTTCATGCTTAACAAAATTTGTAGAACATTATGAGTAGAGGGTGTATGTGAAACAAAAATGGTAACAAGTTAAATAAAAGCACTTAACAAGTAGTTTAATGCCCGTCTGGTGGGCGGTATTTTAATGACATTAGTATGCATTATGACTCTCAACATGTTCCCCTTTCAACTAATTTTTTTATAACACACGTTTGAAATAAAACGCAACTCGAATTGACCCGTTTGAAATAAAACGCAACCCCAATTGACCCGTTTAAAATAAAATATAACCAAAATTTATTGTTGTCATTAATGGACTCCAATTTAATATGTTTATATGCAATTAGCAAGTACTTACGGTGCTTAGTTTCCTGTTATACAAATTATTAAGATTTTAAAAAAGGGATGAAACCTCACCAAATACTACTCTTTTTGTACATGTAGTTGCACTATTTCTTAAAAAGCAATTGCAATTCATTTAATGCAAGCTCGTCCAACCGTTCAAACAAATCAAGCAATGACAAAGAAGGGGTTTAAAATATATCTTAAAGGTGTGACAAAGTGCAATATTAGCTAACGTGGAAATCTACTGCTTGGTGAGTTTATTCATATGTGATTGGCTCACTAAACTTGGTTGTTACTGTTAATAACATGAGTGAACCTATAAACACAAAGAACTGTACAAAACAACATGAGAAACAAAGGTAACATATACTAAACGCATACAAAATTAATCAACGTTACAAACAAAAGCATCATTCTCTAAGTTATCAAAGGCAAATGAAAATTAAATGTTTACAACCTGTTTGGTGATTCTGGTAACTGTACTCAAGATGGAAATGCTATATTTTCTTTGGGCTATGGGTAAGATCTATGTATTTATGTCTACAGTTTTATAAGAGAGTTGATCCCGGTTGTCTAGTTATGGGTTATATTTTTTTTCTCAATTTTTAGTTAATCTTGATTGTCTAATTAAGGGTTATATTTTTTTCTCAAGTTTTTTTTTTTTTTTTTACTTTTAAATGTTTGGGCATGTCTGTTTGCTTTTTAGACTTTTTAAATGTGCTTAAAATAATTTTTTTTCCCAAAATCACATTATGTTGTGTATAACTAAGTTCTTTAGCTACAGAATTTGCATCTAAAAGTGCATAATTAGTCAACTATTATGGTGAGTATACATGTTAGTAATCCCAAACATGTCCATTTGCATAAAATTTTAGTTCAACTTATTAGTTAAATATTAATTGATTAAGTGTTAATATAATTGTGGGTATGTTAATTAAACTACCACAACATGAAAATAAGTTTTACTTGTATTAGTATATGCACACTTTTACTTAATTTCATATTGCCGTTTTTTAAATGATTACTTATTGAGAAAACTTCTTTTAATTTAAATAAAAACAAAATACAAACTTTTTACCTCTTCACCAAGTTTTCCATGCATGTGAGAAATGTAAGGACTAACATGAGGCCCATACGAGACAATCTCCGCGCTTCCACTTTGTGTCTGCAATTTATGTAGATATATAACTAAAAAACAAATACATTGTTTAAAGGATGTTAACATAATATAAAACGTGTGTTTTAGTCTAAAAAACTTGTTCATCCTCTTAGCTTGGGCTTCACAGTCTGCTACCGGTTGGTTGAATGTATCTGGACGCATCTCTCAAAGAAAGAATTTATTGATTTAGCGGATTAAGATGTGACACATCACCATAGGTTGCATGCATATACTGCTTGATTGAATTGGTAGTGGTCCTACATGAGTAGCATTTGATTTTTATAAAACCAATAACAAAATGAAACTGTTAAACGAAGTTGAAACAGAATGGTGACCTTAACTATATGAATCGAAATAAGATTACCTTACCATGATAAAAATATTATACTCCTCATCCACCAAGTTATTAATTGATGTTCACTGCTTCAAAGTTGTTCTACAATGCTCGAATACGATGGCTGATTGTTTAAGGCGTAGGCATGTACAATATATAGAAGGAATCTTCAACTGAAAACCCCACTATCCCCAAGTTTGAAGGATGCTAGAATTGTGGGGATCATGGGCAAGAGTTGTGGAGATCATGGTCAGCAAAAGGTGGAGCTACCAAAACCGTCGAGAACTTCCCCCAACCGCCACAAGAGCGATTATTTTAGTGAGTTTAAGTGGCTGAGATTTAATCTCAGCCAAATCCAATGGTGGACGGGTATGTTAATGGTATAATGATATATGTATTTTATTGTTTGTATTCTAAACAAAACATTAGTTGTTTAAAACCAAAATAAATGTGTAAGATTTCTAATCAAAAGCGTTCGTATGTAGATATATATCATACCTAAAAATATAACAAAGTGAAGTTAGCAATTCTAGTTCTTTAAATTAGCCATTGACATACTAAAACATAAGAACATAAATAGGCTGACCTGACAATGTCAATTAACAATCATGTATGCTAAATAACAACTATAATGTGTTAAAGGTAATGAAACGCAAAGTTCTCTACGATGTATATCGTTTTGGGTTCCGATGTAATCTCATAGGCCTTAGTCTCTCATGAGATTCAGCTGTGACGCGTTCATCAGCCGATGTGGTTGAAATTTTGGCATCATCAGTATTCACCTCGTGTCCGTTGGCCGGGTTATTTAACTTCATAATGCCACAACTATCTTTCTCTGCACTGCAAACGAAAATAATATTTGTCATTCTCTACACTAAATGGCACCATGTTCTATGTTGTTGGTTGATCGCATGGCCGACGCTTGATGGATTCGAACCTTTGGCATCGTATAATGTTCACCTCACATACCTAGAGATGCGAAAATCTCCTTCATGCTTATTATCAACCGCCGCCTGCAAATGAGGAAAAAACACGTTAATTATCTAAATATGAAGATAATATTTAACAAAATTACATTATTTAATTTTTTTTCAAATAAATCCTTAAAACTTAGCATTTCATTAATTTTATGTATTCAATATTGTTACATTTACATATATGCAGAATGTAAAAGTCGTAAATTAGGAACGATCCCATATACAGAAAGATACTTATCACTAATCGTTGTATCCAAGAAAACCATTTCTTTTCCACGAGTTACAAAACCCTTCATCTTCTCAAATTTTCTTTCCTTTATCTTCAAGATGTCTAATTTTTTTTGCTCCGTGGTCCCTAAACCATTTCATGTAACTGCCTTATGGTAGGAATAGTTTAAAAAAATTAAAAAATAAAAATAAAACATATAGCAATAATAGTATACAAAAGTTAAATCCTTTATTCAAAATAAAAACATTTTATAAACTCTATAATAGCAGAACTTATTAAGTTTGCAATTCTTATTTAATGCACGATTTATATTAGACTTTCAGGTTAGTGTTGGATAGAATTTAAAGATTTAGTAATTGAAATTAACTGTATAATATTTAATATGCTTGTTGATTGCTCTCCGACCTTCCATGTTACATAAAAGAAACCTAGTTACCAATGTACCAAATTAGAAGTTTCAGTAATGTAAAAGTAAAACAACAAACTTTATAAAATGATGACTACAAATAGAGCATACATTGGAAGGTGGCAGGGGCATGCACTTGTTCTGCTGCATATCTGAAAATGTTAACATAGTATAATCATGGATTAGGATCAAATATAAAGGATCCTAATTGTAAGATGTGTAAGAAGGATTTATAGAGTGACAAGTGTCCAATAACCTAAAAAAACCCACTACACAAAAAAACCCACTAAAAAAAAAAAAAAACTTAAACATCCACCACCACCAAAAACCCCCACCCCCCCCCCCCCCCAACCCCCCACATCACCCACCCAAAAAAAAAAAAAATTTTTTTTTTTTTTTGCCAGGGGGTGGGGGTTTAGGTTTTTGGGTGGGGGCTGGGGGTGGGTGTTTAGTTTTTTTTTATATTTTTTTTAGGTTTTTGGGGGGTGGGAAGGGGGGTTAGGTTTTTTGGGGGGTTTTTTGGTGAGGTATAGTTTTTTGTTGTTTTTTTTGCTGGTGGGGGGGGGGGGGGGGGAGGGGGGGTTAGGTTTTTGGGTGGGGGGGGGGGGGTTTAGGTTTTTGGGTGGTGGTGGTGGTGGGGTGGGTGTTTAGGTTTTTGGTGGTGATGTAGTGGGTTTAGTTTTAGGTTATTGGACACTTGTCACTCTATAAATCCTTCTTACACTTCTTACAATTAGAAACCTTTGTAGAATAACTTGACCCGTATAATCATAATTAGAAATGCACGACATGTTGCCTATTGTAGAGCAATTAACTTGATAAAAAAAATTTACAAACAATGTGACTTACATTGACGTATAAGTTGCGAGAACTTGGATGAGAAGACATGGGTAAAATGTGTTCTACAGACACTACACTACAGGCTATAGGTTTAAATAGACTAATTTAGGAGGTAACCATATGGAGGTTACCTACAATTTAGGATAGAACGTGGGTGGGGTACATCCTTCCCATAATTTAGGATGAGAAGGTCAAATTTGATATCGAGGTGGAAATAATGGATCCATAAAATAAAGATATAACCACCATAGAAGTGGAGGTCATGGGCAGAATAATGAGAAGCAAAACTACCAGTGAGAAACTCCCCTAAACCGCCATGGGAGCGGTTATTTAAATAACATGAACTGAGATGGGAGTAACCGTCAACCCACAATCCAGTTTTGTAGGAACCATATGTGGAGAACATGGGGACGAAATTTGCGGAGGTAACTCCCAGCTAAAAAACTGCTCATAACTGCCGAGATAGCGGTTAAAAAATAGAGTTTAAACGGCCTGGATTTAGTTTCAGCAAGATCTAACGATGGAGATGGATTTGGGAGGTGGTTAGACTTAATGGGTTCCATAGATATATATAATATCGTATTACGATTGATATTAGTTGTGTTAAAACGGTTTGATATATACAGGAACTAGTTATAATGGTATGAGCTTCATTGGGAACACTAAAAAAGTGAGAAACAGTGGGGAACCGACTCAAATGAACTCCGATTGGACTCATTCTAGCGGCGTTGGAACCAGCTCGTCGAATCCTAACTACGATCTCTTAACCCTAAACCCTAAATATATTAGGGTTTGGCTTTAGGGTTTAGCTTTAGGGTTTAGCTTTAGGGTTTATAATTTAGATTTTACGGTTTAGCTTAGATTTTAGCCTTATTTTTAGCTTTGGGGTTTAGAGTTTAGGAGTTAGGATTTAGGGTTTAGGGTTAAGATATCTTAGTTAGGGTTCGACAAGCCGGTTCCAACGCCGCTGGAATGAGTCAAATCGAAGTTCGTTTGAGTCGGTTACCCGTTGTTCCCCACTTTTTTAGTGTTCCCCAATGAACCTTTCCCACAAGTCATAAATAACTACATAAATATATTTCTTTTTACCCATTGTTGTGGTGGACAAATGATCACTTTTAGGTTTTTCCTACACGCTAACAAGTCATATTAACGATATTTATGTAACCAAACTAGTTATCGAATCGATCGTCTTATCGGTTTATGAGTCGGATCATTTTAAAGGTAAAAAACACCATGAGAGTTATAACTCCAAATATATGTATCAAATAAGGAGACGAAAAAATGGTGAAACGCTATAATAGTAACATATAAAACACAATAGAGACACATAATCAAAAAGAAAGAATGTACCATACAAAAACCATCAAAAGTATAGGAACAACTAAGTGCGTGAGACAAATTTGTACCCCCTAAAAGTCTTTTTATTTTAATCTTACATCTCCACGAATTCCTATTTACGATTATGTCCTCATAGAGACCAAAGTATAATGAATCTTGCATAATCTAGTCATCCCATATTAGTTAAGGTTTGCCTTTACTCCTCCTTCCCTCCTTAATGATGGTTTACGGCTCTAATTAGCAATGTCCTTTGTCTCCTCTTCACATACCCAAACCATAAGAATTTCCCTCCCTTATAGTATCTAATATACTAATCACCCCTAATCTTTATAGAAAACCCTCATTTAGAATTTGGTATAACATTACACAGAATCACCTCAATATCCTCATCTATGCAACATGCTACTTATGCACATGTGTCCTTTTAATGGCTCAAATATTTGTTTCGTATAACATAGCTTCTCAAATTGTAACCCTTAAAATTTCCCTCAAAATTTAGTTGGGTAGTGTCACACCCCGACCACGTATAACATACAAAGCGTGGCGGAAACATCGGGGAGTGTTGCAACAGAATTAATTGTTTCATAACCATGGCATACAAAGTTGTATTTTATTTATAAACAAAGGTGTTACATTGTTTCAAACAGGAAATTAAAGAGTTCAGAACATAATTAAACATAGTCTATCTTCTTTTAAAGTCTCTAAGGCACAAGTCCGCCCTAGTATCATGATCAACATCCTATGGAAAAGCACCTGAAAACACATGTGAAAATAGGTACGTCAGCATAAAAATGCCTGTGAGATACATAGGTTTTGTGAAAATAGGATTCATGACTTATGTTTAAGGAAAATGTTTAGTCATGAACCTTGTAATTTGCTTTGTCATGTAAATCATTTGAAAAAAATAAGATCAGATGATATGTATAAGTAAATGTCAGGTTAAATAAATAACCATGTAAAAATATGTTTGTATAAGATAAGTTGTTTGTAAATCAATGTCTTGTGAAAAGTATATTATTTGTATAAAATGTTCTATGTCTCAATATTGAAATGATTCAAATAACGTTACGACATGTAATACCATACAAACACTTATATATAGGAAGTACCAGCGGCGTATCCACCATGCTTGTATCATATTACACACGCATCGTTACTTAATCACTTAATCAAACAATACTAACCAATGTAAGAAGTCTATGTTTAAACCAATTGTCAAATGTATTGAATAATATGTCAAAGTGTTCATGTCAAGATGTAAATCATGTAGTGTGAAACAATTGTCAAACAAGTTATGTGTCAAATGTAAACCATGTCAAATGTCAATGTCAATGTCAATGTCAAATATCCATGTCAAATGTCTATGTCAAATATCCATGTCAAATGTCTTTGTCAAATGTCTTTGTCAAATGTCTTTGTGTAAAATGTCTATGTCAAAATGTCATGTATGGCAAGTGAAATGTCTCAACTAAACCATATGCACAAAAACAAAATGTTGAAGTAAAACATGGTTTAAATCAATCTTATGTCTTTGTGGAAAAATGCATGCAAATATTTAATATGAACATTTATGCGGTATTGTGAAAATGCATACATCCAAGCCTTGTGACTGTGGTGATAAACCCTTTAAACAAATTAAAGGTCTATCTGTCTTATATCATCGAATTCGGTCATTCCTTTCATCCCCTTTCCCTGGGATGTCCGGAACGGGAGTTGTCAATTCCTATGGTACCACTACCTACTAACGAACGGCGTAGCTAATGTTAATGAATGTATTGTCCCATGTAAACAAACCAAATGTCATACCAAAATGTAAGCATGTGAAAACAATGCACTAAGTATGTAATCAAATGAACATACATAGCGTGAAATGTCATGTAAAACGATGTACTAAGTAATGCACATAATGGGCACACCTAGCAGGAAATGTCATGTAAAACAATGTACTAAGTAATGCACACAATGGGCACACCTAGCATAAGATAAAATGAAATCATGTACTATAATGTACTAACGAACATAGCATGTATATGATGTGAAAACAGGAAAGCTTGAAAGTAACAAGTAGGCACATGTGTTCCACCCCAAAACAGTTTGGAAAACAGTAAAAGAGGGGTCTATGTACTCACTTGAGATTGCTCAGTTGTATAAAGATAACCACCAAGTAATGCTATAGATCTCGGAATCAAACGGCACCTAATATAGGTAACTATGTTAATAAACCGGACCTAAATCGGAAGACTGGGTAGCATTAGGGTTTGTAAACCAAATGAGTGTAGGAACTCACGTGATATGGTTTAACAAAGCCTACATACTAAATGAAACTTAACCTTAGTCTTATTGACCCATTATGATCCGTTTAGGTAGCTTATGCTACTTTAACGCATCATGCGCGTGAAACGCGTTCGGACCGCCTAACTAGCCCTATGACAAGTGTTATATGCCTAATCATGTTACATAATCAGTTATGTGACAAAGGTTTAGGTTACATATGCTTAATTACCAATTATACATGAAAAGGGTATTCTGGTAATTTACCTAAGGCATATAAACTACCTATCATACAACTACTTAAACGATGTGACCATAGGGTATAACCTCGGAAGGTTATTCCCTACCTACTATGGTCACCTAATGTGTTTGGTCGGATCCTAATGATCGACCAAATGGATCGGGTTCGAAGGTATAGGCGATTTATTAGATCGCCTACCCTACGACCCTAGACAACGTGGTAATCAGTAGGCATAGTCCCAAGGGACTATGACCATCGTGATTACAATCACGTTGCGAAGTTCAACCGAACTTCGCATTGACCATTACTGGTCAACGCTGAAAGTCAAACAAAGTTTGACTTTCTGACTCGAAAAGCAGTAAAATAAGGAAAAGAACGAAAGAATACTTACGAAGGGTCCCCGAATGCTAAACTTGATTCAAAAATCTCAGGTATGAAACAAATGTTTCAACTTAGAGTTTCTCAAATCAAATTTCTTGTGATTTTAGCAATGGGGGTGTTGGGGTATTTATAGTTTTTAGTCCACCGTTGAGATCGTTTCATGGAAACCGTGATTCGATCACATCCGTACACTTGTTGAAAGGTTATGGAAGCTAAATATGATCCTTATCTAGTGACTAAGCAACTTAGAACATGTGGTGGAGGATCAAACAGCTGCAACTTGTGATTAAAAACACTGAATCTGATCTGATAGGCAGTCGCGTAGCGCGACGGGTAAGCCCATAGGGCTCGCGCTACGCTAGCACCCACCTGAATCAGAAAAGTTTCAGAATTGGCAGAAATGGTCCCTACACGTGTTTAAGGCCTTTTTCGATGCGTTTGAACCCCGTTAACCTCATTTCAAGGCTCTAAAATGAAGTTAAAGTATAGGGAACTCAAAACATACTCAAAAATATGCCGGATGATGGTTCGTTTGGTCGTACGAACGCGATGTTCGCTTAATTACGACGGAATGCGCACAAGCGCGAAAAACGATCCAAATGACGCGACGAATGGATTTTTCTTATGGCGAACACTAAAATATAATATAGTCATGCTTACATAAATTTTTGGATGTCCGGATGTATTCAGAATGTAAGTTATGCGCGAAAATGCAAACTTGTGCACTTTTTGACACTTTTAGTCCCTGAATGACCCAAAAGTTTATTTTAGCACACCGAACCCCTCAAAGCCTATTTATAAGCTATGTAAAGGATATTTAAGGTGTGTTTAACTTATGGTTATGTTCCGGAATGTTCTTTACAGTTCAAATTGACATACTTTCGCAGTTTGTCAAGTTTAGTCCCTGTAGTCGAATTAACTTGTTTTTGCCATACCAACGCCTTCAAAACTTATTTCTAAGTTATGTAAAGGTTATTTAAGGTATGTTGAGTATATGTTGATGTTCCGGAGTATTTCTCGCATTAAACTGAGTACGTTTACGCACTAGTTTGCGTATAACTCTCCAGAAAGCGATGTAGAGTTTGAAATTACATAAAAGTCAAAACATGAAAAATGTAAAACATAACAAAACAAACATTGGGATCAAATAACATTGTTTTATTGATAACAGAACTGTTCATAGTGATTACAAGCACAGTTGTTACAGTCTCCCCTACTTGTGGAAATTTCGTCCCGAAATTTATTTAGAGGAAACTCGTGGAAAAAGATGTGGATATTTCGCCTTCATTTGATCTTCGCGTTCCCAAGTAAACTCAGGTCCACGTTTAGCTTCCCAGCGAACTTTGACCAAAGGAATGCGCTTGCGTTTAAGCCACTTGACTTCACGTTCCATGATTTTCACTGGTTTCTCAACAAATTTCAGTGTTTTGCCAACACGAATTTCGTCAAGCGGTATGGAGAAGTTCTCATCAGCTGAACACTTCTTGAGATTGGACACGTGAAAAATTGGATGAACATTTCCAAGTTCAGGAGGTAACTCAAGTCTGTAGGCTACCTTTCCGATTCTTTCGACGATCTTGAATGGTCCAACGTATCTAGGTGCAAGTTTTCCTTTCTTTCCAAATCTGATCTCACCTTTCCAAGGTGAGACCTTAAGTAATACTCGATCACTGACTTGAAATTCCAAGGCTTTGCGTTTTGGGTCCGCGTAAATCTTCTGACGGCTTCTAGCTGCCTGAAGGTTATCACGAACTTTCTTGACCTTGTCAGTTGTCTCTAAAATGAGGGCAGGTCCAGTAAGTTGAGCCTCACCAATCTTATTCCAGCAGACTGGTGAACGACATTTTTGACCATAGAGAGCCTCGAAAGGAGCCATTTTGATGCTAGTGTGATAACTGTTGTTGTAGGAGAATTCAATCAATTTAAGATGTGAATCCCAGCTACCACCAAAATCGATCACACAAGCTCTTAGCATATCCTCCAGAGTCTGGATTGTTCTCTCAGATTGACCATCCGTTTGCGGATGATAAGCTGTGCTCAGATTAAGTTGGGTCCCCATGGTAGATTGCATGGTTCTCCAAAAATGAGAAGTGAAACGAGCATCTCTGTCAGAAATGATGTTCAACGGAACACCATGTCGAGCTACAATTTCATCCACATAGATTTGAGCAAGTCTGTCAGCAGGAAAATCCTCACGGATTGGCAAGAAATGTGCTGACTTTGTAAGACGATCAACGACTACCCAGATGGCATCATGACCTTTCTTTGTGCGCGGGAGTTTGGTAACAAGATCCATAGTAATGTTTTCCCATTTCCAAACTGGGATCTCTGGTTGCTCCAATAAACCCGAAGGACGCTGATGTTCAGCCTTAACCTTAAGACAAGTAAGGCATTTCGATACGTATAAGGCAATGTCTTTCTTCATACCAGGCCACCAATACTGAATACGAAGATCCTTATACATCTTATCTGAGCCCGGATGAATGGAATATCGAGACTTATGGGCTTCATCCATAAGCAAGGTACGAAGATCATCTAGGCTTGGGACCCACAAACGGTCCATGAAGTAATATGATCCATTGTCCTTCAGTTCCAGAGCTGGCGTTATGTGATAGGGAAATTCCTTATCCATTAAACCTTGTGAAACACAAGATTGTTGAGCTTGAGAGATGCGTGCTTGAATATCGGATCGAGCTTGAGTAACAGATTGAACACGTACACACTGAAGCTTAGTACGTTCCTTACGACTTAATGCATCAGCTACGACATTTGCCTTACCAGGATGGTAGCGAATTTCGCAATCATAGTCGTTTAAAAGCTCAACCCAACGTCGCTGTCTCATGTTGAGTTCTTTCTGGTTGAAGATATGCTGAAGATTTTTGTGGTCAGTGAAAACCACACATTTTGTACCGTACAAATAGTGTCTCCAGATTTTGAGAGCAAAGACAACTGCACCTAACTCAAGATCATGAGTGGTGTAGTTCTTCTCATGTATCTTCAACTGCCTCGATGCATATGCTATGACTTTGTTCCTTTGCATCAGAACACAACCAAGACCCAATTTTGATGCATCACAATACACGACAAAATCATCATCACCCTCAGGCAATGATAGAACAGGCGCATCGCAAAGCTTTTGCTTCAAGTGTTGAAAAGCTTCATCTTGCTTGAATCCCCAGTAAAAGGGCATTTTCTTCTGAGTTAGAGCAGTTAGAGGAACTGCAATCTTAGAGAAATTCTCAATGAAGCGGCGATAATAACCCACTAGACCAAGAAAAGAACGAACTTCAGTAGGAGTAGTAGGCGTATCCCAATCCTTAATCGCACTGATCTTGGAAGGATCTACATGAATACCCCGTTCGTTGATAACATGCCCCAAAAATTGAACTTCTTTAAGCCAAAATTCGCACTTGGAGAATTTGGCGAAAAGTTGCTCTTTCTTTAGGAGTTCTAGGGTAAGACGAAGATGTTGCTCGTGATCAGCTCGCGTCTTAGAGTATATCAAGATGTCATCAATAAAAACAATGACGAACTGATCCAAATAAGGTTTGCAGACCCTATTCATTAAGTCCATGAAAACAGCAGGAGCATTAGTCAAACCGAATGGCATGACTGTGAACTCATAATGCCCATAACGAGTACGGAACGCTGTCTTCGGAATATCTTCTTCTTGCACCCGAAGTTGATGATACCCGGAACGTAGATCAATCTTCGAAAAATAAGAAGCGCCTTGTAACTGATCAAAGAGGTCGTCTATGCGAGGTAAGGGATATCGATTCTTGATGGTAAGCTTGTTAAGCTCACGATAATCGATACACATCCTAAAGGATCCATCCTTCTTCTTGACAAAAAGAACGGGAGCACCCCAAGGTGAAAAACTAGGACGTATAAAACCTTTGTCAGAGAGCTCCTGAAGCTGTTTAGACAACTCTTGCATCTCAGATGGTGCAAGACGGTATGGAGCTCTTGCAATGGGATTTGCACCAGGTACGAGATCAATGCGGAACTCGACTTGGCGTGCTGGAGGTAGACCAGGTAAATCTTCAGGGAACACTTCAGAATAATCCCGAACGACAGGAATATCTGAAATAGACTTACCCTTGCCTTTATCTTCTGTAACATGTGCTAAGAAAGCCACATAGTTCTTCCGCAAATACTTCCGAGCTTTAAAACAAGACATGAGTTTAAGACCACCGGCAGGCTTCTCACCTTGAACCTGCAGGATCTCGCCTGTCGAAAGCGGCACACGAACAATCTTCTTAGAACAAACTATCTCTGCGTGATGCTTGGATAACCAATCCATTCCCACAATAACGTCGAAGCTTCCAAGTTGCATAGGCGCGAGGTCAATAGGAAAAAGATGGTCGTTAAGATTCAACTGGCAGTTGCGAAGAACAGAATCAAGAATAATGGGTTCACCACTAGCAACCTCTACTGTCAAAGATTTGCCTAGTTTCGTTCTAGACACGCGAAGCATTTGCTCAAAAGACAAAGACACGAAACTCTTATCGGCACCAGAATCGAAAAGAACATATGCAGGCTGATTATTAATAAAGAACGTACCGTTCACCACATTATCATCCGCCTGCGCCTCTTGGGCATTCATGTTAAAGACTCGGCCTCGAGCCGGAGCCTGAGCCTGATTCTGGTTCTGGTTCTGGTTGGCTAGTCTTGGGCACCGGTTTCTGTAGTGGGTCAGGTCCCCACAATTATAACAAGCACCCGGTGGGTAATATGGTCTTGCAGCTTGACCCTGTTGCTGAGCAACTTGTTGAGCCGGGTTCTGAACCGCGGGATTCTGAGCAGACCGACAAACATTGGCAAGATGGCCTGACTTCCCACAGTTAGTACAGAAACGGCATGGAAGTTGCGGCTGGTGGTGACTGTTGCATCTATTGCACAAAGGTGCATTCCCTGTATAGGGTTTCTTCGCTGGAGGCTGTGCGGGTTGGTTGGGAGCTGCCTGATTAGCTTGGGCAGTGATAGCAAAATTTTGGGAAGCCTTACGCTTCCTTGACCTCTTCGAAGAACCAGAGTCCTTTCCACTCCCGTTTTGACTTTTCTTGCTATCCACCTTGTCAGCCGACTGTTTCTTGCCCTTGTCACCCTTCCGGTGTAACTTGTTCTTCCGGATCTGCGACTCAGTCAATGTCGCTGATAACTCAATCGCCTGACGGAGTGTGGCAGGTTCACTACCAGTAAGAATGTCTTGTACCGAGTCAGGTAGGCCGTCGATGTATCTTTCGATAGCCTTGTCAAGTGGGGTAACCATTGTCGGGCAAAGCAAACTCAACTCCTCAAACCGATCAGTATAAGCCCTGTGCTCACCACTATCTTGTTTCAAAACATCAAACTCTTTCTCCAACGCTCGCTGCTCATGGCGAGGACAGAATTCCCTCATCATCAGGGCCCTAAGTTCAGCCCATGTCTGTGCGAGAGCAACTTCCGCACCTCGGTCTCTCATTACCCCATTCCACCATGTAAGAGCCCTCTTCTGAAACACGCTCGAGGAGAACTTGACCTTGCGATTATCCGGACACTGCACATGGCGAAAAGTATTCTCTATGCTCTCGAACCACTGAAGAAGCCCAGTTGCTCCTTCAGAACCACTAAACTTGAGTGGTTTAGCCTGGTTAAAATCCTTGTATTTGCATGGAACATTGTTGTTGTTGTTGGCCTGGTTCCATTGAGCAAAGAGATTTGGAAATTGAGCAGCCATTTGCTCCGCAATAATTTCTGCCAGTTCGGCAGTCGCAATCAGATTGTCGCGTCGAGGAGGCATTCTAAAAGAGGAAAACATGAAAGGAAACGAGTGAGATGATTGGATGAAGAGAATGAGATGAAACAAAATCAACAAAAGCAAAGATGGTGGTCATTCGTCCGTATCACAGAGCAAACAAACAACACACAGTGACTAATCAAAGTAAATGGGTCAAAAATAATGTATAATGAAGACATGCTCGCCTATAAGTGAACACTCATCCCAAGAATTCCTAGGTAAGCACAACTGGTCTCGCGTCTGATGAGATATATACGAAGTGCTTGCCTAGACAGAAAACCCAGAATACAGGCATTCACCCTTCCAGTTTGCACATGTTCACATTATTTAAAACCCAAAACGTTTGACGGGATTTTGAAAATTTTGAAGGCACAAGGCCAAAAACCAAAATGAAAAGGGTTCAAAACCATATAACAGAGGGTTCAAAACCTTGTAATAAATCATTCAAAAACAGATGATTGTTTTTCAAAATCGATTCGGAAAATTTGGTTCTTGTTTTGATAATCACCTAAGGATAGGTGATGTATATGTTTTAAGATCTAAACACAAGATAACTCGTGTTAGGGTCCTAGAAAAGTTATAGTCTAGGTCAAAGCATTACTAATAACCTAATTCCCTATAACCATTGGCTCTGATACCAACTCTTCTGTCACACCCCGACCACGTATAACATACAAAGCGTGGCGGAAACATCGGGGAGTGTTGCAACAGAATTAATTGTTTCATAACCATGGCATACAAAGTTGTATTTTATTTATAAACAAAGGTGTTACATTGTTTCAAACAGGAAATTAAAGAGTTCAGAACATAATTAAACATAGTCTATCTTCTTTTAAAGTCTCTAAGGCACAAGTCCGCCCTAGTATCATGATCAACATCCTATGGAAAAGCACCTGAAAACACATGTGAAAATAGGTACGTCAGCATAAAAATGCCTGTGAGATACATAGGTTTTGTGAAAATAGGATTCATGACTTATGTTTAAGGAAAATGTTTAGTCATGAACCTTGTAATTTGCTTTGTCATGTAAATCATTTGAAAAAAATAAGATCAGATGATATGTATAAGTAAATGTCAGGTTAAATAAATAACCATGTAAAAATGTGTTTGTATAAGATAAGTTGTTTGTAAATCAATGTCTTGTGAAAAGTATATTATTTGTATAAAATGTTCTATGTCTCAATATTGAAATGATTCAAATAACGTTACGACATGTAATACCATACAAACACTTATATATAGGAAGTACCAGCGGCGTATCCACCATGCTTGTATCATATTACACACGCATCGTTACTTAATCACTTAATCAAACAATACTAACCAATGTAAGAAGTCTATGTTTAAACCAATTGTCAAATGTATTGAATAATATGTCAAAGTGTTCATGTCAAGATGTAAATCATGTAGTGTGAAACAATTGTCAAACAAGTTATGTGTCAAATGTAAACCATGTCAAATGTCAATGTCAAATATCCATGTCAAATGTCTTTGTCAAATATCCATGTCAAATGTCTTTGTCAAATGTCTTTGTCAAATGTCTTTGTGTAAAATGTCTATGTCAAAATGTCATGTATGGCAAGTGAAATGTCTCAACTAAACCATATGCACAAAAACAAAATGTTGAAGTAAAACATGGTTTAAATCAATCTTATGTCTTTGTGGAAAAATACATGCAAATATTTAATATGAACATTTATGCGGTATTGTGAAAATGCATACATCCAAGCCTTGTGACTGTGGTGATAAACCCTTTAAACAAATTAAAGGTCTATCTGTCTTATATCATCGAATTCGGTCATTCCTTTCATCCCCTTTCCCTAGGATGTCCGGAACGGGAGTTGTCAATTCCTATGGTACCACTACCTACTAACGAACGGCGTAGCTAATGTTAATGAATGTATTGTCCCATGTAAACAAACCAAATGTCATACCAAAATGTAAGCATGTGAAAACAATGCACTAAGTATGTAATCAAATGAACATACATAGCGTGAAATGTCATGTAAAACGATGTACTAAGTAATGCACATAATGGGCACACCTAGCAGGAAATGTCATGTAAAACAATGTACTAAGTAATGCACACAATGGGCACACCTAGCATAAGATGAAATGAAATCATGTACTATAATGTACTAACGAACATAGCATGTATATGATGTGAAAACAGGAAAGCTTGAAAGTAACAAGTAGGCACATGTGTTCCACCCCAAAACAGTTTGGAAAACAGTAAAAGAGGGGTCTATGTACTCACTTGAGATTGCTCAGTTGTATAAAGATAACCACCAAGTAATGCTATAGATCTCGGAATCAAACGGCACCTAATATAGGTAACTATGTTAATAAACCGGACCTAAATCGGAAGACTGGGTAGCATTAGGGTTTGTAAACCAAATGAGTGTAGGAACTCACGTGATATGGTTTAACAAAGCCTACATACTAAATGAAACTTAACCTTAGTCTTATTGACCCATTATGATCCGTTTAGGTAGCTTATGCTACTTTAACGCATCATGCGCGTGAAACGCGTTCGGACCGCCTAACTAGCCCTATGACAAGTGTTATATGCCTAATCATGTTACATAATCAGTTATGTGACAAAGGTTTAGGTTACATATGCTTAATTACCAATTATACATGAAAAGGGTATTCTGGTAATTTACCTAAGGCATATAAACTACCTATCATACAACTACTTAAACGATGTGACCATAGGGTATAACCTCGGAAGGTTATTCCCTACCTACTATGGTCACCTAATGTGTTTGGTCGGATCCTAATGATCGACCAAATGGGTCGGGTTCGAAGGTATAGGCGATTTATTAGATCGCCTACCCTACGACCCTAGACAACGTGGTAATCAGTAGGCATAGTCCCAAGGGACTATGACCATCGTGATTACAATCACGTTGCGAAGTTCAACCGAACTTCGCATTGACCATTACTGGTCAACGCTGAAAGTCAAACAAAGTTTGACTTTCTGACTCGAAAAGCAGTAAAATAAGGAAAAGAACGAAAGAATACTTACGAAGGGTCCCCGAATGCTAAACTTGATTCAAAAATCTCAGGTATGAAACAAATGTTTCAACTTAGAGTTTCTCAAATCAAATTTCTTGTGATTTTAGCAATGGGGGTGTTGGGGTATTTATAGTTTTTAGTCCACCATTGAGATCGTTTCATGGAAACCGTGATTCGATCACATCCGTACACTTGTTGAAAGGTTATGGAAGCTAAATATGATCCTTATCTAGTGACTAAGCAACTTAGAACATGTGGTGGAGGATCAAACAGCTGCAACTTGTGATTAAAAACACTGAATCTGATCTGATAGGCAGTCGCGTAGCGCGACGGGTAAGCCCATAGGGCTCGCGCTACGCTAGCACCCACCTGAATCAGAAAAGTTTCAGAATTGGCAGAAATGGTCCCTGCACGTGTTTAAGGCCCTTTTCGATGCGTTTGAACCCCGTTAACCTCATTTCAAGGCTCTAAAATGAAGTTAAAGTATAGGGAACTCAAAACATACTCAAAAATATGCCGGATGATGGTTCGTTTGGTCGTACGAACACGATGTTCGCTTAATTACGACGGAATGCGCACAAGCGCGAAAAACGATCCAAATGACGCGACGAATGGATTTTTCTTATGGCGAACACTAAAATATAATATAGTCATGCTTAAATAAATTTTTGGATGTCCGGATGTATTCAGAATGTAAGTTATGCGCGAAAATGCAAACTTGTGCACTTTTTGACACTTTTAGTCCCTGAATGACCCAAAAGTTTATTTTAGCACACCGAACCCCTCAAAGCCTATTTCTAAGCTATGTAAAGGATATTTAAGGTGTGTTTAGCTTATGGTTATGTTCCGGAATGTTCGTTACAGTTCAAATTGACATACTTTCGCAGTTTGTCAAGTTTAGTCCCTGTAGTCGAATTAACTTGTTTTTGCCATACCAACGCCTTCAAAACTTATTTCTAAGTTATGTAAAGGTTATTTAAGGTATGTTGAGTATATGTTGATGTTCCAGAGTATTTCTCGCATTAAACTGAGTACGTTTACGCACTAGTTTGCGTATAACTCTCCAGAAAGCGATGTAGAGTTTGAAATTACATAAAAGTCAAAACATGAAAAATGTAAAACATAACAAAACAAACATTGGGATCAAATAACATTGTTTTATTGATAACAGAACTGTTCATAGTGATTACAAGCACAGTTGTTACAGGTAGGTCATGTCACACAATATCACAGTGGCTACTCTCCCACCTACACTAGCCTATTTAGATGTGTGGCCTCGTCATTATCGATGTCCACATCACTCTGTACATGCAATCCTAAATACTTGAACTCGGTTGATTGCTGAAGGGGTATGGTCCCAAAAAGCGCGCAACCTTCTGCAAGGTCGCGCGGGACCATACCCCTTACTCAGCAAATTCCTTGATTGCCAACCTCGCGCGGCCTACACACACATGTGTGCAATGCGGCGCGAGGTCTACATAAGAAGAAACTCCAATTAGCAACACTTAGCATTTTGAAAAGAATATCTGAAAGCCCATGCCTCGCGCGAGGTAGTAACGTGCTCAGCAAGAATCATTCGTGACTACGGCGCAAGGCCCTTTCGGATAGTACATAAGGTACAAGTGGCAGAATAAAAGAGCCAATCAGGATCCTTCTGATCCTGCGCAATCGTGCTCCACGATCGTCTGACATGCAAGAGACAAAAAGTACTTAAGGACGCCTATGTGGCACCAATCACAGGGCAGAGACAACTGCCCCACGATCTCCACTTACCTGCTGATGGCAGAAGGGCGGCCAGGCCGACAACAGTGACACGTGGCTCCAATCACGTTGCGCCAAGTCCATAAAGCTCCTAGAGGCCACTAACGGTCGACACCAGTGAGACAAGGAGCATATCCTCCATGTTGTCGCCTTCTGGCCCAAGGCCCATCAGCCCACATCCTCTTACACCTCTCCGGCTATAAATAGAGAGCTCACTTCACAGGTTAAACATTCCATTCCCTCTACTCTCTCACTTAATACTTAAATTCTCTCCCCAAAGCAGTCGCTTATTCTCACGCCGGAGCCCGGTTAAGAGGGAAACCCCCACATTCCCCTCTTAACGAGTAACGGTGTTTTGTTTTGCAGATAAACCACGGTCATTAGGAGCTCAGGAAACCTTCAAGAAGATTAACCATCATGGTAGAAACATAAACCAAACTGATTAATCCCATAATTAGTTCCGTGTTTCTTCAATTGCGAAACTACTTGACCTTCAATGTTGATTTGAACGTCCTCATTGTCGTTTTCATCACTAAAGTCATAGTGAAGGTAGTCCATATTAGAACGACAAATACTTTACATTTTCTCTCTAAAGCGCCATATTACTCCTCGAGCCTCACATTTAGGCTTTACTTTCTGCGAATTAACACAATATCGTCAACAAAAAGCATAAACCACAAAACTACATCTCGAATCGACTTTGAAAACTCATCTAGGACTACCTAAAAAAGAAACGCACTCAACATAGACCCTTGGTGGAGACCTACCTCTAAGGGAAGAAGCCAATATCCTCCACATGCACACGAACATTTGTTGCGCTCCTAGAATGCATATTTGTAATTACCTCTACATACTTATGAGGAACCCCTCTACTCTCAGGACTCCTAAATCACCCGACGTGGCACAGTGTCATTACCTTTTCAAGGTCAATGAATAACAAAAGTAGTACTAGTTTATTTAAACACAAACATATGCCTACAAAAAACGTGCTCCTAAAATCCATGTATAGGCCCCTACATGGAAGCGAACTTTGACCAAGTGTTATTGTTTCACAAATTTTCATTGGCACGGCAAAAAGTGACTGCCACATCACTGCTACGTAGCCATAAGCTCTCACTCACTTTTTTGACTATGTGTATAATGGTTTCACAAGTTTTCACTATCCACTATCCATCAAAATATTATTTCAAGGAACTAAATTAAAGAAAAAAAAAGATGCAATCTAAATGTTTGATAGTCGTGAGCCCACCTTACCTTCTTCCTGATGAGCGTAGTGAAGTTTACGCATGCACCTCCATGTTCTTCACTAACGTCGCGGCAAGCAAATGAACTCGTCAATCGCCAGCTTACCAGGACATCACACACAGCCATAGAATTCTTTTAATGGTCATTTTTTTATTAAAAAAATGTTAGTTCAAATTAGTGAATGGGCCTTTAAGAAAAGTTAGCTCAAATAGTGAATGTTAGCTGAATTCCAGTTAGTTAATTGTGTCAGGAAATTCGAAAAAAATGCGCATCCGGGGAATCGAACCCCGGTCAGTACCGTGGGAGGGTACTATGATAGCATGATACCACTACACTAGATGCGCTTCACATGCTAACGTATTCTTTAATTATCATATAATCCGTGGGTCACTGAACTTAACAACTGAACCCATATAGCGATCGATTGGTGTTCTAAAGAAAAGTAAGAATGTCGGAGAAGAGAGAATCAGATTGAGCACGACGAGAGGCCCATATTCAGGTTTCTTTTTTAACCCTTCACTCTTCATTTCTCGAACCAATTTAAAGTTTGTTTATAGTTAGACCTGATTTGTTAATTGTTAGGGTTTACTTTTCACTCTTAACCAATTCCTTAAAAATATAATTATAATTAGTTTAACCATATCACACTTTTGGAATGCTTATCAGTACCACTTTCATACCTTAAAACTTTAGTTGTGGAAAGCCATCTCAAACTGCTGTTAAAACTTGTTACTGACCTTCTGAACCCCTTTGATCCTTTTTTGAATGACCTGTTATGATGTGAACCCATTTGACTTGTCAATAGCATTTCTTGCAGTTACAAAAGTTTTATGTGGAGAAGATGAGGATAATAGGTTTGACAGGTGGAATAGCAACTGGGAAGAGTACTGTTTCCAATCTTTTTAAAGCTAATGGCTTTCCGGTCGTCGATGCTGATGTCATAGCCCGAGTAAGATCCCTTCTTACACACAAACCTCGTTTCTGCTCTTGTATATCTTGAATTCAGTGTATATATTTAAAACTTCAGTTAAAACCCTCGTATTGATATATATATCGGTTATCAGCCCTGGTGAGATATCGGTCAGAATATCGGTACCGATATTATCGGCGATATTGGACCGATATATCACCGGTTCCTGATATCAGTACCTTCCTTCTTAGCTCTACCATTCGTCTTTCTTCTTATTGCTGCTATTAGTGTTTTAAGTCGTAATTTTTAATTGTTGGTGTTAAATGTTAGTGTTTTAAGCATAGTTGTCAATAACGATCGTAGCGATCGCTATAGCGCGCTACGTAGCATATAGGTCCAGTGTCGCTATTTGGGTTGTAGCGATGGATAGTGAGAATAGCGACACTTTAGTTATTTATTTTTTTAAATATAAATAGCAATTAAATATAGCTATAAAATAGTTAGATTTTAGGTTTTTGTTAAATATACATGTAAAGTAGCATATATACCAGGGTATTTTGAATTTTGATATAATATAGTACATACGTATAAAATTATCTTTTTTCCTAGTGTATAGCTATTTATAAAATAGCCGCCCGCTATTTATCGCTATTCGCTATGTAGCATATAGGTACCTTGTCGCTATTCGCCATTAACAACTATGGTTTTAAGTCTTAATCAGTTCCTACTTGCTACAGTTGTAGTGTTTTGCAAGTTGCAGAAGGTTAATATGTTAATGGTAGGAAAGTATATTGAACTGTTAGTGCTAAATTGCTATATATATATATAAATTCAACATGATTTTAAAATTACCGATATCCCTCCGCGATAACCGATATCTCAAATATCGGTCCTTGGCCGATATCTGATTCTTTTTATCATATTAACTACTTAGATTTTGATACGATTGAACGATAAACCAGATAGTATGAATTACTTGGACTTTCTTGATTCTTAAAGTATATAACCGCCCAATTTTGTTGGTGGAACATGTGTGTTGATAGAAGCGCTGTCCATACTCAATACAAGTTATCTTTTAGTAATATCTAGAATAAGTTACAATCAAGCATGTCACATGAATTTTTGGTAAAGATATATGTACAATATGTATTGATAACAATGAACTTAAACTTCGAGCAGTAATAGATGAAATCCGTTATAGATTACCCAATGATGATATTCGTGGTTCATTTCTCCCTGTATAAGTGAAATTTTCTGATAAACCAAAACTTGTGTTGATGTGTAAACACTTCATTTGAGGGCATTGAAGATAAAAGGCTGTTTTAAGGCTGATTAATCATATATTTAATGTTATCCTTTTTGCTGGTTCACATCACAGGATGTACTGAAGAAAGGTAGTGGTGGTTGGAGGAAGGTTGTAGCAGCTTTTGGAGAAGACATATTGCTGGGGAATGGGGAAGTTGATCGACCCAAATTGGGCCAAATTGTATTCGGTGATCCTTCTAAACGCCAGCTTCTTAATCGGTACACTTACTACAAATTACTCTTTTATGATCTCAGTCATTATATCCCTCAGTTCACTAGTTTGATGTAACACTCCATTACTTCACCGACTTTATGAATAATTTCTCATCTTTGAATCGCAAAACATCGGCGGTTGCCCGACCCTACTAGGGGTGTTCATCAAGTCGAATAACGATTTTTCGAATTACTCAAATCGAATTTTTTTTGCTGGAATTTGATTAAAAACTGGTCAATTCAATTCGAATTAAAACACCAAATCGGATTCGATTCGAATAGATTTGTTTTGATTCATATTCATTGAATAAATTTGTTTTGATTCATTTTCATTGAAAATATGTAAATTCGTTATGGGCTATTTGGGCTTGGTGATGGACTATTTTAGGACTTAAATTAAATTTATAGATTAGTTTATACTTTAGCCCAAATTAAAGTTATATTTGTGTATTACTGGTTTTTGCCACGCCCGCGTTGCGGGCCACTAAGCCGAATATCTCTCTCTCATAACATGTACGTCTGCGTTTCGGTTACTTGTACATACTACTCATAACACGATCTCAAAAAAAATTACATCGATTCAAGCAATTAAAACAAAATACTACCATAGTTTTGTAAAAAAAACACTAAAACGAATTTTACACTGGGGGCAAAATCGTAATTTGACAGGAAAGAAAACAAAAACAATGGCAAAACTGTAAATTTAAACGGGTCAAAATCGTAATTTTGTTGGACCAATGGGTAAGTGTCAGCTGCCTGGCACTATTCCCCCATCTTGTGTTTGTATATATAGTATATAATATAATATATATATATATATATATGTATAATTTGAATACGAATTTTGAATCGAATTTAAAATTATAAATTTGTATTTGATTTATTGGACTCGAATTCGAATCATTCGAATTCAAATTCTTGATAATCGAATAGAACTGGGTCGAATTTCAATTTTTTTGAATCCAAATCGAATTCTGAACCACCCCTAGACCCTACCCTTATATACTATATATAATATGGTAACAATATAATATTATCACTAGAGTAGTTGGGATATTGGTTGTTGTCATACGTTTATGGGCTGATTGCATATAAGATACCCAACTTGGTTTGATTTCTTTTTTGGGTAACCAATGTAGTTTAAGACAGAAAGAGCTACTAATGTAGCAATAGCCAATAATCTAAGTTTATTACTGCATAATCATGAAATTTTCTAACTTTCTTTGTAGGCTTCTTGCCCCTTACATTTCAAATGGAATATTTTGGGAAGTTTTTAAATTATGGATTAAGGGTTATAAAATCATCGTTCTTGACGTCCCTTTACTATACGAGGCCAAAATGGACCGTTGGACAAACCCAAATATTGTTGTATGGATTGATCCCGAAACACAACTCAAACGTCTCATGGCGAGAGACAGAACATCTGCACAAGACGCTCAAAACAGGATAAATGCCCAAATGCCTTTGGATTTAAAGAGATCAAAAGCAGACATAGTGATTGATAACAATGGATTATTAGAGGACTTAGATGAAAGTTTCAAGAAAATATTAGATCAAGTTACCAAGCCTTTGACATGGACCGAGTTTTGGCTTTCTAGACAGGGTGCTATAGCGGCTTTTATGTTAATACTTACCAGTGTTATTGGATGCAAGAAGTTGCTTGCACGCGTATGATTTTACATTCCCTTATAAAAATTCGAGAATAAATATAATAAATTTGATGTTCTGTCTGTCTTGTTACAATTATCACTGTTGCAGAAATCGGCCTAGGCGGCCGATTAATCGCCGCCTAGGCGCTAGGCGGTCACCAACTGATTAATTATAAGCTAGTCGGTCAATTAATCGGTAATCGGTCAAAGTCGGTCGTAGGCGGTCCTAGTCGGTCCTAGTCGGTCAATTAATCGGATTAATCGGACTACATTAATCGGACAAAATCGGACAAAATCGGTCCTAGGCGGTCCTAGTCGGTCAGAATTGGTCAAAATCGGTCAAAATCGAACCATACTATCTGAAACTTGAAGTATTTATGTGAATTTTGAAGTATTATTTTTATATTATTGGGTATATATATATAATTTTGAAAAAATACATATAAAAATCCCATTCCGATTAATCCCTAGGCTGTACCTCACCGCCCGACTAGCGCCTAGCGCCTTCTACAACATTGACAATTATAACTCGCAGGTGTGTTCATAACAATTTGGTGATTGGATTTGTTTAAAAGATGCATGTTATTGATAAGAACAAAGTTTTTCGCTTTTATGCTACTTTTAGTTATTAGTGCAAGAGATTGTCACATGTCATTCAAATTCTTGGAAAGTTTAGTGAAACAATTATCTCATTGCAAGTTGGGAAGTGATGATACATAACTCCATTTAGAAAATCTGTGTTAAGGTTGTTTGTCTTTTCTGAAGACACTAATGCTTATCTTATTTGTGGTCTAGAATTGCTGCTATTCTTGCATTTGTTTACCTTTGTTAGCTTGTTTGTTATATTATTGTTGTTATGCCTTTACCTTTTTCGGGTCCAACTTTTTATTCAAAGATTGACATGACCCGACCCACAACAAGGACACAGACGACGTGGTGATCAATGATGATCCAACTTTGTATTATTGTTCTTGCAGTTGCAGAAATGACATGTTATTCGCCTTTTGGATTCGAACCAGAAAGTAAAAGTAGGGAATGGTGTGTGGCTTTGAGTGTTGCTTTTCATTTTTATATTTTGGGTAGATTTAAAATTAATTAAAATAGTTGATGATTTGGATTAAAATGCTTTTTTTGAACTCTTACACAACTGTGTGTGGCGTATGAAGCAATTTGTTTGGTAAAGATATATCAAAGTGGCATGGTAAAAAGTGTCTTGAAAACTTTGGAGGTATAGTAGTAGTTTTTAAAAGTAGAAGGTATTTTTTTTTTTTTTTTTTTAAGTGTGGTAACCCAGGAAACCACATTTCTAAAAAGGTATCCAAATTACTTTTTACTTTTATAAAAGTTCTTTTAAAAACTTCCAAAACTCTCCAATAGGGACTGCAGTAAATGTTTGATACAAAGGTTGGAATCAGTCATATTATTTGGTGTAAAGTTGAGTTAACCAGATGATTGACATCTATTGACAGTCGAACTTTTTTTGTTAGCCATTGGAGAATTGTGAGGATTTTAGTTCTCATGTAGTGTTAGGAGCATGTTAGTTGAGGTGTATTGACCAATAAACCAACTGAAGCATAATGCATTTTTTTGTTAGGGCTGACAATTTCAGACACAGACATAAAAACACAACACGATCTTAACAGGTTCGTGTTAGATCATTAACAGGTTTCGTGTCTTAAACAAGTCGACACGATAAGACTTGTTAGTTTTCGTGTCGTATTCGTGTTTTACCTATTTCGTGTTCATGTCTTATCGTGTTCTTGTCTTAAAAGGTCATGTTTGTGTCTTAACAGGTTATGTTTGTGCCTTAACAGGTCGTGTCTGACACGATATGACAGCCCTAGACTCCACACACCACCCCTCCAGGGCAAGTTCGTGTTTTAACAGATCGTATTCGTGTCTTAACAGGTCATGCTCGTGTCTTAACAAGTCGTATGATACGCTTGTAAATTTTTTTCTTGTCTTAACAGTTCGTATTCGTGTAACCTGTATATTATTAGGTTCGTGTTTACCTGTTTCATGTTCGTGTCTTATCGTGTTCGTGTTTTAACATGTCGTGTCTGACATGATATGCTAGCCCTGATTTTTGTCCCTTAGACTATGTATTGTGGGTTAACTAAAAGTGCAAAAATTCTTGGCAAGTCATTTTAACTAAACTACACATTCATAAGGGTGTACTCGGTTAAAAAGAAAGTGTAAATGGCGTGTCATCACATAGATCTTTCTCTCTCTCTCTCACACACACACACATCCCTTTCACGCTCGTTAATGGCATCGAGAAAAGGGAGGGGAAGCCCCTTGGCGGCCCTCTCAAATCTGGTGTAATGGTTTAACGGAGCGGGCATCTTAGTCAAAGACTCCAAATGATGGCTTAGGCCAATTCTATATCCTCTTAAAATTTCCTTTTACCTATCTTTCCAAGTACATGATCAGGACAAGTGATTGTGAGTAGCAACACGAATGGGTCCAACTTAGTTGTGTAACACATTGAAACGGGTACACCTGCTATATTTGTTTTAATGGCCGCAACACGGCGGGGTTGTTAGAGGCGGAGGCAGTGGTGAGCCGGTGATGGCGGAAGTGGCAATATCGACATGTAAATATCTAATTAAAACTGGCTTGTCATGGTAATAACCATCCTTGTGTTAATTTGTTTGTTCTTTCAATTAGTGCATTGATTTTATTCCACTCAGTTGTGTTCTGTCGCATCATAAAGTTTTATACCAGCCACACTTATATTTAGGTATGATTTTTTTTCCTCAATATTGTTCATCATAACGTTTTTCACCAACCATCCTACCCAAACAGTTGAGGTTTGTAGAAATGAATAACAGTGAATCATACAGGGGAGCTGTAGACTACTTAACTGTAGGAACACATAATATAGAGAAAGAGTAAATTACGATTTTGGCCCCTATGGATATATCACTTTTACCCCTTTTAGCCCAAAAAGAATTTTTTAACATCTGAGCCCCTAACGTCTTTTTTTCTAACCCTTTTGGCCCCTAAAAGTAAATGGATGAGGTTAGTGTTAGGGGTCCAAAGGGTTAGAAAAAAAGACGTTGGGGGCTCAGATGTTAAAAGATTTCTTTTTGGGCTAAAAAGGTAAAAGTGATATAACCACAGGGGCCAAAATCGTAATTTACTCTATAGAGAAATTACTTTTTGAGTCCCTGTGTTTTAGTGGTTGTAACCACTTCACTACAAAATCAAAATGTTTAACGCCTTAAGTCCCTAAACGTTTTTTATATAAAAGGATATCTAGTAGACCTGTCAATGGATTGATATAGATTGGAACATGATCCGATCCATTAATGATCCAACTTAAATGTATCATGATCTGATCCATGATCCAACATAAT
Organism: Helianthus tuberosus; assembly: GCA_030545235.1. NCBI lineage: Eukaryota > Viridiplantae > Streptophyta > Magnoliopsida > Asterales > Asteraceae > Helianthus > Helianthus tuberosus. Next base: position 57,998,043 of record CM060424.1, on the reverse strand, counting down.
GGATCGTGATCCGATCAATATCCAAATAATTTTAAATGGACGGATCACTATCCGGATCGATAAATATTAAAAAATATAATAAAAAACTCTAAAAATTTTAAAAAAATTCACAAAAAATAAAAAAATTTAACAAAAAAATAAAAATTAAAAGAAATCAAAAATCAAAACCATTCTAAAAAAATATAAAAATTTAAAAAAAATCAAAAAACATAAAAGAAATTCTTAAAAAAATCAAAGAAATAAAAAATTTCAAAAAATTATAAAATGGCAAAAAAAATTATAAAAAGTAAAAAACAATGTAAAAATTCATAAAAAATCATAAAATTGAAAAAAATCAAAACATTTCAGAAAAATAAAAAAATATAAAAAACATAAAAAATCAAAAAATTGTATTAACTTCAAAAATAAAAAATTTCTAAAAATATAAAAATACCATAAAAATAAAAAAAATCTAAAAAATAAAAAAAATCTCAAAAATAAATAAAAATATAAAAATATTTCATGAATTTTTACATGTTTTTGAATTTTATATTTTTTTATTTTGTTTATTTTTTTAGAATTTTGTGAGTTTTTAGATCTTTTTTGATTTTTTTTTGAATTTTTACATTTTTTTAGTTTTTTAGATTTATTTGAATTTTTTGATTTTATATATTTTTTTGAATATTTTGAATTTTTTATTTTTTAAAATCTTTTTAAAATTTTTCGAATTTATTTATTTTATGGATTTTTTTTTGAATTTTTAGAATTTTGAGAATTTTTGAGATTTTTTTTATTTTTATGAATTTTTTTTTTGAATTTATTATTTTATGGATTTTTTTTTTTTTTTGAATTTTTAGATTTTTTTGTTTTTTGAATTTTTTATAATTTTTTATAATTTTTTGATTTTTTTTGACTTTTTTGGAAGGCTTTGAAAGAAATTTTCTTTTTTCTACTTTTTTTCAATTAGTAGTGGATCGATCTGGATGGATCATGGATCGATCCATATAATTAATTGGATAAATGGGTAGATCCATTGAATTAATTAATGGATTAGTAGGTATTTTTATGATCCAATAAGTGATTTAAATGGATCGGATTGGATTGGATATAGATCAATATCCAATCCATTGACAAGCCTAATATCTAGGGACCTGTTTTAATGTAATGTTCTTTGTCTATTGTTTACACGATTTACCTTCTTCCGGTCTATAAAGAACTCTAGAATGGTTTAAGAATATGCAAGTATTATTAAACGTCCATCGGTATTATTAAACCGAACATATTGACAATATTAGAGGGATTCAAAGTGTAAGAAAAGAAAAATCACAGGGGCTCAGGACGCGAGATATAGAAACGAGGGACTCGTGTTGATGCCGCCTTTAAATTACAAGGATGCAAATTGTACATTACTCATTTTAAAATAATGGGAAGTACATGTATAGATAGAGTATGTGTAACATGTTTAAATCATGGCAATTACAAGGTTATGTGATATTTAAGTGTAAAAATTTTGTGTTAAAAAAAAGATAACGAATACAACTAACTCAAACAAAAATCTGACAAACTTACTCAATGAAAATCTAAATGGAGGTATTGTTCAACATGATTGTGTTCGTCTAGCTCTTGTTAATGCCTTAACAACCTCATCATACAAAGAGCGGAGATGGCGTCGACTTATGACCAAGTGTTTCCTTAAATTTCACTTATAACCATGAAGACGACGTTCCAATATAACCACCATACATCTATAACGGTTTTTACCTTTTCATCGTCTACGTTAAACATTTTTTGTTCTTTATTTGTTTTTGCATTCTTCAAAGTTGAAAATGTATACAAGTGTATCACTCTAATAATTTAGTGACTCATGTTAAAACAATAATGCAACATTAGACTTGTGTATCTTCTCCATTTTATGGGTTAAAAGTTCATTACATGAGCAAAAATAGATACTCGAATGTGATTCACGGCCACGCATCTTCAACAATTGATAGAATTAAAATTAGCTATGTGAGCAAAAGCATATTTGCAACCAACAATTCACATACTTTATGATTCTATGAGTGAAGCTGTAACACCTCGGAAATTTGTGTCGAATTATATGATGACACGTGTCCATTTAGCTCTCAATTATGCCACGTTGTTTGGCGAGAGGGACCAATTATGTAAAGATTAAGGAAGAATGTTGTGGAGGGACCATTTATGTCAACATGCCATTTTTATGGCCTCTGAGTGACCTCTTACGAACCTTAAGCCTTTAGTGCTTACAGACCGTAAGGAGGGGAATTATGTTGTCACTGGCAGTCGGTTACGGACCGTATGCCTTATGTGCTTACGGTCCGCAAGCTAACTAAAATCTGTGTGCGCCAAGGTCCTTACGGACCGTAAGACTTAATCCCTTACGGTCCGTAAGGGACCTGCAGGTGGCAACATGTGTGCTGGCCAAGGCAGTCTGCCCTTTTGCCACATTTCTCGCAACTTGCCACCATGTAGCAGCTCTTGACACATCAAGGGGAACCTCGAATGATCCTATATCAGTTCCTAACACCTGGATCAATCCTATAACCCATCTCCAACTATAAATAACATTGCATTTGCAACTAGGATCCTTGGTCATTTCTCTTTTCCTCTCTATCTAATTCTTGGAGCTGTTCCTGATAAAAAGGAGCCTCCCTTTGAGTTATCTTTCCTTCTTGGATCACTAGTAAGTGTTCCATCCCTGCTCATTTCATTTTTATGCTAAGTAATTAGCCTAAAGTCAAGCAAATTGACTTTTTCTTTGACTTTCGATTAAGACCATTATGGTCCAGCCATTGTTCGAATCGAACATGGCTACGTGATCGTAATAAGGTAGGTGTTAATCCCTTAAAAGGGCACCTCCTGGAAATCACGTTAAGTTGGTCAAAGTTATGTTTAATAAAAAGTCAAAAACGAAGTTTTCAGAAAACTTATAAAATGAACTTGTAAACGTTTAAGCACATGTTTTTTACATTATACCAATTGGTAAATAATATTAGTCATGTCTAAACATGTTCAGCCCATCATTTCCAGTTTATTGCTCGGTTCGCAACCGAAAGTCAAGCATTTTGACTTCTACTTTGATTTTCGATTCTGGCCCGAATTAGCCATCTTAGCTACTGATTTAAAGTTGAATTATGATCATATTTATGTGTAGGATAACCCTATGTGGTTATACTACTTGATCTTAATTGTTTGTCGGGTTTTATGCAAGTTCTTGAATTATGCCATAAAAATAACAAAGAGACGACTGAAGACTCTTTCTTTTATTTGTACTTCATTTCAAGAGTCCATGTCAGACATTTTATTGTATTTCCTCTTCAACGGTCCCTATGTGGACTAACTTTGTATTTCACTTCAAAAAAAAAAAACCTCCCTGCGTGGACATGTTATCTCCTTTAAAGTCCCTGCGTGGACAAGTATTGTTATTTTATTTCAAAAGTCCCTTTTTGGGCAAGTATTGTAACTTTAAATCTTTAAATGATAATTTCAAATTATATATTATATGTATTCATTACATCTTTTTCAAAGCGATCATCTCGATTTTAATTCGAACTTTATCGATCTGCTAAATATATCAACAGGATCTTCTTAATGGTTTTTAACCAGCCATATGGCAAAGCCTATATTATTGGCAATTATAAATGACAGTTGTGGTTGTATAGCTACCTGTCCAGAGGTGGTGAACTAATGTTCAAGCCTCATAGCCTATATGGTCGAATAAGACCATGGCTACACACACATACACATACACATACACAGATATATATATATATAGGGAGCCGCTAGAATGAGGACCACCACGAGTTATGAGAACCGCGAGAACCAAGTGCCACGGAGGGCCGTTGACCACGAAATTTTTTTTACACCTAGATCCGTATATTTTAAGACCGGGTGTAAATTTTGGGTTCAAACGGCGCGCCAGAGGGGGTAGTTTTTTACGCCCAAAGTTTGGTTAAAGAAAAATTAAAAAAACCCAAACTTTGGGCGTAAAAAACTACCCCCTCGGGCGCGCCGTTTGAACCCAAAATTTACACCCGGTCTTAAAATATACGGATCTAGGTGTAAAAAAAATTTCGTGGTCAACGGCCCTCCGTGGCACTTGGTTCTCGCGGTTCTCATAACTCGTGGTGGTTCTCATTCTAGCGGCCCCCTATATATATATATATATATATATATATATATATATTGTCAAACCATTACGACATTCATTCTGTATTAACATTCAAGTAATATTAATATTCCTTGCAGTGTGACATGAGGAATCACACTAGCCATCTAGGTGGTGGACTACGTCCAAGCCTTATAGCCTATATGATCAAATTAGATCATGGCTAATATCATCAATGCGTTGGTCATTTATTTTGACATTTTATGTGATGTCAATTGATATGCCTCTAGGCTATATTTTATTGTCAATTGAGACAAATGACAGTTGTGACCTTACGGTTCCCTGTCCAAGGTGGTGGACTACGTCCAAGCCTCACAATCTATATGATCAAATGAGATCATGACTAATATCATCAATGCGATAATTATTTATTTCTACATCCTATGTGATGTCAAATGATTTGCCTACGGGCTATATTTTATTGTCAATTAAGACAATGACAGTTGTGGTCATATGACCCCATGTCCAAAGGTGGTGAACTATGTTCAAGCCTTATAGCCACTCGATCAAATGAGATCGCGGCTTATATATATTAAATTTTAAATTGTCAAATGCGACAATGACAGTTGTGACTTTATTATCCACTGTCCAATAGGTGGTGGACTATGTCCAAGCCTCATGACCCTTGATGGTCCTATGATACCGTGGCTAAATACACTTGATGTATTTCATTCAATATTCATTTGAAATGTTAAATAATATTTTTGGCAGTTATGACGTTGTGCATAAGGATCATTACAGAACACAAATTATTGCGAGAACAAAAAGAACAACTCTAAATCACTAAATTTTGGGATTTAAGGTTCATATTTCTTAAATTTTATGTTTCTTACATTCATATGTGTATTATATATACATAAAAGAATCATATATTTTTCCCTACACATAGTCTAAATACATGTAGGTAATTTAGCCTACACATAACCTACATGTGTGTAGGTTATTTAGAAACTGAAGATTTTTCATATTTTGTTTTAAATTCTAGTGCGAGAAACAATAAATCTTACATTTATAACATTTTCAGTTACTTTTTAGGTTTTTAGGATTGAAAAAATGAGTGATTCACTTTGTTCTGCGTGTTCTCGCAATATTTAGTGTTCTGCATAGAACCTTCCCCTATATATATATAGGGTAAGATTCATGCGAGAACCACCTTTATTGCGAGAACCGCGAGAACCAATGTGAACACAACCTAAAATAGCTAAAAAAACCTAACCCCCACCCCCCCAAAACCTAAACCTCCCACCCCCCCCCCCCCCCCAAAAAAAAAATCTAACCCCCCCTCCCCCAAGCTAAATGCTAAAAACTAAAACCCCCAAAAAACCTAACCCCCCCCCCCATAAAAAAAAACCTAAACCCCCTTCCCCCACCCCCCAAAAACCTAACCCCCCCCCCCCCCCCAAGCTAAAATGCTAAAAACTAAACCCCCAAAAAATCTTAAAAAATAAAAAAAAAATCAAAAAGACACACAAAAAAAAAATTAAGTTAAAATCGCTACTTTTAGTAGCCAAAAATTTTTTTTAAAAAAAAAAATTTAAATTTTTTTTTGTTACTAAAAGTAGCGATTTTTTTATAAAAAATATTTAAAAAAAAATTTTGTGTGTTTTTTAGGTATTTTTAGTTGTGTTCACATTGGTTCTCGCAATAAAGGGTGGTTCCTAACAGATCTTTGTCCTATATATATATATATATATATATATATCCAAACCTTATAGGCTATATGGTTTAATTATACCATGGCTAATAAAATTTTCAAGTCATTAGATTTGATGACCTTTTGTTATATATTGCACCAAGCAATCATTTGTTTTTGGTTTTTAGACCAAGCTTATAGATATGGCAAATCCACATTCTTATGGTGCCAATAGCGGACGCAATGATAATATAAACGCTACCCGCGAAGGCGAAGGTGTAACGCCCTGCGTCCCTGAACTTTTATCTTTTGGCAAGTTTAGCCCCTATACTATTTGAAACTTAACTATGTGAAACATTTGTGAAACTTTGCAACTTGCCCTTGATGCATGATACTTATTAACGCTATGAATCTTGATTCTTTATGAGACTTGACACGTATCTAACGAGAAACTTGAAACTTGATACTCGAAACTTGATACTAGATACTAGATACTAGATACTAGATACTTGATACTTGACTCTTGATACTTATTGAACACGATTCTTGATACTTATGGAACGAGAAACTTCAAACTTGACACTTACTAGCTAGCTTATACGTAGACTTGAAACATGGAAACTTTTGTGTTAGTTATACAATTTTATCATGTGATAATATCATACAATAATACGCAATGCAACACTTAATCTAGCTCGCAAATCGAACTAAAATCAGAAATCTAGCGAACAAGGATTGGCTATCCGGATGGACATCCGATCGGATGGCCCTTCGATCGAACAGTCATCCGATCCAGCCATCCCACCGCCTTTTCCTCCCTTGCACTATAAATACCTCCTGTCACATCACTTGATGTGATAGGCTTATCCAACCAGACGCACTCTCTCATTCTAAGGCATTATTCTGTCGATTTCAAGCGATTCTTGTAAGTTTTCCCCTTGAATCTTGTACTTCTATCATCATTACACAATTCCCCACCATTCCTTCTATTAAATCACTGATTTCCTTCACGAAATCAATCGATTTTGGACTCTTGGAGGTGACATCATAACTGGTTGCTTATGTAATCGGTGAATGACGTCATCACCTCGGAAATGGGGTAGATCCACCTGTATTCTTCACATTTAAACACGAATCTTTGCAAACTTTAACATTTTCTCAAAGGAATTCATACTTTACAACTTTCTTTAAACTTTCTTAACTTTTCTACTCAACATTGGTGGGATCTGGACCAAAACAGGCTTAGGACTTGTTCCTTAGTCTGGAGTCGGCTCGATAACGAATTTCCACCGGAGAGGCGATCGATCTACGGGTCAGACAGGAAACTCCGTCAAGAACAGTTACACTGATCGAACGGGGTGATTCCCATCCGATCAGACAAGCTGAACCTTGGTGGGTTTTCCCGTTGTCTCGAAACATTGTCATGTTATCTCCGTTAAACTCAAACTTAGAAATTTTACAAAAGTTTCAAAGGAACAATTTCACAACAGTCGAATGATCGTCCGATCGGATGACCGACTGATCGAACGACTATCCGACCAAGTGACCTGTTCCCTGTAGCCTTCAACACTTAAACTATTTTAATCAAGACTTTGAACTATCAAACTTTCACTCGAACAGTCATCCGACCGAACGGTCATCCAACCGGATGACCATCCGATTGAATGACTTGAACTTATACTACAACGAAAACTTCAAAAGTTTGAAACATTTTCAAAACACACTACTGATCAACGACCGTCCGTTCGGATGGGTCCCATCTGGATCGAAAGGTCATCCGACCGGATGACCATCCGTCCGGATGACCATCCGTCCGGATGACCATCCGGTCAGGAGACCAGTCAGACACTTTTACTCGATGTTCGCATGATTCGATCTTCTGTTCGACACTCATACTGTTAAACTATAATCAGGCTAACTCCAGCGCTCCCTTCGATCCAATTAGTCGGTCTTGATACTTAGCACCCACTGTGAGTATACTCGATCCCTTTTTTTTGTTTTAAACACATTTGGGATGCAACTTCTATTCTATTATCAAGACACTTGACATTTGAAACTTATTTGAAACATACTCTATCCATTTAAACATGAAACTTGATACTTGTGAACTTGAGACTTTTATGCTATGTGAACGTTTAATCCCTGTGTGTTGTTCCGCCTTAACAATGGTAGCGCTATAGGGGTAATGCACCTCCCCGTTAGTCTTTGGGGTATTGTTAGGAGGAGACATTTAGCTTCCCGTGAGTCTTTGGGAAGGCATTTAACGCATTGGAAACTTGGGCTATCACTTGGACTGCGTTTATTAGCATGGTGAAACTTGTTATATGTGTTTATGCTGGATATGAGTTTTTGGAATGTTTTTAAACTATTATGTTATTACCTACTCAAACTTGTATACTCGCCAACATTTTTGTTGATAGTATTTTAATACATGTTGCAGGTTGATAGTAGCTGGAAACAAGAACAAGCTAGGATGATGCTTAGAAACTCACCTAGTTAAATCAGGGATTTTGAACAATATCCGAGTTTTGGTGTAATTTGATACTTCATGTGGTGGTTGATCGTGTTTGACTTTTATACAATGTTTTGAATTTATTTAATCTATATTGAAACTATTAGTGTTATGGAAACTCTTGAGCAATCTGAACGCTTAGTGTCGCGCCCTGATGTTTCCGCCATCAGTTGGGGTGTGACAGATTGGTATCAGAGCCATAACTATGGGGAATTAGAAAAAGTAGGAATATTTTGCCTAGTCTATAGTTCTAGGAATCTTGACTCTTATTTGTTGTTTAAAACTTGTGCATTCTACCGTACTTGCTTCCTAGCAACACATTCCTATTAAACATACATGCCTTTCCTAAGGCTGACACAATATATACACTTGGATGCTTTGAAAACGCTGCTGAGTAGTGTTTGTATTTTGCACGAGATTTACCCGCAAGACCAGAGTGACATCCGAACCTTGACGGAAAATTTCCATATCATATTCTAGTAGATCTTATCTTTTGATAAGTACCGACACTATTAGGGTACGATGTTGTTAAGATAGAGGTGAAACTCATACCTTGGTAACTAGTTCCACTCCTTGATTTTCATTCTTGCCAAGGTCTCAAAATTCCCAATCAATTAGGGACGTGTAGTGACCGAAAGGACAAATATCGTAGGCCTACCATCGATGACGTATTTGTCTAAGTAAGCTAGGGCACGTTGCCTCAATTCGAGAGGGGTTCGATTTACTTTGGTAGTTGACGTTCCTCTACCCGGAACAATCTTATATTTTATGAGCCTATCTTTTATGTTATCTCGATTTTACATGTGGTTTTATACTTGATGCTTTGTTCGTTTCGAAACTTTTACACAAATCGCACGTATCTCCGCAATCTAAAACATTAACAATAATCTCTCAGGATCGAACTAAATTTATGAAGCTTTACTCATTGTGTTATACTACGTGGGAGTCTTGATTAAACTAGGGGAAACATGATTGAACGTTATGCCATGTGAAACTATCGGTAAAAGCGCGTGAAAGTCATGGAAGGTACTGTTGTGAGTAGCAAAACACGATACGTAACATGGCACTGAATGACGAGACGGACGTAACATGGACGAAACATGGTGGATACGCCGCTGGTACTTCCTATATATAAGTGTTTCCGACATGTTACCAAAACTTTCGTACAACGTGCCATGCGAAATTCGTTGTTTTGCATAATTGTGGTGAGAATGTTGAACGTTATGCTATGTGAAACTACTTGCTTGATCTATGCATATGTAACTGGTTGAAACGCATGAGAATCATGGAATGTATTGTTGTGTGAAGCAAAACATCGTACGTAACATGACACCGAATGACGAGACGGACGTAGCATGATCGAAACATAGTGGATACGTCACTGGTACTTCCTATATATTAGTGTTTCCAGCATGTTACCAAACTTTCGTACCACGTACCACGTGCCATGCGAAATTCGGCGTTTTGCGGATCTGTGGTGAGAATGATGAACCTTTTGTGCAATGTGAAACTTGGTGAACGTTTGGTGATGTGTGGAACCTGAGCCTTTATGCAATCATGTGTGAAACTTACACTACGTTACGTGTTCGTGAAACTATACTACTGAACGAGACTTTATGATCTAGACTTATACAACCCTTTTCTTGGATCTTTAGATGTCATCCCGTAAACTATCTGACTCTCTCAAGAGATCCAGGGCCAACTCTCAGAAGAAGATGATGTCTTTCATGGCTGATCAGATTGCTCGCATCGTGCCAAAGATTGTATCTGAGATCCAGGGATCAAACACTCTTCCATCCTCTGTGGATTCTAAAGTAGAGAAACCAAAGCCTGTGAGCTTTAACTACAAACACTTCGTCTCTTGCAACCCTAACCCTTTCACGGGCAGCGATGGGGTGACTGCTATGCTGGAGTGGTTCGACCGCATCGAGGTTACCTTCATCAACAGCGAGTGCCCAGAACACTTAAAGACTAGGAGTGCAACTGGCATGTTTCAAGGCAGAGCTCTAGAGTGGTGGTCAAACGAGAGAAACATCCGCTCTAATGAGGAAGCTTATGCTCTTCCATGGCCTAAGGTGCGAGAATTGATGATGCTCGAATTCTGCCCTCCACATGAACAGCTAAAGCTTGAGGAAGAGTTTTGGCACCTCAAGCAGATTGGAGATGACAATTTGGCTTACGCTACCCGTTTTAAGCAACTCAGCATAATCGTGCCTCACTTGGTTTCTACTCCGAAGAGAATGATAACCAAGTACATTAATGGGTTACCTCCTGCCATGCGTGATTCAATTGAAGCAGCTCAGCTCGAGACTATTGGAGAAGTATACCGTCTGGCAGCAAGTTTGAACAACAACTGTGTCCGTGACAAACAGTTCGCTACCCATGCTCCCTCGAAATCAGCGAACCAAGTTACCCAGCAGCCCAGTAGCAACAGAAACAAGAAACAAAAGTCTCAGGGTTATGGCTGCAATGCCATTATCCCTGCTGCAAATGCAAACCCTTCGGGCAATGCTATTGTGCCTGCTGCTGCTGCTGCAGCTAACCCTCCTGCTCCGGGGAACAACAAGAAGTTGTACACTAGGGTGCATCCAAGTGTGCGACTTGTAACTATCACCACCCTGCAACCTCTGCTTGCCGTCTGTGTACAAACTGTAATCGCTATGGTCACACAACTCCTTTCTGCCGCCAAGCCAATCAGGCCCAGCAAGCACCGCCAGCTCAGCCAGCTCTCCTAGCTCCCCCGCAGAACCCCAGGCCAGCAAATGTTAGTGCATGCTACAAGTGTGGAGACACTACCCATCTCCATAACCAATGTCCCCAGCTAAACCAGGAGCAACAGCCAGCCGCTCGAGGACGAGCGTTCAACATCAATGCAAATCATGCTCTTAACGACAATGACGTCGTGAATGGTACATTTCTCGTCAACAATCTTTACGCTTCGATACTATTTAATATTCGTGCCGACAGAAGCTTTGTGTCCGTAGAATTTGAATCTTTGTTAAACTGTGCATATTCTAAACTACCTAAGTCGTTCTCTGTTGAGATTGACGATGGTAAGTCTATTCTAGTTGATTCTATCCTCAGTGGTTGTTCCTTGACTCTAACGACTACGTTTTTACTATTGACCTCATACCCATGCAATTGGGTAGTTTTGATATCATAATCGGAATGGATTGGTTGCTTAAGAATCATACTGAAATCACTTGTCATGATAAGTACGTTCGTTTACCTCTTCCGTCTGGTGATACTTTGCACGTCTATGGAGACCGACCGTCTAGAGGATTGAAGTTGATGTCATGCACTCAAGTGAATAAGTGTTTACGTAAACAGTACTTTGCCTTCTTGGCCCACGTGGTGGAACAAAAGGTCAAGGGAAAGAGCGTAAGCGATCTTCCAGTAGTGTGTGATTTCTCTGACGTCTTTCCTGAAGATCTTCCTGGTCTTCCTCCTCCTCGATCTGTTGATTTTTGTATTGACCTCATACCTGGTTCGACTCCTGTCGCCAAGGCTCCATACCGTCTTGCACCTTCCGAGATGCAAGAACTATCCAACCAACTGCAAGAATTACTCGATAAAGGTTTTATACGTCCAAGTACCACTCCATGGGGTGCTCCTGTACTTTTCATCAAAAAGAAAGATGGTTCGTTTCGTATGTGTATCGACTACCGTGAACTTAATAAACTCACCATTAAGAATCGTTATCCTCTCCCCCGTATAGATGATCTCGTTGACTAACTACAAGGCGTGTCCTGCTTTTCAAAAATCGACCTTCGATTTGGTCATCATCAGCTCCGTGTTCTCGAAGAAGATGTCCCTAAAGCCGCCTTTCACACTCGTTATAGACACTACGAGTTCGTAGTTATGCCTTTTGGTTTGACCAACGCACCCGCCGTGTTCATGGATCTTATGAATCGTGTTTGTAAACCTTATTTGGATCGTTTTGTGATAGTCTTTATTGATGATATTCTTATTTATTCGAAAACTCAAGCTAAGCATGAACACCGTCTACGTCTTATGTTAGAACTGTTACGTGGTGAACGCTTATATGCTAAGTTTTCTAAGTGTGAGTTTTGGATTGATGAAGTACAATTCCTCGGGCACGTTGTTAGTAAACAAGGTATTCATATTGACCCTTCTAAAATCGAAGCTGTGAAGAATTGGAGTACACCTAAATCCGCATCTGAGATTCGTTCCTTCTTAGGATTGGTGGGTTATTACCGTCGGTTCATTTCGGACATTTCAAAGATCTCCATTCCTCTCACTTCGTTGACTCAGAAAGAGAAACCTTTTGCTTGGGATCCCGAGCAAGAGGAATCTTTTCAAACTCTGAAGAATCTTCTCTGTAATGCTCCTGTACTCGCTCTCCCTGATGGGAATGATGATTTTGTGGTATATTGTGATGCCTCGAACTGTGGCTTGGGCTGTGTGCTCATGCAGCGGGACAAGGTCATCGCTTATGCCTCCTGACAACTCAAAATACATGAGAAAAACTATACTACTCACGATTTAGAGCTTGGCGCAGTTGTTTTTGCGTTAAAGATCTGGCGACACTACCTATATGGTACTAAGTGTGTGGTTTTCACTGACCATAAGAGCCTCCAGCACATCTTTAACCAAAAGGAACTGAATATGCGTCAGCGACGATGGGTGGAATTGCTTAACGACTACGACTGCGAAATTCGCTACCATCCAGGAAAGGCGAATGCCGTGGCTGACGCTCTTAGTCGTAAGACTAATGTTAGCAGCATCCTTTGCTCTCAGATCTCTAGCGATCTTCATGCTTGTATCCGTGAAGCTCAGTATTCGTCAGCTAATGAAGGTAGTCTAATCGTTGAAGTACGAGGTGCTTCTGTTGATCAACTTGAAACAAAATTTGATGGACTGCAATACTGTCTAAATCGCATCTGGGTTCCAGATCACGACAATCTTCATGAGCTCATTATGAATGAGGCTCACAAATATCGATACTCTATTCATCCAGGTGCTGATAAGATGTACCATGACTTGCGTATGACTTATTGGTGGCCAGGTATGAAAAAGGACATTGCTGCGTACGTCTCCAAATGCCTTATTTGCACGAAGGTAAAGGCTGAACATCAACGTCCTTCAAGTCTCCTTGAACAACCCGAAATCCCTGTTTGGAAATGGGATAGCGTTGCTATGGACTTTATAACTAAACTACCTTGTACACCTGCTGGTCATGATAGTATTTGGGTAATCATTGACTGTTTGACCAAATCCACTCACTTTCTTCCTATTCGCGAAGATTATAAAGTGGAGAAACTTGCTCGAATCTATACTGATGAGATCATATGCCGTCATGGCATACCTCTTGACATAATCCCTGACCGTGATGGTCGTTTTACTTCATGTCTTTGGCAAACTTTTCAGTCCGCTATGATTTACACTTGAATCTTAGTACAACTTTTCATCCTTAAACGGATGGACAGACTGAACGTACTATTCAAACCCTAGAGGATATGCTTCGTTCCTGGGTCATCAACTTTGGTGGTAACTGGGATGTACATTTACCATTGATCGAGTTCTCGTACAACAACAGCTATCATTCCAGTATTCAGATGGCTCATTTTGAAGCTTTATATGGTCGCAAGTGCCGATCTCCCCTCAGCTGGCATGAGATTCATGACAAACAACTTACTGGCCCTGAGATCATTCAAGAGACGACAGATAAGATTCTTCAGATCCGTGACAACTTGATCAATGCTAGGAGCAGACAAAAGAGCTATACTGACAAAAGGTGTAAGCCTCTAGAATTTAACATTGGAGATCGAGTTCTTCTCAAGATATCTCCTTGGAAGGGAGTAGTTCGCTTTGGTAAGAAGGGAAAGCTTGCCCCTCGTTATGTGGGTCCTTTCACGATACTCGAAAGGATTGGCAGGGTGGCGTACCGACTCGACCGGCCACAAGAACTTAACAACGTACACCCAACGTTCCACATATCTAATCTTCGGAAATGCTTAGCCGACGAGGAACTACAGGTTCCCCTCGAAGACTTGCAAATAAATGAAACTTTACATTTTGTGGAGAAACCGGTCGAAATCATGGACCGAGGAACCAAGCGACTAAGGCGCAGCAAAATTTCCATAGTCAAGGTTCGATGGGAAGGAAAGCGTGGCACCGAATTCACTTGGGAACTCGAGAGCGAGATGAAGACCAGGTATCCACAACTCTTTGAGCAGTCTTCCTCTTAGATTTTGGGGACAAAATCTCCTACAGGAGGGGAGACTGTAACGCCCTGCGTCCCTGAACTTTTATCTTTTGGCAAGTTTAGCCCCTATACTATTTGAAACTTAACTATGTGAAACATTTGTGAAACATTGTGAAGCTTGGAAACTTGGCCCTTGATGCTTGATACTTATTAACGCTATGAATCTTTGATTCTTTGTGAGACTTGACACTTATCTAACGAGAAACTTGAAACTTGATACTCGAAACTTGAAACTTGATACTAGATACTTGACTCTTGATACTTATTGAACGCGATTTTTTATACTTATGGAACGAGAAACTTGAAACTTGACACTTACTAGCTAGCTTATACATAGACTTGAAACATGGAAACTTTTGTGTTAGTTATACAATTTTATCATGTGATAATATCATACAATAATACGCAACGCAACACTTAATCTAGCTCGCAAATCGAACCAAAATCAGAAATCTAGCGAACAAGGATTAGCTGTCCGGATGGACATCCGACCGGATGGACATCCGACCGGATGGACATCCGACCGGATGACCATCCGACCGGATGACATCCGACCTGATGGCCATCCGATCGAACAGTCATCCGATCCAGCATCCCACCGCCTTATCCTCCCTTGCACTATAAATACCTCCTGTCACATCACTTGATGTGACAGGCTTATCCGACCAGACGCACTCTCTCGTTCTAAGGCACTATTCTGTCGATTTCAAGTGATTCTTGTAAGTTTTCCCCTTGAATCTTGTACTTCTATCATCATTACACAATTCCCCACCATTCCTTCCATTAAAATCACTAATTTCCTTCACGAAATCACTCGATTTTGGACTCTTGGAGGTGACATCATCACTTGTTGCTTATGTAATCGGTGAATGACGACATCACCTCAGAAATGGTGTAGATCCACATGTATTCTGCACATTTAAACACGAATCTTTGCAAACTCTAACATTTTCTCAAAGGAATTCATACTTTACAACTTTCTTTAAACTTTCTTAACTTTTCTACTCAACATTGGTGGGATCAGGACCAAAACAGGCTTAGGACTTGTTCCTTAGTATGGAGTAGGCTCGATAACGAATTTCCATCGGAGAGGTGATCGATCTACGAGTCAGACATGAAACTCCATCAAGAACAGTTACACTGATCGAACGGGGTGATTCCCATCCGATCAGACAAGCTGAACCTTGGTGGGTTTTCCCATTGTCTCGAAACGTTGTCATGTCATCTCCGTTAAACTCAAACTTAGAAATTTTACAAAAGTTTCATAGGAACAAGTTCACAACAGTCGAATGATCGTCCGATCGGATGACCGTCCGATCGAACGACCATCCGACCAAGTGACCTGTTCCCTGCAGCCTTCAACACTTAAACTATTTTAATCAGGACTTTGAACTATCAAACTTTCACTCGAACAGTCATCCGACCGAACGGTCATCCGACCGGATGACCAACCGATCGAATGACTTGAACTTATACTACAACGGAAACTTCAAAAGTTTAAAACATTTGCAAAACACAATACTAATCGAACGACTGTCCGTTCGGATGGGTCCCATCTGGATCGAATGGTCATCCGACCGGATGACCATCCGTCCGGATGACCATCCGGTCAGGAGACCAGTAAGACACTTTTACTCGATGTTTGCACGATTCGACCTTCTGTTCGACACTCATACTGTTAAACTATAATCAGGCTAACTCCAGCGCTCCCTTCGATCTATTTAGTTGGTGTTGATACTTAGCACCCACTGTGAGTATACTCGTATGGTGTTCATTAGAGAAAGATTACGAGAAACCGAAAAATGAACGTGGGCTTGAAAAGGCTTTTTGTGACTTTTCAGAGAATGATAAACTGAAATATACAAGTGAGAAAATGATGATCAGTATTCTTCAACAAGTGATTAAAGAAGACATCTTTGTTTTGCTCCAACATGAGGGTACTGCTAGGTCAATTTGGACGGCATTGATTCAAAAGTTCAAAGGAAGCGCATATATGATCAAAAACAAAAAAGCGTTATTGAAGAAATCATTTGACATGTTTGTAGCTTTTGATCATGAAACAACAAAAATGACCATTGATAGATATTGTCATCTGGTTTTGGAAATGGGAAGATTGGACATAAAGAAAGATGATGATGAATGGGTTGATAAACTATCTGATGCATTACCACAGCAGAAATGGGGAACTTATTTGTTGATCTTAAAACACATGAGAAAATCTGAAAATATGAATCTGGCACAGTTTGTTCAGAAGATAGAAGAGCATGAGTTGGATATCCAGAAAACGGCAATCATGAAGAATCCAAATGCTAAACAAGATGTCAGTTTATACTACAGAGGAAACAACTTTGAAGTTACTCCCAGCCCAAAGATTCAAACTGGTTTCAATGCTGATAATTCTTCTGGAACAAAGGGAAGTACTGTGACTCAAAGTGGTGGATCTTCGTTTTCATATCCAAGCTTTGATCCAAATCTTACAACACCAAGTTCTCAACGACAGAATTCTACAAATATGCAGTGCAATGTCACTTTGAACATTCAAAATGGTCAAAATCTGTCTCCAGAAATAGCTAAGCAACACATGGCATCACTCGTTGCTATGTTGGAATCATATGAAAGTTTGATTGCTGGCAAAATTGGAAATCCGATGCTTACCAAAGAAGATTATGACCAGATAGATGCTGCAGAACTTGAGTTGATGGACGTCAAGTGGTGTTTAGCCAGTGCTGTTCGAAGGGCAGAAAAGTTTCAACAAATCACCGGAAGAGATGACTTTAATGAATTGGCTAAATCTCCGATAGGTTTTGACAAATCAAAGGTTACATGTTTCAGGTGTCGAGAAAAAGGGCATTTTAAGCGTGAGTGCAAAAACAAAGAAGCAGATGGAAAACAAGATCAGTCTGGAAAGAACAATTATTATCAAAAATCAATTTTCCATCAGATTGTTCAACAACCACAAACTGCACACGCACGTACCATTGAAGAGAAAAGAGCTTGTTATGGTATAATTGACCAAGATGATGAAAAGGTTGCAGAGGGATTTAGCTGGGATAAATACATTCCACCCGGTTCAGGTCTTGTTGCTAGAATTCTGGAAGAAGAAGAAGAAGAAGAAGATGTCAAATCTAGTCCGAAAAGAATACACATTTTTCCAGATTTAGGAAGTGATATGGATACCGATGATGATGAAGAATATCTTAATAAAACTAGAAAAGGTTTGGATCCTGATAGTTTTAATTTGTTTTTTGCAGATAAAGTTGAGATGCTGTATGAGAAAAAGATTGCCAAATTGAAGAGAAAGCTAGAAGCAATAAGAATGACTGATGAAAAGGAAAAGATGGAAGCTGAAGAATCAAATGTTGAACCAAGGATTGAAAAAGTGGTAGAGAAAATTGTTGAGATTGAAAAGATAGTCGAAGTTGAAAAACTCGTCGAAGTTGAGAAAGTCGTCGAGGTAGAATAAATTGTTGAAGTTGAGAAGGTTATCGAGGTTGAAAAGACAGTTGAGGTCATTAAACCTTGTCAGAAATGTTTGGAATCATGCAAAGATTGTGAAGAGAAAGATAAGAAGATTTGTGAACTGGAAGAGTTAAAAGAAAATTTACTGTCTGATGTGAAGTATGTGAAAGAGTCATATGATGTGTTAAACATAACAGTTGATGGTCTGAACAAGACAAACCGAGAAGTTGATGCTGCTATGACAATGATGAGTTCTACTTTAATGACAAAGCAGAAAGTCATCAATGAGTATATTGAAGATTGTGCAAAGCTAAAACAGGATTTGGAACTTGAAAAGATTGAGAGTGAAAGAATCAAACGTTTGTTGTTGAGTTACACAACATGTGATTATTTAATTGATAGAGTTTATCCTACTGTTGCAGGTCTTGAAGCTTTTCAAGATAAAGAGAAAGAAGATACGGATACTGGTAAGAAACAGAGCGTCAAATATAACAAGTGTCCGCCCCCGATTTGGAATAGTTATTCTCCCAGAAAACCAAATGAGGAACGTTTAAATAAGGCTCTCAACATCAAGTTAAAGTCTGAAATCATTGATGAGTTACCAGACAATATTGATGTCACATTCACAGCGTCTGACACTGATCATGAGTCTGAGTTGTTAAAGAAAGTGGCCGATCAGGTGTCGGATATGGATGAAGAGTCAAAGTCGGAGTCAAAATCTGAAAGTTCGAGTTCACCGGTTAAAAGGGTTTACAATAAAGAATTCATGTTATCAAAATCTAATTTGAATGACGAAACAATCAAAGTGGCATATACTTTGAATGATTCAGACAAATTATATTCTGATGAGGAATTTCCAATAAGAAGTGTCAAAACTGAAATGATCAAACAGGTTTTCAAATTAACAGAAATTAATATTTCTGAAATAAAAGATTTAAATCTTCATTAAAAACCTAAAAAGTACACTTCAAGAGTTCAACAGAGATTGAACAAGAAAAAGGGTTACAGTTCTGGTTCAGGTTATCGAAAGAAACCAAACCATAACGGTAATTTCAAAAAGCAAGGATTAGGTTTCATTCCCCCGAAAAATCATAAAAATGACAAAACTTATAAAACAAAAACTAAATTTGTTTCAGGTGAAAGTTCAGTGGAAGAAGAGAAGAAACAATTCTGGAGACAGTCAAATCAAGAGTTTCTTGCTGAGAAGAAAAAGAATATGATGATGAGAAATGAGCAAAGAGTTGAGAGAAGAACATGTTTCAAATGTCACAAAGTTGGACACATTGCTTGGAATTGCCAACAGTTCAACAATACAAAACAGGAATTTTCTTCTAACTCTGAAATGATTAAGAAACATGTTGATGAAAAGAAACAATCAGCTGAGAAAACTAATATGTTTGGAAATTCGATTTTTGAAACTGGTGAAAGTTCAAAACGTTTTTACAAAAGAAAAGTTGATTTGAACAAACAAAGATGGGTTGTTAAATCTGAGAGTAATTCTGACAATGAATCTGATTCCATAAAATCAGAGGAGTCATCTGTTGAGAAAAAGAATGAGAATTCCGTTCCTGAGTTGAACGATGAAAATTTTCCGCTTTTGTCAAAGGAAAATCTGAAATCAAAAGGTAGGTTTGAGAATTCAGATCAATTCTTCTCTGGTAAAGGAGAATTTGATGCTGAAAAGGCTTTCAATGGGAAAGTTAAACATATTTTTGGAAAGATGGTAGATGGGAAAGTGAAAAGTGCAAAAGATTTTTACAGATCAAAAGGACGTTGGGATAGAGTTGAATCAAAATCACCCAAGGCTGGTCAGGCTTGGGTGACAGCATTTTCTAACTAAAATCCTGACTTGCCGGAGCTCCCAAGTTGGTTATCGTGGAGCAGGAATCGGCATCTTTCTTGAGAAATTCATGTTTGTGATATTTCGACTTACAAGTGGTAAATCAGGGACATTAAGTTGTACCTGATTTTCTACAAGTGGTGTTTGTTGATTGAACTTAAAATTGTTATATTTTTCAAAAGGTTGAAAATGAAATAATAATGTGATGAGATCCCCTAACCTACAAGTGGTTTATGATGAAAACAAAACTTATTTTCCGGAAAAACCATTTGATTAAAATAAACTTAAGTGTTTTGAAATCATAATGGGAAAATAGTTTGTTTTAAGGGGGAGTTATGATTGTTTATGCCAAGTGGATGGCGAATTGAAGTGATTCGATATTAGTTGTCACTTTACCTTGTACAGTTTGTTTTCAAATTTCCTTTAAATGATTTTGAATTTTAGGGGGAGTAAGAATTTTCTGAAAATCCAAAAACATTAGAAAATTTGAAAAAGTAAAAAACATGATAAAATCAAAAACGAGTTTTGTTGTGAAAAAGAGGAAATGATAGTACATCAGTAGACAGTTACGGTATGCTAAAAAATTGTAATGTTTAAATAGCATTAAACGGTCTCATTGATGATATGCCGATAGGTTTTTACACATTTAGTAAACTTTTTCGGGATATAAACTTAAATTCAAACTTGCTTGTTTCGTGGGGAACACTACTTGGATATATAGGTAACCCCTAAAATCTTGTTTGAAAGGTCCCTCTTTCTGAGATACTAGGTCTTTAAGCTCAGCGATATCTCGGGTATTATCCCGGGACTTCTGATTTTGCGAAAGCAATGGCCTAGTCCCCGTATAATACTTTCTGCTTGCTTGAAATATAGCACCCCCCTCAGCATAAAAAATGATGAAACATTGCAAAATGCTAATCATGTGCTGTTGAAGAAAAGATTCTCTAAAGGGAACCCACCAAAAGTCGAAGCCGTTATCTCTCTGATTTTGCGGAAGCAATAGCCTAAGCTCTCACGGCCCTCGCAATTAACCCTTTACAGATATCATCTAGGTATACTCACCTGTAAGACTGAATATTGGGATCTGGATACGGGAGTATATTCTGAGGTGGGACACGCGAACAAGTTTAAGTCTCTAAAACATTAATCTCGTTTCTCGAAACAATTGAACTTTGTGTGAAAATTTAAGTGGATCAGTATACTGACAATCAAAGTGAATCGTTTAGAACTTAAAATGTTTAAAGCTTAACGGTGTTGGTGATTTGTCTCAAAAACTGACATGATCCTCTTACACAAACTCACAAAAATATTGTTTGTAAATATTTCTTTGCTGCATTTTTTTATATAAAAAATCCAAAAAGATTTTAGTGTGTTTTAGCATAAATTTTTGAAAATTCAAAAAGATTTTCGACAATTGATGTTGCAAAGCTGATTTTCAAAATTCCGAGTGCTAAACATGATGAACAACAGGGTTGGGAAAGTTTGTTTGGAATGAAGAAGATTGATTGAAATGAAAATTTTGAATATTTTGTATACAAGTGGTTCATCAGAGGTTAAAATTGTAAAACTATTTCTTAATTGGTGTCTCTTGAAAAAGTTTATAATTTTTCAAAATTTTAAAATTGTAAAATTTACTTTGAGGTAGAGAATGTGCAGGTTATGGCTATGAAAGAGCCAGATTGCGATTCTAGAACTTGTGAAAGCCAGACTACGATCCCGAGCATTCTTTAAGGGGGAGTCTATTGATGTAAAGCTTAAGGAATCAAGAGATTTGATCAAGAGGATGTAAGAACCAGTTTCAGATCTTGGTAAAAGAGAGAAAGAAGAAGAGAGAAGACTGAGAAAAGAAGCCCAAAGACTGATAAAGACTGAAGACTGTAGAGACTCGACACTTAAGACTCGTCAACATCCGAGGGGGAGTCTGTTGGTGCATACGTCTATCGACTTCATCTTGTATCGAGTCTTGTATTAAGAATGTTAGATCAGGGCACGTAATTCGAGAAAATAGGGATTTTAGGTAATTTCGCATGAAAGTGTCACATAGTTAATTCCGTGCGAAATTAGATTTCGCTTGGAATTAATTTCGTTTGAAGCTGTTTCAAGCGAAATTAGGAATAGTATAAATACTCCGCATGCGAAATCATTTGAAACTTTCATAATTCCGGTACCGAAGTGCTGCCGACGTGTCTACTGATCTGGAAACTTGTTATATCAATAAAACAAGACATTTAAGTGTGAAACAAGCTGTTTTCCAAGGCAATTCATCTGTTTCCGCCTCTTGAATTGATAAGAACTCTTCTGATTGACTCGTTTGGGTCACAAAAAGATCCTACAACGTTTACCACTTTTTGGGGTGTAACATGTTTACTTACCAAAACTTACACATGAACATTTTACTTAAATGCACAAACATTCCTATAACATGCTTGTATACGTGATTGCTTGATACTTTAAACTTGGGTTAATTACATCTTGTGTTAGACTTATCATTAACTTCGTATGATCCTATCCGTGACATATATAGCGCTATAGGATTAACGTACCCCCTGTAGACTTGTGGTTATGTCATGAGCATATTGCGTTTCATCATTGGTTTGATATGTTAGACACATGCCGAATTTAATGTTTATCTTGTATCACATGCTTGCTATGAAGAATTGTTTAATCATCTTTTTATGCTATGTACGTATCAAACTTGTATACTCGCCTTTGCTTTTGCATTGAACTTTATTTTAAACATGTTACAGGTTGAGGATGACGATTGCTGTGAAATGAAGTAGCGTTGATGCCTAGATACACATTTAGACGTGTTAGGTTTAAAATGTTCTATCAAGTTTTGTTATGGTTATATTTCGAACATGTTGTTATTTGAATTTATGTAATGTTTGACAATTTGAAATTATGAAATGAAATGGGAATTGTTTAAATATTGTCACAAATAGTGTTATGAAGTCTCTTGCAATCTTTTTTGTCCCGCTCCGATGATTCCGCCATTGGTTGGGGTGTGACACTTTGATAGAAGAAGACAAAGTATGATGAAGAAGGTCTGCTGAGGCTCAACAGAGTAGGAATGAGCAAATCCCGATCCCGGCCCAATAATTTCCCGATCCCGAATTTCGCCAAAACTGGGTACTGATACCGAAATATGTCGGTACGGTACGGTATCGGTATGGTATCGGTACTATCACGACCCCCGACCACACCATGGACGGGAGTCGCGAGCAATCAAGTGGTACCGGTGGTTATTTTGAAAAGTATTGCAGCAGAAATTTCATAAGGACCGTGAGTTAGGAAAATACCGGAGTTTTGAAACACCAGATTTTATTTGTTAAACAGATGGGAATAAACCCATGTTTTACAAAGGTAGCTTTAGTATGGGATAAACCCAAATACATAAAACAACGTTTAATTTAATTTAATATATTTGATAAAATAAGCCACTTCTTTAAGCCTTTCGGTGACGTATCACAACTCTTATTCCAATCTACTGTAATCACCTGAAACGCGTTTTAAAAACATTTCGTCAGCAGAAAATACTCGGCAAGACCTGTAACTGTGGTCATATCACTATTTAGGTCCGTTCACCTAAAAGTGACGCTTGTCAAGTAGTGTATACAAAACCCCACGTACTGGCAGTAATTTAAGATTACAAAGACTTAATCACTGTAAGTATAACTGGAAAACATTTAGGGTTTTGCAAAGCAATTTGATAAACCAGAATGACTCACAAAAAGGGTTTACGAAAAGAAAATGTACTCACCTTGTAGGTCTAATGTTCTTGATTTAACATGCCTCTTGATTCTAAGCCTTCTGGTAATTAAGCATCTACTTTATAATTCTGAATCTTCTTATGATTAAACATCTTGTTTGATAGAAAGTCTATAATTCTGAGCTTTTGGATGGTTAAACATATAGTTTAACATATTAGAATACGTATTAGTGTAAAACCACATCAAACCTAACGATGGTCACGAGATCAGAACCTTAACGAAATTCAACAAAGTATAGTCTTATTTAGACAGCACTTTGGCATTCATTAGTTGGTTCTCGAATCGATCGGATAGAATATCGTATCGGTGATTATTGGTTAGAACACCAACGTATAGAGAGAAGAAGAGAAGAAATGAGCAAGGAAGAATGAAATCCTAGGCTCCTATTTATAGGTAAAGGATATGCCTTTCTTTTCTGGGAAGTTTCATATATATCTTCCCTAGATAAAACCTTCCCCAGATAAAACCTTCCTTGTATATTATCTTCCTTAGATATTACCTTTTTCTAGATATATCTTCTCTAAATATATCTTCCTCATATATACGTTCCTTATATATTATCTACCCCATATATACCTTGTTGTTTAAACTTAGATGTTTAACTGATTAATTTACTTAGTTTATTAATTAACTTACTTAGCTTACTTAGCTGTTAAGTTTACTTTGCTATTAAGTTTTCTTACCTATTAAGTTTTCTTAACCGCTAAGTTATCTTTGTCACTAAGTTTACTTAACCATTAAGTTTTCTTAGCCACAAAGTTTACTTAATTGTTAATTTTTCTTAGCCACTAAGTTTACTTAATCGCTAAGTATTATGGTTTAGCAGCCTCCGGGTTATGAGTTTTAATTTCTAGATATAATGGAACTCGTATTAGCATATTAACCCAATTCAACTTTAACGATAATCACGAGATCAAGACCCACAACGAATGACAAAGTATAGCCGTATACAGGCAACACTTAAACATCCGTTGGATGGGTTTCAATCGATCGGACAAGCTACTGTACCAGTGATTAGAGTTATTACCCTGATAACGAGGCAGAGTTTCGGGGTTTCAGGGACTCTGACATTAGACTGACAGAGAGAGCGTGAGAAAGAAAAGAAAATTTTGAGCGAGATGGAAAGGTGACTGAACGGCTCCATTTATTGGATTTTCGTCGGTTTCTCGCGCCCCGCGACTGACTAAGGGCAGTCCTTCACACCCCGCGAGGGACACCCTTGCTACGGCTAGGGCTGCCGTGTCACCCTATAGCTTTGACACGTGTCGTGGTACGTGTCCGGATAGAACCAAGTTTCTCGCACCCCACGAGAGATCTCTTCTAGTGGGTCGCGGCCCACGACAGAACCAAAAATCAGTTTTTTATTTGTTTTCTATAAAAATAAAGGTATATGGTGTTGGTTTTTCACTTACGGAGCGTTTTAGGGTATTTTTGGTGAGTTGTTACAGGTACGATAGCGGTATTTCAAGGTAAAATTCGATATTTTACCGGTACTGTACCGTACCGAACCGATACCTTTCCCGAAAATACAGATACCGAAGATGCCAAAAAGTGGATACCGTTTCCGGTACCGAAAAAATTTGGTACAGTATTTTCGGGATCGGTATGGGACGGGATCGGGATCGGTATTTGATACCAAATGCTCATCCCTACAACAGAGGATAAAGCTCCTCAGATGTTGAATCAACAGATGATGTACATCAGTGTTTTGAATGTAACAGTGTATTGGTTATAGCAGATGTTAGAGGTAGTTAGAAGTTGTTAGATGTCATTGTCTAGGTGACGTCATCGTAGATTCCTCAGAGGTTTGCATTGTACTATAAATAGAACTGTGCACGTACTGTTCTATTTATCACTTCATCACCTAACATTTTGTACGAGCAAATAGAGTGATCTTAGGCTGAGGGGGAGTTTGTATTTCATGCATACATGAATCATTGTAATTTCAATCATTCAGTTAAAAGTATTCATGATGAAAGCAAGTCTCTCATTGTTTGTGATTTAAAGTTTATCTTCATCCCGCTGCATTATTTCCATCTTTGTTATCATCTTACATCGTTCATCTTAAACATTCACAAACTATTCAAACTCAGATCCTAACAATTGGTATTAGAGCTTTGGTCAATCAAATCTGATTTAACAATCAATTTGATATAAAAGATGAGCTCATTTCACTAATAATTGTTCGTAGGAAGTTGAAAACAGAGTTAAAAGTTTAATCACGTTCAAAGTTGTTTAAACAAAATCTTTGTAAAACAACCAAAATGTCTCAAAACACACAAGATCCTCATAACACTGGCACCCTGTATAAACCACCTATGCTTCTGAGTATAATATCTGGCAACGTAGGATGGGTCATGTACTTGCATAACAAAACACCGAATCCTGGAAATCTGTTATCTTCGGACCACATGTTCTGATGGTGCCGAGTGCAGAAGATCCCAAGGTCCAAGTACCTAAGAAACCTGAAAATTACTCCGAGCAGGATTTTCAGAAAAAAAATAGTTAGATGCTAAAGCATTCAGTATAGTTGCTACAGCACTACCCAATGATATCTATGCTGGCCTGTTACATTGTAATAGTGCAAATGAGTTATGGTATGCACTAAAAGAGCAGTTCGGTGGTACAGAAGAGATCATTGATAACAACATAGAGGTATTGAACCAACATTATGAAACGTTTTGTCATGTCAAAGGAGAGTCATTAACCCAACAGTTTGAAAGGTTTAGTTGTCCAATTAGTAAGCTAAAACTAGTAAATGTAGAATATGCTAATTCAACTTTGAATAGTAGATTTCTTAGATCACTACCAGAAAAATGGGACACTATAGCCTTTGTTACTAGAAATTTTGTGGGTTTTAAGGAGATTAGTTTGACTCAGCTTCATGGTAGGTGAGTTATGCTAAGAAGTTGTTAAACCACTTTGTAGTTCCGTTTTACCCATATGAGTGGGTTAAGTGGGCACCAAAAAAAGTAAATATATTTGGGTGGCGTGGAGTTCAAGACCGATTTAGCAACGATGAGAGGTTTAAAAAAGAGAGGTATGCTTCCCGGATCTCCAACTTGCAAATTGTATGGGGAATCAGATGGGGATGAAGATCATCTCTTCACGCGCTGTTTAGTAGTAGCAGTATTATGGAACAAGGTAAGTATCTGGTGCAGTGTTGATTCCAGGATCCAGTGAGTTTGACGGAGCTTCAGTCCCGAAACGAGGTGTTCGGTGCGATTATTACGACTAAGAAAGGAGTAGAAATAGAATAAGACACCGAGCAGTCAATTATAATCTGGTCTCTATTGATTATTCAATGTTTACAGCACCACGAGACCAGTTGGACAACATTTCCCTGTCACGGCCCCCGACCCCACCCTGGACTGAATCGGGAGCCGCGAACAGCCAAGTGGTACCGGTGGTTATTTTGAAAAGTATTGCAGCGGAGATGTTCATCAGGACCGTGTGGTAGGAAAAATATCAGAGTTTAGAAAACACCGGATTTTATTTATTAAATAGATGGGATAAAACCCATGTTTTACAAAGGTAGCTTTTATATGGGATAAACCCGAATATATGAAACCATGTTTTCTTAATCTAATTTAATTGATAAAATAAGCCATGTCTTTAAGCCTTTTGGTGCCATATCATCACTCTTATTCCAGTCTACTGTAATTTACCTGAAACGCGTTTTAAAAACATTTGGTCAGCAGGAAATACTGGTGAGTCCATTCATTTTTGTACAAAAACATATTTGTTATAATTCACAGCATTAAGAGTTTTTATATTTGCTTCTTCAAGATTGGCAAAGACTTAATCACTACAATTACAACTTGGTTATAACTTACAGTATTAAGGGTGATTACATTGTTTCTATCAACCAATTACCCAACGGTATTTGTCACTCGACATGTTTCTGTGACTATGGTCATATCACCCATTGGCTAACTCGTTGTCCAATGGTGACGGTTATCAAGTAATGTATACAAAACCCCACATACCGGCTGTAATTGAAGACTACAAAGACTTAATCCCTGTAATTATAACTTTGAAAATAAATAGGGTTTTGGAAACAATTTGATAAAAAGAGAATGACTCACATTGCAAGTTTAGTCGAGCATAGTTTAGGCTACTGATAAGCCTGTTAACCTAATTAAATATCAATGCACACGAAAACTAGGTTAGTAACTTAATTCAACATTTACGATTACTCACGAGATTAAAACCCTCACGGAGAATGACAAAGTGCAATACTTAAACATCCATCGAATTTACGACGAATGACAAATTATAGCCCGAATTTGGGTAGCACTTAAACATCCATCGAATCGGTTTCAATCGATCGGACATTGAATCGTAGCAGTGATCGAGTTATTACCCTGTTATCGTGGCAGAATTTCATGCTGTGTGTGTGTTTTGAAGTATACAGACGATATCTCAGTGTAAGAAACGAGTTTTTACGTCGAACCAACACCAAACTTCAAGTGCCAACCCCTGCTACTTATACTGGAAAAACGGCGCTGTCGCGTGGCGCGACAGGCCGTCGCGTGGCGCGAGGGGTACCCCTCTAGCATAGGGTAGCCCCGTGTATTTGTAGCATGGGTGAGTCAGCGGTTTGATTAAATTCGAATTCTACAACGAACAGTGAGGATAATACCAATTAGGGAATACCCCCCCTGAGTTTTAGGGGTCGTGATCCTGATTCCAACTGTTCTGAAAATTTTAGGGGCCATGCAATATTACTTGGGGGTCTCAATTAGGGTTTCCTATTGGGCAAAATAAAATAAGAATTAGTAATTTTGATGAGAGTTGTTACATCCTCCCCACCTTACAAAAATCTCATCCTCGAGATTTACTGGAATAAGTAGGGAAATTTTTGCTTCATCTCTGATTCCAGTTCCCAAGTGTACTCCGGTCCTTTCTTTGAATCTCACTTAATTTTGACCAGCACTAGTCGTTTGTGCTTAAGAAACTTGACCTTTCTGTCAGTGGTTTTTCAACAATTTTTAATTTCTCATTGACATCTATATCTTAAAGAGGTACTACCAGGGATTTGTCAGATAGACATTTCTTGAGATTGGATACATGAAACACATCATGTACCCCAGCTAGCTCTTCTGGTAGTTGTAAACGATAGGCAACTGGTCCTATTCGCTGGATTACTGGGAATGGTCCTATGTACCTTGGACTTAGCTTTCCTTTCTTCCCGAATCAAACTACTCCTTTCCAAGGAGAAACTTTCAAGAGTACCTTATCTTCGAGTTGAAATTCTAGCGGCTTACGTCGATTGTCGGCATAACTCTTCTGGCGATCTCGAGCCGTTTTCAGTCTTTCTTTGATTTGAGTGATCTTGTCGGTAGTTTCTTGTACGATTTCAGGACCTAATAATTGGCTTTCTCCTATTTCTGCCCAACAAACTGGAGTTCTGCACTTTTGCCCATACAATGCTTCGAATGGGGCTCGATATTGTTGGGCAGAAATAGGAGAAAGCCAATTAAATTCTTAGACTGTGGGTGACCACCTACCCTTAATTAAATTCTCCTATAATATAACTTAACTAAGTGTTTCCTTTATTGGTAGGGATTGAACAGATTTGGTTAATCGATCCACAGTCTCCCTGATTGTGTCGTTACATTTTCTTATGTTGGGTAATTTGGTATTAATCCCCTTTTCCATACTGATACTTCTAATCAATGAAGTCAACCTAAAGGTTTCTAACGTTCAACTTTAATAGATTAAATACTTAGAGGCATAACTTGCTACTTTATCATAATTTCTTATAAAACTCTTGATACCTCATATTACTTGCACGATGCAACCATTACTTAGTTTTATGAGTTCCTTCTCATAGGTTTCCTTGATTAGTACCCAAATTCTTTTCTTATGAAACCTCCAAATTCTATTCCTTCGAAATCCTTCAGCATCATTTTTGGTTGCTGTGTTCTTGGGTACTATTTATTTGTTTTACGAAATCTATTCGTACTTTAATCTAAGAGCACATACTTGTTTCTGCTTCTTATGAAACTTATGACTTAAAGCATCAACTACTCCTTTAGTCTTAACTTTGTGATATAACAAACGGTGTTGTTTCTAGTCTCAGATAAATTCTGAGTTTTTCCTCACGATCGGGTGATAGCCCAAATAAATCTTCACGGAAAACATCTGTCTTGTCTCCTTGTGGTCACTTCTCCGATTGACTTGCAAATCTAAACCTAAGTCAACAATCACCTCTGGAATCATTGTTTCCATGTTATTCCTTTTTATGAAGCAGACATGATTTCCTTTCTGTCAGTTCTTTTTATTCTTTCCATTTCATGGCATATGTCTTGATCCTATGTTTCGAAGATCAGGTTCACTATCTAAATGTCGAAATTTTGAAGCATACATTACTTCATTTTTCTTAACATACATACTAATGGTTTGGAGTCCTTTACAGCTCATGTATTTCGTAAGAGCTTCTTTATTACTAGTATTCTGAGTAGGATTATAGCTGAAGAGAGTCTTTGTAAGTGCGTCTATTCGTGGTTATTCCTATTTTCGCAAGAGTTCTTAAGGAAAGTAGGATTACTCTTATGAGCGTAGGTTTTGAGATGTTTGGTACCTAGTACAACCTTTAGTTACAGGTTTCCTACTGTGTTAGTAATCTAAGGTAACGAAAAGGGAATTCTTATACTTTCGATGGCCTCCCAATCATCAAGGGTTCACATTGTTCATCTTGTTGCACTAGTTACGAGATGGATGATCAAATGAAATAGTTTTCGATATCGGAATTATAGATGGATACAAGAGATTCCTAACAAAGAAATCTAGAATTATCGTTGACACACACGCTCGTGCTTGATTCTAATTTTTCAATCCTTTTGGATTTCCTTCTAGACATACATATCTATATAATCTAATATTTCACATACTGTAATATACATACTATTTATAAGGTCAATGTATTTAACAAATTCATATTTCCAAAAACAAGTCAGACATCTGGTCATGATACTATTTGAGGGAATTCTGTCACTTGTATATACCCCATCTTACCCGGTTCTTGCCGGAGAGGTAATTTATTTTTCCCATCAATAGATCTTTCTTAAATCATGATAAAAATAAACCTTTTATTAGGGCTTTCATCAAGGAATAAGGAAATTAGTATTCCCATGACGGATCATATTCTAGAATCGAGTAATATAAATAAGAGTAAATTACAAGTTTTGTCCTTTATGTTTACACCAAATTGCAGGCGTTGTCCTTTACCTTTAAAATTGACGGGTTTTGTACTTAATGTTACAAAATCTTGCACGTTTCCAGTTAGATTTTTTTGTTAAATCTGGTCATGTGCCATGCACATGAGGGTATTCTTGTCATTTCATCTCTTCAAGGATTAGTTTGTAAAACAATTATGTTTAGGGACTAGTTATTAATAACTTACAAAAACAAAGACATATTATCAGTTCTCTGAATCTCTCTACCCCTCTTTGTCCCTCTCTACTGCCATTTTCATATCACGATTGAAACCTCCACCATTTTCACATCATGACAGAACCTCATGACTGAAACCTCCGGCGACCTCCCTAACCCTAAACAACCACCACAAGACACCACCCTCCATTTTCACATCACGACTGAAATCTCCGGCGACCTCCCTAACCCTAACAACAACAATGGCGGGCGACCACCACTCTCCGATCGAATTCCGCCACCGTCTCTGAAATCACCACCCCCACCGGAACCCTAACCCTAACCCAAACCTTGCAAACAACCCAAATCAACAACCAACACCACCGGTGCCGACTTGACGGAAACTTAGGGGAAACAGAGCCGTGGTCGCCGTACGCCATACCGGCGGTGACAATGGTGTTTTTCTACGTCTCCGGCAGTGACGATGGAGGCGTTGTAGTGTCTTGCCGGAATAGAGAAAGAGAGAGTGAGGGATCTGGGCTCAAACAACGATCTGGATTCAAAACAACTTGAGATATTGTTGTTGTTGTTCTTATTGGTTGATTTAGTGCGGAGAGAGAGAAGAAGAGAGACAGACCTGGAGATGAAATATGCAGTGAGAGTGAGAGGAAGAGAGATAGAGAGGGGGATAAAATGATATAATAAGTTGTTACACAATAGTCCTTAGATATAACTTATTAACACAATAGCCCCCTGAAGAGATGAAAGGACAAAAATGCCCTCATGTGCGAAGCACATGACCATAATTAATGAAAAAAATTAACAAGGTTAGGGTTAAAGGACGTAACATGCAAGATTTTGTAACATAAAGTACAAAACCCGTCAATTTTAAAGATAAGGGACAGCGCCTGCAATTTGGTGCAAACATAAAGGACAAAACTTGTAATTTACTCTATAAATAAACAAGATATAACAGTGGCCAATTGTTATTGCTTATTTATCATATTTGCACTTTGCTAGTTATCATCCTCATGATATACCAACATCCATCACAATTTATCTATACAATTAATTAGCTTATACTAAAGCATTAAATTCTGGTTTTCCTGATTTACTTCGTTGTTAATCTGAACATCTATCAGGTATTAATTATCACAGACTAATATTTAGTACAAACATTTAGGTACAACTGTACAAACAGATTTAATTGAACATTGCGACTTGTATATATATATATATATATATATATATATATGTCTATTACAAATTACAACTGAAATTCAAAATATACTAGGGGTTGTGTATTCATAATTTATTTTAGTCTATCTAGGAATATTATGCTCAGCATGCTTTTACATAAGGTTTATTCTATCTCCTCTTATTAAGTTGTTCATCTAATGGGCAAAGTTCCTTTAAAGTTTCTGGCTCATTGGTGACATGGGTGCTAGTACTGGGTCAGGGTGTTGAGAAATAAGATAATTTATAAACTTTTCTGGTTGAGACCTAATTTCATTGGTTGGTCCGGGTTTGACATTTTTAACTTAATTAAAAGTTAACATTTACTGCTGTAGTGGCTAACATATAGAGATTTGCCCATTATTCATCTAATTCATCTTCCCATGGTGGGTTATTGCCTATATTGATTATCACTCCCTTTTTGTTGTGACTTCTTTATTTTCTCTTGACATTTTTCTAATAATCCAACTTCTTTTCTTAGTGGTAAGTGTGCCTTACGAATAAATATTCCTTCCTCAGTATCTGCTGAGTATCTTGAGGAATTTGATTGAAATGAGGTTCCTTTATCTTTTGGTGAACTATCTAATTGACGATAGATGTCCGAAATTCTTTGCTTACCCATACTGTAAACTAACAAATAGTCAAATAACACAAAAACACATAATCACATAAATTATTTCCTACCACAGAAATTTTAAAATTTAAGTGTTAGCAGAACACTTCTTTGGCTTAGACCAGTGGCATGGCTCTGATACCACCTTCTGTCACGGCCCCCGACCCCACCCTGGACAGAATCGGGAGCCGCGAACAGCCAAGTGATACCGGTGGTTATTTTGAAAAGTATTGCAGCGGAGATGTTCATCAGGACCGTGAGGTAGGAAAAATATCAGAGTTTAGAAAACACCGGATTTTATTTATTAAATAGATGGGATAAAACCCATGTTTTACAAAGGTAGCTTTTATATGGGATAAACCCGAATATATGAAACCATGTTTTTTTAATCTAATTTAATTGATAAAATAAGCCATGTCTTTAAGCCTTTTGGTGCCGTATCATCACTCTTATTCCAATCTACTTTAATTTACCTGAAACGTGTTTTAAAAACATTTGGTCAGCAGGAAATACTGGTGAGTCCATTCATTTTTGTACAAAAACATATTTGTTATAATTCACAGCATTAAGAGTTTTTATATTTGCTTCTTCAAGATTGGCAAAGATTTAATCACTGCAATTACAACTTGGTTATAACTTACAGTATTAAGGGTGATTACATTGTTTCTATCAACCAATTACCCAACGGTATTTGTCACTCGACCTGTTTCTGTGACTATGGTCATATCACCCATTGGCTAACTCGTTGTCCAATGGTGATGGTTATCAAGTAATGTATACAAAACCCCACATACCGGCTGTAATTGAAGACTACAAAGACTTAATCCCTGTAATTATAACTTTGAAAATAAATAGGGTTTTGGAAACAATTTGATAAAAAGAGAGTGACTCACATTGCAAGTTTAGTCGAGCAGAGTTTAGCCTACTGATAAGCCTGTTAACCTAATTAAATATCAATGCACACGAAAACTAGGTTAGTAACTTAATTCAACATTTACGATAACTCACGAGATTAAAACCCTCACGGCGAATGACAAAGTGCACTACTTAAACATCCATCGAATTTATGACGAATGACAAAGTATAGCCCGAATTTGGGTAGCACTTAAACATCCATCGGATCGGTTTCAATCGATCGGATATTGAATCATAGCAGTGATCGAGTTATTACCCTGTTATCGTGGCAGAATTTCGTGCTGTGTGTGTGTTTTGAAGTATACAGACGATATCTCAGTGTAAGAAACGAGTTTTTACGTCGAACCAACGCCAAACTTCAAGTGCCAACCCCTGCTACTTATACTTGAAAACGGCGCTGTCGCGTGGCGCGAGGGGTACCCCTCTAGCATAGGGTAGCCCCGTGTATTTGTAGCATGGGTGAGTCAGCGGTTTGATTAAATTCGAATTCTACAACGAACAGTGAGGATAATACCAATTAGGGAATACCCCCCCCCCCCTGAGTTTTAGGGGCCCTGATCCTGATTCCAACTGTTCTGAAAATTTTAGGGGCCATGCAACATTACTTGGGGGTCTCAATTTGGGTTTCCTATTGGGAAAAATAAAATAAGAATTAGTAATTTTGATGAGAGTTGTTACATTCCCCTCTGGGAACCAAAAGCTTGTCCAAATGGGAACCCCTTGCCCCTATTTATAGACAACTCACACTATGTGCCATCCGATCGGATTGACTTTAACAATTACAAAACCGTGTCCAACTTTCTCTATTCTATACAATATTCAACACACGCTCTATCTAACTATTTGCACAATGGCAGACATACGAAATATGCACCAACAGATTCCCCCTTGGATGTTACTGTCGAATCGTCTTTAAACTTTGAGAACCTTGAGCTGTGTTTGAATATTCAGTAATCTTCAACTTTTCTGCAACTTCAATCAGGTATCTTGAAATCTGACTATCCAAATTCCCCCTCGATTGATGATCCGGGTTTGCTTTTGTCAGAGTAAAGTACGAATTCCCCCTGGAATGAATCTTCAGGTCTTTTGCACAGTTTACGACTCTCCTCTGATTTGCTAAACCGCAACCTTCACAAACAATCACTAACTTGAAACTAATTAATGCAGCATCCTCTGTTTCAACTTTAACCGCATCCGAGCTCAGTTTTTTATATCACAAGTAAGCACCACGATCTCGCATTCCGCCTGCTCGATCTTAGAATGTACAAAAACTCAACCGGCAATTGATAGAAACTTCAAATACTCCACTGGTTAACTTCAAATCCATGATTCCCCCTGAAGATCTGATATCCCGTTTACCGTGATCCACGTTAACGCACCATAAGAATGACAGATCCGTGTAAACGGTATTCTCCACAATCAGCAAATCTTCATTGGAAAACATATCATCTGGTAATGTAATCCAATCTCTGAAGCATTCGTCCACAATCCGATTCATCTCCCCAGATAATCTAGATCTCAGAAGCTTTCACCCACGATCAGATTCACATTCCCCCTGACAATCTGAAGTCGAAACTACCCGAATACTGTTGCAGTGTCACAAATTTCAAAAATGCCGGAATTTCAACATAATACGACAGTGAAATTTTTATTCCCCCTCATTTTTGTAAATTCTGACGTCTCTATCGCTGAATTCCCCCTCAAACTGAATTCAGTTTTCAATTCTCTTCTCCGAAAAACTTGACCAAACCAGAATATCACAATATTCGCCACAATTGTCAGTTTTTCGTCATTGCGGATTTTACAATTTGGCCCATAAATAGTCAGATAACTCAGAATATGACAATTCTGCACTAGTATCCTGACTACCCCACTAATTTCTGCAATCCATGATCGCATCATCAAATATGTTCACTGAAGCCCCCGACGGTGTCCCCGAACAACCCAGCTTGGTTGTTAAAAACCCGAAAAAATTGACAATCACCAAATTTTTTCTGGAGACTCTCCTCGTCGTTGCGATCAAAAAATGCGTTTTTTAGGCATTTGATCATCTGGTTGAATGTCAAGTGTCGGATGGTCATCCGATTGAAGGACAAAATGAACAAGGTAGTATGATGAATCGGATGGTCATCCGATTGAAAGCATATAATCCTTCAATAAGCCTTCAAGTAAGATGGTGATATGGATCGGATGGTCATCCGATCGGATTGCTCTGATACCACTTGTTAGGCCTTGTTCGCAGGATCTGTTCGAGTAAAACGTGGCTGGATCGATCAGAATCAAGGTGCGGAATCCCTTGATAATGTCACAAAATAAACAAAGACAAGTTCAACGTTCAACGTGTCTGATTTCTATTGATAATAGTGAAAATACAGAGGTTCCTGTAGAAAATCAGACAAGCAGAGCTTCCTTACAATGAACAGTCAAAAGTCCTAAAGTTCTCGTACTAACCTGTTATTTATAGGCAACCAGGGAGTGAATAAGTGTCACCCGATCGGATGGTGATCCGGTCGAGTGGTGATCCGATCGGATTACACAACCAAGTAACAATCGTCAGATTACCAAGTGTCGGATAGCAAGTGTCGAGTGGCGATCCGATCGGATGCTGATCCGATCGGATGATCGTTCGATCGAGTGACACAAGATCTTTTTAAAAACTTTAAAATTCAACACTTCACCGATCGGATGGTGATCCGATCAAGTGAGATGATGACGTCAGCTGTAAAACTTTCAAACTACAATACCACTTCAATCGGATAGTGATACGATCAAGAGAGAATGATGACGTCAGCAAGAAAATCAAGAACAGTCTATGCCAATCCGATCGGATGGTGATCCGACCGGGTGGATGACGTCAGCAACAACGAAGAACTCGACATAGTTTTTGATTGATTTGATTCAGTTTTAGTTCGAATTTTTCAATGAAATTTTGTAGGATTGTTCTATGTTTAATTCCGATTAGAATGATATGAAAATTAGTCAAATTTGTCTGTGAAATCTTGCTTAATTTTGAGTTTTTTTGGTTTTAAGGTGTGAAAATGTAAAAGCTACAAGAAATGAAGTAGAAGATGAGAAATTTGTCAAAATTTCTAGTGAAATTTGACAGAAATTAGCCGAAAATCGCTGAAAATCGGGTGAATTTGCTGTTTTCGTCTCCGATTCAACCTCCTGTGGCTCTGATACCACTGCTGATTCCAAGATCCGGTGAGTTTGACGGAGCTTCGGTCCCGAAATGAGGTGTTCGGTGCGATTATTACGACTAAGAAAGGAGTAGAAACAGAATACGACACCGAGCAGTCACTTATAATCTGGTCTCTATTGATTATTCAACGTTTACAGCACCACGAGACCAGTTGGACAGCATTTCCCCTCTGGGAACCAAAAGCTTGTCCAAATGGGAACCCCATTCCCCTATTTATAGACAACTCACACTATGTGCCATCTGATCGGATTGCCATCCGATCGGATTGACTTTGACAATTACAAAACCGTGTCCAACTTTCTCTATTCTATACAATATTCAACACACGCTCTATCTAATTATTCACACAGTGGCAGACGTACGAAATATGCACCAGCATGCAGAATACAACAACTATTCGCATTCTCAATGGAAGACTTGTTGGAATATCACAAAATAGCATTGACCAAAGACTGGAAAAGGAAATATATCTAACTCATCGTTTTGGCAACGTGTTGGGGAGTATGGAAGGCGAGAAATGAGAGCATATTCGGGGGGAAAGAGTAAACATTGACGCGATTTTTGGGGAGGTACAAGCAACTATGTTTCTATGGATCAAGGGCCGAGCAAAAAGAAGTAATTTGGAATGGAGCAAATGGGTGCGATTCGAGTTGATGAGATAAAAACCGCAGTTTCACTGTTTTCTTTCTTTCTTACTGTTGTATTTGCTCAATTTTCTGTTTGTAGTCTAGTGAGGCAAAAGCAAGTATTGAGTGGTTGGCTTAATAACTTATTAACCATATGTATTTGCAGAACAATTTTTTAAGATTTTGAGTAAGAGTATGGTTTTACGTTAAAAAAAATACATCAAACATGTGGTGTTTGATGCATTGGATACAGAAAAAAAAGTTATGGTTTTTATCATCTTCAATGCTTTAAAACACTGTTAAACACTTTAATGTCGACAGAAACAAGTGACCTATATTAAATGCATGGATTATCATAATTTGAATTTTAAATTGCAAGCATTTTCACCTTTGTGCTTAAACTAGTTTTTGCCCCGCCCGCATTGCAATAAGCTGAATATTCCTCTCTCATAACATGTATGTCTATACAGAGGGCAAATCGTAATTATATTTTGAACTGGAGGTGAAATAATAATTTTAAACTGAGAGCAAAATCATAATTTTGAGCTAGGGGGAAACATAATTTTATTTTCAACTGTGGGCAAAAACGTAATTTTGAGCTGAGGGCAGAATCGTAATTTTGAGTTAGAGGAAAAAACAACATTTTATTTTTAATTGGGGGCAAAAACGTAATTTTAAACGGAGGGCGAAACCGTAATTTTAAACTGGGAACAAAAATAAAAATGAGTTTTTGAACCGAGGGCAAAAGCGTAATTTTGAGCTAAGGACAAAATTATAGTTTTATTTTGAGCGGGAGGCAAAACCGTAATTTTAAACGAAGAACGAAAATGTAATTTTAAACTGAGAATAAAATTAAATTAAAAATAGATTGGTCCAATAGGAATGTGTCAGGCAAGCTGCCTGACACTCTTCCCTTAACTTGCAAATGTATATGTAGGTAATTCCCTTAACTTGCAAATGTGTATGTAGGTAGGGCTGCAAACGAACCAAACGTTCGGCGAACAGTTCGTGAACCGTTCGGCGGGAAGTTTGTTTGTGTTCGTTCGTTTATTAAACAAATGAACACGAACAAGAAATTTCGTTCGTTTAGTTAAATGAACAAACATGAACAGAGGTCGTGTTCGTTCGTTTATGTTCGTGAACGTTCGGTAACGTGTTTGTTTGTGTTCGATAGTTCATTAGTGTTTTTAATTTTTGTATTTATTTAAATACTTCAAAATTTTCGACAAATTAAATATCTAATGAGTGTCAGTCTATTGTATATTCTGTTTATGAACGATTGTTTGTGTTCGTCTGTTTCTATTTGTGTTCATAAACATTATTAGGTGCTTATTTGTGTTCATCAACGTTCGTTTTTGCCCGTTGTTTAAAATTAACAAACGAATACGAACAAGTTCATTTCCTTAACAAACGAACACGAACATAAAATCTCGTTCGATAAGTGTTCGTGAACAGTTCGCGAACACATATATTTCTTAACAAACGAACACGAACAAGGTCTTGTTCGTGTTTGTTTGGTTCGTTTGTAGCCCTATATGTAGGTAATGCATGTGATCCATCTAGAGTAGTTGGGTATGGTGCCTAACTGCAATCGGATTTAAGACCTGTCACGTGACATTAGTGACGTGTCAGTAAATAGAGT
The DNA here is from genome assembly GCA_030545235.1 of Helianthus tuberosus. Lineage (NCBI taxonomy): Eukaryota > Viridiplantae > Streptophyta > Magnoliopsida > Asterales > Asteraceae > Helianthus > Helianthus tuberosus. The sequence continues at coordinate 57,958,821 of CM060424.1, read as the reverse complement.
ACATTCATATGTGGGGCGTGCTGACGTGTCTCCGAAACCAAACATACCCTCCCCACCTCACCACCTTATAACCTCCACTCCCTCTCTCCAATTCACTTCAGTCTTCATTCAAGCAATACAGTAAGAAGAGTAAACCCTAGCTTGCAAGTAATGGCAAAACCACCTGTTTCCGGTCATAATAACCCCACTTCTGAACACCTTCAGGTATATTCAAGCTGCTAATTCATATATTCCTGTTGTTGTTGTTACGTAGCTTCTCCTTTAATATTCATGTTGTTTTGATCGATTTCATGTAGTCAATTGGATTGCAAACATGGATTTTGAGAGTTTATATTCACTGCGAAGGATGCAAGAAGAAAGTATTCAAAGTTCTTCAGAGCATCGATGGTGATTTACTTATATACTAACTTCTTTTGGATATTGTTTTCCTAAATTGATTATTAGGTTTAAGTGTGTGTGATTTGGAGTGTTTCAGGTGTTTATAAAACGGTTATAGATGCAAAGGAGCACAAGGTTACCGTTACCGGATCGGTTAACGGTGAAATTCTCGTCCAGAAGCTTCTTAAATCCGGTAAGCACGCCGAGATTCCGCCGGAGAGTTTTGCCGCTAAAGCGGCCGCTGATAACGCTTCTGGACAATCAAATTCAAAGAAGAAGAAAAAACAGAGCAACAAACAGTTACAGAACGACGTCGTAGCGGAAGCCGCCGACGACGAAGTTGAACATGTCAACGACGAACAAAACGAATCCAAAGGTGCGTCTTCCGGCGGAAACGTTGAAAAAATAGCTGATCCAGCTGTCACCGGCGGTGACGGTGGCGGTAACGGTAACGAAACTGGTGGTGGTAAGAAGAAGAAAAATAAGAAAAAGAAAGTTGGTGACAATCACGTGCAACCAAACAGTGAAACCGACGGGCTACCGGCGGAGACTGCAACGGCTTCTATGGAGCAACTAAATTTGGGGCCTCAAATGCCTCAGATGGTGTACTCAACACCGTACGATATACCGCCATATCAGAGCTACTATCCTACACCGGCATATGGGGTGAGTTACAGCACATCTTACCCCAGTGCTGAGTCTTCGTATTATACACCACCGGTGTACGGATACGCGCAATCGCATCCGTCGGTTTTTTATCCTCCGCCGCCACCGCCGAATTATCGTAGGAGCGCGTTTGATGATTATGATGACGAAGGTGGTGAGGGGAGGATGTGCGCCATCATGTGACACTAAGAATAATTCTGTTACAATGCTTGTAACAGAAGAAAGTATCTCAGTACCTAAGTTTGGCGTACATATATGATTATATATTTTGTAGTTTGAAGTACCGGATGCGACTATGATATAGAAGGGGTTTTTTGTATGTAATGTTTTTAAGGCTTTTGAATATATAAAATGAAGTTTTGACTTAGTACCTGTTACATACAACAAACAAAATGAGGTTTGGTTTAAGGTATAGTTAATCTGACACGTCCTTAAGATACAATAGTACTTGATTTGATCAGCAAATTAACTTAATTTTATCAATTTTAAATTTAAATAATAAATATTGTAGTATTTAAACCCTTTATCTTTATTTCATAGATTGATAGATAGTGATCAGTTCTTAACCTACCGTAGTCGTATGAATTTGGGTTTCTTTTTTTTTTTTAAATTGAAGGAGCGTTCTATATTCAACGCCAGATCCATTTTTGAAGTGATAATCACCTGTTTTTTGAAGTGATAATCACCTTTTTCTGTGCCTTTTTTTTTCAACAAATTCGATGGCCTAAAGCAAACTTTGAAATTGGGTCTTTTCAAATAAAATTACAAGGTATCCCATCCATTTTACTACCCCTTTTAAATGTCATATACCCTCAAAGCAATCAAAATAACTGAATTTCATAGGCATAGAATAAGAATACTGAAGACAACATCGAAAAGAAAATATTCTAAACTATGTTTATGGATGTAAGTTGGAATGAGTTGAGGGTCTCAAGAAAGTGGTGGCCCAAAGCAATAGCTTCATTTTAGCTTCCCCAAAGATCGGCAAAGCAATAGCTTCATTTTAGCTTCCCCAAAGGTCGGCCCTGTGTATCGAGACGCCTACTATCAAACCATATCCCCTGATAATAATTAATTTGATCAGTTCTTAACCTTACCTTCCTGTCTTATCTTACGTCGATCTACGTATATCAAGACGCCGTACGTCGGTCTTGTCTTACGTCGATCTATATAGATCGAGAGGCCGTATCTCGATCTGTGTCCTTACCTTCCTGTTTTGTCTTACGTCGATCTACGTATATCAAGACGCCGTATATAGGTCTTGTCTTACATCGATCTACATAGATTGAGACACCGTATGTAGGTCTTGTCTTACATCGATCTACATAGATTGAGAAGCCGTATCTCAATCTACATAGATTGAGACGGATGGTTTAAGAGTACTTAATTAAACATTTTGTCTTGTCTTACATCTTACCTTGATATAGATAGAGGCACTTGATCGTATAGGTACTTCAAAAGTTGTGGTAAACCGGACCTGAAAGTAGATATGGTTAAATCGGGTTGTGAAGGGGTATGGTCCCAGATCTCGCGTCAGCATGACCGCGAGTGAGCATTACCCTTATCAAAAACCCCCACCAGCAGGAACTTACCTGTGTCCGTGCGGGCACGCGCGAACACAGCGGTCCAATCTGTCCAGTGATGAGAAGACTTACCTTAAGTAGAGGAACACATGTTACGCATAGCGATGCGGCCTGGCACCGCATCCTATGGACATTTTCGTTACGACAAGGGATCTGGACAACAGTAACAGTCACCAAGCGGCGATGCGGCACGACACTGCATTCCGCATACATCTTGGCCAGAACAAGAACGCACCAAGCGGCGATGCGGCACGACACTGCATTCCGCATACATCTTAGCCAGAACAAGAACGCGGGAACAACATCAGTTACCGCAAGCAGCGATGCGGCCCGGCACCGCATCCTGCCTACAAGGCAAGTGGGTCTAACACTCAGTGCAAGTGGCACTGAGAACAGTCGCCTACTAGCCCACACGTGTGCAACAGTCTGACACCACAGTAAGACGTGGCATCACCACCGTAACTGACAGGTCTGACACACCTACGAAAGACTGTGCGATGTCAGACTAGCTACTCAACTACTCTCCCATTTCGGTGGAAGTGCTTCCTCGATTGTTACAAAGGCTACCACCAGGTACAGATGGCAATCGAGGACGAAGATAAAACGGCATTCCGCACTCCTACCGGGAACTACTGCTACACAAAAATGCCGTTCGGGTTGCGCAACTCAGGCGCAACCTATCAAAAGTTGATGAATGACACTTTTCGCGGTCAAATCAGCAAAAGTGTCGAAATCTATATGGACGACCTGGTCGTCATGAGCATGGAGGAAGACACCATGCTCAACGATATTGAAAGAACATTCCAAACTCTGCGAAGCGTCAACATGAAGCTCAACCCAGGGAAATGCTCGTTTGGAATGGAAGAAGGCAAGTTCCTTGGATTCATCGTAACCAAAGATGGATCCAAGGTGAACCCGGAAAAAGTACAGGCGATCGAACGCATGCCATCGCCTTCTACGATGAAGGAAATGCAACGACTAGCCGGCAGGCTAGCCGCACTGAATAGATTCTTAGCCAACCATGCAGCTAAGTCTTATCCTTTCATCAAGACCCTATGGAGCTGCTTAAAAAAAGAACAATTCCAATGGACCGCAGAGGCCGAAAAAGCGTTCCGGGAGATGAAAGAGTGTTTGATCCAACTCCCAACTCTAACCGCACCACGCAAAGATGAACCACTTATCTTGTACTTATCTGCCGCGGACAATGCGGTAGGCGCAGTACTCATTGTGGAGCGAGAAGGAGTTCAAACACCCATCTACTATATCAGCAAAATGCTCAATGACCCAGAGACGAGATACTCCATCATGGAGAAGTTGGTACTAGCACTGGTGCACGCATCGAGACGATTACGACGTTACTTTGCAAACCATGTTATCACGGTGTTAACCAACTACAGTATCGGCCCGATCCTATCCAAACCCGACGTCTCTGGGAGGTTAGCAAAATGGGCAATTGAGCTGGGCGCACTTTCACTGAACTATAAACCGCACCCCGCAATCAAAGGCCAGGACCTGGCTGATTTTGTTGCTGAAGTACCAGCAAATCGCATTCAAGAATGCGAAGAAGAGCAAAACCCCGCATCGCCACCATCCTCCGCAGAAATCTGGGCACTGTATACAGATGGTGCATCCAACGAAGATGGTGCAGGTGCAGGTCTGCGACTCGTTAGCCCCGATTGCCTAGATCTTACCTATGCAATCCGCCTCGATTTCAAAAGCACAAATAACGAGGCAGAATACTAGGCTCTACTGGCAGGGCTGCGCCTGGCAGTCAAACTCGGCGTCCAACATTTGGAAGCACACGTCGACTCACTATTGGTTGCAGGCCAGATACGCGGCGACTATACCGCAAAGGGGGATATCATGATCCTCTACCTCGAACAAGCCTTGCAACTGAAATCAAAGTTCACTTCCTTCAATATCCGCCATATCAACAGGAGTGATAACAAACCCGCGGATGCACTATCAAAACTTGCATCCACCAGTTTCCAACACCTGGCAAAAGAGGTACGCATCGAGATCCTGCAAAATCCCTCAGTACCCCTACGACAAGTCAATGTCATCCAGTACGGTACAACATCATGGATGACACCAATAATTGCATACTTGCAATCAGGTGTTACTCCCGAAAGCAAGGCAGAGGCACGTAAGCTGCAATACAAAGCGTGTCATTACCAAATGGGAGACGGTATCTTATACCGTAAATCATACCTGGGGCCACTCCTACGATGCGTCGACCCCCAAGATGCCACATACCTTATCAGAGAAATGCACGAGGGAATATGTGGCATACACGCAGGCCCACGCATGGTGGTGGCCAAAATCATGAATGCCGGGTACTACTGGCCCGGCATGCACCTGGATGCGGTCAAAGTCTTGCGCAAGTGTTTCAATTGTCAGCGGCATGCTCCCAAGACCTTGCGCCCCAAGAATAACCTGATCCCCGTCACCACTGCGTGGCCATTTCAAAAATGGGCAATCGATGTGGTGGGACCATTTCCAGACGCACCAGGTGCAGTGAAGTTTATCATAGTGGCTGTTGATTACTTTACAAAATGGGTAGAGGCAAAACCGCTCGCCTCAACTACCGCTATGATAACAAGGAAGTTCGTCTGGGAACATATCATATGCCGTTTCGGTCTACCAATGTGCATCGTTACCGACAACGGTACCAACTTCTCTGCCGACGACTTTCAAAAATGGCTACAAGAGCTTAACATTGAACACATATTCTCCTCAGTGGCACATCCGCAAGGAAATGGCCAAGTCGAGAGTATCAATAAAAGTTTAGTCGAAGGCATCAAAGCATGGTTGGGAACAGCCAGACGCGGCTGGGTTGATGAACTCCCAAGTATCTTATGGGCCCACAGGACAAGCCCAAAGACAAGTAACAGTGAGACACCCTTCAGCCTGGTCTATGGCACTGAAGCGGTGATCCCCGCGGAAGTAGGCCTCCCCTCACCTAGAATGTTGGCTATCAACAAGATAGACAACAATGAGGAACGCAGGGTTGACTTGGACCTCCTGGAAGAAAGGCGTGAAAACGCTGCCATCAACAAGGCCAAGTACAAAACCAAACTTGAAAAGTACTACAATGCACGCGTCCGCATTTGTACCTTCAACCCAGGAGACTACGTCCTGCGTGACAATGAAGCATCTAACGCGGAACGCCTAAGGAAACTTGCCCCCAAGTGGGAAGGACCCTACCTCATCCAAGAGGTCCTGGGCAAAGGCGCATATAAACTGCAAACATTAGAGGGCGAAACTATCGCACGCGCATAGAATGCACAACAGCTTCGACGCTGTTACATGTAAGCCATGTTGTTTATATTCACCATGTAACCTATCGGGCCGCATGCCATTTGCAATAAATAAATAGACGATTCAATGCAATATTGTTTATTTACTTCTATTACAAATGCGTGTTCCACTCTGCGGTATCTACAAAAACAGATTGGCAAAATCTTCATTCACGATACCCACACAGAGTGGTAACCACACGCAACTATTGTAATAGGCCAGCAATGGCAAAACATCAACTGTCTATCCGACTGGATATGCAAAAAACGGTTTTCACAGAGCCTACACAATTCCTAAACCCTAACGGGATAAAAACAGGAATTGACTAATACTCATACAACAAAGGTATGGAGTATACTCAACCGCACTTACAGCAGGTAGAGTTTCTTCACATACAAATTCAAACATGCAAGTAATAAAAACACTTGTACAACTTGAACAAAAAACGGTTAGAACTTTATATTCAAAAAATTTCTACACCTACGCGGTGCACAAGGGATTTACATAAAGTTCTTAACATTTACATTGAGAAAACAAAAAAGGCACGCAAGCCAGCCTAGTCTTTCTTTGTACCGCTGGAACCCGCACCATCCTTGTCATCACCAGCAGGCTTTTCCTCATCATCCTCATCAGCATATAACACTCGCAAGCGGTCTACATAATCTTCCGCATCTAGGCATTCCTCAAGCTCCTCAAGAGCGGCAATGGACGTATCGTTGTACGTCGCAAGAGCGGTAGAAAGAAGCGCTTCAGTGTCCACACCATGAAACCCAGACCTTTCATCAGTATATTTTCCCTGGGCCAAAATGTTCATATGAGAAATGCAACGGTTGTAGCCAGCTTTAAAACCAGCATCCCAGGCGCGCTGCCTAATCTCATTGACACTTGACACATTCTCAGGTGCGTCAAGGATGGACGTAACAATCTGCGAAACAAAAATAGTACGGTTATCAAAGGCAAACCTAAAAAAGATAACATAAGAAACGGATACTTACATGCCCGATACCGTGCATATGCATCCATTCGCGATCGTCCTTAAGCTGATCAAGTGAAGCAGCAAGGCCATCTCTAGCCTCTGCAACCTCCCTAGCCCGCGCTTCAGCTTCAGCAGCATGGGCAGAAACCTCCTCAATAATGGCCACACGGCTCCGCACTTCATCCTTTTAAAGGAACACAAGTATACAGAGATAATTAACATACTTGTGAGATATATATACAAATTCAAGAGCAAAAGAAATTCATACCTGGAGGCCCTAAACAGTTTTGGTTAAGTTGGCACGGTCAACATTTTCCCCTTCAAGAGCCTTTACAGCGCGGGCCCCCACCTCCTTGGCCTCTTTGGCAACCGCATCAGCTGCGGCTTTCTCTTTAACCAAAGCAGCATTCGCGGCCTTGGCGTTGGTAAGCTCCTGACGAACAAAAAAGAGAGTTTCATTCTGTTTGGCCCAAGATTCTTTCCAAGTCTTGCGCTCATCAGAAAGTATCTTGCGCTCATTAGAAAGAGATTCTTTCCAACTCTTGCGCTCATCAGAAAGCAGTTTTGCAAGGGTACGAACCTGTTTAAGCTCAGCAGTTGCAGCCCACTCCTCAGTCTGCTTATGCTTCTCAAAAGCAGCCTTCTGCCTTTCAAGCTGCTCTGCACCCTAACGAGCAGCCTTAACCAACTCTTCAGCTTCAGCCCGCAAGCGAGCATTTTCCTCCTCCTTACGCCCCAACACCTTGTAGTTTTCCATAATGGCATTCGCCATTACGGAACTCCCCACAAGCATGGAGGAGAGTTGATTAATCTGGACCTCACTTGGCAAAGAACGGGCCCGATTGACTTCAAAGGGGGTGCCCAAACCACCCAAAATCTCCCTACACGCGGAGGGGTCAGCAATAATATCATCCCCTTGCATTACAGTCCATGGAGGGCGGTGATAGGTCATGGCCTGGTCTTCAGTATAGGTGCAGTAATAAAACTCCAATTCAGACTCTTCAGGCTTAATAGGAGTCCCTGTAAAACCCGCACCCCCAGAAGCGGAACCAGAAGCCTTCTCAGCAGCGGGAGATTTCTTCCTCTCAGTATAAGCAAACTTCAGGTTCAGATCATCAGTGTCCTACGGGGAGATCAGATTATCATGGGAGTCCACCGTGTCATAGATCTGAGCCGCAGGCCCCTTCCCAGTATCCTCCGCCCGCGCAGAGGGCTCAGGCACCACTTTAACCCCCGCATCCGCAGCTGTGTCACGCGGGGGAGAATGAGGAGCATCAAAAATAGAAAACCCTTCATCTTGCGATTCTGTAGACGAAGCATAAAAATTTAAACTACAAGTACAAAGACAAAATACTTGTACAAGTTGTGAATCGCTTACCAGAAATAACCACAGGTTTCACAGGTCCCACAAACGCCGCCCGTTTGGTCTGTATCTTTGGACGTTTCTTCTCACCGGCATCAACACCCTTCTCTGCCTTTCTCTTCTTCTCATCCGCAGGCTTCGAACCCGCAGAGGTCCCACCTGCAGCCGCACCACCACCTGGAACACCCAAACCCTCAAGGGTGTCAGATACTACCACGTAATCGGTATATCTGCGGAAACAAGAACGAGAGATACCTGCCGCCTGCGGCACCAACGGAGGAACAACGGCAGCCTCAGGTCTTTTCTTGCCGCGACCCCGCACAACCTTCACTACAGGCTTTTTCTCCGCATGCTTCTTGGGAGCACCCTTCAACTCAAATTTACCCAGGACTCCAAGAGTACCTGCGTTTGGATCATCAAACAAAGAGGATTGACAAGGTGAACCTTATAAGGCAAGTAAGAAGGTTAGGGATTATACCTTTGCCTTGCGGCACGGGTGCGATCAGTGCATCGCGTGTAGGAATGCGGATGTCACACCCCAACCGATGGCGGAATCATCGGGGCGCGACACTAGGCGAATCAGATTGCTCAAGAGAATCCATAACAACTATATTGCGATAATATTTAATACATTCGTTATCCCATACTAACAAATAATACAATCACATAAGTTATCACAGATTTCTTGTCCTCTCGAACAATACAAATCCGACAACCTAGATTTTAGTGGAGTTTCTAGACTTCCTAGCTTGATTTGATATAGCCTGCGATCTAACCTGCAACATACGTTAAAATATTTGTCAATACAAAAGTATTGGCGAGTATACAGGTTTGATATGAATAGCGTAATAGATAAAAGTGTAGCGAATTTCCTCATGCATAAACGTAACACACGACATATATACTCACAAAGCTGATACTACCAACTAAGTCCTCGATGCTCGAATATGCGATGGCAAACTAGACCCCGTCGGGCGCAATAGTACTATACTAGTCATGGTGGGACGTCGCGAGTATAAGCCCTAGCACATATGCAACTAGCATCACGTATATCTATGCATAACAGTTATTCGCAAGTGATAATTCGATTGATTGAATAATTCGTTCGATAAGTTCGATTTGTTAGAAACGTATGTTACACCCAAAATGCGATTAAAAAGGGTCCAAGTATACTCACAATGCATATTTGGTTTGGATTGGCGGGATTATGTCCGAGAATACCCTGGTTATAGACTGATCACCTGAGTGTTTGGTGGCGCGTTAAATAATAACGGAATACGCGAAAGCAGATGAAATTTAGATTGAGGGCTGGCCCGTTCGGATGGGTTGTTCGATCGGATGGGCTGTTCGATCGACTAGCCTGTCCGATCGGCTGGCTGTTCGATCGACTAGCCTGTCCGATCGGCTGGCTGTTCGATCGACTAGCCTGTCCGATCGACTGGCTGTTCGATCGACTAGCGATGTATGTGATTATCCTTCGAATAGCGATGTATGCGATATAGTTACATTATGATCCGAATCTCTGGTGCTAGGCGTAATGAGTATATCGAGTAGTAACAACGCACGAAAGTGCGGGTTGTTACAGCGGAAGTTGTTGACAATGGTCAGGTTAAAACCTTCACCTTCCGCACACTTAACAATATCAACCTTGCCTGTAAAGGTTGGATCAAATATCTTCCACAGCTCAGCAACTTTTGATAAAACACGTACAAATTAGTAACAAGCAAGGGGATAAAGAAACCACACAAGAGTTAAGACACTTACCACCACTTTTTTCCCGCACAACGGGCCTTGCATGCCTATCAGGCCTAGTCAACATCATCCGCAGCACCCACAACTAATTGTTGTCCAGCTGCTTATGCTCAATAGTCCTCAACCTCGGGAACCACTCCACAGTCTCCGCACTAGGTAGAGCAATATCCTCCACCGGGATGGTCTCATTAACATTGCGCAAGGTCATGTTAACAACAACAGCGACAGCCCTAATATAGAAGAACTTGTATTTCCACTTTGAAATACCCTTCAGAGGGGTCATCAGCTTGGTGCTTCCATACCGTTGGCTGAAAGAAAAGAACCCAGTGTTCACCGTCAACTGGTAGAACCGCCGGAAATTATCAACGGTAACCGGCAAACCAAGGGCACGAAAAGTGTACTCAAAGTTTCTAATGCGAATCATCCTGAAAGGACTCATCTGGGAGATATGGAGTTTGTAATACTCCAAAACTTCAGCAACAAAAATAGTTAACGGTAAACGAAGGTTACCGTCAATGAAAGAATCAGCCCACATGGTGACATAACCGGCCGGAGCAGCGGCACTGGTGTCACCCTCCTTGGGATAAACTGCCCCAAACTCCTGGGGCATTTGTATGCTGGTCATCAGTTGATTAAAAGACACCTTCGACCATTTCAGCACTGGTAGGCCCCCGCCGGGGGCACTACCACCATCGTCTTCTTCTTCAACCGCCACCGGCGAAGAATGTTCAGGGTTTTCACCCTCAACATTGTGTGGACTAGATGGTTCAGCCATCAGGAATAAAGAAGATAGGAGAATGAGGTTACAAAAAAACCAAGAAACTTGACCGGAAATTCAGATAAAGTTTATCGGAGAAGACAAAGATAACACACTCTTTCACCAGGAAAATTTTTTGAAATTTTGAACAAAGTGAGGAGAAATCAAATGGTTTCCCCTTATATACTCATCGCAATTAATGCGATGCAGGAAACCAACTTATCACGTTCAAAATGGGCCAATTACAGGACGCCACGTGTTCAGCGACGTTTCCACTGACGGTTATCACGCGCGCGTGGCCGACCACGCGCCTGACAGAAGAGACCTTTTACACTACTTGCTACAGTGCATTTATGACCTCGGGAAGTGCAAACGTCCTTTCGGATCAGCACACGTGCAATCATGACGTATGCAACAGAAAGCGACAACATTATCCAAACATAAGCGGCATGCGGTTTCTTTGGTTTACCGCACCATAACCCATACCGCATGTCATTTTTTACATACCTCTCAAAAAAGGCAAAAATATATATCTCTACATTATATAAAGGGGTATAAACAATAAACCGCACATACCCACGAGCACACGTGGAATATGCGGAGATGACACACACGAACCCGCACAGGTGTGTCAGATACTCAGAACCAGCATGATTCTTTGGACTGCGAAAACTGCTTCTTAGGATGCGGCCAACCGCGTTCCATACAAGCTTCTTCAAGTTTCAAATCCCCCGTGTCCGGTTCACTACCACGGAGGGAACGCAAACAACTTCTCCTTAGGATAAAGGACAAGTATGCTGAGCAACCGCACATCAGCAACCCTGACTCCTGATCCTTCAAGAGCCACATCCAAGCTTCAAACTCTCTAGAAGCGAGTTCTTTGATGGAAACCGCAGACACTCACGAGTAGCTGCGGCGGAATATAATTACCCTAACGGTAGCTACGGAAGAGCCACGACTAAACCGCCACGCGGTTTATCAAAGCTACTTCTAGGAAAACTGCTTTCCAACTAAACGTGAAGGAAAGTGGTTACAGAATGAATGCGGAAGAGTTTCACCCAACTTCCCAAGTATCTAAGGTGTTCTCCTCCGGCAACACTACTTAAAGGAAAACTACTTTCCACCAAAGCGTGAAGGAAAGTAGCTACAAAACAGTGGTAACAAGTCTGCTTATGAGTGGTTACCCACCTATGGACCGCATAGAATAAACAATGGTGGGCACAACCATGCCTATGACCATGTTTATCTGCCCATAGTCCAGATTCACATTGTTCGACCAAACACGACCAACAGTGACGCAACTACCCCACGTGGCTCAAACGCACATGGCCAACAAGGTGCGGCAACGAGGTAACCGCAAAGGACGTGCGGTTACTTGAGAGCTAGACCTCAGAGGACGTGCGGTTACTAGAGAGCTAAACTGGAGAACACGAACACCCCACAAAACAGGGATCATCGTTGAATGTCCAGTTGAACATAAAGCTTGAGCAAAGTACTTACAAACATTGCTTAAGCTGACACAGAGGTTACAACTAGAGTTGCGGTAACGGACACCTTCCGTCACTATCTCAAAGGTTGGTTCGAACTCTGCTAACATCGTCAGTCACCGTTTCAAAGGTTGGTTCGAAACACCAACAGGTGACTGATGACATCAGAAAACGGTAGACCATATTACCGCATCAAATCCTCGGCTGAGAATTCCGCATCAGACGGAACTTGCTCACCGGTGCAGAGTTCAATGTTTTCAAATGCTACAACGAAAACATCAAAAGTCAAACCATCATACACAAACACATCCTTCCCAAAGGAAGAAATAATCCACTCGAACGACCTACCGACCGGACAGCGGTCCAAACCAATAGGTCAGCAGCTTGATTTACTGAAAGTAGCAGCCATCTGCATGGCCCATATTTTACCTTCTAGACACCATAGTCCAGTATCCCTCCCACATGCAACTTGCATAAGGAAGGAACACTAGACTGGGGGGACTTGAAGGGGTATGGTCCCAGATCTCGCGTTAGCATGACCGCGAGTGACCATTACCCTTATCAAAAACCCCCACCAGCAGGAACTTACCTGTGTCCGTGCGGGCACGCGCGAACACAACGGTCCAATCTGTCCAGTGATGATAAGACTTACCTTAAGTAGAGGAACACATGTTACGCATAGCGATGCGGCCTGACACCGCATCCTATGGACATTTTCGTCACAACAAGGGATCTGGACAACAGTAACAGTCACCAAGCGGCGATGCGGCACGACCCCGCATTCCGCATACATCTTGGCGAGAACAAGAACGCGGGAACAACATCAGTTACCGCAAGCAGCGATGCGGCCCGGCACCGCATCCTGCGTACAAGGCAAGTGGGTCTGACACTCAGTGCAAGTGGCACTGAGAACAGTCGCCTACTAGCCCACACGTGTGCAACAGTCTGACACCACAGTAAGACGTGGCATCACCACCGTAACTGACAGGTCTGACACACCTACGAAAGACTGTGCGATGTTAGACTAGCTACTCAACTACTCTCCTTCACTCCTCGGCTATAAATACCCATCCCAAACCAGGTTTGAGGTATCACTTCTCAACTCCCTCACTACTACTACTATCACACTTCGCTTCCCAAGCAAATTGCGGATTCTCACGCCGGAGAGTGGTAACAAGGAGCACCCCCCACCCCATCCTCCTTGTTACGAGTCACGGCTTTGTTTCCTTGTGCAGGAAACCAACCAGCGGACGATCCAGCCAGCGATCCTCGGAAAGAAGAGATTAACCCTACTTGACGAGACCAGTGTGTTAACCCCACCCGGTTAACCATTGTTTCATCAGGTTGGTCGATCTAAAATCTAAATAGACATTCTAGATATTTACATGTGCCTCCAACAAACCAATAGATTCAAGAATACTTAATCAGCTAATTTTATACGTAAAATAGAGATGATTTAAGAGTATTTAATCTTACTCGTATCTCCAACATTCTAATAGACACGATTTGAAAGTACTTGATCTTAAACTTGTCTCTAACATGAAAGTATGGTTCTGAAAACAGTTGGTCTTAACACTAAACCGGTATAACTAAGCACATCCGGTCATCGTCTTGGATTAAACTTGGTAAAAGACTAAATAATTAAAAGTTGATATAAATTATATTACACATGAGTATTTGACTAGTAGATTATTGTCACCACCATCCACTCATCACTAGTGTAAGTGGGGAAAAGAAAAACTAAAAGACTTTCTTTCGTCTTTTTGTTGATCAGCCTACTCTTTGATTTTTATGCTTTTAATATTTTATGGATTACTATCAAGGCACTAAGAGATGTTTTTGTTAGCAATATCGATAGTTAGCGGTTTTTATGGGTTACCATACCATTTTTTTTAAGACAACTTCATTAAAAACAAACCTCCGATCCAAACGGTAAAAGACCAAACAACACCACACCCCTTGATCTAAACGGGCAAAGAGCGAAAATTTACAACATATACATAGGGTATTTACACCAATCATCCCAATTAATATAATTACATGACATTCTATTTTTAATCCACGCATACTCGCTCGACTTAATCTCCCTCACAATCTCCTGCGGGCTACGCCATATTTGATTGAAAATCATCTTGTTCCTTCCTTTCCAAATACTCCAACACGAAATAATCACCAACACTTGGATAATTTTCTTAGCCTTCTTTCCTACTTGAGAATATATGTGAATATCCAGAATGTCTTTAAATTATTTGTTTCTCACTTTTTTTTTTTTTTTTGTAAGTTTTTCAATCATCTAGCTTTAAGCTCAACCTTTAAGGCTAGACGGTATGGACCCGTCCTCAGCCCGTCTTTGGTCCGGCGCCGCCTACAGCCCATCCCCCCCCCCCACCGTCGAGCTCCGTCCCCGTCTTCAACGTCGAGGAAAGGACGTTCAGGACGATCCTCCAATGTGGGCCCCCTTTGTTTGTTTGTTTGTGTTAGTGACTTGTACATTAGGCTTCAATACTTGTACATAGGGCATAGAAATAAAAAATAAAAAAAGTGGTGGGGTAGGATCATCCTCCCATACCCTCTAGTGACCATCCTTGGGAGGACTATGACGTGGCGCCTACGTGGCGGATCATCCTCCCTTGGAGAACCATCACCATACCCTCTAGCCTAACAATACGTGATGAAAAGGTTTGTATTAAAGAGACCATATAGTCTCAAAAGGAGTTAAGATATTAAATGGTTATGCTTTTTAGAAAGAACAAAGAAAAAAAAAAGTATATATTCCATTGGTTTAAGCCTTTAGCTTTTTATATTGGTAGACATCCCACTTTATATTGTAAATCACATTTGTCTGTTCATTTATGGCCTCTTCTCTTGAATGATACGATACTTATGGGAGTCCTATAAGCATTAACCATTGGATTAAAATGTAAAATTCTCCTATATAATGTTGTCAATGTGTGAACAAGTTATGTTTTGAAGAAGATTATGGATTTATGGCATTTTAAGCTTATGAGTCATTGTTTCCGTCATATCATGGACTTAGCAGTGCAGTAACTTCTGAACAATGGGATCCAAGACGTGTAGGAACTTATGCGATACACTCTTAGTTACTGGTTGACACAATCTTAAAGGATATGTAGGATCAAACAAAAACCCAGGTGTCTAATCATAATTTTAATAAATACGATTTTTAAACATTTGACTCGACTTTGGAACAGTGGGATCCAAGAAGTGTGAGAACTTATGCGATACACTCTTATTTACTGGTTGACACAATCTTAAAAGATATGTATGATCAAACAAAAACCTAGGTTTAAACATTTGACTCGACACTTTTGAACAGTGGGATCCGAGAAGTGTGCGAACTTATAGGATATATCACTCCTTTTTTTCTAACGGCAATTTTTAATATCAAAGCTTAAGCAAGATGCTCAAACAAGGATATACTCCTAGTTATTGGTTGAGACAATCTCGAACAATATGCAGGAGCAAACAAAAATCCACGTTTAAAATATATTTTAGATGAATACGATTTTTAAACATTTGACTCCGTTAATTTAAATTAAACTGATAGATATGAAAGAAGAAAGATCGAGAATATTTTATGAAAAGTCTTTTTAGTCGTCTACTTTATTGATTATGTCTTACAGAAAAAATATAATTGAAGCGACTTTAACATAATACTTTATCAAACACTTCAACCAAACACATCCTGAGTGTCATGGGCGAAGCTTTTAAGGGGCGGGAGGGGGCCACCAACCCCCCAAACTTTCGCTCAATAGTAGAGAGTATGTAGTTTTCGTATAGAAATTTTAGGGTACAAACGTTTTCGACCACCCGGTTTTATAGAAATTTTAGATCCGGTGACTTCCGCCCCCCGATCGGAAATCTCAAGCTTCGCCACAGCTGAGTGTGATTAGTAAAAACGAGACTGCTTGGTTTTCTTATATTTTATTCGATAATAACTAAAAGGCTAAAAAATAATCATATATAGTTATTCATTCAACACATAAATGTTAATACAGACGGTAATAATACTCAAAGCACTTGAATTATTCAAATGCACTTCATCCAAACAATATAAAATACAAAACTTCTAATATGTGGCAATAATATTTAATAACTGAAAAAGAAAAGAAAACAATTATGAGAATAATACTCTTCCAGGATCCTTCACTAGTTAGTTACATCCAATGTTTTCAGAACCGGACCGTAGGTCGACCCGGTCTCCTTACGGGGTCAAAGGTCGGACCGGTCCAACCGGATTTAAGAACTGGATTGCGTCATAAATTATATAAAAATATAGAAAAAATAGATAAAATTCCAAATGGTTAAGGAACTAAAAACACAACCATTAGTCATCCAATAACATTCAAAAGTACCAAATCCTTCGACTAACTATCCTACATACTGTCAAATCTTGTTTTGAGTTTTTTAGATTAGGTTTTGAATTGATTTATTCCATTATTTGATTTTAAAAAAAAAAAAAACCTGACCGGCCCGACCCTACGCGACCCGCCGGCCCGACCTCCGACCTCCGACCTGATGTTGGAACGGTTTGATGGCCTGAACCGGCCCGGATGAAGCCCCGGATCCCGGCCGGACCGGTCCGGTTTTCAAAACATTGGTTACATCTCTACACCACTTACAATAATGGACACTATAACACATATCATATTATACCGGTTAGGCTGTCGGGAGTGGAGGAGTTTGGGTTGGGGCTATTGCTCGACACGTGATGAGGGTGGAATCCACAAGTTTATGGTGAAAAATGAGGGGTGTGGTGTGGCGTGGCTAGCTTGGCGTGGGCAGGCATGTGAATTTTTTTTTTAAATTAAAGTAGCCAACCAAAACCAACCATATTGGATCAGCCAACCAAAGCCAGCCAAGTCACTCTGCCCCCCCCCCCCCGGGCCCACGGTCCAACACCAACTCGGGGTGGAGCAGCTGGCGTTGAAGGGCATTCCCCGCCCCATAAAACGCCCCACTCCCACAGCCTTATATGGATCATTCAACCGTTTAGAAAAGCGAAAAAGTTGATATGAGTTGTGTGGGTCATATCACTTGTCACGTAAGTCATTTCTTGTCGGTTCGTATCACTTGTCACTTATCATACGACTCATATGACATGAATGAAACACCTACGCATATGGGTCGCATAGCTCTCATACAACCCGTATGACACAAACTGATCACCTTCTTAACGCCTCGTATAAAGAGTGGTGTTAGTTTAACTTAGGGTGACGTACTGGAATCGCCAGTAGCGGATCCAATACTTATTTTCTGGAGGGAGGGATCGGGGCGTTTAACCAAATTTTTAAAGAACAGACTAGGATTTTTACCTACAAATTACACTAAAAATATTTTTAAGGGGGCTCTTCCCTTATTTGATTCAAAAATGGATATATCAAAGCACCAAACAAGAATATTTGGAATGATTTCATTAGCTTTTAATTCTGAAACATCAAACTAATACTACTACTAAAATCTATATCAATATTCACTATGTGAATGACACCCTCGATCTAATAGGCAATAGTGAGAGACACCATTCGGATTTCACTTAACAAATAGACTAATGGCCCTATGGGTATTTCATTGGCTCATTTAGTAAATATTTTTTCTAATTTAGTAACTAACATAATTCATACTAGATGATTTGACATGCGCTTCGCCGCAGTAAATCAATTGAGGATCAAAGGTGCAACTTGGTTTTCATAGAATTAATTGCAAGGTTTGGTTACAAAATGTGATTCATACATACAAAAAGCAGCCCATGGTTTCACAAAACGTATCATAAGTTTATTTACAATAATTACTTCAGCTATTTTAGATGTACAAAATGTAGTGCATTCTGATGTAGTTGGTTGCGTTCTTCTTGCTGGGCTGGTATTTGTTAGCGATATATTCTAGGGACCTGAGTTTCTTGGTGTTGCTTACGCCTTCTGTGTGTTTTGATTAAGTTCATTAGTAATGTTGTCTTTGTTAAAAGTGCGCTTAAGTTAATAGTTGGTATAGGATGGGATACCTGATTGATATACTTAACGTTTAGCTTTAGGTATGTTTTCATTTGATTCTAGGGCCAGCTTTCTTTTTTGCAGAAGGGGTTGTTTGTTGGGTAGGCGAAGGTGGTGTGGATGTGATGTTTAGCGTGTTGTTGAATACTTTGTTGATGGAAAGAAGACTTGAGTTGGCAGTTTGCTGAACGGGCATACTGAACTTGCATTGTGACTTCTTTTCCAATGGCTTTATATAGGGGTTCTGGTGTTTCATAACGGTCTATGTAGCTATGGTGCAAGATCATGTCTCTGCATTGGATGCCTATTAACCCAACGGTTGCCTCGTTAAAAGATGTTGCCATAGTAGGAGCTGTGTTGTCTGCGATTGTTGTGGTCACGCAGTACGTGCAATTAATTGTTAATTAGGATATATGATTTCTTGTTTTTGTTTTTTGTGTTGTATATTTCTCTTAGTCTTACATGAATCTTTGTTTAGGTTTTGGTGGCTACCACATGACCAGCCTCTTTTTATTTGGATTATTTTTCTTGGGCATTGTGGGCACATTGTGTAGTACCATGGCCGGCCTTTGATGTAAGCTGTGATTGATGCTTTGCAACTGAATGTTTGCCCCTATATCACAAAGTTATTAGATCATGACATTATTTTAATGAATAATATAAGTAACTAGTGACTTTCATAAGAGGACCAGTTGAGTACCTAGTTTTCTTTTTGTGTTCTAAGAGCTCCGAAATTGTTCTTTTGTTTCTGTCTTCTGTGCGTAGTTGGCGTTCCTGTGATTCGTGGCCAGGGGTTGTTGTCAGTAGAGTTTTCTTCTTTACTTGTTTCTAGTTTCTATGACGCTCTCTACAGCGGGGTTGAAGTAAATGTGTGTTGCTTGGGTTGATGTCACACCCCGATTTCCACGTGTCACCGGTGGGCCCGGTAGGGGAGTATCGTGACGTGGTTGGCAACATAATAGTCAAACAACACAATATATAAATATGCACAGCGGAAGCAAATGAGAAATATAATTCAACTTTATTAATATTGTAATATCGTGTATCACAACAGTTGAAGGTTTGTCCACAGAAGGATCCAAAAATAAATAATAGTTCAACAGACGGTAGGCATCTTAAGCTTGCGAGACTTCTAGTGATGCTAAGGAGAAATCCCAGCCAATTACGCTTAGTACCTGCATTTAATCTTATTGGGAAAATACGTCAGTTTACACTGGTAAATACTATCAACTGACTCATTTTAGAAAATGATTGAAAATTGATTTGGATGCACGTGGCATAAACATTTTATTTAACTTGGGAGAATTATTTAAATATATAATCTTGTGAACGAATTACATGTTCCTTATGCGTTCAGTAGCCCGGATCGTGTCCGGGTTAAAGATCAATAGACACACCACATTATTCTTTTGTGCACTGACGGGTGTACGCCTACACCCCGCGCTTAAGTCGTGGCCATTTCGTAAAATGATGCCAAGGATATCTGGGACATGGTCATTAACCCCCCAAAGGATTTTAAGTAAACAAGACTGTTTAAACGAGCCGATCAAATTATTCAATTAACCACCCAACGATGGAAGATTTGATGCTCGATCAAGCGGTATTCTATATACCGTAACCCAAGCCCGTATAGGGAAAATAAGTTAAAAGTATTTACCTGAGCAAAGTATAAATCACAATAAGAAAACGCAAGTAGCTTTTAATGGTACTCCTAATCTGGAACGAAGGTTCATAATAACCTTTTAGAATTCTAACGGGTCTTTAGTTAAGCTTAAGCTTAGACCGGTTAGCTTCAAAGACACGGTTCGTACGCACGATTAAGCGAAGACCAGATAGAATGTGATTTAGACCCGAAAAGTTCAGAGACTTGCTTAATATGGGCATTTCATACACATTCTGGATTTTGAGATAAAACCGATAAGGTTTGACCCGTTTCGGCTAATTTTATGTAAACTAGTTACATAAACCGAACCGAACGCGTAATAAGCGTAACGGGTAATAATGAGAGCCATTTATAGGTTTCCAAAGTTAATATGCTCCAAATATGTTGTGACATCAATAAGATATCGTTTATTATGCCCGAGACGAATTTTAAACACAAACTATGCCCCGTAGGGGTAGTTTGGTCATTTATAAGGTGATAAAAGAGTTTAAGTAATATCCTGAGTTACAGGTCTGATGTAATCAGCAAAGTAATCAATTTTCTAAGTTATATCAGTAGGGTATTGTATATATGTGAAATTTATCAATTATAACCAAACTATTCACCGTAGGGGCATTTTGGTAATTTCACATAAGCCGTAAAGCTCAAAACTGAAGTCTGAGCTAAACAACTTTTGCTTACTGTTAAAATATTATAATTTGCCTCAAATATCAGTAGGTATCACCCTTGGTATGTTTAAAATAGTTCTAGTACATACTAGGCGTTAAAAACGCTTAATTAGGCGATTAGAAGCCGTTTCTGGGTTCTATATAGAAATCTGATATTTTTATTATTCCAGAGGGTTTAAAATAATTTATTTATCATTTAGAATCAGTAGCAAAAGGTTTGGAGTCGTTTAGATATGTAAAACTCATTTTATGGCCCGTAAGGGCAAAACCGACAATTACCGGATTAAGCCTACGACTATGAGTTATGCTCAGCCTAAAATTAATTAAAAATCTTCAAAAATCCCAAAATAATATATTACATCAGTGGGTAATAAGTTTGATACCAATAAGTAGGTTTAAATAGGCTATACGCTAATTACGCCGTTTAATTAACATAAAGCTTTCAATTTGCGCTAACGAGCATAACTCTTAATCTACACCTCAAACTGATGTCAAATTTTGGGTGCAAGTTTATATCTCAGTAACTAAGGTTTCTACTCTTTTACATATTTAAAAATCACGTTTTAAGGTGAAAAGGGCATAATGGTCCACATATGGGCAATTAACGGAATCATGCGTATTAATTGGATAACTAATGATCCGAGGTGTATAATCACAGAGGGTTATACTAGCATGTAACCTGGTCCAAATAAAGCTCTAAGACATTTCTAAAACATACCATAACGGGTCAGAACTGAAAGTCAAAGTAAAAGTCAAACTATGCGACTTTCGGTTCCGAACCGGGTCTTTACAGAGAATTGTCGGGTTGAACATGTTTAGACATGTTCTTACACTTATTACCAAGTTATATTAATGATCAAACATGTTGTATGTGTTCTACATTGCTAATTATGCATAAATTAGAATTTAAGTATCCTGTTGACTTTTTCTTAACAAGTTTGACCCGACATTTGACCTAGTTAGAGTGGGAATCAGGGGGAACCCTTTTAAGGGTTTATTACCCACATAATTACCAACTTATAATTACTTTCAATTCGACTAATCACTGGACCATTAGCGATTAGTCTTTAAGTCAACCGTTAATTACGACGGTTTGACTTTTAAGCTAAAACTAAGCTAAAACTTAATTAAGAAAGGCTAGGCATACTTACCAAGGTCCTATGCACGATTAGTGATCACTTGAGAGAAGACTTGAGCTCCAAAAATGATCAGGAATGCAAGAGAAAGGTGTGAAGAATGAGTTGCAACTTCATGGCTTTATATAGTGTTCCAATCACCATAGATTGTTGACAACTCAAGCTATCATGGACCATGAATCATCAACACATGTCCCTAAGGTTCTAGGAGGCACTTAGGGGTCAAGCAAGATGAGGAAAATCGTTCAAGAGTCGATTAGAATGCAAATGGCAGGCAAAAACCCAAAGATTTCGGAGCAGACAGCCCCTCGCGTGACGCTAAGCCCCCCCCCCCCCCATGGGCCTCGCGTCGCGCTAGGCCTATTCTGACAAGATTTTCAACTTTTGATTTTTGTGTTTTGATCATTGGCTCTTCAAGCTTTGTTTAGACTTCATTTTCTTGCATTTTGAGCCCTCCAAGTTGATGTTCAGGGGCTTCAAGACATATACCCATTTTGTTAAGTCCCCGGTTAACTTTATTGTCACCCGAGAAGTCCTAACTTTCAACGTTGACGCTTTAACCCCTCGCATACGAATTTGATCATAACTTTCTCATACGATAACGAAACTTTATGAAATTTACATCGTGCATTCTAGTGAGCATAATTAACCGTTACAAAGCTTCGGGTTTATCAAAAGGTCACTCAGAGGTATAACTTAAACATGTTGACACATTTAACCCCTGTAGTTTGCAATCTCTCACTTTTAGCTTCGTATGATCCATGATTTAATCGTTTGAAGGTATGAGCATCATGTAGGGTTAATGTACAATGTATTTATTCACTGTTGACATTTAGAACTCGTATTTTCACATACTTTCCATGTTTGTCAACTTTAGTCCTTCTATAATATTCTTTCACACGTTTAAACATATGACACGTGTCAACACATTATAGGACGTGAATTTTCGAGGTGTTACATCCTCACCCCCTTAAAATAAATCTCGACCCGAGATTTACTGAAATAAATAAGGGTACTTTTCTTTCATCGTGGATTCAACCTCCCACGTGTATTCGGGACCTCTACGGGCATCCCATTTGACCTTTACAATAGGTACATGCTTCCTTCGAAGCTTTTTAACCTGTCTATCTTCAATCGACAATGGTTTTTCCACAAACTTCAAGCTCTCATCTATATGCACATCTGTATGTGGTATGACCAGCGAATCATCAGCGAAACACTTCTTCAGATTGCAGAGGTGGAACACATTGTGAATTCCACTGAGCTCTTCTGGTAAGTTTAACTTATAGGCAACTGACCCGACACGTTTGATAACCTCGAAAGGTCCTATGTATCTCGGGCTTAGCTTGCCTTTCTTACCAAATCGCATCACTCCCTTCCAGGGTGATACTTTAAGCAGCACTTTGTCACCTACTTCGAAGTGAAAAGCTTTACGCTTTGGATCTGCGTAACTCTTCTGCCTATCTCGGGCAGCTTTGAGACGGTCACGAATCTGGACAATCTTGTCCGTCGTTTCGAACACTATCTCCGGTCCTGATAATTGGACATCTCCAACTTCCGCCCAACAAACGGGTGTTCTACACTTTCTACCATATAAGGCCTCAAAAGGCGCAGCCTTAATGCTGGTATGGTAGCTATTGTTGTAGGAGAACTCAATCAAGGGTAGGTGGTTATCCCAACTACCACCTAAATCAATTACACATACACGTAGCATGTCTTCCAATGTTTGGATGGTACGCTCACTCTGTCCGTCAGTCTGAGGGTGGTAAGCCGTACTGAAGTTCAAACGTGTGCCCAAAGATTGCTGGAAACTCTTTCAAAAATGTGACGTGTATCTAGTATCTCGGTCAGAGATAATAGACACAGGTATGCCATGTAAGGCTACAATCTTATCAACGTATAACTGGGCTAACATGTCGGAGCTATAAGTCTCCTTGATGGGTAAGAAATGTGCTGACTTAGTCAGTCTATCAACTATAACCCATATTGTATCGTTTCCTTTCCTTGTCTTAGGTAACTTGGTGATAAAATCCATGGTCACCATTTCCCACTTCCATGTAGGAAGTTCAGGCTGTTGTAGCAAGCCTGACGGCTTTTGATGTTCTGCTTTGACTTGCGCACAAGTCAAGCACTTAGCTACATAGGCAGCTACAGACTTTTTCAAGCCTATCCACCAATAATTTGCCCTTAGATCCTGGTACATCTTATCAGCTCCAGGATGAACATAATATTTGGAACTATGGGCTTCCTGGAGAATAACATCTCGAAGTTCTCCATAAATTGGAACCCATATTCGTCCATTCAGTCTCAGAATTCCGTCTTTGCCAAGAGATAACTGCTCCTCAGTTACTCCTAGCTTTTCATTAGGATAGTTGGCTTCCAACACAGCTTCCTTCTGTGCAGCTAACAACCTTTCTGTCAAACTGTTCTTTATCTCCATGCGCTTAGCATTGGTTCGGATGGGTTTCACCCTCTCCTTTCGACTCAAGGCATCGGCGACTACATTCGCCTTGCTGGGATGATATCTGATTTCACAATCATAATCATTTAAAGTCTCCATCCAACGGCGCTGCCTCATGTTTAAATCCTTCTGATTAAACAGATGTTGAAGGCTCTTGTGATCAGAATAGATCACACACTTAATTCCATATAGATAATGCCTCCACAGTTTTAGTGCGAATACAACGGCACCCAATTCCAAGTCGTGGGTGGTGTAATTCTTTTCATGCACCTTTAACTGTCGTGATGCATAGGCAATAACTTTGCCTTTCTGCATAAGCACACACCCCATGCCAGTGTGCGATGCATCGCAGTAAACCACAAAATCTTCTATTCCATCTGGCAATGTCAAAACAGGAGCGTTGCTCAACTTCTGCTTTAGGATATCAAAGGACTCTTGCTGCTTAGGGCCCCAAACGAACTTTACTTTCTTTTTGGTCAAGGAAGTTAGGGGTGCAGCAATCCTTGAAAATTTTTCAATGAAACGCCTGTAATATCCTGCCAATCCCAGGAAGCTACGAGTTTCTGTAGGCGTCTTTGGCTCTTGCCAGTTCATAACTGCTTCAACCTTAGCGGGATCCACTTGGATACCACGCTCACTCATCACATGTCCAATGAATTGGACTTCTCGAAGCCAAAATTCACATTTAGAGAATTTGGCATAGAGCTTCTCCCGATGTAGGAGTTTAAGAATATAGCGAAGGTGTTTCTCGTGGTCAGCTTGGTTCTTCGAATAGATAAGAATGTCGTCGATCAAAACGATGATGAATTTATCTAAGTACGGCTTGCAAACGTGATTCATGAGATCCATGAACGCAGCAGGTGCATTTGTGAGCCCAAAAGGCATCACTAGGAACTCGTAATGACCATAACGAGTTCTAAATGCAGTTTTGTGTACGTCTTCATCTCTAACCTTAAGTTGGTGGTAGCCTGACCTTAAGTCAATCTTCGAGAAATAACTTGCTCCTTGCAATTGATCGAACAAATCGTCGATCCTGGGCAAAGGATACCTATTCTTTATCGTGACCTTATTAAGCTCACGATAATCGATGCATAGTCGCATCGATCCATCCTTCTTTTTGACAAACAAGACTGGTGCTCCCCATGGGGATGAACTAGGTTTAATGAAACCTTTAGCTAGTAATTCATCCAGTTGTGTTCTTAATTCCTTCATTTCCGTTGGTGCTAACCTGTAAGGTGCTCTAGCAACAGGTGCTGCTCCAGGGACGATATCAATCCTGAATAACACTTGTCTATCTGGTGGCAAACCAGGTAGTTCTTCCGGAAAAACTTCTGGGTATTCAGAAATGACGGGGATGTCTTCTAACTTTGGTTTAGGCTCATCAATAATCACTTGTGCCATGTAGATGACACAACCTTTCTTTAAACATTTTGAAGCTTTGAGCATAGTCACTTGCTCAGGTAGCCCATACTGGGTATCTTCCCGAATGGTAAGTGATTCACCAGACGGAGTCTTTATCACCACTTGCTTTCTATTGCAGACAATCTGGGCCTGGTTATGAGATAACCAGTCCATACCCAAAACTATGTCAAAACCAGCCAACTTAAAGGGAAGTAGAGACAGAGGAAAAGAGTGGTTCTTAATGGATATAATACATCCATCTAACACAGTAGAGACGGTTTCGAGTGTGCCATCTGCTAACTCCACCTCATAATTCACACTTAAGGTTTTGACAGGTAATTTCAACAATTCACAAAACTTATTATCTACGAAAGACTTATCAGCGCATGAATCAAAAAGTACTCTTGCATAGACATCATTTACAAGGAAAGTACCTGTAATAACGTTGTCGTCTAGAACTACTTCCTTTGCGTCCATTCTGAAGACCCTAGCATTGGTCTTCTTGGCCTCGTCAGGCTTTTTGGCGTATTTAGGGCAGTTGGTTTTAATGTGCCCTTTCTCATTGCAACTGTAGCAAGTTGCATCCTTCATCTTTTTGCAATCCAAGGTTTTGTGGTCCTTGGACTTGCATATACCACAAGCATAGGTTTTTGACTGAGTCTGTGAGTTCGACTCGAGTCTGCACTTTCCAAAGTGTTGTTTCTTGCAAATCTTGCACTTGGGCTTCTCACCAGAATGATGCCCATCTTTCCTTGACTCAGATCCTTTCTTGTTGTCACCGTTCCCACGGTGCTTCTTGTTCGATCTCCGTGAACTATCATCTTCACGCTTTCTCTTCTCAGCCTCCTTATTCCTCAGCGATCTTTGCCTGACCGCATCCAAAGTGAGGGACAAGGATATGTCAGCTACAGATCTAAAAGTAGCTGGCCGAGAAGCCTTCACGCTTGCCTTGATTTCCGGGGCTAAACCACCGATAAAACGAGCTATTCTTTTTGGTTCCGGGGTTACCGGATACGGAACCAACTGGGACATCGTGTTGAAGCTCGTGAGGTAAGCTTGACAGTCAAGGTTTGTCATCACCAATGATAGAAAATCAGACTCTATCTTCTCCACCTCATGCTGAGGGCAGTAATTTTCCCTGATAAGGGCAACAAATTGTTCCCATGACATGTTGTACAATGGGATTTTCCCGGTGGCTTGAATCAGTGATCTCCACCAGGCTAAAGCTTCGCCTTTAAAAGATTGCGACACAAACTTGACTACATCCCTCTCAGCGCATCCGCTGATATCCACAACTGTATCCATCTCGTCTAACCACGTCATGCAGTCAATGGCTCCCTTTTCCCCAGTGAAATCCCGGGGTTTGCAGGAAACAAAATATTTATAAGATCAACCCTTGTCACGGGGTCCTTGATTTAATATGACCTGCTGAGATGGAGCACTGTGATGGTTCGAGGAGTGTCGATCATCATCTTTCTTCGGTTTGTCCTTCTTGGACGGTGGCTTTGAAGGCTGCGTAGATAGGGTCCTACTACGAGTCCCACTATACTCTTCGTACTGCCGTTCCAATGCCTTTGTAACTGCGTCGTCTACCAACGCTTTCAATTCAGCACCCGTTAGATTAATGCGGGCGTTATCAATATTCTCCACTGGATGGCTATTAATTTCGTCTGAGTTAGCCATTTTAATTGAACTGTTACAGAAAACAAGGACAATAGTTTATTTGGGAGTTTATTATGGAATTGCCCCTTAGGGTAATTCATTAACCATGGTGAACAGAGACCATATTTGGTTAATTTATTAATCATATTTATTTAGGATTTCTATTATAATTTATCCTAATTGTAAAACAATAACAGTTTTATTTGTGGCACCAAAGGCCTAGTCACATGGACATTTTAATTTATAAGCTATGATTTCAGAGAATCAAAACATGAAAGTATACTGGCACAATAGGCCTAGTCACAAGGACATTTATAAATTATAAGCTATGATTTCAGAGAATCAAAGCATGAAGGTTCGAACCTAGTTCATTACCTTTATCTGACAGGGAGTCATCGCTACCACTGTCTTCTGGCTCATATGGAAATGAGCAGGGCCCGTAGGCATTATATTACCACGTATGGTCAAAATATGATCATCTTAATTGATGACCTAAACCCATGATTCAAAGATCATAAAAATTGGGTTAGGAATCTTTTGAAGAATCCTTACATAAAAATGACGTGTGTGATTTTTAACGAATCACGTCTGCCAGGAGTGTTAACATGTTTTCAGATGTTAACTGGGATTTGAATCTTTTTAACAGGCCTTACCATCTTGGCCCGGTCTTTTAATTGACCCGAAGGCTAGGTTTCACCTTCAAGATCCTTAATTAATATTTAGAGTAGGCAGATTATTTATTAAAAAGGAATGATTTTGATTTATTTATTTCATGTAATATATTTATGCAGATAATAGCAAAATGAAATTTATAAACTTACATTCCATTAAATTATTAAAAGGTTACACGTCGCCTTAAACGGGACTTTTTTAATAAACAAACTTACCCACGCAGGGGTTTAAACAAGGATTTACCCTCGCAGGGGCTTAACAATAAACATCATAATAGTCCACGCAGGGACTTACACAAATAACATAATAGTCCACGCATGGACTTGAACAATAACATACCCTCACAGGGGTTAACAAGAAGATAGACCCACGCAGGGGTCAAAACAAACAAACATACATATCCACGCAGGGGTTTATACAGCAAGACTGGCCCACGCAGGGGCTCAACAACAATTGGAAGGATTCAGCGGTCCTTCTTGCTCTTCCCTTTGATCAAGCTTGTCAATCCTTGGAAGAAGCTTTGTCTCTCCTGGCGGTCGCGACGAAAGTCCCGCTCAACCTGATCCAGTCTCTGAAGAATTTCCTCCCGTTCTGGGGGAGAAAATCGTGGCGGCTGCGATTGCGTCCGTATAATCGGTCTGGCAGGTATCTGGTACCCATGAGTTGGGTACCCTACTCCCCATGGGTCTCCATACGGTCCTTGGGTGTTATAGTTAGCCGCTACCATGTAGGGGTCGGCTTCAGCGTAACCGTAGTTGTTGTGAGCTGGTGGTTCAAACGGGTTGTACGCCATAGAACCCGTGTATGCTGGAATCGGGTTATCAAAACCCATTGGTGGTGGTTGCGGAGCAACTGGTTGCGAAGGCCCACCCATCTGTGGGTCTTCCTGAAGTGGCGGGTAGTGACTGCCACTTGATTGGCGTGGGGAGCTAAAATGGAAATCCCCTGCTCGCGCAGACATACGTGCGCCTGTCCTCCTACGCCTCGGCGGTTGAGGAGGTGCTGGTTGAACTGGTGGAGGTGGAGGTGGTGGCGTGACTGCCACAAACCGTGAATCCACAGAGGGATCCTGTTGCTGTTGCTGCTGCTGAGGCGGTGAATGGCGAGGAGGTGTAAAGTACCACTCGTGCTGAGTAAACCTCGCCATGTAACTGTCTGGACCACCGTAGGGTGAT
This sequence comes from Helianthus tuberosus, assembly GCA_030545235.1. Lineage (NCBI taxonomy): Eukaryota > Viridiplantae > Streptophyta > Magnoliopsida > Asterales > Asteraceae > Helianthus > Helianthus tuberosus. Next base: position 57,929,710 of record CM060424.1, on the reverse strand, counting down.
CCGTATAAAGAGGAGCCATCCGAAATCTCAATGGGATGGTTCGGTGTACCACTGGCAGGTTCGACGGGATCCGTGTCCTCGTCCATATCCTCCGCGTGATCGCCAGAGAAATGGTCCTCCGGTCCCAATGGGTTGAAACCCATTGGTTCTTGTATGAAATTTGCCGGGTTAAACCGGCCCCTAAAAACTGGTGTAGGGTCACCAAAATAATTATGCGATAAGGATCGCTGTAAGGGTATGTAGGCAGGTTAAGGGTTGTTGGGCTCATTCTCCGAATGTGGCCCATAAGAGTTATGTACGGGAGGTGTTGAACTGTGTGAGACCGACTGTCTAGCCGGCTCGAAGAGGTTCCTCCGGTTTTGCCGAGGATCGTCACTCTCGGTAGTGGAAGGAGCTCGCACATTCGAAGGTCCTGCCTCGTTGTCATTGGGGGCGGTGATTGGCCCCTTTCCTCGTCCTCTTCTTCGGAAGAATCTTGGCGGCATTTTGTTAATCCTGTCAATACAGCATGAGATAACAACAACAATATATATAAAATAAAGGACAAAACAAAAACCAAACAAGGTAGAATTTGTCCTATGTTATTTGTCTAGACTCGAAAGTTTAGATATGTGCAATTGTGTTATTGAGATTAAACACAAAAGGCTAGTGTTTAATTCACTCAATGTTTGCTCTGATACCAACCTGTCACACCCGGATTTCCACGTGTCACCGATGGGCCCGGTAGGGGAGTATCGTGACGTGGTTGGCAACATAATAGTCAAACAACACAATATATAAATATGCACAGCGGAAGCAAATGAGAAATATAATTCAACTTTATTAATATTGTAATATCGTGTATCACAACAGTTGAAGGTTTGTCCACAGAAGGATCAAAAAATAAATAATAGTTCAACAGACGGTAGGCATCTTAAGCTTGCGAGACTTCTAGTGATGCTAAGGAGAAATCCCAGCCAATTACGCTTAGTACCTGCATTTAATCTTTTTAGGAAAATACGTCAGTTTACACTGGTAAATACTATCAACTGACTCATTTTAGAAAATGATTGAAAATTGATTTGGATGCACGTGGCATAAACATTTTATTTAACTTGGGAGAATTATTTAAATATATAATCTTGTGAACGAATTACCTGTTCCTTATGCGTTCAGTAGCCCGGATCGTGTCCGAGTTAAAGACCAATAGACACACCACATTATTCTTTTGTGCACTGACGGGTGTACGCCTACACCCCGCGCTTAAGTCGTCGCCATTTCGTAAAATGATGCCAAGGATATCCGTGACATGGTCATTAACCCCCCAAAGGGTTTTAAGTAAACAAGACTGTTTAAACGAGCCGATCAAATTATTCAATTAACCACCCAAGGATGGAAGATTTGATGCTCGATCAAGCGGTATTCTATATACCGTAACCCAAGCCCGTATAGGGAAAATAAGTTAAAAGTATTTACCTGAGCAAAGTATAAATCGCAATAAGCAAACGCAAGTAGCTTTTACTGGTACTCCTAATCTGGAACGACGGTTCATAATAACCTTTTAGAATTCTAACGGGTCTTTAGTTAAGCTTAAGCTTAGACCGGTTAGCTTCAAAGACACGGTTCGTACGCACGATTAAGCGAAGACCGGATAGAATGTGATTTAGACCCGACAAGTTCAGAGACTTTCTTAATATGGGCATTTCATACACATTCTGGATTTTGAGATAAAACCGATAAGGTTTGACCCGTTTCGGCTAATTTTATGTAAACTAGTTACATAAACCGAACCGAACGCGTAATAAGCGTAACGGGTAATAATGAGAGCCATTTACAGGTTTACTAAGTTAATATGCTCCAAATATGTTGTGACATCAGTAAGATATCGTTTATTATGCCCGAGACGGATTTTAAACACAAACTATGCCCCGTAGGGGTAGTTTGGTCATTTATAAGGTGATAAAAGAGTTTAAGTAATATCCTGAGTTACAGGTCTGATGTAATCAGCAAATATAATCAATTTGCTAAGTTATACCAGTAGGGTATTGTATATATGTGAAATTTATCAATTATAACCAAACTATGCACCGTAGGGGCATTTTGGTAATTTCACATAAGCCGTAAAGCTCAAAACTGAAGTCTGAGTTAAACAACTTTTGCTTACTGTTAAAATATAATAATTTGCCTCAAATATCAGTAGGTATCACCCTTGGTATGTTTAAAATAGTTCTAGTACATACTAGGCGTTAAAAAAGCTTAATTAGGCGATTAGAAGCCGTTTCTGGGTTCTATACAGAAATCTGATATTTTTATTATTCCAGAGGGTTTAAAATAATTTATTTATCATTTATAATCAGTAGCAAAAGGTTTGGAGTCGTTTAGATATGTAAAACTCATTTTATGGCCCGTAAGGGCAAAACCGACAATTACCGGATTAAGCCTACGACTATGAGTTATGCTCAGCCTAAAATTAATTAAAAATCTTCAAAAATCCCAAAATAATATATTACATCAGTGGGTAATAAGTTTGATACCAAGAAGTAGGTTTAAATAGGCTATACGCTAATTACGCCGTTTAATTAACATAAAGCTTTCAATTTGCGCTAACGAGCATAACTCTTAATCTACACCTCAAACTGATGTCAAATTTTGGGTGCAAGTTTATATCTCAGTAACTAAGGTTTCTACTCTTTTACATATTTAAAAATCACGTTTTAAGGTGAAAAGGGCATAATGGTCAACATATGGGCAATTAACGGAATCATGCGTATTAATTGGATAACTAATAATCCGAGGTGTATATTCACAGAGGGTTATACTAGCATGTAACCTGGTCCAAATAAAGTTCTAAGACATTTCTAAAACATACCATAACGGGTCAGAACTGAAAGTCAAAGTAAAAGTCAAACTATGCGACTTTCGGTTCCGAACCGGGTCTTTACAGAGAATTGTCGGGTTGAACATGTTTAGACATGTTCTTACACTTATTACCAAGTTATATTAATGATCAAACAGGTTGTATGTGTTCTACATTGCTAATTATGCATAAATTAGAATTTAAGTATCCTGTTGATTTTTTCTTAACAAGTTTGACCCGACATTTGACATAGTTAGAGTGGGAATCAGGGCGAACCCTTTTAAGGGTTTATTACCCACATAATTACCAACTTATAACTACTTTCAATTCGACTAATCACGGGACCATTAGCGATTAGTCGTTAAGTCAACCGTTAATTACGACGGTTTGACTTTTAAGCTAAAACTTAATTAAGAAAGGTTAGGCATACTTACCAAGGTCCTATGCACGATTAGTGATCACTTGAGAGAAGACTTGAGCTCCAGAAATGATCAGGAATGCAAGAGAAAGGTGTGAAGAATGAGTTGCAACTTCATGGCTTTATATAGTGTTCCAATCACCATAGATTGTTGACAACTCAAGCTATCATGGACCATGAATCATCAACACATGTCCCTAAGGTTCTAGGAGGCACTTAGGGGTCAAGCAAGATGAGGAAAATCGTTCAAGAGTCGATTAGAATGCAAATGGCAGGCAAAAACCCAAAGATTTCGGAGCAGACAGCCCCTCGCGTGACGCTAAGCCCCCCCCCCCATGGGCCTCGCGTCGCGCTAGGCCTATTCTGACAAGATTTTCAACTTTTGATCCTTGGCTCTTCAAGCTTTGTTTAGACTTCATTTTCTTGCATTTTGAGCCCTCCAAGTTGATGTTTAGGGGCTTCAAGACATATACCCATTTTGTTAAGTCCCCGGTTAACTTTATTGTCACCCGAAAAGTCCTAACTTTCAACGTTGACGCTTTAACCCCTCGCATACGAATTTGATCATAACTTTCTCATACGATAACGAAACTTTATGAAATTTATATTGTGCATTCTAGTGAGCATAATTAACCATTACAAAGCTTCGGGTTTATCAAAAGGTCACTCAGAGGTATAACTTAAACATGTTGACACATTTAACCCCTGTAGTTTGCAATCTCTCACTTTTAGCTTCGTATGATCCATGATTTAATCGTTTGAAGGTATGAGCATCATGTAGGGTTAATGTACAATGTATTTATTCACTGTTGACATTTAGAACTCGTATTTTCACATACTTTCCATGTTTGTCAACTTTAGTCCTTCTATAATATTTTTTCACACGTTTAAACATATGACACGTGTCAACACATTATAGGACGTGAATTTTCGAGGTGTTACAGTTGACGACATTTGTAGTTTTTCTAACGTGTGGCCTTTGAAGATGCTGATCTTCAACGATGTGAATGCAGCGACAACTGGTTCTTCTGCGCTTAACATTGCTTGCTTATCAAACCGTGGTAGAACCTCTTCCCATAGGGTGACATCAATGGTTGAACACTGTATTGATCTTGTTGTTATTTTCTTATTAAAGTTGATCTATGAAGTTATTGTTATCTAACAGTACCTGACATCTGTCAATGTTATACGTAGATACTGCTTCCCTTTTTAGCGGTACCTAGTATGGTGTCTTCTATTTTGCCCATGTAATCTGTCAAATGAAATGACATATATTTGTTATACAAGTTTTGTAAGTTACGGCTATTACATATTTAATATTACAGTGTCACGCTTGAATGTGCAAGAGCCTTTCGTTTTCTATTCAAAGGACGTGTAGCCATACTTTTGCAAATGTTGGCTTAAAATGGAAAGAAGGATGGACTATAAAACGAACAAAAACATCAGGTAGCATACCAATGGAGCGAACCAGCATACAAAAGAGCGCTTTTATCTCAACCAAATCAACATACAGATGATAAAATATCATACATCCTAATTATAAACTATAATAAAAACAAACACTTGAAACGAATACAACAAAAATCAGTATTTCAGAGGTGGCCGTCATTTTCTGTTAAATCATACTATCATAGTCACCAGATATATTAATTACAAATTGACTTTCTACTCTTAAATTATTTTGTTATCACTTTACCTATCTAAGCAAGAGTAAGTTCACTTTAAAATGTGAATTTTCCTGAATAGTTGTTACTACTAATATATAATATAAAAATAGACCCCCAAAAATAACAATTACCACACATGAACCATTGAATAAGTACCTATCTTTAGATATTTGAGGAGAACTTCTTTTCCTAGGTAATACTTGAGTTTCTTCCAACACCTCAGCAAAAGATTCAGGGTTATAGATGTAACACAAATTCATAATAAGAGGTTAGAAGGCTTGATTTGTTTAAAAATTTGCATATATTCCCCATTTTATCAAGTGAAACAGAAACCTCAATTTTATAATAACCTAACATAAACCCTAGTTTCATAAAATTTAGGGGCTGTTTGGCAACATCTGAATCGTTAAGTGCTGAACCAGTAAGAGGTCTGAACCATTAAGTGCTGAACCAGTAAGAGGTCTGAACCATTAAGAGCCTGTATAATGTTTAACCGTTCAGAGGCAAATGTCTGACCAATTCAGATTAGAGGTCTTAACCATACAGACTCTGTATAAATCTTAACCATTCAGAGGCAAATGTCTGAGCCATTCAGACATCTACTCATGAAACAAACAGTCTGAACCATTAAGTGTTGAACCAGTAAGAGGTCTGAACCATTAAGAGCCTCATTAAGAGGTAAACAAACAGCCCCTTAAAAATGACAACTTTTAGGTTTTTAAATTTAAAAATCACAACTTTTAAGATTAAAAACACCGATTCTTAACCATAATTTGAATATAAAAATGATTTGTTTTCAAGCAAACCATTGTTGATATAATCTCAAACATGCACATGCCTGCCGATTCATAAATTCAAAATTGAATATACATTATAAATACAAAACAACAGTGAAGACCAATCAAATAGAAGCAATAACAAAGAAACTACAAATCCCCAACAATAAATAGCAACAAACCTGTGCAACACTTGCTGCTTCAATTTAGGCCTCTGTTTTTTAAGTGAAAACAGAAATCACCAGTGGCATACTTGGCACGCATTGAAAACTCGATTATTTGGAACCCGCTGTAACCGATGAAGGTCATTGAAAATATAAAGAAATATGTGGAAAGACGTACACGCTGCAGCCAAAGATAACAACACAAAAGCTAAGAAATACGTAATCTGATAGTTTAAAAAATAAGACCTGAGGTTTATAAATAAGATCCAAGGAATGAAGCCCAATCCATTTAATAGTGATATGAATGTAAAAGCCCATTAAAAGCCAAATTGTGAATCACTAAAAGCCTGTGAATCACTATTCATGAGAAGTACAGCTTCGGCTTCGACTAAACTTACACCGGTTGTAAATGGTAGCCACCGACAAGGTTTTACCGGTACTAGTGTTATTCGGTTGGAATTGAATTGGTTCATCACCAAACCCATATGAACATCAAGAAAGGCATAAATACGAATACCGACTAAGTTGTTCGTATGATATCAATTTGATTTGTCACCAAAAGGAAAATCAATTATATATAACTTATTTATAATATAATTAAACTAAAAATATATAATTGAACGATAATTTTTTTTAATATATCTTTAGGGTAACAGTGGGGTTGCTAACACTGATCCGGATTATGCCAGCGCCTTGGAACGCTTGCATGAATCTCTACCTGACTTTGATCTCGGCGGTTTCTCTAACAAGGACACCGCCCCCAAAAAGCCACAGAAAACTTTGGCGAATGCCCTTTGTTGTCGAATCGCACAAAGTTTGGGAGAAGATTTCCATTTGTCACCCCGCCAGAAAGCCGTCATTGAATGCCTACAGAGGCCTCACGCTCAGGATTTCTTAACTGTTATTCCTATTGAAGGTTTGGGTCAACGTATGTCAGCGGTGGAGTACCGGTCAATCCTTAAGTATCGTTTGATGATCCCCATGTTCCCGAATGATGAAACTTGCCTAGTCTGCCGTAAAGCATGCCTGGATAAATTCAGGGAGCATGCGTTACACTGTAGAGAGTTGCTGGGGTTTAAGTATCGCCATGACTTTGTGCGAGACGCGTTAATGGATATTCTCAGACGAGCAGGGATCTCGGCGAAGAAAGAGGCACCAGTTAATTTTCTTACAGACCCGTCGGAGGGGAGATCCACCCTACGCCCAGCTGACGTGCTAGTTTTTGGTTGGGAGGGCGGGAAACATGCTTGTGTCGATCTCACAGGTGTATCCCCACTAGCCGGGTTCCGGGAAAATGGGTTTGTGGCGGGGCAAGCGGTACTGAAAGCAGAGTCAAAGAAGGTGGAAAAGCACGCGAAAGCTTGTGAGGATAATCAGCATGCCTTTGTCCCCCTGGCGTTTGACACGTTCGGCTCTTTGGCGCCGGAGGCAGTTCGGTTCTTGTCTAGAGTTCAGCGTGTGGTCCATAGCAACTTTTCGATCCCTCAGGGGCGGGGCTTTGTTTTTAGTAGATTAGGGTTTTCTATTCAGAAAGGGATGGCGGCGCAGTTTGTTGCTCGTCTACCTGCTATCCTTATGTAATTTGCTCTGATGATTGGAATGAAATAAAAATGCTAATTTATTGAAAAAAAAAATATCTTTAGGAATTGAACACTCAATTAATGAATTAAAAAAATAAAATAAACCACTACCTACTATTCATCAAGAGTTTATTTTAACATGTATAATACGTGTCTTATGATGATGGACAAAAAGTGGACACATTTATTATGTCTCGATCCAGAATTTTCGATTGCGTGGTCCTATTGATAGACTCAACTGGACCGAACTTTTGGTCAAAAATAGAACGATTCCGGCGGATCATAATTCCATTCTAGATCCTTCTTCGGATTTTAGTTGATCTTTTTTCAAAATTTACTCGATCATATATATGACGTGCTTGCTATAAAATCAAAACCACTATAAATACATACATTTACTCGATCATGACATATATATGACGTGCTTGCTATAAAATCAAAACCACAAAAATTACACTGCTCGTCCTTATGGTTTCTTTCAACTTCAATGTCGGTACTAATAATTTTTGTTGCAAAATTAGGTATTATTAATTTGTCAGAGTGTTGAGTACTAAAGTCAAACCTTGTCACAATGTTGATTATTAAGGCCAAACCTTGTTAACTTTTTTGTTAAGTCTTACCAAAATGACTAAAATGTCTTTTAATAACTTAAGGGTCTATTTTTAAATTAATTATATATGACTAAAACAATTTAAAGTAATGTTTTCTATTTTATTTATATTTTTATAAAATTAAATGGATTTGAAGTTTATTATTTATAAACTTTGAGTTTATAAATAATATGCTAGTAAAATAAAATTTTAACTTAATCTAAATAATAAACCAAGTTAAGATTTATAAAAATAACTAAAACAAATTTCCGATATAAGAATATAACAGTTTTATAAGTTGAAATAAATATGGGGCTTTGGTTCTGTATGATGAAACAAACAAATAGCGTGTAATATTCGTATCAGTTTGCGATGTTATGTACAAGAATTGCATCGTCGGGGTTTCGATATGCCGACGCGCCTCTGATCAGTTGTAGAGACGAAATTAGTTGTAAAATTGTGTGGGAATGAGGTCGCATCGGGTCAAGAGGCTTATATTTTTACTCGAATTGAAGATATAACGGACCGAGAGGATGATGGGAATTTCGGAGTTAAATGGGTTAGTGGATAAACATAATTTGCAGTTTATAAGTGACACAAACGAGTTGTTAGTTTTGATTATGATGGAGATACACATTAACGGAAAAAAAAACGAGTTAAATGGACAATTTTTAAGGATCCGATATGGTCGGAATCCAGCGACTTAGCTGGAGAAGACCCCCTGAAAGGCGGGCTTTCTTTTTGTTTGATTTAACAAGTTTGGTTATTTAACACATATAGTCCCTTCAGTTTCTAAATTTTACAAAATGACTAAAACTTTAATTATTAAAGGGCATTTTAGTCATTTTAGTATGACTTAACAAAAAAGTTAACAAGGTTTGGCCTTAATACTCAACATTGTGACAAAGTTTGACCTTAGTACTCAACATTGTGACAAATTAGAACGTTAACACCTGCTTTTGCAACAAAAAAATATTAATACCCGACATTGAAATTTGATAGAAACCACAAGGACTAACAGTGTAATTTTTTCTACATGTATATATAGAAACGGGATCAGGAGAAAACGCCTGAAAGTGTGAAAACGGTGAGGACGGATCATGGCCCAACACGTGGCAGGGGGAGCTAAATGATATGCAAGGGTACGATTGTCATTGTGCACATTCCCCTCCATAAATCGCGTTATAAATTTGTTTCAAATAAAACTCCAAAAATTTCCTATTAGTAGTTACCTCCTTTCCAAGCTTTCGAGATCTATGGCGTCTAACGTGGACTCCGTTCGACAAAGTAATATTTGATGACGTTTTCATATTTGTTCCAGCAAATAATGCAACACATATACAACAAATATGACGTTTTGTTCTTTATGCTTGTTTCATTGTCGTTTTTTTTTTCAAATGATTATTTTACAATGCGTTGTATGTTTCAATGGCGTTCTTCATGTATCCAATATTTGGCATTTTCATTGGTTGTTTAACAATTAGTAAGAACTGATAATTGAATTTTTCATTATTAATGTTAATTGTCGTTTGGGATCTAATATATGCTTATTGTTTATGATCAATGACGTTTTACACCTGATAAGTTTTGAATATTATTGAGTAATATTTGTAAACATCAGTTCTTACTATTTGTTAATTTGTAAACATCAGTTTTGTTAACTATGGTGTTTTTATTATCATGTTATATTTGTTAATTATTCAACTCATGGCCTTTTGATTAACACATTTCACTAATATTGTTAATTCATCATATTTGTTAATTAATCAACAAATGGCGTTTTCAATTATATATTTATTAGGTCTTGTTTATTATTCAATTAATGGCGTTTTCATCGATAATGTTATAAGGAGACAATTTTTATTTTAATGGTGTTTTTCTGAAATTGTTTCTCACTGTGTTATACGAAGGTGTTTCCTCGAATGAAAGGTTTTGCCCCAAAACTGGTTTACCATTATTCATTCCTGAAGTTAGTGAAGAGATAAAGCCCAAAATAGACATGGTATTCACAAGCCTCGATGATTGTTATTAAATGTATGTTAGGTGTGCCAAGGCTTGTGATTTTTCTGTCAGGAAAGGGACTGAAAGGATAAACGCCAAAAGAGAAAAACATATTAAGTATTACATGTGTACGAGATCTGGGGTATATAAGGACAAGAAGGTTGATACGTTGGACCCCAATAAAAAAGAACGGATTGTACGATCCAACTTTTCAAAGAGGACTAATAGTGGTGCACAACCATGATATTGTTGAACATCCTGATAAGCATTTTCTCCCAACTGAACGACACCCCACTCGGCTCCAGAAGCATGTTATACACAGCATGTCTAAGTTGAATTTGGGTCCGCTTAAGACGTTTAATGTTATGAAGACTTGTTTTGCCGGTTTTGAAGACGTGGGTGCAAGTAAAGTTGAATTTAAGAACTACAAGAGGCAAATTAAGTTGTTTATAGGGGAATACGAAGCTGAGATGGTTGTGAGACATTTGGATGAAAAAAAAAGTCCCAGCCTAATTTCTCGTACGATTACTTCATAGACGAAGAGAATCATTTGAAGGGACTTTTTGGTGTGACGATCAAGCCAAACGTAATTACCACGTGTTTGGTGATGTGATTTCGTTTGACGTCACGTATCGTTCCAACAAGTAATATTTATAATTCTATTTTTTCTGTTCTTTTGGCGTTTTCACTGTTTACATGCATTGGCGTTTTCACTGTATACATGCATTGCCGTTTTTTCTCGTTTCATTTTCTCTATGGTGTTTTCATATGCAGATACTCTATGGTGTTTGTACCATTCACTGGTATAGACAATCACCACTGCAATGTTACATTTGGTGCTGCATTATTGGCGTCAGAAACTGTTGATACATATATATGGTTGTTGAGAGTTTTTCTAAAAGTTGTTGGTTCTCAACCAAAAGTTGTTGTCATTGACCAAGATCCAGCAATGAAAAAGGCTATTCCTATTGTATTTATTGAAACGAGGCATCTGTTGTGCATGTGGCATGTGATGCATAAACTTTCTCTGAAGGTTGATTTTCTTATTTTTTATGTTTGGCGTTTTAAGATATATGGCGTGTTGTCCTTCTTACTGTTTTTCATGTAAGTTTGTTTGTTTATAATATATATGTTTTTGCATGGCGTTTTCGTGTTATATATAGGTTGGTGTTTGGCTATGCAATTCCACCAATTTCGAAGAACGTATTTGTGGTGTTGTGTGGATGGATATTCTTACACCCGAAGAGTTTGAATCAGGATGGGAAGAGGTTATTGGAGAGTTCAATTAAGATGATAATGACTAACTCTCTGATAGTTTTGCACTCAGGGAATCTTGGATCCCTACATACTATAGAATGGAGGAACTGTCGGGACTTATGCGTACGGCATCGAGGTTGGAGAGTGAGAACCATTTTTTTTGGTCAAGTGTGCAATTCAAAATCTACTCTTGTTAAGTTCATGACTCATTACGAAACTGCAATAGAAGCACAACGTCACATGCACCGGGAAAATGATCATGAATCTCGACACAAGCATCCCCAGTTGAAAAGTAATTATAAAGTGTTGGAAGGCCAAGATGCTGACATATACACAAAAAATAATTTTTGTGACGTTCAAACTGAGCTAATCGGGATTGCATAAATCAACGTTACGAAGATCATCCTGATGGGTTTGTTAAGTTTTACATAAATGATTTCCAGCAGCCTTGTACATCCTTATTCGAGGTAAAGAATGGCGTTTTTGGTTATTTTTTATTTGGCGTTTTCTGAATATGACGTTTATTATATTTTTAAACATTTAATTTGTTTTTTTTGTATGGAGTTTTTGTGTTTTTTGTTGGATGGTTTTTTTATACAAACATTCCCTGCATGGCGTTTTATACAGACATTGTTTTTGGCATTTTTCAGGTAATATACCGTAAGTCTGATTGCACCAGCACTTGCTCATGCGGGCGTTTTGAGCAGTTTGGTTTGCTATGTAGACATATATTTTATGTTTTGAGAAGTTTGGATATTAGGGAATTTCCAAAACAATGCATTTTGAATAGATAGCGTAAAGAGGCTTCGCCAAATTGCTCTTCCGATTACTCAATGAGTCGTGAATATATGACCGAGCTTGATCCCGATGTGCAAAGTATGGTGAGAGAAATTATTTTTGCAACGGAGTATACTTTGAACCGTTTATCTGGTAATAAGGAGGAGCTATCCTTATACAAGGATCATGTTCAATCTTATATGAAGAAAGTTCAAGATATGCAGATTGTTGCTCCTCCTCCTAATACTAGGGATAGATTTGCAGAGATAAAAGGCAATATAAAAACGACAAGAATCCGATAAGAGTCCCTATTGGGTATAAGTCGAAAGGTTCTGGATCTCGCAAGCGTTTGAAATCCAAACAGGAGTAAGCAATCGAAAAAACAAAAACAAAATCGAAACCCGGGCCAAAGAAAGACAGTTTTAGAATTGTAAAGGTTACGGACACTACTCATCGACATGCAAAAAGCCCGTAATTAAAGAAAATCGACACGGTCTTCGAGAGCAAGCGAAGAGTAGTTTGCCATTTTTTGTATTTTTTATTTTTTTCAGAACACACAAACATTGGAATTTGGCGTTTTATATTTTTTTATATAGCATTTTTTTTTATTTTTTTCCCCACCTTTTTTCTACTTCTTGCGCATAACATGTGATTTGGAAGTTACATAACAAACAATATAAGATCGGACACACACATAAACACCAAAAAAAAAAGAATCCCTTTTACTAAATAAAAATACCTTAAACCTTCAATTTGGTGATGATTAACTCAATAATATTTTGCTGAATGAGATGGACAACATTGTTAATCCTCAGTTAAGAATGTTTACCAACAATGTTGTCCACCCCATTCAGTGAAACTTTATTGAGAACAAAACTGAATCTACATGAAATGACGTTTGCAATCACTGGTTTTTTAGTATTTTGGCATTTATAAATTGAATGGTATTTAGTAAAATATGGCGTTTGTTTTTTTTTTTTGGTGTGAACAATGGAAGGTGAGATAAACTCAATAAGATTTTGCTCAATGAGATGGACAATATCATCACTTAAGAATTTTGTTCATCACATTGAGTGAAACTTTATTGAGAACAAAACTGAATCTCAAAGAAACGTCATTTAGAATCTGTGGTTTTTGAATATTTTGCCGTTTATAAATTGAATGGTATTTAGTAAAATATGACGTTTGTTTTTTGTGTGTTCAATGGAAGGTCTGAGACGTTGTTTACATAGGATGTTTTTTGGCGTGTATTTTAGGTGAGATTTTATTATAATAAATGCTAGTAATGAAGCTTCTGTCGTTTCAGTTACTGTTTGTTCAGCTTTATGGATTAAACACAAAGTTTGGCGTTTTATATTAATGGCTTAGATGAGGATGATGTGTGCTTTGTAGTTTAAGGCGGGAATTTAATGGCGTTTTACTCATGAGTTTGGCGTTCTGCCTAGAGAAGTATAAATACCTTTTTACCCTTAATGAAGCGTGTCCACGTAATAAAATTGATGTTATTTACGAAAACGCCACCGCGTCAATCTAGTACAAAGATTGTTTTGATCCAAGATGAGGGGCGTTCTCATTGTTTTCACACTTTTAGGCGTTTTTCCTAAATCCTGCCCCTATATATATATATAGTGTTGGGATCAAGAGAAAATGATTTGAAGTGTGAAAACTGTGAGAACGATTTTCAGCCATAACATTTTTGTGATTTGTGGCTAAGATGACGCGGTGACATTTTTGTAAATAATGGGAACCTTAGAACTACCAGGAGGGATAAAATTGGAAGATCCAAACAAGGGTACACATGCTTCACATGTCATTTCCCCCATCATATTTAAACGGCAATAACTTTTTTATACGTAGTTATTTTTCTAAAAGAATTACACCATAAAACTCAGCGTTTTTTATCTTTTCAACGAGTATACTATTGATATATTTTTCAAAAAAAATGAACTGGGTTTTTTATGGCGTTTTGAACTTTGTTTCTTTAAGGCGTTTTCAACTGGGTTTTATCGCGTTTTTCTGAAGTGGGTGTTTTTATGGCGTTTTTCTAAAATGGGTGTTTTTAAGGCGTTTTCAACTAGTTTTTAATGACGTTTTCAGAACTGAGTGTTTTTATGGCGTTTTCAACTGGGTTTTCATGGGTTTTTTTCTTCTGAACTATGTGTTTTATGGCATTTTCAACTGGGTATTTTCATAGCGTTTTTCTGAACTGGGTGTTTTATGGTGTTTTTCTGAAGTGGTGTTTATGCGGCGTTTTCAACTAGTTTTTTATGACGTTTTCAGAACTGAGTGCTTTGTGGCATTTTTCCAACTGTGTGTTTTTTTTCCTGAACTATGTGTTTTACGGCATTTTCGACTGGGTATTTCCATGGCGTTTTTCTGAACTGGGTGTTTTATGGCGTTTTTATTTGAACACCCAGTTCATAGTTACAAGAGTTTAAAAAGGATGGTGGAATATGCATGTGACTTGCATGTGGATGGTTTTTTGCATGTGAGTGATATGTGCATGGACTTTTTGACAATATTACCCTTAGTGTAAGTGAGCACCAACACCAGATGTCAACACCAAAATTGTTCTCATCGTTTTCACACTTTTAGGCGTTTTCCCCAGATCCCACCTTTATACACACACACACACACACACACACACACACACACACACACTTTTTGTCAATGTGAGGTAGTCCACTTGTTAAAGACACATACATCTTTAAGAGATGTCTCAATCTGAACATTGGGGTATTTTAGAATATTCGATGTAAAATAGAGAGGGAAACATTTGTCGTTAAAAAAAACTATATACAGTGCTTTAAATATATAATGAGATAGAAAAGAAAGAGACGTTTATAAGATTACATAATTCATAAGTATTGCTTATATGGTAGAGATGAGCATGGTACCCGTTCGGTACATAAATTGATACGGGTGCTAGTACTTATCAGTGTTTTACCTGTAAATACTGGTACCGATACCGCAAAATGGGTAAAATCATACCGGTATCGGTACCGAATATGCCCAGTTCGGTACCAGTACTGTAACACCCCGTGTTTCGAAAGTCAAAGTCAAAGTCAAGATTGAAGTCAAAGGAAGAAAAGATTGCTAATTGCGATCTGTCACTCCTTGCTCAACTCCTGTTTGACTTCTTTGACTTGTAGTCAATCTATTTATGTTATCGCATTAGTTTTATTATGTGGAGTATTTTCTAATAATCGAGGTTCTATCGCATATTAATCGTATGTTTAATCGATTTATCGCTTATCGCTATCACGTTCGCAACTCGAATTAAGTGTTCTGGATATTGTTTTACGTGTGTCTGCTATTTATGTGTTACTTGTGCATGTTATGTTATGTTTATGTTGAGGTGTTAATCGAAATCGCAATCTATCGCATCGCAAATCGAATCGAAAGCGCTAAACGCAAGTTAATTAGGATGATTGTATGCTAGATATAGTAGTTGGGATTAAAAGTAATTTGATGAGTAATACCATCGCATCGCTCTCTCGAATCGCATCGCAACGCTCAACACTCGAAGCAAAACTGCAAAACTCGTCGCGCCAACCACTCCACTCGAGTGGCCAGCCGATCGAGCTGCCACCCGACCAAGGTGCCACTCGATCGAGCTGCCACCCGACCGAGGTGCCACTCGATCGAGCTGCCACCCGAACGGGCTGCCACTCGATCGACCAGCCACCTTTCCTCCTTTCCTTTTATGGACAGCCTATAAATACCCACCTTTGTCACATCATTTGATGTTGACAGCTCTCTCTTCACTCAACACGCTCCAGCCCGCATTTCTTCCGATTTCTCTCAAATCTTGTAAGTTTTCCACCTAAATCTTGTACTTTCTTAATCTACACGCACTCCTACACCTTTCTATCTTTTGAACCTTAACTTTTAACCTTGAAATCACTAGATTTGAGGTGTTCTAGGATGATGTCATCATGGTGTTCTTATGAACTTCATGTTTTGGCTTCAATCCACCAAGAACAACTTAGATTTGAATGATTTCCACAAGAATAAACAAAGATCTTTCATAGATCTAAACATATTCATGGTGAAAAGGATTGAAAGATGGTTTTTCCAACTTTCTTTCAACTCTTTTACACTCAATGCACTTAAAACCGATAGAATCGGAGCTTGTTCTAATCTTCTACTCTTCTTGTGGATGTGTTGGCTCAAGATCTGGATTCTATCCACGAGGTTACTGATTTCGGGTTAAACATGAAACACCGTCTCGAACAGTTAACTGGTCGGATTAGGGTGGTTCCTGTCCGATCGGGTCACTAAGTCTTGACGAGGTTTCTGTTGCTTGACACGTTATCATACAGTCTCGAGAAAACTGCAAACTGTCAAAACAACCAAGGAAGAAGACGATCAGGTCAACTGGGATGGATTGCCATCCGATCGGATTGTCGTCCGATCAAATTGCCACCCGACCGGACTGCCACCCGATCGGATTGCACCTTGGGTCCCACACTTAACTTTTATTTCAACACTTGAGGTTTTGAACATTGAACGGAGTGCTGCCCGATCGGATTGCCACCCGATTGGATTACCACCCGACCATGTGATGTTTGACTTCAAACACTTAATCAATTTTCCAACATGTTCAATCCGTACAGATTGCCACCCGTCCGGATAGCCATCCGATCGAGTGACTGTCCTGCTGTGAACTTGTTCTCAAATAAGAGAAGTCTCGCCAATCGAATTGCTGTCCGATCGAACGGCCGTTCGATCGACCGACCTGAAAGGTAGAGTTACTTCTCTATTTTTAAAATACTACAACGAAAACTTCAAAAGGCAAGCCATCATACGCAAACACATCCATCCCAAGCGAGGTAACAATCCAATCGAGTGACCGCCCGAACGGATTGTCATCCGATCGACCGGCCACCCGATCGGATTGCCACCCGATCGGATTGTTGTCCGATCCACTAACTCATCACACCATTTTACGCGCCGACTCTCGCTTATGCTATCGTTAACTGTTCAGGCTAATTTCCGCTCTAGCGTTCCCTTCAATCTATTAACTCAATCGCTGTGAGTATACTCGAACCCTTTTTGCTTTATGCACTTTTGGGTGTTACATACGTTACTTATTCTAAATCACATCAATCACACTACGTAATATTTCAACACTAACCGATTACCGCATGTTATACGTGACTTAATTAATGCTTGTTTGTTATGTTTACACATGTATTGCTGTCTACCTGCCTTAGCAACGGTAGTACTATTTGTTTGGACTCAGCACCTGTTCACTCAGGGGTTGTTAAGGACAATTAATTACATGGATCACAGTGGTGAGTGTGTATTACGAACTGCATTGCGCAGTCAACCCGCAGTCATTGGTATTGATAGGATCATGTCGATAACTTACGTGCTTCATTTCACACTGTGTACGTGCTGGTTATGCGTAAACGATTTCGAACTCTATATGCTATTATTAAACTTGTATGCTCACCTTTACACTATGTGTATTGACTTTTACTTTAACATATGTGGCAGGTGCTTAAGATGTTTAGATGCTTGGCTTGCTGTGAAATCGAGGCTAGGAAAGGTCTAGAAACAAATAAACGAAATGTCTGTATTTGAA
Organism: Helianthus tuberosus; assembly: GCA_030545235.1. NCBI lineage: Eukaryota > Viridiplantae > Streptophyta > Magnoliopsida > Asterales > Asteraceae > Helianthus > Helianthus tuberosus. The sequence continues at coordinate 57,912,051 of CM060424.1, read as the reverse complement.
ATCTGAGTTGTCGGAACAGAACAATTTGACTGGATTTTGTCTGTAATAATTATGTTACTTTTTATGTCATGGTATGGGACGTGATACTTTAAATAATTGGTAATAATAGTTGTTATGGAAACTTCTGGACAATCTGTTTCGCTCAATGCCACGCCCCGATGTTTCCGCCATCGGTTGGGGTATGACAGATTGGTATCAGAGCCATAACTATAAGAAATTAGGCAAGACTCGACCTAGTCCGGGTTGATGTCTTTGAATGACCTAGTCTATAGTCTAAGTACCAACTTACCGACTTGTGCATGCCCAGTAGGGGTTTTGCACGAACTTGCTCGCTATTTCTCGTCATCACTCGCTGTGCACTACACACTTGCGCGAACATCGCATACTACCGTTCCACGCAAGATCAGCTTTTCCTAAGGCTGATTACTCACACCAACGGATGATCTGGTTAAGATTAGGTGTGAAAACCGCAAACTCTCGACTAGATTACTCGTTCGAATTGCTACTTTTACTATTAAACAAGAGAATTTGCGTTGAATTAGGAGTGAAATCCATACTTTGACGCAAATCTTCTTATCTATCTCGGGGTTTTATCACACAACCATGAACGTGGTCACTAAGTTAGGGGTGAAACCCGAACCTTGATGACTCGTTCTACTCTAAATGTGGTTTAACAAAAAACTCTCACCAAAGTCTCGACGGACTCCAACGACTTGAAGTCACACTGAACCAGAAGGATGCGTGCCATTCGCCCAAATTTGAGGCGAGAGCACAGTCCTGAAGGCCAAATTGTGCACTTGAAAATCCATTTGAATAGTCGAAACACTTTGGGTAGTCGAAGTCTATCTAGCCCGAGACAATCTATTCTCGATTTTTATGAGTTTCGATTCTGAGCCCGTAACTGCTGACTCTGATATTTCTCGATTTTATGTGGAGTTTATGTGTTTTATGTGATTATATGTTTCGATTTTGGTGATTTATTCGCTTTTTCACTTTTCAACCCACACTACACAATCATTAACGAATCGCTGGTAATTATTCGCAATCGCTGCTCGATACCCTCAATCGCTGTAATTAATCGCTACGCGCTGTGAAGGATAGGGAATACGTGCAATATATAGCTAGGTTTCTATTGTCTGACTGCCTCTTAAATGGTAAGGGAACACGAGTACCACACATAGGAGAATATATAGTGCGTTTACTTGCTCATGTGCTTCTGTGCCTTACGTGCTTATGTGTTTCTGTGCCCTACGTGATTATGTGTTTATGTGCCTATATGGTTCTGTGATTATATGAATAGATGTGTTCCTGAGCTTTATGGTAATTGCTAGACGATACTAGGAATAATCGAAATTTGTGTTGAGTCCTGTGGCGATGTCTGTTGCAGACAATGTCGTCATCCGGTTCTCGCGCTACCCAATCTGCTCGCCGAAAGCAGGCAGATAAACGCCTCGCCGCTATGATCACTAAGCAAATGGCGAAGGTTGTTCCTCAAATCGTCAGTGAACTGTACGAGAATGTGAGCAAATCGTCTGAAGAGTCAAGGACCGAAACTCCCAAGGCTGTTATCAGCTTCAAACAGTTTAAAGCTTGCGGACCGAAAGAATTTACTGGCGAAGAAGGTCCTACGGCCTTATTTCATTGGTTTAATTCGATTGAGGTCACCCTACGTCAGAGTGGCTGTCCTAACGATCTCCGCACTCTGAATGCTACCGGCGTCTTCCAGTCCCGCGCTTTAGACTGGTGGACGGCCGAGGGGAACAAACGCGGAAACGACGCAGCTTATGGTTTTTCATGGGACGAGTTGAAGAACGTTATGCTCGAAGAGTTCTGCCCTCCCCATGAGCGCCAAAAGTTGGAGGACGAATTCTTGCACATCAAGCAAAAGGAGGATGACAACGCAGCTTTAACCGCACGTTTCAAGCAGCTTAGCATTATTTGTCCCGATCAAGTCAAGACTTCTGACATGGCGATCAAGAAGTATATTCGAGCTCTACCCGACTGTGTTGCAGATTTTGTACAAGCTTCAAAGCCAGCAACAATCGAAGAGAGTTACCTGCTTGCCGCTGAAATAAACGACAAGCGAGTCAAGTCTGGCGTCTGGGATAAAACCGCCAAGAATCTCCATCAAGCTACCACCGCACCAACCGCTGAAGCAACCGCCAACTCCCAGTCTTCGAAAGTCTCTCGTCGCAAGAGGAAGAACAACAACAGCAACTCCAACAATAAGAATTGTGCTGTCACTACCGCTGCTCCACTCCAAGCTGTACCAGCTCAGCAGCATACTCAACACCGCCAAGTTGCGGCACCGGTAACCCTAGCACCGCCGGCAAAGCGTGCTTACACTGGTCCTCATCCTGCCTGCCCGACTTGCACCTACCATCACCCAGTGGGGATTGCTTGCAGATTTTGCGTACATTGTAACATGTATGGCCACTTTATCGCCAACTGCCGTACAGGTCCTCGACAAGCGCCAGCACCAGCCACTGCTCATCAAGCTCTGCTCCTGCCCCTCAAGGTCAACAAGCAGCTCAGGCACCCGCAGTCAACGCCAGAATCTGCTTTACGTGTGGTGATCCCAGCTACTTCCCAAACATGTGCCCCAACAGGGTTGTGAAACAAGAGCCTCAACAACAGCAGCCGCAACAGTAGCAGCCTCAGCAACAACAGCAACAAGCCGCTCGTGCTCGAACTTTCAACATTAACGTGCGCCAGGCTCAGGCTGACAACAGCGTGGTCAGTGGTACGTTCCTTGTGAATGGTATTTATGCTTCGTGTTTGTTTGATACTGGAGCCGATAACTGCTTTGTATCGTTTGAGTTCGAAAGGCTCCTTAATCGTAAGCGCACCAATCTCCCCTCGACATTCGATGTTGAAGTTGCTACCGGAAGAACTGTCGCCGTCAAATCTGTTCTTCGTGATTGTTCTCTCGAACTCAACAATCACGTTTTCCCCATCGATCTTATTCCGATGCAACTCGGAAGTTTTGATGTCATAGTAGGCATGGACTTTCTTCGTGAAAACCATGCTGAAGTTGTATGCTTTGACAAGATGATTCGATTCTCGCTCGCTAACGGTTATCAATTATGTGTTTATGGTGAAGTCGCGCCGAAGAAGCTCCAGCTCATGTCACGTGTACAGGCTAGCAGGTATCTCCGCAAGGAATACTAAGCTTTCTTGGTACACATTGTAGTAGCGGAGAAAAAGGAAGTTAAGGAGGTGAAATACGTCCCCGTTGTTTGTGAATTCCCCAATGTTTTTCCTGAAGATCTTCCTGGTCTACCACCAAGTCGTGATATCGACTTTCGCATCAACCTCATTCCTGGAGCAAAACCTGTTGCCAGAGCTCCTTATCGACTCACTCCATCCGAAATACGTGAACTTTCAAGCCAGCTCCAGGAATTGCTTGACAAAGGCTTTATTCGCCCTAGCACCATTCCTTGGGGCGCACCAGTCCTTTCGTCAAAAAAAGGATGGGTCGTTCCGGATGTGCATTGACTATCGGGAATTGAATAAGCTGACAATCAAGAACCGTTACCCTCTGCCTCGCATCGATGATTTGTTTGACCAGCTACAGGGTGCTACGTGTTTCTCCAAGATTGATCTACACTCAGGCTACCACCAGTTGCGCATACAAGAGGAGGATATTCCCAAAACCGCTTTCTGAACTCGTTATGGCCATTATGAATTCGTTGTTATGCCTTTTGGTTTAACCAACGCACCCGTGGTTTTTATGGATCTGATGAATAGCGTGTGTAAACCTTTTCTAGACTGCTTCGTCATCGTGTTCATCGATGATATCCTGATCTATTCCAAGTCGAAAGCCGAACACGCGCAACATCTACGTTTGGTTCTCGAGCTACTTCCGGGGAATCGACTCTATGCCAAGTTCTCCAAGTGCGAATTCTGGCTGGAGGAGGTTGTAACAACCCTCGGTAAAACCAACACCCTCATAATATTGTTGATACCTTATTATATATTAGAATGTTCCAATATGTCTTAAATTACACCCCGTATGTGAAAACCGAGCCCTAAATAGATTATAACATATAAAAAAAAAATAATAAACAGTAAGCTGAGGCGGGCCGCATAGGACCTCACCTCAAGCTTACGCGGGCCGTATCAGTGTTTAAAACCTGATACCGTTTATCCTTTTAGTTCATACGGGCCGCGTACAACTCTTCATTAGCTTACGCGGGCCGCGCGTGTTCCAAATGGTGGCGCATCCCTGAGCCGACACGTGTCGATATCGTGTCAAGTCTACAAACCGACTCAGCTAAGCTATACTTTGACCGCGTGTTGACGCGGGCCGCGTAAGGCTTAGCCTTACCTTACGCGGGCCGCCTGAAAGTGTAGTTCAGCAACTATAAATAGCAGGCTTCGGATTTCATTTCAATTCGTTCAAACTTTCAATTCTCAAATCACAATTTCTGTAGTAGGCATATTATACTCGGGTATTATACCCCTAATTAGCGAGGTTCTGCTCCGTTGTAAGTATTATAACCCTAGTTTCGTAATAGTTACGCTGCCCGAATGATTTAGGGTTCCGTAACAACTGTCGTGGTTCTGCCCGACGTAGTTGTTGGAATACCGTCTCGGGGAGGGTATTATTAATATTTTCAAAGGGTTATGATACTAATCAATATATATTTGTATAAATTATAGATTATATCCAGGAAACCCTCACGCGAAGTCTAAGATAACCATGTGAGTTGATCCACTTTTTGTAAACCTTTTTATGAACTGTTTTACAAAACCTTACATATCTTTCCCTGCGAATAAACATATTGAGTATTTGTAAGAATACAATTATAGTGGGTATGTTGGGGTTTTGTATACAAAATTTGTTACCACCTGGTCAAGGAGTAACATTTCCACAAGTTGAGTATGACAGTACCACTGATGTTAATTGTGATGTCTTGTAAACAAATATAATTGCGGGATCGCCCTCAATATTGTTCACTGTGACTTTTTATTTAAACTTGATTAAACTGGGATTCACTCACCAGTATTTCCTGCTGATAAAATGTTTTAAACACGTGTTTCAGGTAACTTAGTATGAAGCCAATAAAAGCCAGCTGGAGAGCACTGAAGGCTTGGAAAAGTGGCAATAAAGTTACATAAAATAAAATAGATGTTTTTATTAAATAAAATAGGATTTATTCCTATGAAAATATGTGTACTGCAAACTTGGGTTTTTCCCATGTATTTGTATTTATAAAATATGGTGGTTTACTCTGATAAAATATTTCCTAACTACGGTCCTGATGAAAATTCCGCTGCCAAATTAGACAATACGTGATACCACCGAAACTGGCTCGCGGCCGCCCGTTCCCAGGATTCAGCGATCGGGGGTTGTGACAGAGGTTCAATTCCTCGGTCACATTGTCAATAGTCAAGGTATTCACGTCGATCCCGTGAAGATTGAAGCTGTCATGAGTTGGATTACACCTAAGAACCCGTCTGAAGTCCGTTCTTTTCTCGGACTAGCGGGCTATTACCGCCGATTTATCAAAGGATTCTCTAAGATCGCTGTGCCGCTTACCTCTCTCACGCAAAAAGACAAGCCTTTTGTTTGGGGAACTGAACTAGAGACTGCCTTCCAAACCCTCAAGTATATGCTTTGCAATGCTCCTGTTTTCACTCTGCCCGACGGAAACGATGACTTTATCGTCTATTGTGATGCCTCGAACCTTGGTCTTGCCTGTGTCCTTATGCAGCGAGACAAGGTTATTGCTTACGCATCTCGTCAGCTCAAGATCCACGAGAAGAACTATACAACCCACGACCTCGAGCTAGGCGCAGTTGTTTTTGCGTTAAAGATCTGGCGACACTACCTTTATGGTACCAAGTGTACGATCTTCACCGATCACAGGAGCCTACAACATATCTTTGACCAGAAGGAACTAAATATGCGTCAACGCCGGTGGGTAGAACTTCTCAACGATTATGACTGTGAGATTCGTTAACATCCTGGCAAAGAAAATGTCGTTGTCAACGCTCTCAGCAGACAAAGTTATTTGCACAGGGCCCGTAATATCCAAGCCCAATATGATCTCGAAACCCTCATTCGCGAAGCCCAGCATGCTTGTTTCAACGAGAGCACTTTGAAGAAGGAAAGGATTCTCAACGATGGAGCCCAGCTAGTAAATAAGTCGAATGAGATATTCCACTATCTGGACCGAATTTGGATCCCTAAACGGACCAATTTGCGATAGATTTTGATGGAAGAAGCCCACAAATCCCGATATTCTATTCATCCCGGTGCCGACAAGATGTACCAGGACCTGCGCTACAAGTACTGGTGGCTAGGCATGAAGAGAGATATCGCCCTCTATGTTTCAAAATGCCTAACCTGTTCGAAGGTCAAGGCTGAGCATCAAAGCCCCTCTGGCTTACTCGTTCAACCCGAGATTCCTGTGTGGAAGTGGGAGAGTATAGCTATGAATTTTGTAACGAAACTTTCACGAACGCCATCAGGTCACGAAAGCATCTGGGTAGTTGTTGATAGTTTGACCAAATCAGCTCATTTTCTGCAAATACGGGAAGACTACAAGGTAGAAAAATTAGCCCGAATCTACACCAAGGAGATCATTTGTCGACACGGGACGCCTCGCGACATCATTTCTGACCGCGACGCTCGGTTTACCTCGCGTTGTTGGGAAACATTTCAATCTGCTCTCAGTACTGTGCTTAATCTAAGTACCGCATTCCATCCTCAAACCGATGGTCAGACTGAAAGAACGACACGTACCCTTGAAGACTTGCTCCGTTCGTGTGTCATAGATTTCGGAGGTAATTGGGATGCATACTTGCCATTAGTCGAATTCTTGTACAATAACAGCTATCATTCCAGCATTCAAATGGCACGTTTGAGGCATTGTATGGAAGAAGATGTCGACCGCCTATTGTATGGCACGAGATCGGGCACTCGCAATTAACCAGTCCTGAGCTACTGCAAGAAACGACTGACAAAATACTCCAAATTCGAGACAATCTACTGAAAGCTCGGAGTCGTCAGAAAAGTTACGCTGATAGACAACGCAAGCCCCTCAAATTTGACATTGGCGACCACGTACCCCTAAAGGTATCACCTTGGAAGGGTGTGCTCAGATTCGGCAAGAGAGGAAAGCTCGCGCCTCGATATGTTGGACCCTTTAAGATTCTGGAAAGGATCGGAAAAGTGGCTTACAGACTCGAACTACCGGAGGAACTTAACAACGTTCACCCGACTTTCCATGTTTCGAACCTCAAAAAGTGCCTGGCTGATGATGATTTGCATGTACCCCTCGAGGATCTTCAAGTAAACGAAACACTACACTTCGTGGATAAGCCTGTCGAAATCATGGACCGCCAAACCAAGCAACTCCGACGCTCACGCAATCCCATTGTGAAAGTCCAATGGAAAGGCAAGCGAGGCGCAGAGTTCACTTAGGAACTCGAAAGCGACATGAAGGCGAAGTACCCGCAGTTGTTTGTTACGGCTTCAGCCTAATTTCGGGACGAAATTCCCTTAAGAAGGGGAGGCTGTAACACCCCGTGTTTCGAAAGTCAAAGTCAAGATTGAAGTCAAAGGAAGAAAAGATTGCTAATTGCGATCTGTCACTCCTTGCTCAACTCCTGTTTGACTTCTTTGACTTGTAGTCAATCTATTTATGTTATCGCATTAGTTGTATTATGTGGAGTATTTGCTAATAATCGAGGTTTTATCGCATATTAATCGCATGTTTAATCGATTTATCGCTTATCGCTATCGCGTTCGCAACTCGAATTAAGTGTTCTGGATATTGTTTTACGTGTGTGTGCTATTTATGTGTTACTTGTGCATGTTATGTTTATGTTGAGGTGTTAATCAAAATCGCAATCTATCGCATCGCAAATCGAATCGAAAGCGCTAAACGCAAGTTAATTAGGATGATTGTATGATAGATATAGTAGTTGGGATTAAAAGTAATTTGATGAGTAATACCATCGCATCGCTCTCTCGAATCGCATCGCAACGCTCAACACTCGAAGCAAAACTGCAAAACTCGTCGCGCCAACCACTCCACTCGAGTGGCCAGCCGATCGAGCAGCCACCCGATCTGGCTGCCACCCGATCGGAGTGCCACTCGATCGAGCTGCCACTCGACCGAGGTGCCACTCGATCGAGCTGCCACCCGAACGGGCTGCCACTCGATCGACCAGCCACCTTTCTCCCTTTCCTTTTATGGAAAGCCTATAAATACCCTCATTTGTCACATCATTTGATGTTGACAGCTCTCTCTTCACTCAACTCGCTCCAGCCCGCATTTCTTCTGATTTCTCTCAAATCTTGTAAGTTTTCAACCTAAATCTTGTACTTTCTTAATCTACACGCACTCCTACACCTTTTTATCTTTTGAACCTTAACTTCTAACCGTGAAATCACTAGATTTGAGGTGTTCTAGGATGATGTCATCACGGTGTTCTTATGAACTTCATGTTTTGGCTTCAATCCACCAAGAACAACTTAGATCTGAATGATTTCCACAAGAATAAACAAAGATCTTTCATAGATCTAAACATATTCATGGTGAAAAGGATTGAAAGATGGTTTTTCCAACTTTCTTTCAACTCTTTTACACTCAATGCCCTCAAAACCGATAGAATCGGAGCTTATTCTAATCTTCTACTCTTCTTGTGGATGTGTTGGCTCAAGATCTGGATTCTATCCACGAGGTTACTGATTTCGGGTTAAACATGAAACACCGTCTCGAACAGTTAACTGGTCGGACTAGGGTGGTTCCTGTCCGATCGGGTCACTAAGTCTTGATGAGTTTCTGTTGCTTGACACGTTATCATACAGTCTCGAGAAAACTGCAAACTGTCAAAACAACCAAGGAAGAAGACGATCAGGTTAACTGGGACGGATTGCCGTCCGATCGGTTTGCCACCCGACCGGACTGCCACCCGATCGGATTGCACTTTGAGGTTTTGAACATTTGAGGTTTTGAACATTGAACGGAGTGCTGTCCGATCGGATTGCCACCCGATCGGATTACCACCCGACCATGTGATGTTTGACTTCAAACACTTAATTAATTTTTCAACATGTTCAATCCGTACGGATTGCCACCCGACCGGATAGCCATCCGATCGTGTCGTAACCCCCGATCCCTAATCCCCGGGAACGGGCGGCCGCGAGCCAGTTTCGGTGGTATCGCGTGTTTGTCTAATTTGGCAGCGTAATTTTTTCATCAGGACCGTAGTTAGGAAATATTGAATCAGAGTAAAATACAACTTTTCATAACATTAAACACATGGGATAAAACCCAAGTTTTCATTACACACACTTTCATAGGAATAATTCCTATTTTATTAAATAAAAACATCTATTTTATTTTAGGTAACTTTATTACCACTTTTTCAAGCCTTCAGTGCTGTCCAGCTGGCTTCTATTTGGCTTTCACAGTTTGTTACCTGAAACGCGTTTTAAAAACATTTGTCAGTGGGAAATACTGGTGAGTGAATCCCAGTTTAATCAAGTTTAAATAAAAACCATTGTACAGTATTGAGGGCGATCTCGCAATTACATTTGTTTCCAAGTAATATCAATTAACATCCATGGTACTGTCAGACCCGACTTGTGGAAATGTTACTCCTTGACCAGGTGGTAACAAATTTTGTATACAAAACCCCAACATACTCATGATAATTGTATTCTTACAAATACTCAATAACTGCTTAATATATAATTAATTAAGTGAGGTTTTGTAAAAACAGTTAACAAAAGGTTTACGAAAAGTGGATCAACTCACATTGCTGTCTTAGATTATCCTTTAGGGTTTCTTGGTGACACTCAATAATTTAACAAATGCACACGTGTCAGTATAATAACCAATTTTAACATTAGTAATACCCTTCCCGAGATGACATTCCAACGACTACGTCGGGCAGAACCACGACAGCCGTTACGGAACCCTAGATATCAATCGGGCAGCGTATCTAATACGTATCCAGGGGTTATAATACTTACAACGGAGAAGAAATTCGCTATTTAGGGGGGTATAATACCCGATTATAATGCCTATTATTCAGAATTGAGAGAAAGATTTTGAATTTGAACGAGCAGACTGAAGATCCGATGGCCTGCTTATATAGGGCCTCACTTCAACTTTTACGCGGCCCGCGTAAATGTAGACAAGGGTCTACGCAGCCCGTGTCAAACCCTGGTCAACGCGAAGCTTGTCCGGGTTAGCAACTAGACTCGCCACGATGATGACACGTGTCATCACCGGGCTGCGCCACATCTCTGATCTCTAGCGGCCCGCGTAAGACCTTTAAGAGGTCTACGCGGCCCGCGACAAACCCAAAAACATTATTTTTAATTAAATTTAATAATGTTTAAGGTATTCGGGGCCCGTTTTCACGTATGGGGTGTATTTTGGGACATATTGGGATATTTTAAAATATATTAGGGTGTCGAAAAATAGTTCGAGGGTGTCGATTTTCTTTAAGGTTGTTATATCCTCCCCACCTTGTTTTAGAGCTCGTCCTCGATATCTACTGGAATAGGTGTGGATGTCTCATTTTCATTTCTGATTCCAGCTCCCATGTATATTCAGGTCCTCTTTTGGAGTCCCACTTCACTTAACAACAGACAAAATCAAGAAAATCCGCGATAATCTTGTGACCGCTAGAAGCCGTCAAAAGAGTTATGCAGATTTGGGACGCAAGCCCATGGAATTTCAAATCGGGGACCGTGTCCTACTCAAGGTGTCGCCTTGGAAGGGAGTGGTGAGATTTTGAAAGAAAGGAAAACTTGTACCACGATATGTTGGACCATTTAAGATTGTTGAAAGAATTGGAAAGGTTGCCTATCGACTAGAGCTACCCCCAGAGCTTGGAAATGTTCATCCGACTTTTCACGTGTCCAATTTGTGAAAGTGTTTAGCTGATGCTGATCTTCACATTCCTCTCGACGAGATTCAAATTGATGAAACGATGCACTTTGTCAAGAAACCTGTGGAGATAGTGGACCGTACGTACAAACAGTTGAAGAACAAACGGATTCATTTGGTCAAAGTTCGCTAGGAGTCCAAACGTGGCCCTGAGTTTACTTGGGAACATAAGGACCGGATGAAGATGAAATATCCACATTTGTTTTCACAAGAATCCTCTAAATAAAATTTCGGGACGAAATTTCCTGAAGTAGGGGAGACTGTGACAACTGAGCTCTGTGATCGATGTACAATGTAAAACAATGTGGGTTATCAATAAAACATTGTGCTTTGGTGTTATTATATGTGCTTTGGTGTTATTATATGTGCTTTGGTGTTATTATATGTGTTACAAGACGTAGTCGACAGACGGATGCACCAACAAGACGTAGTCGATGGACGGATGCACCAACAAACTAAAGAACTAATTACGACAAAACTGCGAAACGAACGTTGGTGACCGCCCGGATAATATTTAAATCCCACAAATATTCTGTTATGATTAAAATCTTATTTTAATCAGGTTCGTGTTGAAAAATAAATTAAAACGCTTAAAAACGTTATTTTTCAAGTTTAAGCGCGTACCGTGTGTTTCTGCGCGACACAGTGCTTTTACCGCGAAACACAGACAACGTAGCCAGTCTTGGCAACTGAAATTTATTTCAGTAATATTTTGGCGAGTTTATTTTTATAGAAAATAAAAATAATTTAGAACGCCATAAATCGGGATTTGAACGCTAGATAAAATACCCGTTACATAGTTAAACACTTTAACGGAACGCTATCTAACTGGACAATCGGACTTTACCCGGAACACTAAAATATTGCTAGAAGCAATGTCTAATTATTTCTTGGCTAGTTATAATCCCCGAACACACTAACACACAATAAAACACCTAGTAACTAACACATGTAACTAGATACTTGGATTTGAATGATGTAATAACTAATTGGTTAAAAATTTCAATTAGACCCCCCCCCTAGCAATGAAATCGGCCCATGTGCCTAATAGTGGGATTTTGTTTGAATTTTTAATAAGATATGTTAGGTACTATATTGGAGGATATAAGGACCAATGGTTAAGTCCATGTTGGAGGATATAAGGACCACCCTTTAGATCACAACTTCATTCCACCAACACACCTCAACACTTAATCTTCTTCTCTCCCTCCCTACCAATCGGCTGAAACCAAACAGCCCCATCACCACCATCTTCAAACATCATTCATCTATTCCTAGTGCTACACAAGATGCAAGATGGTGTGTAAGAACTCCCCTAGCCTTGTGCTAGTGGTAAGCACTTAGATCCTTGCATTTTACATGATTGTTGAGTGGTTAATGATGTTTAAAGATCTAAAAGATAGAAAGTCTAAAAGACTTAAACAAGTCTTGAACATCATCTAACATATGATAAAGTAGTGTTAAAATGATGATGAAATATGATAATGCATGATAAATCTGAAATATATAAGTGATAATCTGCTCTAAGTATTGTTGTGATCGCTAAACATGTTAACGGAATCAATCGAACACACTTTATAATGTTAAAAGACTGAAAACAGAAAGCTGTTTAGTAATTACAGCCAACTTCAGTTGGCTGTAACTAGATACTTGGATTTGAATGATGTAATAACTAATTGGTTAAAAATTTCAATTAGACCCCCCCCCCCCCTAGCAATGAAATCGGCCCATGTGCCTAATAGTGGGATTTTGTTTGAATTTTTAATAAGATATGTTAGGTACTATATTGGAGGATATAAGGACCAATGGTTAAGTCCATGTTGGAGGATATAAGGACCACCCTTTAGATCACAACTTCATTCCACCAACACACCTCAACACTTAATCTTCTTCTCTCCCTCCCTACCAATCGGCTGAAACCAAACAGCCCCATCACCACCATCTTCAAACATCATTCATCTATTCCTAGTGCTACACAAGATGCAAGATGGTGTGTAAGAACTCCCCTAGCCTTGTGCTAGTGGTAAGCACTTAGATCCTTGCATTTTACATGATTGTTGAGTGGTTAATGATGTTTAAAGATCTAAAAGATAGAAAGTCTAAAAGACTTAAACAAGTCTTGAACATCATCTAACATATGATAAAGTAGTGTTAAAATGATGATGAAATATGATAATGCATGATAAATCTGAAATATATAAGTGATAATCTGCTCTAAGTATTGTTGTGATCGCTAAACATGTTAACGGAATCAATCGAAAACACTTTATAATGTAAAAAGACTGAAAACAGAAAGCTGTTTAGTGATTACAGCCAACTTCAGTTGCCTGTAACCAGACCGTAACTTAACGAAAAATGTATTTTCTGAAGCCTGGATTTATGTATTATGAAATACGGTTCTAATGGCACCGGAATCATAATTTTTGGACTTCGTTTACTATTTTTAAAGTGCTATTTTGTAACAGCAGCTAGAGCTGCATTTTTGCTGCTGAAAATATGCGTCCTGTTTTCAGTCATAACTTGAATTCTGTGTAGGGTTTGATCATAAAATTTTTGCTGCTGAAAATATGCGTCCTGTTTTAACGACGGTTTCAAAACGATTGAGATGGTTTATACTAAACTAATAACGATTTCGATAATGTGAACGAGCTTATTGGTTGTAATTACATAACGAATGACATTCATTAATTTCGGCCAAACCGACCAGTACTAGGTTATGGTACCATAGGATCCGACAAATCCCGTTATCAGACCGGACCCATTGTTATGTGTGGGTTAGGTGGGTAACGACTGAATCTGATGATTGTTAACTTACCCTTTGGTGGTTTGTTAATACGAGTTGAACGATGGACGAGTCACAAAGGTTTGAATGTTATTAGCGAGACGACCAAAAGTAGTTTTCACAATTAAAACGAGAACGATTGGGAACGAGAACGATATTAAACGATTGTAGGATTTTTGAACTATTATGAACGATTTAAACAAATGAACGATGATCTATAACGATATTAAACGATTGTAGGATTTTCAAAATCTCATCAAAGTTTGGGTCTAAATAATGTGAACACGTGCAAACTGGAAGAGTGAATGCCTGTACCCTGAGTTTTCTGTCTAAGGCTAGAGTGTTCGTATAAATCCACGTAATCGGACCAGTCACTCTTACCTGGGAACTCTTGGGGTGAGTGTTCACTTATAGGCGAGCATGTCTTCGCGATACATTATTTTGATTCATTACTTTGATTAGTCACTGCGTGTCGTTTGTTTGTTCTAAGTAACGGACAAATGATCGCCTTCCTTATGCTTCGTCGATATTTTCAATACCCCTCTCATTTTTCCTAATTGTCGACCTCACTTGTTTCTCATATTTCCTTGTTAGACAATGCCTCCTCGACGTGATCCACAATCTTTTACTGCTGAAGAACTCACAGCCCTTGTCACTCAACAAATGGCTGCTGTGCTTCCAGGCGTTGTGACCCAAATCCACGAGCTGTACAACAACAACAACAATAACAATGCACAATGTAATTTCAAGAGTTTCAATTCTGCTAAGCCGTTAAAGTTTTCTGGGTCGCAAGGAGCGACTGCACTCCTTCAATGGTTTGAAAGTATCGAGAACACATTCAGACATGTGCAATGTCCGAATGGGCGTAAGGTGGAATTTGCATCAAGTGTGTTCGAGAAGCGTGCTCTTACTTGGTGGAACAGAGTGATGCGTGACAGGGGTGCCGAAGTGGCGTTGGCACAAACATGGGAAGAGCTTCGAGTTCTCATGATGAGAGAGTTCTGTCCCTGTCACGAAATTCAAGCTTTGGAACGAGAGTTTGACGATCTGAAACAAGACGAGGGAGAACACCGTGCGTATACGGATCGATTTGAGGAGCTCAGTCTTTTGTGTCCTACTATGGTTACCCCGTTGGAGAAAGCGATAGAGAGGTATATCGATGGTCTACCCAATTCCATACAGGATATTGTGACTGGCGTCAATCCTGCTACTGTTCGTCAAGCGATCGAGTTATCTGCTACCCTGACTGAGTCGCAAGTCAGGAAGGGTAAACTTACCTGCAAAGGTGATAAGAAGAAGTCAACTGATTCTGCTAAAGACAAGGAAAAGGGTAAGGGTAAGAAGAGTGAGTCTTCGAAGAAGTCGAGAAAGCGAAAGGGTGCTCAGAACTTTGCAGTGACTGCACAAACTGCTCAGAACCCTCAGAACCCACCAGCTCAACCTCCTGCAAAGAAAGTGTATGCTGGTACCGCACCTCATTGTGCTCGCTGCAACGGTCATCATGTTGCACAACAAGCTTGTAGACAATGCACAACGTGTGGTAAGCTTGGGCATCTGGCCAACGTCTGTCGTTCGGGTCAGAATCAGATTGTTCAGAATCAAGCTGCTCAGGTTCAAGCCCCAGTTCAGGGGATTGCTGCTAGATTCCCACCAGGTTCATGCTTCAATTGTGGAGAGTATGGTCACTTCCGCAACAACTGTCCGAGGTTGGAAAATGCGAATGCAAATCCGAACGTGAATGTCAATGTCAATGCGAATGCGAATCCCGCTCGTGGACGAGTATTCAATCTAAATGAAAACGAGGCACGAGCTGACAACCTCGTCGTCAATGGTACGTTTCTTGTTAACAATCGACCTGCATCCATTCTTTTTGATTCTGGTGCCGATAGAAGTTTTGTTTCACTGTCTTTTGAACCTTTGCTTGCGATACCTAGAACTAAACTGAGGAAACCCTTATCTGTCGAAGTTGCGACTGGTAAACCCCTTGTTCTCGATTCTGTTATTCGTGATTGACAGTTAAACCTTGATAACCATCTTTTTCCCATCGACCTCACGCCGATGCAACTCGGGAGTTTCGATATTATCGTAGGGATAGATTGGTTAACCAAACATCATGCTGAGGTGGTTTGTTTCGATAAGATCGTTCGCATTCCTCTTCCGTCCGGCGATATTCTGGAAGTTCGTGGGGAGAAGCCATCAGGTGGTTTGAAGCTTATGTCGTGTACAAAGGCCCAAAGTTATTTGCGAAAAGGATATGTTGCTTTCCTGGCACATGTCACCGAGGAGAAAGGCAAGAGCAAGAGTATTCAGGATATTCCGATTGTTCGGGATTATCCAGAGGTGTTTCCCGATGAACTACCTGGTTTGCCTCCAGTTCGTCAAGTCGAGTTTCATATTGACCTTGTACCCAATGCCAACCCGATTGCGAAAGCACCTTATCGTCTCGCACCGTCGGAAATGCAAGAGTTATCGAAACAGCTTCAAGAGTTGTCTGATAAAGGATTCATCCGTCCGAGCTCTTCGCCTTGTGGAGCTCCTGTCCTCTTTGTGAAAAAGAAAGATGGATCTTTTCGAATGTGTATCGATTATCGTGAGCTTAATAAGCTTACCATCAAGAATCGATATCCCCTACCTAGAATCGATGATCTCTTCGACCAGCTGCAATGTGCTTCATGCTTTTCCAAGATCGACCTGCGTTCTGGGTATCATCAACTTCGTATTTTCGAAGAAGATATTCCCAAAACTGCTTTCCGTACAAGATATGGGCATTACGAGTTCACTGTCATGCCTTTCGGTTTGACGAATGCCCCAGCTATCTTCATGGACTTAATGAATAGGGTTTGTAAACCTTATTTAGATAAGTTCATCATTGTGTTCATCGACGATATTCTCATCTATTCAAAGTCTCGAGCCGATCACGAACAACACCTTCGTTTGACTTTGGAACTCCTAAAGAAGGAACAACTTTTTGCTAAATTCTCCAAGTGTGAATTCTGGCTTAAAGAAGTTCAGTTCTTGGGTCATATTGTCAATGAGCAGGGTATTCATGTAGATCCATCCAAGATTGTTGCAATTGAGGATTGGAATACACCGACGACACCTACAGAAGTTTGTTCTTTTCTTGGTCTTGCTGGTTATTATCGACGGTTTATTTCTAATTTCTCGAAGATCGCGGTTCCACTCACTGCTTTGACTCAGAAGAATAAGCCTTTTGAGTGGGGAACTAAGCAAGAAGAAGCGTTCCAAACGCTGAAACGAAAGCTCTGTGATGCTCCTGTTTTATCTCTACCTGAGGGAAACGATGATTTTGTTGTCTATTGTGACGCGTCGAATCTAGGACTTGGTTGCGTTCTTATGCAACGTGGTAAAGTCATCGCTTATGCGTCTAGACAGTTGAAAATACACGAGAAGAACTATACGACTCATGATCTTGAGTTAGGAGCTGTGGTTTTCGCACTAAAAATCTAGAGACACTACCTCTATGGAACGAATTGTGTGGTTTTCACATACCACAAAAGTCTCCAGCATATTCTCAATCAGAAGGAGCTGAACATGAGGCAACGACGTTGGGTTGAACTCTTGAACGACTATGATTGCGAGATCCGCTACCATCCTGGTAAGGAGAATGTCGTGGCCGATGCGCTTAGTCGAAAGGAACGAGTCAAGCTTCATTCTATTCGAAATCTATCTGATATTCAATCTCGTGTTCTTCAAACTCAACGATCTTGTGTGATCAATGACTTATTGAAATATGAGCTACCACTTCAACTTGAGCTTAAACTCACAAGGAAAGACGATGGTTTACTCTTTTTTGAGAATCGTTTGTGGATTCCGAATCAGGACGATCTTCACACCTTAGTAATGGACGAATCCCACAAGTCTCGATATTCTATCCATCCTGGTGCTGATAAAATGTACAAGGATCTTCGTACTCAGTATTGGTGGCCTGGTATGAAGAAGGATGTTGCCTTGTATGTATCGAAATGCCTAACTTGTCTCAAAGTCAAGGCTGAACATCAACGACCTTCTAGTTTGCTTGTACAACCAGAGATACCGGTTTGGAAGTGGGAGAACATTGCAATGGATCTTATTACTAGGTTACTGTGTACGTCTAAAGGTCACGATGCTATTTGGGTTGTAGTTGATCGTTTGACAAAATCTGCTCACTTCTTACCAATCCGTGAGGATTTCTCTGCTGAAAAGCTTGCCAAAATCTATGTAGACGAGATTGTATCACGACATGGTGTTCCTTTAGATATCATTTCCGATCGTGATGCTCGATTTTCATCTCATTTTTGGAAGACCATGCAATCTGCTTTGGGAACCCAACTGGATCTAAGCACTGCTTATCATCCCCAAACAGATGGTCAATCTGAGAGGACGATTCAAACTTTGGAGGATATGCTTAGAACATGCGTGATAGACTTTGGTGGTAATTGGGATTCTCATCTGCCATTGATCGAGTTCTCATACAATAATAGTTATCATGCTAGCATTAAGATGGCACCATTCGAAGCTCTCTACGGTCGAAAATGTCGTTCAGCTGTCTGTTGGAATGAGATCGGTGAAACTCAGCTTACTGGACCTGAGCTCATTCTGGAAACAACAGAAAAAATCAAGAAAATCCGTGATAATCTTGTGACCGCTAGAAGCCGTCAAAAGAGTTATGCAGATTTGGGACGCAAGCCCATGGAATTTCAAATCGGAGACCGTGTCCTACTCAAGGTGTCGCCTTGGAAGGGAGTGGTGAGATTTGGAAAGAAAGGAAAACTTGTACCACGATATGTTGGACCATTTAAGATTGTTGAAAGAATTGGAAAGGTTGCCTATCGACTAGAGCTACCCCCAGAGCTTGGAAATGTTCATCCGACTTTTCACGTGTCCAATTTGCGAAAGTGTTTTGCTGATGCTGATCTTCACATTCCTCTCGACGAGATTCAAATTGATGAAACGATGCACTTTGTCGAGAAACCTGTGGAGATAGTGGACCGTACGTACAAACAGTTGAAGAACAAACGGATTCATTTGGTCAAAGTTCGCTGGGAGTCCAAACGTGGCCCTGAGTTTACTTGGGAACATAAGGACCAGATGAAGATGAAATATCCACATTTGTTTTCACAAGAATCCTCTAAATAAAATTTCGGGACGAAATTTCCTGAAGTAGGGGAGACTGTGACAACTGTGCTCTGTGATCGATGTACAATGTAAAACAATGTGCTTTGGTGTTATTATATGTGCTTTGGTGTTATTATATGTGCTTTGGTGTTATTATATGTGTTTTGGTGTTATTGTATGTGCAATTGTGTTTAATGATTTTACAATTTGATTCGATACCGATTTCAAGCTTTAAATCACTTTCTGGAAGGTTATACGCAAACTGGTGCTTAAAAGCAATCAGTTTAACGCGACACACACTTCGGAACTGTGACATAAGCCAAACATACCCTAAACATCCCTTACATAACTTAGAAATAAGTTTCGAAGGATTCGGTATGGCAAAAACACGTTTATTTGAACTATGTAGGATCGTATTCGGCCCTGTTTGAGTCTATCAGAATAATTCCTATCCAAAACAAGAGGCGGAAACTAATGCTTTGGTGTTATTTCAGCTGGATTCACTTTTAACTGTTGTTGTATTGATCACTGAAGCAATTACAAGCTCTGATAACACTTCGGCAGCACTTCGTGGCTCACCGGAAGACAACACCTATATCTATGTGTTTGATTTCGCTCATGATACCCTATTTATAAGCTTACTGATTTCTCTTTTACATACATGACACATAAGCGAAATCAGGTAGTTACCATATAAGCGAAATCATCACTTTGACACATGAGCGAAATCTGATCTATGACACATAAGCGAAATCAAGTCTAACACATGTTTCCTGATTTTCGTGCCCTGTTCTAACCTATACACTATAAGACTCGATACAAGACGTAGTCGACAGACGGATGCACCAACAAACTCCCCCTCGGATGTTGATGGAGTCTTCAATGTTGAGTCTTCGATTGTCAACCTACAATCTTTATCAGTTTTCAATCTTTCTCTGAAGTATTTGTCATTGCAAGAATCCTCATTCTCTATCTTCATCATCAACATACTCCTCTCTCTCAAATGTTGAATATCATGGTGTCTTCAGACTCCCCCTCTCAATCTGCTGTGATCGTAGTCTGGAATTCACAAGATCATAACCTGGCTTTCATCCTGCTCTGGATTGAAACCTGGCCAACCTGCAAAAACTCTACCCAAAAATAAATTTTCTGATAACCATTTGTGGATAAGATTTTCAAATCTAATTTACCACTTGCAGGAATAACGTTTATATTGCAAAACTTTTTCTTATTTCATTTCAACAATCCTCAAATACTTTCACCCAAACCATTTATTCATCATGTTTAGCACTCGGAATTTTGAAAATCAGCTTTCCAAAATCAGTTTTCGAAAATCCTTTTGGATTTTTCAAAATTTATGCTAAAACACACTAAAATCTTTTTGAATTTTTTTTAATGCAGAAATGAAATGCAGTAAAGAAATATTTACAGACAATATTTTTGTGAGTTCGTGTAAGAGGATCATATCAGTTTTTGAGACAAATCACCAACACCGTTAAGCTTCATTTCATTTTAAGTTTTAAACGATTCACTTAGATTGTCAGTATACTGGTCCACTTAAATTTTCACACAAAGTTCAAATGATCTGAGATATGATATTAATGTCTTAAGCACTTAAACTTAATCGCGTGTCCCACCTCAGAATATACTCCCGTATCCAGATCACAATATTCAGTCTTACAGGTAATTATGAAACAAATGATATCTGTAGGGGTTAATAAATTATGAAGAATCATGAGAGCTCAGGTCAGAACTACCGTTCAGCAGAGAGATCATGATTCAACTTTTGGGTGTGTCCCCTTTAGAGGATCTTTTTTACAACAGCATTGCTAAGCAATTTTATTGTCTTATCATTTATGCTGAGGGTGATGCTATGTTTCAAGCATTGCAGAAAGTATTATTCGAGGACTAGGTCAGAACTTCCATTTAGCAGAAGTCCAGAAATAATACCCCAGATATCACTGAGTATAAAGACCTAGTATATCAGAAAAAAGAATCTTTCAAACGAGATTTCGGGGGTTACCCATATATCCGAGAGATGTTTCCCCACGATATAAGCAAGTTTGAAATTTAGGTTTATATCTCGTCACAGTCTACTAAATGTGCAAAAACCTACTCACACATCCACAGTAAGATCGTTTATCACTTTTGATTTTCCAATTCTTTAGCATGTTGTGATAATCCACTGATGTACTATCATTTTCTCTTTTATACAACAAAACTCACTTTTCATTTTATCATGTTTTTGACTTTTTCAAATTTTCTAATGTTTTTGGATTTTCTGAAAAAAAATATACTCCCCCTAAAATACAAATACATCTAAAGAAAATTTAAAACAAACTGTACACAAACATGACAACTGATATCAAATTTCCTCAATTCGCCATCCATTTGGCATAAACAATCAGAACTCCCCCTTACAACAAACTATTTTACCATTATGATCTCAAAACACTTAAGTTTGTTTTAATCAAAATGGTTTTTCCGGAAACTAAGTTTTGTTGATTTTGTAAACCATTCGTAGATTAGGGATTTGGTCCATCACATTGTTTTTTCAACCACTTGTAGGAAATCAGATACAACTTAATGTCCCTGATTTACCACTTGTAAGATCAATCCAATCAAGCATTTTCAACCAAACATCATCTGTTAGTTGAATTCTCAAAGTGCCGATTCCTACTCCACACTTACCAACCTGGGAGTTCCGGCAAGTCCTGCTTTTCAAAAACACATTATACAAACATGATAAAAATGATGCCGATTCATGATCCACGATTACCATCTTGGGATCTCCGGCAAGTCAGGTTTTTACTGTTTGAAAAATATATCCACCCAAGCCATACCTTCCTTGGGTGTAACAACCTCTTCTTCATCTCTACTTTTAACCGACCTTTGAACATTTCTTTTGGAAGCATAAAATTCTTTCACTCCTTTGGCCTTACCATCGACCATTTTTCCAAAAATGTGTTTCACAGTTCCATTGAAAGCCTTATCAACATCAAATTTTTTCTTGTCAGAATAAAATTGATTTGAAATTTCAACTTTCCCAACCTTCTTTTTAAAATTTTCAGCTCGTAGAGGTGGAAAATTCACATCATCCACATTCGGAACTGATTTCTCAACCTTTTCTTTAACACGTGGCTCCTCTGATTTTGTGGAATCAGATTCATCACCAGAACTTTTTCCTGAACCCTTAACAACCCATTTTTGATTTTTCAGATTTTCTTTTCTTTTTACCACATTCTTTGAACATTCACCAATCTCAAAGGTTGAATTTTCAAAGCCTGTAAATGTTTTGGTTGTAAGTTCAGTTTTCTTAACAACTTTTTCTTTCATTTTACCAGAGACTTCCTGTTTTGGTTTGAATGTTTTCGGACAATTTCTAGCAATATGACCAGCAGTTTTGCACTGAAAACAGGTTCTCGTCTCTGTAGTCTTCTGAGCAATACTCTTCTTCATGTCCTCTTGCTTCTTTGCAAGGAATTCTTGATTTGTTTGCTTTCTGAATGCTTGCTCTTTCTCAGCTTCTAAAGAGTTTCCTGAAACAAACACAGTTTTTGATTTATAAACTTTTTCATTTTTATAATTTTTCGGTTGAATAAAACCTAATCCTTTCTTTTTGAAATTACGATTATGGTTTGGTTTCTTTTGGAAACTATAACCACAATTGTAACCCATTTTCTTGTTAATTCTTTGTTGATCTCGTGAAGTGTATTGTTTAGGTTTTCCAATAAGATTTAAATCTTTTATTTTAGAAATATTAATTTCTGTAATTTTGAAAACCTTTTGAATCATTTCAAATCTTACACTTCTTATTGGAAAAGCTTCATCAGAATATAATTTGTTAGAATCTTTCAAAGTATATGCCACTTTGAATGATTCATCATTCAAATTAGATTTTGATATCAAAAACTCTTTATCATAAACCCGTTTGTCCTTTTTGACAGTTGACTTTGACGCATCGGACTCAGATTTTGACTTGGATTTGGACTCCGGTTTTGACTCCTCACAGTCATCTTTATCTAACACCTGATCGACCACACTTTTTATCAACTTTGACTCATGATCAGTGTCGGATGACGTGTATGTGACATCAATATTTTCTGGCAAGTTATCCAACGTCCCAGACTCCCATTGTAAGTTTATTGCCTTATCGACTCTTTCGGAATTTGGATTTCGAGGTGAAAATCCATTTTCGACCGGGGGCAGACATCTATTGTAGACCACACTTGGTTTCTTACCAGAAATCTTCACTTTATCTTTGTCTTCTATCACAGATTTCTCTTCTTCTGAAGTCTTTACTTCTTCAAAAGTCTTCAAATTCTCCACAACCGGATAAATCCTGTCAACAACAAAAGTAGAACATGAGTAACTTTCTAATAACTTGTTGACTCTTTCAGTTTCGATTCTTTGTGTTTCTAGCTTTAATTCCAGCTCAGCACACTTCTTTATGTGAAAATTAACATTATCAAGCTGTCCTAAGTAAGCTCTCTTCAGTGTATTCATTGCCACAGCTTGTTCACCGTTTGAATCAGTATACTTGTTGATTTCTCTGTTCATTGTATCATAGGATTCTTTCAATCTGTTTATATTATGCAGCAACTCATTGTTTTGCTTGATTAAAGAATCACAGTTCATGCACTTTTCAGGAACTTTAACAGGTTCTGCATCAACTTTGACTTCAAATTCAGGAACCTCTTTGACTGTTCTGTTTGATCGTAAAAATTCAGCTCTTCTCTTTTTCTCAGCTTCTGCCTCAGCTTTTAATCTCTCTTCCTCTTCTTCCTCTTCTTCAAGCTTTCTCCGTCTTGCTTCAGCAGCTTCCATTACTTTTCTGCACTTTTCGGCACATTTCAAATCGTAGGCATTTGCAATGAAAGCTTTAGCATATGAAGTATCTTTGGACATCTCTTTGGCCATAAGTTCTTGATCTGGGCAAAAATTGTCCCAACAGAAACCTTCAGCCAACTTTTCATCATCTTGTTATGCCAAATACACTTTGCTGTTTGTTGGAAGATATTTATCCCAGGTAAAATTATCATACTTGCCCTGATTAACTAAACATTCTCTTTTTGACCCTTCAATTACATCTCTCCCATGTGCAGTTTGTGCCTGATGCGGTGCTGGTGGTGTGACTTGATGATAAATCGCCTTTTTGTGATAATCGTTATTTCCAAAAGGATTCTGGGCTCCACTAGCTTCACGATTTTTGCACTCCCTTTTGAAATGCCCCTTTTCCCCGCAATGAAAACATGTAACTTTAGATTTATCAAAGCCTAAAGTTGAAACATTTGCATCACGGAAATCATCTCTTCCCGTAATTTGTTTAAACTTCTCAGCTCGTCTCAACACACTAGCCATGCACCATTTAATGTCCATCAATTCCATTTCCTCAGCATCTATTTGATCGTAATCCTCTTTCGTGAGCATTGGATTACCGATCTTTCCGGCCACAAAACTACTATATGATTCTAAAATCATTCCCAACAAAGACATTTGATTTTTAGCAACCTCGTCAGTATAATCTTGATCATTTTCAAGACTTAGAACAATATTGCACTGAAGTTTTCTTCCATTCTTAGTTGCAGAAATGTTTGGATCGAATGATGAAAATCTAGTGCTGCTTGATCCCTGGGATGATTTCTTTTCAGAAGAATCTTTCGCACTGTAAGCAGTTTCGACTTTTGGAGAAAAATTTGACTTTTCGTTGACACCACCTTTGTAATACAAGCTGGTATCCTGTTCTCCATCGTAGTTCTTCATCCTGGCAATCTTCCTTTGCTCCATCTCTTGAGCTTCCAGGTGTTTGATGAAGTCTCCCAGTGTCAAATTTTTATAATCCTTTCTGTTGGATCTCAGCATCATCAGAAATGTTCCCCAAGTTTCATGAGGTAGCGCATCTGCAAGTTTTTCAATCAATTCATCAGTATCTTTTTTAATACCATTTTTTGACATATTTCTCACCAAGTTACAATATCTTTCTATAATTTGCTTGGTATTTTCAGATTTTAATCCCCGAAACAATCAAACTCTTTCTTCATGAGAGACATTTTGTTTTTGAGCATATCATCACTTCCAACAAATTTTGCTTCCAATTCTGTCCAAATTGAATAAGCAGTTCCATCATGTTGAAGCAGTATTAAGATATCTTCTTTTATCGCTTGCTGAAGCAGACTCACCATCAATTTCTCATCCCTATATTTCTTTTTATCTTCAGTACTCATTTCCCTAATTGTTAATTGAGCATTATTCCTTGTGGGCCTAACATATGGTTCTTCAGTGTGTTCCCAAGCATCCAAATGATACGCCTCAACCCAGTTTCCAAACCGTTCTGACCAAGCATTATAATCATCAATATCCATGAGTTTAGGCGGTTTCTGAGATGTCCTGGTTTCGTTCTCAAGCAAAGTATTATGAGTGATTGTAATTGGACTAGCAAAGGCGTTATAGAATTCGTTGTCCATTGTTCAATTGTCAAAAATTCACAAATTTCCAAGCTTAGACAAAATCAGGTTCTTGGAACGAAATCTCAAATGTCACAATAAGCGAAATCCCAAGTGTCACTTGAGCGAAATCACACTGGGTCTAATGAACGAAATCACTCTTGAATTGTCCACAAAAGCGAAATCTGATTAACTAGTTCACAAGAGCGAAATCAACACTTGGTCTTATAAGCGAAATCACCTAACTCCTTTTGAGCGAAATCAATCCTTGAACCCTTGGAGCGAAATCTGATGTAATTATGAGCGAAACCTGAGTGTCACAAGAGCGAGACCCTAGTTGTCATAAAAGCGGAACCTTAAGTTGTCATTGAAGCGAAACCACACTGTGCCTTATGAGCGAAATCAAGGTTAATGGTCCACAAGAGCGAAATCACCTATGTTCCAGGAGCGAAATCAGGCATGACGTCACAATTTTCACGAGTCCTCAAGAGTGAAACCCCAAAAATACTGAGTTTTAGATCGATTTTATCTTTGAAACTTTCAAGGGTTTATTATTACGTGATTACGAGTGTTGTGTGTGAATCTGAGCTGGTTTTACCGTAAAAAAATTTTAAAATTTTGAAGAAAGTGTAGAAAATCAGAAGAAATGCAGCTGAAATGGCAAGAACTCTTCCTCCTGAGCTCTGATTCCACTTGTAGGATCGTATTCGGCCTTGTTTGAGTCGATCAGAAGAATTCCTATCCAAAACAAGAGGCAGAAACTAATGCTTTGGTGTTATTTCAGCTGGATTCACTTTTAACTGTTGTTGTATTGACCACTGAAGCGATTACAAGCTCTGACAACACTTCGGCAGCACTTCGTGGCTCACAGGAAGACAACACCTATATCTATGTGTTTGATTTCGCTCATGATACCCTATTTATAAGCTTACTGATTTCGCTTTTACATACTTGACACATAAGCGAAATCAGGTAGTTACCATATAAGCGAAATCTTCACTTTGACACATGAGCGAAATCTGATCTATGACACATAAGTGAAATCAAGTCTAACACATGTTTCCTGATTTTCGTGCCCTGTTCTAACCTATACACTACAAGACTCGATACAAGACGTAGTCGACAGACGGATGCACCAACAAACTAAAGAACTAATTACGACAAAACTGCGAAACGAACGTTGGTGACCGCCCGGATAATATTTAAATCCCACAAATATTCTGTTATGATTAAAATCTTATTTTAATCAGGTTCGTGTTGAAAAATAAATTAAAACGCTTAAAAACGTTATTTTTCAAGTTTAAGCGCGTACCGTGTGTTTCTGCGCGCCACAGTGCTTTTACCGCGAAACACAGACAACGTAGCCAGTCTTGGCAACTGAAATTTATTTCAGTAATATTTTGGCGAGTTTATTTTTATAGAATAATAAAAATAATTTAGAACGCCATAAATCGGGATTTGAACGCTAGATAAAATACCCGTTACATAGTTAAACACTTTAACGGAACGCTATCTAACTGGACAATCGGACTTTACCCGGAACACTAAAATATTGCTAGAAGCAATGTCTAATTATTTCTTGGCTAGTTATAATCCCCGAACACACTAACACACACTAAAACACCTAGTAACTAACACATGTAACTAGATACTTGGATTTGAATGATGTAATAACTAATTGGTTAAAAATTTCAATTAGACCCCTCCCCCCCTAGCAATGAAATCGGCCCATGTGCCTAATAGTGGGATTTTGTTTGAATTTTTAATAAGATATGTTAGGTACTATATTGGAGGATATAAGGACCAATGGTTAAGTCCATGTTGGAGGATATAAGGACCACCCTTTAGATCACAACTTCATTCCACCAACACACCTCAACACTTAATCTTCTTCTCTCCCTCCCTACCAATCGGCTGAAACCAAACAGCCCCATCACCACCATCTTCAAACATCATTCATCTATTCCTAGTGCTACACAAGATGCAAGATGGTGTGTAAGAACTCCCCTAGCCTTGTGCTAGTGGTAAGCACTTAGATCCTTGCATTTTACATGATTGTTGAGTGGTTAATGATGTTTAAAGATCTAAAAGATAGATAGTCTAAAAGACTTAAACAAGTCTTGAACATCATCTAACATATGATAAAGTAGTGTTAAAATGATGATGAAATATGATAATTCATGATAAATCTGAAATATATAAGTGATAATCTGCTCTAAGTATTGTTGTGATCGCTAAACATGTTAACGGAATCAATCGAAAACACTTTATAATGTAAAAAGACTGAAAACAGAAAGCTGTTTAGTGATTACAGCCAACTTCAGTTGCCTGTAACCAGACCGTAACTTAACGAAAAATGTATTTTCTGAAGCCTGGATTTATGTATTATGAAATACGGTTCTAATGGCACCGGAATCATAATTTTTGGACTTCGTTTACTATTTTTAAAGTGCTATTTTGTAACAGCAGCTAGAGCTGCATTTTTGCTGCTGAAAATCTGCGTCCTGTTTTCAGTCATAACTTGAATTCTGTGTAGGGTTTGATCATAAAATTTATACTGTAGATGGTCACTGTTGTCGCCGTGATCCTCCAACTGGAATTACGTCAAACGGACTTACGATGATTTTTAAACGAATTATTTCATAGACTGCAATCAGAAAGTAACAAATATGATTGCAGTCCGGAAAATGAATTTTTATATAATATTGGTAACGAACTGGACCCCGATATTTTTACACAATAATATTTGGATCATTTAAGACATTCCGTAAAAATTTGGGAATTTTTGGAATAAGTTAACTATTTTATTTAAATGTCCGAAAACAGTCCAGTTTCATATATATTAAAACAGAAATGACATAAGTAGCATTTTGCATGTCGAAGCGTGGGTCTTGATTATTAAAATCATTCTTATTTAATTTAGGGTGGATAAACAATTTGAGGGATTGTGTTAACATTTAAAAACGCACCCGAAGGTGAGTACATAGATCCCCTCTTTTTACTATTTTCGATTGTTTTGGGGTGATTCATATGTATCAAAAAGATTCCGATATTTTAACGACGGTTTCAAAACGATTGAGATGGTTTATACTAAACTAATAACGATTTCGATAATGTGAACGAGCTTATTGGTTGTAATTACATAACGAATGACATTCATTAATTTCGGCCAAACCGACCAGTACTAGGTTATGGTACCATAGGATCCGACAAATCCCATTATCAGACCGGACCCATGGTTATGTGTAGGTTAGGTGGGTAACGACTGAATCTGATGATTGTTAACTTACCCTTTGGTGGTTTGTTAATACGAGTTGTACGAGTTGAACGATGGACGAGTCACAAAGGTTTGAATGTTATTAGCGAGACGACCAAAAGTAGTTTTCACAATTAAAACGAGAACGATTGGGAACGAGAACGATATTAAACGATTGTAGGATTTTTGAACTATTATGAACGATTTAAACAAATGAACGATGATCTATAACGAGAACGAGTTAAACGATGTCACACAACGATGTTTACGAAACTATATAAACCATACGAGTTTTATTACGAGAACGACTTACGATTTGGTTTACGAAAATAAATGTTTTGGGTTAAGATTCATGGCATCGAGGTTTATAAATTATAACCAAACTATTTTGATTTGGTTATTCATTTTACGATACAAACATTTTACAAAACAAGGTTTTCTAATGTCGATTAACGAAGTTGTACGAGTTATTTCGACATGCAAACGAGCCATGAATCTGACACTCTCACAAACCCTATGTACTCGCCAGCATTTCTTGCTGACTTTGTTTTTACATATGTTTCAGGTGAAGTTGCTTAATGTTGATTGCGAATAGGATGCATGCTCACTTAGGACCGGACGAGGCTTTAGTGATTTAATAACGATAATAGTATATGTTTGATTTGCTTGTTTAACTCTAAGACAATGTTTAATATTTAATAAAACGAAACTCTTTGTATCCATGGTTTGAAACAATAATTCTGTTACAACACTCCCCGACGTTTTCACCACAGTTTGTTGTTTTACGTGGTCAGGGTGTGACAGAAGAGTTGGTATCAGAGCCAATGGTTATAGGGAATTAGGTTATTAGTAAAATTTTGACCTAGACTATAACTTTCTAGGACCCCAACGCAGGTTGATTTGCGTTTAGATTTTTTTTTAAAACAGAATACGAATCTGCTTCGAAAATTAATCATCCGTTCTAGGATGATTGAGTACTAGGTTTTGAACCCTCTGTTGTAAGGTTTTGAACCCTACCAGTTTGACTCATTTTTGGCTTAGTGCCTTTTGAGTTTTCAAAATCTCATCAAAGTTTGGGTCTAAATAATGTGAACACGTGCAAACTGGAAGAGTGAATGCCTGTACCCTGAGTTTTCTGTCTAAGGCTAGAGTGTTCGTATAAATCCACGTAATCGGACCAGTCACTCTTACCTGGGAACTCTTGGGGTGAGTGTTCACTTATAGGCGAGCATGTCTTCGCAATACATTATTTTGATTCATTACTTTGATTAGTCACTACGTGTCGTTTGTTTGTTCTAAGTAACGGACAAATGATCGCCTTCCTTATGCTTCGTCGATATTTTCAATACCCCTCTCGTTTTTCCTAATTGTCGACCTCACTTCTTTCTCATATTTCCTTGTTAGACAATGCCTCCTCGACGTGATGCACAATCTTTTACTGCTGAAGAACTTGCAGCCCTTGTCACTCAGCAAATGGCTGCTGTGCTTCCAGGCGTTGTGACCCAAATCCACGAGCTGTACAACAACAACAACAACAACAACAACAATAACAATGCACAATGTAATTTCAAGAGTTTCAATTCTGCTAAGCGGTTAAAGTTTTCTGGGTCACAAGGAGCGACTGCACGCCTTCAATGGTTTGAAAGTATCGAGAACACATTCAGACATGTGCAATGTCCGAATGGGCGTAAGGTGGAATTTGCATCAAGTGTGTTCGAGAAGCGTGCTCTTACTTGGTGGAACAGAGTGATGCGCGACAGGGGTGCCGAAGTGGCGTTGGCACAAACATGGGAAGAGCTTCGAGTTCTCATGATGAGAGAGTTCTGTCCCCGTCACGAAATTCGAGCTTTGGAACGAGAGTTTGACGATCTGAAACAAGATGGGGGAGAACACCATGCGTATTCGGATCCATTTGAGGAGCTCAGTCTTTTGTGTCCTACCATGGTTACCCCGTTGGAGAAAGCGATAGAGAGGTATATCGATGGTCTACCCAATTCCATAGAGGATATTGTGACTGGCGTCAATCCTGCTACTGTTCGTCAAGCGATCGAGTTATCTGCTACCCTGACTGAGTCGCAAGTCAGGAAGGGTAAACTTACCTGCAAAGGTGATAAGAAGAAGTCAACTGATTCTGCTAAAGACAAGGAAAAGGGTAAGGGTAAGAAGAGTGAGTCTTCGAAGAAGTCGAGAAAGCGAAAGGGTGCTCAGAACTTTGCAGTGACTGCACAAACTGCTCAGAACCCTCAGAACCCACCAGCTCAACCTCCTGCAAAGAAAGTGTATGCTGGTACCGCACCTCATTGTGCTCGTTGCAACGGTCATCATGTTGCACAACAAGCTTGTAGACAATGCACAACGTGTGGTAAGCTTGGGCATCTGGCCAACGTCTGTCGTTCGGGTCAGAATCAGATTGTTCAGAATCAAGCTGCTCAGGTTCAAGCCCCAGTTCAGGGGAATGCTGCTAGATTCCCACCAGGTTCATGCTTCAATTGTGGAGAGTATGGTCACTTCCGCAACAACTGTCCGAGGTTGGCAAATGCGAATGCAAATCCGAACGTGAATGTCAATGTCAATGCGAATGCGAATCCCGCTCGTGGACGAGTATTCAATCTAAATGAAAACGAGGCACGAGCTGACAACCTCGTCGTCAATGGTACGTTTCTTGTTAACAATCGACCTGCATCCATTCTTTTTGATTCTGGTGCCGATAGAAGTTTTGTTTCACTGTCTTTTGAACCTTTGCTTGCGATACCTAGAACTAAACTGAGGAAACACTTATCTGTCAAAGTTGCGACTGGTAAACCCCTTGTTCTCGATTCTGTTATTCGTGATTGTCAGTTAAACCTTGATAACCATCTTTTTCCCATCGACCTCACGCCGATGCAACTCGGGAGTTTCGATATTATCGTAGGGAAGGATTGGTTAACCAAACATCATGCTGAGGTGGTTTGTTTCGATAAGATCGTTCGTATTCCTCTTCCGTCCGGCGATATTCTGGAAGTTCGTGGGGAGAAGCCATCAGGTGGTTTGAAGCTTATGTCGTGTACAAAGGCCCAAAGTTATTTGCGAAAAGGATATGTTGCTTTCCTGGCACATGTCACCGAGGAGAAAGGCAATAGCAAGAGTATTCAGGATATTCCGATTGTTCGGGATTATCCAGAGGTGTTTCCCGATGAACTACCTGGTTTGCCTCCAGTTCGTCAAGTCGAGTTTCATATTGACCTTGTACCCAATGCCAACCCGATTGCGAAAGCACCTTATCGTCTCGCACCGTCGGAAATGCAAGAGTTATCGAAACAGCTTCAAGAGTTGTCTGATAAAGGATTCATCCGTCCGAGCTCTTCGCCTTGTGGAGCTCCTGTCCTCTTTGTGAAAAAGAAAGATGGATCTTTTCGAATGTGTATCGATTATCGTGAGCTTAATAAGCTTACCATCAAGAATCGATATCCCCTACCTAGAATCGATGATCTCTTCGACCAGCTGCAAGGTGCTTCATGCTTTTCCAAGATCGACCTGCGTTCTGGGTATCATCAACTTCGTATTTTCGAAGAAGATATTCCCAAAACTGCTTTCCGTACAAGATATGGGCATTACGAGTTCACTGTCATGCCTTTCGGTTTGACGAATGCCCCAGCTATCTTCATGGACTTAATGAATAGGGTTTGTAAACCTTATTTAGATAAGTTCATCATTGTGTTCATCGACGATATTTTCATCTATTCAAAGTCTCGAGCCGATCACGAACAACACCTTCGTTTGACTTTGGAACTCCTAAAGAAGGAACAACTTTTTGCTAAATTCTCCAAGTGTGATTTCTGGCTTAAAGAAGTTCAGTTCTTGGGTCATATTGTCAATGAGCAGGGTATTCATGTAGATCCATCCAAGATTGTTGCAATTAAGGATTGGAATACACCGACGACACCTACAGAAGTTCGTTCTTTTCTTGGTCTTGCTGGTTATTATCGACGGTTTATTTCTAATTTCTCGAAGATCGCGGTTCCACTCACTGCTTTGACTCAGAAGAATAAGCCTTTTGAGTGGAGACCTAAGCAAGAAGAAGCGTTCCAAACGCTGAAACGAAAGCTCTATGATGCTCCTGTTTTATCTCTACCTGAGAGAAACGATGATTTTGTTGTCTATTGTGACGCGTCGAATCTAGGACTTGGTTGCGTTCTTATGCAACGTGGTAAAGTCATCGCTTATGCGTCTAGACAGTTGAAAATTCAGGAGAAGAACTATACGACTCATGATCTTGAGTTAGGAGCTGTGGTTTTCGCACTAAAAACCAGGAGACACTACCTCTATGGAACGAAGTGTGTGGTTTTCACAGACCACAAAAGTCTCCAGCATATTCTCAATCAGAAGGAGCTGAACATGAGGCAACGACGTTGGGTTAAACTCTTGAACGACTATAATTGCGAGATCCGCTACCATCCTGGTAAGGCGAATGTCGTGGCCGATGCGCTTAGTCGAAAGGAACGAGTCAAGCTTCATTCTATTCGAACTCTATCTGATATTCAATCTCGTGTTCTTCAAACTCAACGATCTTGTGTGATCAATGACTTATTGAAATATGAGCTACCACTTCAACTTGAGCTTAAACTCGAAAGGAAAGACGATGGTTTACTCTATTTTGAGAATCGTTTGTGGATTCCGAATCAGGACGATCTTCGCACCTTAGTAATGGACGAATCCCACAAGTCTCGATATTCTATCCATCCTGGTGCTGATAAAATGTACAAGGATCTTCGTACTCAGTATTGGTGGCCTGGTATGAAGAAGGATGTTGCCTTGTATGTATCGAAATGCCTAACTTGTCTCAAAGTCAAGGCTGAACATCAACGACCTTCTGGTTTGCTTGTACAACTAGAGATACCGGTTTGGAAGTGGGAGAACATTGCAATGGATCTTATTACTAAGTTACCGCGTACGTCTACAGGTCACCATGCTATTTGGGTTGTAGTTGATCGTTTGACAAAATCTGCTCACGTCTTACCAATCCGTGAGGATTTCTTAACATGTTTATCAAAGCAATTTCATCTATATGAAATAAAAACACAGCGGAAATAATGTTTAAAACATGTTACTTTTATAAGATATAAAACCATTTATATGCAAAATCCCAAAACCCGGATCCATATATGAAAATGTATACTATCAAACACAACCATATGGTGTTTAGAATACTACCTTCTTGGAGTAATAGGATGATGAAACAAATGATGTTTCTTGAACGGTTTCCTTCAAGATTAGAAGGCCTCAAGCTTGTATACCCCAAGCTTCCAACAAACACTACGATTGTAGCTAGGATTTCAACACTAAAATTCAAAACCGAACACTTGAAGGATACCCCTTATGACCGAAAATTTGAGAGCAATTCTCTATGTCTTCTTCCATTTTTTATCATCCATAATGTTTATAAAACTTGAGAGAAAGCATCACCTCCCCTTTGCCCAATCAAGAGTCTCCTAACACATGCAATTGCATGTAAGCTAATTGGACCAAAATGGTCTTGGAAAGACCACCCAATCAAGAGGCTTCTACACATGCAAAAAATGCATGAAATGTGATTGGACCAAGATCTTATCTTGGTAAGACAAAAAGGGTGGGGGGGCGGCCCACTTCTTTATTATATAAAAAAAATCATATTTCTTTTATAAAATTCAAGTCTTGGTTTATATATTTATAACTTTTATAAATATAATACTACATAAATGCAAGACTTTATACAACCTTTTAAAATGTTATTTAACCCATTAAATAACAAAATAAAATATTCTCTCAAAATAAATTATCCATATAATTTATTGGTTTATCAAGTGTAATTATTTAGAAATCCAACTTCTAAATATTGTAAGTGTTAATATTTATTTGTTTGATCATATCACAAATAAATAATATAAGTGTTTGTCTAGCTTGTTATTGGGTATGACTCGACTTGGATCATAACGTACTAGCCACATCAATTTAATATGTGTCTTGGGCATACAGAGTCCAACAATCTCCCACTTGCACAAGATACATAGAAGATTGATGCAAGCAGTAAATGACGCCTAACTACGGTTTACTACCCCCAATACGTATGACTATATTTGCCATTCAATAACATCATCCCTTTCAAGTCCCTTACTTGAATATGATTTAGGTGAATCTATCATTTATCCTTTCGTTACAGATGTCATGTTAAATCCAGAGACATAGGGTGATCACTCTCTATTGATTTAACTTTTATCAGGCCTTAGACATCCTACTCTCAACGAATAAGAGGAACAAATCCCTTCTTGACTACATACGTCTCTCACAATCACCTTGTACCACACCTGAGTTTAGCCTTATGTACTGCCTTGCTACAGACAGCCAAGAACTAGGTCAAGGTATAATACTTGGTGAATATCAAGACCCAATATGTATCTCAGGTCAGAGGATACTATGATATTCGCCTTTACTCAAATTTACTTATGATCAATCACAAATGATTCCATGCAGTAATATTTGAGAGCGAGTCAGTCCAATATTTGTATCCCACAAATATCTATGAACTTTGGTAGCAACACTTTGCTCTATATTCATATCTAATGAATATCCACCAATACAAATTCATAATAGTCTTACATTCATATTTGTTCCCACAAGTATGATCGACTACGGACATTTAGAATAACTAACTTATTCATGGATTTAAACATGCTAATATGAATCATAACTCAAAATACCATAAAAGAGTTAAAATAACAATTGTTTCAATATCCAAATACAAAAGGCAGATCAAATCCAATCACTAGAATATCGAAGTCCTAAGGCACATGTATGACCCTCATGTTTTGCCCTGTCAAGGAGCTTCGTGAGTGGATCCGCAATGTTTTGATCGGTGTGAACTTGGCGGATACATATCTTTCCTTTTTCAACCTCATCCCTTATGTAGTTGAATCTCCGCTCGATGTGTCTAGTCTTTTGGTGCGCACGAGGTTCTTTGATTTGAGCAATCGCACCCTCGTTGTCACAAAAGATCTCTAGGGGGTCTTGAATGGTAGGGACCACCCCTAGGTCGGCTATAAATTTCTTCAACCATGCAGCTTCTTGGGCTGCCAATGAAGCGGCGATGTATTCTGATTCTGTAGTGGACAATGCTACCACGTCTTGTTTTGAGCTCTTCCAGGAGACTGCTCCTCCATTTAAAATGAAGACATACCCCGATTGTGATCGAGAATCACTTTGATCGTTTTGGAAACTCGCGTCTGTGTAACCCTTTACAACGAGTTCCTCCTCACCAGATCCATATATTAAGAACATATCCTTAGTCCTCCTAAGATATTTCAATATGCTTTTAACAGCCATCCAATGACTGTTACCTGGATTCTGCTGGTATCTACTCGTCATGCTCAAGGCGCATGAAACGTCCGGTCTGGTGCATATCATTGCATACATGATGGATCCTATAGCTGATGCATATGGGATTCTTTCCATTTTCTCTTGCTCATCCTTTGA
Organism: Helianthus tuberosus; assembly: GCA_030545235.1. Taxonomy (NCBI): domain Eukaryota; kingdom Viridiplantae; phylum Streptophyta; class Magnoliopsida; order Asterales; family Asteraceae; genus Helianthus; species Helianthus tuberosus. The sequence goes on along the minus strand of CM060424.1, from coordinate 57,876,048 downwards.
GCTTGGACATTGAGATGTATTCAATATTGTCCCTTTTTGAATAGGTACAAAACCTCTTTTAGAGTTCTCCATTTGGAACCTATTCAGGACTTTGTCAATGTATGCACTTTGGTTTAAACCTATCAAGCGCCTTGATCTATCCCTATAGACCTTTATTACCAAAATGTAGGCTACTTCACCAAGATCCTTAATGGAAAAACAACTTCCAAACCAAGCTTTTACACCTTCCATGGTTGGAATGTCATTCCCAAATAGTAGAATGTCATCGACATACAGTACTAAGAAAGTGATGACGCTCCCACTAGCTTTCTTGTACACACAAGCTTCATCTCCGTTCTTGATGAATCCAAAATTCTTAATTTCTTCATCAAAACGGTGATTCCAACTTCTAGATGCTTGTTTCAATCCATAGATTGATTTCTTTAACTTGCATACTTTGTCAGGATGTTTTGGATCGACAAAACCTTCAGGCTGAACCATATAGACATCTTCATCAAGATATCCATTAAGAAAAGCCGTTTTGACATCCAATTGCCAGATCTCATAGTCATAATATGCAGCTATGGCAAATAATATCCTGATTGACTTTAGCATCGCCATAGGCGAGAAGGTCTCATCATAATCAATCCCTTGAGTTTGAGTGAAACCTTTTGCTACAAGTCTTGCTTTGTAAGTATCTAAGTTACCATGCATATCTGTTTTCTTCTTGAAAACCCACTTACTTCCAACTACTTTGGAGTTGAGTGGTGGCACAACCAATTCCCAAACTTGGTTGTCATACATGGATTGCATCTCTATGTTCATGGCTTCAAGCCATTTGTCACAATCGGATTTTGACATTGCATCATGGTATGTGGTTGGTTCATCTGAATCTACCACGTAGCATCCATCCATGAAAAATCCATATCTTTCAGGTGGATTACTAATTCTACCAGATCTGCAAACATTTTGTGTGTTTTGATCAACCTCTTGATCATTTTCAACAACCTCTAGTTGAGTGCTAGTATCAACCAAACGTGTATCATCTTGTGGTTCTTGATCCTCCTCAAGTTCCACTGTTCTATCACTAGTTCCTTCCATAAGGAACTTAGTTTCCAAGAACTTACCCTTTCGAGCAACAAATACCTTTTGCTCGGTTGGGTCGTAGAAATAATATCCTATATCATCTTTAGGATATCCTACAAAGATACACTTAGTAGATCGGACTTCCAATTTATTTGGAGTGTATTGCTTAACATAAGCTTCACAACCCCAAACCCTTAAGAATGATAATGATGGAGGGTTTCCATGCCATATTTCAAAAGGTGTCTTTTCCACTTTCTTGGTTGGGGCCATATTTAGTATACGGACTGCGGAGAGCAAAGCGTAACCCCAAAATGATAGAGGTAATGTGCTTCTAGCCATCATAGATCGAACCATATCTAATAGAGTTCGATTTCTCCTTTCGGACACACCATTGTGTTGTGGTGTTCCAGGTGGAGTAAGTTGTGAGATGATTCCACAACTTCTAAGATGATCTTGAAAGGCACCACTTAGGTATTCACCTCCTCTATCGGTACGAAGGACTTTAATTGTTTTCTTGAGTTGATTTTCTACTTCACTTTTGAAGTCTTTGAACATTTCAAATGCTTCATCCTTGTGTCTTAGTAAGTACACATATCCATAACAACTATAGTCGTCGGTAAAGGTAATGAAGTATCTTTCACCATTCCTAGTCATCGGCTTAAAAGGACCACATACATCTGAATGTATGATGCCTAGTAAGTCTTTTGCCCTTTCAAAAGTTCCACTAAAGGGTGTCTTGGTCATTTTGCCTTGTAAACAAGATTCGCATACATCAAATGAATTATCTTCATTTGTATTCAAAAGACCACTTTTCTGAAGTGTATGCATGCGATTCTTGCTTATATGTCCAAGGCGACAATGCCAAAGGTAGGAATCACTCAAATCCATTTTGAGTTTCTTGTTGGTTACTTGGTACATTGAGCTATCATATGATGCGTTATCATGATCTAATTCATAAATACCATTTAAAGACATAGCTTTAAAATAAAACACATCATTCATAGAAACATAAATGTCTTGGTTAACAAATTCGAAATTAAAACCACATTGTCTTAAAAGGGAAACTGAAATTATGTTCCTAGTTAAACTAGGAGCATACAAAACATTTTTCAAAATAACTTCCAAACCACTTGGAAGCTCTAAAACGTAGTCTCCTTGAGCTTCGACATCAACCTTTGCTCCGTTGCCCATGAAGAGACTAGCGTCTCCCTTCTTGTAATGTCTATTTCTTTTGAACCCCTGCAACGAATTGCAAATATGAGTTCCACATCCGGTATCTAGTACCCATGTGCTAGAAGAAATAACATTAAGCTCAATATGTATCAAAAAGATAGTACCTGAGGTTTGCCCTGCATCCCTCTTGTTTTTCAACTCTTTGAGATAGGTCGGACAATTTCTCTTCCAATGTCCTATCTCACCACATTCAAAACATGGGTCATTCGTAGCAACCTTTTGCTTCTTCTCTTTTGGTTTGGCGGGTTCTGCTTTATCTTTTCCTTTTCCCTTTCCCTTGACGTGTCCCTTTCTTTTAGCATAGTTTGCTTTAGAGTCGGGGTGGGGCCTCTTCTTGTTGCCTCCTTCATTGATCGCTAGGACGGGTAAAGCCTTTTTGCCCATTCCTGCTTCGGCCGTCTTGAGTATTGCATGAAGTTCACCAATGCTCTTGTCCCATCCATTCATGTTGTAATTCATTACAAAGCTTTCAAATTTCTTTGTTAAAGAGTTGAGGATCAAATCCGTAGCCAACTCTTTAGAGACGGGACAATTTAGCCGTTCGAGGCGATCAATGTGGCTTTTCATCTTGAGAACATAAGATGATACCGATTGGGTTTCCTCCATTCGACATGCATGAAGCGCCCAAACAGGTTCGAAGCGTTCCACCCTTGCTTGTTGTAGGAACATTTCCTTTAACTGGGTAATCATGTCGTATGCCCCGTGGTGTTTAAAATCCTTTTGAATTTCCGGAATCATAGTTCCCAACATGAGGCATGAGGCTTGCATGGAGTCCTCGGTATACTTAACCCAATCGTTGTAGGCTTCCACATCTTCCACGTTAGGTTCATCGGGAATAGGATCGTCCAACACATAGGATATCTTCTCTTGCTTGAGAACGATTCTCAAGTTTCGAAACCAATCCATGAAGTTGTTATGGTTGAGACGATCCTTTTCTAGGATGGTTCTTAGTGATAGGTTTCGGACGATTTGGTTAGTCGGGTTTTCATTGTTAGCGGCCATCTACAAAATTTAACAAGTTCAATTTTAGTATTTTCGATATTATTATATTTTAATCATTAATACCCTTTTGTGTCTTAAAGACAATTAATAATTAAAATCTAGAATCCAACGTTACATTTAAATATTGGTTAGGTGACCTTTATCCCTCTATTTAAATTAACAAGGTAGTCAACGTTTGACAATTGCAACTCTTAGCAATTTCTAGCCATATGGGATCGGTTAAACATCTATATGTTTAGTTGGCATGTTTAATCCCATCAACACCTTTGTTCCCCATGCTTTGGTGACCCTAAGTTCATGGTTTCCAAATCAAGTCGTCCAACTTACACACACGTGTGAGTTTATTCACATAAGTGGTTAGGTGACCTTTATCCCACAAACATGGTAAACCCACCTCAAACATACAAGTTCCCTCAAATGTGGTTAGGTGACCTTTATCCCACAATAAGAGTTCCCAAGTGTTTCGAGTGTTGTATAAAAGGATGGTGTTTGACTTGTTTTATAAAAGGGTTTTTAATATTTCAAAATTATAGTTTAGAAAATATTATGTACCATACATTTGCATGCATTCAAATCAATGGTACTTTATTGAAACTTAACTTTCAAGGTTCTTTTTAATAAAACCCATTTTATTTCAAAATCATTAATTTTTAATAAAACCTTTATTAACCATTTTAATGATTTTGTTAAGAACCAATTTTGCGCTTGTTGTTGATTATTAGTTTGTTAAGTCATGCATATCGACATATCATCTAAAACAACAAAATAAGCAACTAAACAAGCATATCATACATAACAATAGGTGCATAACCATAGCCAACTATTTTGACAACACTTGTTAGCCGAAACAAGTGTGCCAAAAGGTCCTTCCTAAGGGTGAAAAATGACACAAGTAATGTGTCGTTGAACTCCTACTTGATCCCGCATCCAAATGCTTCAAGTCTCCTTCTTGTGTTGTGATTTCTCCACCTTCTTTGAGCTTCCAAAAGTCTTTTATATTCAGCTCCAAACTCTTTTGGACTTCAAAAAATGTGTTTTGGTTATCGGGTTAAAATCCCATTGAGAACGATGAAGTTCTTTGGACCGAATATTATGGTCCAAACCAAAACCGCATTTTTGTGTGCATCTTCTTTTACAAAATATATCCTAATACATTTTTCTAGTAAAATAAAATGCACCCAATCTATTTATTTTACATACCAAATGAAAATAAATAAATTACATATCTTACAAATGGAAGAACAAAATAATAATTATTACAACCCATTGAAATAATAAATAAAATAAATCACAACACAATCATTCAACACAAGGTCATGGCTAGGTCATTTGCACCAAAATATATATCCAAATATATACATGTATATTAATTTCAAGAAACATAAAATGGTTCCCTTTTACTAACCATTTTCGGCTATGTCCAAAAAACCGAAAAGGTAAGTTTTGTCCAAACAAACAAATCATCCATATGAAATAATTTTTCAAGATTCTCTTATGCATGTAAGAAAATAATCTTGAAAAACCAAGGGATAACCATGTTAAAATTTTCGGCCATAGGGTTTTATTCAAACCCGAAACCCGAAATTTTTAATCTATTGAAGCATGCATTCATATAAGCGGCTCTAGATGCCATTGATGGGATTTTAACATGTTTATCAAAGCAATTTCATCTATATGAAATAAAAACACAGCGGAAATAATGTTTAAAACATGTTACTTTTATAAGATATAAAACCATTTATATGCAAAATCCCAAAACCCGGATCCATATATGAAAATGTATACTATCAAACACAACCATATGGTGTTTAGAATACTACCTTCTTGGAGTAATAGGATGATGAAACAGATGATGTTTCTTGAACGGTTGCCTTCAAGAGTAGAAGGCCTCAAGCTTGTATACCCCAAGCTTCCAACAAACACTACGATTGTAGCTAGGATTTCAACACTAAAATTCAAAACCGAACACTTGAAGGATACCCCTTATGACCGAAAATTTGAGAGCAATTCTCTACGTCTTCTTCCATTTTTGATCATCCATAATGTTTATAAAACTTGAGAGAAAGCATCACCTCCCCTTTGCCCAATCAAGAGTCTCCTAACACATGCAATTGCATGTAAGCTAATTTGACCAAAATGGTCTTGGAAAGACCACCCAATCAAGAGGCTTCTACACATGCAAAAAATGCATGAAATGTGATTGGACCAAGATCTTATCTTGGTAAGACAAAAAGGGGGGGGGGGGCGGCCCACTTCTTTATTATATAAAAAAAATCATATTTCTTTTATAAAATTCAAGTCTTGGTTTATATATTTATAACTTTTATAAATATAATACTACATAAATGCAAGACTTTATACAACCTTTTAAAATGTTATTTAACCCATTAAATAACAAAATAAAATATTCTCTCAAAATAAATTATCCATATAATTTATTGGTTTATCAAGTGTAATTATTTAGAAAACCAATTTCTAAATATTGTAAGTGTTAATATTTATTTGTTTGATCATATCACAAATAAATAATATAAGTGTTTGTCTAGCTTGTTATTGGGTATGACTCGACTTGGATCATAACGTACTAGCCACATCAATTTAATATGTGTCTTGGGCATACAGAGTCCAACAATCTCCCACTTGCACAAGATACATAGAAGATTGATGCAAGCAGTAAATGACGCCTAACTACGGTTTACTACCCCCAATACGTATGACTATATTTGCCATTCAATAACATCATCCCTTTCAAGTCCCTTACTTGAATATGATTTAGGTGAATCTATCATTTATCCTTTCGTTACAGATGTCATGTCATGTCAAATCCAGAGACATAGGGTGATCACTCTCTGTTGATTTAACTTTTATCAGGCCTTAGACATCCTACTCTCAACGAATAAGAGGAACAAATCCCTTCTTGACTACATACGTCTCTCACAATCGGTGAAGCTCAGCTTACTGGACCTGAGCTCATTCTGGAAACAACAGACAAAATCAAGAAAATCCGCGATAATCTTGTGACCGCTAGAAGCCGTCAAAAGAGTTATGCAGATTTGGGACGCAAGCCCATGGAAAAAATAAGTTATTTTATAACTCATTCATGTGAAGAGTACCTACCTTCCTAACAATGGTATAAAACCAGTTGTCAGTTAATTACTCAGCAAACGTGAACCATTTTCTGTGTGAAACATGTAACCGCTAATCTATAGCAAAATTCAAATCACTCGCAAAACGAATGCCTCATATCTCAGCATGAAGCAACACTGAAAAAAAAAACAAAGTGAGAAAAACACATTAAAAAATACAAATGAACTTCTTTGACCCCATCCATATACAATATAACTTTGAGGAATTGCGTTTCCATAAGTAAACTGGTCCATGACCAATTTCACCCTACATTTTCAATATTATCATAAACCTGAAATGAGGATTCATAACTAAAAAGCATGAACCCATGACCGAATTCCAAGAACCATACAAAATGAATAAATATGTCTAAAAGAGACTTACCACTTTGCAGATTCGACAGCAACTCGGCAAGTGTACACGACCCGGTCACCCCTCGGGTTGGTTTTTTGACGATTCGTCATCGGAACCGGATTAAGTAATCCGGAAACCATGAAATTTGAGCTGAAAAATACTTACAGTTCTAGAGAGAACATGACCTCTTTTTGTTTCTCCAATGCATGAAAGCATACAACCTATTCACCATTCATAAATAAAATAAATAAATAAATAAAAACAAAAGGTAATTAAAAAAGTTTAAAAATGTTACTACTAAATTAGAATAAACCTACTGCAAATGTTACTACTAAACAATTCTTATTAATTTAAGTATATTTAAGTGTACACGACCCAGCACCTGTTCACTCAGGGGTTGTTAAGGACAATTAATTACATAGCTCACAGTGGTGAGTGTGTATTACGAACTGCATTGCGCAGTCAACCCGCAGTCATTGGTATTGTTAGGATCATGTCGATAACGTACGTACTTCATTTCACACTGTGTACGTGCTGGTTATGCGTAAACGATTTCGAACTCTATATGCTATTATTAAACTTGTATGCTCACCTTTACACTATGTGTATTGACTTTTACTTTAACGTATGTGGCAGGTGCTTAAGATGTTTAGATGCTTGGCTTGCTGTGAAATCGAGGCTAGGAAAGGTCTAGAAACAAATAAACGAAATGTCTATATTTGAAATCTGAGTTGTCGGAACAGAACAATTTGACTGGATTTTGTCTGTAATAATTATGTTACTTTTTATGTCATGGTATGGGACGTGATGCTTTAAATAATTGGTAATAATAGTTGTTATGGAAACTTCTGGACAATCTGTTTCGCTCAGTGCCACGTCCCGATGTTTCCGCCATCGGTTGGGGTGTGACAGTACTCCGTACCAAATGCTCATCCCTATTATATGGTTTTTTATTCCTTGCCCTTTTCGCTTAAAATTAGTTATTTATTGAATGAGCTTATCTATATGTAAGGGGCTATTTGACAACTTCTGAATGGGTAAGTGTTGAACCAGAAAGAAGTCTGAATCATTAAGTGTTGAACCACTAAAAGGTCTGAACCATTAAGAGCCGGTATAATGCTTAACTATTCAGATGCAAATGTCTAACCAATTAAGATAAATGTCTTAATCATCCAGACTCGGTAGAATGCTTAACCATTCAGAGGCAAATGTCTAAACCATTCAGACATCTGCTCGCGAAACAAACAGTCTAAATCATTAAGTGCTGAACCAATAAGAGATTTGAACCATCAACAACTCATTAAAAACTGAAACGAAACAAAACAACTCATTAAAAACTGAAACAAATAGCCCCTAAAACACCTATAACAATAACTTAGATAAATCATCCACAATAAAAAGACCCAAAAACATTATTTTTCAAAAACACTAAAAGCCATCAAAAAGGAGACCCAAAAACATAAAAAAAGGATTAATTTCATATATACCATTACAAACTTGAAAATTTTTATATACACCCAACAAAAACTTAAAATATTATATATGCTCTTACAAATATTTAAAATATCAAATATACCAAATTTATTAAAAAACAATCCAATAAATAATCATTACCCTTATTTCTTTAACTTCAAGTTTTCGTATATACACATCTTTTAACTTCATATATTTATATAACACATTTTGAGTTAAAAAAAATTACCCATTTTTTTTAATTTCATAAACCATAGTATTTTTCATATATATAATACTTAAGCTAAATAAATTAAGCTAGAAATGAGTAAATATAATATTGAAGTTAAAGGTCATATATGAGATCTCAAACATTTAGAAAAATAAGGGTAAAATTATCATTTGTTAAATTGTTTTTAATGAAGAGTAAATTACAAGTTTTGTCCTTTATGTTTACACCAAATTGCAGGGCTGTCCTTTTGGCCAAAAGTTTATAGGCGGTGTCCTTAACCTTTCAAAATCTTGCACGTTATGTCTTTTAGGCCAAACCCAGTTAGAATTTTTGGTTAAATCTGGTCATGTCCTTGCACATGAGAGCATTGTTGTCATTTTATATTCTTAAGGACTATTGAGTAAATAAATTATAACAAGGGACTATTCTGTAAAATATAAAAAATAAAAACCTTTAATATCCCTTTCTCTCTCTAACTCTCTCTCTCTCTCCCTCTCTCTTATCTCTCTATCATCCGCTTCAATACACCACAAACCCACCACTGTAACTACTGCCGCCACCATGATCAACGGCAGTGCTACCAAAAATCAACCGTCGGATGATGAAATTGACCCCTTTTTACAAGGCTATAACCCTAGCGATCTCCGAACTGCATCGAATTTTCTGTCTAATTGGCTGTCGTTTCTCACTAAAAACCTTTGTGAGCATTGCACCCACCTCATATATGATCGTGTTCGATCAGTTAAACCAAGTATGTCACGTTTGTATTTTGTATTATAGCCTTATAGGGTTATGTAGTTTAAGTGGTTATTGTGTGATTTGGCACTGGATCTTGTTACTGTAGGTTTTATAAGTTTCAAAGCTAGTGTTTTCTTAAGATACAACTTATCAAATTCAATTAGATGACTTCGATATCGTTAATGGTGTTGAAAAGCTTTTAATTTGTATTAGTTTTGAAGTCAAAAGTTACCTGTTTGACATCCAATTGTAGAAGTGTAATTATGTGTTTTGAAACAAGGGATCGTTGTTGTTATATTTGTTGTTAAGTTGGGTTATTATTTTTAATCAGATTTAACAAGAAAATGTTACCGGATAGGTAGAGTGAGGAGGGAGTGAGAGAACAGAGAGATAGATATATAGATGAGTTTAGAGAGAGAAAGAGATATCAAAAGTTTTTATTTTTTATATTTTACAGAAATAGTCTCTTGTTATAATTTATTTACTCAATAGTCTCTGTGAATATAAAATGACAATAATGCCCTCATGTGCAAGACACATGACCATATTTAACCAAGAATTCTAACTGGGTTTGGCCTAAAGGACATAACGTGCAAGATTTTGAAAGGTTAAAGACACCGCTTATAAACTTTTGGGCAAAAGGACAGCGTCTGCAATTTGGTGTAAACATAAAGGATAAAACTTATAATTTACTCTTTAATGAATTGAGTCTATATGATATTTCAACTACTTATAAGGGTATGTATGATATTTTACAAGTTTGTAGGGGTATATAAAAAATTGCCCCTAAAAAACCATTATTAATTCATCATCATTTTTTTACATTTATTTATAGTTATTAATCTTTTTATTCTAAAAAATAAATAAATAAATAATTGTACATTTTTCATTGGAGGGAAACCTCAGAATTAGAAATGTTAGAATTTAATAAAAAAATTAATTTTAAAATTTGAAAATTAAAATTTATTTGACATTTAAAACATTTAAAATTTAAAAGTTATAAACCTTAATAAATCATAAGGTTCTTAAACTAAAAATTTAATATTTTTAAATCTTTAACTTTATAATTTTTTATAGATTTTGAATAAATTATATTTTCAAATGAACAACAAGCTAAAATCGTACCCAACCCACCAATGGTGAGGAAGGCAAGAACACAATGCATGGTCAAGAACGATGAAAACCTCCCCTTGGGATTTCTTATGTATACACCATATAATCCACTCATAGCCAAACTATTGGTAGAGTCTAATGGTGAGATGCAGGCAAAACTTAACTCTATCCTAGGGTGTTCATCGAATCGAGTAACGAATTTTTGAATTACTCAAATCGAATTTATATTGGTCCAACTCCACCCTTCCAATTTGTATGTATTATATATAAATATAATAAATAAATATTTATAATTTAAATTCGAATTGAGTCGAATTTAAAATTATAAATTCATAATCAATTTACTGGACTCGAATTAGAATTCTTAATAATTGAATCAAAATTACGTCGAATTTAGAATTTTTCGAATCCAAATCGAATTCTAAACACCTGTAACTTCAATTTACCTAATCCTAATAATTTACCCACTTTAATTGATTAGAGTATTTGAGTCACCTATTTTGCCACTTACGCTTTTAAGGAATGAAGAGTTCTTTGGGTTTAAATTTTATGCTTGTATTCTTAGAAAGTGTAGATAAACCGAGCAAAATGAAGGGATACCAAACGCAATGAGCTGAAGGGACAAAGTTTTTTTAAGGTGTTGAATTGTTGATGCATGGATATGGATATATGTAAAGCATTTGCGTCAAACAAATGATTGTTTCTTTAAAACTACAACACTTGCGTCAAACAAATGATTGTTTCTTTAAAACTATAACACCATTACACTACACGGTATGGGGTCGTCCCCCTCCCGTTTTGGTCCAGCGCCCATCCACACAACCCCCCCCCCCCCCACCCCCCGGCTTCGTCGTGTCCGTCTCTTTTGAGACGTTGGAGACGCTCCACAAGAAGACAAAAACCAGCCCTCTCCCTCTCTCATACACCTATACATACAATATATACATATACATTTTAGGTCTATCATCCCATTTCCATACCTCCATCCTCTTTGCCCCATCCTCACACCCATCCTACGTGGCGGATCATCCTCCAAGGAAGAACCATCACCATACCGTATAGCCTTAGCTTCGTTACAGCCAGAAAGGATTTCTCTCTATGGCTAAACTTTGATGTAGGAATTAATATTCATTTAGAGTGGAGAAGCACGTGTTAGTAAGGCAATCTAACTTTTTTTGTTGGCAAAAATGAATCTTTATACTTATTTATGGTTAATATGGCGATCCTGACATTTATGGTGTGATTATCGAACGTCATATATCTGTCGAACCACATTGTTGGTGGATGTCTTATGGTCTAGACCATGCCTTAAATGGTCATCATATAACATTGAAGTGGAACCGGGCTTGTTTCGTATCCCACATTTCTAATGTAATCTAATCCAAGTCATCATCATACTCAGTATATCCCACCAATAGCAAAGCTAAGGTAGGGTCTGAGGAGGGTGAGATGTAGACAGCCTTACCTCTACCCCGTAGGAATAGAGAGGCTGCTTCCAATGAGACCCCCGGCTCGATTGTGGTTTTGCATCAAGCCTTGGACATAAGGCACATAACACTCAGCAATTGAGACAAACGCCGATTAGTGCATGCACCCCTTTGTCTTTTGGCTATCAACGCCACCACATGATGCATGATTAACCGTCCCCCTCTTTTAACGTTATTTTCACGAAATTAGTAAAATAACGTTAAAATTAGTGCACTTTCACTTTTGCCCCCCGAGCGCCCACGCATATATACATTATATGAGCATACCGCAAGCGGGGCGTGTGTAATCTAATCCAAGTGTGACTAATAAATGTTGGGTTTACTCGGGTTTGTTCGCAGGTCGCACGTTATCGGATCACGGGATAATATCTTAGATTGTATTAATTTGGAAAGTTGAATGCATGGAATAAAAAGTCTTCACGTATGGAGGTTGCATGGCCGGTTGTTGAAGACTAGATCACATGGGTTTTAAGTTTAAGGTTTTATTTAATAATATTAATAATAGACTTTGTAAAAGGGTTGACCGAATTTTATGGTAGTTTAAGTTGGTGGTGCACGTTGGAAGATGGTCAGCAGCTTTTACCGATTCTTTAGGTTGATATAGTTTTTTTATTGTTTTTAATATTCTCACGTTGGTTAAGTGTATGGCTATATATAGCCTAGTTGTTTAATGAATATAAAAACAGATCCTTTCTTTCTTCACATTGCATATTGCCTTTTCTAGTTTCAGCTCTTTATTTTGTGAGTTGAGTGGGCCTGAAACCAACAATAAACGCAATGTTGGACCCGTGGTTCTGGTCTGTTGGTCCTGAGACTGTCCGTTTGATCCAACACCATTCATTTGAGTTTGATTAGGAGTCCTTAAGATTGTTCATAGTGCCCCTTGTCTAGTATAGGTTACCGCTCGTTATCACACTCACGCCCCAATGATGTTTCCGTGAGTAATTAACGCTACTACAACAATTGATTATGCCATTTCTTTACTACCAGATACGATCCTTTCAGGGTGATTTGATTGCATTATAGGTCATCTGAATCTGATTGATATCAGTATATTTAGATGTGTGTGTTGGTTTCAACTGTTTCTCATTGTGGCCTTCAGACTGTAGCTTTTCTTTGAGTTTCCATTAGATCGTCTAGTTTATTGGATAGTAAGACTCCTGATTCCATAATATTTCTTAAACAACTAGTGACAAAAATGAGCATAGTGACAAAAAGAAATTGATGGGATGCAAAGAGGATTTGTATTACATTTTAGTATTTGCAGTATAGTAATCCGGTGCTAATTGCTAGTAGATTGTCTAGTAAATTTCATATATGATCAGAGCAGACCACATGATTTTCTTAATTATTCTCAATGATTGAAACCTTGAAGATAAATTATTAGCTTTCACATTAGGCTTGAGCAGTTTCATACGAATATATGATGCACCCTAAAAAAGTCCTCTAATGAGTCAAAGTTCCAGTCTTAACTACCCGAATCTTAATTGGTCCAATTGACTGTAAACATAACCAAAATCTTCTTCCCTTCAGGGCCGAGTGGAGAGTTAGGACTGAGGGTGTACATTGTTTAATTTCCCACTTTGCACCAATGATGATTCAGCCTAGCTAGTGTATGCGCAAAGAGCATTGTAGCGTTCTAATAGTCTTTTTTGCTGAGCAAGAATTGAATGTTTGGTACATTTAAAGGTAAGGTTTAAATCCTGATTGGATACATTTTCATGTAGTTTATCCTACAGGAAATGTTGTGCCTGTGACCACCAAATCATAGTAGCAACTGATTTAACACTCAATATCTCCATCCTCGTTCCCATATGTCTCATTTTCACCCAAGGGTATGAATATATATAGCAACCTATGTTCGATAAAAAGGTAAATGTGATATTTTCAGGATCACATAATGGCTTTAAATTTACCCCAAAATAACACCGTGAAGAAGCATATCAGTCGTAACTCCACCCTACTATCATACTCATGAGCTGTTATGTATTAAGACATAGACCTATAACCACTGTCTCAATATACATAGCTGCAGACCATAACTCATAAGCTACTTCTTTCCATGATCAACGACTACAAATGTTCTCAATCTCATCTGCCAGACAGACAGGGTCCGCTAACATGAGAAGAATCATCATTGAGAAGGAAGTATACATGGAGAAGCCACACGGGTTTATTTTTAAGAGAAAACATCTAATGTATGTCTTGTCATGTTTATTATATGGTCTCTAGCACCCTGCATTTGGCGGTTTAATAATGTTCTCCTGGAGTTTAACATTACTACACCAAAGACTATCATGTGTTTAGGGATGGCAATGGGTCGGGTTCGGGTCGGGTATTGATAATCCCATACCCATACCCGGTTGTAAAATCGTGTCCCATACCCGACCCAATACCCGTCGGGTATTTTTCGGGTAATTACCCGTCGGGTACCGGTTATACCCACGGGTATCGGGTATACCCATCAGTTTGTTAAAAGATATATATTGGGATTTCCAAATACATTTATACTATTATAATTATTATATATTTCTATTTATGCAACAACTATTATAAATTAAAATATACTTTACATAAATATAAGTTTTATCATAAATTAATAATAATTTATAATATTTATACACTTATATGTATATAATTCACAACATACAAAATATAAATACTATTATCAAATACATATGCTAAAAGAAAATTTATTTTTTTTCACATTATAAACATACTAAAATAAATCACTAATAGATAAGGGTTAATGGAAAATAAAAATATAAATTAAAAACTTCGGGTATATGATCGGGTATATAGTTCGGGTAAACGGGTATGTGTTTTCGGGTAATCGGGTCGGGTATCACCTAATCCCATACCCGACCCATACCCGCGGAAAATTTTAAAACTAATCCCATACCCGGCCCAATACCCGTCCCATTTGTGTCGGGTTTCGGGTATACCCGTCGGGCTCGGGTATTTTTGCCATCCCTACATGTGTTCTTTAGACATCACCGGAGCTAAGATATCATTATAGTACTCAAGTACTCTATGTGGATGAGTTGTATTATCATTGGAGGTGATAGCAGTGGGATTTCGGATTCTAGCACACAGTTAGTGCTTTGTTGCTTACTTGGGATAGAAGTGTTCCAATCTCTACAACAAATTCTATCTCAAGGGACGTATGTTTGTATATGCTCACATAGTATGGCCTGCTTGTGTATTTGTCGGGGTTAATCTGGCTTCCGGAAACAAAAGAAGCAACATAGGGTCTATCGAGTAAAGACAGAGCCAGAAAATAGAGAATTAAGGATTTGACAGACGAATGACACAGGTAAGGAGGTCTTTTTTTTTAAATCTGTAGTGACTACTATCCGTAGGAGGGTCAAACACATTGAAGTTGTCTGTTATTTGACTATAAACCATGTTTCGGAACGCTCACATATCCTCAATGATTCACCTACCATCAACTTGTAGGTATCCTCATTAAGTTGTTAAGCAATATGCAGACTTTATTGTCGCAATAAGTTGGACATGGGTTAACAATTTTGGTCCTACTTGAGGGAGTAATGTTATGTTAGAGCTATTTTTTATATATTGTATGTGTATCCATTAGAGTTTTGAGTTAGTTTTGTTTTTCTAGCCTTGTACTGTTTTATAAATAGAGGTCATCACCTCAAGAGAAATACGAATATACATTCCGCATATCTGTTTTAATAACCATCAAATAAATATTGAACTTTGCAGTTCTCTTAAGAAGGCGACATCTGCATAAATCTTGCGACGTAACCTTGTGGTGACCAGTGAACCATTACGAAAAAAGATGCAAGCAGAAAAGTTTTCTTTTTCTTTATTTTTCACTGCCTTAAGTAGGAGGTTGGTGCTAGTTCAAAAGAAAGCTTGCGTGTAATGCGATACATTTTAAGAAAAACACAAAACAAAGTTTATGCTGTCCTCCATGTGTCCTTCCTTTGAATCATATTTCCATTTCGACTTCCTTTCTTAACCACCTCATCAATCTACTTTCAAACCCAAACAATCTAATTTTCTTAACCCAACTACCCAAGCCCAAACCCAAACCCAAACCCAACCCAAAGATTTTGAACTAAATAAAATAACCCAAACCAACCTACCACTACTACAAAAAGAGGCATTTGCTATGAAATTTTGCTATGGAAAAAAATGGTGGCAAATTTTGCTACGAGTTTGCTACGGATTAGCTACGAGCACATTTTGCTACGAATTAGCTACGAACTTCCGTCGCAAATGAATTTCGTAGCAAAACTCATAGCAAATCCGTAGCAAAATTGATGAAATTAATATAAATCATATAATGTAGCAAAACCGGTAGCAAAATCCGTAGCAAAACCATGAAAATAAGTATTAAGAAATAAACTAAAATAAGTAAAATAAAATTTGTAGCAAAATCTATAGCAAAAAATGTGAAAATGAATTTAATAAAAAAAACTTAGTAAAATTGGTAGCAAAGTCCATAGCTAAATCATAAAAATAAATATTAAAAACTAACTGAGGTTTAATAAGAATGGTAGCAAAATCGGTAAGTAAATAGAGTCTGCAGAGAAATTAGTAGCAAAATCTA
This sequence comes from Helianthus tuberosus, assembly GCA_030545235.1. Lineage (NCBI taxonomy): Eukaryota > Viridiplantae > Streptophyta > Magnoliopsida > Asterales > Asteraceae > Helianthus > Helianthus tuberosus. Next base: position 57,859,664 of record CM060424.1, on the reverse strand, counting down.
GAAAAATTCTAAAAACTAACGTAGCAAAATCCGTAGCAAAACCAAGAAAATACATACTTATAAATTAACTAAAAAGCAGTTAAATAAAACCAGTAGCAAAATCTGTAGCAAAGTTGAGAATATAAGTATCTAAAAAATAATTAAATAAAAAGCCTAGCAAAATTCGTAGCAAAATTTAACAAAAAAAATAAAAAATTTAAAACCAAGCGGAGAAAAAAGTTGTAGCAACATCCGTAGCAAATATGAGGAAAAAATATAAAAAAATAACGTAGCAAAATCGGTAGCAAAAAGAAATGTTTGAAAATTAAATAAAAAAGTTCAATAAACTTGGTAGCAAAATTGTAGAAAGTTGGATGTAAATAAAGCTTAAACCCCAAAATAAGGTTTTCTCATATGCAACCAGTTACTCTACCACCGTTCACGACCATCGCCGCCCACTCCACCGAAATCACGACCTTCAATTTTAATTTCCAAGGTCTAATTTCTTGTGACTTAGGTACACTTCCAATTTCTTTCAATCTATTTCTTCAAGGGGTGAGAAAAATCAAAACCCGACCCAACCCGAGCAAGAACCAACCCAAACTTATACCCGACCTCACCTACGTACACTACCCGAAAAAAAAAACCCACTTCTGAAACTCGGTTCATGTCCTTGTTGAAATCGGGTAGTTGGGTATTTGGGTAAAAACTTGAACCGACTCCTACCAACTCCCACAATTCATTTAATTTATTAATATTATATACATATGTAATATGTATAAATACTTAGATATGTATGTAATATTAATAAATTATTCATATAATTTTGCATAGATTCTTAAAGACGTTTATTTAACAATTTTATTTCCTATTTTTTTAAATCACAGATCTAAGTATAATTTAATAGATTTGTTAAATTGGTATAATTTAATTTTGACTTCCTGTACTACCCCCTCAATCCTAAAAAACACACATTCCAGGCCACGACCGCACCCTTAAACTCGCCGGTTGTCACACCCCAACCGATGGCGGAATCATCGGGGCATGGCACTGAGCGAAACAGATTGTCCAGAAGTTTCCATAACAACTATCATTACCATTTAATTAAAGCATTACGTCCCATACCGTAACATAAATAGTTAAACAAGTTATTACAGACAACATCAAAACAATATTCTGTTCCGACAACTCAGGTTTAACATAACTAGTTTATTTGTTGGTTTCTAGACTCCAGTCCCTAGCTTCAAGTTCATCACAGCCCGAGAAGCATATAAACAACCTAGGCACCTGTCACATACGTTAAAATAAAGTCAATACATAAAATGTAAAGGTGAGCATACAAGTATGATAGTAGCATATAGAGTTCGAATTCGTTTACGCATAACCAGCACGTACACATAGTGAAATGAAGCACGTTAGTTATCGACATAGATCCATCGATACCAATGATTGCAGGTTGACTGCCCGAGGCAGTTCGCAATACATGATTACCACCGTAATCCATGCAAGTAAAAGATCCTTAACAACCCCCGTGTGAACGGGTGCTGAGTCCAAACTATAGTACTATCGTTGCTAAGGCAGGTAGACAGCATTCCATGTGTAAACATAACAAACAAGCATTCATAAGCCACGTATAACATGCATTAATGGTTTAGCGTTAAAATAGCTTGAGTAGTGTGATAGTCGTAGTTTGAATAGTCGTAACGTATGTAACACCCAAAAGTGCTAAAGCAAAAAAGGGTTCGAGTATACTCACAGCGATTGTGGATTGAAGGGAGCGCTTTACAACGAGTACGGTTAGCCTGAATAGATTCGATAACATAACGATAAGTGGCGCGTAAAACAGTACAAAGTGAGAGTGGGTAGGATGACTGATCGTGCGGATCAGCTATCCATGAGTAGAAGTCATCCGTGCGCATGAACTATCCGTGCGGATGGTGATGCATGCGGATGGTGATCCATCCGGATAAGCTATCCGTGCGTGCGAGCTGTCCGTGCGGATGGTGATCCGTGCGGATCAGTTGTGCGTGCGGATGACTTATCCGTACGGACAAGTTGTTTGTGTGGATAAACGTTCAAGTGGATTGTTTCTTCCTAAGTGTGAGATGCGTTTGTGTATGATGGCTTGTGCTCTGGAGTTTTCGTTGTAGCATTTAGAAATCACATAAGTGTTTCTACCTTTCAAGCCGGTCGCGCGGATGACAATCCGTGCGTATGGTAGTCCGTGCGGACAATGGTGATCCGTGAGGACGGTCTGTGCGCGCGGGCAGGGACCATCCGTCCGGATAGTCTGTCCGTGCGTACGACTTGGCCGTGCGGATGATCATTGTTTGAATTTTAGTTGAAGGCCTTAGTATCTCATGATCCGAAGAGTAATCCTTTCAGAGGTCGTCCGTCCGGATTGTTCATTCGTCGATACTCAAACCTTGTTTGAAAAGTGGGTCCCAAGGGTAGCTCGTCCGGGTGACAACCCGTCCGTATGGTCTGTACGCGCGGACAGCTAGTCCGTGCGGACAGCTTGTCCGTGCGGACAGCTAGTCCGTGCGGACAGCTAGTCCGTGCGGACAGCTAGTCCGTGCGGACAGCTAGTCCGTGCGGACAACTGGTTTGATTGTTCCGTTCGTCTACACTTGGTTTCTGTTGTCGTTTATCGAGACGTTCTGATTACGTGGCAACCACTTGGAATTGTATTCTCACCCGCGTGACTAGACCGGTCAGGAACCACCCTAACTCGGCCTGTCGGCGACTCAGAACGGTCATTCCGGTTGACCCCGAAATCAGTTGTCTATGGGTAGGATTCCAGATCTGGAACTAGTGCATCACTATTATCGAGTAGAGACTAGATCCGATCAGATTCGTACCGATTCTATGGGAAAAAGAAGGGGAGAACTTAGGTTTATTTCTTTCAACTCTTTTATCCTTAGAAAAGTTTAGATCTAGGTGAAGTTATTGTGAAATCTTGTAGAAATCGTTTAGATCTGAGTTATTCTTGGTGGAATGAGGTCAAGCTTGAAGTTCATAAGAACTTCATGATGACGTCACCCGAGAATACCTCAAATCCGGATGATTTCATGGTTAAAAATGAAGATTTGAAAGATGGAAATGTGTAGAATTGTGTAGTGATCAAGAATGTACAAGAATTAGTGCAAGATCTTACCTGGATTGAGAGAAATCTGAGAAAAAGTGAAGAATGCGTGCGGTTCGGACGTCACTTGCCAAAAGTGGAAAAGTTGGAGAGTGACCCGTGTATTTATAGGATGCCAAAAAGGGAAAGGGTGAGCCGTGCGCATGGCACGCACCCGGGTAGGCTATCCGCGCGGACTGGTCATCCGTGCGGATTGGCAATCCGTGCGGATTGGCAATCCGTGCGGATTGGCAATCCGTGCGGATTGGCAATCCGTGCGGATTGGCCATCCGTGCGGATGCCGCCTGCTTTGGTGGGTTCGGTGCGATGTTGCTTCGGTTTCGATTTGCGAGCGATTCGATAGGGTTTCCTAGTCAAATTACTTTCAGTCCCAACTACTTCTTATATGGTTTGACTCGGAATTCGGGTTCGGGTTCGTTTACGTTCGAGTTAGACTTCGAGTTCGATTGAGTTCGCTTGATTATCACAACATAACATAAAATAAACATGCACAGGTAACACGTCAAGCACACACACACGTATAAACAGCAAGTAAAATACACAGTTCGAGTTACGGTTCGATGTCGATTTGGTTAGCATAGCTTGATTAACTTTATCGCATTGTTACTTCCTATCATTCACAGTCGTAGGTCGATTGAAATACGGCAAACACGATTCGATTATTGTAATGAACGACACTTACTCCACATAATATAAATAAAATAAAAACATTTCTACGAGTCAAGTCGCGCGAAATCGGTCGTTGACTTTCACTTGTGAAAACACGGGGTGTTACAGCCTCCCTTTGTTTAGGGAATTTCGTCCCGAAATTAAGCTGGAAGCCGTAACTAACCGTGGATCACATGTGAGAGTCCTTCGTTCGGACTATTGAAAATCGTCAATTTAAACAAGATTTTACGGTTAAAAATTGATAATTTTTGGATATGATGTGCGAAAATATCTGATCTAAAAGCCTATAAGGTTTCAGATCTTAATTCGAAGTCGTTTGGGAGAAATATTAATTATTGTAGGTCCGGATTTATCTCCGATTCGATTGCGTAACAACACGTTCGACGTGCGGAATCCGCGAACGTGCTTGACTAAACATAATCGTAACGGAGTCCAAATCGGTCCTACAAGTGGTATCTGAGCAGGTGATCGATTGCGAGGATCAAACGCACTCAGATTTGATCAAGTTCTTCATCTTTCATCTCTGTCACGTTTTTCTCTGAAAATCGCTAAATTAAACGTATACAATAACCGTGATTCTATTGATTATGATGACGTATACAAAGCCGAGAATCACGTTTTGCCTTTTTCTCTCTACTTTCTCTCTCTAACCCTAAGGATTCTATTTTTAGGCACAAGGTTATAAGGAATCTCTCCTTATTTACAATTATGCCACCTTGCCTTTCTTAACCAGGCATTACTCACTCGTTAAACAACTGTGGATACTTTGTCTTCATGTCGCTTTCGAGTTCCCAAGTGAACTCCGCGCCTCGTCTGCCTTCCCATCGGACTTTCACAATAGGAATGCGTGAGCGCCTGAGTTCTTTGGTTTGGCGATCCATGATTTCAACAGGCTTTTCCACGAAGTGTAATGTTTCGTTCACTTGTAGATCATCTAGAGGAACATGTAAGTCGTGGTCGGCGATGCACTTTCGGAGGTTTGACACGTGGAAAGTCGGATGGACATTGCTAAGTTCCTCCGGTAATTCGAGTATGTAGGCGACTTTTCCGATTCTTTCCAGAATCTTAAAAGGTTCAACATATCGAGGCGCGAGTTTCCCCTTCTTGCCGAATCGGACTACACCCTTCCAAGGTGATACCTTTAGGAGTACGTAGTCACCAACGCCATATTCCCGGGGTTTGCGCTTTTTATCGGCGTAAACTTTCTGTCGATCCCGAGCTTTCGCTAGGTTGTCCCGAATTTGGAAAATTTTGTCTGTCGTTTCTTGTAGCAGCTCTGGACCGGTTAATTGCGAGTGACCGATCTCGTGCCACACAATAGGCGATAGACATCTTCTTCCGTATAAGGCCTCGAAAGGTGCCATCTGGATGCTAGCCTGGTAGCTGTTGTTATACGAGAATTCGACTAACGGAAGGTGTCTATCCCAATTACCACCGAAGTCTAGAACACACGAACGGAGCATGTCTTCAAGCGTACGAATCGTTCTTTCAGTCTGACCGTCGGTTTGTGGGTGGAACGCAGTACTTAGATTAAGCGTTGTACCGAGTGCCGTTTGAAACGTTTCCCACAATCGTGAAGTGAACCTAGCATCACGATCAGAGATGATGTCACGAGGCGTCCCATGTCGACAAATGATCTCGTCGGTGTAGATTCGGGCTAATCGTTCTACCTTGTAGTCTTCTCGTATTGGAAGAAAATGAGCTGATTTAGTCAAACGGTCAATAACAACCCAAATGCTGTCGTGACCTGACAACGTGGTTGGAAGCTTGGTTACGAAATCCATAGCTATGCTCTCCCACTTCCACATGGGAATTGGTGGTTGTTCGAGCAAGCCAGAGGGTCTTTGATGTTCAGCCTTGATTCTAGCACAGGTTAGGCATTTTCCGACGTAGAGAGCGATATCCCGTTTCATACCCGGCCACCAGTACCTATAGCGAAGATCATGGTACATTTTGTCAGCACCGGGATGAATAGAGTATCGGGATTTGTGGGCTTCATCCATGATAATCTGTCGCAGGTTGGTTCGCTTGGGAATCCAAATTCGGTCTAAGAAGTGGAATATCCCATTTGATTTGCTCACAAGCTGGGCTCCATCGTAGTAGATTCTTTCTTTCTTCAAGGTGCGTTCGTTGAAACATGCATGCTGGGCGTCGCGAATGAGAGCTTCGAGGTTGTGCTGGGCTTGAACATTGCGAGTGCTAAGCAGATAGCTCCGTCTGCTAAGTGCGTCAGCAACGACATTTGCCTTGCCTGGGTGATAACGAATCTCACAGTCGTAATCGTTGAGAAGTTCTACCCATCGGCGTTGACGCATATTTAGTTCCTTCTGATTAAAGATGTGTTATAGGCTCTTGTGATCGGTGAAGATCGTACACCTCGTACCATACAGGTAGTGTCGCCAAATCTTTAATGCAAAAACAACTGCGCCTAGCTCGAGATCGTGGGTTGTATAGTTCTTCTCGTGGACTTTGAGCTGACGAGATGCGTAAGCTATGACCTTGTCCCGTTGCATAAGGACACAACCGAGACCAAGGTTGGAAGCATCACAGTAGACAATGAAATTATCGTTTCCGTCGGGTAGTGTGAGAACAGGAGCATTGCAAAGCATGTGTTTGAGGGTTCAACAGGCAGACTCTTGTTTGGTTCCCCAGACAAAAGGCTGGTCCTTATGAGTGAGTGAGAGAGGTAAGTGGTACAGCAATCTTCAAGAATCCTTCGATAAATCGTCGATAATAGCCCGCTAGCCCGAGAAAGTAGCGGACTTCAGACGGGTTCTTAGGCGTAACCCAGCTCTTAACAGCTTCAATCTTCGCAGGATCGACGTGAATACCCTGACTATTTACGATGTGCCCCAGAAACTGAACCTCCCCCAACCAAAACTCGCACTTGGAGAATTTGGCGTAGAGTTGGTTCCCCTGGAGTAACTCGAGAACCAAACGTAGATGTTGCGCGTGTTCGGCTCTCGTTTTGGAATAGATCAAGACATCGTCGATGAACACGATGACGAAACGGTCGAGATATGGTTTACACACTCGATTCATCAGATCCATGAAAACTGCTGGTGCGTTTGTTAGGCCAAAAGGCATGACGACGAATTCGTAATGGCCATAACGAGTGCGAAACGCGGTTTTGGGTATATCCTCCTCCTGTATACGCAGCTGATGATATCCTGAACGTAGATCGATCTTCGAGAAACACGTAGCGCCTTGCAGCTGATCAAACAAATCGTCGATTCGGGGCAGAGGATAGCGATTCTTGATAGTCAACTTATTTAATTCCCGGTAGTCGATGCACATCCGGAACGACCCGTCCTTCTTTTTAACGAAAAGGACTGGTGCGCCCCAAGGAGAGGTGCTCGGGAGAATAAAGCGTTTTTCAAGCAATTCCTGGAGTTGGGTTGAGAGTTCGCGCATTTCGGACGGCGCGAGTCGATAAGGAGCTCTGGCGATAGGATTAGCTCCCAGAATGAGATCAATGCGAAAATCAATATCACGCTTCGGAGGTAGTCCGGGAAGATCCTCTGGAAAAACATTAGGAAATTCTCGAACCACAGGAACGTCTTTCACTTCCTTCTTCTCTTTCTTTTCCTTCTCCGCTGCTACAACGTTAGCCAAGAAAGCCCTGTATTCCTTGCGGAGATACTTGCTAGCTTGTAGGCATGACATAAGCTTGAGACCCTTCGAAGTAGTATCACCATACACGCACAATGAATCACCGTTTGCGAGCGGAAAACGAATCATTTTATCGAAGCACACAACTTCGGCATGGTTTTCGCGAAGAAAGTCCATGCCTACTATGACATCAAAGCTTCCTAGTTGCATTGGAATGAGATCGATTGAGAAGATGTGATTGTTGAGCTCGAGAGTGCAATCACGAATAACAGAGTTTACAGCGACGGTTCTTCCGGTAGCGACTTCAACATCGAATGCAGAGGAGAGTCGGGAACGTTTACGACTAAGGAGTTTCTCAAATTCGAGTGACACAAAGCAATTATCGGCTCCAGTATCAAACAAACATGAAGCATAAATACCATTCACAAGGAACGTACCATTGACCACGTTGTTGTCGGCCTGAGCTTGACGCACATTGAGATTGAAAGTTCTGGCGCGTGCGGCCTGTTGCTGCTGCTGCTGTTGCTATTGTGGTTGCTGCTGTTGCGGTTCTTGTTTCACTACCCTGTTCGGGCACATGTTGGCGAAATGGTTCGGGTCGCCACACGTGAAGCATGCTCTGGCTTTGACTGCGGGTGCCGGAGGAGCTTGTTGACCCTGTGGGGCAGCGAGTAAAGCTTGATTGGCAGGAGCTTGACGAATACGGCAGTTGGCAGTAAAGTGGCCGTAGACGTTGCAATGAGCACAGAAGCGGCATTGAATAGATGTCGGGTGATGATAGGTGCAAGTAGGGCAGAGTGGGTGTGGCCCAGTATATGCACGCTTTGCAGGCGGTGCATTGGCCACAGGCGCCGCTACTTGACGTTGTTGGGCAGGTACAGCTTGGATCGGTGCAGCAGTAATCGCACAGTTCTTGTTGGTGGAGCTGTTCTTTCTCTTGTTCTTTCGCTTGTTGCTTGACGAGGTGGTTTCAGTAGCTGGTGCAGTAGTAGTGGCTTGATGCAGATGCTTGGAGGTCTTATCCCACACCCCAGCCTTAACCCTTTTGTCATTAATTTCAGCAGCCAGCAGATAGGTTTCCTCGATCGTGGCAGTCTTAGCCGCTTGCACGAAATCAGCGACGCAGTCGGGCAAAGCTCGGATGTACTTCTTGATGGTCATCTCAGGAGTCTTGACCTGGTCAGGACAGATAATGCTGAGCTGTTTGAAGCGAGCAGTGAGGCCAGCATTGTCTCCATCCTTCTGATGTATGTGCCAAAATTCATCTTCAAGCTTTTGACGCTCGTGAGGAGGGCAGAATTCCTCTAGCATGACTTCCTTGAGCTCGTCCCACGACAAACCGTAAGCTGCATCATTCCCTCTCTTGTTCCTCTCGGCCGTCCACCAGTCCAGAGCACGGGACTGAAAGACGCTGGTAGCGTTCAGAGTTCGAAGGTCATCAGGGCAACCACTTTGTCGCAGAGTAACCTCAATAGAGTCAAACCAGTGGAATAGTGCAGTAGGACCTCCTTCGCCTGTGAATTCTTTCGGCCCACATGACTTGAATTGTTTGAAACTGAAAGGTCTTGCGACAGCTCTAGGACCTTCAGTCCTTGATTCCTCGGATGATTTGCTGGCATTTTCATAGGCATCGCTCACCGCCTTTGCTACGGCTTTCGCGACGATGGAAGCAAGACGTCTGTCCTTCTTTTCTTGGCGAGAGAGTGGATGACGGGATCCAGACGACATTGTCTGCAATAGACATCGCCATGGAACTCAACACATGTATTCGAATCTCACCTCACACGTCTACTACTACTAAAGCTCAGTAACACGTACCATGTAAACGTATATAGTCACAAAATCATAGAATCGCACAAAATCACATAAACACATAGAGCACATAATCCCAAAATTCCTAAACAGATAAGCACAATAGCAAAATACACATAACTTAATCACTAAAAGTACCTACGAGCATACAAAGCATTCTGACTGCCTCTATTGTCGATTCGCTAGCGATGAGTTGTGTGGGTTTTGTGTTTTAGCAGGAGCAATAGTGTTGGGTTGAAACCAATAGTACCTCAAAACGTTAACAAGTAACAGAAAATGCATAAAATTTTCATAAAGATCGATAAATCGAAGGCAGATTGTCTGTGGCTAATAGACTTCGACTAACCAAAGTGGCACGACTATTCACAAGGATCCTGCACAATTACCTCCAGGACTATGCCTTTGCCTCGATTCTTGGGCGTTGGCGCAATTCCCATTGGTTATATTGTGTCTTTGGATCGTTGGAGTCCATCGAACTTTGGTGGGAGTTTTTGTATAAAGCGGGACGAGTCGTCAAGGTTAGGGTTTCACCCCTATCTTGCAACTTCCGTCCTCGTTTTTGATAAAAATTGAGGAGATTATTAATCAAAATATGGATTTCACTCCTGATTTGGTACGATTCTCCTCGTTTGTAGCTAAAACGCAAGCTGATTAGGCAACTTTAGTCGAGAGTTTGCGGTTTTCACACCTATTCTCGGCCTCATTACCTGTTCACAACTTGAAAATTCGAGCGCGGTGATATAAAGAGCGAGTGATGGTGGTGAGTTTACGCATATGCGTGAGTTGGTCTATTGGTTCCTTAACTACAGACTAGGTCTCTAAGACTTCGACCCGAACTAGGTCGAGTCTTGCCTAATTCCCTATAGTTATGGCTCTGATACCAATCTGTCACACCCCAACCGATGGCGGAATCATCGGGGCATGGCACTGAGTGAAACAGATTGTCCAGAAGTTTCCATAACAACTATCATTACCATTTAATTAAAGCATTACGTCCCATACCGTAACATAAATAGTTAAACAAGTTATTACAGACAACATCAAAACAATATTCTGTTCCGACAACTCAGGTTTAACATAACTAGTTTATTTGTTGGTTTCTAGACTCCAGTCCCTAGCTTCAAGTTCATCACAGCCCGAGAAGCATATAAACAACCTAGGCACCTGTCACATACGTTAAAATAAAGTCAATACATAAAATGTAAAGGTGAGCATACAAGTTTGATAGTAGCATATAGAGTTCGAATTCGTTTACGCATAACCAGCACGTACACATAGTGAAATGAAGCACATTAGTTATCGACATAGATCCATCGATACCAATGACTGCGGGTTGACTGCCCGAGGCAGTTCGCAATACATGATTACCACCGTAATCCATGCAAGTAAAAGATCCTTAACAACCCCCGTGTGAACGGGTGCTGAGTCCAAACTATAGTACTATCGTTGCTAAGGCAGGTAGACAGCATTCCATGTGTAAACATAACAAACAAGCATTCATAAGCCACGTATAACATGCATTAATGGTTTAGCGTTAAAATAGCTTGAGTAGTGTGATAGTCGTAGTTTGAATAGTCGTAACGTATGTAACACCCAAAAGTGCTAAAGCAAAAAAGGGTTCGAGTATACTCACAGCGATTGTGGATTGAAGGGAGCGCTTTACAGCGAGTACGGTTAGCCTGAATAGATTCGATAACATAACGATAAGTGGCGCGTAAAACAGTACAAAGTGAGAGTGGGTAGGATGATTGATCGTGCGGATCAGCTATCCGTGAGTAGAAGTCATCCGTGCGCATGAACTATCCGTGCGGATGGTGATACGTGCGGATGGTGATCCATCCGGATAAGCTATCCGTGCGTGCGAGCTGTCCGTGCGGATCAGTTGTGCGTGCGGATGACTTATCCGTACGGACAAGTTGTTTGTGTGGATAAACGTTCAAGTGGATTGTTTCTTCCTAAGTGTGAGATGCGTTTGTGTATGATGGCTTGTGCTTTGGAGTTTTCGTTGTAGCATTTAGAAATCACATAAGTGTTTCTACCGTTCAAGTCGGTCGCGCGGATGACAATCCGTGCGTATGGTAGTCCGTGCGGACAATGGTGATCCGTGCGTACGACTTGGCCGTGCGGATGATCATTGTTTGAATTTTAGTTGAAGGCCTTAGTATCTCATGATCCGAAGAGTAATCCTTTCAGAGGTCGTCCGTCCGGATTGTTCATTCGTCGATACTCAAACCTTGTTTGGAAAGTGGGTCCCAAGGGTAGCTCGTCCGGGTGACAACCCGTCCGTATGGTCTGTACGCGCGGACAGCTAGTCGCTTGTCCGTGCGGACAGCTTGTCCGTGCGGACAGCTGGTCTGATTGTTCCATTAGTCTACACTTGGTTTCTGTTGTCGTTTATCGAGACGTTCTGATTACGTGGCAACCACTTGGAATTGTATTCTCACCCGCGTGACTAGACCGGTCAGGAACCACCCTAACTCGGCCTGTCGACGACTCAGAACGGTCATTCCGGTTGACCCCGAAATCAGTTGTCTATGGGTAGGATTCCAGATCTGGAACTAGTGCATCACTATTATCGAGTAGAGACTAGAACCGATCAGATTCGTACCGATTCTAAGGGAAAAAGAAGGGGAGAACTTGGGTTTATTTCTTTCAACTCTTTTATCCTTAGAAAAGTTTAGATCTAGGTGAAGTTATTGTGAAATCTTGTAGAAATCGTTTAGATCTGAGTTATTCTTGGTGGAATGAGGTCAAGCTTGAAGTTCATAAGAACTTAATGATGACGTCACCCGAGAATACCTCAAATCCGGATGATTTCATGGTTAAAAGTGAAGATTTGAAAGATGGAAATGTGTAGAATTGTGTAGTGATCAAGAATATACAAGAATTAGTGCAAGATCTTACCTGGATTGAAAGAAATCTGAGAAAAAGTGAAGAATGCGTGCGGTTCGGACGTCACTTGCCAAAAGTGGAAAAGTTGGAGAGTGACCCGTGTATTTATAGGATGCCAAAAAGGGAAAGGGTGAGCCGTGCGCATGGCACGCACCCGGGTAGGCTATCCGCGCGGACTGGTCATCCGTGCGGATTGGCAATCCGTGCGGATTGGCCATCCGTGCGGATGCCGCCTGCTTTGGTGGGTTTGGTGCGATGTTGCTTCGGTTTCGATTTGCGAGCGATTCGATAGGGTTTCCTAGTCAAATTACTTTCAGTCCCAACTACTTCTTATATGGTTTGACTCGGAATTCGGGTTCGGGTTCGTTTACGTTCGAGTTAGACTTCGAGTTCGATTGAGTTCGCTTGATTATCACAACATAACATAAAATAAACATGCACAGGTAACACGTAAAGCACACACACACGTATAAACAGCAAGTAAAATACACAGTTCGAGTTACGGTTCGATGTCGATTTGGTTAGCATAGCTTGATTAACTTTATCGCATTGTTACTTCCTATCATTCACAGTCGTAGGTCGATTGAAATACGGCAAACACGATTCGATTATTGTAATGAACGACACTTACTCCACATAATATAAATAAAATAAAAACATTTCTACAAGTCAAGTCGCGCGAAATCAGTCGTTGACTTTGACCTTGACTTTGACTTTCACTTGTGAAAACACGGGGTGTTACACCGGTGTTCTTGTTCCAGCCACCGGCCAACCTTCTAGTTCCGCTCGGAGACCAACATCTTGTTCCAGCCAACCTCAATCGGACAGCGTCTTCACCGCCGCTGCTGTTTCATCAGGTATCATCAATCCTTTTACCCGAATCCGAAATTTGTGTCGGTCATTTGTGTTAGGTTGGTAATTTTTAGGGATACACTTGGAGAGTAAGAAAGGTTTTCATACATAAAGGGAGAATGAGAGGCTGTTCTTTGACGGAATTTTGATGACGGCAATAGAATTGGAGAAATTGGTTTTTTTAGCTCATTGCAAAATATGTTGTTAGGTTTTAAATTGAATTTGTTTTATTTGTTAATTTTCATTTGACAGCAAGATGATGGATTAACATTTATGTATCAATTTGATTGTGTGTAATTTTAGCGTTGAAAATTTAAACGATTTAATGTATTCCTTCTAGGTTTCTGGTTATAAATTGCAAATTCACAGTTAAAAGATTTGAACTTTTTTTTCTGTAGTGTTTGTTTCTGTGTTTCGTTTCTTTGTTTGTCATAGGGGTAAAAAAGTCACTCTCCATAGTTATTTAGAGGTGGCCATAAAGAAGTATGCATCAGTGTTGTCTAGGCACATAGTCAATTAACACACAGAGTATTTATTGTTGTAGTTAAGGGTGTAAACAAGCCCAGAGGCTCGAGAGCTACTCGTGATCGACTCGGTTAAAAGCTCGAACGAGTCGAGCCTTAACGAGCCCGAGCTCGAGCTTGAAATACGAAGCTCGTTTAGGCTCGCGAGCCTAAACGAGCCCAAACAAAATTTTATTTTTATATATATAATATAATAATAATGACGATAACGTTGGCAACTGTAGCGGCATTTTTCGATGACGGCGTCCGGCGGAGAACCTATGGTTCGTCGATACAAATGTGTGGGCATATTATTTGCCTAAGTTGGAGTTCGTTTAGGTCGATTTTGGTCTACTCGAATGTTAACGCGCAAAGCTGAACTCACGAATAGTTAGATCTTTGTTATGGCAGCAGTGACATCGTCGATAGTCGACGTTGATCATTTTCAGAGGCTTGGTACGTTGAGACAAATGTGTGGATAGGTGGATCGTGCGAAACGGAGTTCGTATGGTCAAAACAAAATTTTGTTCGTATTTTTTACAGGAGCTCTGAATAAACGCGTGAAGGACGACATCTACGCAAATGTATAACCCCATAGAACTCTATATTTATTGTAGGAGACTATTTTGGGTTGTGGGAAAATCTTCGGGGGACAACTTTCAGGAACATTTTTTCGGTAACGTTGAATTAGATGTTTTTGTACGCGATTAGACGCATCGGTTATACAGTTTGGGGTGATTTAACCCGAGCTCGTGGATCTGGAATAAATGTATTGGTGATTTTAAGGTATAGGGATTTATCGGGATGATTTGTGCGACGAGAGTTTGGCGTTTGAGAGCGTATTCGTTAGACGCTTTGCTTGTGGAAGTAAAGTTTCGGAACTAGTGAGTTCTAATCCTTTTTTTTAAATGTTTCGGGGCTAGCATACATGTTTTTCACATGTTTTCATACATGTTACTAGATTTATTATATTAACGAACTTTTGCAATTAATATGTTTTATAAACGTTTTTCTCACGGTCAATGGCTTTTACAACGTATTGGTTAACCAGCTATCATTGCTCTCAGATATCAGATGACCCGTTAAGACGTGAATGTCATATTGTAATGTATCACATCATAATATGACTCGTTACATACCATATCGACCATTTAAGGTCTAACCTCGGCATATCAAGGGCTACAAGACCACGGGATGTACCATCGTGAGATGGGGTGTGGTCCTACAGCCATGACAGGGAAACAAAAAAGTAATATATTTCTTTAACCAACATATAAACATTTCGTGAATGTGGAAAAAAGCTCGAAACAAGCCGAGCTCAAGCTCGAGCCTAAAAATAAGTTTCTTTAGTAAATGACCCTGAGCCCAAGTTTCACTTATCGAACTTGAGCCGGCTCGTGAGTCTAAACGAGCCTATTTCTATTTAATATATATATATATATATATATATATATTATACAAATTAATTTTGTTTGTAAATTATGATAGATGTATTAAATACATAAATTTATTATGTTATATGAATTTATAAAAAATAATAATTATAATTAATATAAATTATCTATTAAATAATAAACAACGAGCTTGAGTCTAGTCAAGCTTGGGCTCAACTTGACTCGTTTGCACCCCTAGTAAAAGTTTTTACACCTCATTTCCTCTTGACCATACCTGATGGTCCCCCTAAGAATTAACAACTCTTAAATTTCAATAGATTAGTAAAACATGTATGAGTCATTAAAACTCGAACTAACCTATTATATATAAAAACTCAATTTGATTACTATAAATCTATACTATATAATAAAAGAAACCTGATTTTGGACACATGTCATTCAATGAGGGCATCAATAATTTATTAATAAATTATAAATTAAAAAGATTTAAATATTATATTAGAATTTTATTATGATTGTAAATCTAAAGTCTAAAATGTGTTTTAAATCTATCTATAATTTATGGATTTAAACAAAAACCCATCAATTTCGTAAGTTCTACTTTCCCTTCTAAAATCAAATTAGATTTTTGTGATAATTAAAGTTTTGTCAAGAATATAAAAAAATCATTATTTAATATTTAATATCTATTCTATACATATAATAAAAGAAATCAGATTTGGGATGATCTTCATGGAGTTTTCCCTTCTAAAATATATTTATTCTCATTTATCTCTACTTAATTTTAAAATTTAAATAAATATGAAAAGTATAAATATTAAAATTTACTTTTAAATTAAGAAATGTATTTTTTTCAAATATTATATTTTAAAAATATGTTCCCATCTTCCGTTTATCAAGAAATAATTTTCAAAGGTAATATTTTCTTCAAATATTATATTTTAAAAATATGTTTCCATCTTCCGTTTATAAAGAATAATTTTCAAATGTAATATTTTCAAAATTAATACGAAGATAAATATGATATGAGTATGTTTGGTTTAATAGTATGTTGAATCATATTAATTAATTTTCGGACAAACCAAATAAAATGTATTTTTCCAAATATCAATATGGAGGTTTTTTATTTATTTTAAAAGCATGTTCTCTGCTATCTTTTTCCAAACTTTATATATTAGATTACTTAAAAGTTTACCCATCTTCATTTTTACGAACAAAATTTCAACCGAATAACTTCGTATTTGAAACAACGTGTATGAGTTCTTTTTATGTTATTAGTAACTTTTTTTACTTAGAATTGTTTTTTTTTTAACTTGAGGTATCAATAGATATTATTCTTGTTAATTATTTATTAAACAAATAAAATATTGAAGGAATATTATAAAGTTATTTGTTTGATGAAATTAATAAATACGAAGAGTTGCAGAATTGTGTTTGTTATTTGGTATTAATCAGTCTTCGTCATGAGATAATCTTTGAAACGTACAGAGCTACTAGGTGGTTATATGAATTATAATACACTTTATTGTTTTGCATTCCCATAATACAAGGAAATGTCAAAAATACTAAATGCTCAAATTTGTTGTTCTTCTAAAAAAAACCTATCAACGATACATCAAATTATAAGTTTTTTTTTATTATCAACGTGTTTTATTTGTAAAATATAATGCAACACACGTAAAATAACTAGAATACAACATAGGACTAATTTTTTTGTAGGTGATAAGGAAAGAACTTTTTTAATCTATCATTTCAAACCCTATCTTATGATATATATTACCTTAATGTATACATTGTTAATATGTTTTCTAACTTTAACTTTAAAAAATAATTATTTCTTGCAGTTTGTACCTCTGGCAATGCTTGTACTAATGTTGTCAATAGACGCAAATTTAAAAAGCTGCTTTGAAATATCATAGATCCAATGTGATACCTAAACAATAAATTCTAACAAGATATCTTCATCAAATAATAATATTAAACAATTACTTAACTAATTTTATTTCATTGACGATTTAAATAATGTTTATCCCCATTGTTTAAAAAGGTTTACAATGTATTGCAATTTATTTATTAGACATTTTCAATCTCGAACATAAAACTTTAGAGTAGGTATGTAACTAAAATAGGATTTCAATACGTCTTAATTCAATTACATTTTAATTAAGATTGTATTAATAATTTTGTAATTATATTAGGATTTTAGGGTAAATTACTTTTTGAGTCCCTGTGTTTTCAGTGTTTTAACCACTTGAGTCCAAAATCAAAATGTTTAACGACCTGAGTCCCTATAACCACTTTTCTTAACCATTTGAGTCCAATTTTCTAACACCATCCAGAATGTCAATTAACTCTAAGGGCATTTTAGTCAATTACACCAAATGTACAAGTCAATAATGCACAATGTATTTACAAGTTAAATTACTCATTTTATAATTATATATACACACAAACAACCACACATCCTGATTCTCTCTCTTCTATATCTCTTTCTCTCTGTTCTTTATCTCTTTCAACTAACCACTCCCTCTTCAAACTCTTCCTCTCTCTCTCTCAAAACTCAACCTTAACTTCCTCTCTCTTAATGAAACAGTACAGCAGCAACGACTATTGATGGTGATGAATAGCAGAGGAAGTGGTGGTACGATGGGATTGATGGTGATGAACGACGGTGAGTTTTCCGATATGGGTTTAAATGGACGACGGGTTTGATGGTGATTTGATATGGTGATGGACGTGTTTAATGGTGTTTCTGATGTGAGTTTGAAGGACGGCGGGTTTGATGGTGAGTTTTCGGATGTTGGTTTTGTTGGAATTAATCTTGACTTGGGCTTTTTAACTAAGTTTTATTTTAGTTTATTGTTTGAGTTTATTAGTTAGTATTTAGAGCACCCGTAGTGGGGCGTTTTTTTTTTAAATTCAAAAAAAACGCCGAAAAACGCCCCGGACTCCATTACACCCGGCGTTTCCGGGCGTTTTTTTTGTTCAAATTTGTTGTTGGCGTTTTTTTTAAAACGCTCATTTTGTTTTGTGGAATGGTTGACCCATGTGACCATGTGTTTGACCAGCCAATCACCATTTGCTTCTTTTTTTTTTTAATAATTGAAAGGGGCGTTATTGGAATAATGGCCCACTATGCCACTTTTGCTATAATGTCCAACGCTGACTAGGATGCCACGTGTCGGATAATGCCCCATGGTGGGGGCATTATTTTTGTTCACCACTACGGGTGGTCTTAGTAAGTTTCTGCATGATTTTAATAAACTAGGAAGTGGTCTTGGTGTTGACCGAACTAAGTGGGAGAGAGGGTCATGTTGACCGGATTATTTGGTATTCAAAGTAGACGTTAGTGAGTGGCTTAAGTTTAGGAGAATGTGGTTGCCATTGGTTGTTATTTGTAGGCTATAAATAGCCTTGCTTTTACTGAATGAATGTATCTCTTTTCTCTTTTAATATAACATACAGCAAAGTGTTCGTCTTTTCATATATTCACGTTTGCACATTATACTTATATTAGTGTGTGGAGTGGGGCCTGATCCAACATTTGGTATCAGAGCGAGGTCGAAACGAGAGCCGGTTGAAGAAGGTGTTGCCGGTTTGAGAGTCGGTGGCAGAAAGTTGGCAGCCACTAGGGCTTAATCGAATGAAGGGCTGATCAATGTTGTGATCAGAAGAAAGACGCAAGAAGCAGTGATCGAAGTTTAGATTGAGAAAGAATTGAAGCAACAACAGTACCGATCGCGGCTTGGTGATCGGATGCAAGAAAATGGGTTTTTAACCCAAAGAAAGAAAGCGGAGTAGCCCTCTAACTGCAGAGAAAGAAAAGAACAAGAAAGTAGACGATTTCATGTGAGAAGTCGCAAGAAAGAAAGAAGAAAGAAGTGCTGATTGAAATCAGCAAAGAAAGAACGAAGAAAAGAAAGAAAGTTGGGTTCAAATCTTTGAATCCTTAAGAAAGAAAGAAAGAACGAAGAGGCGCCACAAGAAAGAAGAAAGTAGGAAAGAGGCAGGCGTCGCTTAGCAAGAAAGAAAGGCCTCGCAAGAAAGAAAGAAAGAGACCGGTGTATGAAGAAAGAAAGAAAGAGAAAGCATCGGCTAGAAAGAAGAAAGTATGAGCGTCGATTAGAAAGAAAGAATGAAATCGACTGCCCGAAGGAAGAAAGAAAGAAAGATAAATCAAGAACTCGAAGAGCAAGAACGGATCTACGAGTTCTGCGGGTCATGTGTGGTTGTAGCAAGAAGAGGAAGAGACTATTCGGATCCGTATGAACCGATCAAGCAAAAAGCAAGTGATTCAGCAAGGCACATAGCAAAGAAGTGAGTCAAGATTAAGGGGGTGAATGTTGGAATTAATCTTGACTTGGGCTTTTTAACTAAGTTTTATTTTAGTTTATTGTTTGAGTTTATTAGTTAGTATTTAGTAAGTTTCTGCATGATTTTAATAAACTAGGAAGTGGTCTTGGTGTTGACCGAACTAAGTGGGAGAGAGGGTCATGTTGACCGGATTATTTGGTATTCAAAGTAGACGTTAGTGAGTGGCTTAAGTTTAGGAGAATGTGGTTGCCATTGGTTGTTATTTGTAGGCTATAAATAGCCTTGCTTTTACTGAATGAATGTATCTCTTTTCTCTTTTAATATAACATACAACAAAGTGGTCGTCTTTTCATATATTCACGTTTGCATATTATACTTATATTAGTGTGTGGAGTGGGGCCTGATCCAACAGGTTTGATGGACGTCGGGGGTGATGAAAGGCGGCGGAGGTGAGTTTTCCGATGTGGTGATGAACGACTGGAAACTTGATGGTGGTTCTGAACCATCAGATCTGGGTGGTGAGTTTTGATGGTGGATGTGCAAAATCTCAGTCATACCATTATTTTGTAATGAAAAAACAGAGGATTAAATTTTTTTTATTTTTTTTCACTTTTTTTGATGATTTAATTTACCTTGGTGGGTGCATACGATGAACACGCTTCTCAAATTCATGATCACCGTCTAATGAAGGAGACCAATAATGCATTTTGGTGAATCTTGTTAATGGGTGTGTGTAATGTGGGTGTGTGTGTCTTTGAA
The DNA here is from genome assembly GCA_030545235.1 of Helianthus tuberosus. Lineage (NCBI taxonomy): Eukaryota > Viridiplantae > Streptophyta > Magnoliopsida > Asterales > Asteraceae > Helianthus > Helianthus tuberosus. The sequence continues at coordinate 57,839,733 of CM060424.1, read as the reverse complement.
TATATGTATGGCTTTAGAGAGAGAGAGTGGTGGGATGAAGATATTGTGTGTGTGTTTGATGGATACCAGATGGGGGAAATTTGTGATTTTGATGGATACCCAGATGGGGGATTCTAGACATGTGATTTGGGATGGTGGCGATGATGATAATGTTGATGTGGTTGTGGTGGTGGTTGGTGACGGAGGTGGTTGTGGCTGTAGTGGTGACGGTGGTGGTGGGGATGCAGGTGTTTAAGAGTGAGAAAGAAAGAAGAGAGAGAGAGAGATGAAGGTGCAGCAGAATGTTGAGAGAGAGAAATCTAATAATATTTTTATATATTTTAACTATAAGGGTATTTTGGTCATTTAACAATACTTAACCAAAAAATTCTAACAATGTTAGAAAATTGGACTCAAATAGTTAAGAAAAGTGCCTATAGGGACTCAGAGCGTTAAACATTTTGATTTTGGATTCAAGTGGTTAAAACGCTCAAAACACAGGGACTCAAAAAGTAATTTACCCAGGATTTTATTATGCCTTAATTCTTTCATATTTTAATAAATAAATAGCACATCAATGTTTGTTTTTCTAAAACATATCTTAACAACTATATATGTAATACACATGTTTATTCAACCCGTATAATGCAATACACACGGTTTTTAAAAGTATAACTTTTTTATTATCTATTTAGTATATAAAACAATATGTATTCAACCCGTGTAATACACGGGATTTTAACCTAGTTAATTATTATATATTAAACTATTAATACACGTAACTATCTATAGTTTCTAAGAAGTAACAATAATTTATATATTTTTATACAATTTCTACTTATTATTTATAGAATTTATTTACAAAAATTGTTAAAAAGTGAATTTAAAAAGTCAAAAGTTGAAATTCCCGTCCCATAACCCCACTCCCTCCCCGCTTAATTTTCCCTTCCAACTGCATCGCTCCCCATAATTCGGCACCATGAAAAATTAAAATTCCCGCCTTGTAATCCCAATAAATCCCATGATCAGTGTGAATGAAAGTTTTCTATCATGCAGGTAGAATCCACACATCTCCATGCAGTGGCGGAACCAGAACTTCTTTGTCGGGGTTCATCATAAGACTCTCTTTTCTACCGGCTACAACTAGGGGGGGTAAGTGCACGGTCCTCCCAACCGCCGGAGTGATCTCACTCCGGGAGCCGCTACCCGACCAAGCTAGCTCCGCGGTGACTTCCCCATGCCGAGTTCTTACCCTGGGCGACATATGCCACTCCCAAGACTCGAACCCGGTACCTCTGAGAAGAGGTGGGTGTCGGTGGCCAACTGGGCTACCCCAGTTGGTTAAACCGGCTACAACTAGAGAGTCTAAAACATGTTTTTTCCTAGAAAAATCTCAGATTGTACATATAAAAATCTTACAAATTTCTATGTCAGGGGGGTCAGCGGACCCTCTTGACCCCCCTCTGGTTCCGCCCCTGTCTCCATGGATGGATAAAGGTTTGACTTCTTTGAATCTTTGGTATGTTCTTTATATATTTTATTTCTTTATCTAAGTTATTAATTAATTGCATATGAAATATGACAGGGTTCATGTATATGGGATTGATTGTTTATGGAGTTCATTAGAGATAACTGAGAAGAGAAAAGAGAAGTATTTCTATTATCCGATCTTTCAAGTTTCTTTCTTCCAAAATACACTTATTTTCTTAATTCATCCCCCAAACTAATTTCTCATTCAAACTACAGCGTCACGGGGTATGCGATCATTTCATTTTTTTTAATCTCTCTTCATAATTAATCATCATTACCACTAATATGTGTTTTTTTAGTCCCAGGTGCACTTTGCATTATTTAAGTACGAATCCCAATTAAATATATATTTTTTATACTCTCGTGTTTTTGTTCTCAACCATTTGTACAAGATGGTTTTGAGATTTTGGATGGTTCTTAATGCTTCGTAGGCTCACAACTAAACAAATTAGTTATTGTGAGCCAAAGGTGTATATGCTTGGACATATAATTTGCTTCGAAGCATTTTTTTGAACACCAAATGTTATTCCCCTATATTACACTAATAAATTTAAATTATGTCTTTGCCCAGGTTCGAATCTCTAAATTGCATGTGCTTTGAAGCATTTGATTAGAAAAGATGGCAATGAAGGTTCTTGAAATGATGAAGATCAAGAGAAAGCCGTGCTGTTTATAAACATTATATTCTATGTTGCATTCATAAGAAGTTATGTTCTTGATGGGATGAACTAGTGTTGTTTTCTTCATTTGGATATAGAAGTTGTATTCGAATAATTGTAGAATTTTATGTTATTTTATTGCGTTGTATATATCTTATAATTTTTATCAAATTGTAGAAACTCAGGTTGTATTTGTGATTGTAAATCTTTATGTGAATTTGGATATATTTTAATATAAAAATGGTAACAAAGTTCCGTAACTAAAAAACCGTAGCTAAAATCCATAGCAAAAAGACTCTGTAGCTAATAATCTGTAGCAAAAAATGGTAGCAAAGTTCCGTAGCTAAAAAATAACCATAGCTAAAAGTATTAGTAGCTAAAATGTTCCGTAGCTACAAGTATCCGTAGCTAAAAACAACCGTAGCTAAAAAACCATAGCGAAATTTCGTAGCAACCTTCTTCATAGCAAATTCGTGGCTAAAATACCGATGACATTTTTTGTAGCTAAATTCGTCGCAAACATAATTTCCGTAGCTGAAGTTCGTAGCAAATAAATTCGCGACGGGACTTGTAGCTACGAACCAAATCCGTAGCAAATTCGTAGCAAAAAGGGTGTTTGCTACGGATTTGCTACGGATTTGGCCGTAGCAAATGCCTATTTCTGTAGTAGAGTACCCATGACCCATTCAAATTCCAAATCCCGCTCCAAAAAAGACGCCCAACAACTACATGTTGATCAGTTCTGTTTAAACTAAATGGAAAACATGAATAACATACCTGTTATAGCATTCAAAGCAGTGGAGAATCCAGTCAGAGATCCAGCCATTGAGTTCGACATACTTGTCAAGATGATCCGGTTCCTCCTTAGGGTGTAAAGTGATGATGGTGATGAAACCGAAAGTAGGGTTGATTTCGGTTATGGAGAAAGAGACGAATTTGATGTTATGAGGGTCAGTTGATTCACTAAAATTATGTAACCCTTTAACTCTCTAATAAGCTCCTTATTTATACACCCAAGAGGAAACCTAATTAGTTAATAAAGGGTAATATGGTCCATCAACAATTACCAACTAATTATTAATAAGTTATTAATATATTTTGATCTAATATAATATAAATGATTATAAAGGCTAAAAGATTAAATATTACATAAATAATATATTTAATCTCACATTCTCCCACTTAGCCGAGTAATCATTTATCATGAGTATTAGGTAAGCCTGGCCAGGAGTTAACACTCATTTTAGCTTTAAACCAAGAACTATAGCAGAGAAATACAGCCGTTGAATCATCATTCGACTCAGGACCCCCATTAGTCATACTATAGCCTCAATTTAAAACCTAACAGTTACGATCAAAATACATATAAGCCCTTTAGCGTCTGATTTGTATTTATATTTGTCTATATGTCATTACACCGGCAGAACATATGTTAGAGACATACAAAATCAAACTGAGGAAATTTTATTAATTAAAACATAAGCTAGTACAATATGCCATTAAACAAGGTCTTTAATAAGTCCCATATTCGATACATGTTCTTCGAAAACTTTAGGTGGGAGACCTTTAGTCATCGGATCCGCAAGCATATCTTTAGTACTAATATACTCAATACAAAGATTATTTTCCTCAACTCGTTCACGTACGAACAAATATTTTGTATCGAGATATAAACCAGCTCCAGTCGAACTGTTACTGTTCGAGAAACTAACGGCGGCTGAGTTATCATAGTAAAGCTTCAATGGTCTAGAAATGGAATTAACGATTTTGAGTCCAGTGATCAGATTTCTAAGCAACATTCCATGACAGGTTGCGTTGTAAACAGCAATGTATGCTGCCATCATTGTGGAAGTTGTAGTTAACTGTTGTTTATGACTCTTCCATGAGATAGGTCCGCCTGCTAACATAAAGATGTAGCCCGAAGTGGATTTCTTGTCATCTTTGCATTTAGCAAAGTCAGAATCAGAATAACCTACCACTTCTAAGTGATCACTTCTTCTATAAGTCAGTTTATAGTCTTTCGTCCCTTGCAGATATCTAAGGACCTTCTTAGCTGCTTTCCAGTGATCTAGGCCAGGATTAGTTTGATAACGACCTAGCATTCCAGCAATGTAAGCGATATATGGGCGAGTACAGACTTGAGCATACATCAGGCTCCCGACTACTGACGCGTAAGGTATCTGGCTCATTTGTTCCTTTTCAACCTCTGTTGTCGGACACTGGAATGAACCGAAAACATCTCCCTTAACTACTGGAGCGACGGAGGGTTTGCACTGTTGCATGTTGTAACGTGTAAGGACACGATCTATGTAAGTCTTTTGAGATAATCCTAAGATCCCTTTGTGTCTATCTCGGTGAATTTCGATGCCAATGACGTAAGAAGCATCTCCGAGATCCTTCATGTCGAAATTATGCGAGAGTAACCGCTTCGACTCATGCAACATGTCTAAACTATTACTTGCCAATAGAATATCGTCTACGTAAAGGACAAGTATAGTAAAGTTACTCCCACTCATCTTGAGTTAGGTGCATTGATCCACTTGATTCTTCATAAAACCTTGCCTCTTCATGACTTCATCAAACTTGAGGTACCATTGACGTGATGCTTGTTTTAACCCGTAAATGGATTTCTTCAACTTACAGACTAGATGCTCCTGACCTTCAGGTTTAAAGCCTTCAGGTTGTTTCATGTAAACATCTTCGTCTAAGTCTCCGTTAAGGAAAGCAGTTTTGACGTCCATCTGAGGCAGCTCTAAATCAAAATGACTAGGGCCATAACGATCCTTAATGAATCTTTACGAGAGACAGGTGAAAACGTCTCTTGATAATCAATTCCCTCTTTCTGAGTGTAGCCCTTTGCAACCAATCTCGCTTTGTAGCGTTCAACGTTCCCATTCGGATCCAGTTTTGTTTTGAACACCCATTTACAACCTACAGGTTTGGCACCATTGGGTAATTCGACTAAATCCCAAACGTCATTTTTCTTCATGGATTCAAGCTCATCAATCATTGCTTTATTCCATTCAGAAGACTGATCACTGCTAATGGCTTCATTATAGGAGATAGGATCATTGAGCTTTCCAGCATCCATTTCAGTCAGGTAGGTAACATAATCATCCCAATTAGTAGGCCTTCTTTGCCTAGATGACCTCCTGAGTTGATTATCAGGTTCAGCGTTGTCTTGGTTTTGAGCGTTTGATGTGCCTTCGTTATGAGGGATAATGGGTTCTGGTTGTGGAGATGGAGTTTGTGCAGTGGCTTCAGGTACAGTTGTTGCATGGGGTACAAGAGGAGTAAACGGAGTAATGATAAGCGACGAGGCTCTCCCCCCCGCGTCTTGTACTTCTTGCAATTCTTCGTAAGGGTTGGTACTGCTCCCACTGACCTTGAAATCCTCTAGGAACGCAGCACGCTTGGTTTCAACAATACGGGTGACATGGGAAGGACAATAGAAACGATAACCCTTCGAATGATCAGGATACCCGATAAAGAAGCAGGTAACTGTTTTAGGGTCAAGTTTCCTTAGGAAAGGATTATAGAGTTTTGCTTCAGCAATGCAGCCCCATACTTTCATATATTTAAGACTCGGTTTCCTTCCTGTCCAAAGTTCATAAGGAGTTTTAGGGACAGACTTAAAAGGAACTCTATTAAGTATATGAACAGCTGCTTTTAACGCTTCAGTCCAGAGGAATAATGGTAAATTAGTGTTGGCTAACATACTGCGCACCATGTTCATAAGGGTACGATTTCATTGTTCAGCGACACCATTCTGCTGAGGTGTACCAGGCATGGTGTATTGGTTCACAATCCCCTGGCCCTTACAAAACTCATAAAATGGACCAGGAGCTTGACCCACATCAGTATGTCTTCCATAATATTCACCGCCTCTATCTGATCTCACAACTTTAATCTGACGATCTAATTGCTTTTCAACTTCAGCTTTATAATCTTTAAAAGTTGTTAGAGATTCAGATTTTTCCTTTATAAGATACAAGTACATGTAACGAGAATAATCATCAATGAAAGTGATAAATGAAGTATGTCCTGTTATACCAGCAATTTGATAAGGACCACTAATATCAGTGTGAATGAGTTCTAATAAATTAGAGCTCCTAGTGGCACCTTTCTTATTTGCTAATGTCATTTTGCCTTTAAGACATTTGACACGTGTTCCAAAATCAGTAAAATCGAGAGGAGGTAAGACTTCATCCTTTACGAGACGATTTAATCGTTCTCTTGAGATGTGGCCTAAACGTTGATGCCACAACATAGATGAAGTCTCTAAGTCTCGAACCTGTTTCATCTTTGTGAGTGATTCATTAATATTATATGACAACAAAGATTTGGAAAAATTATCATCTAGTTCTAATCTATAGAGACCACCATCCAGAATGCCAGTACCATAAACAACGGAATCATAGAGAATAGAGAGTTTGCGATGACCATGGGAAACAACAAAACCGTCCATGTCTAACTTTGGTCCTGATACAAGGTTCCGAGTTACCTCAGGAACATATAAGGTATCATAAAGTTTAATACATAAACCAGTTTTCAAAAATAATTGTAATGTTCCTATGGCCTTCACTTCTAATTCCCGATCATCTCCAACTTTAAGTGTTCTTTGGTTTCTTCCCAGCTTCCGGATTGTAAGGAATCCCTGAAGTGAATTGGTAACATGAACCATAGAACCAGAATCAAACCACCAAGAATTAGCAGGAACATTTAAATTAAAGGACTCAAGTATCATGAAAAAATCGTTACCTTTCTTAGCCAGCCACTCCTTGAAGTCAGGGCATTCCTTTTGCTTATGTCCTGTTTTCTTACAGAACTTGCAGTAGGGTTTGCCTAAGGAGTTCTTAGAGCTGGAAGGTGCACTTGTATTAGGAGTTGGATTTGGCTTTTGAACCTTAGAAGCATCCTTTCTTTGATAATTGTGCTTCCTCTTCTTTGAGCTGGAGGTGGTGAAGTTAGCAACATCAGTAGTGCGATCCAACTTCATACGCTCTTCCTCTTGCACGCACATAGCGATCAGCTCACTCATCGTCCATTTGTCCTTCTGAGTGTTGTAATTGATCTTGAATGCTTCATAGGACGAAGGAAGCGAAGTGATGATGAAGTGAACATGAAAACCATCACTGATCTCCATCTCTAGGCCCTTCAGCTTATTGGCCATGTCATGCATCATCATGATGTGTTCGCGAATGCCGCTCCTACCATCATACTTAGTCGTCACCAGCTTGAGGATAAGAGTGCTAGCGTGTGCTTTTGATGTTCCCTTAAATTGATCCTCCACAGAAGCCAAATAGGTTTTAGCATCGTCAGAATCAGGAATGGCCCCTCTGATTGAGTTATGAATGGACTGCTTCATGAACATGAGAGACATGCGGTTACACCTAGTCCACTTATCATGGAGTAACTGCTCAACAGCAGTACTTGTAGCAGTAAGGTCCGCTGGCTTATTCTCTCTTAGAGCATAATCAAAGTCCAAGAGTCCAAGTGTAAGCATGAGGGCATCCTTCCATGCAGCAAAGTTATCACCAGTCAAAGGTGGAATCCCTTGATTGGGTGCTGATAGTGGAAATAAGGTGAGCAAGTTATGATACTAAGAAAGAAGTCTTAATGTGATCTAAGGGCATGTTATACTAAGGCAGGCATAAATAATGACCATTTTAATTATGAAGCTGTGATAATGTCTATTACTAACATCAAAATAATAGACTTAGTAAAATTCTATTTAAACGAAGACAAATCAGCTTTGGCCAGAAGTGTAATCATTTAAATATGTGTGCAAAGTAATTGTGACAAATCAGCTTTGGCCAGAAATGAGACAATCACTTTAGTTATGCACTTGTCAAGCATGCTAAACATAAATGAATTAAATCAGCTTTGGCCAGAATTAAGACATTTCACGTTTGTAATGCATACTTAACATAGTTTTTATAATACTTGAACAATAAATAGATGTATTAAATCAGCTTTGGCCAGAATTAATACATCAGAAGCTCATTCAAGTTAAGCTATTTTGGTTTTGTAAAAATTATCTGATTCTGATTAATTAATTAAGTATAAACAAAACCAAGTATTTAATAGCAAACCACCTGTTAGCGCGGATCGAACTCCGCGGTGAGTTCGCTGGGGGGTGCGGGGGACAGCGTGCCCCCGCCCGGTGCGATCGGTAATGCCTTGTGCGATCGATAAGGCCCAAAACTTGTGCGATGTAAATAAAGCCCAAGTCTTGTGCGATCAGTAAGGCCCAAAATTTGTGCAATCAGTGAGGCCCAAAACTTGTGCGATTAGTTAGGCCCAAGTTTTGTGCGATCAGCACTATCTTGTGCGATCCACAGGTCTTGTGCGATCCATAAGTTCTTGTGCGATTTCCCTTGTGCGATCAGATCACTTTTTTTTTTTTTTTTGTGTTCTGATCTTGTGCGGCTGTTAAGGGACTTGTGCGATTATGATTTCGAAACCACTGTTAATGCTGTTTATTGTGATAATTAACTGAAAATCGAAATTTGAGGGATTGTGGGATAGTGTTTCCTATTTTATTTCTGATCTAACCTTATCAAAAGATTTCGAAAATAATAACTGAAAATCCATTAACAGTTTTCGAAAATTTAATAGATAAAATTAAGATCAAAATCATTAAAAACACCCACTAATCCAAATTATATTCCAAAATTTATGGAATTTTCGAATTTTCTTAGAACATTATGATGAACCCTAAAAAATTTAAAACATAATTCTGGAAATCCGAAACCTGAATTTTAATGGTTTTTGTAATGGATTTCGTGACAACAAGTTTAACCTTTATGATTTCGAGTCAATTTATCAAATAACTTTTTTCCGAAAACAGGGATTTCGGCAACAAGGAACTCGAAAACAGTTTTGATTTGAAGGCTTTAAAAAACTTCCGTTTTCCTGATTTTTGGTCCCAGAATAATGGATACAAAATCAGAACTGATTTATCAACATATGCTCTGATACCACATGTTGATCAGTTCTGTTTTAACTAAATGGAAAACATGAATAACATACCTGTTATAGCATTCAAAGCAGTGGAGAATCCAGTCAGAGATCCAGCCATTAAGTTCGACATACTTGTCAAGATGATCCGGTTCCTCCTTAGGGTGTAAAGTGATGATGGTGATGAAACCGAAAGTAGGGTTGATTTCGGTTATGGAGAGAGAGACGAATTTGATGTTATGAGGGTCGGTTGATTCACTAAAATTGTGTAACCCTTTAACTCTCTAATAAGCTCCTTATTTATACACCCAAGAGGAAACCTAATTAGTTAATAAAGGGTAATGTGGTCCATCAACAATTACCAACTAATTATTAATAGGTTATTAATATATTTTGATCTAATATAATATAAATGATTATAAAGGCTAAAAGATTAAATATTACATAAATAATATATTTAATCTCACACTACAGTCTACAGTGACTCATGACCGGACGAGTTTTTTGGCCGAAAAATTCAAAATTCCGGCCGTTTCGAAAATTATTACACCGGAATTCCGATTTAGAACGGGTATCCTTTCTTTATAGATTGTTTTTTGTTGTTTATTTGTGGTGATTAGAAGAAAATACAGATGTATAAGGGTTTTATGTTTTTTGATGTTTATTTTTGTTGATGTTTTTGTAGTTAATGATTTTTTTTTGTTAATGTTTTTTAGTTGTTCTATACTTGTAGTTAATGATTTTGTTGTTTTATTTTAAGCTTTGTTTGTTTAAATAATTACTAATCAACATTTAAAACTAGAACTTCAATGTTTGAAAATTAAAATTGAAAATTATGGACAATGGTATTGGTTGAACATGATTGTTTATTTTGTTTACATGTTTAGTGTTGTTTTATAAACTTATAGAGCAATTTATATGTGATAAGAACCATGAGTGGGAAGTTATGGAGCAATTTCACAAGAGGAAAAGGGTTTAACCATTTTTTTGTCAGATTCTTTTAATTAAAGATCAAGCTATGTTTTAGATAAGTTTTTTTTTTATTTAATAATTAGGAGAAATAGAAATAGGGAGGGTTTGAACTTTGATAATTTTTTTGTTGTTACTTTACTTATTTATGAGGTTTTTCATGTTAATGTGATAGGAACTTAGGAAATAGGGTTTGATTGTTTGAAAATTGACATTGACCCAACCCAACCTGAACTAATCCAACCCGCTCTAAAACTTTGTTTGTTTATGTTTACTTGTTTTACATGACCCGACCCGACCTGCTATGAACCAATTTTTTTTATATAACTAGGGGCCTAAAATCATTAAAATTTTTCTGCACCCCCAGGAAAAAATTCATGAGTCCGCCACTGAATAGGAGATTAGGGTTCTTGTTCTTTAACCTCAAGCGGTGTATAAGTAGGTTCCACACGCTTAGTAAACAAGTTAACACCACAATTTCTGAACCTTCTTTCTTAGACCGGAGGGTATGGGCTCCGTCCCCGGTCCGTCGCCCCCCTGCCGGATCGTCCCACACCGCCCCCTCCCGCCCCGTCGCGTCGCCTCCGTCCCCTCCCGGACGCTGGAGACGAGCCACCTCTCTTCCTTGTTCTCTCTCTCTCTCCTGTATGCTTTAATGTGATAGGCTGGTTTAATTTTGGTGGGCCCCTCTTGGGTAGTCATGACTCCCCCTCCACACCCTTGGGTAGTCCCCAAGAGGATGCTCCTCCTCCAAAAGTTTATGTGGTTGATAATCAATGCACATGGAAACTTTTGTATTCACCTTTAGATTGTTGTAGTTCATGTTAGATGCATGTGACATATTGTGAAGATGCGCACTTGCTGCTCGACATAAAAAATTGGTGATACGGGGTTTTTAACCCGGGTGGTACTTTAGGGACTTACTAACTTAAGGAAAACATATTTGAAAACTGAATCTGACCAGGGGCGGATCTACACCCATGGAGGAGGTTCCCAGGAACCCGTTCGGTTTGTAATTTATAATGTAAAGTCCTAAAGAAAATACTGAAGGAACATTTAAATATTTTGTAGAGGAACCTGTTAACAAATATCTGTTCTAGCACAATGGTAAAGTGCTTTGTATATGTTGTTGAGTTTCCGAGTTCGACTCCCGTTAGCTAGCTTTTTAACCTTTTTTCCCCTTGAAACATTACCCCGCTTACAAAGGTCTGATTGCAATTGGTTATTGGGTTGTTTGGATAAAGTTCCTTGGTTTGGTAATATAATTGCGTAACACCTTTTGGAAATGGTTCAACAGTTTCCAAGAAAAGCGAATTTAAAAAAAGATGGTCCTTCAACTGATTTATTGAGCTTCAGATTGTTAGCAGATTTCATTAAAGCCTAAAACACATAATCCAAAAGTAAGAACTGAAGTGTCGAAGTTAACCAAATAACATACAACAAGATCACAAAAAGGAGAAAAAGTCAAAGATGAATTGTTCAACTCTATGAGCCAAAAGACAAACAAATATTCACAACAAAATCTGCAATGTTGAAATTAGCTTTAAAATCAAAGGCCCAACCTTATTAATCGTTTTTTTTTTTTTTGTTAATCGAGCTTTCAATCGCCTTGGAGGAAATCAGATTGAATAAAACTCAGGTTTAACCAACTACCAGAAGATACCTCACCCGGAAATACGATGTAACCCCGAATCATAATCGGGTCAGCCGGGCTATTGAGTTTACGATTTGCCTAGCACCATTGTTAGTTTAAGTGAAAAAAAGGTTGGAGGTGGTGATATGTTAAATCAAATATTTTAAAGTAACAAATTTAAAAGTTTAGAGGGGAGTACAACAACTAAAACAAATGAATAGGGGTTACGTTTAGTATCACCCAACAAGCAAACACTAAACCTAGTTTAGTACATGTCAACCAGATTCAAGCATCAAGTGGGAGCTGAATGTTGGTTCAGTTCTGTTTATACATGAAGGAAAACATTAAAACATACATGTTACAGCAGACAGTGCGTTGGAGAATCCAGTAATGGAGTTCGACATGCTTGTCATCGTGATCTGGTTCCTTCTTAGGGTGCTGACTGATGATGGGGACTTAGAAAACCGAAAAGGGGTATCGGCTTAGGAGGGGAGGTCGATGATGATGTTATGACTAATGGGGTGTGTCTAATTGTGTAACTGAGTAACCCCTTAACCTCCACATAATTCTCCTTATATAAGCACCCAGGAGGAAACCTAATTAGTTAATAAGGGTAATATGGTCTATCAACAATTACCAACTAATTATTTAATAGGTTATAATATATTTTAACCTATATTATGTAAATGATTATAATGGCTATAGATTAAATATTAATACATAATATATTTAATCTTACACTGAATGAATGGAAGTATGGAACACATGAACCACATATTCACAAACATCACAAATTAACAGAATCATCTAAGTGGCTCCTCAACACCTTAATCAGAGCCGGCCCTGAAGGAGGGCGGGGAGGACAACCGAACAGGGCCCGTGATTTCGTAGGGCACATAATTTTTTTAAAAAAAATCCGATATTATATATGTAAAAAAATAAATTTAATAGGGTATAACCAAAAAAATATTAACATAGACCCACTTAAAAGAAATCATATTGTTTAAACTATTTAGCCCATTAGGTTAGTAAGCACAATACCCAAATATTTTCTAAAAACTAATAAAAAAAACAATTCTGGGCGGCAACTCTTTCATCCGGGACTGGGTAATGAAACGTCGCACAGGAACAGGCCTTCGAATCTTCGATCATATTGTTTAAACTATATTTTGTATTTTGTTAATTGTACTGTTTATCGAATGCTATATTTTTGTCAACAGTTCAAAGTTGTATGAAAAACTCGTTTAAATTTTTTATTTAGTTAAGACCTAAGGGCACGTTTTTTCGAACTCGAACAAGGTACATGAATTCTCAGGGCTGGCCCTGACCTTAATTCATTCATCATTTAAGTCACAAGTCATAACTACTTTCCACCACTTGACGTCTAGCCCATCTTATTTATATTTAGTGTTTTTTTTTTTTTAAATTTAGCATGACGATGTTCTTTTTTCATTATGTATTGTATTGTATTTGTGTTATGTGATGAACCTTATCCGACCCGAACCATCGATCCGACCCGGATTTTTTTATGTTCGGACATATGAAATTGGAACACTTAAAAAAGTGAACCCCTTGAAAAAAAAATCTTGGATCCGCCACTGAATCTGACTAGTGAAGCATTTAACTCAAAAGCTAAAGGGTCTGAGGTGGGGGGCAGAAGAGGGTGTTATAAAGCTCCAAAGGTTTTTGTCCCACATGAAAACAACAATAATTGGATTACCTTCTAGTACATAAATAATTGTACATTGTTCTATTGTTCTTGATGAGAGCAATAATGGAGGAAGCCTTTTGTATACACCAAGGCAGATGAGAGTAATTAAAAGCTGTGTGCATCAGCGTACACATTGCATAATCAACAATTAAGTTTGTGCCGACATGCGTATGTTGTATGTATCATTGCCATTGGCATGATAAAATGCGAGTTTATGAACATTTGAACGAGCCGTAGAGGGTAGATCTAAACTACTAAATAGTTGAGTGCTATTATGATTACGATAAGATGATAAAGTGTAACGGGTCATGCATATTTACACATAGGATAACTATGTAGTTTTATATCTTAATACTAGGGACACAGTACATACGCTTGGAGGTAAGTACAATACTATTTCATAATAGCCTTCAATACTACAGTGGTTGTCATATATAAATGAGGGTACTTTTTTACAGAGCTAAAACGAAAATTCAAAGTTCAAAACTAAACCTAAATGAATTGGAAGTCATTACTTGGGATAATGTATAAGTAGACCATATAACTTTATAATATTTTCATTAGGATACCCACGTACCCAACTATTGAAACTACATGTATTTGGTTTTATTTATATGAATCCGGCTAAAAGAGGGCTAGATGACAAGTATAGCCCTATACATATTTAAAAAAATATCAAAGGGCTTGTAGCCTAACGATGTGGAGATAAGGCTATTAGGTTGGGCTTCAAGTCCAATAAGGGTTGAATTAGAAAGGTTTGTAATTCTTTTCTTTCTTCTAACCATCATAGTATACAAACATGATAGATTTCTAAAATTTCTAGATTTGTGGGCTTTATAAACCTTGTGATTGAAAAAGTTGTCATTGTTTTCTTTCTTCTAACCCTTCTAATGACAAAACTATGGACGAATGACATAATTGTAAAAGTAGTATAAAAATTAAATACAAATAGTATTAACATGCAAAACGTGTGAACCGAATGAAAAGAAATGTGACGCGGTGACAAAGTTGTAAACTAGAGTGCATGCTAAATTGAACTGAACAATTACTAGTTACAGAATGAAAAGAAATGTGACGTGGTGACAAAGTTGTAAACTAGAGTGCATGCTAAATTGAACTGAACAATTACTAGTTACATAATTACTCTAGTTATACGAATACATACGCAAAACTTCATCAGATTCAATCTAAGTCATTCATGATTACTCTAGTTATGCAAATAATTTAGCCAGTTATACAAATATATACGCAAAACTTTATCAGATTCGAAATAGGTGATTTTATAGATTCTTTAGTTATACAAAGTACTTATTTTAGTCATACGAATACATACGTAAAAATGCATCAATTTAAAAGAGGTAATTTCATAATTACTCTAGTTATGTAAATAATTACTCAAATTATAAGCTCAGTAATTAATCGTTTAGTTATATGTAGTGTATTTGTTTGTATAAGTAGAGTAATTATGCTACATATATCTAGAGTAATTATCACCAACCCTATAACTAGAGTAATTATGATAATTACTCTAGTTATTCAAAGTTGACAATATTTACAATTTGCCATCGTATGAATCGGGTAGATTGCTCACTTCGCACACTTAGTATGTTAAATCCATTTGTACCGGAACGTAACCCGTTAAAACTGTTAGTTCCATTTACCATCTTTTCAACCCAAAAAACACTATAAATTCAAGACATAATACATGTATTTTTACTTTGCATCACTCAAGATTACTAAAACATATAAAACAAAGTAATTAAAAAATTTACCGTATATGTAATTATGTATGGTGAGAGGCTTGTTAAATTAAAACTAAATTTTAAGTAGAAAATGTACGGACCAAATATACATATATCCATATAATATTATATATCCATATTGCTTTAACAATGATATGTAAGAAATTTATGTAACCACTTACTAGTTTTCTTTCTCAGTGTATCTTACCGGCACCATGTACAAATACTTACATATTTTTCCATACTTTTTTTTTTCTTTTTTTTTTTGAACGGCAAATTTGGATCACTGACGGACCACTGGAGTATCATCGTGCCACCAGCAGAACCACCCGATCATATCCATCTCCACTAGGCAATAATGCCTATACACCAATTCAGGAGGAAACCAAATAAATCTGGAAAAACCCCCTTTGTGAGAATCGAACCCATGACCTAATGGTCATAAGCCTTATCCCACCACCAAGATACCACTAGGCTATAATTAAAATTGATTTTGTATTAAACGCAACAATAGTGGTGGTTGCTCATTAATTCGTTTTTACTCTACCATAAGTGCATTATGATTTGATCAATTCAATTTCACCTACCTTATCCTCCACAACTATCATATATCTTGACTAATTATGAAAGTGAAATCATTTTGTATATGACATGAAAGTTTGAACACTTCTGTGTATAAGCAAATTACATCACTTTCTTTGGTTAGGTTAAGAAAATGTCATAAATCCAACTTCTTGCCAGCAATAAGAACACGTTTGAATGGAAGCATTAGACTTTCATTCAATTGAATAATAACAATTGTCAATGGCTCTCTAATGTTTATAATAATAATAATAATAATAATAATAATAATAATAATAATAATAATAACAATAATAACAATAATAACAATAATAACAATAATAATAACAATAATAATAATAATAACAATAATAACAATAATAACAATAATAACAATAATAAAATAATAACAATAATAACAATAATAATAACAATAATAACAATAATAACAATAATAACAATAATAACAATAATAATAATAACAATAACAATAATAATAATAATAATAATAATAATAATAATAATAACAATAATAACAATAATAACAATAATAACAATAACAATAACAATAACAATAACAATAACAATAACAATAACAATAACAATAATAATACAAGAGTTGTTTAGGCTTTATTTTAATGTTATACATATATACCTTTCTCAAATGTGGATTTGGACAACAAATCTAACGGTTGGTGGTACATCATATTCAATCTCCACATTATCTCTAGTCATCTTGTAGCATGAAAATGACCATTCCACCCATAAAAAGGTCGACAATAATAGTCAAAAAGAAAGTCATACACTCGTTCTCTATTATTTACAATATTTGTCAAAAATGATGTTTCATCTTAAATATTGAATTTCAACCACAAAGTCATCTCTAAAGGCTTTGAAAATATCTTTTAGTTTAGGAGCAAAGCTATCATATAAACAGCGAGCTATTGCTACAATGAATTAAATGTTATAAATTTTGTATCCGTACTAGGAAAGCAATTTAATTTCACCAGAGACGATTACAGACTAACGACAGGTAGATGGCCAACAAACTGCACCGCTACTCCCTTCTGAATAGCAAACCCTACCCTGCTAAACACAAAATTATGCCCCTTAACATGTGCGGTGTTAATGCTTACCACCTGTTGAACCTGCTTGAGTAACCACACCGCGTCAGGGGCGAGAATTGTTTTAAGGCTAAATTTAGGAATAATATTTTTTTTTTGTGTTCCTAGGACTTAATGTGTCTTGTCGTTTAATCAAGCTTTAAAGATAGAAAAAATTACTATGAATTTGTAAAATAAAACCGCGTGGTTAAAACCATGATTTTGACGTATCATTATAAACGCTTGTATAAAATTTTAGTGAATCAAAGTTGCAACACTAAAAGCATCGTTGTAAAAGGTTGGCATATCCGTTATAAACTTATACGTTAAAACGATTACAGCATAACAACAATGCCTAAAAAGTGCTAATTGCAACGCCTGGTTGTAAGAAAATTTTGACACAATGTTAGAAATATGTGTGTCAAAACCCTTTATAACATTGTCTCAAATCTGCATAAGTTAGACGCACCATTGTGAATATTGGACATATAATTATAAATTTATGCGTCAAAATTCGTTACAATGATGCATTAAGCTTGCAAAAGTTGACACTCTTATAATGGTTTTGACTCATTGTTACATATTTGTATTTACAAATCCTTAGGTTCATGGCTCTCCCATTGACCTGTGCTTTCTATTATAATGTACAATTGTAAATGGTGTTTACGTGTTAGGTTAAAAACATCATTTCGTAAATAATATAGTGGTATTTTTATCAAATTACATAGTATATAATTCTAGATTTGATTGCTTAGTTTAGAAAAAAGAAAACTGTATTAAAGATATCTAATATTAACATGATCGATAAAAACTTTTTTTGTTTAAATTTACAAGAAACGTCACTTATCTTTACATTTTCTTTTTTGTATTTACTTACAATTGGAAATTTTATAAATAATATTATATTATTGATTAATATAATGATTATTTAACATTTAAAGTCAAGATAAATGAGATAGATCTTAACTATGGGAAATTTTATAAATAATATCATACTATTGATTAGAGAAAGGATCTCATACAATACAAATCTTTCATATGAAGTGTACGTGTCATGAAAGGGAGGACAAGTGGCATTGGCTTGAAGGGTAAATTAGTCATTTCTCACTTTAAAGAATTTTCCCCCTTGATTTTCAAACGGCTATAACTTTTTCATACGTTAATATTTTTAAAAACATTACACCGTATTAACGAGCATTTCATTCTCTTTAATTCAAGCAGCCTATTGCTATAGTTTTCTTAAAAAAATTCAGGGTCGGCTCAACGATTTTAGAGGCCTAAAGCAAAATAAAATTTGGGTCCTTTTTCTGAATCAAGCCCTCAATATAAACAAGTTTTTAATAAAACCAACAGAATAAGTGTTCAAAAATGATTAGCAAAATTAGAGGCAGAAATTATCACCCAAAATCAATAGTCCAAAACCAAGGATAATAAGCAAAGATAAACTCAATTCTATGAGTATCTGAATTCTAATAAATAATAAACCTTTTATCTGAACATATTGAAAACTTGAACCCCTATTTTTCTAAGTTAGCTAAAATTTGGACATTTAAGACAGTTTTTGGGATAATTATGTCTAAATTAGTTAAACTTTAAATAATTATGTCTAAGTTAGTTAAACTTAATTAATCTTTGGTGGTTGTAGCAGACTTCTTCTGTTCTAATTCATCATTTGATGGTTGTATTTAACTACTTATGTCCAGAGTTTTAGGTTAAGAATGTATTTATTTTTTATTTTCAAGTTAAACGTTTGTTTATGTTCGTTTTTATTCGTTTGCGTTCGAGACGAGTGTTCACGAACAACTGAATTTCCTTAACGAACGAACACGAACATAAAATTATGTTCGGTATACGTCCGTGAACAGTTCGCGAGCATATTAATTTCTTAAAGAACGAACACGAACATGGCCTTGTTCGTGTTCGTTCGATTCGATTACAGCCCCGGTGACACTTGTGTGTATGGGACGATCTCTATTCATGTGGGGGATTGTTGGAACTTTTATAAATAATATTATATTATTGATTAATATAATGATTATTTAATATTTAAAGTCAAGATGAATGAGAGATTTTGAGCAATAAGTTTGTGTGGGAACTTTAATGTATGGGAAATTATGCTTGACCCACATATGTAGAGAGTTAAATCATTTGTTGATTTATAAGTAGAATACTTTACATGAATGTATTCTTATTTGATTACTCACACCCAATGGTAGCTAGTAGAGTACGAAGTAGACACTTAACAGATTATAAAACAAAGCTTTGTGCTTTGTTTTTATACACAAAGAATAGAAATTCGTATGGTTCATAGCACACACTTTACTTCCACATAATCTTAGGCTGTTGTATCCTTGGAAACAGACGAGTTCACCTTGATGACCCGAAATCTGTTTTAAGAGAAACGTGTTCTTCACATGCCTCAGTCATCTTTGTGTTTAATATGTTTCCTTTGTATTGTTTTATGTTAAACTTTTAACGGTTGTCCTACACATACATATTTAACTTTTAATTATTTTAGTTTCATTATCAAATCACACTCACCATTCACTTTATTTACTAGATATGCTATCGACATTGCTGTAAATTTTACACATATATACATACATATTTGTTTTTTTTATCTATTCTTTACAATACTATCCATGTGCAAGATATGACACAATACCTAATGGTATTAAATTTGTACCCTCAATGCCTCATTAACTCATTTAAAGGGTTTTTCTGTAACACCAACTGAATGTAGTATGTGAAAAGCAACCATTCTGATTTCTGGAGTATGTATTGAATGTAGTATGTGAAAAGCAACCATGCTAATTTCTGGAGTATGTATAAATGTCTGATCCACGTAAAAGATTTCGAAATTAAAAAAATTTACCATTGAGTTTCATCTTTAAAATATTAAATCAACTACAAAAAGTATAATTTAGCATTATGGAAAGAGAAAAATGAGATCAAATGTACCGATGATCACTATTTTGGGAGTTAATAATCCCACGTGTTAAAATCTTCTTCTTACATGGTGTATACGGGTCGTATAAGGTTATACGGCTCGTATAAAATAAAATCAACTGACAAAGGCTTTGCCAGTTAGGTTATACAGCTCGTATAGAATAAAGTATAATTTAGCATAATAGAAAGAGAAAAATTATTGTACTTGTTGAATCAGTTCTGTTTATACATGAAGGAAAACAATAAAACATACATTTGGTTGCATCAGCACAGGTTAGCAAAGAATCCAGATGGAGTCGCAGCAATTAAGGTTTGACATGATTGTCATCTAGGTCTGGTTCCTCCTTAGGGTGCTGACTGATGATGGTGGCTAAGAAACCGAATAGGGGATTCGGGTTTTGGAGATGGAGGTCGAAATTATGATGTTATGTGTTATTAGGGTTGTGTCTAATATGTAACTGTCTAACCCTTTAACCTCCACATAACTCTCCTTATATAAGCACCCAGGAGGAAACCTAATTAGTTAATAAGGGTAATATGGTCCATCAACAATTACCAACTAATTATTTAATAGGTTATTATATATTTTGATCTTTATTATGTAAATGATTATAATGGCTATAGATTAAATAATATATTTAATCTTACATTCTCCCACTTAGCCGAGTAATCATTTACTATGAGTATTAGATAAGCCTGATCAGGAGTTAACACTCATTTTAGCCTTAAACAAGTCCTATAGCAGAAAAATACAGCCGTTGAATCATTATGCGACTCAGGACCCCCATTAATCATACTATAGCCTTAATTTAAAACCTAATCGTCATGATCAAAATACGCATAAGCCCTTTGTTTGATTTGTAACTATATTTGTCTATATGCCATTATGCTAGCTTGACATATTCTTAGAGACGTACAAAATCAAACTGATGAGGAAAATTAATTAATACTTAGTCATTCATAATACGATATGCAGTTGCGCATGGCCATTAATTAATACCCGTCTCTGAGCTCTCTTAATAAGACTTATGGGTTATAGCCCTTCAGTTATAGGATCCTTAAGCATATCATGAATGTATTCGATACAAAACTTAGTTTCCTCAATTCGTTCATAAACGAATAATTAATTGTGTATCGAAACTTAATGCAGCACCTCTTGAACTGTTACTGTTCAAGGAGTTATGGTAACTGACTTTATCACACTAAGTCTTCAAAACATTAATTATATGGAGTTAATAAACTTATGAGTCCACTGATAAATTTCCAACAACATTTAGTGACTATATTATGTCGTTATAACTTAGGTTGTTAATATCAGTGCATTATGACTCCTCCATGAGATATGTTTTGTCTGCTAACATAAAGATATACCCGACATTACATTTTGTCATCTTTGAACATTACAAAGTTAACGTAATAAACTGGTTTTAATTCTCACTTCTTCTTCAAATAATAGCCTCTCGTTTCTTTAAAGATATTGTAATACTCCATTAGATGCTTCACATTAATCTAGACAAATCTAGTATGTTGCAATGTGAGTAATATCTAAACGAGTATAGACTTAAACTTACATAAGGCTTCCAATTAATGAAGCGTAAATAAATAATCTTATTTATCCTTTTATCCTCTAAAAGAGAGCAGTATTGTCTGTTACATATGTAAGGACCCATTTAATGTTAAACGTATGGAACAGAACTAATATCCCATTGGGTCTATCTCAGTATGTTATGATATCAATCACGTAAGAGATATCTCTGAGATATATATTATATCAAAGTTTGTGTTAACAATGCTTTGACTTATGTAACATATACTTGTCAAAAGAATGTCATCTATATAGACAAGTTTATTTTAGTTGCTCCCACTCATCTTGAGGTAGGTACATTAATCCACTTGATTCTTGATGAAAATAATTACGTTAAGATTTCATCACATTATGATGTTTGCATTAACCCATACATGGATATTAATGGCTTACAAATAAAGTGTTCTTTAACCTTCAGTTTGAAACTTTAGGCTGTTATCTAATGAACATGTAAATGTGTCAGCCATTTGTTATGGAAAATTGTTTATAATGTTCATCTAATGTAGCTTTAAACTATTATAATCTACTAGAACGGTGATGATCCTCAAAGAAATCTTTTGTTAGATATGTAATAAAGATTCTTTAATAATTCATCTCTTTCTGAGTGTAACCTTTGACAATCAATCATGCTCCTTTGTGTCTTAACGTTTATATTAGGATTTGGTTTAGTTATGAACACTCTTAGGTAATTCAATCAAATCCCAAACGTTATACAAACACATAAAATCAGTTTTACTAGAAAACAGTTTTATTCCATTCAGAAGATTGATTGACGCTAATGGCTTAACTAGAAGAGATAGGATCAGTAAACATTTCTAAAATCCATTTCAACTTTAATTAGGGAGGTTATGTAATCATCAAAGTTAGTAGGCTTTTAAACCTAGATGACCTCCTGAGTTGATTATTGGGTTCATTAGAAGTTTCAATTTTTATGGATTAGCTCTTGGTTAGGTTGCTATCATTTTCATTCTAAGTTTGTAAGAGTTGGTGCAGTATGGTGTACAAGAGGTGTAATCGGAGTTAAATTTGGAGTGAAATTTAATGACACTCTTCCCCCCGCCTCTTGTATTCCTTGCAAATCATAATAAGGACTTTGACTGCTCCCACTAACCTTAGAAATCTTTAGGAACTCAGCATGCTTAGGGTCAATATGTAACGACCAACAAATTCTAATAGAAAGACACAAATTAATGACGTTAGTCGTTGTAGTTTCTCTTGTTGAGGATGATGTTAGTTCAGGAAAGAAATCTAAGTGTGCCCACAATTAAGTAACAATGAAACTTTTGTAAGAGTAGCATTGGATTTAAGGAGATAAGTTTTGATAGAACAGTGTCGTGATGGAGCGGTGTCTTGTACAAGAGGTGCAATTTTAGGTAATGTAAAATTTTTCACTCCCCACCTCTTGAAACTATTGCAAGTTATTATGAAGACACTTAATGCTCCCACTGATCTTTAATATCTCTAGAAAAGCTACAAGAGACGTTTCAATGAGCTACATGACGTGGGAACCTATCACATATACTTTAGACTTTATTTTATTTCTTTAATGTCCAGATATCATAAGAAACTTTAGGGACATATCTAATAGAAATCTTATTAAGTATATATATATGAATAGATTTCTTCTAAGACCGTCAGCCATGTGCGACAAAATTTAGATACAAGTTGATAGTCTTTTAAATGATAAATGAATTATGTCTGAATATTCCATTTTGAATAAGTTCCACTAATGTCAATGAATGACTTATGATGGACCCATACTTATTCCTTAAGCCAAGTAATATTTTAGGGCTGTAACGTCATGATTTAAAATCACTTAGAATGAGATTAGATAAAAAATCATCCTCATTAACCATGTCATGATTTCTCATGAATTTCGGTTATAATGGATCAAGTTTATAAGTCTCATTTTCCTTTTGTCAAAATTCTCATTTACATGATGACAAAAGGTTGTGAAAGAGTAAGGTATCATCTAGTTCCATCTTAGTAATGTTTCAATCCAGATATTTAGAACAAATAAGATGAGAGTTTAAGGTAAGTGTGACTTTATGTTGACTATGCAAACCTCACAACCTTCATGACATAGCCTAAGTGATGATACTGTACTCTGATTAATAATCAGAATATTTAATGTATCGAAAAACTTTGTTAGAAGACTGGTTATTATGGTTCTTATAGCCTTAACATTCAATTTTGTCACTAACTCTCATGTTAGTTATTTGTCGAGTTCTGGTAAGGAAACATATGGAACTAGAGTCAACTAATCATGTGTTAATTGGAATATTAAAATTATCAGACTTAAATATCATTAGTAAGTGACTACCTAATTAACTTATCCAACTGTTCTTCTGAATAATGGATAGTCTCGTTGCTTATGCCTAGTCTAATGACATAATTATGCATTGAGATTTTCCCTTTAAGAACCTTAAAGTTGGAATTTTGTACTTGTATTTTGTCTATGGACCTTAGAACAATCCTCTTTTAAAGTTTAAGTGGCTCTAAGGTGAGTAACAACTTATTTTCCAGCTTCAAACATTTATTTCTTTGTACATATGTTGCTTATCAACACACTCGTTATACTTTGGTACTTTTGAGTGTTATAGTTGATTTATAAGGCATCAAAATGTACAAGTGAAAATCTTAATATGTAATGTACTAGAAAAATATACTTATTTCCATGCGTAAGCCCTTAACTTTATGGGTCATGGTTTTGTACATTATAATGTATTCACATATACCACTTAACTTTATAGTTTAGAATTTCAAATGAAGGCATGCATCTTAGGAATTCGTATGATTATTCCACAATTATAGATTAGTCTTAGGAAAGACTTAATCTGGAATAACCTTTTAGTGACAACACTTATTCTTAATTATCATAAGAGACATCATGTTCGATTTATCCTATTCATCATGCTCTAACTTTCTTCTTTATAATCTTTATCAGAAGAGAGCAATAGGATTATCGTGTCTTAGGAAATAATCAAGGATTTAATTTAAGAGCTAATTCTTATAGAAACTGTAAATAAAGCAAACATTTTAGGTTTTAAGAATTAGAGTGGATCAGATATAGATTAATAGAAGAAAATTTCAGTGAGTAAAAATATGGGTACTAAGAATAAGGCAGACGAAATGATCATAAAAACTTAATTAAGGATCATTAATCTAAAGATCATTATGTGAAGAGATTGTGATATGTCTATTACTAACATCAAAATAATAGACTTAGCTAAAAAATTCTACTTAAATGAAGACAAAACAGCTTTGGCCAGAAGTGTAATCATTTAAGCATATGTGCAAAGTGGTTGTAACAAATCAGCTTTGGCCAGAATTGAAACAATCACTTTAGTTATGCACTTGTTGAGTATGCCATCTATGAATGAATTAAATCAGCTTTGGCCAGAAATTAAGACATTCATGCTTATGATGCACACACAACATAGCTTTCATAATACTTGAATAATAAGTAGATGCATCAAATCAGCTTTGGCCAGAATTGATACATCAGAAGCTCATTCAAGTTAAGCCATTTTGGTTTTGTAAAATATTATTTGATCCTTATTAATTAGCTAAGTAATTACAAAACCAATTATTTAATGGCAAACCACCCGTTAGCGCGGATCGAACTCCGCGGTGAGTCGAGATCACAGCCTTGTTGTCTCGAGTCAAGACCTTTGTCTCGAGTTGACACGTTATGGTCTCGAGTCGAGATCTAATGATCTCGAGTCGAGACCTCTGCCTCAAGTTGATACGTTATGGTCTCGCCTTGGCACGTTATGGTCTCGAGTCGAGATCTAATGGTCTCGAGTCGAGACCTCTGTCTCAAGTTGTAATGGTTTAATGGCCTTAGTCGAATCCTCAGTGATCTCGAGTTGATACGTTATGGTTTCGAGTTGAGACCTTTGTCTCGAGTTAAAAACTTTTGAGAGCCCTTATGATTTCGAGTCGAGACCTTGTGGTCTCGAGTCGAGATCTTGGTCTCGAGTCGAAACCTGATAGTCTCGAGTCCACTGTTGATAGCTGTTTCTTGTGATAACATAACTGAAATTCGAAAATTATGAATTGAGATATAGTTTCCAATTATTAACATTGATCTATTTTTATCACTAAATTTCGAAATCATATATGTTTATCATTTAACAGATTTCAAAAAAACTTAATGGACAAGATTAGATCAAAATTAGGGAAACATCTAACAATTCAAATCACATTCCAAATCATAAAGGAAAAATTCGAATTTCTCATAAGAACATAAGATGAACCCTAAAAAATAAAATATAATTCTGGAAACCCGAAACCTGAATTTTAATGGTTTTGTAATGGATTTCGTGACAATAAGTTTAACCCTTTATGATTTCGAGTCAATTTATCAAACATATTTTCCGAAAACAGGGATTTCGGCTCATTAAACTCGAAAACAGTTTTGATTTTGATGAACTTTTTAAGGCTTTAAAACTTTCTGTTTTCCAGATTTCTATCCCAGAATTAATGGATACGAAAACAGAACTGACTAATCAACATATGCTCTGATACCACATGTTGAATCAGTTCTGTTTATACATGAAGGAAAACAATAAAACATACCTTTGGTTGCATCAGCACAGGTTAGCAAAGAATCCAGATGGAGTCGCAGCAATTAAGGTTTGACATGATTGTCATCTAGGTCTGGTTCCTCCTTAGGGTGCTGACTGATGATGGTGGCTAAGAAACCGAATAGGGGATTCGGGTTTTGGAGATGGAGGTCGAAATTATGATGTTATGTGTTATTAGGGTTGTGTCTAATGTGTAACTGTCTAACCCTTTAACCTCCACATAACTCTCCTTATATAAGCACCCAGGAGGAAACCTAATTAGTTAATAAGGGTAATATGGTCCATCAACAATTACCAACTAATTATTTAATAGGTTATTATATATTTTGATCTTTATTATGTAAATGATTATAATGGCTATAGATTAAATAATATATTTAATCTTACAGTACTATGTTGGATGGGTTGGATCACCATCTAAGGGGTCCGGAGTGGGCGGCAAACCCACTTGGCAAAGCGGTTTACCGCGCGGTAACACCGCCGCCGGTGGGTTTTGCCGATCGGTAAAGATGGAGAGGCGGTGAACCTTCATCGAAGCGGGGAGAGGGAGGGAAGGAGACAGAGAGGGGGTTGTGTGGTGGAGACCATGCCTTCTCAACCAAACGCATTTTTTTTCCTTTTTTTAAATAGTTTACCAATTCATGAAGTGTCTAACCATTGTCAACATTTTTCAGCATAGTTTAAAAAACTCTTAAAGTTGAATGACATGACACACTCTCATTGGTTGATTTTGAAGTTTACCACTCTCAAGTGTTTAACCACTCCTTATACTCTAAGGCTATGGGGTGTGGTCATGACCCTTATGGTCATCATGACACTCCATATCAGCGTCATGTCACTCACTTCTAATCCATCATCCAAACCACTACTCTAAGGGTATGGTCATGACCCAAACCACTATTTTCTTATTTAATTTATTTTTGTAAAAAAAAGGAAATATTTAAAAAGGAAAGTTGGCTCATGGTTGTCATGGTTTAATCCATACCAACCATGGTGGATGAGGCAAGGAAATAGTGTAGCAATCCATTAATAATCATATGTGGCATTGATGACCCAACCCATCCATCCACACCCTTTAGCCTAAGTAGGTCGCATGAAAAAATTGATTTATTTTCCATGTGATAGATCCATGCTAGTTTAGACTCTACATTTAGCATTATCCAGATTTGGATTTAGGTGATTATATATTATTTAAGTTTCTAAACACGTATATATTACGGACTGAAATCGTTGCAAGGTATAAAATTTGTCCCGCACCGGTTGTATGGGTAACAACTCAACAAGTATGAGGTTTATAGACGAGATAAGCTCTCTCACCCACTAGACTAATCTTTTGGTAAGAGTTCGCTTGTTTGGCTTGTAAAAGTGATATTAGAGTTAAAACTCGAAGTGGTAGAACACGGAGTAGTGATCTAGAGGGAACCAATCGTGACCAACAAGGACGTTGGCGCACATTGCTTGTGTCCACAACCACTAGACTAGTTTTTTTGGGATAAGTTCTCCTATTTAGGCTATCAAATGAGCTCACTGCCCGCTATACTAGTCTTTTGGGATTATATTTGGGTTGTAACAATATAGCAGGATATAATCGACTAATTTACATTCTATTTTTAACCTTTTATTTAGAAAACTATTTAGTTATTATTCATTATGTAACACCCCAACACGGAAGGGCTGACGTGTCACAATAACTTTAGTATCATAAACAAAAGTCATAATTCCATTTATTTTTATTTGACAAGGATACAACCACATAACAACTAAACTTAAGTTTAATTATACAAGCGGAGACATTCAACTTCATTAACTAACATCTTCAGATTTATTCCTAGACTTTATTCTTCACTCTTTTTCCCGCCCAAAGTAACATGCGGACCTGTATATACAAAAAGTTTTACGGAATGAGCCGAATGCTCAGTACGGAATAATAGGCTCAAATAACAAATAACGCTTTACATGAAATGTTATCCAAATGAAACGTAACGTAATTTCATAATCATATCTTACGGATGTACCCATGAGCAAAACTTAAAACGTGACAATACGCAGGTAGCTACTCCTGCATAATTATCACATGAGATGGCGAGTTAGCATACCCGCTATCCACCTCCTTAACTTAAATCCTAGGATCGATACATACGCCTCCTAATAGCCTTATGTACCACACTTGTACTTAAGAGACGCCGTGAACTGATCTCTCCGTCACGGATGGAGCACATGATGTCGATGCCACAACAACATGCTCGTGGGACACTCCACGAGAAGCGATACTCAGGGTATCAGAGTACAAAAGGTCTTATTTACATAACTTATCAAAATATTTTTCATAACAAGACGTAACATATATTGGAACATGCGATAATGAGTACAACTAACATAATACTATCGCATGACATGAAAGCTAAATCAAAAGTTATGATTAGAATAGGAATCAAACGGACTGTCAAATGAATCGATAATCAAAGAAGTGATGATGTTGAAAAGATATACGAACTCAACGGTTTATAACAATTGAATATCAAACAACAAGAAGTGGGGTAAGGATCCGTACCTTAATAATTCCAAAGTGATGCTACCTTGTGATAATATTTCAGATTTATACGGGCAGAGTTTAGACTACTGATTAGTCTTTTAACCTAATTTAAATAATATGCACACAAACTAGGTTAGTAACTTAATACAGCATTTACGATAACTCACGAGATTAAAATCCTCACAACGAATGACAAAGTGCGATACTTAAACATCCATCGGATTCACAATTAATGACAAAGTGAAATCACTTAAACATCCATCGGATTCACAACGAATGATAAAGTGTAAACACTTAAACATCCATCGGAATCACAACTAATGACAAAGTCATATTACTTAAACATCCATCGGAATCACGACTAATGACAAAGCATAACCCAAATTTGAGCAGCACTTAAACATCCATTGGATTGATTTCAATCAATCGGACATTGAATCGTAGTAGCGATCGAGTTATTACCCTGTTCTGCAGCACCTCGCTATACTAATTAGTGTTTCGTGTGTGTTTTGAGAGTAATTGGACGATATCTCAGCGTGTATTTTGAGTTTCTTCGTCGTTTTTGTGCCCAGAATCAAGTCCCACAGCCGACTATATATAGCTGAAAAATGGTCCCTGTCGCGTGGCGCGACAGGTTTCCTTGTTCCTTTCGCGTGGCGCGAGGGGTAACATTTTAGGGTAGGGTAGGTACGTGTCCAGGTAGCTTAGGTGAGTCGACAATTTGTTTAAATTCAATTTTTACGTAAAACTGTTAAGATAATACCAACTAGGGTTTACCCACCCCCCTGAGTTTTAGGGGCCCTAATCCTGATTCTGATTGTTCTGGAAATCTTAGGGTTTCTACAGAATTACTTGGGTGTCTTAATTAGGGTTTCCTATTGGATAATTTATAAATAATAATAATAGTTTTGGTTGTTATACAGAAGGATGGATCATAAGATAAATGTTTAGTTTATTATAAATTATTATTATTCTTTTATTTCTAGAATAATGATTTTAAATTTATGGTTATTACAACTATTACCCCCTTAAAAGAAATTTCGTCCTCGAAATTTTTCAATTAAGAATATAACATATCGCATAAGTAACGGAAACGGAACTTTCATAGCAGAGTTATTAACTTATATAACAAGAATCTCCTAAACACACATGTGTATCTGAAATTCATAGTTAAGTTCATGACCATAATTGTCAATTACCTTACTATCATGTCCTAATGGTTCTTCCTATACGTATCTTAATAACATATTTAATCATGCAGAAAATCAACATAGATTTGCAGATAATCAAGAGTGACTATTGATACTGATATCTCCTACATAAACATGCTTAATCATAACTAAGATATATTCACATAAGATAAAGCATAAATGATCACAAACATAAACAAATGAACATAGATCAAAGAGCAAGGTTCATCGTTATCTTGACTAAAATTCTATTGTTCGAATAGATTAGGGTATAGAGAGCGAATTGATTCTTCAGATTCCCATGTTGCTTCGTGTTCAGAGTGATTTTTCCAGAGGACTTTAACAAACGGAATTACTTTCCTACGCAAAACCTTTTCTTGTCGATCTAAGATGGCTTCTGGTTCCTCTTCGTAGGACAAATCCTCGTGAATTGTAAGTAACGGATAACTAATGACATGGAGTGGATGATAATTATATCCTCTTAACGAGGAGACATGAAAAACGTTATGAACGTGAGAAAGTTGAGGCGGTAGAGCTAGTCGATATGATACTTCTCCAATTCTTTCAAGGATTTCAAACGGACCGATGAAATGAGGACTAAGTTTTCCTTTAATTCCAAATCTACGAACGCCACGCCAAGGTGATACCTTTAAGAATACGTGGTCGCTAATTTTAAATTCGAGTGGTCGTCTATCTTGATCTGCATAGCTCTTTTGTCTGCTCTGAGCTTCTTTCAGTTTTTCTCGTGCCATAGTGACTTTTTCGTTTGTAATCTGAACTAGTTCTGGCCCTTCAATAATCTTTTCTCCAACTTCATCCCAGCATATCGGTGCTCGACACTTCTGACCGTATAAAAGTTCAAAAGGTGCCATGCCAATACTTGCTTGCCAACTATTGTTGTAAGCAAACTCAACAAGGCATAGATATTCATCCCAGTTTCTAGACCATTCAAGTGCACATGCTCGGAGCATATCTTCCAAGGTCTGAATCGTGCGTTCCGACTGCCCATCTGTTTGTGGATGGAAAGCCGTACTAAACTTCAGTCGTGTACCCCAAGCTGCCTGAAAACCTTTCCAAAATCGTGAGGTGAAACGTGGGTCTCTATCGGAAATAATGGAAGATGGTGTGCCATGGAGTCGAATAATTTCTTGAAGAAATATTTCGGATAACTTATTAACCGAAAATCCTTGCTGAATTGGTAGAAAATGTGCTGACTTTGACAATCTATCGACAACAACCCATACAACATCATTCTTCTTGAAAGTCTTAGGCAAACCTGTAACAAAATCCATTGTGATCTCATCCCACTTCCATATGGGAATATCCAATGGCTGCAACAGACCGCTTGCTCGTTTGTGTTCAATTTTCACTTGTTGGCAAGTGAGGCATTTACTTACGTAGCGAGCAACGTCTTCCTTCATTCCATTCCACCAAAAGTTCTGTCTTAAGTCTCGATACATCTTTGTAGATCCTGGGTGAATTGAAAATGGTGAGCTGTGAGCTTCGGCTAACAATGACTCACGAAGGGTGGAGTCATCGGGTACACAAAGTCTTTTACCGCACCAAATCACCCCCTGATGGTCTATACTAAATTCAGATTGCTTACCCACCTCGAGATTTTGCACAATTGCCCAAAGTTCTCCATCTTGCTTTTGTGCATCTTTAATCCGTGATATGAGGTCGGGTTCAATCTGCATTCTAGCTAGATATCCATCAGATTTATTAAACTGAAGCCAAATGTTCATTCTTTCGAGATCCTTCCTAATACGAGGCTGAATTTGTAAGCAAGATATAGTCCCGGAATTCTTTCGGCTCAACGCGTCAGCTACAACATTGGCTTTGCCTGGATGGTATTGAATATTTGCGTCGTAATCTTTTAAAAGTTCTAACCATCTTCTTTGCCTCACATTTAGCTCTTTCTGGGTGAATATATACTTGAGGCTCTTATGGTCGGTAAAAATGTCACAACTTTCACCATACAGATAGTGTCGCCAAATCTTAAGTGCAAAAACGACTGCGGCTAGTTCTAAATCATGTGTAGGGTAGTTAACTTCATAAGGCTTTAACTGACGGGAGGCATAAGCGATAACCTTCCCATGTTGCATTAGCACACAACCTAATCCTTTCTTTGAGGCATCACTATAGACTTGGTAACTTCCTGATCCAGAAGGGAGAGCGAGTATCGGGGAGGATACGAGTCGTTTCTTCAATTCTTCAAAGCTTTTCTCTTGTTCCTCATTCCATGAGTATTTCACCCCTTTCCTTAGGAGTTTTGTGAGTGGTAAAGCAATTACCGAGAATCTTTCAACAAATCTTCGGTAATGGCCAGCAAGACCCAAGAAACTTGGTATTTCGGTAACAGAGGTGGGTCTTGGCCATTTTGTAATAGCTTCAACCTTTGTTGGGTCTACCATAATTCCCTCTGCTGATATGACATGACCTAGAAATGCCACTTGGCTAAGCCAAAAGTCACATTTGGAAAACTTAGCGTACAACTTCTCATGCCGCAAGGTTCCGAGTACTGCATGTAGATGTGCTTCATGCTCTTCACGACTCTTGGAATATACCAGAATGTCATCGATAAAAACAATTACGAATTTATCTAGGAATTTGTGAAATACGTGATTCATCAAATCCATGAAGACTGCGGGTGCGTTAGTTAGCCCAAAGGGCATAACCAAGAATTCGTAATGACCATAACGAGTACGAAAGGCGGTCTTGGGAACATCATCATTTTTTATCTTTAGCTGATGGTACCCTGACCTCAGGTCGATTTTTGAGAAGAACTGAGCCCCCTGAAGTTAATCAAAGAGATCATCAATGCGAGGCAGAGGATACTCATTACGAATAGTAATCTTGTTCAGCTCTCGGTAGTCAATACATAAACGCATACTACCGTCTTTCTTCTTCACAAATAAGACCGGAGCACCCCAAGGTGAAACACTAGGTCTTATGAATCCTAGATCTAACAATTCTTGCAATTGTTCCTTCAACTCCTTCAGTTCCATTGGATCCATATGATATGGAGCTTTAGAAATAGGCTCGGCGCCAGGAATCAAGTCGATGGTGAATTCTACCTGACGGTCAGGTGGTAATCCCGGTAGTTCATCCGGAAATACATCAGGATATTCACGAACAACGGAATGGATATCGATACTCTTAACACTAGCAGAAGTATCCTTAATCGATGCTAGGAATCCAGCACAGCCGTTTGATATGAATTTTCGAGCTTTGAGCGCAGAGATAATTTTAAGAGATTTATGAGCTTGAGTTCCCTGATATATAATATCAGGATGATGAAGATCACCGAAAATAACACGGCGGAAATGACAATCTATAGTTACGTGATGTCGAGACAACCAATCTATCCCTAGAATAACATCAAAGTCACACATATGTATTGGAAATAGGTCTGCCTTACACACAATAGATTCAATACGGATCGGACAATCTTTATATACGTAAGTGATTACGGATGAATTTTCCATGGGAGTGGAAATGGTTAAAGTATGATTTAAGAGAGTTGGTCTTATCGGAAGGTACTTAGTAAACGAGTGGGATACTAAAGAATGAGTCGCTCCTGTATCGAATAACACATAGACACTATGTTTACCAAGCTGAAGGGTTCCCGACACAGTACCTGGGGCATTAGCAGCATCAGTAGCAGAAAGTGCGAAAACTCTTCCTCTAACATTGGGTGGTGCAACGTTTGGTCGGTTATTCTTCTTAGTGTCTTTCTTTGTACACTCCTTAATCATGTGTCCAGTTTGGCCACATCTAAAGCATGCTCCTGTACTTCGGTGACATACGCCCTGATGTCGCTTACCACAAGTATTACATAGAGGATATGTAATCTGATTCGGGTTTATATGTTGATTCAGTGGTTGAGCTCTAATAGGTTCTGCGTATAACTGAATCTGGTTTTGAGCAGGCCTCGGGTTTTGCAGTCTAGGTTGCCATGGACGTGCCTGATTTCCAGAGTTTTGATTTCCTTGCATTTTGCGGTCTTGATGCTGTGGCGTAGTGGATGATTGGCCGATTTCCTGCTTAATTTGTCCTTCCCTATTTCTCTTCTTATTATCCCCAGTTCGGGATAAAAATTCTTTTCTCTCGAACTCAAAAGTTTTGATTGCATCAGCAACTTCGGTGATATCCTTAAATTTCATATACATGATCGACTTCCGAATTCGATCATTGACTGCCCACTTGCATTTTTCTGCCTGGACTTCTGCTGATCCTGCAACTTCTCCTACAATACTAGCCAACCTTGAAAATCGAGTAATGAACTCAGAGGCTGGTTCATCACTCCCCTGTCGAATCACTGCATACTCCCTGATATAAGCTTCTTTATCAGCGGTAGAAAAATACTTGTCGTAAAAGATGTTACGAAAGTCGACCCATGAAAGATTAGCGTCAAAATCATCCCCTCCTTTGACTTGCTTATATCCTTCCCACCAAGTTTGTGCGTCATCTTCAAGTTTGTAGGTAGCCAATCTAACTTTGTATTGCTCCGGAACTCCAAGAACTCCGAAGATCTTTTCAACATGAGTTATCCAGTTTCTTGCATCGACTGGATTAGTAGCGTGACTAAAGGATTTCGGCTTTTGTTTTTTGAATTTAGCGATCCATATGTCTATACTATAAGTAGTATGGTTCGTGGTATTCTCACGAATTTCTTCACCAGAGATTGGATTCGTGTTATTACGTTATGGATGACGAGTTTGTTGAATAACGGCCTCAGCTGTTTGAGCAACAAGGTTTGGAAGCAACCCGGCAACAGCCTGGTTGATAGCATTAATTATGTTTGGATCAACTGGAGTCTCATTCGAAGAAGTGTTGTTACGCACATGGTTAGTACGAGTACTCCTACGTAGCGGACGACGAGGAGGCATATCTATACAAATAGACATAGAAATTAAACCAAATAAGAGACCAAGTTGAATCCTATCATAGATATCTACCCATTCCTCACAGGTTTTTATTACTATCTTCAAGTTTTCTACAGGAAAGAGCCTTTGCTCTGATACCATATCTGTAACACCCCAACACGGAAGGGCTGACGTGTCACAATAACTTTAGTATCATAAACAAAAGTCATAATTCCATTTATTTTTATTTAACAAGGATACAACCACATAACAACTAAACTTAAGTTTAATTATACAAGCGGAGACATTCAACTTCATTAACTAACATCTTCAGATTTATTCCTAGGCATTATTCTTCTCTCTTTTTCCCGCCCAAAGTAACATGCGGACCTGTATATACAAAAAGTTTTACGGAATGAGCCGAATGCTCAGTACGGAATAATAGGCTCAAATAACAAATAACGCTTTATATGAAATGTTATCCAAATGAAACGTAACGTAATTTCATAATCATATCTTACGGATGTACCCATGAGCAAAACTTAAACGTGACAATACGCAGGTAGCTACTCCTGCATAATTATCACATGAGATGGCGAGTTGGCATACCCGCTATCCACCTCCTTAACTTAAATCCTAGGATCGATACATACGCCTCCTAATAGCCTTATGTACCACACTTGTACTTAAGAGACGCCATGAACTGATCTCTCCGTCACGGATGGAGCACATGATGTCGATGCCGCAACAACATGCTCGTGGGACACTCCACGAGAAGCGATACTCAGGGTATCAGAGTACAAAAGGTCTTATTTACATAACTTATCAAAATATTTTTCATAACAAGACGTAACATATATTGGAACATGCGATAATGAGTACAACTAACATAATACTATCGCATGACATGAAAGCTAAATCAAAAGTTATGATTAGAATAGGAATCAAACGGACTGTCAAATGAATCGATAATCAAAGAAGTGATGATGTTGAAAAGATATACGAACTCAACGGTTTATAACAATTGAATATCAAACAACAAGAAGTGGGGTAAGGATCCGTACCTTAATAATTCCAAAGTGATGCTACCTTGTGATAATATTTCAGATTTATACGGTCAGAGTTTAGACTACTGATTAGTCTTTTAACCTAATTTAAATAATATGCACACAAACTAGGTTAGTAACTTAATACAGCATTTACGATAACTCACGAGATTAAAATCCTCACAACGAATGACAAAGTGCGATACTTAAACATCCATCGGATTCACAATTAATGACAAAGTGAAATCACTTAAACATCCATCGGATTCACAACGAATGATAAAGTGTAAACACTTAAACATCCATCGGAATCACAACTAATGACAAAGTCATATTACTTAAACATCCATCGGAATCACGACTAATGACAAAGCATAACCCAAATTTGAGCAGCACTTAAACATCCATTGGATTGATTTCAATCAATCGGACATTGAATCGTAGTAGCGATCGAGTTATTACCCTGTTCTGCAGCACCTCGCTATACTAATTAGTGTTTCGTGTGTGTTTTGAGAGTAATTGGACGATATCTCAGCGTGTATTTTGAGTTTCTTCGTCGTTTTTGTGCCCAGAATCAAGTCCCACAGCCGACTATATATAGCTGAAAAATGGTCCCTGTCGCGTGGCGCGACAGGTTTCCTTGTTCCTTTCGCGTGGCGCGAGGGGTAACATTTTAGGGTAGGGTAGGTACGTGTCCAGGTAGCTTAGGTGAGTCGACAATTTGTTTAAATTCAATTTTTACGTAAAACTGTTAAGATAATACCAACTAGGGTTTACCCACCCCCCTTGAGTTTTAGGGGCCCTAATCCTGATTCTGATTGTTCTGGAAATCTTAGGGTTTCTACAGAATTACTTGGGTGTCTTAATTAGGGTTTCCTATTGGATAATTTATAAATAATAATAATAGTTTTGGTTGTTATATAGAAGGATGGATCATAAGATAAATGTTTAGTTTATTATAAATTATTATTATTCTTTTATTTCTAGAATAATGATTTTAAATTTATGGTTATTACACATCATTATGTAGTGCATGATGATGGTTTGTTTGGCTTTTATCAATATTGAGAGCTTGTTTATAAATTTGGTCACTGTTGCAAGTAAAAAAGGATATGTATCCCTATAGTTGCAAATATAGTTTTAGTGGTATCATTATATATACAAGCTATGGTTATTTATAAATGATGTAGCTATTTTTTATATGAACTTTGAGTGATTGTTGCTAAAAGTATATTCAATAATTGCTACCTTTTAATGATTGAAAGAGTAATGAGTGGATTATTTTAATTCATATTGTCATTCCCAGTAGAGACATGATTCGTACAAAATCAAGATTATTTGATACAGTATTAAGTCTGTTGGTACTATGACATCTTTTGCTTGATAATATGTTTTAGTTGTGCTTATATCACTTTCTTTTAAGGATATTTATAAGGTTAAATTGTTACTATTTTTTAGATGATATCCTTATTCCTGATCTCGTCCAATACAGTGGCGGATCTAGGATTCCGACCAAGCGGTAACGTTTTATAAATAAGCGGTAACGAAATCGAAAAAACGTCAAATTTTTCCAAAATTTACACTAAAAACGTCAAAAAATTTCCGACCAAGCGGTAGCGGAGGCTACCCCTTGTTACTACATACATCCGCCCCTGGTCCAATAGACTTACCTGTATTAGTTTGGCCCGCTAAAATAGACCCAATCGTCCTATACAAAAGGAAACTTAGCTCCTTATGTGAAGGAGCTTGACTCCTCTCCTCTCCACCGGATCCATTGCTCGTAATACATACTTGGCATCTATATCCATGATATACTTATATGTGTATGCTATAATACATCAGGTGTAAGTATACTGAGTTGATCGCTAGAGTGTCCATAAGGTTTCAGCCTCAAGGCCCTTCTAACGGGTTATTTATGGCGTTCACAACGTTGTTCATGGTGTGAGAAAACGAGTAAGACAATTTATGAGGTTATGAAAATACTTCAAATTTAACAAAAAAAAAAATAGTGTTTTTAATGAGATTTAGACATGTTATACGTTTGAACGATTATTTTTTAAAAAGTTAATGAGATTAAATACGAAATCCGAAAAGTGTGAAAACTGTGAATTAATTTGACCACTTCATCATGGTAAATCAATGGCTAAGATAGAGACAATAACAAAATTGTAAATAGCTTAAAAATTACTTTTAGTTTACTTCCGTCATTTTTTAAACACACAACTTTTACTACTTACTTATTTGTTTAATATGTACACACTATAAAATCTATCAATATTGCACTACTTTTCTTTAACGACTTTGTTTGTAAAAAGTTTGTTGTGTTGTACCGTAAAACTTGTATGTTCTGTTTCTAAGCTGCGTTTTTACGTGCATAAGGGGGTAGGGGTGGTCATCACTCATCACTCACTCACAACTTTCAATCAAGTTGCGCCACGTCATTGAGCTTTATTCCATCACTAGTGATGGATTTTAGTGGAATGTCCATCACTCACCACACCCAACAATTTCCCTCACAACCCAACAATTTCCCTCAAACATTCACGCGTGATGGTGGCCACGCTTTATAACATTCATGCATGAAACTATTTGGTAGCGGCGGTGTTTTATTGATAATGATAAGAACGAGTGATGGGGGTGGTATAACGGACCACCCCGGCTCCTCTAATTGTTAACAACGTTATAATATGTCACATAATTATTCACACGTCATACATTTCACACGGAAAAATCAATCTATACATTAACCGGCCTGTTCATACATGTACATATATCTTTTTGTTAAAAGAAACTTTGAATAAATCATCCTATTTGTTTAATCATTATTAAAAGAAACTTTGAATATATCATCCTATTTATTTAATCTAAACAGTAAACACATATGAAGGGCAATACTGGAAAACAACACAAGAATATGAAAACGAGTACAATACAATTACAAGGAAAGAGGGCAAGTATATATTTAAATAAGGCATGCAAGCCACCCACCCTCACTATAATATTTGTCTCTTCACAAATCAAAACCACCAATTTTTTTCCAAACAACAACAATGTTGAATACTTCCAACCTTATTCTTCTCCACCTGCTCATCTCCGCCTTCGCGCTATCTTCTTTCAACATCTCACCTGTAGCCGCAGGCGGAGATGAGTTCAGGTGGATCTCAAACCAGACAGGAGGATGCAAGGGATCTATAGCCGAGTGTATGGAAACGGGGGAAATGGAAATGGAAACGGAAAGCACAAGGCGCATATTAGCTACGAGTAATTACATAAGCTACGACGCGCTGAATGGGAATAATGTGCCGTGCTCACAGAGAGGTGCGTCGTACTATAACTGTCGGTCTGGTGGTCAAGCTAACCCTTACCAGCGTGGTTGCAGTACCATTACTCGTTGTTCACGTTGATTTCATTTGCATTTGCATTTTGTTTGTTTGAATTTCTTCTTCTTTTTTATCTTTTTTTTTTCATTTTTATAAATATAATATTATGACATATGATCGTTGGATGAATTTGATGTATTGTGTATAATTACTTCTGCTTGTTGGGAACTTAATAACTTTTACAGTTTCTAGTGTTCATTTTGTTATATTATTGTTTTGATTTGATTGATTGTTTGCTAGTTGATTTATTAACTTTGCCTGCATTCCTGTAATTATCCTTTACTATTTATTACTTTGAGGGTTTAGATGTTTAATCATTATATTTACTCGATAATGTTTTAATCTGATATTTCTATTTTTAGATTAATGTGTGTTTATATATGTTTACGGTGAGGTTAATAATTACATAATGTTAGACTATTGCAAGAAAAAGAAAAAACTAAATCATTAATTTTTTTTTAACATTTATTTATACTTTATAAAAAAAATACTTCTTACACCATTAACGCGTATTTATGTACATAAAAAGTCATTAAACTAATTTGTCATATGTTTTTTTTAAATGTTTACCTATACATGTACAGATTATATGTCTATCATTGCATATCTAAAGGTTCTATAAATAAACATGTATATTCTTTTTAGAAAGAAAAAAAAAAAGTTTCGAGATACATAAAATTTTCATTTAAATAAGAGTAAACTGTCATTTTTGTTCCTGTGGTTTGTTCATTTTTATCATTTCATACCAATTTTTAAAGAATGCATCAGTTTCCTCCCTGACATACTGGAAACGTGCCAATTCAGTGCAAAAATTAAAACTTAGTTAAGTCAGACA
Source organism: Helianthus tuberosus (assembly GCA_030545235.1). NCBI lineage: Eukaryota > Viridiplantae > Streptophyta > Magnoliopsida > Asterales > Asteraceae > Helianthus > Helianthus tuberosus. Next base: position 57,799,905 of record CM060424.1, on the reverse strand, counting down.
GGTTAAATGAAGGGTATTATTGTCAATTCATAAAATAAGGTGAAAATAAAAAATATATGAATTGACAATAATACCCTTCATTTAACCTGTCTGACTTAACTGGGTTTTAATTTTTGGACGGAAGTGACACGTTTCCAGTATGCTAGGGAGGAAACTAATGCATTTTTGAAAATTGACCTGAAATGGCAAAAGTGAACAAATCACAGAGACGAAAATGGCAGTTAACTCTTTAAATACTGCATTGTTTATTTTGTTAAAACGATTTTCATAAAATTTTGTGTTCTATCTACAACCTTTTCACCATATGATTTATGTGATGATTATTTTGGTGACTAGCTATCATGAATTTATTCTTTTCTTAAGTCAAATAAAAGCATAAGATATAAATTTTGGCAAATATCTTAAAAGCCAAGGAAGGACATTATTTTTCTTTTTTAATATTCGAATTCAAAATTGAAATTACATCCTAAAAGAGAGCATTAGAAGGCAAAAGTAAAAGGGAAAGGTATCCTCGCTGCCTTGATAGACTCGGTCGCTACCAAAACCAAAAGAAATGTCAAAGAAGAATATGTGATGACCTTTAATTTTTAAATGTTTTATGTGTTTTTGTCATAAAAGTTCATGGTTAACAACTATGATTCGATGAAAATTAATAATAAACAAATAACAAGCTTTGTCATATAAGACTTTATTAAGTGGACTTCTAGAAGCTACGGGTAAAATAAATTCATGGTTGATCGATATTTTATTTCAAAATAGATTTTAGTCTATCAACACTTGAACTGTTCTTTAAAAAAAATTAAAAACATATAGTTATAATTTTATAACCATTAAAAGTACAAAAGTCTCTACAGCTATCAAAAGCCCAAAATTTAATTTCTGATGAGTGGTCATCATCCAGCTATTATCATTATTGTACTAAATCAATATGTTGTTAGGTGATGAGTGCCTCATCCTTCAGTTTTAGAAGTTTTCTAATAGAATTATTTTTATAGTTTTTCTATTTATATACGGATTTATTTTACCTAATCATTAGAAACATCCAAATCATATACCTAGCTTCCAAGTATGACCATCTTCAAGCATATCTAATATCTATCTTCAAGATTTCAACTATTTTGACACCCTTTGAGATGTCAAAAATGTCTGGAAAGTAATAGTATAGTTCAACGACTATTTATACGAGTTTTTTATAATTCGTCTCTGTGGTTTTGAACACGTCTACTAGAACGTGTAACTTCTACTGATCACACGTTGACAACCACCCGGATTCTACCAACAATGTGAGTTTATAAATATATAGATATCATCACTCGTATAAATAGTCGATCTAGACATGATATTGTGAACAAACAACAAATGATCTCAAGGTTCTAAAACCTCTTATATTGTTCCAATGACTTCCAAGTCATGTTTGCCACACCCACAAACCAACCTCTCATCCGTAACACATCTTTAAACAAGTTTAAGTGAACTTATTTTGTTAACACTCGTTGAATGGAATTAAAATTCTTTCTACAAACTCATCTTCGTAGCAAACACTTTGGAGGCACGAACCTTTCTTCCACACGACTTAAACTTGCATAGCAAACAAGTCGTGTGAGGTCATCATTGTAGCAAACAATTAGACGTGCAAGGTCCATATCCACGCACAACACTACTTCGTGGAGCAAACATGTCCTGCGTTAACTCCAAGTGGCTTCACCATACACCTCGGTTACAAATATAAACCGCTACGAACAGTCAACTTAAGCTGCTTTTCATGACCACTTACCTTCCACCCTAGTTCCTCTAAGATGTTACCTAACGTATTAGGTATAAGCAAGAACTAATACACATTTTATGTCCTCATTTCCTAATACACTTTCAAGTTTCAATCACCTTTTTCTTTTTTCAAAGGGGTATTGGATTTTAATAATCCCAAGTTTCACTAATTGGCCGGTAATAATCTCAACTTCAAAAATTGCATACAACAGTCCCAACTTGTAAGATTTTGGCCACCAATGATCCTTGTCTAACTGGGTTATAACCCAGTTAGTTTTTTGAAGTTTTGAGCGGCGGAGAAGGTCACTAGAGGTTGGAGATGACAAGTGATGGTCTCCTTTGGTGGTTTCAGGGGTAAAGAAGGTCGTCGGAATAAGTTGCAGGTCACCGGAGTTGCGTAGATGGTGGAAATTTTAAACTTTTGAGAAGAGGAGAAGATTACAGGAGGTCGGAGATGATTGGTGGTGGTCTCGTTTGGTGGTTTCAGGGGTAAAACGGGTCGCCGGAATAAGTTGCATGTCACCAGCCCAACAAGGTTATAACCCAGTTAGACAAGGATCATTGGTGGCCAAAATCTTACAAGTTGGGACTGTTGTAGGCAATTTTTGAAGTTGGGATTATTACCGGCCAATTAGTGAAACTTGGGATTATTAAAATCCAATACCCCTTTTTCAAAAGCATGGCATGTTTGTATATTAAGAGCAAAAGGCAAAATAATTGAGCCATTTACCAAATAAAAAACTCAAAAATGGAAATGGACAGCTAAAAAAGCGTCTGCGCCTCAGAATAGGAAGCTTTTTGTTGACCATAAAAAGGTAAAATGCACCAACAATTCAAAAAAAACGACACAAAAAATCCACAAATTCAAATGAGTTGCGGATAGAATAGATGGAAGTGACGAGTAGCATACGGATATATGCATAACAAATGCGGATAGAATAGATGGAAGTGACGAGTAGCATACGGATATATGCATAACAAAATAAAAGTTAACACACAAACATTCAAATATATCTCACTTCATTGTTAACATAGCACGAGTAGATAATTGAAGTGCTAAGCAGAACCTTCTTCTGTCTTGGGCTCATCAGGTTTCTTCGATGTAGACAAAGGTGACGGAGAGCCTTCGACCCCCATTTCTGTTCTAAGGTCATTAATGCTCTGCTCCAGCTCGTTTATGCGGTCGCCCATCTCATCAAGTATATTGCAGTTAAGAAAAACTGAGGACAAAAAATAAGTAGCTGTAGCAATTTCTGTTCATTTCTATGAATATGGGTCAATTCATGTTGTAATATATTAATAATTAATAATTGGTCAAATATGAAACGTTAACTGTAAAATGAAACGGATCAAACAGGTTAAACGTTTCAAAAGTCATCTACGTGTTATACACATATAATGTCGTGAATTTTTGTACTTGTAAAATTATAATATTCATTTCAATAATTTAGCTTTGTAGTACAAATGAAATGATTAGTAGAAAAGGTTAAAAAAGGATATTCTTTTGAACAATGGAGTCGGACATTGTCTGAAATCTGTTTTGCTGCAATAACAACACGTGTCAGGATGAAATAGAAATTATGGGTGAAATATAGATAGAAATACAACATTGTTCACATCTTACCATTTGCTGAAGAAGGGTTTGAACCTGCAAAAGAGACAGATAAATTAGTGAAAATTGGGCCACATAGCTACAAAGTAGGATACGTGGATCGGTTAATTATATACGATAACTCATGATCCAACCAAGTGGAATATTAATGGATCGTAACAAGGCCTGTGTCCAGTTAATCTAAATATATCATGACCCAACTAAATGGATCATTAATAGATGTAACGGTGTCCATATCCAGTTACTCTTAAGTAGTTAGTAGATCATGACAAAATAGGTTCACCTGGTTTCATGTTTCTAACATCTTAATAAGACCTTTTTCTTTCATTTTTGCGCATTTGACTTGTGTCTTAATTTTGTCTAGAGTTGTTATTGACAATTTCTCCAATGATAGAACTTTCAAAAACATAAGCAATTTCGTAATTTTTGAACAAACTTAACAATAGGTTTATAACGCCAACTTTTAACAATGTCACTATATTATTAGGCTAATAGCAACACAATGTTCAAATGTAATATTGAGTTCATCAGTTCATAACATCAATAACTGAAAAAATGGGACAGCTTTGTTTCATATTTCCAACTCATAAGACTATTAGTGTGATGACAAAATCCACATTTTTATTTTTTTTTTCATAAAACTATGGCCATGTTTAAGAAAGTAACACCATTCTGCACATTTTATATGCAACACTTTTTGGATAAAAATCAATTAGACAAGAATTAGAGAAGACAAACTAAATAAAAAAGAATGTGAGTGCAGGGAAGAAAAGTGAGAAAAGGGTGGTACATGGTATGAAGGAAATGTGCTTATTGCTTAATAGTGAATAACAATAGAAAAGGGCTGTGGGGATAAGATGTTAAATGTTCAGATCCAACCCAAACGGTGATTCAGAAACCAACCAAAATATTAATAAGCCTAAAGTAAAAAGGCCAAACCAATTGATCATTTATTTGTTCAATTATACACTTTTTTAAAAAATGTTGATTCATATAGATGAAATCAGACCTAAATCAAAATTACAGCCATTGGACAGCGTAATCACGAAAAAGACAAAGATGCCATGCACAAAGCAACTCTAAAAAAAAAAAAAACCTGATGTCTTCATCTAGCAAAATTCTGTGAATGTGGATAAGAAATAAGTATTTAAAGGTCACTAGCTTGTACAAAAGCGAGACTCAAAATATAGGAATATGACCAACCCGCGGTTTAAGCTCAAACATTTAACTGCTAATTGCAAATGACACCAATAAGCCTAAGCCGATAAAATATAATAGAAGCAAATGCTCTAGAAACTTACAAATTGTGTCATGTCAGCAGTGCTTTGCTTGGTATCTCCCGAATCTTGTCCATCCTGCCAAAAAAAAAACAAAGCAATCCAATTGTGTTTAAAATAATACACATTTCAAACCGAAAGGAATGATCTCCTGTAGAGATAGAAACAAACATGCAATTAACAATCAACTCAAAATCAGATATTTACAATATTTGTTGACAGTTGTCACTGGATTTTCTTAGGAATTCCAATGAGTTATTAGACCACTTTCATGCAAGCAGAATTGCAATGAGATCCTTCCAGGTGATGGAGCAGGGTGACACAAAAACAGAAAACATCATTCCTACCATAGTTGTCAAAGGTGCAAGGCACTTAAAGAGCAAGGGCCCGAGACAAGCAAGACGCATAACATAAACATACCATTTTTTTAGGGTTTTAGACATGTTTTAGCTTGTTTAAGGCTAGTTTAGGCTGGTTTCAGGCCATTTTTAGATGTTTCAGACCACTTTGCCTGGAATTTTCAAAACTTTGCCTTGGATTTTCAGGATTTGGCCGTATTCTCGCCAGAATCTGACCCAAAAATGGCCAGAATCTCGCCAGAAACTCGCCGGAGTGCCTGGATGGCAGCAAGGCCTTTTGACAACATAGATTCCTACAAATCTAAATACTAAAGACACAATAAGGTGGTTCTTAATTACTGAAATGATTCCCTATTTCCCTATAATGACTTCAAATGAAAACCATCCCTTAGCAAACTCCTTAATAACCCTAAAACTACAACCTAACATCATTAGGGCCACAGAAACACAATTTCACACCAAAAGTATTTTTCAATGGAGCAGTATCACTGTAACAAAATGTGATTCAAACTAAGAAACATAAAACACTCCGGTTTTTCCCACTGTAAAGCCTCAAACTAGATCGTCACTTAGGGTTACAAACAGACTAAAATCAGTTCAAATTTTGACCTAAAGGATCTCAAGATCCACCACATGCAGGATTACAGATTTCAAATAGAATTCACAAGATGATGCTAGAAATACGTTCTGCATTCGTATCAATAACTCAAATCGAAGAAAAACCTTACGGTTACATGAAACCCTAGCCCAGCGATACTGATGCAAAATCAAATATCGAAAAAGATAATAAAACGGCAAACAGATGGAGAGAATAAAGGGAGGATTATAGAGAAAATTTGCTTACCATAGTAGCGAGTGATTGATTGTGAGTCGTCTCCGTTTCTTGGTGGTCAAGTACTGGTGAGGAGTGGTCGATGATTTCGTGATCTCCTTTATCTATCGGTGAATCCGGGTCCCTAAATTTCGGGAAAATGACCATTTTGCCATCGCTACGCAAATTCAAATTTTGAAAATTGAAATCCGCAACTTTTGTAGTGGTATCATATGTTTTTTAGTTTTTTTTTGAAGGGCAAAAAAAAAAAAAAAAAAATTACTAAAGGACGAATACGGGTGGCGCTGGTTCGTCTTAGATGGAAGGCGAGTTTTACCAATTATTCCACTGTCGTGCTTTCGGGCGGGTGGAGGTCTCCGCGCATTTGGGAGAGCCAAGGGGCTGGCGGCGATCGAGTAGTCGACTTTGGCCACAGCGCCCGGTATCACGGTGGTTGGCACGTCGTTCCTTGCTGTTCAAAATAAAAGTGGAGAACCCGCGTGTTGCAGCAGAGTCGACAACATGGGCCAATAACATAATTCAAACATAAAAATGTTAAAAACGTCATATATACGTTGTGTGTGTAGATAAATATAAAAGTAATCGCGCTTCGCGGCTGCATCGCACGGGAAACCTTTATGATAAACAAGAAAACCCTTATGATAAACATTATATAGTATACTTCAACACTTTTTATCTAGTCAGAAACTCGCGCATTGCGGCGGAGTCGACAATTTATATATAAATTTTTAACTAACTTCTCTAAAATTACAAAATACATTTTATGTTAAATTTGATTAATTTTGGTTCACTAATTAGTCCTTTCGTCCAATACACAAATACAATAGAATGTATTTTTGAATATATGTTATTGATGAATGTGATAAGTTTATTATCCATGAGCTTAAATTTTATTATTTATAAAGAGTTAATTACTGTTTTCGTCCCTGTGGTTTGTCAAAAATCACTATTTCAGTCCATTATTTTAAAAATTGCGATTTCAGTCCCTGTGGTTTCACTTTCGTAACCATTTCAGTCCATGTGGTTTCACTTTCGTAACCATTTCAATCCATTTATTTTGTAAGTACAGGGACTGAAATGGTTACGAGGTGGACTGAAATGGTTACGAAAGTGAAACCACAGGGACTGAAATCGTAATTTTTAAACTAATGGACTGAAATAGTGATTTTTGACAAACCACAGGGATGAAAACAGTAATTAACTCATTTATAAATAATCGAATATATAGTATAGATTTATTAAACAACAATGTCATTGATGAAAGAAAGAGGGGTATAAATGGAAGAAAATAGCAAAAAGTTAGGCATTTTAACTTGACCATTCTATGTCATCTTAAAATTTGATGGAAATTTACTATTTTGTAGATAGGAAATGCTTTATATAGTAATATATATATATATATATATATATAAGCCTAAGGACTTAGGGGCTGTTTGTCAACGTCTGAATGGTTAAGTGTTGAACCACCAAAAGGTCTGAACTATTAAGTGCTGAACCAGTAAGAGGTCTGAACTATTAAGAGGCAGTATAATGGTTAACCGTTTAGAGGCAAATATCTGTCCAATTCAGATTTGAGGTCTTAACTATTCAGACTCAGTATAATGTTTAACCATTCAAAGATAAATGTTTGAATCATTCAGGCATCTGCCAAACAGTCTGAATCATTAAATGTTGAACCAGTATCTGTGATCGCTATGTCAGATAAAATCATCTCGTTTCTTATTTTTCAAATGCACCAACAGACAATCATGATAATCCCCTGAAGCACTTTGCTTTTCTTCTTATCCAGAGAACTAAACTTATGAAAGTTCAAAAGATCTGGTGGAACTGAAAAAGCATAAATGGGGATCACCTTGCACCAACTTGAGAGCACTTACCAAACTTATGTGAAACGACACATAACTACCTTGTATCTAAAAAGGAGGTGAACTGGCGATTTATATTCAATGAAAGTTCATTCTTTTGTTGAAACGAAAATTATGGAAATAGAATCTACATTCCTATTCCATTCATAATTTATTCTATTTTTTTTTAAACAAACACTATCGAAGAATTTTTTATGATTATAAATGTTCTGTGGTATTTTTATTTTAAAATAAAGGCAAATTGGAAATAAATAATCCCACCTAACTCAATTTGGCCGATAATAATTCCAAGTCAGTTATTGGTTGATAATAATCCGAACGGGTAATTTTTTGTTGTAAAATAGTCCGCCGTTAAAATAGCTTAACGGAGTTAAGTTTTTTTTTTCAAATTACAAACCGATGTTTTAGGGCTTTTGATCAGAACAATGATACGAGTCGACTGATGTAAAACTTACCTCGAAATACTGCCCCAACCCACGAAAACGGTGCTTCAATTCGGGTGTTTAAACTTCCAATTAATAAAAATCAAGTCATTTCGAGCACAATTGTCACGGCCCCCGACCCGGTTTACCCGGTTCAGAAGCCGCGGGACAGAAAAGCCGTGGTATTGGTGGTTGGTTTGGCAGCGGAAATTTTTTAACAGGATCGTTTAAACTGAAAACACCCATTTATTTTATTTCAAGTTTCGGGACAAACCCCGTAATTTACAATAAAGGAATTTCACTGGGAAATCCCCTAATTACAAAAACATGTTTATTTATTTACTGAGCCACTTCATTCAAGCTGGAGTGCTACGCTGCACTTTTTCTTGCTCACAGTAAATTACCTGAAACATGTTTTAAAAAGATTTTATCAGCGTGGAAATACTGGCGAGTCATTCAATTTGTACAAAATGACACATTGTATTATAATTTACAGTATTAAGAACGATTACAATTGCCCCTATCTTATAATTATCTGGTCCAGTTGTCACTCGACCGGATCTGTGACTGTGGTCATACCACTATTGGGTCCGTTCACCCAAAAGTGACGTGTATCACTATTTAGGTCCATTCACCTAAAAGTGATAAAACAACAGTAATGTGCACAATACCCCACTTACTGCCAGTAACTTAAGATAACAAAGACTTAATCCCTGTAAAATATAACTGGAAAACATTTAGGGTTTTACAAAGCAGTTTGATAAAAACAAAATGACTCACATTGCAAGTTTAAGTGGACAGAGTCTGCCTACTGATTAAGCCTGGTAACCTAGTTAAATAATGCAAACAAAACTAGGTTAGTAACTTAATACAACATTTACGATAATTTCACGAAATCAAAACCCTCACGACGAATGACAAAGTATAGCCCGAATTCAAGCAGCACTTAAACATCCATCGGATCGGTTTCAATCGATCGGACATTGTATCTTAGCTGCGATCGAGTTATTACCCTGTTATCGTAGCAGTGTTTCACTACAAAAACGTGTTACAGTAGAAACTCGATAAATTAATACTCGATTATTTAATAAACTCTCTAAGATAATATTTTTTGCCGGTCCCGACTCGGGGATAGGGTGCTAAATTAATAATTCGCTAAAATTATAAGATAATACATTTTTGATAATTTCTTTAGACCCCATATAAAATATAAATTAATAATTCCTTATATATAGCATATTACATGAATGATTTATGAAGGGTTCTTGAAAAATGACTCAATTGTCTTTTGTTTTTTGTTGAAATCAATTTCCCCTTGAATCTCGTCTCTAATTTTCCTTAGCATGGTAAGAACTTCTGGTGTTGTTTTCTCATAGCTCAACAAGAAATTGTTCAATGTGATTGCTGCTTTAATAGCTTCGTTTCGCGAAGGGGGCTCCATTAAGTGGAAGCTTGAAAGGTGTTTGTAAACTAATTATTCTACTATAAATTAATAAAATATTAATTAATATATAAATTAATAATTATTAATTTATCGATTAATTAATAAATTTTGGTGGTCCCAAGTGTATTATTTTATAGAGTTTCTACTGTATTTTCAGCAGAAAGAAAGCAGTTTTAAAGGAGATTTTCGACAGTTTTGAACTGCCCATGCACGTCCCTTTTATAGCTGAATTTTGTGTCTCTCGCGGCCCGCGTAAACCTGAAGGGAAGAACTTCGCGGCCCGCGAGGGCCACCCTAGCTACGGCTAGGGCTGCCGTGTCATACCCTAGGCTCGCCATGTGTGTGACATGTGGCCCTAAAGCTTATCCAGAGATTTGCCCAGCTGTCGCTCCCCGCGAAGACTTAAACCTAATCTTTCGCGGCCCACGAGCAAACACTAAAATTTGATTTTCTTGATTTTTCATAAAATTAAGGTTTTAGGGGTTCAGGTTTTCACTTACGGATCGTTTTACGACATTTTTGTGTAGGTCCTTACATCCTCCCCACCTTATTTAAAATCTCGTCCTCGAGATTTACTGGAACAAGTGAGGATACTTTCGCTTCATTTTTTACCAGTACCAATTTCTTGTGTTTAAGGTGTTTGACCTTTCTGTCTTCTATTTGAAGAGGTTTCTCAACAAATTTCAACTTTTCACTTACCTCTATATCTTGAAGAGGTACTACCAGTGATTCATCAGATAAACACTTTTTAAGGTTAGATACATGAAACACATCATGTACCCCGGCTAGCTCTTCTGGTAGTTGTAAACGATAGGCAACTGGTCCTATTCGTTGGGTAACTGTAAATGGTCCTATGTACCTTGGACTTAGTTTTCCTTTCTTACCGAATCGAACTACCCCTTTCCAAGGAGAAACTTTCAATAGTACCTTGTCCCCAACTTGGAATTCTAACGGTTTGCGTCGATTGTCTGCATAACTCTTTTGGCGATCTCGAGCCGTTTTCAGTCTTTCCTTGATTTGAGTTATCTTGTCGGTGGTTTCCTGTACAATCTCGGGACCCGATAATTGACTTTCTCCTATTTATGCCCAACATACCGGGGTTCGACACTTTCGTCCATACAGTGCTTCGAACGGAGCAGCATTGATACTTGTATGATAACTATTGTTATAGGAGAATTCTATTAAGGGTAGGTGGTCATCCCAATTTCCATCGAAATCTATTACACATGCCCTGAGCATGTCTTCTAGGGTTTGGATCGTCCTTTCACTTTGTCCATCTGTTTGGGGATGGTATGCAATACTTAAATTTAATCGTGTCCCCATTGCTTCTTGGAAACTTGTCCAGAAATGCGAAGTGAAACGACTATCCCTATCTGACACAATGGAGAGTGGAACTCCATGTAGTGACACTACCTCGTCTACGTATAACTTAGCCAATCTTTCCATGCTAAAGGTTTCCTTCATTGGTAGGAAATGAGCTGATTTGGTTAATCGATCTACAATCACCCAGATTGCATTGTTACCTTTCCTGGTTTTGGGTAGCTTAGTAATAAAATCCATTGTTATTAATTCCCATTTCCATACATGCATTTCTAATTGTTGAAGTAAACCTGAGGGTTTCTGGTGTTCTGCCTTAACTTGCGAACAAGTTAGACACTTAGAAACGTATCTAGCTATGTCCTTTTTCATTCCTATCCACCAGAAGTTATTCCTTAAATCTTGATACATCTTGTTATTACCAGGATGCATCGTATATCTAGATTTATGAGCTTCCTCTAATATATTATCTCTTAAATTTCCCTGCTTAGTTACCCAAATTCTTTTCTTATGGAATCTCCAAATTCCATCAGTCCCTTGTTCTAATTCCTTTATTCGTCCTTTCATTTCTTCAGTATTATCCTGAATTGTTGTCTCTTGAACATTTTTCAATTGTTCCATTAAATCTAATTGTAGATTTAGTCTAAGAGCATGAACTCGCCTTTGCTTCTCATGATACTTACGACTTAGGGCATCGGCTACCACGTTTGCCTTTCCTTCGTGATATAGAATATCACAGTCGTAGTCACTTAAAATTTCCATCCATCTTCTTTGCCTCATGTTTAATTCTTTTTGCCCAAATATATATCTTAAACTCTTATGATCTGTATAGACAGTAAACTTACTTCCGTACAGATAATGTCTCCAAATTTTAAGGGCAAAAATTATTGCTCCTAATTCTAGGTCATGAGTCGTATAATTTTCCTCGTGCTTCTTCAACTGTCGTGATGCATACGCAATTACCTTTTTGCGTTGCATTAGCACACAACCTAATCCTAGCTTGGAAGCGTCACAATAGACTTCAAAATCTTATGTCCCTTCTGGTAAGGCAAGAATTGGGCCATTTATTAACCTTTGTTTTAGAATTCTAAAGGCTTCCTCCAGCTTAGGTCCCCATTCAAACTTAACAGTTTTATAGGTTAACTTAGTTAATGGAACAGTTGTCTTAGAAAAGTCTCTGATGAAGCGTCTATAGTAGCCAGCTAATCCTAGAAAACTTCTAACTTCGGTAGCTGATTGCGGGACCTCCCAATTGGTGATTGCTTCTATCTTGGAGGGATCTACGCGAATGCCTTCATGATTTACCATGTGTCCTAAAAATTGCACCTCCTGTAGCCAAAATTCACACTTCGATAATTTGGCATAAAGCTTTTCCTTTCTTAACAAGGTTAGGAGTGCATGCATGTGTTCACAATGTTCGTCCTGACTTTTGGAATAAATAAGTATGTCATCGATGAAGACAATTATAAATTTATCCAGGCACGGCTTACAGATCCTATTCATCATGTCCATAAATGTTGCGGGAGCATTCGTTAATCCAAAGGGCATGACTGTAAACTCATAGTGACCATACCTAGTCCTGAAGGCAGTTTTAGGTATGTCTTCTTCCTGTACCTTTAACTGATGGTATCCGGAGCGCAAATCTATCTTAGAGAAATACCTAGCTCCTTGGAGTTGATCAAAAAGATCATCAATCCTAGGTAATGGGTATCGATTATTAATGGTAACCTTATTCAATTCTCTATAATTGATACACATTCGCATTGAACCATCCTTCTTTTTCACGAACAGCACAGGTGCTCCCCAAGGGGATGAACTAGGTTATATGAATCCTTTGCTTAACAATTCATCTAACTGCTTTTTCAGTTCTAGCATTTCTGTGGGTGCTAACCGATAAGGTGCCTTAGCTATTGGTGCAGTTCCAGGAATTAGATGAATTCTAAATTCTACTTCCCTATCTGGCGGAAGTCCAGGTAGCTCTTCTGGGAATACATCAGAGTATTCTGATACTACTGGAATTTCCTTAAGTTCTTTGTTTTTAGCGTTAATGATTACCGAAATCATATACACTATTCCTTGCTTTCGTTCATAACTAGCAATTTTCATTAATGAAATGAACTTCATTGGTTTACGCGGCTTATCTCCTGCAACCAAAATTACTTCTCCTGTGGGTGTATGGATTTCTATGAAATTTTGATCACATAGGATTCGAGCATGGTTGGCGACTAACCAATCCATTCCTAAAACGACATCGAATCCTGCTAAATTCATAGGTAGCAGGTTTGCAGAAAATTTATGACCTGAGAGTTCTATCTTTCCTTCTTGGAGAACTTTATCTATATTAACAGAATTTCCTTCTGCCGTTTCTACCATATAAATTTGCCTAAGTTTGGTTAAGGGTTGCTTAAGAGCTTGGCAAAATGAAGTATTTATAAAACTTTGGTTTGCACCAGAGTCAAATAATACTTTTGCGTAAACGTCATGTACAAGAAACGTACCAGCTATCACATCAGGAATCAGATCTGCTTCTTGCGTCGTCAGCTGAAAGGCTCTTGAATTCTTCTTATTAGTTCCTTCGGCAGGTTTGGCCTTGTTGTCAGCTGGCTTAACCAATTTTGGGCAATCGGGATTGAAGTGCCCTGTTTCTCCGCAATTGTAGCAGATCATGGATTTCTTCCTGCATTCCTCTTCTCGGTGCCCTGGGGTTTTGCAGAAATTACAGTACCCCTTACATTTCCCAAAATGCTTTCTTTTACAGTTACTGCAAAATGGAGCGGTGGAGGGTTGCCCGGTTCCATTTTTCTTGAAGTTACTACTATTATTACCCCCATGAAAACCTTGGGTAATCTTTTAAGCCAATTCCTTTTTCCTGTTCTCTTCTCTTGTGCGTACCAGCCCGTCGGTTAAGGTGTTGGCCAATTCAACCGCATCGTCAATCGTGCGGGGTCTCGCAGCTTTGACTATGTCGCGAATTTCGCTAATTAGTCCCCAAATGTAGCGAGAAATGAGCACTGGTTCTGGCGAAGCCAGAGTTGGTACAATTCTAGCATATTCGAAAAATTTCGAAGTATACCCTTGACAGTCAACATCCACCATCCGATGGTTCAGGAACTTATTTGTTATTTATTCCTTTTCATAGGAGGGACAAAACTTCCTTTCTACCAATTCCTTAAATTCCTCCCAACTCATGGCATAAGCCACGTCACTTCCCTTAGCTTGCAGCACCGTGTTCCACCATTCTTACGCCTCTTCCTTGAAAAGGTGGGATGCATACATTACCCGGTCTTCTTCTGTGCATTTACTTATTTTGATTAATGCTTCAATCTTTTCCAACCAACGTAGTGCGGTAGTCGCCCCTCATTACCTGCAAATTCGACTGGCTTACAGGCAAGAAATTTGTCGCAACCCCCGTCTCCCAATAACCCGGGAACGGGTGGCCGCGGCCAGTTTTGGTGGTATCGGTGTTTATCATTTTGGCAGCGGAAATTACATCAGGACCGTAGTTAGGAAATATTTTATCAGAGTAAAATGCCACACTTTTATAATATTAAACACATGGGAAAATCCCAAGTTTCAAGTACACACATTTTTATAGGGATAAAACCCTATTTTATTAAATAAAACATCTCTTTATTTTAGGTAACTTTATAGCCACTTTTCCAATCCTTCAGTGATGTCCAGCTGGCTTCTATTTGGCTTTCACATTTTGTTACCTGAAACGCGTTTAAAAAATATTTTGTCAGTGGGAAATACTGGTGAGTGAATCCCAGTTTAATCAAAACAGGTTTTATCAGTCTACAGCATTGAGGGCGGTCGCGCAATTACATCTGTTTCCATATACTTTAATTACCACCCACGGTACTGTCAACCCGACTTGTGGTCATGTTACTACTTACAATGTAGTAACAAATTTTGTATACAAAACCCCAACATACCGACGATAATTGTAGAATACAAATACTCAATCACTGTTTAATATATTATTAATTAATTGAGGTTTTGTAAAAACCATTTGCAAAAAGGAGATCACTCACATTGCTGTCTTAGGGTTTTCCTTAAGGATTTCCTGGTGATTATCTATTAATTACACAAATGCACACGTGTTAGTATAATAACCCAATATTTATATTAATGATACCCTCCCCGAGACGGCATTCCAACGACTACGTCGGGCAGCACCACGACAGCCGTTACGGAACCTTGGATCAATCGGGCAGCGTATCTAATACGTAACCGGGGTTATGATACTTACGACGAGGCAAAACTTCGTTATTTAGGGGGCATTATGCCCGGGAATAGCTTATACTACGTAGAAATTTGAGAGAGAAAGTTGGTGTGAGCGGGTTGGGACTGAGGCCAATGTTCCCAATTTATAGGAGCAGATTTGAGGTTCCTCGCGGCCTGCGTAGAAGTCCTATAAGAGCTTCGCGGCCCGCAACGTAGGGGTAGTAGGGCCTAGCTTGGTCTAGTCAGACCACTAGCCTTCACACGTGTTGTGCCACGTGGCAACACCGGGTGCGGCCTGGTGGTTGAGCTGTCGCGCCCCGCGTAGCCCGAAGGCAAAGCCTTCACGGCCCGCGAGCGACCCCATTTTCTTGTTTTTATTTAATTTTTAATTATATAGGGTATTATGGGCTCGGTTTTCGCATACGGGGTATGTTTTAAAACATATAGGGACAATTTAAACATATTAGAGGTGTCGGAAAATTTTGTTTAGGAGGGTTGTTATATCCTCCCCGCCTTGTTTTAGAACTCGTCCTCGAGGTCTACTAGAATAAGTATGGATATTTCCTTTGCATTTCTGATTCAAGCTCCCATGTATATTATGGTCCTCTCTTGGAGTCCCACTTTACTTTGACTGGAACTAATCTCTTGTGTTTAAGATTCTTGACTTTCCTGTCTTCAATTTGTAGAGGTCGTTCCACAAATTTTAATTGTTCATTTACCTCTATGTCCTTAAGAGGTACTACTAGTGATTTATCAGCTAAGCACTTCTTAAGACTACATACATGAAATACATCATGTATTCCTGCCATTTCTTCTGGCAGTTGTAGCTGATAGGCTACAGGTCCTGTTCTTTTAATAATCTCAAAAGGTCCAACATACCTGGGGCTTAGCTTTCCCCTTTTGATGAATCTTATCACTCATTTCCAAGGAGAAACTTTCAATAACACGTTGTCTCCTAACTGAAATTCCAAGGGTTTTCGTCTGTTATCAGCATAGCTCTTTTGTCTGTCACGTGCTGCTTTCAGTCGTTCCTTGACTTGGATGATCTTATCGGTTGTTTCTTGCACTATCTCAGGTCCAGATAGTTTCTTTTCTCCAATTTCTGCCCAACAAACTGGGGTTCGGCATTTTCGTCCATAAAGTGCTTCGAATGGTGCAGCATTGATACTTGTGTGATAACTGTTATTATAAGAAAATTCTATTAACTGTAAATGATCATCCCAATTTCCTCCGAAATCAATTACACAAGCTGTAAGCATATCTTCCATCGTCTGAATTGTCCTTTCGCTTTGTCCGTCTGTTTGAGGATGATAAGTTGTGCTTAGATTTAGCTTAGTTCCCATTGCTTTTTGGAAACTTGTCCAAAAATGAGAGGTAAAACGACTATCTCTATCAGAAACAATTGATAAAGGAATTCCATGTAATGAAACTATTTCGTTTACATACAATTTAGCTAACTGTTCCATACTAAAAGTTTCCTTCATTGGTAGAAAATGAGCTGACTTAGTTAGCATGTCTATAATCACCCAGATTGTATCATTACCTTTCCTTGTTTTGAGTAGTTTGGTAACAAAATCCATTGTTATCAATTCCCATTTCCATACTAGCATCTCTAACTGCTTCAATAAGCCTGAGGGTTTCTGATGTTCAGCTTTAACTTGTGAACAGGTTAAACATTTAGAAACATAAGTTGCTATATCCTTCTTCATTCCTATCCACCAAAAATTCTTTCTTAAGTCCTGATACATCTTATCACTTCTAGGATGCATAGTATACTTAGACTTATGGGCTTCTTCTAATATATGGTGGCGTAGGTTTCCTAATTTAGGTATCCACATTCTCTTTTTATGGAATCTCCAAATTCCATCTGTTCTTTATTCTAGTTCCTTAATCATTCATTTCAATTTCTCAGTATCATCCTTGATTACTGATTATTGTGCTTTTCTAATTTGTTCATTTAAATCTACTTGTAGATTTAATTTAAGAGAACGTACTCTTTTTGGCTTTTCATGATACTTTCGACTTAAAGCATCAGCTACCACATTTGTCTATCCTGCATGATACTGGATATTACAATCATAATCACTAAGAATTTCCATCCAGCGTCTCTGTCTCATATTCAACTCCTTTTGCCCGAAAACATACCTTAAACTCTTATGATCTGTGAAAATGGTAAACTTACTACCGTAAAGGTAATGTCTCCAAATTTTCAGGGCAAAAATTATAGCTCCTAACTCTAAATCATGGGTTGAGTAATTCTCTTCATGATTCTTAAGTTGTCTAGATGCGTAGGCTATAACCTTTTGGTGTTGCATCAACACACATCCATAACCTAACTTAGAAGCGTCACAATAGACTACAAAGTCTTTAATTCCTTCTGGTAACACTAGTATGGGTGCGTTGGTTAATCTTTGCTTAAGAATTCTAAAGGCTTCTTCTTGTTTTGTTCCCCATTCAAACTTAACAGATTTACAGGTTAGATTAGTTAAGGGAATGTCTATTCTAGAAAAATCTTGAATAAATCTTCTATAATAACCGGCCAATCCTAAGAAACTTCTAACCTCGGTTGGTGACTCAGGGGTTTTCCATTTGGTAATTGCCTCAATCTTGGTGGGATCCACATGAATTCCTTCATGATTAACTAAATGTCCAAGAAACTGTACCTGTTCTAACCAAAACTCGCACTTTGAAAACTTTGCGTAAAGCTTTTCTTTTCTAAATAGACTTAGAAGTGCGTGCAGATGCGTTGCGTGTTCCTCCTTATTTTTAGAGTAAATGAGAATATCGTCTATAAAGACAATTATGAATTTATCCAAATATGGCTTACATATTCGGTTCATCATGTCCATAAATGCGGCTGGGGCATTGGTTAAACCAAATGGCATGACAGTAAATTCATAATGGTCATACCTTGTTCTAAAAGCGGTCTTAGGAATGTCCTCTTCCTGTACCTTTAATTGATGATATCCTGAGCGTTAATCGATCTTGGAGAAAAATCGAGCTCCTTGCAACTGATCAAACAAATCATCGATTCTCGGTAGTGGGTACCGATTTTTAATCGTGACCTTGTTCAATTCATGGTAATCAATGCACATACGCATTGACCCGTCTTTCTTCTTGACGAATAAGATTGGCGCTCCCCATGGCGATGAACTTGGCTGTATGAATCATTTTTCTAACAATTCGTCTAACTGTTTCTTCAGTTCCTGCATTTCTGCTGGTGCCAAACGGTACGGTGCTTTGGCAATTGGTGTTGTCCCTGGTAGCAGGTGGATTCTAAATTCGACTTCTCTGTCTGGAGGTAGTCCTGGTAATTCTTCTGGAAACACATCTGAAAAGTGTGATACTACTGGAATATCTTTCAGTTCTTTTCCTTTAGTGTTAGTGATTATGGAAATCAAATACACTAATGATCCTTTTCTTATATAACTTGTTGTTTACATCACAGAGATGAATTTTGTAGATCTAAATGGCTTATCTCCTTTAATTGTGATCTTTTCACCCCTTGGTGAATTTACTTGAATTGATTTTTGATCACATAGAATACTGGCTTTATTAGCTATTAACCAATCCATTCCTAATACAATATCAAATCCTGCCAGATTCATTGGATAAAGGTTTGCAATAAACTTTTGATTTAAATTTCTATTCTTGCTCCCTGCAAAATTTCAGAAATCTTAATAGTTTCCCCATTGGCTGTCTCTACTAGACATTCTTGTGGGAGTTTAGTTAATGGTCGATTGAGAAGTTTGCAAAATGAAGTATTAATAAAACTTTGGTTTGCATCAGAGTCAAATAATACTTTAGCAAAAACATCATTAACTAAAAACATACCGGCTATCACGTCCGGAATCATCTTTGCTTCTTCTGCAGCCAGAACAAATGCTCTAGCATTTTTAGTAGTCTTATTGTTCATGGCTGGAGCTAGTTTCGGACAGTTCGGCTTGATGTGACCCTTTTCTCCACAGTTGAAGCACATTTCATTATTAGGTTTCTTCCTACAATCTTCTTCCTTGTGTCCTGGTATCTTGCAGAAATTGCAGTAAGTGGAGCATTTTCCTGAATGCTTTTTCTTGCAAGCTTTACAGTAAGGTGCAGAGGTAGAACCTACATTTTTTCCACGGTTGGAATTCCCATAAAGAAATTCCTGGGTAAGCCTTTGAGCTAGATTCCTTCTCTGGTCCTCTTCTCGTGTACGTACTAATTCATCGGTCAGGGTGTTTGCTAGTTCTACAGCTTCTTCTATGGTTTGAGGTCTAGCTGCCTTGACTACATGTCTAATCTCACTGATCAATCCCCAGATGTAACGTGAGATTAATACTGGTTCAGGTGATGCAAGGGTCGGTACTATTCTTGCATATTCAAAGAATAATGTAGTGTAACCCTTACTATCCACTCCAGTCATTCTAAGGTTTAAGAACTTATTTGCTATCTGTTCTTTTTCATTAGGAGGGCAGAATTTCCTTTCTACCATGTTTTTAAATTCTTCCCATTCCATATTGTAGAGTCTGTCACTTCCCCTAGACTGGAGGATAGTGTTCCACCATTCTAAAGCTGAATTCTTAAACAGATTTGAGGAAAACATTATCTAATCCTCTTCCGCACACTTGCTTATTTTTAAGACCGCCTCAGTCTTTTCTATCCAGCGTAGATCTGCAATGGCCCCTTCATTGCTCGAGAATTCCATTGGTTTACAGGACCAGAATTCCTTATAGAACAACCATAAGACATGGTTCTTCTTCTTTTGGGAATGGGCACTTGAAGTATAGGTCCATTGTTTACGATGTGTTCAGGTTCAATGGGTCGTTTACTGCTATGATTACTTTTATTATCCGCTTCCTTAACCGTTTTGATAATATATGGCATTGCATCTATTATCCCTTGTGCCACTATGTGTTGGATGGCATTGTTATCCACTTGGTTTCCATTGTTATTGTTGTTTGGGTTATCGTTATTCGGGTTATTGTTACTCTAGTTTTCCTGGTTCACTTCATTGTCCATCTGAATTTTAAACATTTGCCAATTATTAATATCACAAGATAATATTTAATACAATTAATCACACAACACACATATTGATCAAAATCTTCGAACATTGCGACTTACTCTTTCTTATATATTATGCATCTAATACAAACTGGAACTGGAATTGAAAATTGCGATACTATTAGGCATCCGTAGCTATTGTCTAGTTTTTTTTTTCAAACATACACACATATTATATATTATTATTATTTTATTATTATTATTATTTTATTATTATTATTATCACTACTATTACCATCACTGATATGGGTTCATCCAGAACTCCATATTACGCTCATCATACTTCTAGACGAGTCGTTCTCCGATCTGCCTCATCCTCTCACTACCTTCTAAAATCTCCTCACCAGAGGTTCGGAGTTCTTGCACATTCTCTGCACTCATTGGGGGTGCAGGGGCTGGTACTAGGTTTAGGAACTAGGGCATGGGTTCCTGGTAAGGATAAGGATTCTCTAGAATATCCCTAATGTATTGGCCATTATCGTAATAGGGATCTAGAGGGTCCAAGTCTGGGTAGGCTGCTAGGTTTGGCATGGGTTCATCTTCGGGTATTGGGTAACGTTGCTGGTAATCCCTATGGTCATCAAACCGTGGGTCGTAGTCTGGGTCTAAGGGATTGGGTGCTGGTATTCTAGGTATCTCAGTTGGGTCAATGTCAGGCATTGGAATTTGGTTTTCTGGGTTGTTTTCAATTTCCATTGGCTGGGTGGGAAATAGTGGTAAAGGCTGGGGTGCTATGAGTTGCTCAAGGTTAGGGTCGGCAGCTATGGTTACTAGGATATGGAAATTTGCTAAACTTCTATTGAGCATGTCCTAGGTGCGAGCATCTGTTTCTCTCTTAACGGCTGCTAAAGCGCGCTGGTGTTGTAACTTTTTCATTATTTTCCTACGTTCATGCGCTCCTCTACTGAACCATCCTCTCTTTTTAGGAGGGAATGGCTCTTCAGACTGAGCCTTAAACACGAATATCTCATCTTCATTGTCAGCAGAATACCCTGTGAGGGTAGGCTGTGAAGAGGTGCCTTCGCTCCTAGGTGAGCTGGACAACTGACGGTATGCATCGGAAGGTCCTTCGTCGCTCATACTGTAAACTAACAAATAGTCAAATAACACACAACAATAAAATGCAGATATACACGTGTTTCCGTAAATAATTTCCTAACATTCTTAATAATATCTTGGTGTCAGCAGAACACTTCTGTGGCTGAATCAGTGGCTTGGCTCTGATACCACCTTCTGTCGCAACCCCTGTCTCCCAACTACCCGGGAACGGGCGCCCTTAGCCAGTTTTGGTGGTATCGGTGTTTATCATTTTGGCAGCGGAAATTATATCAGGACCGTAGTTAGGAAATATTTTATCAGAGTAAAATACCACACTTTTATAATATTAAACACATGGGAAAATCCCAAGTTTCAAGTACACACATTTTTATAGGGATAAAACCCTATTTTATTAAATAAAACATCTTTTTATTTTAGGTAACTTTATAGCCACTTTTCCAAGCCTTCAGTGCTGTCCAGCTGGCTTCTATTTGGCTTTCACATTTTGTTACCTGAAACACGTTTAAAAAACATTTTGTCAGTGGGAAATACTGGTGAGTGAATCCCAGTTTAATCAAAATAGGTTTTATCAGTCTACAACATTGAGGGCGGTGGCGCAATTACATCTGTTTCCATCTACTTTAATTACCACCCACGGTACTGTCAACCCGACTTGTGGTCATGTTACTACTAACAAGTTACAATGTAGTAACAAATTTTGTATACAAAACCCCAACATACCGACGATAATTGAAGAATACAAATACTCAATCACTGTTTAATATATTATTAATTAATTGAGGTTTTGTAAAAACAATTTGCAAAAAGGAGATTACTCACATTGTTGTCTTAGGGTTTTTCTTAAGGATTTCCTGGTGATTATCTATTAATTACACAAATGCACACGTGTTAGTATAATAACCCAATATTTATATTAATGATACCCTCCCCGAGACGGCATTCCAACGACTACGTCGGGCAGCACCACGACAGCTGTTACGGAACCTTGGATCAATCGGGCAGTGTATCTAATACGTAACCAGGGTTATGATACTTACGACGAGGAAAAACTTCATTATTTAGGGGGTATTATGCCCGAGAATAGCTTATACTACGTAGAAATTCGAGAGAGAAAGTTGGTGTGAGTGGGTTGGGACTGAGGCCAATGCTCCCAATTTATAGGAGCAGATTTGAGGTTCCTCGCGGCCCGCGTAGAAGTCCTATAAGGGCTTCGCGGCCCGCGACGTAGGGGTAGTAGGGCCTTGCTTGGTCGAGTCAGACCACTAGCCTTCACACGCGTTGTGCCACGTGGCAACACCGGGTGCGGCCTAGTGGTTGAGCTGTCGCGCCCCGCGTAGCTCGAAGGCAAAGCCTTCGTGGCCCGCGAGCGACCCCATTTTCTTGTTTTTATTTAATTTTTAATTATATAGGGTATTATGGGCTCGGTTTTCGCATACGGGATATGTTTTAAAACATATAGGGACAATTTAAACATATTAGGGGTGTCGAAAAATTTTGTTTAGGAGGGTTGTTATAAAATTCTTTGTAAGTGAAAGCAGTCGTTGCCACTTTTATTTTCTTAAGTAATGGGGTTTGAATCACATTATTATTATCGCTGCCCCCATTCACACTGTTACTGAAGTTATCGTCGCGGGTGCGTTCGCAATGATTGGCTTGGGAAGGTTCAACTGGATTCTTAATGGCAGCGACAATTGTTGGGATAGCATTGGCTATTCCCTGAGCAATGATATTTTCTATATCTTGTCTATTGAGAAAATGATCTTCATTATTTTGTTCCGATTGGTTAACTTCGTTTGTCGGTTGGTTTACTGCGTTTTCCATCTGAATTATTAACAATGTATATATAAATTATTGTCACAAAATGGATAGCAACTAAACACAATAAGGCAATCACAGACACAATTGAGTTAACACGTATAGCCAAAATCGTCGTCCTTGCGACATTTATATTTTATATAATATTATGCATCAATACACACCATATATTTTACAAGGGTTTTATTTTAGTATTATTATACAATATTATATTATTATTATATATATATATTATTATATTATATTTTTTCATATATTATTATTATACAAAACATTTAACTATGGTTAACTGGCTTTTCAAAAACGACGCTCCCCCTCGTCGTACTTCCATGTGATGTTTTCCCCCACTTCTCGAATCTGATTTCCCGCATCCACCAGTTCCTCGCCATAGCGGCGCAATTCGGCAACATTCTCCGGGTTCATAGGTGGAAAAGGTGCAGGTTTAGGATCAAACTCGGGAAAGTATACATTTGGGTTATTCATAAAATTTTGAAAATGCCAGTCGCTCGTCCACTATTCTTCCAACTGTCCTGTAAGAGGTTGAGGGTTGATAATTGGGTCCGGAATAGCAGGTTCCAAATTGATAGGAAGTTCTGATTGAGCAGGAAAATTAAAAAGGTTTTCATCAGTAGGTCCGATGAGGTCACAGTTTGCAAGTTTTCGATCCAGCTCTTCCCAAGGTGGCAGTTCCTGGGCTTGTCCAGAGCTCTCCCCAATTTCTTTTCCTTTTAGATCCTCCGTTTTCTTTACCCGTTGGGCAGCGGGTTTCTTCTTTCTTCCTCATTTCCAATTCAGCAGCCTTCTTCTCTTTTTAGGTTTGGGTTTCTCCTGTGACTGGGCCTGAAATACTAGTGGCTTCTCGGTGTCAGCCTGATAACCGGACTGGGTTCCTGTTGTATCCAATTTAGTGGCATGGATGGTGAAATTTCGGAGGGCTTCTGATAGTTCATTCATGTTGTTAGCACACATAAGGAAACACACAAAAATTCAAGTTAAAATTTTAAATTAAATTTTCACAGAATCACAGAATGGCAAATTGAAAAATTAAGTATTTTCCAAACACTTAATTGGCTTAAATCAGCGGCTCTGATACCATATTTTCCTGTCACGGCCCCCGACTCGGTTTACCCGGTTCAGAAGCCGCGGGACAGAAAAGTCGTGGTATTGGTGGTTGGTATAGCAGCGGAAATTTTTTAATAGGATTGTTTAAACTGAAAACACCCATTTATTTTATTTCAAGTTTCGGGACAAACCCCGTAATTTACAATAAAGGAATTTCACTGGGAAATCCCCTAATTACAAAAACATGTTTATTTATTTACTGAACCACTTCATTCAAGCTAGAGTGCTACGCGACACTTTTCCTTGCTCAAGGTAAATTAGCTGAAACATGTTTTAAAAAGATTTTATCAGCGAGGAAATACTGGCGAGTCATTCAATTTGTACAAAATGACACATTGTATTATAATTTACAGTATTAAGAGCGATTACAATTGCCCCTATGTAACACCTTGGAAAAATCCCGTCCAATATAAAAAGACACGTGTCATAGACTTTAAACGTGTTATAAGTCCGGATCATGTTGAAAGGTAACTAAGAGGATTAAAAATGTCAACATGTTAATTATTACCTCTGAGTGATTTTTTTAACGGTACCGAACCTTGGTAAAAAAATTATAAACCTTCATGAATTTCTGATGAAGGCTTCACATGTATCTGGTTAAATCTCATAGTAACTAATTAAACTATTTAAGAAATGGGATCCTATGTGTTTACGACAAATTCTCACCCTTTGGCTTTTTCAAAAGACTACAAGACAATGCCATTGCATGGCCACACTCCCAAGATGTCTCAAGTCTGAACATATGGTCCCCTCCTGCTGATAATGACTATAGATTCGAGTACTAAAAGATTGCATGGTCATATGTTATTATTCTCAAAAGTTTTTGTCTTCTGACAAAGCCTTACGGACCGCAAAGAGACCACCTTACGGACCGTAAGGTGGCTGATCTGGGCGATAAAGATTAAAAAGCGGATACGGACTGTAAGGCCCTAAGCTTACGGTCCGTAAGACCTGTAACTGGGCAGAAAATAGTGGACAGCTGCAGGTTCAGCCGGTTCCACCGCCTTAGATGCATGGTTTTCGAATTCAGGGGCTGCACCAGTGGTATTTCATGTATAGGGGACACCTGGGATGATCAGGAAACATGTGTAGACCTTGTTGGATTGATCTTGTTGCATCTAAATCACTATATATAGAGCTATTGTTGCAACACATGAACTTGCTCATTTCAAAAACATTTCTAAACCTTCTCTTGAGCTCCCTGGACTTCAAGCAAGATTCCCTAAGCTTCATTTTCATGCTAAGTGCTTTTGTAAGTAATCTTAGCCTCTCTAATTCAAGTTTTGATAGCTTAATGACCAAAAGTCAAACTTATCATAATTAAGCTTTGACTTAGTGATTAATCACTAATGGTCCAGTCATTAGCCAAATTAAAAGTGGCTATGAGTTGGTAATTATGTAGGTAATAAACCCCTAAGAGGGCACCTACTGATTACCACTCTAACTAGGTCAATTGTCGGGTCAAACTTAATTATAAAAAGTCAACAGAAAGCTATTTTGCAAATAAACTCATAATTAACAATGTAGAAGCTATGAAACCTGTTTTAACACTTATATAACTTGGTAATTAATATAAGAACATGTCTTAGCATTTTCAATCCGACAATTTTGAGTTTAGGCTCGGCTCGGAGCCGAAAGTCGCAAAAGTAGACTTTTGCTTTGACTTTCAGTTCTGACCCAATTTAGCTTAGATTAGATATGCCTTAGAGATCCATTAGGACCAGGGTATAGGTTAGTATAACCCTCTGAGGTTATACAACTTGGTTCCTAATTTATCCGATTCATTTGCATGTTTCCGTTAATTGCTTAAATGTTGACCATTATGCCCTTTTGACCTTAAAACGAGATTTTTGAAAATGTGAGAAGACAAAAACCTTTATTACTGATTTATAAACATGTCTTAAAAAATTTGACATCAGTTTGAGGTCTAAATTAGGAGTTATGCTCAATATCGTAATTTGAAAGCTTTTTATTAATTAAACGGCATAATTAGCATGAAGCCTATCTAAGCCCAAATTTTGACACCAAACTTCTTACCCACTGATGTAATATAACATTTTTGGATTTTTGAAGATTTTTAATTATTTTTAAACTGATCATAACAAGGGGTTCTTGCTTTGATTCGGTAATTGTCGGTTATACCCCTTTTGCTAATAAAGCGGGTTTTACATAACATTTTGATACCGAACCTTTTGCTACTGATTTTATAAGTTAAATAAAATATTTGAAGCCTTAAGGACTGATAAAAATCTCAGCTTTCCTTAAATAACCCAAAAATCGCTTAAAAATGACTTTTTACGCGTTTTAAACGCCTAGTATGGATTAAAACTATTTTTGACATATAAGACTTAATACCTACTGATGTTTTAAGTAAATTTTTATATTTTAACAATAAGATAAAGTTTTAAACTCAGATTTCCCATTTTGACCTTTAAAGCTTATGTGAAATTACCAAAATGCCCCTTCGGTGCATAGATTGGTTATAAATGATAAATTTCACATATACGCAATATCCTACTGATATAACTTATTAAATTAAATATTCTTACTGATCTTTTTAGACCAGAACCTCAGATTAATATTTAACCTATTTTATAATCCTTAAAATGACCAAAATACCCCTACGGGGCTTAAATTAATTTTAAATCCGTTTTGGGCATAATGGAAGGGATCCTACTGATATCACAACATATTTAAGGCATATTAACTTAGGAAACCTGTTCATGACTCATTTGGTTACCCGTTATGCAATTATCGCGTTCGGTACGGTTTATGTAACTAGTTTGCATAAATTAACCGAAACGGGTCAAACCACATCATTTTCACTTCAAAATCCAGAATGTGTTTAGTTTACCCATATTATACAAGTCTTCATACTTGTCGGGTCTAAACCACATTCTAATCCGGTCTTCTCTTAATCATGCGTTTTGAACCATATACCTTTCTTTAAAACTAACCAGTCTAAGTTTAAACTTAAGTAAGACCCGTTAGGAATCTAATAGGTTATTAAAACCTTCATTCCAGATTTAGGAGCCCAGTAAAAGATATTTGCACTTGCTGATTTGTACGGTTGGATAAATTTGTATAATTTGCTCAGGTAAATACTTTTAACTTATTTTCCCTTATACGGGCTTGGGGTACGGTATATAAAATACCGCTTGGTCTGGTATTGAATTTTTAATCGTATGAAGGTTAAATTATTGAGATAACCCATTTAATCTGTTTTGTTTATTCTAAGCCTTTGGGGGGTTAATGACCAAGTCCTGGATATCCTCGGCTCATTCATTGAAATGGCCACGACTTAAGTACGGGGTGTAAGCATGTAACACCTCGTAAAATCATACCCAATAAAATAAAGACATGTGTCATGTAAGGCAAACGTGTTATAAACCCGGATCAAGTTAAAAGATGTATGGTAGGATTTAAAAGTGTCGACATGTTAATTTAAAAGTGTTATAAACCCGGATCAAGTTAAAAGATGTATGGTAGGATTCAAGCTAATCTCTGGAGCTTCTCTGGCTTTCAACAAGTTTCCTAAGGATCCATAATCTTGCTTAGGACCTTTGTAAGTGTCCTTAACTTCCTAATTTCAGTTTTAATTAGCTTAATGACCATAAGTCAAACTTATTGTAATTAAGGTTTGACTTCGTGATTAATCACTAATGGTCTAGTCATTAGTTAAATTAATAGTAGTTTTGAGTTGGTAATCATGTGGGTAATAAACCCTTAAAAGGGCACCCTCTGATTCCCACTCTAACTAGGTCAATTGTCGGGTCAAAGCTAATTATAAAAAGTCAACAGAAAGCAAATTTTCGCATAAACACATAATTAACAATGTAGAAGCTATGGAACCTGTTTTATCACTCATATAACTTGGTAATTAATGAAAGAACATGTCTAAACATGTTTAACCCGACAATTCTCAGTTTAAGCTCGGTTCGGAACCGAAAGTCTCAAAAGTAGACTTTTGCTTTGACTTTCAGTTCTGACCCAATGTAGCATATTTTAGAAATGCCTTAGAGCTCTATTAGGACCAGGTTACATATTAGTATAACCCTCTGTGATTATAAAACTTGGTCCATTAGTTATCCGATTCATATGCGTGTTTCCGTTATATGCCTAAATGTTGACCAATATGCCCTTTTGACCATAAAAAAAGAATTTTGAAAATGTGAGAGGACAATAATCTTTATTACTGAATTATAAACTTGTCCCTAAATTTTCACATCAGTTTGAGGTCTAGATTAAGAGTTATGCTCAATAGCGTAATTAGAAAGCTTTTTATTAATTAAACGGCTTAATTAGCATAAAGCCTATCTAAACCCAATTTATGATACCAAACTTTTTACCTACTGATGTAAAATAATAATTTGGGATTTTTGAAGATTTTTAATTATTTTTAGACTGAGCATAACATAGGGTTATAGCTTTGATTCGGTAATTGTCGGTTTTGCCCTTTTTGGCCTATAAAATGAGTTTTACATAATATTTTAATACCAAACCTTTTGCTACTGATTTTATATAATAAATAAGATATTTTGAGTCTTCTGGAATGATAAAAATATCAGCTTTTCTTTAAAAACCCGGAAATCACTTAAAACCGTCTTTTACGCGTTTAAAACGCGTAGTATGTATTAGAACCATATTTCTCATATAAGACTTTATACCTACTGATGTTTTAAGAAAAAAATTATATTTTAACAGTAAGCAAAATTTTTAAACTCAGATTTCAAATTTTGACCTTTAAAGCTTATGTGAAGTTACCAAAATACCCCTACGGTGCATAGTTTGGTTATAAAAGGTAAATTTCACATATATGCCATACCCTACTGTTATGACTTATAAAAACAAGTATTTTTACTGAATATATCAGACCTGAAACTCAGATTTATATTTAAACTCTTTTATAAGCTTTAAAATGACCAAAATACCCCTACGGGGCATAATTTGAGTTTAAATCCATTTTGGGCATAATGGAAGGTATCCTACTGATATCACAACATAATTAAGGCATATTAACTTAGGAAACCTGTTCATGAATCATTTGGTTACCCGTTACGCATTATTTCGCGTTCGGTGCGGTTTATGTAACTAGTTTGCATAAATTAGCCGAAACAGGTCAAACCTTATCATTTTTATCTCAAAATCCAGAATGTGTTTAGTTTACCCATACTAAACAAGTATACAAACTTGTCGGGTCTAAACCACATTCTAGTCCGGTCTTCGCTTAATCGTGCGTTTTGAACCATATCTTCCTTTAAAACTAACCGGTCTAAGTCTAGGCTTAATTAAGACCCGTTAGAAATCTAATAGGTTATTAAAAACCTTCGTTCCAGATTAGGAGCCCAGTAAAAGCTACTTGCATTCGTTGATTGTGGTATATACTTACTCAGGTAAATACTTTTAACTTATTTTCCCTATACGGGCTTGGGATACGGTATTATAATAATACCGCTTGGTCGGGTATGTAGTTGTTTAAATCGGATTGTGATTAATATATTTACATAACCCGTTTTAATCTGTTTTATTTGGTATATGGCCCTTTGGGGGTTAATGACCATGTCCCGGATATCCTTGGCATCATTCATTGAAATGGCCACGACCTAAGCACGGGGTGTAGGCATACACCTGACAGTTGCATATGTAAAAACTGGTAACCCACTTTAAGGAATCAATCATGTGGGCATTATACCTGTGGCGTGTCAGTTAATCTTTTTCGGCTATTCTAACCGGCCCTGACGGACGACAAATAAGTAAAACTCTATACAAGATTATTTCTAAATAATTGTCCCAAGTTATAAAAGATATTTCGTGCCTTGTGCATTCAAATCAATTTTCTTGAACTCTTTTCAAAATGAGTCGGTTAATTGTATTTACCAGTGTAAACTGACGTATTTTCCTAAAAAGGCTAAGTGCAGGTACTATACGGAATAGGCTGGCTACTCCAAGCATCAATAAAGAGTCTTGCAAGCTTAGATGTTAAAATCTGTTGAACAATAATCCTTCTTAACTTTTGATCCGCCTGTGGATCCTTTATAGTCCGTTTATAATACTTTGATATTACTTTTTTATTCGGTTTGTAATGTGATTCATCTTTTGCTTCCGCTGTGTATTAAATTGTGTTGTTTGACTATGATGATATCAACTACGTCACGATACTCCCCACCGGGCCCACCGGTAATACGTGGAAATATCAGGGTGTGACAGGTTGGTATTAGAGCCAACGTTGAGTGAATTAAACACTAGCCTTTTGTGTTTAATCTCAATGACACAGTTTGCACATTCCTCAACTTCAGAGTCTAGACAAAGAACTTAGGACTAATCCAAATTTGTTTTATTTTAATTTTGTCCTTTATTTTTCTTTGTTATGTCCTTTGCTTGTTTTGACAGGTTCAAAAGAAACGCCGCCAAGAATGCGAGGAAGAGGTAGAGGCAAGGGGCCACTCGTCGCCCCGAACGATCACAAGGCCGGGCCTTCACACCGGCGAACACCATCAGATTCTTTAAGCAAAAGTCCTCAGGAAAACTGGAGGACCTCTTTAGAGCCTGCGAGGCGTTCAGTCTTGCTGAGCTCCTCACCTTCTTACCTAAACTCTTACGGGCCTCAGTCGGAGAACGAGCCCCACAACTCACACCATTCATTTATACCCCTTCAAAGCCACAACTCACCCTTCAACGACCCCACACCCTACTTCCAAAGCCGGTTCAACCCGGCAAACCTAATTGAAGAGCCAATGGGTTATAACCCGTTGGGACCGGAGGACCATTTCTCCATGGATATGGAAGAGGACCCGGAACCTGCCGAGCCACCAACCGGAACACCTACGCACCCCATCGAGATTTCGGATGGGTCACCCTTTCTTGGATCACCTTATAGTGGTCCCGACAGCTACGAGACGAGGTTTACCCAATATGACTGGGTGTTTACTCCTTCTTATCACTCGTCTCCACATCAGCAGCAGCAGCCATAACAGGATCCCTCCGTGGATTCCCGTTTTGTAGCAGTCACTCTGCCACCACCACCGCCAGTTCAGCAACAGCCTCCGGAGCCACCGAGGCATAGGAGATCAACTGCACGGATGTCCGTGCGAGGGGGAGTCTGTATCAGCACCCCTCAGCATTCGAGTGGCAGTCATTACCCGCCACTATATGAAAACCCACAGATGGGTGGGCCTTCTGACCCTGTTTCTGAGGTAGAGTCAGCGCTAGTCGCACCGCCACCAGTGGATTATGATAACCCAATTCCTACATACGCCAGTGCGGCGGCGTATAACCCCTTTGAGCAGCCGACCCATACCAACTACAACTACGCTGAAGTTGACCCATACCTTGTGGTGGCAAACTACAATGCTTTTCATCCCGAGGGGCCCTATGGAGTCCCATATCAGACTGGGTACCCACCTTATGGGTACCAATACCCGCCACCTCCTCAACCACCACATCAGTAGCCGCCGCAGCCGCAATTGATACCACCAGAGCGATAACAGGAGGTTCTCGAAAGGTTGAGTCAGGTTGAGCGGGAGGTCCAAGAAGAGCATAGGAACAACCACGGTTTTCTTAAAGGTTTGGCAAGCTTAATCAAGGGGAAGAGCAAAAATGATCATTAAATCCTTTATTTGTTTATTTGTATTTCTTTATGGTTCAAATCTAGTCCCTGCGTGGACATCTGTTTCTGTAATCAGTCCCTGCGAGGACTTGTAGTTTCTGTTTAGCCCCTACGTGGGCATGTCTTTTCTGGTTAGCCCCTGCGTGGGCAAGTTATTTCAGTTAAAGTCCCGTTTAGGGCAAAATGTACTCCTTTTAAATTTAATGGCATGTTATAATTTAAATTTCATTTTTATCATTATATGCATAAATGTAATATGTATGAAATAAATAAATAAATTCAAAATATGTCATTCCTTTTACAAGGTCTGCCTTTAAATATTAAATAAGAATCTTAAAGGGTATAACCTAGCCTGCATGTCATTATAAGACCTGGTCATGATGGTAAAACCTGTTTAAAAAGAGATTCAAACCCTTGTTAACATCTGAAAACATGTTAACATTCCTGGCTAACGTGATTTGTAAAATCACACGTGTCATTCTTATATTGGATTATTCCAATTCCTTCCTTATTATTAAACATCCATTTGTGATGTAATGCCTACGGGCCATTATTATTATTGTTATATAAGACAAAAGACAGTCGTAGCCTACAACTACCTGTCAAGAAAGGTAATGAACTATGATTCAAACCTTAGTACCTCGATCATATAAGATCTTGACTTAAAATTTAAAAGTGTCCATGTGACTTGGCCTTTTGTGCCATTATTATATTTAATTATAACTAAGGATTATTAATAAAAATCCTGAATGAAATACTTAACAAATTAACCAATATGGTTCTTTAATACCATGGTTAATAAATTAATAAGATGACAAATCTAATATAAACCTCTAAGAAATCATTGTCATCATTTTATGTAGCAATCAAGCTACATGGCAGAGTCTGAAGAAGTCAACAGTCATCCAAGGGAGAATCATGATACCACCAGGATCAACGTAACTGGTGCGGAACTTTAAGCACTGATTGATAATGTTGTTACCAAGGCCATAGATAGGCAGTTTAATGAGTCAAGTGGTACTCGAAGCAGGACCTTATCAGTACCCCATTCTAAACCTAAGACTCACTCTGAGGCTCATAGTAAGCCACCTCCTAAACGTGATGGATTGAGGAGGGATGACGATCATCACTCCTCAAATCAGCATAGTGTTCCGTCGAAGAAGATTGAGCTCAAACGAGAACCACGTGGTAAGTCCTGTACATATAAGTATTTCGTCTCATGCAAACCTAGATACTTCACCGGGGAGAAAGGAGCCGTCGATTGTATGACTTGGCTCAATGAAATGGACACTGTGGTTGATATCAGTGGTTGCGCTGATAGGGACGTTGTGAAGTTTGTATCTCAGTCGTTTAAAGGAGAAGCACTAGCCTGGTGGAGGTCACTAATCCAGGCTACTGGGAAGATCCCGTTGTACAATCTGTCATGGGATCAGTTTGTTGCTCTCATCAAGGAGAATTACTGTCCTCAGCATGAGGTTGAAAAGATCGAGGCTGACTTCTTATCTTTGGTAATGAAAAACCTAGACTGTCAGGCGTACCTTACAAATTTTAATACCATGTCTCGATTGGTTCCATATTTGGTGACACCGGAACCCAAGCGAATAGCTCGATTCATTGGGGGTTTAGCCCCTGAGATCAAGGCCAGTGTAAAGGCATCCCGACCTGCTACTTTTAGGTCGGCAGCTGATCTATCCTTGTCTCTTACTTTAGATGCGGTCAGGCTGAGATCGCTTAAGAACTCGGAAGAAAGTAAGAGAAAACGTGAGGATGATAACTCATGACGGTCTGAGGAGAAGCATAAGGGAAGCACAGACCACAAGAAGAAGTTTGGGTCTAGCAAGGGTAGTCAGTAAGCAGATTAGAAGCCAAAGTGCAAAACCTGCCAGAAACGTCACTTTGGAAAATGCAGGTTTGAATCCAAGTCTCAGTCAAAACCGTCTGCATGTGGGATATGCAAATCCAAGGAACATAAGACATTAGACTGCAAGAAAATAAAGGATGTAACATGCTATAATTGTAACGAGAAGGGGCACATCAAGTCCAACTGCCCTAAGTATGCCAAAAAGCCTGAAGAAGCCAAAAAGACCAATGCTAGAGTCTTTCGAATGGATGCACGAGAAGCCGTACAAGATGATAATGTGATCACAGGTACCTTTCTCATCAATGATGTTTATGCAAGGGTACTATTTGATTCGGGTGCGGATAAGTCATTTGTAGATGATAAGTTTTGTAAGTTGTTGAATTTACCTGTTAAAACCCTAAGCGTGAAATATGAAGTAGAGTTGGCCGATGGTACCTTAGAAACTGCCTCAACTGTGCTAGATGGATGTTTTATATCCATTAGGAACCACTCTTTTTCGTTATCCTTACTTCCTTTGAAATTAGCTGGTTTCGACATAGTAATAGGCATGGATTGGTTATCTCATAACCAAGCCCAGATTGTTTGTGACAAGAAACAAGTAGTGATCAAGACTCCGTATAGTGAGCCACTTACCATACAAGGAGATACTCAGTATGGGTTGCCTAAGCAAGTGTCTGTGCTTAAGGCATCAAGGTGTATGAAGAAAGGTTGTGTCATTTATATGGCACAAGTGACTATTGAGGAGCCAAAGCCCAAGATTGAAGACATCCCTATCATTTCTGGATACCCTGAGGTATTCCCTGAAGAACTACCTGGTTTACCCCCAGATAGGCAAGTGGAATTCAGAATCGACATAATACCTGGAGCAGCACCTGTTGCAAGAGCACCTTACTGGTTAGCCCCAACAGAGTTGAAAGAGTTGAGAACTCAGTTGGATGATTTGTTGGCAAAGGGATTTATTAGACCTAGCTCATCTCCTTGGGGAGCACCTATTCTGTTTGTTAAGAAGAAAGATGGATCAATGCGGTTGTGCATTGATTATCGTGAGCTAAACAAGGTTACAATCAAGAACAGATATCCATTGCCCAGGATCGACGTTCTGTTCAATCAATTGCAAGGGGCAAGTTACTTTTCCAAGATCGATTTGAGATCAGGTTACCATCAGCTGAAGGTTAGAGATGAAGATGTGCACAAGACTGCATTCAGAACTCGATATGGTCACTAGGAGTTCTTGGTGATGCCTTTTGGGCTCACTAATGCACCAGCAGCATTCATGGACCTCATGAATCGCGTTTGCAAACCCTTCTTGGGCAAGTTTGTCATTGTCTTCATTGATGACATTCTTATTTATTCAAAGAATCAGGCCGACCATGAGAAGCACCTTCGGTGTATTCTTAAACTTCTTCAGCAAGAGAAGCTTTATGCTAAGTTCTCTAAATGCGAGTTTTGGCTTCGTGAAGTCCAATTCCTTGGACATATGGTTAGTGAGCATGGTATCCAGGTGGATCCCTCTAAGATTGAAGCTATCATGAATTGGCAAGAGCCGAAGACGCACACAGAGATTCGCAACTTCTTAGGTCTGGCAGGATATTACAGGCATTTTATTGAAAATTTCTCAAGGATTGCAGCACCCCTAACTTCGCTGACTAGGAAGAATATTAAGTTTGATTGGGGTCCTAAACAACAAGAATCATTCGATATTCTTAAACAGAAGTTGAGCAATGCACCTGTGTTGACATTGCCTGAAGGGATTGAAGAATTTGTAGTTTACTGCGACGCATCGCACACTGGTAGGGATGTGTACTAATGCAGAAAGGTAAAGTTATTGCATACGCTTCCCGACAATTAAAAGTGAATGAAAAGAATTATACCACCCATGATTTGGAGTTGGGTGCCGTTGTGTTTGCACTAAAACTTTGGAGGCATTATTTGTATGGTACCAAGTGTGTGATCTATTCTGATCACAAGAGCCTTCAACATCTGTTTAACCAGAAAGATCTGAACATGAGGCAGCGACGATGGATGGAGACACTGAATGATTATGATTGTGAAATCCGATACCATCCAGGAAAGGCGAATGTGGTCGCGATGCTTTGAGCAGAAAGGAAAGGGTTAAGCCCATTAGAATCAATACCAAGAGCATTGAATTAAGGAACAGTTTGAATGAAAGATTGTTAGCCTCTCAGAAGGAAGCCGTATTGGAAGCTAACTATCCTAATGAGAAGTTGGGAGTGACTGCTGAACAGTTATCATATGGTAAGGATGTAATCCTAAGATTAAATGGACGAATATGGGTTCCAATCTATGGAGGACTACGGGATGTTATCCTCCAAGAAGCCCACAGTTCTAAGTATTCCGTTCATCCTGGAAGTGACAAGATGTACCAGGATTTGAAGGCAAATTATTGGTGGATAGGCTTGAAGAAGTCTATAGCTACTTATGTAGCCAAATGTTTAACGTGCGCGCAAGTTAAAGCTGAACACCAGAAGCCGTCAGGTCTGCTACAACAGCCTGAACTTCCAACCTGGAAGTGGGAAATGGTGACTATGGATTTTATCACCAAGTTGCCAAAGACGAAGAGAGGAAATGATACTATTTGGGTTATAGTGGATAGACTGACAAAGTCAGCCCACTTCTTACCTATTAAGGAAACACACAGCTCAGATAAGTTAGCTCAGCTGTACGTGGATGAGATTGTATCTCTCCACGGAGTGCCAGTGTCTATCATCTCTGATAGGGATACGAGGTATACATCGCATTTCTGGAAAAGCTTTCAGCAATCCCTAGGCACTCGATTAAATTTCATCACTGCATATCATCCTCAGACGGATGGTCAAAGTGAACGTACTATACAGACACTCGAGGATATGCTACGAGCTTGTGTTATTGACTTAGGAGGAAGTTGGGATGATCATCTTCCTTTGATTGAATTTTCATACAATAATAGTTATCATTCCAGTATTCAAGCTACACCTTTTGAAGCTTTATATGGAAGAAAGTGCAGAACGCCCGTTTGTTGGGCAGAAGTTGGAGATGTCCAACTAACAGGACCTGATATAGTCCTGGAGACGACATATAAGATTGTATAGATACGAGATCGTCTCAAAGCTGCCAGGGATAGGCAGAAAAGCTACGCAGATAAAAGGCGTAAACCTTTAAAGTTTGAGGTTGGTGACAAAGTGTTACTGAAGGTATCGCCCTGGAAAGGGGTGATGTGTTTTGGCAAGAAAGGCAAGTTAAGCCCACGATACATAGGACCATTCGAGATCATCGAATGTGTCGGAACAGTGGCTTACAAATTAAATTTTCCTGAAGAGCTCAGTGGTATTCATAATGTATTCCACATCTGCAATCTAAAGAAATGTCTAGCTGATGAATCACTAGTCATACCCCACACGGATGTGCACATCGATGAGAGCCTAAAATTTGTTGAAAAACCTTTGTCGATCGAAGATCGACAGGTTAAGAAGCTTCAAAAGAAGCACGTACCGATCGTGAAGGTTAAATGGGATGCCCGTAGAGGTCCCGAGTATACGTGGGAGGTAGAGTCCACAATGAAAGAAAAGTACCCTCATTTATTTCAGTAAATCTCAAGGTCGAGATTTCTTTTAAGGGGGTGAGGATGTAACACCTCGTAAAATCATACCCAATAAAATAAAGACACGTGTCATGTAAGGCAAACGTGTTATAAACCCGGATAAAGTTAAAAGATGTATGGTAGGATTTAAAAGTGTCGACATGTTAATTAATACCTCTGAGCGACCTATTTAAAAACCCCAAACCTTAATGTATTTTATAAACATCTGATATACATATTCAAATCCGGTTACCCTTAGTGGTAAATAATTTAAATCTCAAAGAAATAGATTCTATGAGTGTTTACGACAAATTTTACATTCAAGACCTTTTTCAAAAGAATCCAAGGCAACATAAGTGCATGGTAACACTCTCAAGGGCATGCAAGGCCTGATTCATGGTCCCCTCTTGCTAGTAATGACTGAAGATTCGAGTTATAAAAGATTTCATGGTCAAAGCTTAAAAGTTTGCAAGTTTTTATTTTCTGACCATCGGTTACGGACCGTATGAGGTTCAGCTTACGGTCCGCAAGGTCTGCAACTAGGCGATTCAATTCAAGGTTGGTTACGGACCGCATCCGTCTGGACTTACGGTCCGTAAGAGGTGGATACGGACCGCAAGGGTTTTTGCTTACGGTCCGTAAGACTGTCGCTGGCAGTTAAAAATTGGTAGTTGCCTGTTATAACCGGTTACACCGCCTTAGTTGCATGGTCTCGAAATACAGGAGTTGAACCAATGGTTTTACATGCATAGGGACACATGGGATCATCTGGAAACAATTGTAGGCTTTGTTGTAATGATCTTATGAGATTTAAGGTCCTATATAAGAACTTGAAGTTGCAACATTTGGACTTGCCATTTCAAAATCATTTCAAGCTAATCTCTGGAGCTTCTCTGGCTTTCAACAAGTTTCCTTAGGATCCATAATCTTGCTTAGGACCTTTGTAAGTGTTCTTAACTTCCTAATTTCAGTTTTAATTAGCTTAATGACCATAAGTCAAACTTATCGTAATTAAGGTTTGACTTCGTGATTAATCACTAATTGTCCAGTCATTAGTTAAATTAATAGTAGTTTTGAGTTGGTAATCATGTGGGTAATAAACCCTTAAAAGGGCACCCTCTGATTCCCACTCTAACTAGGTCAATTGACGGGTCAAAGCTAATTATAAAAAGTCAACAAAAAGCAAATTTTCGCATAAACACATAATTAACAATGTAGAAGCTATGGAACCTGTTTTATCACTCATATAACTTGGTAATTAATGAAAGAACATGTCTAAACATGTTCAACCCGACAATTCTCAGTTTAAGCTCGGTTCGGAACCGAAAGTCGCAAAAGTAGACTTTTGCTTTGACTTTCAGTTCTGACCCAATGTAGCATATTTTAGAAATGCCTTAGAGCTCTATTAGGACCAGGTTACATATTAGTATAACCCTCTATGATTATACAACTTGGTCCATTAGTTATCCGATTCATATGCATGTTTCCGTTATATGCCTAAATGTTGACCAATATGCCCTTTTGACCATAAAACAAGAATTTTGAAAATGTGAGAGGACAATAAACTTTATTACTGAATTATAAACATGTCCCTAAATTTTTACATCAGTTTGAGGTCTAGATTAAGAGTTATGCTCAATAGCGTAATTAGAAAGTTTTTTATTAATTAAACGGCGTAATTAGCATAAAGCCTATCTAAACCCAATTTATGATACCAAACTTTTTACCTACTAATGTAAAATAATATTTTGGGACTTTTGAAGATTTTTATTTATTTTTAGACTGAGCATAACATAGGGTTATAGCTTTGATTCGGTAATTGTCGGTTTTGCCCTTTTTGGCCTATAAAATGAGTTTTACATAATATTTTGATACCAAACCTTTTGCTACTGATTTTATATAATAAATAAGATATTTTGAGTCTTCTGGAATGATAAAAATATCAGCTTTTCTTTAAAAACCCGGAAATCGCTTAAAACCGTCTTTTAAGCGTTTAAAACGCATAGTATGTATTAGAACCATTTTTCTCATATAAGACTTTAAACCTACTGATGTTTTAAGCAACTTTTTATATTTTAACAGTAAGCAAAATTTTTAAACTCAGATTTCAAATTTTGACCTTTAAAGCTTATGTGAAGTTACCAAAATACCCCTACGGTGCA
Source organism: Helianthus tuberosus (assembly GCA_030545235.1). NCBI lineage: Eukaryota > Viridiplantae > Streptophyta > Magnoliopsida > Asterales > Asteraceae > Helianthus > Helianthus tuberosus. The sequence continues at coordinate 57,760,538 of CM060424.1, read as the reverse complement.
TAGTTTGGTTATAAAGGGTAAATTTCACATATATGTCATACCCTACTGTTATGACTTATAAAAATAAGTATTTTTACTGAATATATCAGACCTGAAACTCAGATTTATATTTAAACTCTTTTATAAGCTTTAAAATAACCAAAATACCCCTACGGGGCATAATGGAAGGTATCCTACTGATATCACAACATAATTAAGGCATATTAACTTAGGAAACCTGTTCATTAATCATTTGGCTACCCGTTACGCATTATTTCGCGTTCGGTGCGGTTTATGTAATTAGTTTGCATAAATTAGCCGAAACAGGTCAAACCTTATCATTTTTATCTCAAAATCCAAAATGTGTTTAGTTTACCCATATTAAACAAGTATACAAACTTGTCGGGTCTAAACCACATTCTAATCCGGTCTTCGCTTAATCGTACGTTTTGAACCATATCTTCCTTTAAAACTAACCGGTCTAAGTCTAGGCTTAATTAAGACCCGTTAGGAATCTAATAGGTTATTAAAAACCTTCATTCCAGATTAGGAGCCTGGTAAAAGCTACTTGCACTCGTTGATTGTGGTATATACTTACTCAGGTAAATACTTTTAACTTATTTTCCCTATACGGGCTTGGGATACGGTATTATAATAATACCGCTTGGTCGGGTATGTAGTTGTTTAAATCGGATTGTGATTAATATATTTACATAACTCGTTTTAATCTGTTTTATTTGGTATATGGCCCTTGGGGGGTTAATGACCATGTCCCGGATATCCTTGGCATCATTCATTGAAATGGCCACGACCTAAGCACGGGGTGTAGGCATACACCTGACAGTTGCATATGTAAAAACTGGTAACCCACTTTAAGGAATCAACCTTGTGGGCGTTATACCTGTGGCGTGTCAGTTAATCTTGTCCGGCTCTTCTAATCGGCCCTGACGGACGACAAATAAGTAAAATTGTATACAAGATTATTTCTAAATAATTGTCCCAAGTTATAAAAGATATTTCGTGCCTTGTGCATTCAAATCAATTTTCTTAAACTCTTTTCAAAATGAGTCGGTTAATTATATTTACCAGTGTAAACTGACGTATTTTCCCAAAAAGGCTAAGTGCAGGTACTATACGGAATAGGCTGGCTACTCCAAGCATCAATAAAGAGTCTTGCAAGCTTAGATGTTAAAATCTGTTGAACAATAATCCTTCTTAACTTTTGATCCGCCTGTGGATCCTTTACACTCCGTTTGTAATACTTTGATATTACTTTTTTTATTCGGTTTGTAATGTGATTCATCTTTTGCTTCCGCTGTGTATTAAATTGTGTTGTTTGACTATAATGATATCAACTACGTCACGATACTCCCCACCGGGCCCACCGGTAATACATGGAAATATCGGGGTGTGACAAGGCATACACCTGCTGGTGCGTATATAAAAAGATATAACCGCCTGTTCAAGAATAACTCGCCGCGGGATTATATCATGTGGTGTGTCTATTAATCTTTAACCCGGTTTTCAGCCCGGGCTACTGAACGTTTAATAAACATGTAATTCTTTAACAAGTTTATTTTGAAATAATTATCCCAAGTTATAAAAGATTATTTTGTGCCTTGTGCATTCAAATCAATTCTCTTAAACGTTTTCAAAATGAGTCGGTTAATTGTATTTACCAGTGAAAACTGACGTATTTTCCAAAAAGGCTAAGTGCAGGTACTAGACGGAATAGGCTGGCTACTCCTAGCATCAATAAAGAGTCTTGCAAGCTTAGATGTTTGTAAATCTGTTGAACAATGTTCCTTTTAACTTTGATCCGCCTGTGGATCCCTTACAACCGTTTTTGTAATAATTGATATTACTTTCATTCGGTTTGTAATGTTTTTATCTTTCGACTTCCGCTGTGTATTAAACTGTGATAAATTGTCTATGATGATATCAACTACGTCACGATACTCCCCACCGGGCCCACCTGTAATACGTGGAAATATCGGGGTGTGACACCCTATCTTATAATTATCTGGTCTAGTTGTCACTCGACCGGATCTGCGACTGTGGTCATACCACTATTGGGTCCGTTCACCCAAAAGTGACGTGTATCACTATTTAGGTCCGTTCACCTAAAAGTGATAAAACAGCAGTAATGTGCACAATACCCCACTTACTGCCAGTAACTTAAGATAACAAAGACTTAATCCCTGTAAAATATAATTGGAAAACATTTAGGGTTTTACAAAGCAGTTTGATAAAAACAGAATGACTCACATTGCAAGTTTAAGTGGACAGAGTCTGCCTACTGATTAAGCCTGGTAACCTATTTAAATAATGCAAACGAAACTAGGTTAGTAACTTAATACAATATTTACGATAATTTCACGAAATCAAAACCCTCATGACGAATGACAAAGTATAGCCCGAATTCAGGCAGCACTTAAACATCCATCGGATCGGTTTCAATCGATCGGACATTGTATCGTAGCAGCGATCGAGTTATTACCCTGTTATCGTAGCAATGTTTCACAACTAAAACGTGTTATTTTCAGCAGAAAGAAAGCAGTTTTGAAGGAGATTTTCGACAGTTTTGAACTGCCCATGCACGTCCCTTTTATAGCTGAATTTTGTGTCTCTCGCGGCCCGTGTAAACCTGAATGGAAGACCTTCGCGGCCCGCGAGGGCCACCCTAGCTAGGGCTGTCGTGTCATACCCTAGGATCGCCACGTGTGTGACACGTGGCCCTAAAGCTTATCCGGAGATTTGCCCAGCTGGCACGCCCCACGAAGACTTAAACCTAATCTTTCGCGGCCCGCAAGCAAACACTAAAATTTGATTTTCTTGATTTTTCATAAAATTAAGGTTTTAGGGGTTCAGGTTTTCACTTACGGAGCGTTTTACGACATTTTTGTGCAAGTCCTTACATCAATTTTGAGGTAAGTTTTACATCAATCGACTCGTATCCTCGTTCTGATCAAAAGCCCTAAAACATCGGTTTGTAATTCCGAAGAAAAAAACTTAACTCCGTTAAGCTATATTTTAACGGCGGACTATTTTACAAAAAAAAAAATTAACCAGTTCGGATTATTATCGGCCAATAACTGACTTGGGATTATTATCAGCCAAATTGAGTTAGGTGGGATTATTTATTTCGAATTCGCCTAAAATAAAATGTACTACATAATCACTATAAAATTCGTTTTTTCTTATTCAAATTACATGGATAGTCCCTATTTTTAATACTCGTAACATATTATAAAGGATAGGGTCCAGTCAGTTGATGGTTGGTGATACTTCGTGTCGGGTTGCTGAATTGAAATTAATTAATGAAGCCAAACACTATTCATTATGATATCGATCGAATTCATCAACCCTAACATGTGTATACTTAAATCATGTAATCAGTTTATGTAAGCATGCTAAAGGGTGACCGGATGCATATGTGTAAACTTGTAATTAAGTTATAAACAATTTGCATGTCGAGCTTTTAATATTATACGGATCAACATGATAAACTTAGTACAACTTGAAAATGGCATGTTTAATTAAGCGGTCAATTTGAACAAAACTTGTTTAACTAAATAAGCCAGACAAGACAATACAATACAATACAAAACTTGTTTTGTGTCATGATTTGAAACTTGTCCAGAATTCACCTCCTAGCAGTAGTTAATGATGGCCAACCCTAGTGGTAGTTACCGTTGGCCAACAATGATAAACAATGGTCGACATGGTGAGGATGGTTGTCCATGGTTAGAGAGGTCTTACATATAGATGTGAAAGTAGCAACACAAACAAGCATCACTCATCCATTTACTATGAGGATGTGTTTGTGATTGCTCATTGCTTTATGTTATTTAAGATATAAAATCACAAAATAAGCATAATTACACCCTATATTAAATTAAATAGTCATTAACATTTTATTTATTTATTAAATTATTGTATTGATTTTCTCATTGAAGAGAACCCTAATGGCTAGAAGACACATAGTGGTATTTTTGCGCCGATAAGCCAAGCCACTCTATCATGTGTCATGGTGTAATGTAATTGTTTTGCTTTTTATGACGCAAAGATACATTTTTTGGTGCAGAATGGTAAAGTTGTGTCTATAGGTATAAATGTGTTTCATGGCGCAGTGTGATTGTTTTGCTTATGATACAAAGATACATTTTTCCGTACAAAATTGTAAAGTTGTACCTATAGATGTAAGCATACATATTTCTAAGAAAAGTTGCACATTTTTATGGGTTATATTTAGAAAAATCAAGAACGTTTTATTTTAACTAGTATTTCTTCTCATTTTCCCTCTATTCTTTCGACTTACCATTGCTGACCCTAGAATTCCTTTTACCAATTTCTTGCTATTCCTTTTTTTTTCCAGCAAAATGACTGAATAAACCAACGAAGCACCAGAAGGGATTAGCCCAGCCATCTAGTAAATAAATAAAAAAAAAACAATATTCCTGAAAAATATAATGGCTTCGCCCGGGTTCGAACCGGAGACCTTCAGTGTGTTAGACTGACGTGATAACCAACTACACCACGAAACCTTATCGGAAATTTCCTCTCATATAAAAACTTAAATTGGTATCCATACACATGCTAATATTCTATATGGTAATTGTTTACGTTTTTTGGTAGATACAGAAAAGTCTAAATTCTAGATCACAGAAACTTTTTTAACAGCGAGCTACACGGTTATGCTAAAAAATATTTCTAAAAAACACATTGGCTTCGCCCGGGTTCGAACCGGAGACCTTCAGTGTGTTAGACTGACGTGATAACCAACTACACCACGAAACCTTGCTGCAAGGTTGAGCCCATATAAACACTTAAGTTTGAGCTCATATAAATACTTAAATTGGTATGCATGCACATGCTAATATTTTATATGGTAACTGTTTACGATTTTTGGTAGACACAGAGAAGTCTAAATTCTAGAAAGTTGTAAGAAGAATTCCTGATTCTATTCCTCTCTCGTGATTATACATCATATGGTAACCCTCTTCAGCTCTTCTCCAGCCAAGCTTCATTTTAGAGCTTTAAAGGGTTTTGAAACCACTTAAGAAGAGTTGTTTGATGTATTTATTAATTTTAGAATCTGTCACATATGACTGACTATTAGAGTTTGTTAGAAACAATTGATTTTTTTTATCATATAACCTAAATCAAGAAATTGGTTGTATAGGTTATTGTAGGACACACAGCCATACAATCCCAGTTTACATAGTTATAGCCCAAGTTGCTTGATCACATGACTATGTAACACATAATCGATTTACTAGTTTATGGTATTTAACATAGTTGTGACATATTTATGATGAAACTTTCTTAACAGCGAGCTACACGGTTATGCAAGCTGAATAAACTTGCTTGAGAACAGAGCACACATATGTAAAATTCACAAGATCGTGTGTCTCACAGTTTAGCCATAAAAATGTATAAAATTAAAAAAAAAAATTATATGCATTTTTAGGTTTACAAATATAGGATATAGTTGTAACCAGTTTTCCCTTTTAAGACTTGCAAAACAGCACGACATAAAAAACAGCACCAAAAAACAATTGACAGAATTTGATTAAACAAAGGGAAAGTACAATCATCAAAACTTACATTGTCACACTAGATAAAAACTACCATAATTAAAAAAAAAAAAAAAAAAAAAAAGAGAAATTATAGTACAACACACACCAAAATCTCAGCACATGCACTTTAATATGGTCGATGCCTACTTTTCTTGCGATTTTTGGGGTATCTTTCAACCAATGAAGTCGATATCCATGAATGATCTATAGCAGACGACTCATCAGATAACCAGCAACACAGGCGTCCATCTTCACCACCTGTCCACCCGAAAACACCGTTTGTCTGGTTCAGTCCAGTTTTCACGGTGGGAGAAGCTAACACGCTTCTAACAACACCCGTATGACCACCATGAAGAACAGCTTCCGGAGATAGGATTGATCTCATTCCTCCACTATAGGCTACCGGAAAGTAGCCCAAAGTGCCGCTATTCGTGGCGCCTATAACCCATAAATTATCATCCACGGCCGAGTAGTGACAGTCAACAAAATAGTCAACCTACGTATTTGAATAATAGATGATGAATTTGCAGAACCAAACAAATCAAACATATTTTTAATGGTGCTTTTGTTTTGAAATTTTTTTACAGAAAATGTTTTACTGCATTTACAGAAGGATAACAGGTCGTTTGCAACAAAAAACAAACAGTTGTTCAAAAAAATAATAATTTATTTTTGGGTAAATTACACTTTTGGTCCTTTATGTTTATACTAAATTTCTATGGATGTCCTATACCTTTAAAAATGTCAAAAATCATCCTTTACGTTTTAAAAACCAAGCACGGTTTGTCCTTTGACACTAACTCAATTAAAATTTTCAGTTAAGTCTGGTCACATAAGGATAGTTTAGTCTTTTCTATGGTGTTTAGAGAGAGAAGGGGTGTTTATTATCTCTTATTTTTTTTATTCTTTATTTTTAATATACTTTTTTTAAATGGATAAAATGACTAAATTGCCCAAACTTAACTGAAAATTTTAACTGAGTTAGTGTCAAAGGACAAACCGTGCAAGGTTTTTAAAACATAAAGGATGATTCCTGACATTTTAAAAGGTAAAGGACATCCACTGAAATTTGGTATAAACATAAAGGACGAAAAGTGTAATTTACCCTTTATTTTTTAAATAAGTAGAAACAACAAGGTTACATACCTGATCTAGAGCCCAACTATTAGAAGCCAAAGGGCGAGCATCCTTGAAATTGGCTTCAAGTCTTGAATCATTCAAATCCCAAATACTAAAAGTGAAGGCATAAAACAGTAACAAAACATCAAATCCCATAAATAATAATCATGTTAAGAATATACAAGGTATAGAGCAAAGTACCTTAAAGTTTCGATGTGAGTTAAACACCACAGCTTCTCATATTTCGCACCACAAAACCCCACCTTTGCAATCGATGTCTCCACGTTCATCACCTTCATACCATCGATCATTAAAGAATGATATCCAACTTATTTTTATACCGAAACAAGATTCATATTATCATTAAACAAACAATTAATTACACTAAACTTACAGATTCCAGGTGATCCTCATCGTTGATTTCTCCACTGGTATCAAATGTGCAAATTAATCCATCAATCGAAGCAGATACAAGCTTATTTTTCTGATCTGGTACAAAGTGAACCTGTAACCATTCATAATTTACGTTAAGCTGACATAACCCAGTAGAAAAAAGTAGTAAACATAATTAATAGAGTGACAATAATTGAAGTTTCAAAAAATCTGATTAGCGAAAACAGTCAAACTATTTCACTAAACAAGGGATATATTAAAAAAGATGTAACTTGATATGTGTTGTTGTTATACAAATTGTATTGAATATGAACAGAACCCTAGATTTAGAATAAACCTGTGTGACATCATCCATATGAGATTCCTCCATGCAGGCAATCTGTTTCTTGTTTCTCCAGTCCCAGAAAACAATCTACAAAGACAAATTTAACTCTCTTTGTTATGGAAAACTTATTTTTAGATTGGATCAATGGACTGGAATAATCGTATGCAGTTGTGCATTATGTAGTATTTATTAAGCAAGTAAAAAAATGTACTAAACCATGATCTCTATCATAAAAAGACCATGATTGATTTGGCATTAAGGTTGAATGATAAGACCGGAATGCTTTTGCACAAAACAAAATATATATTCGAGTTGCATAACGCATGAAATATTTGCAAGATTACATACTTATGCTACAACGATAATTTATCTAAGACTAATTTAGTAATTTAGAATAAAAAGCGAAGCTTTATTACCACATTATGTCTGTATGAAAAATAAACAGTTCCGATCAATATTGGTTCAGTTTGAGAAATTCTGCTTGATGCGATTATGACAACGAGTAACGATTCAACCGTTCAATCGAGTTCATAATCTGGTAGCAAAAGGAAGTCACCATGCATAAGGGAGTCTAACAGATGTAAATGCCATCACATTATGCAGAGCAAATGCAAAAATGTATTACATTTACATAATACATACAACTTAACATAACTCTGCAGATAGCTAAACAATTGCTTCATAATACTATTACCTGAGACTTACAACCTGCAGCAAGAAGATTACCATCCGATCCACCAAACGAAAAGCTAAATATTTCTTGCGATGGACCAGCATTTAAACAAGACACCTGCAGTTATGTACATAAAAACACACACACGGTGAAACTTCCACTAACTTCGACCGAAAAGGCGAAAACATATATTCAAATTGCTACCAAAACACAAAATTAAACTTAATGTACCAAAAACAGTAATCAAAGTGTTTCGAAAACACAGCATGTAATAATAACTAATAACCTGTTGGTAAGAACGAGTATCCCAAGCCCTAATAGTACCATCAGACGAGCAAGAATGCAACATATTTCCAGAAAATAATATTTGATTAATACTATCAGCATGACGTCCGTTACATTCTCCAACAAACTGACCGGTTACCGGCGAATACAGTTTCACCATTCTGGACGATAGAGACACCGCCATCGATGTCCAGTCTTCCCTAAACATGATTCACAACAATTAAACACTCAAAATCTATCGTATTAAACGTATAACTGACAATTAGGGTTTGCATACTTTGGAACAATTTGGAAAACGTAATCATCACCGAAGTTGGTTTGAATGGAGTTTTTGAGTGAAAATCGCTTAGCTGAGCTGCTGCTGCCGTTGGCGTGTTCGGTTTCTACATCCATATCAGTCGCCTCCATGAGCGAAAGCAATGAAATTGCTGGTGAGCCGCCGAGGGTTTATGTTCTGTTTTCCCCGTTTCCTATTTTGTTTTTATTTTTCTAGTTTTGTCGCTTCTAGTCCCGCTAGTTTATTGAGTTGTAATACATCCCTTGTTGGAGGAGCAAAGTTAGAATAGCCCATAACGAATTTTCAAATTATCCGAATCGATTTTTTTGGATAATTTTTTTCTTGTTTGAATTCGAATTCGATATAATTTTTTTCTTGCTTCGATTCGAATTCGATTAAAAACTCGTTAGTTCATTTCGAATAGAATTCGAAAAAACTGATTAGTTCAATTCGAATAGAATTCGAATAAATTTGTTTTTATTCAAATTCATTTAAAATGTGTAAATTCGTTATGGGCTATTTGGGTTTAGTAATCGGCTATTTTAAGACTTAGATTAAATTTACATATTAATTTATACTGTAGCTCAAATTTAAGTTCTATGTATGTATTATATATTAAATAAATATGTATAATTTGATTTTGAATCGAATCAAATTTAAAATTATAAATTCATATTCGATTTGATGTACTCGAATTCGAATTTTTGATAATTGAATCGAATTTCAAATTTTCGAATCAAGATCGAATCAAATTTAAAAATAATAAATTTGTATTCAATTTATTGTACTCGGATTCGAATTCTTGATAATTGAATCAAATTTAATCAAATTTCGAATTTAAACGTTCAAATCCTAGAATACTCCCTTGCTTTTTAAACTATCTTCCATTTTTTATTTAGCGCAAACATACTTAGACGGCCCGTTAATTTCAAAACTTTTTAATAAATACCCAACCTTCCCATTTCTCACCAATGAACAATTTTCTACAAATATGTGATTTTACAAATGTTCCTTAAAACCGATAAAACTTTCTTACAACTTACGATGGGTGCCACACTTTTCATCAAAATACAAACCGTTTTATACGAAAACTTGTCTTCTTTAACGTCTTTTGAAATACTACTCCTATCGGTCTATTCAAACTTAATCAAACTCACTTTGCCTATACACACACTTGCACATTTTACTTACGATTAATGCCTCAATTCACCTTAGATAAACAAACCCTTTTACAGACCTATCTTTTCGTTCCTCAAAGTTCCATTTTCAACACACTCCAAAACTTCAAAATCTCGATTTTAGTTAATCATTTTAGAATGCCTTTTTACAAGGTCTTCCTCTTGAATAAATTTCGGGACGAAATTTCCTAAAGGAAGGGAGACTGTAATGCTCTGCTTTTTGTAATTTTCCTTATTTAGAAATCGTGTCTTGTATTTCTATTTTCATAAAGTTGTTTCTCTTGTAATTGTATCCTATTTCGAATCATTGTAAATCCGAGACTTGATTATCATAAAATTGATCGTTTATATGAAATATCCATTGTTCTTACATTCATTTCCATACACTTATACGTTAATTCAATTAAAAGCTTGCTGCATATTCGTATCATGTACATGCTTAAGCGTACAAACGATTAATCAGAAATACGTGATTTAAACATTCTACATATACTTGATGAATCATTACGATACTTTATTTGTTCCTACAACACTAAATCCATGCTTATTTACTTGTTTAAAAATCTTGATTTCATGTTCCATATAGACTTTTAGGCCTTGTTATATGCTAGGTACACATTAATACTTCATAATTACATAACATACATCCCAAATATATAACATATAATGTAAAAAAAAAAAAGATTAAAGCTGAATACAGCTTGCGATCGCAGCTGTGAAAGGCTGTTTTGGTTGTCTTTTTTAATGCTAACTCCCAACTAATTACATTAAATACTCACGTAACTAAAACCTAATCTCTCCCCTATAAATACAACACTTCCCCATTCATTTTTCCACTTTACCAACACTCTAAACACTCCAAAACACTCCCTAAACTTATCTAATTTCCAGCAGAATTGAGCAGAAAGTTTCAGCCATTCTAAGTGAGTTTTAACTCACTTCTTCTACTATTTTCTTCTTATTTCTTCTTCTAAAACACTTGGATAACCTCTAGGAAGGTTTTCACAAGTTTGCTTAGGCAAACAAAGGTGAAACCTTACCATTTTTGAGGTCCAAAGTGCACTTTATTTTCTGCTTGTTTTTATTTTCTTATATCTACATGTTCTTGATGAAAACTTGGTGGAATCTTGTACCCACCAAGCTCACAACATAGTCTATGGTTGTGGGTTTGTGTCACACCCCAACCAATGGCGGAATCATTAGAGCGGGACGAAAAAGATTGCTCATCACACATAACACTATTTGCGACAATAATTAATTCAGAATCGATTTCATAACATAACAAAATTGTCAAATTACAACATGAAATTCAAGTACAACAAGAAGACAATACAACAAGTTCAAAAGTAAAATGCCTAATCTAGTAATATGAAATGTGTTTCTAGTGTCGTTCCTACTAGATTTCGTCATGATCAACATCATCAACCTGCAACATGTTAACAAAGTATAGTTCAACACAAAAATGCATTGGCGAGTACACAAGTTTAAGTAAATAAGTATAAGTATAAAAAGTTTAAAACGAATCCACATGGCAACCTAAGTTATTCAAGATTAACATATCTTGGCATGCAATATTCTAGTCAACCCTCTGTTTACGCAATAAAGAATGAAATTTAACATGACCTCTCGTTCACGGGTGGTGCGTTAATCCTATAGCGCTATGCATGTTAAATGGAGGCCCGTACAAAGCTAATGACTATTGTATCACATAAGAATCACCCAAGTATATATATCAAGCATAACAAGTAGTTTTCATGTATTTGGATTGTTTCGTGAATTTGCATAAAGTATAAAGTGTCGTGTTTTTTTATAAGGTTAACATATTGCACCCAAAAGTGTTAAAATGAAAATGGGTCAAGTGTACTCACCGTTTTGCAAGCTTCCATTTGTGAATTCGTGAAGAGTTTGATGATTGATTTAGGACGGAACGCCAAGTCCTTATACACGAGGAAACGTAGGTGTGTGAGTATTGGATGGTAACGAAGGATTAGGAATTCGGAATTAAAAGTATAACAAAGTAAATATACAAGAAAATAATCCCTTAGACTTAGCATTCGTTCTTGACACTATGAAAACCATAGGGGTTAGAATGATTTCATAGGTTTAATACCTATTAGAATCGTAACGAAGAACTAAGCACTTAGGTGATGTAACTTAGTAACTTGACAAATAACCATCTGGTTATCATCAAGGGTTCGGTTTCTTACATGTATTATATGTACTTTATATATGTCATATAGTATTTCATAAGTTTAGTCCAACAATATAACAAGGATTATCATAGAAGTCATGCATAGAGGTAGGAGGATAAATCTTTCATTTTAAAACCTCTTTTCTATTCACCAATGCACAAGTTGTCATAAGACAACAAGGATGGTCATGAATAAACAATAAAGAAATGAAATATACATACTAACTAAGAGAAATCATCAAGTGAAGTGTGGATTGTAAGCAGGATAGGCCAAGCTATCCAAATAATCACACATACACAAGTTCAAGTATTGTTCATCACTTGTGGGTTAAAATCCTTTTAAAAACATAAAGTTTAGAGGATTAAAACCTCTGAATTTATATGTTACAACCTTGTTTTTAAGCACACTTAATCATAGTCTTGATTAGTGGCATAAATACATAGGAATGTATGAAGAAAACAAAAGTTTATGTATGTTTAACAAAGTTTTTTTTACAAAACAGAAAGGTCTTGCACTTTTAACCACAATATGGTGATGTTCCATCTTTGGTTTTCCATGGAAAACCTATGGAAACATACCTAGGGTTGTTCCAAGTGCTAACAAACAAAAAGAAGTGAAAAAGATGAAAGATAAGTGAGCTTAAACTCACTTTTGTAACTTGATAAGAATCTGACTTTGCTAATATTTTTGTCACATCCCTTTCTAAGGCGGAAGCACGAGGTGTGATCTTGAAAGGTTCTCATTGTATGCGAATGCTAAACATACTACATGATCATAAATTAACTCCAAATGCCATTAACATTACATAATTAAAAACATAAGTTAAGTTTTGAGTTTACATCACCGCATAAAATATTGTCTGAAAAGTTTACAACATTATTCAAAGACAAACATAAAGGCTTTGATCATTATATCACCACACAGGATAGGACATAACCGTCACACCCCAACCGATGGTGGAAACATCGGGATGAGACGAACAAATTGCTCAAAACATCATAACACTATGTGACAATATAAATTAAATTGGATTTCATATATTGCTAAAGTATAATACAAGAATTCAACATAAACAACATTGTTTCGAATATGCAACAACAAAATAATTTAATCTAGGTGTGTTTCTATGTCCACTTAAATCTTGTTTCTTCACTTAGCATCATCTTGCCTATCATCCTACAACATGTATTAAAATATATCAACAAAAAGTCGGTGAGTATACAAGTTTGATACATAGTATAACATAGAATAAAATTGCTTAACGTGCTCGTATCCAACATGAACAACAATATGCAAGTTACTAGTACGCTGAGATTGTGTAACAATATGTTCAAACCCAAGAATCCAATGCGTTAAAATAGCCTATCCCAAAGTATCGCGGGAGGTAACATGTTTAACTTAACAATACCCCAAGTCTCGTGGGCGGTGCATTACTCCTATAGCGCTATAATTGTTAAGATGGGCTAGCAAAGTTAATGAGCATATATCAACACAAATAGTTTATGTAACATATAAGATTAACAAGCATCAAATTGTTCAAAGTTTCACTCCCAATAGTCTAGCGGGAGATTAACATGTTTCAATATGGATAGAGTGTTATTCAAATAGTTTCAAGTGTTTTCGTGTTTTTACATAGAATACATGTTGCACCCAAAAGTGTTTAAAAGTAAAATGGGTTCAAGCATACTCACAAAATTTCATATGATTTCCGATTATCCAAAGTGACGAAGTTGTTGAGACTAGAAAGTTGAATGTGTTCGATTTGGAGTTTAAGAGGTGTTTTGATGCGTGGTCGAATAACGGTGCTCATTAATGTTTAAGTTAATGTTTTTACGTAACTTTTAATCTCGAATAGCCTACTTTTAATTAAATTTGTGTTTTGCAGGTTTAACAGAGTTTAAGGAGCTTTTTGGGAGCTTTACGGGTCACCGGGACGAAAACCGAACCACCGGGATGCGCAACGGGTCAACCGGGAGCAAGGAACGCGAAAAAAACGGAAATTGAGACATCCAAGCATCGTCGCCGATGCCCAAAAGAGCCGTCGGTGACGCCCCGTACAATGCACCATCGTCAAAAAGTGCCGTAGACAGAGGAATTGGCCATCGGCTAGTTTTGGATTTTGAACATACCGTCGGCGACGGACCTACTGGCCGTCGGCGATGGCTCACCAATATTGCGTCGCGGATTTTTTGGCTTCTTTGATGTTGGCTCGAATAAAAACACTTTGGGGGCATTCAATACGGGAGTTACACAACATTTCGAAGTTTAAACTTGATCTTGGAGCCCTTACCACCGATCATCATCACTCGATTCTATCTCCAACACACGAATTCATCATTCGATTCAACCGAATCGAAACCCTAGTTCATCACCATTACAACCATCCTTCAACCCAAAACCCTAACCACCATCATTCACCATTCCAAGGTTGCAAAATGATCAAGAACAAGTCTCCAACATCCGGTGATCAAGTATTCTCGATTATGCGCGGCTAATTCCTTGGAGGTTTCACCCCGGTGTAAACTTTTGTAAGATTTAGGTTTTGCTATGTATTGATTCTTGGTTTGTGACAACTTGAGTTACATTTGAAGCTTTAGACAATTATCCTACGTTTGTATTGCATTTATGAATTGTCGAATGAATGATTAAATTTGACTTTATGAAACTAATACACGTATTTATGCCTTGTCTTTTGATAGGATTTGTTAGTCCAAGGTAACGAAGTGCATCGTGGTCCGTTGTCTATGACGTTGATAATGATTGGCACCTAAACTTTGTGATTATTAACCTGTTAATGAATTAATTCAAGTAAATCAAGTTAAAACACATAGTAATCCTAGGCTTTGCATTTGTTGAAACCATGTGTGAACCTTGTTATTTCATATTGTTTGTCTAATCAAGTTTTCTTGCAATTATTAATCATTAGTAGTTAATCAATTCAATCATGTTAGTAGTTTATTTCAACATCTTTTTAACAAACAAAAATCACAAAAAACAACTTAGCAAGCTTCATAAAAGTGATAAATTCTATAATTCATTCGAAGTCCATTCGCAAACCACATACTCTTCGTGGTTCGACCCTTTACTACCACTAGCTATTTGTTAAGGGTAATTAGGGTATATAAATTTTATCTTTGACCGGAGCGCGACACTCCGATCAAATTTTGGCGCCGTTGCCGGGGAATGGGTGTGCTTTGTGTTTAGATATTGTTGAATTTGCGTGATTAACTGTTTAATTTGCGTAGTTTCTTTTCTTGTACTTTGTCTTTTTCCTTGTTACGCGGGGTGTGTTACTTGTGCAGGTTACAGGTAGTGCATGCATACGCGGAACTCCGGGAGGACTTCATCGTTAGTCTACGAACCGGAAATCGAAAGAGTTGCAAGAAGGAATTTGGCAAGCCGGTTGGAAGCAACACTTGTTTCTAACCAAGTCACCCAAACACCACAAATTACACCATCCGTTGAAACCGATCCAATGGCAAGCCAAAATTCAAACCAAAACCTCAACCAAAACCAAAATCCGAACCAATTCCAATACCGAGGCAATTTTAATCCCGCCCAAAATGTCCAACCTATACCTCAAGAGCAACCGGGTGGCAATAACAACTCTAGACCACCCACACCACCTTTCCGAAACCAAAACACCAACAATACCCAAAGAACACCCCAACAAAAAAACCTCCACCGACATAACTCCTTACCCAACAACCTTGACGATCGAATGTTAATTCCGACCATAGAGGCAACCGAGATCGTGGCAATCCCGCGAACAAAGACCCGTTCTTTAATATTGATGACTTGAGAAATGCTATCCCTGATGATGCACCGTTTAGTGTTCCCGGATACCAATCACCGGAGCATGTGAGTATTCACTTGGAATACTTGGATGATTGGGGTAATTATAATGAACGGTAGATGATGACGAATGGGGTTATGTGAATCGGGACAACATTTACAATGATAGAGGTTTTGAAGATGATGAGTTTGGCTACCAAAATGCCAACTTTGTGGGGAACGATAACTACGGGTATGAAAATGTGAGTTCGATTCTTTCGGGTGCACTTCCACCAAAACTTTGAAATCCGGGGGCGCCTATAATTTCAATACAAGTTGGTGAATTTAAAATGACTCGGGCACTTTTGGATCTTGGGGCAAGTGTGAGTATCTTGTCGGGTAGTTTATATGACCAATATGATTTTGGTCCACTTCAAACATCAAACACCACCGTGGTGTTAGCCGATTTGACCCCTAAACTACCCCGTGGGATAGTCACGGATGTAATAGTCAAGGTCGAGGACTTTTACTATCCGGTGGACTTTCTTGTACTTGATTATGTTTCTTTAGACCGAACCAAGCAACCAACGGTTATCCTCGGTCGACCATTTTTGGCAACATCGAGTGCTCAAATAAATTGCAAATCGGGCACGGTCGACATGACTTTTGGTAACCGTCGGTTGCGGTTAAATGTCTTTTCAGGATTGACGGATCCTCTAGTTGGCGATGAATGCTATATGGCGGACATTGTTGACGAGTGTATACCTCCATGCGACATTAATGTCGAAGAGGAAAGCACAATAGAGGAGTGTTTCATGTTTGACAGGTTGCAAAGGGAAACAAATAGAAGCATAGATGAGGAGGTGAAAGAACTAGAGGTATTAGCGGCTAGGGAAGGAAGGCCTACTTGGACACATCAAGTGGAAAGCCTCCTGGAAAGCATTGACACTAAGTTAAAGCCGTCATTGGAAGAACCTCCAGTTGTAGAGTTGAAGGAGCTACCCAAGCATCTCAAGTATGCTTATGTGGGAGAAGGTAGCACGCTTCCGGTCATTATTGCATCTAACTTGACCGGGGAGCAAGAAGACAAGTTGATGAAAGTGTTGGTCACTCATAGAGCCGCTATAGGGTGGACCATTGCAGATTTGAAAGGGATTAGTCCCTCGGTGGTGATGCATAAAATCATCACAGAAGACGGCGTTAATCCTTCTCGTGACACACAACGGAGATTAAATCCGAACATGCGGGAAGTGGTTAAGAAGGAGGTGCTGAAATGGCTAGATGCAGGTATTATATATCCCATTTCTGATAGCCAGTGGGTGAGCCCGACACAAACAGTTCCTAAGAAGGCAGGTATTCAAGTCGTCAAAAATGACGCAAGTGAAAAGGTCGCCACTCGGCCGGTAACCGGGTGGCGTATTTGTATTGATTATAGGAAGTTAAATTCTGCTACTTCTAAAGATCATTTCCCTTTACCGTTTATTGACCAAATTGTTGAGAAATTAGCCGGACAAAAATTTTATTGTTTTCTGGATGGTTATTCCGGATACAATCAAATTGCTATTCATCCGGAAGACCAAGCAAAGACTACCTTTACTTGTCCATACGGTACCTTCGCATTTAGGCGAATGCCCTTTGGACTTTGTAATGCCCCCGCCACCTTCCAAAGGTGTATGATGAGTATCTTTTCAGATATGGTGGGGGAGTCTTTGGAAATCTTCATGGATGATTTCTCGATATTTAGGTCATCATTTGATACATGCCTTGACCAACTCGAAAAAAGTTTTGAAAATATGTGTTGAGAAAAATCTAGTTTTGAGTTGGGAAAATAGCCATTTTATGGTACCAGAAGGGATTGTGTTGGGGCATGCAGTGTCAAGTCGTGGGATAGAGGTTGACCGTGCAAAAGTGCAAGTCATCTCTACTTTGCCTTATCCCACAAGTGTTAAGAGTATTAGGTCGTTTTTGGGACATGCGGGGTTTTATAGGAGGTTTATAAAAAGCTTTAGTGATATAACAAAACCCCTATGCAATTTATTATTAAAAGATAAACCGTTTGATTTTGATAAAAATTGCCAAAACGCTTTTAACATTTTGAAGCAAAAGTTGGTTGAGGCCCCAATCTTGCAATCACCGAATTGGTCTTTACCATTCAAAATTATGTGTGATGCAAGTGATTATGCGATGGGGGCCGTGTTGGGTCAACGGGTGGACAAGAAACCGGTTGCTATATACTACGCAAGTAAGACTCTCTCAGATGCACAATTAAATTATACAACTACCGAGAAAGAGCTACTTGCGGTGGTATATGCATTGGACAAATTTCGTGCTTATATATGGGGTGCTAAGGTCATTGTGTATTCTGACCATTCTGCAGTTAGGTATCTCATGGACAAGAAGGATTCAAAGCCGAGATTAATTCGATGGGTGCTCTTGTTACAAGAATTTGACCTAGAAATTCGAGACAAGAAAGGGAGTGAGAATGTGGTTGCGGACCACTTGTCTCGATTGGTTATGGAGGAGGATTCTTCTCGTGTAGAGATTAACGAGAACTTCCCAGATGAGCAAATTCTGAAAGTTTCAATATTACCATGGTATGCTAATATTGTTAATTATTTGGTTACAGGTGACATGCCAGCTCATTGGGATAGAAGGAAGAGGTTGCATTTCCTTTCTCAAATCAAGTACTACACGTTGGAAGAACCGGACTTATTCAAGATATGTCCGGATCAAGTCGTTCGAAGATGCATACCCGACGAGGAGATTCCTAGTGTCTTGATGTACTTGCATTCATTTGCTTGTGGGGGACATTTCAGTGGTCACAAAACCGGGCACAAAGTGCTCATTAGCGGTCTTTATTGGCCGACTATTTTTAAGGACGCTTTTAATTTCGCTAAAAACTGTGTTGAGTGTCAAAAGTTAGGGGGTATTTCTAAAAGGGATGAAATGCCCATGCAACCGATCCTCATTGTAGATATTTTTTATGTGTGGGGGATCAATTTCATGGGCCCATTCCCTAATTCGCATGGCAACTTATACATCTTGGTGGCGGTCGATTATGTATCTAAGTGGGTTGAAGCTATTGCCACCAAGACGAATGACCATACCGTCGTTTGCAATTTTGTACAAACAAACATAATTTCTAGATTTGGGATTCCCCGAGTAATCATTGGTGATGGGGGATCTCACTTCGAGAATTTTAACTTTGGCAAACTATTGAAACGGTATGGTGTTGACCATCGAATCGCTACTCCCTATCACCCACAAACAAGCGGTCAAGTGGAAGTTTCCAATAGGAAAATAAAAGAAATTTTGCAAAAGATCGTTCGACCGGACCGAAAGGATTGGTCGACGAAGTTGAATGATGCTTTATGGGCTTGTAGAACGGTTCATAAGACACCTATTGAAACTACACCTTATCGCTTAGTTTATGGGCGAAACTGTCATTTACCAGTCGAGCTTGTACATCGTGCTTGGTGGGCCATTAAAGAGGTTAATATAAAATACGATGATGCAGGAAAGGAGCGAAAGTTAAAGCTTTTCGACTTAGAGGAGCTACGGGAAGAAGCGTATGAGTGTGCTTCCAAATATAAGGATGATATGAAAAGGGCACATGACGCGAAGTTGAAGCCGAAGGAGTTCGGACGATAGGTCGCACAAGGAGTAACCCTTGGTTGTTTGGAACGGAATTCAACAAGAAAAAAAAGGGATTTTAAGTGACGATCTTGAAACGTAATGCGTGGCTAATCTCATAGGGTTTAACCCCGGTGTAGACTTTGTAAGATTTTAGGGTTTCAACATTTGTCTATATGATTTAATTTGTGACTAGTTGTGCTTAACCTTTTGAAACTTGTAGTAATTGTCTTGCATTTGTATTGGATTCATGAATTGTCGAATGAGTTATGAAATTTGACTTTGTGAAATGAATATATGCAATTATGCCTTGCTATAGGTTATGATTTACATGTTCTTGGCAACGAAGTGCAGTGCGGTCCGTTGTCTATGACGTTGATAGCTCTTGGCACCTAAGCCACGTAATACTAAATCCGTTAATAATCAAATGCAACTAAATTAAGTCTAACGTGTAGAAACCCTAGGTCTTGCATTTGTCGAACCGGGTGTGACCCTTGTTTCTAAATTATAATTTTTACTCATTCTAATTAGTTGTTTTTAATAATTTTTCTAAACAAACTAAAAATAAAAATTAGCAAGCTTCATAATTATTTTATACACTTGTTTGTAAATACTTTTGCTAATCAAACAACTTGTGTAATACTAACCACATGCTCTTCGTGGATACGATACTCGACTTACCCTAGCTACCTAGGTTAATTGAGTTTTTGATTGATCGGGACGACACGGTCTATCAAAAGGTTTGGCTCTACAATTCGAGGCTTAAGTATTTTCCCGGTAAGCTTAAAAGCAAATGGATGGGCCCGTACGTGATTACATGGGCGGAAAGCTTGGAGATGTTACCATCAAGGACCCGAAGGATGGGTCGAAGCAAACGGTTAACGATCACCTCCTTAAACCGTTTCTTGATGGTAACGAAGAGAAAAAGGATGCGAATGTGGAGTTGGTAAGCTTCGTGGTAAGTGTGCCAACCTATGAGGTCAATTAAAAGGACCGGTAACGAATTTTGTATAGTTTGTATATTTTATTTTGATTGTTTGAGTATCTTGGTTATAATCGTTTCCGTTCATACTAATCTCCGTTGATTGTGTGAAGTTCGAACATTACAAACGGGTCATGAAGAAAAAAGGTATGTTTTTAGACTTATTTTTGTGTATTAGGGACAATACACGATTTTTCGGGGGGTGGTAGAACCGTAAACGGGTTGTTTATTTTCAAATTTTAACTTATAAAAAAATCACAAAAAGATTTTTAATATTTTTTAGGATTTTTGTTTGTATATAGTTCCTTTAAAAAAATTCTTATTTTCTTCTATATTTTTCATAAAAAAAACATAAAAATTGAAAAAATAAAAAGTTGATTACCCGTATGCTGTTGCCGACGGGGCTATATGCCGTCGCCTACTGTCTCTCAAAAACAACCGTCGCCCACCAAAGTCCTTAGCCAGTGGATTAGTGCGTTGCCCAACTTGGGCATTTCCATGTACCGTCGCCGAGGTGGTTAAGCCCGTCGCCGACGGGTCTCCTAAATCAGTCCGACACAATTAATATTAAGCACCTAGGTTCGAACTCAAGATCTTTGAAACCCATTCAAAAGCAACCCAAACATGTTTTAAACCACAAACTCGACCCAGGGGTCCACAATCTGATCCACATACACGCTAATACCACAAATCCTCTGCATCCATTACACCCACAACTCACCTTTCACTTCATCTTCCTCATAAAAACTTCAAGAACCCTAATCCTTTCTCTTCTCATAACTCCTTCAAATCTCCATCAAATCAGTGATTTTTGAGTCTATCTTGGGTAATTTTTCGAGAAGAACAAAACCCCCATACCGGTTTCCATCAATTCTTGCTTAATTGCACGATTTCTGAAGTCAAAAATTCGGGTTTTTGAGAGGGTGCTCATCAAGCTTCTTATTTTGCATCTTTTCTTAGTTTTTCTTGTTCATCTACATCAAAGGTATGAAATTTCATTAAATTTATGCATGATTATCATATGAAGTGTTGATTTCTTCTGAAATTTTAAGCTTATTGTTTAAGAGTAGGTTGTTTATCATAATGTATGATGTTTTAACATATATTTAAGGATGATTACTTGGTTTGGGTGGGATTTGAACATGCTTTAGTCTTAGTGAGGTGATTACACTAGATTTTTGCATGATTGAACATAGTAATGATGTTGAAAATTGTTGAATCATAAGAAATTGTGAATAAACATGTTAAATTGATATGTAGATGATAAAATGTGCGACTTTGGAAGTTTGAAAAGGCGATTTTGCATCTAGTTATTGAATGAAACACAACATCATAGATTATGTTCAAAGTTTGTGATTGTTTGAAGATTTGGGTATGCTAATTGCTCTTTTGTCTTTTGATTGTTTCCATGTTTGGAGGAAGAAAGAGATAAAAAACTTCCGGACAAGGTTCATCTTCTGGAGCCGGTTCAGGCTCGGGACATTATCAGAGACGATGGGAGCAGTTAAGCAATGTGGAAGAAGGAGATGGGCAACTATATCGATAGGATTGGAACTGGGATGTCGCAACCCCCGCCCCCTATCTGTCTCGGGAACGGGCGTCCGCGAACATCATTTGTGGTGGTATCATTTTTGTTTATTAATTTGGCAGCGGAAATTTCATCAGGACCGTAGTTAGGAAATGTTTATCAGAGTAAAACCACCATATTTTATATTAATAACAACATGGATAAAATCCAAGTTTCTTATTACAACATAGGGATAAACCCTATTTTATTGAATTTAAAACATCATCTTTTAGGTAACTTTTATAGCCATATTTTTCCAAGCCGTCAGTGCTCTCAAGCTGGCTTTCTTCTAATTTGGTTGTCACATTTTGTTACCTGAAACGCGTTTTAAAAACATTTGTCAGTGGGAAATACTGGTGAGTGAATCCCAGTTTAATCAAGAAACATTTTACCAATTAACACAGTATTGAGAGCTATCACATTGTTTATTTCTACACAATTACTCATTCAGTACTGTCAATCCTGACTGGTGGGTCATATTACACATTGGCTAACTCGTTGTCCAAGTGTAACGTGTTCCACATTTTGTATACAAAACCCTAACATACCGGCAGTAATTGAAGAACTACAAAGACTCAATCACTGCTTAATCATATTGTAAAGCATTTAAGGTTTTGTAAAACAGTTCACAAAAAGGTTTACAAAAAGAGGATAAACTCACATTGCTGTCTTACACTTCTTTTAGGGTTTCCTGGTGATTTATCTATAATTTACACAAATGTATATATGTTAGTATAATAACCCTTTATTTATATTAACGATACCCTCCCCGAGACGGCATTCCACCATCATCTTTACTGGTCTGGATTCATCTAGTAATCCATATTGCGCTCGTCATATTTCCAGACGAGTCGCTCTCCTACCTGCCTCATCCTCTCACTACTCTCTAAGATTTCTTCTCCGAAAGTTCAGAGCTCATGCACATTTTCTGCACTCATTGGGGGTGCAAGTGCTGGTACTGGGTCTGGGTACTGGGGCATGGGATTCTCCTGAGGGTACGGATTCTCTAAGATTTCCCTAATGTATTCATCGTTGTCATAGTAGGGATCTAGAGGTCCAGACCTGGATATGCTGCTAAGTTCGGCATGGTTTTGTCGTTTAGGTGATAGCGTGGCACATAATCCCTATGATCATCGAACCATGGATCATAATTTGGATCTAAGGGATTAGGGGCTGGTATCCTAGGTATCTCCTCAGGGTTGAAATCATGCATTTCTATCTCCATCGGCTGAGTGGGGAATAAAGGTAAGGTTTGTGGGGCTACTAGTTGTTCCAGATTTGGGTCGGCAATAGTTGTTGTTAGGATATGAAAATTGGCTAAGCTCCTATTAAGCATATCCTGTGTATGGGCATCTGACTCTCACTTAGCGGCTGCTAGGACTCTTTGCTGTTGCAACTTTCGCATTCTTTTCATACGCTTAAATGCTCCCTTACTGAACCATCCTCTCTTTTTCTGAGGGAATGGCTCTTCAGACTGAGCCTTAAAGATAAACATCCCTTCTTCCTGATCAGCAGAATACCCAGAGAGGGTAGGCTGGGAAGAAGTACCTTCACTCCTAGGTGAATCGGACAACTGACGATACACGTCTGAGGGTCCTTGATCACTCATACTGTAAACTAACAAATAGTCAAATAACACATAACAATAGAATACAGATATGCACGTATTTCCGTAATTAATTTCCTAACACTTTAAATAATATTTTGAGGTCAGCAGAACACTTATGTGGCTGAATCAGTGGCTTAGCTCTGATACCACCTTCTGTCGCAACCCCCGCCCCCTATCTGTCACGGGAACGGGCGGCCGCGAACATCATTTGTGGTGGTATCATTTTTGTTTATTAATTTGGCAGCAGAAATTTCATCAGGACCGTAGTTAGGAAATGTTTATCAGAGTAAAACCACCATATTTTATATTAATAACCACATGGATAAAATCCAAGTTTCTTATTACAACATAGGGATAAACCCTATTTTATTGAATTTAAAACATCGTCTTTTAGGTAACTTTTATAGCCACATTTTTCCAAGCCGTCAGTGCTCTCAAGCTGGCTTTCTTCTAATTTGGTTGTCACATTTTGTTACCTGAAACACGTTTTAAAAACATTTGTCAGTGGGAAATACTGGTGAGTGAATCCCAGTTTAATCAAGAAACATTTTACCAATTAACACAGTATTGAGAGCTATCACATTGTTTATTTCTACACAATTACTCATTCAGTACTGTCAATCCTGACTGGTGGGTCATATTACACATTGGCTAACTCGTTGTCCAAGTGTAACGTGTTCCACATTTTGTATACAAAACCCTAACATACCGGCAATAATTGAAGAACTACAAAGACTCAATCACTGCTTAATCATATTGTAAAGCATTTAAGGTTTTGTAAAACAGTTCACAAAAAGGTTTACAAAAAGAGGATAAACTCACATTGCTGTCTTAGATTTCTTTTAGGGTTTCCTGGTGATTTATCTATAATTTACACAAATGTATATATGTTAGTATAATCACCCTTTATTTATATTAACGATACCCTCCCCGAGACGGCATTCCAACAACTACGTCGGGCAGAACCACGACAGCTGTTACGGAACCCTGGATCAATCGGGCAGCGAAAGTTCACATCATCATCACAAACAATCACCGCTTGCCCAAGACACTCGTCATAAGACCAAAAATGCAAGGTCTTCAAAGCACCTTTTGGAATCTTTCTCACCAAAGGAATCACCTTTTCTTTGTCAGTGGCTGGCCAATGCACAATCTTCATTCGCTTGTTGGTGTATGGATCTCTAATACCTTTAGCAGGCTTAACAATAGACTCTGCAGTGTGCATCAAAGGAAAATTACGAAGAACTTCCCTCTGCAGTCTCTCGAAGAACAAATATCCACGACCTCCAGATCGATCATCGACATAAGGCGACTTAGACAAGTTTATCAAATCAACCTTTGTAAATGTTTGAAACTGAGCTGGATTTTTGTACCATTCGAGAGGACCAACTTTCCTTTTGATCCACTACCTTCGTCTGTCGTGATCAAATCCCCAACTGATAACACCAGAACGATTTCCAACTTTATCATAGAGTGTTTGACCTACATCCATCAGATGATGTGTAGCATTAGCATCTTCATCGTCTGGATTAAGGTTCTTGTTCTTTAGGATCACAAACTCTCTTTTCTTCTTGATTCTTTCTGCCTTCTCTTTGTCTGCAACTGGATCAGTAACTCTTTTGAAATATTGTTCCATAGCAGCACTTCTCTCAGCATCTTCCTTATCAAAGGCTTTCCTTCTATTTTCCACATCAGTAGGATCAGAAAACTCTTGACCAAACTTCTTCTCCAACTTTCCACGTAAATCATAAACCATATTAAACAACAAACTGACGTCTCCCTGAAGCTGTTCAATTTGTTGATTCTTTTGCACTATAGTATCTTCAAGTTGGATAATCTTGGCGTCTTTATGAATCAAATCTTGCTCAACCACAATTAGTCGCTTCTTCATTTCCCTCATACTGATAAACTCATCATCATAACTTGAGTCATCATCAAACAGCATCCTCAACGGCTCTTCAATTCTCTTACCACTTGAACTCCCAGGTTCATCATGAATAGTTTCAGATGGACCCGCAGCTTCAGAAGTAACAGAAGGCATTGACACAATGATAGGATTAGAAGCAACATTTTCAGCTGGTGTATCTGCAGTGGTGGTTTTCAAAACACTTCTTTGAGTATCAACAGCAAACTCAAACATATCTTCAGTAGTGGTGGTGGTATCAGTGACATTTTTCTCAAAATCGAAGTCATATAAGCCATCATCATCTTCAGCAACATTCAAAGGTTGAATTTTGTTTTGTTCTACATACATTCCGAGTCGAGGATCCCTCCTTTTCCGCTTCAAAGGCAATGAATCAGGATCCTTTGGGTTCTCACTAGGCTCTTCATTTGATGCTGTAAGATT
Source organism: Helianthus tuberosus (assembly GCA_030545235.1). Classification (NCBI taxonomy): domain Eukaryota; kingdom Viridiplantae; phylum Streptophyta; class Magnoliopsida; order Asterales; family Asteraceae; genus Helianthus; species Helianthus tuberosus. The sequence continues at coordinate 57,734,623 of CM060424.1, read as the reverse complement.
GGAAGGAGGATTTCCCATCTTATCAGTCACAGACTTTAACAACAAAGCCAAACTTTCAGCAGTAATCACAGGCGGAAGAGTAGAAACAACAATACCAGCTTCGGTTTCGGGAGGAAGCTCTTCTTCATCACCTTCCTCACACAAGAACTCAATGCCCTCATCGTCAGAGTTGATCGTTAATATCTCTGTCTCAGGCTCATTACCAACAGTCTCTTGAACAACGTGCTCCTCCGCAATTATAACATTTCCCAGAGCAATGACTGGTGCAGCATCTACATCTTCGGTCTCAGCAAACTGACCGAACTTCTCTAATGGAATACGCCCTTCAAACTTCTTCTCAGTGCCTTTCTTGGACGTAAGAGCACCAAAACAAACTGGTCCCATGGGTTTCAGCTCCAAAGTATCGCCGGATCGCTCCAAATCAGAATAACGAGCATTGAAGATCATCTGCAAAAACCTTGGATACATAATAAATTTATCTTTTCGAACCCCAGTAACATTTCGCTTCATCCCTTCAAAGATATACTTCGAGTAGTTGAACGGCTCATTCGTAATAAGCGCAACAAAAGCAGCAGTTTGTGTAATGTTCAGCTGATCTGTTCCCCCTCGATTTTCTGTCATACACAAGATAAACATGTGTGCCAGCAAACGCCAATACGGGTGCAAAAACTTCTTTACGAGCGAGGGATATTTTCCTTCGTAGCTCAAACGTGGCAAAATAGCCTCTACAGTACCACTTGGAAGATCAACCGGATCAGATTAATTATCACCAAACTGTAGAACTTCTCTTATTGTTTGCTCAGTAATGAAAATCTTCGTCTTCTGAATCTCAGCTTCTATCATTCCCTTTCCATCAGCTCCTTGTGCTTTAAATTTTGCTGTCTTCCAAAAATCTTGAACAAGACTTTCATAGACAACTGGATTATCTCGCAGTGCATGAATGAGTCAGCAACGATTCAACCCTTTAATCAATGATGTATATAATTTCTTGTGCTTCTCTGGAGGGGCAGCTAAGTATCTAGCCTGATTATGCGTAGGAATGAACTTTAACTCCATATCCTACACGCACCAGAAACATTAAGTATAAAATCACATAAAATTTGTTAACTTGATGAAATTTATTGATAAGACAAAGCATGTTAACAGTTAATACAACTGGTCAATAGTCAACAAGGCCGGTCATTGGTCAACAACTCAGATTGCAAAAGTCAGCATATATATAGATAGATTCGAGACCATGAGGTTTCGAGCCGAGACCTTAGTCGAGACAAGGAAGATCACTCGAGACTACTGTGTTTTTTACTCGAGACCAATATGTCATTGACTCGAGACCTAAGTCAAGACTGATGAGGTTGCGACTCGCAAATACAGATCTCGAGTCCCTAAGGCATGTTCTGCAATCTAAGTCGAGACCTCCCAAACACCTTTTGATATGTTTTGATTTGGATCAAAATCCAAAAACACTTTCATAATTCTTTGAAGACCAAAATATGTCCAACGTTAGGGTTCATGAACATCTTTAAATATTCATATGATATTCAAACAATCTTCATCAAATCTTCATAAGAATCTGCAAAACTTCAATTTAATCATCAGTAAATCCATCAAACTACCTTCAACAGATCCAAAATACCAAGTTGAGACCGGAGTAACGTCGGAAAACGGAGGAAATCGTCGGAGAGTGAGAGAGAGTTTTGAGTGTAACAGTGATTGATTACGAGTGCACAATGAGGTCTCGAGTTGAGATCCCCTTAAATATCTCAAATATGTGGGCCGGGCCTTTAACAGTTTGGGCCGAGACCACAGTCTCGATTCGAGACCATAGTTTAATTTGAAAATTGGATTTATATTAAATAAACATATTTCCAGTTATTTTAACAATCCAATTAAAAATTCAACCTTTTCTTATACAACCCTTCAACCTCCTAAGCACGTTTTATGAAACAAAACCTACAAACATAAAAATAAATAATATCGAAATATTATTTGCAAAAATAAAATAAGGAAATATCATAATTGCTCAGGGATCAAATCACAGGGTTTTGGGCCTGGCTTCACTTATCAACACTGATCTACTACTGAGTGATCTGAACGATTGCCAGTATATTTATCCACCTAAACTCATCTCCCTAGACCTTTTCCATATAACTGCCTGTAACAAATTTTATCATGTTTTGATTTCTTAACAATGAACACCCAAATAAATACTAATCAAATCCCGGAAATATAAACAGCACATTCTATCATGCAAGTAGCTTCCCTACCACATATTTCACAAGTCCAATCCAAATCTCTGAAATCTTAACTGGGAATAGATTGAGAAGAGAACAGAATAGATCTGAAGCAGAGATGGTATAATATACAGATCAAATGAGTTTTTCTCAGTTTGATATAGGTTTCTTGGGTTTCTTTTGGGCACTTGAGGGCCTCTTTCGGGTGTTTAATTGATCTATAGAGCGACAACGTATAGCTAGGTCAGCATATATCTGGATGCAGCAGAAGCTGACGTTGCCTAGCACCTCCAGGTCTTTGCTTCCGCAAAACAGAGGAGATACATGACTTTTTCAGAGAAGATTTCAGAGTCAGACCAAAATTGTGTGTATCGGGACAACATACAGACATTCAAATAGAAATGAACTAATTCCAAGTGATTTTCTTTCCTGAGGTCATGGACTAATTTAGGTTTGAACAAAAAAAGCCAATGTTTCCAGCCTTAAGGATAGAGCCTACCAACACATCCTTCTATAGTCATATCATTTCGATACTGGTCTTACATGAGTCAGCCCTCGACCATAATGTGAAAATTCATTTCATTTCCCAGTCATGCAATGATTCTTTTTGGATTTTTCAAATTTTCAATGTTTTTGTATTTTTTTTTTAATTTTCAATGTTTTTGTATTTTTTGTATTTTTCAAAATTTCTCCTCCTAAATTTGTGCATAAATAAAAACTACCTATGAATAGAAAACTTTATGAACAAATTTACTTATAAAAAAAACAACCATGCTCAGTCGGTATACCGGATCATTTTCAGAAAATCCACAAGCACTTTGAATTTTGAGCTGCTGACAGGTTTTGTAAACAAATCGGCAGCATTTGCATCTGTGTCGATTTGCTCCAGTTTAATAAGACCTCTGTCGAAGCAGTCTCTAATAAAATGGACTTTTATGTCAATGTGCTTGGTTTTGGAGTGAAAAACAGGATTTTTAACAATTTGTATTGCAGCATCATTATCGAAGTAAATAGTAGTGTTGAGATAAGTCAAACCGTAGTCCTGCAATTGATGTTGCATCCACACAACCTGAGAGCAAGATGCAGAGGCGGCAACGTACTCAGCTTCAGCTGTGGAAATCGCCACCGTTTGTTGTTTCTTGCATTGCCAAGAAATGAGCCTGTCACCCAGAAATTGACATCCAGCTGATGTAGATTTCCTGTCACTATCAGTGCCTCCAAAGTTGCTATCAAAAAACACAAACAGGTCAAAATTGGAATCCCTCGGATACCACAGACCAAACCGAGGTCGGCCTTTAAGGTACCGAAAGATTAGTTTAACAGCAGTAAGATGAGAGGTTTTAGGATTAGCCTGATATCGCGCGCAGTTGCAGACAGCAAACATGATGTCTGGACGGCTCGCTGTCAAATACATCAACGACCCGATCATAGACCTATAAAGACGTTGATCAACAGGGGATCCTTCTGCATCTTCAGTCAATAACGGTCTCTCTGCCATTGGTGTTTCAACTGATTTTGCGTTCGCAAGCTTAAATTTTGCTATCACATCATCCACATACTTCCCTTGATGAATGAGAATGCCTCGAGAATTTTGTTTGACTTGTAAACCTAAAAACAGTGTCATTTCTCCGAGAGCACTCATCTCGAATTTCTTTTTCATAACTCTCTCAAACTCCTTGCAAAGCTCCTCACTTGTAGATCCAAAGATAATATCATCGACATAAATTTGAACCAAGATCTAATCCTTGCCCACTTTCTTGATAAACAGAGTCTGGTCTATCGTGCCACGTGTGTACCCATGAGCCAGAAGATGCTCAGTTAGAGTAGCATACCAAGCTCGTGGTGCTTGGTGCAATCCATACAATGCCTTGTCAAGCTTGTAGGCATATTCTGGATGATATGGATGAATAAAACCCGGTGGCTGCTCAACAAAGATTTCTTCCTTCACATCTCCGTATAGAAACGCTGTCTTGACATCCATCTGATACACAGTGAACCCCATATATGACGCGTAGGCTAAGAAGATCCGGATGGCTTCAAGTCGGGCAACCGGAGCATATACTTCATCATAATCTAGACCCTCTATTTGTCTAAAACCATGGACCACCAATCGTGCTTTATTTCGAACAATAACCCCTGCAGAGTCTTGCTTGTTTCTGAACACCCATCTAGTTCCGAGTTTGCGCTTTCCCTTCGGCAACTCGACAAGTTTCCATACTCCAAGCTTCTCAAACTGGTTCAGCTCTTCATGCATAGCATCTACCCAGCCTGGTTCCTGCAAAGCTATATCAACAGTTTTAGGTTCTATTTGTGAGATGTAGCAAGAGTATAAACATGTATTGATGGTCCCTGGTTGGCTCCTGGTTAAAACTCTTGCATCTACAGGACCAATCACATTCTCTATAGGGTGATTTCATTGGACACTTGTAGGAATTGCCATGTCAGGTACGGTCTCGTCTTCAGTAGAATCATTTTGATTATCATCAATGGTGTCGCTAGTCTCCCCCTCATTAGGTGCTACAGTATGGTGAACTAAAGGAGTTGTAACTATGCAGTCTTCAGGAATGGATTCAGGAAATAGTGCAGATCCTGAACCACTAGATGTAGCACCACTTGATGAAGCACCTTCAGGGGATTGATGGGACGTTTGTTGAGGCGTAGGGTGCTGTGTGAAAACCATTCCCGGTGGGTCAATGGTATGATTTCTTGAACTCCCTTCAGCCTGTTCTTCTTCTTCAGTATCACCAAAAGACAGCGGTTGTTTGGGAGTAGACACACCTGCATCTGTAGGGACACTTGACAAAATGTTAAACGATTTAAATAATTCAGCATAATCATATAGCCAATCTGGTCCAACTCTAGCGTCCGTAGCATTTTCCTCGAGCCATTCAATGTTGCACGACTCGACGACCTTTTTAGTTACTTTGTTGTATACTCTATAGGCTGAACCTTTAGCATATCCAACAAAGAAACACTCCTCCCCTTTGACTTCAAACTTTCCATTAGCGTCCATAAGTAGTAACACACATGGAAAACCAAAGATGCGAAAGTGTGAAACCGAAGGTTTACGTCCTTCCAGAATCTCATAAGGAGTTTTCATATGCCGTTTGTTTACTAAAGCATGATTCTGGACGTAACAAGTCGTGATAACTGCTTCAGCCCAGAAGAAACTAGGAAGCTTCGAATCGGCCAACATGGTACGTGCAGCCTCTATAAGAGTACGATTTCGTCTTTCAGCCACTCCATTCTGTTGTGGAGTTCGTGGTGCACTGTACTGTTGATCAATTCCCTTCTCAGCGCAAAATGTATCCATGGTGACATTCTTGAATTTCGTCCCATTGTCTGATCGAATAGCCTTCACTTTCGTACTGGCTTGATTTTCCACCAGAGTAATGAATTGTTTGATCAAACCCGCAGCCTCATTCTTGTGACTTAGAAAGTACACCCAGGTGTAGCGTGAGTAATCATCGACTATCACGAGACAATAAGCCTTCTTGCCAATACTTAACACATTCACCGGACCGAAGAGATCCATGTGAAGTAATTCAAGCACAGCTTTGGTTGAGGGTGTAAACTTGGATTTATGAGGCTTTCGATGTGCTTTTCCCTTTGCACAAGCAACACACTTTTCTACCAACATAAAGTCTCTGATTGGTAGATCACGGACCAGTTGACCTTTGGCAAGTCGATTCAAGTTCTTCATATTCACATGCCCAAGGCGACGATGCCACAATAAACCATCATGTTCTGAAATCTTCGAAAACAAGCAAGTAACTTCTTCACACGGCTTCTTGTTCATATCAATGACATAAGCATTTCCCCGTCTCTCGGCTGTCATCAAAAACCAGTCTTCAGGAATCACAATCCCTGGCTTCAATACGTAGCAGCCTTTCTTTGTAAAATGAACTGAATTTACTCGATCACAAATCTGTGAAATGCTCAACAGATTGTGTTTCAGTTCTGGGACATAATTCACATTTTCGAAGCTTAAAACGCCGTTTTTCACTGTTCCTTTCAACGTGATTCTTCCTGATTCTCCTCCCGCAAAAGAGACATATCCCCCGTCAAATTCTTTTACATTGACCAATTGAGACAAGTCTCCTGTCATATGCCTGGAACAACCATTATCCATGTACCAGAGGCGCACTGTAGTCCTCCACAGCTGTTCCTGCACGATTAGCGGGATCAGTTAGATTTAGGAGCCCAGCCCATAGTGGATCTGGGTTTTCCTAGTGCATCAATGTAAGTCACTCTCTGCCACACTAAATTGTCTTTATTTAAAAATTTCAAAGGATTTTTAATGGCAGAATTTTGATGAGATGTATGAGACGAATTGGATTGCGTAGCCTTAGTTTTAGGTTTCCAATGTTTATTTGACCATTGAGAATTGTAGTTACCAAAAGCTTTATATTGATTTCTTCAAAAATCCTTTTGTTGATTTTTATTTCTACGTTTGGCTGCATTCCAATCTTGATCAGAAGGCTTAGCCTTACGATAGTTATTCTTCATTGTCTTAGACTTTTCAGTCATCACTGACTCTGAACAACGATATCGGTTTGGCTTTACTTTCTGATTTTGTGCATATTTATTTTTAGACTGCACACTTGGGAGGTGAACACAGTTTCTGGCGATGTGTCCAGCAACTCCACAATTGAAACATGTTTGTCGTTTCAATGTGTGGAAGTTTTGATGCTTCATAGCAGATGTGGATCTGTTGGGTTTAGAAGATTGAGCTTGCTTGATTTTTCTCGTTTGTTTAACTTGTGCCTTTTCTAAGCATTTAGGTACCTGCTGATCAGAACTAGCACTAGCACAAGTATGAGATTCAAATGGAGTAGATTTGTCTTTGTTTATAATTTTATCAGAACCATTTTGAAAGGATGTTTCAGATTCTGTTTTAATTTTCTCTTCAGAAACATTTTCTTGTAATTTTTCATTTATAATAACCACCTCTTCTTTTAGGAAATCAGATTCAGTTTTAATCTCAGAAGATGTTGAAACTTCATCAACACATGTTTCATCAACACATGTATCATCTGAATTTGATAATGGTTCCTTTTCAACCTCGGTTTCCAATGGGGTCCCACTAGGTTCAACATTAGGGACGTCCACTGATACCGATTCTGAAGAAGAATCAGAACACTGTTGATTTTCTTGAGAAGAAGTTTTAGTGGTTTCACTGAATGTATCCTGAGGGACCTCACCTGTCACACTGTCATCAGCTGAAGAGTTAGAAACATTAGAATCACAATTTTCAGCTACTGAAAAACATCCATCATCACACACATTATTCAAAGATTCATCACAAGCATTCACAGTTTTGCCCAAAACATCAGGCCCAAAAGAAGACGAAACATAACTATGAAACGAGTTCAAAACGATTGACCAAACACACAACCAGAATCAGTTTTATCAAAAGTGGATTTAGAAAAATCAGAATTGAAAAGTTGTTCATTCCCAAACATATCTCCACACCTCACTTCAGGTACTTCATCTGCACATGATGAAGAAGCGTTAGGATCAAATGTACCCTTAGACACAAAATAAATTGGTTGAACCACCTGTTTTTCAACAGGTCTGCCATTAAATGATGACTTATTGTTTTTGGGACCATAAGTCATTTTACTTTCATTCATCATCTCCTCCTCAGTCATAGGTAAATAAGTATAATTGTCATTATAAGGAGGAGGAGCCTGATTGAAACCCAATCCACACCCTTTCTTTTTCTTGTATGCGAGCTGTTGATCACACAAGTTTTTAACTAGTTTGCTGGAAGAATCATATTTTTTAATATTGAGTTCATGTATTTGATATCTATCTCTGATATCTTCCAGTTCTTTAGTCAAAATGCATACTTTCTCTTGAGCTTCTAAAAAATGGGCTGTTTTTACACTTACATCATCCTTAAGTTTGATGATGTCTTTTCGCTGAGCTTCAATTTTTTCTTTAAAAAGTTTTTCATTTTTAGCTAAAGTAAAATTTTTCCTTTTAATGTCATTATAATCTTCGATTAGCTCAGCGTTGTGTAAACGATAAGCCTCAACCCTTTCCCGACACTCAGGAGTGCAAAAGACAGAAAGTACCTCTTCCTTGGTGAGACCATGAACTGGGGCTGAAAGAATCTGGGTCATAAGTGCCAAGTTTTCAACTGAAGCCTCATCCTCAGGTGCAGAGTCTTGATCCTCAGAAGCTGATGTCATGAAAGCAATGTTATCTGAAGCAACTTGATTTTCTGGAGCTGTGATGTCCGGACGCTGAATTTCTGAATTCCAGTCAAATATACTTTCTGACTGAACCACTAATGCTTGAGTACTTCCACTAGCAGTAGCATCAGTGGTATTAACTGTAGTAACGAGAGCTCTTTCCGTATTTGGTGGAGCAGGTTGTGCTGGAGTTTGTTCTCTATTGACCTTAGGCTTGGTACAGTTTCTTGCCAAATGTCCTGGTTCATGACAATTGTAGCAGCGTAACTCAAATGGCATTTTTGTGGGTCCAGAAAAGGTAAGACCTTGCCATTTGTTTCTCCCGGTTTTTCTCACAAACTTTTTGGCTCTAAATGCTGCCATAGCCATCTGCCAGGTTATATCCATTTCTTTTACATCTTCGGGATGAATTTGATCTAAGTCATCCATAGAGAACTTTGGAGGATCAAATTTACCTGCAGCAAAAGCATTCAAGCAATTTATGACAGAAGCAGCTGTATCAAGATTTTCTTTGGACTGTTGCGAGAAGAAAGCAATCATCTCATTTTTCGCAGTGGAAGTTGACGATGCAGTAGCATTAGCGGTAGGTGGTGTAGCAGCAGCAGCAGGTGCTGGAGTTCCAGAGTAGTAAGCATTTGATGAGGTAGGAGCGGCTTTAGCAGAAGCAGAGTTGCTGAACATTTGAAAACCAACGTGAGACACGAGAGCAGTGTTATTGCTTGATGCAGAGGGTGTTGCAGTGAATCCAGCGGCCAACATGCTATTCTTGTAATTTGTTTCTCTCTGTTTATCGTCTAGCTCGCATGCTTTAATGTGAGAAATCATTTCAGATAAACTACACCTTGCTAGATCCTTGGTTTTCTTGATCATTGCGACGTGATAATCCCAACTTTTAGGTAGAGCATTTAGAAGCTGTCTATTAGTTGAAGCATTTGTCGTGTGCATTTCCTCCATCTGCATTTGAGTAACCAACTTGACGAATCTCTGAATTTGATTATCAACAGTCTCTCCATATATATGGTTAAAATTGTTGAAATTTTGGCTCACCGGATTTCTACGACTCTCTTTCATATCTTCATTACCTTCATAGACATCTATTAATGCCTCCCACATTTCCTTTGCAGATTTGCAAGTGCGAAAACCAATAGCAATGTCTGGTCCCAAAGCCATGGTCAGGTAAGAAAATGCCATATCATCTTCCTCAACAATTTTAAAGTCTTCTTCAGTATACTGACCAAGAGGCTTTTTCACTTTCACACCAGCTTCAGTAGCACTATCCATCATGATTTCTCTTGGACCTCTCAAAATACTTCGCCAAATTTTTGCATCTTTGACCTTAACATGTTTTTCAAAACGCCACTTCCATTCAGGGAAGTCATTTCCATCTAACAGCCTGGGAACACGAGTGGTGGTTCCAATGATGGAATCCAGTTCTTGATGTTTAGTCATAGCTACCAGGTCAACACTTTGGTTACTCGAAGTCATAGTTACTCGATTACTTAATTAATTTACTGATTAATTAATTATTCAAGTCCAAGAGTCCAAAAGTCCAAAGTTCAAAATCTGAATGACGTTGTAAATTTCATTGCGAGTCGAGACGATGAGTCGAGACTGAGTTTGCAAGTGTATTTAATCCTGAGTCGAGACAGGTGTTGCTAGTGAACTGAATCCTAAGTCGAGACCGGTGTTGCGAGTCGAGATCAGGAACAACCAAAACTTAAAGCCAGTCGAGACAAACGGTTTCGAGTTAAAGATGACAACTCGAGACCAGTGCAGTTGCGAGTCGAGACAAGAACGAGATTTCCACACGAGACGGAAGAATTGAGCAATCTAGACTGATGATCTTGAGTCGAGACTAAGCTGATTGCGAATCGAGACCCTGCAAAACAGATTTGTAAGATAAAAGTAACTGTGATCCCTGATTTTCAGCAGCTTCCAAAAATTCAAAGATATGAAATCTTTGAATTTTTATCCTCAACAAACTTCCGATAATTCAGCAAACACCTTTGACAACGAATCACAAACCAAAATCAGCAAATTTAATCAAGATTTGGGAAGAACAGTTTGAATCCGAACACACTAATAAAACTGAAATTCTGTAAAACACACTAGCAAACAGGATCAGTAACAAGTAATGCCTTCTTGAATCCAAATGATATCAAAACCGAACCAAGAATTGGTTTCTTGGCTCTGATACCAATTGTAAAACCCTTGACGATCTTTCAATGATATCAACAACAACTTGTGTAAGTGCGGAAACCAAACACAAGTGGATTCAAGAAAACTATAAAGTAATAGAAACAAAATAATCAAACCAAAACACTAATCTTGCATTCACCTTTGTCACGATGACTGATACAAGACAAGCACAAAGATCTCGAGTGGCCTATGATCTTCAACAAACTGATCAACCCTCTAAACACAATGAGGGTTTGCTTAAATACTAACTAAGATGGATCGAAACCATCCTTAAGCCCACTCGAGATCACATAAGACCCATAACATACATGCGACCCAAAATAACTAGTTAAACATTACAAAATCAACCCTTGAACTATGTAATCCTTTAATGTATAAACCTTCAGGTTCCAACTATAATACTTACAACGGAGAAGAACTTCGTTAATTAGGGGGTATTATACTCGGAGATTATGCCTATTACTTCAGAAATTCGTAAGAAAGAAAAGATTTTGAACGAGCAGACTGAAGGCCCGATGCCCTCTATTTATAGTGCTGATTTTTAAGTCTCTCGCGACCCGTGTAAGGTTAGAGTAAGGTCTACGCGGCCCGCGTAGTAGGGGGTCTAGACGTAGGTGATCCGGGTCATACGTATAGGTTCAACACGCGTTTGACACGTGTTAACACCGGGTGCGATCTGATCCTATAGTTGTCGCGGCCCGCGTAAGCTCAAGAGGTGGCTTACGCGCCCCGCGTAAACCTCATTTTTCTTGTTTTTCTAATTATTTTTAATGATATTTCATATTTTGGGCTCGGTTTTCACATACGGGGTGTATTTTAAGACATATGGGAATATTTTAAAATATATTAGGGCATCGGAAAAATTTCAGGAGAGTTGTTATATGGGAAGAGTTCAAGAATAGTCAGTCCGCCTCAGCATGGAAAGACGACAATAAGAAGGCTCTTTCCCGGTACAACAACAAGAGGTTAGAGGCAAAAATGTGGAAGATGAAAATGGTCACGGGTGTTTCAACGGCTGTACCCGATAGAGTAGTATGTGAACGTGCGGTGAATGTTGAGGAACTCCGCCCAATTAGCATAACTCAAAGGTTTGAGAAGCTCGGGTGGGAACGAGTATTAGATTGGTGTGAGGATATCACCACACGAGTTTATCTGGCTGCGGTTTGTGAATGGTTGTCAACTTTAAGGTTTGAAAACTCTGATGAGCCGGCTCCTACATGGCAGTTAATTGGCAACATTGGCAAAAATCAAATGATTATGTCATTCGAACATATGAATGCCATCGCTAGATTTGATTCATTGGGGGTTGAAGCATATGATTATTATGACTATGATCATTTTTTGGATAACAAAACAAACACTCCTGATCCGGATCAAATGTTAGCATCTGTGTTGCCAGGTTCTGGAGGTGCGGGGGAATCTAGGAACGATTTGTCCTTGGAGGGTAGAATATTACAAGGCATCTCGTTGGAAAATGTAATGGTGCGGTTCGGAGACCGTGGGACAGTGAAGGCACCCGATTACCGGGTCTTACACGCGTTGTTGTATGGAACACCAAGGTTGTCATGGCGCCAAATCGTGATGATAAACACGTGGGATACAAGGGAGTCGTTCAAACGGAAGATGATCCCCTACGTGCGGTTAATCAGCGCGATGATTTTACAACAAAACGCGTTGCCTCAGGAATCACTATGGGTTTCTAAACCCATTGATCAGTTTAACCTTGCTTCAATGAAGCGGCATTGGAAGATCACGGTTAAAGTCTTTGGTTATCTTCATACAGTGGAGGATGATCAAGGAAACAATTATAGGTACACTGATCCGAGCGAGGCTGAAGAGGGTGGTGATGATGAGGAGATGGTTGACATGGAAGATGAGACTGAGCCTGCCGGTCCACGGGGACCAAGGCAGAGGTACAGGCGGCAACATCGGGAAATTTTTGCCGATGTAGCAAATTTTGTGAATCAAAGAAAGGGGCCGTCGTACAAGGATTTTAACCGCGGGCAACAGGCGGTTTATGATAATGTGTTGGCATGTATAGGAGAAGGAAGGGAATATGAGGTGAGAAGGAAGACATGGGAAGAGATGCACGGGGCCCAGATGCAGGAACAATGGGCCCTCCAAGCGGCCTATCGTAAGAGGATGGAAAAACACATGGAAGAGCAGCAGATGCAACAAGCGCTCCAAAGATCCCAAATGGAGCGTTTGATTCAAATGCGGGAGGAAGATATGGCCCGCAGATGGGCATGGGAGGAAAGGGAAGAAAAAGAGCGGCATGAGCGAAACACATTGCAAGACCACCGCTGGAGTGCTTTATACGTCTCCAATGAAATGGCCATAAACAACGCCAAGGTCCTTCACGATCAGGAGCGACATCGGAGAGACTATGAAGCAGGCCTTCTCTATGTAGAACACGTGGGGTGGACCGATTACTCCAACCTCCGTGTTCCACGAGGCCCATCTGATCCATCTCCTCACTGGCCTGAAGTAGTTGGGTCCAGTTTCATTCCGATACCATACCAGCCGCCACCCCAAGGAGAGACGGGCCCCCTCGATAATTACAGGGAGATGTTCGAGGCCCTCACTGGTTACTCATACCAGCCAAATCCGCCAGTTGACTCGAACGAGAGATATCAGCGGTGAGGGCAAGGTATGTTTTGTGTTGTTGTTGTATATTTTGGTTTTCTTTACTTTTATTTCGTTAGTATTTCTTTTTGCCTAGATAAATGAACGTTGTGGGTGTGTTCCCTATATAACCCTCATGAGACCTCTCGTCCTCCCAAGCTATTGGGGGGTTTAAAAAGACTTGTTGCATAAGCTAAATGCAACCGTGTTTCCTACGAAAGTGAGTTAGGATTGTTATTGTTGTAAATTAATTTTCCACATAGATCAAGGTAAATTAGCGCATGACTTGGTAACACTTTCATAAAAATGGTAGAACTAGGTAGCTAACAAATTTCAATGGTTGTGAGAAGCATGCTTCTACACAAGGTTTAAAATTTGTAGGTACATTATGTTCGGGGGATGACCATTTTTGTGAAAAGAAGAAGAAGACAGGAGCATCTAGCGACAAAAATCAGGTGCATGCATTTCCTTTTTACCTTAATTCTTAGATTAGTAATAAGTGGATTGTAATTGTATGTTATTTTCCGGGGTGGAATTTTTGGGAAGTTAGCCGTGTCACATCCCTTGTGCATTTTAAAACTCTAGTTCTTACACATTGAGGACAATGTTTACCTCAAGTGTGGGGATGGGGGAGTAGTAAAAGTTTTCGATTTTTACCCGTTCATTTAAACACTACACATTGAGGACAATGTTTACCTCAAGTGTGGGGATGGGCGGAAATTTCAAAAAAATTTCAAAAATGTCTTGTTTCGAAAGTGATCTTAAAGCACAAGTAACTAAGTCAACGAGGGATGTCACAACCCATTTGGTCGTTTGTCATGGTCAAGTTCAAATTAATAGCATGACGGGTATTTAGCGGGTGGTTATTTGGGAATAATCCGCCTAAGAAATTAGCATTTTATGCATGTCACATACCATACCCTTTTAGATATGTGAGGTTTTGAGCCACTTCTAAATCATAGAATTACATATGCATGTTTCTTTGTTTGAGTGGACCATTAGTCATGTATTGTAGAACTTGCAACTCTTGATACGTTTGAGACCATAGACCGAATACAAGCACGAGAATGATTAAGGCATTAGGAAAACTTTTTCCGTTTTACACCATTTTTATATCCTTACCAAAAAAATTATCCCTTAGTCGCCAATTTTGAGCCTAATCCTTTCGTTTGACCACCATATAGTCCATAACCTTAAACCTTTTTTTTTCTTTTAAACCCGTGTGATGGAAATTCGATTATAGGAATCACGTTTGTATAGTTGTGAATTGTTTGTTTGCTTAAAAAAAATAGATAAAAAAATCAGAAAATGTTACGAAAAAGAATAGAAAATTGTTGAGAAAAGAACCAAAATATATGTTCTTAGTTTGAGAAATAAAAGGCGAAAATCATTGCCTCGAAGTTGATATTTATAGTTTAGTTTATTTAGAGTAGTCGTTTCTAATAAAAATCGAATTTTCATCACTTTAGCCACTTTAAATTATCTTATTTCCTACCCTTAGCCTAGCCCCGTTTCAACCCTTACAAAGACCTTATGACTTGTGCTTAGTATTCGTGTTCGGTGGTGGAGAATGATTGAGTTGCAAGCCTATGCGGATACGTGTTCTAATCGGTTTTGAGCGATTATTGTTTGAAATGCTAATACATTATGAAAATTAGCCAATTTATGAACCGAGTGGAGAGAACATTGTGAGGGATGTGCATGAATTGTTGGTTTCACGAGCGGGTTAATCTTGGATAACCATTGCATATGTGATTATTCACCTTACCGTTAAATATGTTGAAAATTGTAAAGAGTTTAAACTTTGGTATGACAATTGACTTTAACCTTCGTCTAGGGAATGGGGAGTGTATTCTTTGTTCGACCCACGTGAAAGTGAAAAACAGATTTGCTTGAGGGCAAGCAAAAGACAAGTGTGGGGATGTGATGCGTGGTCGAATAACGGTGCTCGTTAATGTTTAAGTTAATGTTTTTACGTAACTTTTAATCTCGAATAGCCTACTTTTAATTAAATTTGTGTTTTGCAGGTTTAACAGAGTTTAAGGAGCTTTTTGGGAGCTTTACGGGTCACCGGGACGAAAACCGGACCACCGGGATGCGCAACGGGTCAACCGGGAGCAAGGAACGCGAAAAAACAGAAATTGAGACATCCAAGTATCGTCACCGACGCCCAAAAGAGCCGTCGGCGACGCCCCATACAATGCACCGTCGTCCAAAAGTGTCGTAGACAGAGGAATTGGCCGTCGGCTGGTTTTGGATTTTGCACATACCGTCAGCGACGGGCCTACTGGCCATAGGCGACGGCTCACCAATATTGCGTCGTGGATTTTTTGGCTTCTTTGATGTTGGCTCGAATAAAAACACTTTGGGGGCATTCAATACGGGACTTACACAACATTTCGAAGTTTAAACTTAATCTTGGAGCCCTTACCACCGATCATCATCACTCGATTCTATCTCCAACACACGAATTCATCATTCGATTCAACCGAATCAAAACCCTAGTTCATCACCATTACAACCATCCTTCAACCCAAAACCCTAACCACCATCATTCACCATTCCAAGGTTTCAAAATGATCAAGAACAAGTCTCCAACATCCGGTGATCACGTCTTCTCGATTATGCGCGGCTAATTCCTTGGAGGTTTCACCCTGGTGTAAACTTTTGTAAGATTTAGGTTTTGCTATGTATTGATTCTTGGTTTGTGACAACTTGAGTTACATTTGAAGCTTTAGACAACTGTCCTACATTTGTATTGCATTTATGAATTGTCGAATGAATGATTAAATTTGACTTTATGAAACGAATACACGTATTTATGCCTTGTCTTTTGATAGGATTTGTTAGTCCCATGTAACGAAGTGCATCATGGTCTGTTGTCTATGACGTTGATAGTGATTGGCACCTAAGCTTTGTGATTATTAACCCGTTAATGAAGTAATTCAAGTAAATCAAGTTAAAACACATAGTAATCCTAAGCTTTGCATTTGTTGAAACCGGGTGTGAACCTTGTTATTTCATATTGTTTGTCTAATCAAGTTTTCTTGCAAATATTAATCATTAGTAGTTAATCAATTCAATCATTTTAGTAGTTTATTTCAACATCTTTTTAACAAACAAAAATCACAAAAACAACTTAGCAAGCTTCATAAAAGTGACAAATTCTACAATTCATTCGAAGTCCATTTGCAAACCACATACTCTTCGTGGTTCGACCCCTTACTACCACTAGCTATTTGTTAAGGGTAATTAGGGTATATAAATTTTATCTTTGACCGGAGCGCGACACTCCGATCATGTTTACATATGGTTCTAGGGATTTGGAGTTTAAATAACATGAAAATAAACATATGAAAATAATCATCTAACACCTATGACACTTGTTTCTTGACACTAACCTTCTGGGGTAGCCCAGTTGGCCAGCCTCACCCACCCTCTCCCTAGAGGTCCTGGGTTCGAATCTTGTTGTCCGCATCCCACGGCCAAGCTCTTCGCTCTCGGTTGGGTATTCAGCCCCAGGCAGCTATGAAACTCCAGCGGTTGGGAGGACCGTGGAATATCCCCCCCCCCCACTTGTTCTTGACACTATGAAACTCTAAAAGAGTTTAAATGTTTTCATGGAACAAGGTTCCATTAGAATCGTGATAAGTTGTCAAGGCCTAAGATGATACAATCTACTAGCTTGACGAATGTCCATTAGTTCATCACCAAGAGTTCGATTATTTGGTTGTTACATAAGTATTACATAGTGTATATTACATCATCTATGTCAAGCATGAGGTAGAAGATTAAAGTCTTCATTTAGGCACCTCTAAGTGTCATATAATTCATGCATGAGGTAGGAAGAACAAGCTTCCATTTAGGCACCTCTATTGTTCACCACTACACTTGTTGTTATAAACAACAAGGAGGGTCATGAACTTACAAGAATAATGAAATACAACATCTAATCTATGAGAAAAACATCAAGAAGTGAGTGTATTTTTATGAAAGATAGCCCAAGCTAGTCTAACAATCACACATTCATCAAGCTTCAAGCTTGACACTTCTTGTGGGTAAAACCCTAACAAAAACAGAATGTTTGTGAGGTTTTAACTTCTGATTTAACATTTCTCAGCCTTGTTTTTAAGCCTAACTAACCATAGATGAGGTTATAAGCATTAGGACATATGTTTGAGATGAGATTAACTCAAGTTTACTAAGTTTAGCAAAGTTTTAGATGAAAACAGAAAAAGCAGTCAACTTTGGAGCCTTTTTGGTGACATTCCAGGGCCTGATTTTCCGTGGAAAACCAATGGAAACGTAGCTAAGGTCAAACCAAAGAAGTAGGAAAAAGAATCAAGGGAATCGGATAAGAAATTAGTGAGTTATGCTCACTTTTGTAAGATGGTATGAATATGTCTTGCACTTGTAATCAGCTGCGTTTTTAGAGTGTTTTGAGAGTAAGATTTGAGTTTGTAAAGTGGTAATGAGGCTGATTATAAATGGTATTTATAGAAGAAAAGATTAGGGTTTAAGTTGGTTGGCAATTAATAATTTAGTTGGAGGTTAAAAACAATAAAAAAAAGAAAAAAAAATCTAAATGTTGCTGTTTCGAGACTGTTGGCCGAAATGGTTGTAACCAGCCATGAATATCCTTTTTTTTTGTTTTATGTGGCATATATTTGATGTTTAAAAGTGATACATAAATGCACTTATGATAATACAATTAAATGGATGTGAGATGGTTTAAGAGAACCAACTAAACAGCCAATAAGGCTCGCTGATGTTACTTTTTTTTTTTTTTTTTTTAGCAACCTAATATCTATTTGTAGTGCACATTAAGTATTAAGGATATGCATAGTTTATTTAATATATATATAGGTTGAAACACATGAGGCATAAGCCTCGTGTTTTTTTCTTCTTCTTCTTTTTCGTGTGGTGAGAAGCCAAGAAACAAGTGGCCTAGCCACCTTAATATGATCATTATTATTATACTATTACTATTATTATTATTATTATTATTATTATTATTATTATTATTTTAACAGAATTTAACCATGTATTTAATAGTTAACAAGCACGTATTAGCTATGAGTACCAGTATGTCGAGTATCGATCGCGCGTATGCATTCAAGATTGATAACGTATAACCCAAGTATTGCAACACGTATACGCATGTATAAAAGTAGAATTTCATTACGATCGAAGTATCGGATTTACAATGGCTTGAAACGAAATACGATATACAAAAGGAACAAGCTTCCAAAAATAGAAATACAAGACATGTTTTCTAATTAAGGAAATTTACGAAAAAACGGAGCGTTACAATAACAACCAAACCCTGCAAAACGGGCATAGGAGTCTTGACACATAGTAACTAAAAACACAAACGACATTCTTGAGCAAGGGTGAGACCGCACATACATCCACTTTAGTTACCTGAAATACATGTGAGTTTTGGAAGAAAAAAAACGTCAACATAATGTTGGTGTGAATTCATGCAGTTTTGTGTAAACATTTAAGCATTCGCTGTAGAAAACATGGTATGTAGTTTGTACTGAAAATAAGTACTTCTGTAAATGTAAGGAAATCGAGATCGCTAATGGTTTGCAAGGCCATTAACATGTGACACGACATAGGAAGCATCCGAACCATAGACATTTTTACTTGTCGATTCACGACTAGAGACACAAAAGCACTGCTTGGTAAAAGTGTGGCCAAAAGTGTAGTTGCCTGAAACCCATTAGATCTAACATTTTGTTCCGCGGTCTTGGTATGTAACTGATTAATGGTGCTTATGGCACCCTATTCGTGACATGATCTAAAGTATCATTCCTTAGTTTTTGTATTCAACATGCCATAGCACATGTATTTTCCCTAAGTTTAGAAAACAAGTAAAAGTTTAAAAGTGGGGACATGAACTCACAACTTTGCGTATCCTGCGCCGTAAACTTCACCGGTTGTTTAGAGTGTCGTATCACTACCTACACACGTACTATGTTTTATTAGACGTTAGGTCGTGTAACGACTATTAGTCTTAGTTGTTTATTGATGTGCGTGAAGTGTGTTATGGTTTTAATGTTTATTTTAAGCCCTTTTTACACTTTCTTTAGCCAAGTTTTAAATTTATAAAACACGATATTTACTAACACTAAACACACATATGGGCAAGTGCACCCATCGTGAGCGTAGTATAGTGTTGGTAAGATACCGAGGTCGTCCAATGACACAAGAGCTTTTAGTACCGGTTTATCCTCAACGTCTAATCAAATCAAAAGTTTAGAAAAATGTTTTTTAAACTAAGAAAATAAAAACTAACTAAAATGCTGAAAAATAAAAATAAAAGTAAAAACATATAGACAAGATGAATCACTTGGCTCCGACTCGTGTTTAGTGTAACCTTTGATTATTTCCGCACTTTTGCACTATTTAAGAGATTATCTTAGTTATTGTAGTAGACCCCTCTTTTGGAGGTGACGTTACCCTCAACCCAGTAGTTTGAGTCAGCAAGGATACAGTCCTAAAGGGTCGGATTATTGAAAGATAATTAATTAAGTTATTAATGCATAATGTGGTAGGCCCCTCTTTTGAAGGCGACGTTACCCTCGACTAAGTAGTCTGAGTCAGCAGGGATACAGTCCTAAGTAGCCGGGTTAAAGTTTTAATAGTAGCTTAACTTATGAGGGGATCAAAGAGTTTGGACCCCCGCCATCCAATACCGTTAAGTATTGAAGGAGGTCCTACTAAATTTGACCCAGGTCCTTTGCAGGATCTATACACTGAACAATGGCAAGACTCTTACCAAACCGTTCCCTTAACCCCCGACCAGGTAGCCAACATACCTCCATATAGACCGTGGAGATATGAATGGTGAAAATCTTTTATTTTATATAGACAGTAAAATAATGCCAAGACACCACGGACAAACGATAAGGAAGAATCACCTTCAACATAAGAAACTAGTTATTAAAGTCATTAATACATAACCAATTAAAAAGTGCGAAAAGATTAAAAATAAAAAGTATTACACTAGACACTTTGTCTTCACCAAGTGATGTAAGAGACTTAGGCAAACATGGCCTTGATTGTCAAGAACTCTTACGATCAATCTTGGATCCCGAGACGACTCACACACTCTATGATGGACAATGGATGATGGTGGTGGATGATGGTGTTATGGTGGTGGTGGGTGGTGGGTGAAGTGTGAGAGAGGTGGTGTGCCAAGGGATGGTTTGAGCTTGAGCCAAGCACTCCTATTTATAGGCTGAACAGAAGCTCGGGCACGTCCCCGTGTCCAGTGGGCACGGCCCCGTGTCCACATCCTTCTCTGTCTTCATTAATTGCTTTTATCTGTATTAGTTGACCACGGCCCCGTGTCCGCTGGGCACGACCCCGTGTGCAGAAGCATATCTGTACTATCAAGATTTGCCTAGATTCTGCTAATCTTATAGTTGACCACGGCCCCGTGTCCGCTGAGCACGGCCCCGTGGTGGGCGATGGAAGCTTCTACAACTTTGTCTTTTATTCTGACACTTGGGCACGCCCCCGTGTTCACTGAGCACGGGGCGCATTCAGCCTTCTGTTCTCTTGTTTTGCTTGGGAAGATGCTGTCGTGGGGTTGGGCATGTCACGTTTGTTCCTTTTCTTGTATTTATGTTAGATTTAGCTGCCTTTTTGCTTCTTTTGTTAATTTGAGCTCATTTAATCCTGAAAATACAAAAGGAAGACAAAAGCACACTTTTTCCAACATTAGTACTAAAAAGGGTTAGTTTTATGCCACAATTGATGTAATTTATATGTTGCATTTTGCACACATCATTTATTAAGACTTATTTTGGAATCATTGGTATATTTTTGAGTTACATCCTTGATGTATTATATAATTCCAAGGTATAATTATTAGTTAAAATAATAATGATATTTTAACTTAAATTATATTTATCCAATATTTGGAATATTGTTAAAGTAATATATTTCCAACTTGGTCTAGTATATATTTTATACACATGTATACTTTCCAATCATAGGAATACTTGTATTTGTGCATATTCATATTTGCGTATTTTGTCAAGTATTAGTGGTGTATTCCGGTATGTATTTATACGTATGAGGATACGTATTTTCTTGTATTTATTAAGTATTTTATACTTAAACTTGTGATTATTTTTCCGGAACATTATTTTTAGACAATTAAAAATCACCACTTTACAATCTCAAAGTATACATATTTTGAGTGGATTTTTATAGAAAAATATCCATAAATTTATTTGGCAAAAATAAGTATATTCCCATATAAATCTAAAAAATAATATATATTTTTAAGATTAGTCTTAGAAAATATATTTTTCTAGTCTTCACCCCAAAATAATATATTTTTATCTTGTTAAGAAAATATATATATTTTTCTCCATTAAAATAATATATTTTCTATTTGACAAATATATGATATATTTTTGTAATACTTGTAGAAATTCATGTCTTGCCGTTTCCTCGGTTTCAAAAATACCGTTCGTCACGTTTGTTACGTTACAAATTTATTTTCGGAATATATTTACTTATAGTCCATAAGTCCGTTCGTCCGATATTCGGGTATAATTCATATATTTGTTTTCTTGGAATTTTGGTAGTATTTGTATTCCAAATTTTTGGTATATTTGTGTGTTATATTATTTTCAAATTCCTAAAATAATATAACTAATACACATAATATACAAGTAACACACATATTGTGACATCTAAATATATTTTCCTAAATATATACTTAGTCACTTTTATTTAACAAAAATCAACCTCCAATGTTTGTAATTTTTGTAATAAAAATTATGGCAAACTTTTATATGAAAACCATGTTCAAAATTTACTTATAAACACTTTGTTTAGAAATATTTTTCTAAGTGTTTAATTTCTACAAAATTTTTGCCATAGTTTCCCCTTAAAAATGGAGGTTTCCATGCTTTCAAAGTATATAATTTTCTTTTAAAATCATCATCAATCATCAACAACTCAATCAAGACTTACCATAAGTCAAGATCATGTAAATTACACTACATCATGAACTTGAAACTTTTGTAAAAACTTATAGTAATTTACCATGTTATTTAGTAGGCTAAGTTATCCTCTAAAACCTGGTTATGTGACAACTGTCAAAATTCCATGTATCCATACAACTATTAAACCATGATTAGTGCTTAATGACCGTGCTGAATTACAATTAATGATTTGAATTGCTTTCTGATTATTGCTTTATACATACATGTGCATCACATATTGCAAATGACATATCATTATTTCATAAGAACTTTATTTACTCAAATGATGCACGAAACACAGTTAGCACTATTATCAGACAAATCAGAAAAATGCTGACGGGGTTCAGTACATAGACAGACATTGTGATGAGACACAGAATGAGCCAGAAACCAAGTATTACACTAGTATAGTGTGTAGGAAAGTAAGGATCACAAAACTGTCTTCCTAGAGATAGTTTAAGTGCCGGAAAGTGCCTAAAACCGACCTAAACTACAGAATTCTGTAGAAAATCAGCAAATTCAACATTTGAACAATCTAATATCATGCAGAAATGTGGTTTAATGGTCCTGAATGCTTTCCTAATTGTCGGGAATCAAAAGTGTCACAAAAGGTAACATAAAGCACACTAAACTGCATAGTTTAGCACCTTAACGAACCGGTAACCAACCGAACAACCGGACACTCCCCGAAACACCAAATTTTCACTAGAAGCACTGTTTCAACATTACCAAGCTAGTTATGGTCCTCGAACATCATAACACACTATATAAATATCTAGTAACTAAACATCTAACTATATACTTACATTTAAACTAGATAACTAAGTATATGGTTAAACCTAGCCTACTACCCCCCCCCCCCCACCTATGGGACGGCCCAACATGTGGCCCCACTTATGATTTTGTTTCAATATAATATTAGATCATGTTATGCTTTAAAGAACATAAAAACCATTGGTAAAACTCATGTTATTGGATTATAAGTTAACACATCAAGACATAAGTCTCATATCTTTCACACATTCAACACACACCTCTTTCTCTCTTCTCCTCCTTTGGGTTCAACCGAGATCAAGCACAACCACCACCACCACCATCATCAATCATTCTCCATACATTCCAAGCTTATACAAAGGTGTTAGAAGGTGCATAAGGAAGCTAGGAGCATTCGGAAGTTCAAGGACCTTCTCTATTTGCTTTTATCCATCTCTTTTCTTCTCTTGATCATCCCTAGCCTTGAGCTAGAGGTAAGAACACTAATCTTTCCATTTTACATCTTATATAAGTGGTTAAAGAATGATACATGATGATGAACTTGAAGAAGACTAAGAATCAAGAGAATGAAACTTGAACATAAGCTTAAATCATGAAGAAACCATGTTGTTTATGTGTTGATTTACTTGTTGATTGTTGATTTCTTATGAAAATGATGTAGATCATCATATGATCTTCCTAGATCATGATTAAAAACATAATCTAGCAAGATGAGAGGATGAAAATGTTAGAGATTCATAGATCATCCTCACATAAAGCATGAACTTGAAAGAATATATTGTTTTCTTGTAAAATAATGATTAAAATGAGATGTAAGTCTTGTAGATCTAAAATTTCATGGATGATTTTTCAAGAAACCAAGTTAAAAATATAAGTTTTACTTAATATTGGTTCTTAAATAAATAACCCTCATTTTTTGTGGTTAATAAAGTGTAACACTTATGTAACAAGAAAAATCCATGAAGAAATATTTTTAGAAAATGTGACTACAAGTTGTAAAGAACCATCTTCTTTAAAAATGAAGTTTTTTTAAAGAATCAACCACACTTTAAAGGGTAACTAGACTTACTAAATACACTAGTAAGTTACTACAAATTTTTGTAAAATTTTCAAGTTCATGAAGTGGTAGTTTATGCTTGTTTATGGCAAAATTGGTAAGTATAGATTGTTTATTGTTGATTATTAGTTGATTGTGTTGATTTACCAATCAACACATAAACAACATGGTTTCTTCATGATTTAATCCTCGTATTAGGACCGAGGGCTCAAACCTAGCAGATTTTGTACTGGGCCTCCGGCTGTAAGACATAGTCACCTCATGGGCCAAACCCCGGTCCACATGGGTGTGGGCTCGCTACACCCAAATAGATCTATCACTCATGCCCCTCGGTCCTAATACGAGGATTAATGGTCTTAGGAGTGCGCCTACCCATTCACATAAGCTTACAGCCGGAGGCCCAGTACAAAATCTGCAAGGTTTGAGCCTTCCTACGCCGTTGCACACTTGTTAATGGCCTTGCAAACCGTTAATTGATTTGTATCCTTGTTTTTCTTTCATACCGGGGTTTACAAACATACATACATATTTACAATGATTTCAAAGGTTTATTCGCGCACACAAACAAACACATGAACTCGCTCAACTTTTGTTGATGTTCTTCAATCCATGTATTTCAGGGAATTAAATGTGGATCTGGCGGGCGTTTGGAAGTTTCAAGTTATGTTGAGAAATAAAGATGTCATCCGATGTTCAAGGGTTTGGATAGTGTGTTTTATCCTAGATGAGACACACCTTCCAAAGCCTGGTTTTATTTAGAATCTTTTGTCAAGTCCTTATGGAACTCTAAAACTATTTGCATGGTTTGTAATATGGATTCAAGGTCTGTGTTGGGATTTCAGAACAAAGTTGTTGTTATGTTTTTAAACTTATTTAATGGATGATCATCTTTGGTTTTATCATATAGTTGTTGTTATGATTGAATGCAATGATATTAAGCAAGTCACACATAATCACGCTTCCATAAAGGTCAGGGTGTGACAGTTTGGTATCAGAGCTTCGATTGTAGCGAACTTGGATTCCTTCTCAAGTCTAGACTACAATCCTTAGGGCTCTCACGAAAATATTTTTACAACATGTTTTCATTGCATACACAAAACGCCCAGATCCAGGGAAACAAACATTTTTACAAATAGAAAGACCAGAAACACATTGCATGGTTACTTTGGTGGTTTAGTCTGGGAGACTAGGAAGGATACTGTGAGAAATCACGAGGATACATGATTTCATGATGAATTGACTTTGCTTGCATACTTAATATTAGTAGTTAATATATGTGCATATGTTGTGATTGTTCTGTTACAGACACTATGTCTTTGTCCGAGAGCGGATTGTCCGATACTGATGACCCTATGGCTATTGTTTCCGATGATGAGATCGCCCCGGAGCCAGAGATCTTTACATCCGACACTGAGAGTGACCCAGATATGCTATCAGACAATGACGACGACTTTCAGCCGTTTGCGTTGCCTGATTTTGGAGATGACTTACCGCTTGCTGATGGTATTCCAGACGAGGATCCTTTTGTTATTCCCATTCCAGTCCACGATCATCTTATCATCGGGCATCCCGATGGTGAGCATATTGTGGCACCGATCCTCGCTCCTGTTCCTTTAGTGGTCATCCCTCCTGAGGATTGACCTTTTGACGATGACTTTGATCTGTTTGTTGATGGTCCTCTCGATGCGCCCATGGCGATGGAGAGCTAGATGAGGACGTTGTTGCTAGTCCACTTCCTGAGATCCCTGTTATTGAGATTTCCTCTGACTCTAGTTTGCACTCTGTCTCAGATTCCTTTGAGTCTGTGACATCTTCCGCCTTGCAGGCAGTTGGATTGCGACGTTATGCCACTGATTCTGACGATGATACAGCCATGTCAGCTGCACCATCCCCTCCACATGATCCCGAGCCTAATCTTGAGCCAGATTTTGTTCCTGTTGATCAGCCCGATGTTGGATCTGCTGATCCTGAGCCTTTACCTGATCATAACCCTATTCCTTTTGGCATACCTGACATTGCACCCCTCATACCTGACCCAGTTCCTGCACCCGCACCCGCTGATGTTGCTCCTTTTCACCCAGTGGAGTCTGATGTTCATCGTGATGATTTACCTATCGTTTTCTTACATGACATACCCGCACCCCGCCCAGGGGAAGGTACTTCAGGCCAGCAGCATAGTCATGACCCTCATGTTTCAGCAGCTTTCCCACACATACCTCAGTCTGCACCTTTTGCCCCTTTTACTTCTTCACCACTTGATGAGCCACTCAGATGGTTCCCACCGTACACTATGCCGATTTTGGATCCCTACCATCCCTCGCACTTTGCTGGTTATACACGGGATGACTTACTTTTATCACTTCAGCTTCAGTTTGAGATCATAAGTCATAGGATTTTGGAGCTTGAGATGACACCGCGTCCTTTGCCATGTCCTTGCTAGCCTGCTTTTGTTCCCCCTCGTTTATCATCGTCTCTATTTTCACATCCTCATGCACATCTCACTCCATTCCCAGAGTTTGTTGCTCGATTTCTTATGGTCGAGCAGCAGATCAGTTATCTGCTGCGTCATGTTTATGAGCTTGAGGAGGAGCTTGCGCATGTGCGCAGCTTGCTTTTCTTTCCTCCACATCCTCCTCCACCGCCATCAGCATAGTTGGTTTTTGGTTTTATGTAGGTTGCTTTGCTTTTGATAAGAGCACTACTATTGAGCTGAGCTAGTGTCACACCCCGGTATTTCCACGTATTACCGGTGGGGAGTATCGTGACGTAGTTGATATCATCATAGTCAAACAACACAATTTTAAATGCACAGCGGAAGCAAAAGATAGATTTATTTCAATTGAATAAAATTGTAATAATAAGTATCACAATGTAGTTGAAACAGGTCCACAGGCGGATCAAATAAAAAGGAAAACATAGTTCATCAGACTTAATGCATCCAAGCTTGCGAGACTCTTAATGATGCTAAGGAGAGGCCAGCCAATTACGCTTAGTACCTGCACTTAATCTTTTTGGGAAAATACGTCAGTTTACACTGGTAAATACAATTAACTGACTCATTTTGAAAATGTTTACAAAAATTGATTTGAATGCACGTGGCACAAAACTTTTATAACTTGGGATAATTATTTATAAATATATAATCTTGTAAAAGGTTTACATGTTTCTTATACGTTCAGTAGCCCGGGTTGAATACCGGGTTAAAGATTAATTGACACACCACATGATATAGTCCCGCGGCGGGTTATTCCCGAAACCAGCGGTTATACCTTATTATTTATAAATACACTGACGGTGTACGCCTACACCCGTGTATTAAGGTCGTGGTCATTTCTTTGAATGATGCCAAGGATATCCGGGACATGGTCATTAACCCCCCAAAGGCTTTAAGCAAACAAACATTTTCAAACGGAACATATCAATGATTTAACCTTCATATAATTAAAGATTCAATGCCCGACCAAGCGGTATTTTATATACCGTACCCCAAGCCCGTATAAGGGAAAATAAGTTAAAAGTATTTACCTTTGCAAGTATTAATCTCAAATAGCAAGTGCGTGTAGCTTTTACCGGGTCTCCTAGTCTAGAACAAAGGTTTATAATAACCTATTAAAATCCTAACGGGTCTTTAATTAAGCCTAAACTTAGACCGGTTAGTCTTTAAAGGAAGATACGGTTCCAACGCACGATTAAGCGAAGACCGGAATAGAATGTGATTTAGACCTGACAAGTTTGAAGACTTGTATAATATGGGTAAACTAAACACATTCTGGATTTTGAGATGAAAATGATAAGGTTTGACCCGTTTTGGTCAATTTATGTAAACTAGTTACATAAACCGAACCGAATGCGCAAGATGTGTAACGGGTAACCATAAGAGTCATATACAGGTTTCCTAAGTTATTATGCTTCAAATATGTTGTGACATCAGTAAGATATCTTCTATTATGCCCGAAATGGATTTAAACTCAAATTATGCCCCGTAGGGGTATTTTGGTCATTTAAAAGGTTATAAAAGAGATTTAATATAAATCTGAGTTTCGGGTCTGATGTAATCAGTAAAAATACTTAATTTACTAAGTTATATCAGTAGGGTATAACCTATATGTGAAATTTATCATTTCTAACCATACTACCGGAAGGGCATTTTGGTAATTTCGCCTAAGCCTAAAAGGTCAAAACTGGAAACCTAAGTTTAAAAACTTTTACTTACTGTTAAAATATAATAATTTTCTTAAAATATCAGTAGGTATCAAACCTTACATGTTTAAAATAGTTATGCGACTTTCGGTTCCGAACCGAGCCTAAACTGAAAATTGTCGGGTTGAACATGTTTAGACCTGTTCTTACATTAATTACTAAGTTATATTAATGATAAAACAGGTTGCACGGATCCTACATTGCTAATTATGCATTAATTTGAAAATATGCTTTCTGTTGATTTTTTAAAGTTAACTTTGACCCGACAATTGACATAGTGAGAGTGGAAATCAGAGAGTACCCTTTTAAGGGTTTATTACCCACATAATTACCAACTCATAGGTATTTTTAATTCGAGATTTGACTGAGCAATTATTGATTAATCTCGAAGTCAAACCTTAATTACGACGGTTTGACTTTTAGCTAATTAACTAAGCTAAACTGAATTAAAAAAGGATTAAGGACACTTACAAAGGTCCTAAGTATGATTTGAAACTTAAGGGAACTTGCTTGCTGACCAGAGGAGCTCCAGAGACCATCTTGAAGTGAGTTGCAAATGAAAGACCAAATGTTGCAACAAGAGGTTCTCTTATATAGCAACTTTGATGCATCAAGATCACTCCAAATCAGTCTACAATTGTTGTAAGATGTTCCCAGGTGTCCCTATGATGCTAAAAACCAGTTATAGGGCCCCTGATTTTTTAATACCACTCATATAAGGCGGTGTAACAGGCAGCTGTCCAATTTCTGCTGCCAGCGACAGTCTTACGGACCGTAAGGAGGAAGCCTTGCGGTCCGTAAGCACCTCTTTGCGGACCGTAAACCCTTGGTCATGCGGTCCGTAACCAACCTTGATCAAAGATGCCCAGTTACAATCTTGCGGACCGTAAGCCCTTGGCTTTGCGGTCCGTATCCGCCTTACGGACCATAAGGTAACCCCTTTGCGGTCCGTAAGCCTTCATCAGCAGACAAAATCTTTGTAAACTTCCAAGTTTTGACCATGCAATCATTCTATCTCCGAATCTCATGCCTTCACTGCAGTAGGGGGGACCATATGGGCAGGCTTTGCATGTCCTTGCATGTGATGCCATGCATATGAGGTTTTTGGACATATCTAAATGGCTTTTTAAATGGATCTTGTCGTGCATTTGAATAAGTTAGATTCTTTTGAATAAGAATTGATTATTTTAAGTACCCAAGTTATTCATAAACTGAATTTTATTTAATTTAGGAGTAACCGGTTAAATACATCGGATGTTTATCATAACGATTTAAGGTCTTGGGATTTATTATTTGGTCGCTCAGAGGTGTTTATTAACATGTCGACCCTTTTAAATCCTACCATACATCTTTTACTCGATCCGGGTTCCTGACACGCTTATCTTATATGACACGTGCCTTTATTTTATTGGGTATGATTTTACGAGGTGTTACATCCTCACCCCCTTAAAAGAAATCTCGACCTCGAGATTTACTGAAACAAATGAGGGTATTTTTCCTTCATTGTGGATTCTACCTCCCACGTGTATTCAGGACCTCTGCGGGCATCCCATTTGACCTTGACAATTGGCACATGCTTCCTCCGAAGCTTCTTAACCCGTCGATCCTCAATCGACAAAGGTTTTTCCACAAATTTCAAGCTCTCATCTATGTGCACATCTGTGTGAGGTATGACTAGCGATTCATCTGCTAGACATTTCTTCAGATTGCAGATGTGGAATACATTGTGAATACCACTGAGCTCTTCAGGTAAGTTCAACTTGTAAGCCACTGCTCCTACACATTCGATAATCTCGAATGGTCCTATATATCTGGGGCTTAACTTACCTTTCTTACCAAATCGCATCACCCCCTTCCAGGGTGATACCTTAAGCAGAACCTTATCACCAACCTCAAACTTAGGGGTTTACGCCTTAAGTCTGCATAGCTTTTTTGCCTATCCCTGGCAGCTTTCAGGCGGTCACGAATCCAGAAAATCTTGTCCGTCATTTCAAAGCTATGTCTTATCTGATCGCCGTGAGTTATCATCCTCACGCTTCCTTTTCTCAGCATCAGTGTTTCTTAACGATCTTAGCCTGACCGCGTCCAAGGTAAGAGACAGAGATAGATCAGCTGCTGATCTAAAAGTAGCAGGTCTGGACGCCTTAACACTGGCTTTGATTTCTGGGGCTAAACCCCTAATGAAGCGAGCAATCCTTTTGGGTTCCGGGGTTACAAGATACGGAACCAGCCTAGACAGGGTATTGAAACTGGTGAGATAAGCTTGACAATACAAATTCTTCATCACCAACGATAAGAAATCTGATTCAATTATTTCAACCTCATGCTGCAGGTAATAATTCTCCTTAATGAGAGCAACGAACTGATCCCATGACAAATTGTAGAGCGGGATCTTTCCAGCAGCTTGAATGAGAGACTTCCACCATGCCAGTGCCTCTCCCTTGAAGGATTGGGATACATACTTTACCACATCCCTTTCAGCACAACCGCTGATGTCAACTACTATGTCCATCTCATCCAACCAAGTCATACAATCAATTGCCCCTTTCTCCCCAGTGAAATCCCAGGGTTTGTAGGAAACAAAGTACTTATAGGTACAGGACTTGGTACGTGGTTTATCATCAAACACTATCCTTTTTGATGGAACACTGTTTTGATTAGATGAATGTCGATCATCATCTTTCTTTGGCTCATCTTTCTTAGAGGGTGGCTTGCTATGAGCCTCCGAATGAGTCTTAGGCTTGGAGTGCGGTGTGGATAGGGTCCTACTTCGAGTCCCGCTAGATTCATTATATTGCCGTTCTATAGCTTTTGTAACAGCATTATCTACTAATGCTTGCAACTCCGCACCGGTCACATGTATCTTAGTATTTTCATGGTTTTCCACCGGATGACTGTTTACTTCTTCTGAACTAGCCATGTAGCTTTAATTGCTACATAAAATCAAATAAGGGCAAGGTTTATATAGAAGCTTATACAGTTTTATTATTTTTGACAATTTATTAACCATGGTTTTTAATAGCCATTTTAGTTAATTTGTTAAATATATAATTATTCAGGATCTTTATCATAATCCTAAATTATAAGTTAGTAATAGCACAAAAGGCCTAGTCACGTAGACAAGTTTAGTTTATAAACCAGGATTTTACAGAATCGAGGTATTAAGGTTTGAATCAAAGTTCGCTACCTTTTCTTGACAGGGAGTTGTAGGCTACCACTGTCTTTAGTCCTAGAGGACGTTAATTATAGCCCGTGGGCACTTCATCCTTTAAGGGATGATTATATAAATGAGGGAATTTAGAATAACCCAATCTAAGAATGACTTATGTGATTTTTATCGAATCACATTTGTCAAGCATGTTAATATGCTTTCAGAAGTTAAGGTTTTGAATCTTTTGAATAGGTTTTACCATCTTGGCCATGTCTGCAACGACATTTAGGCTAGGTTTTACCTTTAAGATTCTTTTTAATATTTATCGCAGAACAACCCTAAATTGAGAGGTTAATAAGGATCTGAATCTAATTGAGGAACTACCATCTTGGCCTTGTCTTAAGGTGACATATGGCTAGGTCTTGTTCTTTTTAGATTTTGCCATTTTATTATAATGGTAGATCTTTTTAGTGGAAAGTTATTTTATTTATTTCATATTTTATGTTTATGCACATAATTAAATAAATGAAAATTTAAATTAACCATTTCATAAAATTTAACAAGTACAACGTTGCCCTAAACGGGACTTCTACTAAAATAACATGCCCACGCAGGGGCTTAAACAAACAAACATACCCACGCAGGGGTCAATAGAAAAACATGCACACGCAGGGGCAGAATACAAAAAGACATACCCTCGCAGGGGTTAAACAAAAGGCATGCCCACGCAGGGGCTGGATTGAAAATAAGGAAATACAACCAACAATTTAAAGGATTCAATGGTCCTTCTTACTCTTTCCTTTTATTAAACTCGTCAATCCCTTAAAGAAGCCTTGTCGTTCCCTGCGATCTCTGTGAACTTCCCGCTCAACCTGATCCAACCTTTGGAGAATTTCCTCCCGTTCTGGCGGGGAAAACCTTGGTTTCTGCGGCTGCGGCTGATGTGGAGGTCGAAGAGGCGGCTGTTGTTGGTATCCATAAGCTGGGTATCCAACTCCCCAGGGAGTTCCGTAGGGTCCTTCGGGGTTGAGAGCGTTTTAGTTCCATGCTGCCAAGTATGGGTCGACCTCAGCATAATTGAAGCTGGTGTGAGCCGACTGCTCAAAGGGATTATACGCTGTTGGGCCAGCGTACGTGGGAATTGGGTTGTCAAAGCCCAACGGTGGTGGCATGGCATGTGTAGAGTTCATTTCTGGGATGGGGTTTGAAGGTCCCCCCATCAGCTGGTCTTCTTGGAGTGGCGGGTAGTGGCTGCCACTCGATGGTTGAGGAGTGCTGATATGCACTTCTCCCCGCACGGACATCCGTGCGTTTGATCTCCTTCGCCTCGGTGGCTCAGGAGGCTGTTGCTGAGGTGGTGGTGGTGGCGGGGTAACTGCCACAAAACGTGAATCCTCGGAAGGATCCTGCTGTTGCTGCTGATGAGGCGATGAATGGAAGGAGGGTGTAAAATACCATTCATACTGGTTGAACCTTGCTTGGTAACTGTCAGGACCACGGTAGGGTGATCCATGAAAAGATGACCCATCAGAAATTTCTATGGGATGTGTGGGGGTACCGGCCGGTGGTTCAGTAGGGTCTGAGTCCTCATCCATATCCATGGCATGATCTCCAGAAAAGTGATCTTCGGTTCCCAATGGGTTAACACCCACTGGTTCTTCGAGGTAGTTGGTCGGGTTGAACCGGCTTCGGAAGATTTGTGACGGGTTATCAAAAGAGTGACGAGAGTTGGACCTCTGGAGAGGGATAAATGAAGGCTGTGGGTTTTCGGGCTCATTTTCTGAATGGGGTCCAAAAGAGTGAAGGTAAGATGGTGACGAGCTTAACGAGACGGACCACCTCGCGGGCTGCAGATGTGTCCTCCAGTCCCCTTGGGGACTTGTACGCATGTTGACGGGTGAGGTTCGTCTTTGAGACCGCCCGGCCTCATGGTCGTGGCCTGCTATAGGTGCCTTCCCATTTCTCCTAAAGAATCTTGGCGGCATGGTTAAACCTGTCAATGTAAACAAGATAATAACAAAGAAAAATATATAAAAGACACAAATAAAACAAATCAGGATTTGTCCTATGTTCTTCGTCTAGACTCGAAAATTCGAGGAATGTGCAACTGTGTAACTGAGATTAAACATAAAAGGCTAGTGTTTAATTCACTGGGTGTTGGCTCTGATACCAACCTGTCACACCCCGATATTTCCACGTATTACCGGTGGGCCCGGTGGGGAGTATCGTGACGTAGTTGATATCATCATAGTCAAACAACACAATTTTAAATGCACAGCGGAAGCAAAAGATAGATTTATTTCAACTGAAGAAAATTGTAATAATAAGTGTCACAATGTAGTTGAAACAGATCCACAGGCGGATCAAATAAAAATGAAAACATAGTTCATCAGACTTAATGCATCCAAGCTTGCGAGTCTCTTAATGATGCTAAGGAGAGGCCAGCCAATTACGCTTAGTACCTGCACTTAATCTTTTTGGGAAAATACGTCAGTTTACACTGGTAAATACAATTAACTGACTCATTTTGAAAAGGTTTACAAAAATTGATTTGAATGCACGTGGCACAAAACTTTTATAACTTGGGATAATTATTTATAAATATATAACCTTGTAAAAGGTTTACATGTTTCTTATACGTTCAGTAGCCCGGGTTGAATACCGGGTTAAAGATTAATTGACAGACCACATGATATAGTCCCGCGGCGGGTTATTCCCAAAACCAGCGGTTATACCGTATTAATTATAAATACACTGACGGGTGTACGCCTACACCCGTGTGTTAAGGTCGTGGTCATTTCTTTGAATGATGCCAAGGATATCCGGGACATGGTCATTAACCCCCCAAAGGCTTTAAGCAAACAAACATTTTCGAACGGAACATATCAATGATTTAACCTTTATACAATTAAAGATTCAATGCCCGACCAAGCGGTATTTTATATACCGTACCCCAAGCCCGTATAAGGGAAAATAAGTTAAAAGTATTTACCTTTGCAAGTATTAATCTCAAATAGCAAGTGCGTGTAACTTTTACCGGGTCTCATAGTCTGGAACAAAGGTTTATAATAACCTATTAAAATCCTAACGGGTCTTTAATTAAGCCTAAACTTAGACCGGTTAGTCTTTAAAGGAAGATACGGTTCCAACGCACGATTAAGCGAAGACCGGAATAGAATGTGATTTAGACCTGACAAGTTTGAAGACTTGTATAATATGGGTAAACTAAACACATTCTGGATTTTGAGATGAAAATGATAAGGTTTGACCCGTTTCGGTCAATTTATGTAAACTAGTTACATAAACCGAACCGAACGCGCAAGATGCGTAACGGGTAACCATAAGAGTCATATATAGGTTTCCTAATTTATTATGCTTCAAATATGTTGTGACATCAGTAAGAAATCTTCTATTATGCCCGAAATGGATTTAAACTCAAATTATGCCCCGTAGGGGTATTTTGGTCATTTAAAAGGTTATAAAAGAGATTTAATATAAATCTGAGTTTCGGGTCTGATGTAATCAGTAAAAATACTTAATTTACTAAGTTATATCAGTAGGGTATCTCCTATATGTGAAATTTATCATTTCTAACCATACTATGCACCGGAAGGGCATTTTAGTAATTTCGCCTAAGCCTAAAAGGTCAAAACTGGAAACCTGAGTTTAAAAACTTTTACTTACTGTTAAAATATAATAATTTTCTTAAAATATCAGTAGGTATCAAACCTTACATGTTTAAAATAGTTCTAATACCTACTATGTGTTAAAAATGCTTAAAAGGCGATTTTGAGCTATTTCCGGGTTTTTAAAGGAAAGCTGATATTTTTATATTTCCAGAAGGCTTAAAATATTCTATTTATCATTTAGAATCAGTAGCAAAAGGTTTGGGGTCAAAAGAATTTTGTAAAACTTATTTTATAGCCTAAGAGGGTAAAACCGGCAACTACCGAATTAAGCTTAGAACTCTAGGTTATGTTCAGCCTAAAAATAAATAAAAATCTCCAAAAATCCCAAAATATTATTTTATATCAGTGGGTAAAAAGTTTGGTATCAATAATCGGGTTTAGATGGGTTATATGCTAATTACGCCATTTAATTACTAAAAAGCTTTCTAATTACGCTAATGAGCATAACTCCTAATCTAGACCTCAAATTGATGTCAAATTTTAGGGACAAGTCTAATAATCAGTAACTAGGGTTTCTATTCTTTTACATTTTCAAAATTCATGTTTTAAGGTCATATGAGCATAATAGTCAACATTTAAGCATTTAACGGAAACTTGCATATGAATCGGATAACTATTGGACCAAGTTGTATAATCACAGAGGGTTATACTAATATGAAACCTGGTCCAAATAAGGCTCTAAGTCATTTCTAAAACATGCTACATTGGGCCAGAACTGAAAGTCAAAGCGAAAGTCAAACTATGCGACTTTCGGTTCCGAACCGAGCCTAAACTGAAAATTGTCGGTTTGAACATGTTTAGACTTGTTCTTACATTAATTACTAAGTTATATTAATGATAAAACAGGTTGCACGGATCCTACATTGCTAATTATGCATTAATTTGAAAATATGCTTTTTGTTGATTTTTTAAAGTTAACTTTGACCCGACAATTGACATAGTTAGAGTGGAAATCAGAGAGTACCCTTTTAAGGGTTTATTACCCACATAATTACCAACTCATAGGTATTTTTAATTCGAGATTTGACTGAACAATTATTGATTAATCTCGAAGTCAAACCTTAATTACGACGGTTTGACTTTTAGCTAATTAACTAAGCTAAACTGAATTAAAAAAGGATTAAGGACACTTACAAAGGTCCTAAGTATGATTTGAAACTTAAGGGAACTTGCTTGCTTACCAGAGGAGCTCCAGAGACCAGCTTGAAGTGAGTTGCAAATGAAAGACCAAATGTTGCAACAAGAGGTTCTCTTATATAGCAACTTTGATGCATCAAGATCACTCCAAATCAGTCTAAAATTGTTGTAAGATGTTCCCAGGTGTCC
Source organism: Helianthus tuberosus (assembly GCA_030545235.1). Taxonomy (NCBI): domain Eukaryota; kingdom Viridiplantae; phylum Streptophyta; class Magnoliopsida; order Asterales; family Asteraceae; genus Helianthus; species Helianthus tuberosus. Next base: position 57,698,154 of record CM060424.1, on the reverse strand, counting down.
CTATGATGCTAAAAACCAGTTATAGGGCCCCTGATTTTCGAATACCACTCATATAAGGCGGTGTAACAGGCTGAACAGGCAGCTGTCCAATTTCTGCTACCAGCGACAGTCTTACGGACCGTAAGGAGGAAGACTTGCGGTCCGTAAGCACCTCTTTGCAGACCGTAAACCCTTGGTCATGCGGTCCATAACCGACCTTGATCAAAGATGCCCAGTTACAATCTTGCGGACCGTAAGCCCTTGGCTTTGCGGTCCGTATCCGCCTTACGGACCGTAAGGTAACCCCTTTGCGGTCCGTAAGCCTTCATCAGCAGACAAAATCTTTGTAAACTTCCAAGTTTTGACCATGTAATCATTCTATCTCCAAATCTCATGCCTTCACTGCAGTAGGGGGGACCATATAGGCAGGCTTTGCATGTCCTTGCATGTGATGCCATGCATATGAGGTTTTTGGACATATCTAAATGGCTTTTTAAATGGATCTTGTCGTGCATTTGAATAAGTTAGATTCTTTTGAATAAGAATTGATTATTTTAAGTACCCAAGTTATTCATAAACTGAATTTTATTTAATTTAGGAGTAACCGGTTAAATACATCGGATGTTTATCATAACGATTTAAGGTCTTGGGATTTATTATTTGGTCGCTCAGAGGTGTTTATTAACATGTCGACCCTTTTAAATCCTACTATACATCTTTTACTCGATCCGGGTTCCTGACACGCTTATCTTATATGACACGTGTCTTTATTTTATTGGGTATGATTTTACGAGGTGTTACAGCTAGTGAAGCCTTTTAGAGACCACCTTTTTGATTGTATGACTTTTATAGACTGATAGACTGGTTGGACAAGGGTAGTGTGACCCTGTGTTCCTTTTTGGTATGATAACATATGTAAAACATGTAACAATACTTTGTGGTCGATGATTAATGAAAGCTCAATCGTCATGTTCTCTTTAAAAAACGTTGTTAATTCACCCGTTTGTGCTATGATTGTGATGATTACATGCTTACTTGTTATGATAAACACTATTATATACGTACTATTTATTATACGATTAAGACCTGACCTATACAATCTTCTTTTAGAAGATTCCTCCTCGAAGGAACACTCAGTTTCCCACAACCGAGGCAGAACTGCAAGAACGAATTTCACAGGCAATCGCACAACATGAGGCCCTACGCTCTGAACACAACGGAGGTACCTCAGGAAATAACCCACCTCACGGTAATGTTTAAGTCACTTAAGACACATTACAATATGTTTGGACATCTCCATGTGCGTTTGCTAATGCTTTCTGTGAATGATGTTGCTTGTACATGCTGTACTTACAAGCAGTTCCTTGACTTACAAGCTTCTGAACTTTGACGGCACTGGAGGTGCCGTAGCTTTTGTAAGATGGGCTGAGAAAATAGATTTTGTGCTGCGAATGAGAAAGTGTGCGCCAGAGCACCAAGTCACTTACATTTCTGGACTATTCCTTGATGGAGCCCTGTCATGGTGGAACCTTCAGGTTCAGACTCTAGGTGAGGTTGCAGCGTATGCAATGACTTGGGATGAGATGAAAGAGCTGATGCGCAAGAAGTGTTGTTCAAGGGCTGAGATTCAGAAGTTGGAGACGAGTTTTGGAATCTGAAAATGGATGGTCCTAAGATAACGGAGTACGTGCAGAGATTCCATGATTTGTCTCGAGTTGTCCCTTACATGGTAGAGCCAAAGTTCAAGCGAGTTGAACCGTTTCATTTGGGGATTGGCACCCCAAATACTGAGCATTGTGACTACTTCGAAGCCTCCAACGATCACTGAAGCCATCGATTTGAGCGTAGCATTGACTGAAGAAGCCGTTAGATTGGGCAAGTTTTCAATCTCTGAGCAAAAGAAGAAGGAGACTCATGTTGAGTCGTCAGGAGAGAACAAAGGGAAGTTCTCAAACTCCAAGAAGGGTACTCGTGCGAACAACAATGCCAACAAGCGTAGGGACGCTAACCCACCAGTTGAGGCACAAACTGGTGCTACCGGTGCTGAGATCAGAGGAAAAGGGTATATGGGCACCCTGCCCAAATGTGATGTGTGTCAGTTTCATCACACTGGACGATGCAGAGCCGGAAAGTGTGAAACGTGCGGAAAAGTTGGCCATGCTAAGGAGACATGCTGGTATGGAGCTGGTCGTGGGAATGGTGGTCAGAGAGGAAATGGTAATGGCAATGGAAACCGTGGTGGAAACGGTTATGGGAATAGAAACCAAGGTGGAAACAATAATCAGGGAGGTAACGAAAATCGTGGTGGATCTGGAAATCAAGCTGGTAACAGAAACCGTGGAGCAAACAACAACCAGGGCGGAAATGGGAATGGAAATGGTCGCGGCCAAGGTTGCTTTGGCAGTGGTGATGTAGGGCATTTCAAGCGTGATTGCCCGAAGAACAATCAAGCCCAAGGAAGAGTTTTCAACATTGGAGCTAGGGAAGCTCGTCAAGATCCGAACGTAGTCACTGGTACGTTCCCTATCAACCAACATTTTGCATCTGTGCTATTTGATACTGGTGCCGACTATAGCTTCGTATGTCTAGAGTTTAAGGATATACTTGGGTTAGTTGACAATAAGTTAGATATCCTGTATTCGATAGAACTAGCTAATGGAAAGCTAGTAGAAGCAAACGAAGTAATTAGAGGTTGTGTGATAGAGCTTGGAGAGCGGGAGTTTGCGATGGATCTTCAGCCAGTCGAGTTGGGAAGTTTCGACGTAGTGGTTGGAATGGATTGGTTGTTAAGTAACCGAGCTGAGATCGTATGTCATGAGAAGATTATCCGCATCCCGATGGCGAATGGAGAAACGACTGTAGTGCACAGAGAAAAGCAAGATACACCTCTACGGATTATCAGTTGTTTGAAGGCACGAAAGTTTTTGCAGAAAGAATGTGTTGCCTTCTTGGCGCACGTTGTTGATAAAGAAGCCGAAGAACCAAAGCTCGAAGATATCCCTGTGGTAAGGGAATATCCTGAAGTCTTCCCTGAAGACTTTCCAGGATTGTCGCCGCAACGACAAGTCGAGTTCCGTATTGACTTGGTTCTAGGCGTCGCGCCTGTAGCCAAGGCACCTTATCGACTTGCGCCTTTAGAGATACTTGAGTTGTCGACGCAGCTCCAGGAGCTTCTGTACAAGGGATTCATTAGACCAAGCTTCTCGCCTTGGGGAGCTCCAGTCCTATTTGTCAAGAAGAAGGACGGTAGTTTTCATATGTGCATTGACTACAGAGAGCTGAACAAGTTAACCATCAAGAATCGGTATCCTTTGCCGAGAATTGATGATTTGTTCGATCAACTTCAGGGTTCAAGTTATTACTCCAAGATCGATCTTCGATCAGGTTATCACCAGCTGCGGATTCAAGAAGAGTGTATACCGAAGACTGCCTTCAGAACTCGTTATGGACATTACGAGTTTCTAGTAATGTTGTTTGGTTTGACAAATGCGCCGGCAGTATTTATGGACTTGATGAACCGAGTTTGCAAGCCATATCTCGATAAATTCGTGATTGTATTTATCGATGATATTTTGATCTATTCGCGGACAAAAGAAGACCATCAGCAACACCTTAGAGCCATTTTAGAACTGCTAAAGAAGGAGAAGCTTTATGCTAAGTTCTTGAAGTGCGAGTTTTGGTTACGTGAGGTACAGTTCCTCGGTCACGTGGTAAACGAGGATGGAATTCATGTGGATCCCACCAAGATCGAGGTGATTAAGAATTGGGAAACTCCGAAGACGCCGACCGAGATCCGATAGTTTTTGGGTTTAGCAGGGTATTATCGTAGATTCATTGAGGATTTTTCTAAAATCGCTCAACCGCTGACCTCCCTTACTCAAAAGGATAAGAAGTATGAATGGGGAGATAAACAAGAAGAAGATTTTCAGTTGCTTAAGAATAAGCTTTGCGATGCACCTATTTTATCCCTACCCGAAGGCACCGACGACTTCTTGGTATACTGTGACGCTTCGCTTCAGGGATTGGGCTGTGTGCTAATGCAGCAACAAAAGGTTATCGCTTATGCTTCGCGCCAATTGAAGGTTCATGAGAAGAACCACACCACACATGATTTGGAATTAGGTGCAGTGGTGTTTGCCTTGAAGATTTGGCGACATTATTTGTATGGTACTCGCTGCACGATCTTTACAGATCATAAGAGCCTTCAACACATATTCGATCAGAAAGAGCTTAACATGAGACAGCGACGTTGGGTAGAGCTGTTAAATGATTATGATTGCGAAATCAAATATCATCCAGGAAAGGCGAATGTGGTGGCAGACGCCTTAAGTCGGAAAGAAAGAATCAAGCCCATAAGGGTTAGGGCTTTGGAGATGATTATTCAGACAGACCTCTCGTTGCGTATTCGTGCCGCACAGAGAGAAGCTCTTAAGAAAGAGAACTTAAAGGCTGAATATCTCCGTGGGTTGGAGAAAAAGTTCGTACCCAATGAGGAAAGAACCTTGTATTTTATGGGACGGATTTGGGTTCCCCTCTTTGGTGGTCTTAGAGATGTTATTTTTGATGAAGCTCATAAATCGAGGTACTCGATCCATCCAGGATTGGATAAGATGTACCAAGATTTGAAGGATTACTATTGGTGGCCAAGACTTAAGGGCGATGTGGCTACTTATGTTGGAAAGTGTTTGACTTGCACCAAGGTGAAGGCCGAGTATCAGAAGCCTTCAGGTCTTCTACAGCAACCCGAGATACCCATGTGGAAATGGGAGCAGATCTCAATGGATTTCATAACGAAGTTGCCCAGAACACCCAGAGGTCATGATACGATTTGGGTAATCGTGGACCGTTTGACAAAGTCTGCGCACTTTTTGCCGATCAGAGAGAAGGATAACACAAGTAAGCTAGCTGAGCTGTACCTAAGAGAGATAGTCGCACGTCATGGAGTGCCTATCTCAATCATTTCAGACAGAGACGGAAGATTTGTGTCAAGGATTTGGCGATCCTTCCAAGAAGCGTTTGGTTCTCAGTTGAATCTGAGTACAACTTTTCTTCCACAGACGGACGGTCAAAGTGAGAGAACAATTCAGACGCTAGAAGATATGCTACGTGCTTGCGTACTGGACTTGGGTGGCAGTTGGGACACTCACCTACCTTTGGTTGAGTTTTCCTATAACAACAGCTACCATACAAGCATTCAAGCTGCACCGTTCGAGGCTCTCTACGGATGCAAATGTCGATCACCGTTATGCTGGGCAGATGCAGGTGATAGACAGTTGGTTGGTCCCGAACTGGTCCAAGAGACGACTGATAAGATTATGCAGATCCGAGAGCGCATCAAGGCAGCTCGTGATCGACAAAAGAGCTATGCGGACTAAAGACGAAAACCCTTGGAATTCGAAGTGGGTGATATGGTTTTGTTGAAAGTCTCACCTTGGAAAGGTGTGGCATGCTTTGGGAAGCGTGGTAAGTTAAACCCACGATTTATCGGACCGTTCAGAATTTTGGAAAGGGTTGGTTCTGTAGCATACAAGTTGGAGCTACCAGCAGAACTTAATGGTGTTCATGATACATTTCATGTATCTAATCTGAAGAAAAGTCCAACACAAGAAACAGTGGTTATCCCTGCCGATGAAGTTCACATAGACGACACACTCCACTTTACCGAAGAACCTGTCAAGGTTACAGATTGGAAGGTTAACAAGACTCGGAAGAGTAGTGTTAAGCTTGTCAAGGTTAGATGGAACGCGCGTCACGGCCCAGAGTTTACTTGGGAGCGTGAAGACTGCATGAAAGCTAAATACCCGCATTTATTCCCCAACTCCCCTGCAGCTAGTAGTAAAGCTTAAAATTTCGGGACGAAATTTTCTTAACAGGGGGAGAATGTGACAACTGTCAAAATTCCAGGTATCCGTACAACTATTAAACCATGATTAGTGCTTAATGACTGTGCTGAATTACAATTAATGATTTGAATTGCTTTCTGATTATTGCTTTATACATACATGTGCATCACATATTGCAAATGACATATCATTATTTCATAAGAACTTTATTGACTCAAATGATGCACGAAACACAATTAGCACTATTTTCAGACAAATCAGAAAAAGGCTGACGGAGTTCAGTACATAGGCAGACATTGTGATGAGACACAGAATGAGCCAGAAACCAAGTATTACACTAGTATAGTGTGTAGGAAAGTAAGGATCACAAAACTGCCTTCCTAGAGATAGTTTAAGTGCCGGAAAGTGCCTAAAACTCACCTAAACTGCAGAATCCTGCAGAAAATCAGCAAATTCAGCATTTGAACAATCTAATATCATGCAGAAATGTGGTTTAATGGTCCTGAATGCTTTCCTAAGTGTTGAGAATCAAAAGTGTCACAAAAGGTAACATAAAACACACTAAACTGCATAGTTTAGCACCTTAACGAACTAGTAACCAACCGAACAACCGGACACTACCCGAAACACCAAATTTTCAATAGAAGCACTGTTTCAACATTACCAAGCTAGTTATGGTCCCCAAACATCATAACACACTATATAAATATCTAGTAACTAAAAATCTAACTATATACTTACATTTCAACTAGATAACTAACTATATGGTTAAACCTAGACTACTCCCCCTACCTATGGGACGGCCCAACATGTGGCCCCACTTATGATTTTGTTACAATATAATATTAGATCATGTTATGCTTTAGAGAACATAAAAACCATTGGTAAAACTCATGTTATTGGATTATAAGTTAACACATCAAGACATAAGTCTCATATCTTTCACACATTCAACACACATCTCTTTCTCTCTTCTCCTCCTTTGGGTTCGGCCGAGATCAAGCACAACCACCACCACCATCATCAATCATTCTCTATACATTCCAAGCTTATACAAAGGTGTTAGAAGGTGCATAAGGAAGCTAAGAGCATTCGGAAGTTCAAGGACCTTCTCTGTTTGCTTTTATCCATCTCTTTTCTTCTCTTGATCATCCCTAGCCTTGAGCTAGAGGTAAGAACACTAATCTTTCCATTTTACATCTTATATAAGTGGTTAAAGAATGATACATGATGATGAACTTGAAGAAGACTAAGAATCAAGAGAATGAAACTTGAACATAAGCTTAAATCATGAAGAAACCATGTTGTTTATGTGTTGATTTACTTGTTGATTGTTGATTTCTTATGAAAATGATGTAGATCATCATATGATCTTGCTAGATCATGATTAAAAACATAATCTAGCAAGATGAGAGGATGAAAATGTTAGAGATTCATAGATCATCCTCACATAAAGCATGAACTTGAAAGAATATATTGTTTTCTTGTAAAATAATGATTAAAATGAGATGTAAGTCTTGTAGATCTAAAATTTCATGGATGATTTTTTAAGAAACCAAGTTAAAAATATAAGTTTTACTTAATCTTGGTTCTTAAATAAATAACCCTCATTTTTGGTGGTTAATAAAGTGTAGAAACACTTATGTAACAAGAAAAATCCATGAAGAAATATTTTTAGAAAATGTGACTACAAGTTGTAAAGAACCATCTTCTTTAAAAATGAAGTTTTTTTAAAGAATCAACCACACTTTAAAGGGTAACTAGGCTTACTAAATGCACTAGTAAGTTACTACAAATTTTTGTAAGATTTTCAAGTTCATGAAGTGGTAGTTTATGCTTGTTTATGGCAAAATTGGCAAGTATAGATTGTTTATTGTTGATTATTGGTTGATTGTGTTGATTTACAAAATAAAATGATATACCTTCAAGGTATGGAAACCTCCATTTTTAGGGGAAACTATGGCAAAAATTTTATAAAAATTAAACACTTAGAAAAAACATTTCTAAACAAATATTTACAAGTGTATTTTAAACCATTAATTTTTACATAAAGTTTTCCATAATTTTTGTTACAAAAATAATAAATATTGGAGGTTGGTTTTTATAAATAAAAGTGACTAAATATGTATTTAGGAAAATATATATTTAGATGTCACCATGTGTGTGATTATTTGTATATTATGTGTATTAGTTATATTATTTTAGGACTTGAAATAATATAACTCATCAAAATACCAAAAATTACAATCCAAAATATTACCAAAATTCCAAGGAATAAATATACCAAGAATACACAAAATATTGGTGAAACCGAATAAATGAATGTAACTTACTAAATATTCCGGAAAATTTATTCGCAAGTATATTTTGGTAAATAATATTTTGGACCCCAAGTGAATAAAAATATGATTTTTACAATTATTACAAATTTATATCATATTTTTGACAAGAAGAAAATATATTATTTTGGGTGAAAAAAATATATATATTTTCTTGGAATTATTAGAAGGTTTATTACCTTTGGAAGAAATATATATTTTCTCAAATAAATATGAAATATATTATTTTTGGGGAAAAATAAGTTTATACATATTTTATAAGTTAGACTTGAAAATATATTATTTTTGGAACTTATATGAAAATACAAATATTTTTGCCAAAGGAAAATTATAAATAATTTTTCTAAGTAATATTTCTTAAAATATATATTTTGGAAATATATATTGATGGATTTTTATTAAAGATATTATTCCGGGAGAAGTTAAATACAAAATTTAGTATAAGAATACTTAACAATTACAAGAAAATACGTATTTTCGTACGTATAAATACACTCCGGAATACGACATCAATACATGGCAAAAATATACAAGTTTAAGAATACGAATACAAATACACCCATCCTTGGGAAGGAAATACATGTATAAATACTTGAAAAGTATCAAGTTAAAATATATTGTTTTAACCATTATTCCAAAATTTAATAAATATAATTTAAGTTAAAATATCCATTATTTTAACAAATAATTATATAACTACGAATAATAATGAAGACACTAATTTATACTAAGTCAAGGCACGACCCGCTCGTCTAATAGACATTAGTACGTTGTAGGTAGTCGTGTATGCCAGGCGAAGCTTTGAGTTACTGTGATTATGAAGAACGCAAGACTGTGAGTTCATGTTCCCCCTTTTCCTTTAACTGTTTTGTTTTATAACTTCGGGGGTGAAGTACATGTTACAAAATGTTTACAAACAATTACAATTGGTATGGTTAGCTAAGGATTGCATAGTAGATCATGTGAATGGGTAGGCGCACTCCTAAGACCATTAATCCTCGTATTAGGACCGAGGGGCATGAGTGATAGATCTATTTGGGTGTAGCGAGCCCACACCCATGTGGATCGGGGTTTGGCCCATGAGGTGACTATGTCCTACAGCCGGAGGCCCGATACAAAATCTGCTAGGTTTGAGCCTTCCTACGTCGTTGCACACTTGTTAATGGCCTTGCAAACCGTTAATTGATCTGTATCCTTGTTTTGCTTTCATACCGGGGTTTACAAACATACATTCATATTTACAATGATTTCATAGGTTTATTCGCGCACACAAACAAACACATGAACTCGCTCAACTTTTGTTGATGTTTTCCAAACTACATGTATTTCAGTGAATTAAATGTGGATCTGGCGGGCGTTTGGAAGTTTCAAGTTATGTTGAGAAATAAAGATGTCATCCGATGTTCAAGGGTTTGGATAGTGTGTTTTATCCTAGATGAGACACACCTTCCAAAGCCTGGTTTTATTTAGAATCTTTTGTCGAGTCCTTATGGAACTCTAAAACTATTTGCATGGTTAATAATATGGATTCAAGGTCTGTGTTGGGATTTCAGAACAAAGTTGTTGTTATGTTTTTAAACTTATTTAATGGATGATCATCTTTGGTTTTATCATATAGTTGTTGTTATGATTGAATGCAATGATATTAAGCAAGTCACACATAATCACGCTTCCGCAAAAGTCAGGGTGTGACAGGTTATTTGTTTATAAATCACATTATTGAAAGATTTAGTCACTTACAACTTGTAAGATGATTTTTCCAAAAATAATTCTTTTGTATTTTTCTTGTTACAAACATATTTCTAGTCTTGATTTAACACTAAAAATATGATTAGTTTACTTATAAACCATGACTTTGTAAATCTTGTAAATAAACTTGGTTTCTTGAGAAAATTATTTTTGTAATCATCCATTTATAAGATTTTTAACATGTATTAATCATCATCATATTCTAAAACAACCTTACTTTCAAGTTCATGATTCACATAAAGGATGATCATTATGATTTCTTCAAGATCCATCCTTATACTTGCAAGATCATGTGTTTAATCATCATCTAGCAAGGTTATTATGATGATCAATCATCATAAACACAAGGAATCCACAAACAAGTTTCATACATACACTTAATCATCTTAGATTTCATGTTGTTTAGCTTTATGTTAATGATCATCTTCTTATTTCTTTGTGATTTTTGAGTTTAACCATTTACATAACACTTTAACCATTATGATTAGAAGTAAAAACAAGATCAAGAAGCTTACTACTAGCTCTAATGGCTAGGGAAGTGGCACAAGAATGAAGATGATGATTATGGAAGAAAACAAGTGGTTAAAGGCTCCACAAAGAGGTCCTTCAAGTTCCTACACTTCAAGCCTTCTTAGATAGCCTCCATACACCTCTAGATCACCTTAGATTATGAGTTTGGAGCTTGAAAATGATGGGTGTGGGTAGGTGTACAAATAAGTTTTTTTCAAAAACCGGTTTCGGTTATTAACCGGTTTCGATTTTTTTTACCCAAAATAAAAACCGGTTTTTTTTATAACCGGTTCCGGTTACTAACCGGTTTTTGAGGTCCAAAACAATAACCGGTATAACCGGTTGGGACCGGTTTTTAACCGGTTTTCCCAAAAAAACCGGTTTTAACCGGTTTTTTAATAACCGGTTCGGTTATTAACCGGTTTTTGAAGTCAAGAATAGTAACCGGTATAAAAACCGGTGGTTAAAAAAAACCCGGTTATAAAAAAACCGGTTAAAAAAAAAACCGGTTTCGGTTTTTTTTTCTGGTTTCGGTTCTAAAACCAGTTTTTTTGTACACCTCTAGGTGTGGGTGTGTGTATATGAGCCAAGAGTTAAAGGGAGGAAGAAGAAGATGGTGAGTTAGGAGGTGTAGAGTGATGTTATGGTAATATTTTATGGTTTTATAAAATTCTCCAAATCTTTTTATGGTATATTTGTTGGAATATACTCCAACATAAGATCAAAAATAATCCAATAAAATCACTAGGTGGGGCCCTTGTCCCAACCGTCTAAAGAGAGGGGGGGGGGGGGGAAGTGTAACATTTCAAATTCTAGTTTCTTAATTTAGTTGAAATGTAATGGTATTAGTTAGGTATTTTGTGTATTTAGTGTTTAGAAGATGTAATATGATGTTTGGTGACCATAACGAGTTTCGTAACACTAAAACAATGCTTCTAGTGAAAATTTGGTATTTCGGGTAGTGTCCGGTTATTCGTTTCGTTACGGTTCGTTAAAGTGCTGAATTGCGCAGTTTCACTAGGTATGAAGCACCTTTTGTGGCAATTTCAATTCCCGACACTTTGTAAGTTATTCTGGACACTAATTCATAAATTCTGCATGATATTTTGGTGTTAAAAGCTGAATTATTGTTGAATTATGCTAATTTCAGCATTTTAGATAAGTTTCGGGTGCTTTTTAGTGCGCATATTAGCTTCCGGGAAGCTTATATGTTAACCCTTGTATCCACACTTGGGTTTTAATGTATTTTAGATGTTGGACCTACTCCTAGGCCCTAATTCTATTGTCTGACTGCTTTCTGCGGAAATGCTGACACAGAGTGTCTTACCGGTGAGTTTACTAGTCTTTCTGATGCAACGCTTAAAGTAACGCATAAAGCAATATTTGAAGTATAAAACGTGCATGAATTCACATGTATAGCATGTAATCATACAATGTTGACGTTTAAGCACATAATTGCATATAATAAATAATAATTAAACTGTACGAAAATTACCGGTTTTGTGCCAGTTGTCACAATTTTTGTACCAGATTTGGAGTGTTTAGAGAGTGGATTAGTGAGTTTGTAAAGTGGGAGAAGTGTGGAAGTGAGTTGGGTTTTATAGGAGGTGATTAGGGTTGGTTTAGGTGGTCTTTAAAGCAAGAAACACAACAATTAACACACAAATGACCAATAGTTGCAGCACAAACAACTTTCTGGTGGATTGAGGTGGTAGCGCTGCGCGACAGCAAGGGGGGGTTACTTGTGGCGCGATGCGAGGGTGGGGGGTTCCGGAAATAAGTTTGATTTTTGACATATTACCCCCCTGTAGTTTATATTTGAGGGATTTAATGTATTTTAGGGGCATTTTATGTAATAAAAGCATATTGTAAGGATGTTTAAGTATCATTAACTTAAAAGCAAGTATGGACATTACAGTCCATTAGTTTAAAAAATTGTCATTTCAGTCCCTATAGTTTCACTTTCGTAACTATTACAGTCCACTCACTTAACACTGTCTATTTATTCTGTTAAGTTTTGATGAAATGACTAAATTGCCCCTGTAAAAAACTAATCTACAAAATTATAAAACTTTAAAATAATTAAAGTTTCATTCTCTCTCTCTTAACAATTTAAGTTCTGCAAACTTGTGGTTTATCAATTTGAAGTTTTGGAGTGTGTACAGGTGAATGATTTGGTGGTTAGGTTGAACCACCTTCTTCCCTCATTCTCACTATCGCCACCCTCAACTCAGCCACAACCTCCTCCCCCCTATTCTCACCACCGCCACCACCAACTCAGCCGCAACCTCCTTCAACCATTCTTACTATCGGAAGTTGTGGATGTCAAAAATGTCCATATCTTGAAGAGAGTAGGAGCTCCGGTTGACGGAGTTAGGATTAGGACGACTGAAGGGTGAGTGAACGACCATTAGATCTACAAGAATTGCGGTGAATTGTGGTAGTTAATGTATGTTGTGTGATTTGATGTTTTTGGATGAATGTTTGGAAATTTGGGTGGGGTTGGGGAAGTATCTAGTTGAGATTTGGGAAATTAATATATCTTTTGCCGGTGCTAAGTTTTCAGATTTAGGGAAGTATCTAGTTGAGATGTTCGTTTTGCTAACATGGTAGAAAAGCAATCAGGTTTGTGACGGTGGTGGTGTTTTGCGGCGGTGGTGGCAGGTGGTTTAATGGTGGAGCCATAGAGGTCGCTTTTGATTAGGTTGTGAAACGGTGGGGATAGTGGTGGTGAACGATGGGGAATAACCGTGGTGGTGGTTAACGGTGGTGAACAATCGTGGTGTGAAGTGGTACTGTTATGGTGGTGCGGCTGTTAATGAGATTTGGGGTTTCAGATTGTTATTTGGATTAAAAAAAGGAATTAATTTGTTATAAAACCCAAATTGAAAGTTTATAAAATCAGGTTACTGGTAATGGGTGGGGGCAACAGGAGAGAGACAGGGATGAGAGTGAGACATATTTTTTTATATTGTTTTTTTAAGTAAAGGGTATTTTAGTCATTTCATCAAAACTTAACAGAATAAATGGATGGGGTTAACGGTGGTGGACTGTAATAGTTATGAAAGTGAAACCACAGGGACTGAAATAGCATTTTTTAAACTAATGGACTGAAATAGTGATTTTTGACAAACCACAGGGACGAAAAACGTAATTAGCTCAAAATCAAAAGTGTGTGTGTATATATATACAAAAATAGGAACAAACCTGCAATTCAGTTAGGGTTTCTTCAAATAAGTGTTTTAGCGTTTTATATTTCTTCGTCGTTTTTTTCTTTTTGGCCCATGAACACAAATAAAGAAGGCAGAGGTTAGGGTTGGATCTAGAGTGTGTTTTTTGGTTAGGGTTTTGACAAAATGAAAAAGAAAGCGACGACAGTCTTGAAGAAACGGTAGTATCATCAGTGGCGAAGATTCCCTAGAGTAGAGGGAAAGGGGAAATGTGGTTTTGTGGATAAAGATCTAGATTATTCAGATCTGAAAATGTAGGGGTATTTGAAATTTGAAATCCTGACATGTATTAAATGCTAAATACACTTCCCCATAATCTTTTAAAATTTGCAACACCTGGTTTTTTGCAACTCTCCTTTATTACTAATTATTAATATTAAATATTAATTGAAGATATAAAATTGATGATGCAAAAATGACGTAACATCGGCATTGTTGGATAGCCTAGATGACTTTCACGTCAGCATTGTGATGTTATGCTCTACTCTCCTTTATTAGATAAAGGCGATACGCAAAATTGTGGAAAACCATATGGACTATCTTTGTAGTTTGCTGTTTTTATAATAAATAAGTTTGTTATAAAAAAAAAGTTAATTACGTTTTTCATCCCTGTCGTTTGGTGAAAATAACCATTACAATCCATTAGTTTAAAAATTGCCAAAGTAGTACCTATACTTTCACTCTCGTAACAATTACACTCCACACTCACCAACCTCATATAATCATTCTATTAGAAATAACCATAATGCTCCTGTTATTAAAATTAAAATATAAATAAATAAAGAGTTAATTACGTTTTTCGTCCCTGTGGTTTGTAGAAAGTAACCATTACAGTCCATTAGTTTAAAATTGCCAAAACAGTACTAGTATTTTCACAACTTACACCTTCAACTCACCAACAATGGCGGTTAACAGCTTCATTTATCTACTATTCTTCACTTTAATCTTAATTCTCTCTGTTTCTTCAGATCCAACCGGAACATCACCTGCTCCGACTCCACAACTATCTTCCGAAGCCTCAGTTTCACCACCGCTCGTATCACCGTCAACCCGATCTCCTCCGTCACCTCCACCTCCATCAGATTTGTCTCCATCAACCGGTTATACCAGAATGAAACCGTCGCCCACCTACCTTTCCCCCATTACAATCCAATCTCCGGCCACCTAATTTTCACCCATCACAATCGACGTTAGTGTGAAAACTCGAGCGGAGTAGGTGATGTTCTGTCTGGATGTGAAGAATGGAGAGGGTGAAGAGTATAGTGAAATATAGTAGATAGATGAAGCCGTCAACCACCATTGTTGGTGAGATGAAGGTGGAAGTTATGAAAATATTGGTACGGTTTTGACAATTTTTAAACTAATAGACTGTAATGTTTATTGTCAACAAACTACAAGGACGAAAAACGTAATCAACTCTTTATTTACTTATATTTTAATTTTAATAAGAAGGACATTATGCTATCTCAAATAAACTAACATAATTATTGGATGAGGTTAGTAAGGTGGACTGTAATTGTTACAAAGGTGAAATACAAGTACTATTTTGACAATTTTAAAACTTATAGATTGTAACGGTTATTTTCAACAAATCACATAAACGATAAACATAATTAACTCTAAAAATTAATAATTCTTAGGAAATTGGAAAATAGTAAATAACGAAATGAGTTTCTTTAAGAAAAATCTAAAGTAAAAAACAAAATTATTATATTGTGTTAAACATCCTAAAATTATTAATTTAGTTTATTAAAAAAAGAAGAAGCAAACTAGACTCCTGTTACATGTTGTCATAAATCCATCACCGTCGTAATCGGTTCTATTGGCCACGTAATCTGACAGGCCGGATTGAGTGAAAAAACTTTTCTTTTTGTACAAAAATCAGACGCCAAATTCCGAAATATTTTCCATAAAATCATTTCATTTCCTCAAACAACAATCATCTTATCTCTTCCACCAATCCATTTCAATGTAACAATTTTCATTCAAATCAGTCATGCTTACTTCAAACATTTCTGACGTCATCAATGCCGCCGTTAACTCACCGTCTCCGGCGTTAGCTTGTTCCTCATCGGTTCCCTGCTCGATCTGTCTCGATTTAGTGATCGATGACGCCGATAGGTCCATCGCCAAGCTTCACTGCGGCCACAAGTTTCACCTCGGTGAGAATAGTTTCGGTTTGATCTGTGTTTCGTGAATTGTGAATCGATCGATTGTTTTGTACGCTTGAATGCTCAATGCAGTTTGATTAGATGTTGTAGGTTTTGTTAGAGCGAGTGTTTTGTTGATTAGATGTTGTAATTGTTGTTAGAGCGAGTGTTTTGTTGATTAGATGTTGTAATTTGTTGATTAAATGTTGTAATTGTTGTTAGAGCGAGTGTGTTGTTGATTAAATGTTGTAATTTGTTGATAAGATGTTGCAATTGTTGTTAGAGCTAGTGTTTTGTTGATTAGATGTTGTGATTATTGTTAGAGCTAGTGATTTGTTAGAATCAAAAGATGTAATTTTTGTTAGAGCTAGTGTTTTTGTGATTTTAAATTGGAAGGTAGGGTGTGTGTTTGGTGGTTATGGATGTATGTTTTGAGTAGAGTTAAATTGGTATAGAGGAATTAGGGTTAATTATCTGTTTGAGGAGTAGGAGGAAGATTGTAGAGGTATACATTGCCAGAATTGGATAATTATGTTGATGCATTGCTTGTTCATGTGCTTGATGGAAATGACAACAAAAAATGGTAAAAAAGAAGAAGAAAGTAGACTAGCATGGATTGATTTATAAAAATACAAAAGTTCAAGTTTACGGCGTTTATGATCGAGGTAGGCGCACTTTTGGCTTATTTGAGAGTTCAAGATGATTTACAGAATTTTCTGCTAGCTTCTGTTATATATGTTGTTGGTTGATAAGCTCAATCTACTGTATTTCCTAATTTCACTGTAGTTCATTAACATGTGAAGTGATTAATATTTGACTAATTGTGTCTGGTAAAAAATCGGAGAGATTAGACTCGCATGAATGGATTTATAGAAATTTAAAAGCTGAAGTAATATGTTTTACTTGTAAAATATTGCTGTTTTTTATTGAGGTACAATCGCATTTGGCTTGTTTAAGAGTTTAAGATGACTTACAGAATTTTCTGCTAGCTTCTGTTATATATATTGTTGGTTGATACGCTCAATCTACTGCATTTCCTAATTTCACTGTAGTTTATTAACATGCAAAGTAGTCATCATCATCATCATCATACTCAGTATATCCCACCAATAGCAAAGCTAAGGTAGGGTCTGAGGAGGGTGAGATGTAGACAGCCTTACCTCTACCCCGTAGGAATAGAGAGGCTGCTTCCAATGAGACCCCCGGCTCGATTGTAGTTTTGCATCAAGCCTTGGACATAAGGCACATAACACTCAGCAATTGAGACAAACGCCGATTAGTGCATGTACCCCCTTGTCTTTCGGCTATCAACGCCACCACATGATGCATGATTAACCATCCCCCTCTTTTAACGTTATTTTCATGAAATTAGTAAAATAACGTTAAAATTAGTGCACTTTCACTTTTGCCCCCCGAGCGCCCACACATATATACATTATATATACATTCATGCAAAGTAGTAATTAATATTTATAAATACGAAAGGGCTTGTAGCGTAGCGGTATCAAGGTGTGAAGTAAAGGTGTCCATCCCCATGAGGTTGAGGGTTTAAGTCCCATGATGGACAAAGGTGTAAATTTTAGAGTCAGATTAGAGGGTGTGTAAGTTAGCCGGTCAAATAAAAATAATAATATTGAGTATATATGTTTCATAATTGTCTTAGTAAGGCATGTGTCATTAAACCTGCTTATGATATACAGATTGCATTGGATCGGCTTTTAATACAAAGGGATCAATGCAATGTCCTAATTGTCGCAAGGTTGAGAGTGGTAGATGGCTGTTTGCAGATGGTTCCGCACATGCAATTTCTGAGAGTGGTGCGCGAGACTGGATGCCACACGAGGGCGCACATGATTTGAGCTACTCTAGATGGGTGAGCACTTAACATGTTCTCAGTGCATCATTTGATTGATAAACGTTTCTTATTAGTTCTACCCTTTTACAGCCAATTGGACTTCGCTGGCATCCGTTTGGTGGGTTTATGGTTCATTCATCATTTGAGTAAGACAACTCCTTTACATATCTTACTGCTGCTTTAAAGTTAAAGTTTATACGCCACCACAAGTTCAAGATGACAAAGCTCAGTATTTTGCATGAAAATCTATAAATTGCGAAAAAAGGAAAAGAGCAGCCATCAAATGAAATCTTACCATATAGATATAGAATATAAATTTTAATTTCCAACAGAAAAAGGTAACTTACGAAAAAATTCATTATCTTTGTACCCAATTTGCATTGTTATTTCCATCCTTGAGCTTGTACTGGCAGTTATTTCTGAACTGATTGATACCATACTGATTACTGAAGTAATCTGTTTTTATTTCTTTAACAACCTCAATCAAGAAATGATCTTCGTAACATATTTGCAAGTTTGGAGAAAAAATCTTCGAATATGGAAATGATCTTTTTGTAGGAGTTAATTAATTTTCAAAATTTCAAAGAAAACTCCTTAATCCAAAATGGTTTGTTTGAAGGCTGTTTATTTTTCAACCAAGATTTAATCTTGTGTAGTTTTGTGAAGGCGAAATGATGTAACATTAATAGGAAATTAAAGCCCAAGTCTTATCTTTAACTGCTTTGATACTCGTTTCCAGATTTTGGAAATTAACTTTAAGTATTAATCAAATTATAATTATCCAGTCTTTGACCTTTTCATATTTGTAAATAGTTTCAGGGAAACCGAGTCTGCGTTAAATACATGTAAGTTCTTCAAAATTCTAATGATATCTTCATCTTTCCATATTTTTTTAGAAGAGTAAAGTACACGGACAGTCCCTGTGGTTTTCCAAAAAAAATCGGATTTAGTCCCTACCTTTCCAAAAGTATACGGATGGTCCCGGTGGTTCGCACTTTGTAACGTATTTAGTCCCCAATTTTTACCAAAAGTACATGGACGGTCCCTATGGTTTGCACTTTGTAACACATTTATTCCCTAACTTGGACCTCCTGAAACCTTTAGATTTGTTGGCTGGGGACTAATTGAGTTACAAAGTGCAAACCACAGGGACCATCCGTGTACTTTTGGAAAGCTAGGGACCAAATCCAAAATTTTGTAAAACCACAGGGGCTATCCTTATACTTTATTCTTTTTAGAAAGAAAAAGAAACAAACTCTGAATTAAGGCTGTCTATGCAGTTGCTCACTTCCTAGGAAACTATGCTATGATTGCTCAAAACACAGCCACACCATCTTCAGCTCGCTCTTACGTTTCTCATTTTCGACCCAACGAGCATGTTACCAGTTCCAACTTCCATCACCCCTTAACTTCCCATCCTGCCCCTCGTAATAATGTTCATTCAACTTACATTCAACACCCAAGCTGGGGCTGGAACTGTCATTTCCTTCCTTACAATGCTGACAGAGATTTTATCGAGCATGGCAATTTAACTCCGGTTAACCCTGTTACACTGAGATCAACTCACGCTCGGGCTCAACCCGTTTACTATACCCAACGGTAACTCTTCCTCTAACTGACCCAAACACAAAGTGAGTGTGGGGGATAACTGCTTATTGGCCCAGGTTGAAACGCGTTGGGTTGGTTTAGGTTGACCCAAAACATTTGTTGTCCAAAATTTTGTTATGCTTTTTATATATTTTAGAGTAAAATGTCATTTTCGTCCCTGAGGTTTGGATACTTTTGCAACTTTCGTCCAAAGGTTTGTTTTTCCGCATCTGGATCCAAAAGGGTTGAAATCTTGCCATTTTCATCCAACTCGTTAACTCCATCCGTTTTTTAAGGTTATTACAGGGGTATTTTCGTCTTTTTCGATGAAAATGGCAAGATTTTAACGCTTTTGAGTCCGGATGCGGAAAAACAAACCTTTGGGCGAAAGTCGCAAAAGTGGCCAAACCTCTGGGACGCAAATGGCATTTTACTCTATATTATATTATGCTGGTTAAAATATGCTTACAAAAAACAGTAAACATGCTTACAAAAAACTGTAATATTTCAAACACTGATTTTTTTAATAAAGCAATTTAGGAGGTTGTGTGTGTTAAAAGTATACTTTAGGAGACTTTGACCCATTTCCTCTATGGCTAATTTCTTTTATTATAAAAGTCTAAACATGTCATGTTTGTCCTTTCATTAACCACTGCCTTTTTTGCATCTTTTTTTTTTTAATTTTTTTATACAAAGGCTTGTTTCGAGAACCAGAGAGAGTTCAGGGGCTAATTCTCAGTCACGCGAAAGAAACCCGATTCATCATGCGGCATATCATCATGAACAACCAAGTGAAGTTACAAACATGCCCTTGTCTACATATGGTTTTAGGAGATTTGGTGGTGCATTGGCCTTGCCTATGATATTGCCAGCCGTCCCTCGTCAACCTCATAACCATGGGGTACATGGGTCGTACATTAGTGAGACAGAAAGAGACGAGTCGTCATATATTCCCGTCATACATGGATCATTCCACCATCGCCGGTCTTAGAAAGCTCAGCTCTTTTGTTAATAGTCTTCTAGTAACTTTACAAACCCAACTGTTACATATCGAGAAACCAGATCTCTGTTATTGCCCTCAGTGGTCCCAGAATATTGGTAAATGGTGATGCTTGTTTCTTCTTGGATGATCATGTGAACTTTCCTATATGTACAATTGATAACCAAGGAGAAGTTTGTAAATTTGTATGTTGTGGCCTCCTTTTTCATTGTTTAAGCACCGCATAGTAGTGCTTGTAGGTAGCCAAAGGGCAGGTCAAGACAATGGTAGTGGGTTTTAGTCAAAAGGGTCGTTAGATTGACCCATCAGCCTTTTAGTCGTTAAGTCCCTTATCTGGTCTCTTTCTATGGTGATTTTATTTTCGGAATTCAAGTTGAAGATGAATTCTTTCTCATCTAATATTAAGGGGCGTTTGGTTCGTAGGAATTCAATGGAATTTAAGGGAATTTAAATTCCATCACTTAAGATGTTTGGTTCACAGAATTTGATGGAATTGGAATCCCAATTCCAATCTTCATGTGTTTGGTTGACAATGGAATTGGAATTAGGCATGAATTCCTTCAAATTCCTTTAACTAAAGGAATTCAAAATCCTTCTTATATGTGAAGGAATTAAAGTAAATTCATTGGAATCTTTGACCGTTTAGACCCGCACCGTTTCAACCCGTACCGTTTCGATCCATACTGGTTTCGATTCGAACCGTTTCGACCCGTACCGTTTTGACACGAACTGGTGGTTGTGGGTGCCGGGGTGATGGATTCCAATTCATTTGACAACCAAACGCAACAAAAATGGAATTGAGATTCCAATTCCAACAATTTCCAATTCCAATTGGACTGTAAGTGTTGCCTTGTGATTGTGGGAAATAAAGGAAGATTAAGATGGATATTTTGGCTTTATTTGGAGAAGAAAAGGCATTTGAAATAACTGAATGAAGATGTGACATGTTGGACAAGAGTAATAAATTTTATAACACCAAGAATTCTTTCTCCGAGTGAATGTAGTCGTAGAAGGAAACAAATGAATTCCGTAGCATAAGCTTTTTGATGTTAAACGAGTCGAATTCATTGGGTCGTAAGTCGTTTTCCGGTTGAGAGGTAAGTTTAAACGTCAATACTAGTTGAAAATTAGTTGTTACAAAAATATATTTTGGTTTTCCTCATGTCACGATAAATAGCTTTTAAGGTGGTCTGTCAAGATCAAGATGATGGACAATGACGGAAGTGGTACAAACCAACCTAATCCTTTAGGCGGTTTTTGTTTTTTTTTTATTTAAGCTTGAAAACAACAGAGTGAAGTTCATGTGTACTGAAAACTCACAACAAAACAATTTGGTTCAAAATGGAAATGCCTTTTTTTTTCTTTTCCATATAACCGAAGCTCTGAAAATTGCATGACTGACTGTTTGAACTGGGAACCACTGGCGCCGCCATTATGGTTACTAGCGGTTTTGAGTGAGCTAAAACACTAGTGGAAGACATTGCCTCATTTGTACACATATATACTTGTTGTGGATATACAATAACCTCCAAGGAATAAGAAACGTTTAAAAGAAAAA
This sequence comes from Helianthus tuberosus, assembly GCA_030545235.1. Lineage (NCBI taxonomy): Eukaryota > Viridiplantae > Streptophyta > Magnoliopsida > Asterales > Asteraceae > Helianthus > Helianthus tuberosus. The sequence goes on along the minus strand of CM060424.1, from coordinate 57,676,354 downwards.
CAAGTCAGATTGCTTGATTGCTTCATCTAGCTAGCCTTTTCAGTAGTCTTGCCTCTGGGTTTTGCTCCAATGAACGATCGCTGCCCGAAGATAAGCACGAGGCATGTGTAGCATTAAGTAAGAACCGTTGTAAACTTGTAATGAATGTACCTCATGGATTGTTGGTGGTATATGTAGGGGTTGATGGCGGGGTGGTTGGTCTAATAAATGACCCGTTAGTCGGCATGGGTAGTTACCATTCATCATACCTTTTAAGTATATTGGATATAAGTTATGAATATAGACATTTGCTTACATGGGTGTGATTAGATTTAATTTAATTTAATTTATTTAATTCAGTTTTGGATCTGTTTGTTAATCTTTTACTAGTTTTGTTGTATTTGAGTTTGATTAATATTTATATGTGAATCACCTTAATTTTGGGGAAATTTTTTTGGTCTGATCTCATATGGTTTCTGCTCTTTAGTATTATGATAGCAAGTTTTGATTTTTAATTAAGTTATATCAAATCGGAGCTCCGGCAGATTGTTAAGGCCACCAGAGGTTGGTTTTCCGGCTTGAAAGGCAGGGCTGGAATCAAGTCTGCTGACAAGAACGGAAACGGATATGTCGATGAGTGCGAGATTCAGTGGCGAAGCTTGACCATGAAAACGGAGGGGTCGAAAACGTATATACCCAAAAAATTCTATAGAACCGGGGGGTCGAAAACGTATATACCCAAAAATTTCTATACGAAAACTACATATATAACACTACTGAGCGAAAAGTTCCCGGGGGGGGGGGGGGGTCGGGCGCCCCTCCCGGCCCCTCTTAAGCTACGCCCTTGGCGAGATTGAAAATCTAATCCAGTTTGCTCAGAAGGAATTGGGTGTTAGAATCATACCATACTAACATATGCATATGTAAACCAATATCTCTTTATTTTTTGTGTAAATAACAAGAGTTCTGAAACTTGTATGATTCCATCTGTATTTTGAATTTGCATTTGCATTAATGTTTTGCTACTTGAATGATTCAGTTATATATTTAGAAAAAGATAATGTTGATTTTAGAATATGAAGGTACATGCCCTGGATGAATGATTATTTTAGTGTTATAAATTTCGACAGTTTACGTAGTTCTAATGGCAGTCTTTGTTGCCCTTCTTCAACAACAGCACCAGTATTACCTGAAGAAGCCCACTTTTTTGACCCGAACCCGTCCCGACCCGAACCCATTCTCAACCCGAACCAACCCGGACCCGTTTTAACCCGACAAAATTGCCTCTTGATGTACAATCTCTTTAAAAAAACATTTTTTTAACTAACCCAACCCAACCCGACCCGAACCCGTTCCGACCCGACCCGAACCCGTTTTGACCCGAACCCGTTTTGACCCATGACCCGACCCAACCCGACCCGTTTGCCAGGTCTAGATATAACACAAAGTGGTTATACCTTTTGGTAGCTCAAGGTTGCGTTAGTGATGATAACCTATCGTCTGGTTCTTGGATACAACCATGCATGAATGAGATCCAAAGAAGGTAGGATCTCTAAATCCGGAGGAGGTGAGATCCCAAGGATGAATAATCAGACCTCCAACATCAATACTTGTTTAATTCGGTTAATTAGCGATAAAAGGAATTAAAGTATTAGCTGGGTTATAATTCACTACAAGACATGAATACTTATGCGATAATATAGATTAAATCAGATTCAATACATTACGATGTAGATATAAGCAAACATAAAACAATGAACCTACTACTAATCGGTAATAAACTGCAAGAAAACAAAGACAATAACAATAACAAGAGAGCGCAGCAAAGAACCTGAACCAACTTGTTCAAGTGTACAAAGGCCAATCGGTCCACGCACCAGACACATGCCCATTCTCACAAACAAAAGCTCGAACCACCGGCTCACCATCATCATGGAACCCATAAGCAGGCCTCAGACAGAACGCCGAATGCAAGTCCCAAACATCATTACTCGGACAAAATGCACAATTCAGATCAGTCTTACTTCGATTCCCATCATTAATAGTCCTCCAAACCCTAGACTTCTTAAAGTTCTTAAAAACACCTCTAAACAACATATAATTCCGCTTCTCCTCCGTGTGCACACACCCAGGCCAATCACAAATGTACAAACAGTCACCTCTAAACCTACTCGCCAACAACTTATTCCCTTGCTCCCTGCTAAAATTCCAAATCTCGGGCGCTAAATGAGAAGTTAAAGATCTACAAATCTTCCTCTTCTTACAAACAGCAAACTCACAACCTGTTGTAACACCACCACCACCACCACCACCACCACCAAATATTGTTGCATCTTCTTCACAACCATCATCTTGAGACTTCGGACCATTATTATAAACAGTATCCAAATACAAATCATCATACAAAGACCACGAACAGTCAGCCGTATCAACCGCAACATTCATTTCATCAACAATAGCGGAACTCGAACACGAAGGATTCGAATCATTTGATTTACCTACTTGAAACAACTTACTCTCCAGATAATTCTCATCCGGACCTAGGTCACGCTCCAGACCGAAATCCGAATTCTCTAACAGCACACCGGAGTGAGCGAGGCCAGGGCAGCACACGGCGAGCTTGTGCAGCGACGACCAGCCGCCTGGCGGAGAGAACTGTGACGACACGGAGGCGTTCGGCGGAAGCAGATCGGAAACAACCGTCGGAATCGTTTGGTGACATTTGTTCTTCCAGCAAATCGTACGGATTAGAATCGAGAATTTGGTGCATACGCAGGCGAGACGCGACCAGTTACGCGGATCATCAACGAGCTTGAGGAAGATGTTGAGAACTACATCGTCTGAGAGGTATGAGAAGACGTTTTCAGGTTCAGATTCGATTTCTGACATTTTTGTAATCAAAATCGGTACAAAACGGTTGAATTTTAAAGTTTTTGATCTGATTTGTTGATTTTGATGAAGGAATCGGATGAATATCGTCTTCGATTTGTTGAATTTAGTAAGGAATGGGAAGAAGGTAAGAGGTTAGGGTTGAATTGGTTATCCGAATTGGGGATTTGATTCGACAGAAAGGGTTGTGAGTGGGTGGTGGATGGGTTAGGTTAGCATTCTGACTGACAGAGAGATAACGACGTTTATGCAACAGGGTGCCAGATTTCACGGCGAGCCAAGTGTTATGACGGCGTTAGCCTGGTGCATCTGGACGCCTTATTGATCTTCATCAACTATTGAGTCGGCGACGTGTGTTATTTGTTCACCGTAAATATTCTCTTCATTTGTTTATTTTTTGAATATATTTTTTTGAGGGATATAAAGTGAAAATGTTCGCGCGTTGCGACGGGTACTTTTTTTTAACGCATATTGTGTGATGGGTTTCACGTAATTATATCCATCCACTACCACAAAAGACATACTTGACCCCGTGAATTATTAGCATAATTTTCTTCTCATTCATCATACTTTATAGGGTTATTGGATTTTATCACCCTTAACTATTGGCTATTGGCCGCTGCCACCCCTAACTATCACTTTGACGCCCGTCACCCCCAACTTAACATTTGGTGTGGTCTGTCACCAGATCACTAACTTTTGATCCGACTACTATACTTTTGGGGGTGTCCTAAGATCCCTAAAACCTTCCTAAGATCCCTACGACACCCCAAAAAGTGTAGTAACATGATCAAAAGTTAGTGATCAGTTAACGACATGGTGACAGAACACACTAAATGTTAAGTTGGGGGTGACGGACGTCAAAGTGATAGTTGAGGGTGGCAGCGGCCAATAGCCGATAGTTGGGGGTGATAAAATCTAATAACCCTACTTTATAACCCTCAAGAACTATATTCAATTTGGTGGTTAGTAAACAAAAATCCACAGTAACAATTTCCAACTCAAGATCAAAATATCTAGCTCCTCTACCTTATTGGTAATTTATGTGATATCGAATAAAAAAGATAACATGATATTCCCTGGTAAAATAATGATGAATCAAGTTATATTGTTTTCATAGGTATAATAGGTAAACAAACTTTGTAACATTTTTTTTAAGATAGTTTGTAACAAATATCATAAAAAAACTGACATAAATAATCAAAATAATCATCTTTAACTATACTACCATAAAATGAGGTAATGAATAGTTTTTTTTTTTTTTTCACAAATCATTCGTAAACATGAATATGTTTGTCCAATAATATATGTAACAATTGCTTTAAAATTAGTTAAGTATTTGATATATTATTTATCACATTTGAAATAACCATGTATTTTGTATGTTACTGTTAGTAAATATAAGCATCAAATATTAACAAGTCACAACTAACACAACCATTGTAAGAGGATAAACTACCACACTTAATATTTGTACATAACAATTGAAATTCATAACGTTGAGGTGTGATGTTAAATCAAACTTACGAAAAAATTGACATTTACGAAAGTAATAATAAGATAACTTATATTAAGAAATACTTTACTCTTTTGATGTAGTAGTAAATATCACATAACCCAAAATTATAGGAGTTATGATATTGTGAATTTTTTGAGATAATCAAAGACAAAACTAATGTATATGAATCTCAATGCAACCCAAAATCGTATGAATTACAATATGGGTTTCCTTTGAGGGAATGGACAAAAACAAGTTAATTAGATGGTGTTGACATACCATAAGATAATATGACTCAACTTCAAAAGTAAGTCGTGTTGATAACGTGTAGTAAAACAACTACCCCTATTAGCACAATAGAAAGAGACAAGTAAGAGAGAATGGGGAATAGTTTTCTTATTGATGTAAAGCATGAACTACATAAGCCTCTATTTATAGGCTTACAAATATGAGATTTAAGTACATGGAGAGTCACTATATTATGATGAACACATGTGGATAGTCACACATTAAAGATAATAATTCATAACATTTGCTTTATATAGTTATTAGACTATTCACATGTCATCTTAATTATAGGTTACAAAAGTGCCGAAATCACTAAAATACCCCTAAAATGTCTTAAATTTTTGGAAAATGCGCAAGTTTACCCCCTCTAAAATAGCTTGGCTCTCTTGTACATGTTGCTTTAAAATGTGTACACAATGTAAAATTACCAAAAGGGTAAAAACATTAGTTCTCTTAACAAGGTAGTATAGATATAGTTAAAGTTAATTAAATGTATATAGGACTCAACTATCATCCTCTGTGATATCACAGTGTATTAGAAACTTAAAGAGCATATGCAATGGGTTTATAAAATTCGTACAAGACTTAAGATCATCCACTCAAATTTGAAACATAACCAAATTAGCAAATTTGTAACTGTTGACGAATACAGGCATGTGCGTGAGTAGATGACATGCTATGTCCGAAAAATTACAAAATTTATAGTGTAAATTACTAAAATGTAAATGAATGATCAAAGGTGACGTTATGTGTACCTTGATGACATGAAGAGCTTGCAGACTGCGGTTAGGGTCAGTGAGTATAGGTAGTATGGTTGTTTTTAAAAATACATTACCATTGGCATTGCGTAAGCAAGATCTGATATTAATAGGGTGTTTCGGAAAGCTATTCTAATTTTTCACGGGTTGCCAGTTTGGTCCATACTCCAGTTTACATAAGTTTATTTGGGCTTGTCCCCAGTTTATTGGGCTTGTCCCTAGTTTATTGGGCTTGTCCCCAGTCTATTTGGGATTGTCCCCGGCTTGTTGGGTTTGTCCCCAGTTGCTAATGATTTTCTCATGTGATGTATGGCTTAGCCCCAAGTTATATACTGTTACAGGTTTACAAAGTTTAGCAGCTAAGGATCCTGGATCCTAAAGTCTACTGATTTTTATGCCTTGCTAACATAACTGTAAGTGTTAAGGATATAGGATCCTAACTCGGATTCACTGGTATGATCCCTCATTTTTCATTGTTTTATCTTTGGATTATTGATGTTACCCTCAACCTTTGACAACAGGATATGTGATCCTTGATCATATAATGTTAAGTCTTTTGAAGAACTTGTTTTGACACATATTTGTTCTTTTTAACAACTTATAAGTTCCAAAATTATATGATATGGAATTGGCTAATAAATGTAAACATAACAATATTCAAAGTAAAAAGAGCAACACCAAAGATAGTCAAAAGCTTAAAGTTTTATTTATTTATTAAAAAACCCTTTGAAAGATTGTCAAAATTGCCGACCCAAGTTTCTACTAACAAAATGTGACCCATCCACTTGGGTTGGCAAAGGGTGTCCATACTAACGGTTCATAAAGTGCATGAAATAAAAGGCGAGGGGCACCAAAGACTTCATTCTCCACAAACAGAAGGATCCATCCACCTTTACTACCCCCTATTATTTACAGGATCAATGATCCTTAACCCTAAGCTACTATTGTTTAAGTACAACCCCAAATTATTCAAAACAAAAACACCATAAACCAAAAACCAACAAGTTCTAAAAAATGGGCTCCTGCCACGTCTAAATTTTCCATCATCGCCCATTATTGCAGCCTACACCTTTGCTGCCTCATCCACCTTGGCTTCACCACTGCCACCAGCCGCTGCCGCATCCTCTGGATCTTTGTTGCCGCTTCCACCAGCTTCAATAGTCAGCACTTCCTCCGGCTCCTCGTCATCCCCAAGCTCGTGTAGCCTTTGCCTCCAAGCAGCAATGTCCCATTCAGCCCTGTTGAAGGAAGGATCAGCAGCCTCTCTAGCCATCCGGAGCTTGATCTTGAAGGTCACAATAGCAGTAGATTGTTTGGCCTCTTCTATGATCTCCAGTCGCTCCTTGGTAGCATTCATTTCAGCAACGAGGACCTGCTTTTCCAAGCCCTTATTCTCCTTCTCCATGTGGGAGATCCTTTTATCCTTGGCAGCTGCAATGGTTTGGAGGTCCAGGATTAGCTCCTCTGCATTAGCTAGGTGTTGGCCTTGAAGGATTTGGATCTCAGTAAATTTCTGCAAGCATGAGAAACAATAGTCGGGATCGGTGATCCATGGACAGGATGCGGAATTTAGGATACGTGATCCTTACCTCGGAGACGGCGTCATGGAGTTGTTGCTCAATCAGGGGAAGGTCACCGGAGGGCTCACTGGGCTTCTTCCTTTTGCTTACTGCTTTGGCCCTGGTGATTGTGCCTTTCAGCTCAGGAAGGCTTTGGCCTACGGCCAGCTCCTTTTTTATGGACTTAGGGGAAATGATGCCATCAATGTCACTCACTCTAAACCGGGGGGCAGATTTGGATGACTTAGCAGCACCTACTAGCATACAAAATAGATAAGTATTCATAATCTATTCTTTATCAGATATTTACATATGCATGTGGATACTTACTTGACATGGTGTAGGAGGCTGATGAAGCTTCTTCTGTATCCTTGATCCTTGCTTGTATTGTCCTGACAATTGAGTCCAGGTTCCAGAAAGCACTGAGTCTTTCTGGTGTGGCAGGTGTATCTTATAAGCTTGATAGGGTGATAGCTGCATAAACAAGAAAAACAAATATCAGTGATCCTCTTTAGAAAAGAAAGGAACTCTCTATGATCCTAGCCTAAGGATCCTATATCCTACCCTGGGTGTTCCATTTTTTGGGAAGATGATTTCCATTAGGAATGTAATCTCTCCTCACAAAAAAGAACTGGTTTCTCCAGTTGGAGTCGTTCTTGGTAACTTTGAGGAGTGGATGGGGATGTTGTGGCTTGGCTTTGAAGAGGAAATGGTAAGACCCATGACTGACCAGATTGTACATGTGATTTAGTTCAGAGAGTCCTAAATCTATACCCTCGTGCTCAATGATCTGCTCGAGTGTGAAGAGTACTCTCCACAGCATCAGCTGTCACACCCCGATATTTACAGCTCAGCCCGCTGGGGAGTATCATGATGTAAGATTGATATCGTCATAGTCAAACATACACAGAATAGCACAACGGAAGTCTTAGAATATATAAAATATTATTACAAACCCAATTGTCAGAAATACTGAATGATAATTACATACGAGTTTGTAATATTAAATCCACAGGCGGATCTAAATCAAATAAAAAACAAGTTCAACAGACATAAGGCATTACGGACTTGCAAGATCATCTACTTAACGCCCAGAAGCTTCCAGCCAATTACGAGTAGTACCTGTCACTTAGTCTTTTGAAAATATGTCAGTTTACACTGGTAAATACAATTAACTGACTCATTTGAAAATATTTATGAAAATTGGTTTAAGGGCACGAGGCACAAAAATATCTCTTTTATAACTTGGGACAATTATATAACGATAATCTTGTATCAGATTCACATGTTTGTCATACATTTAGGGCCCGGGATAAACGGAGGGACAAGATTAATCGACACACCACTAATATAATCCCACGGCGGGTTACCCCAACAAGTGGGTATATCTTTTTACATACGCAACTGTCAGGTGTATGCCTACACCCCGTGCTTAAGTCGTGGCCATTTACAATTTTAAATGAGTCGAGGATATCCAGGACACGGCCGTTAACCCCCAATGTTTATTGTTATCAAACAACACTGATTAAAAGGGGATTATGCCATATAACCATATTCTATTAAATGAGTTTTACACCCGACCAAACGGTAATATTTTACCGTATCTCAAGCCTGTATAAGGGAAAATAAGTTAAAAGTATTTACCTGAGCTTTAAAATGAGAGATTTGTCTACTCGGCCGTATAATCTACTCAAACTAGTGCAAGTAGCTTTTACCGGGGCTCCTAATCTGGAACAAAGGTTTTATTAACCTATTAGATTACTAACGGGTCTTATTTAAGTTGTAAACTTGACCGGTTAGTTTAACGAAAGATTTAACGGTACGAAACGCTCAGATTGGAATGTAATTTAGACCCGACAAGTATGGAGACTTGTTTTATATGGATAAACTAAATACATTCTGGATTCTGAAATAAAAATGATAAGGTTTAACTTGTTTCGGTTAACTTACGTAAACTAGTTAGGTAAGCCTAACCGTACGCGTATAAGCGATAACGAGTAACCAGATAAGTCATGAACAAGTTCCATATGCCATTATACTTTAAATAAGTTATAATATCAGTAGGATATCAACTTGTATGCCCGTTTAGACTTTAAAATGAATCTACGCCTCATAAGGGCATTTTGGTCTTTTTATGACGTATAAAAGGAATTTGAGTATAATCTGATGTTACGATCATAAATATTCTTTAAAAATACTTTATTTATGATATAATATCAGTAGGATATCAAACATATGTGTGTTTTATAGTTTAAAACAAAATTGTGCTCCGTAAGGGCATTTTGGTAATTTCACACATAGTTTTGAAGGCTAATTTGGGAATCTGAGTTTATATCATATACCTATTGTTAAAAATATTTAAAATAATTTATAAAGTCAGTAGGTAACAAATCTTGATTGGTAGTTATGGTTTAACACCATACTACGCGCCGAAACGTCGTTAAAGTCGCTAAATGACTATATTTGCGATCTTTTAGGAAAACTGATGTTATGACCAGGTCTATATGACCCAATTATGTTAATTAATATAACATATCAGTAGTAAAAATGTTTTGTATGAAAATTACGCTTTTAAACCATTTTAGGCGCAAAAAGGGCATTATCGTCATTTAAGGACGTAATTCAAGAACATATGCGTAAAATCAGTTTGTAAACTGAATGAACATCCCAAATTATCCTAATTATGATATTACATCAGTAGGAAATGAGTTTGGTATGAAAAATTATGCTTAAAACTGATCTACGCGCATAAAAGGGCATTTTGGTCAATTTAAAGCATAAATTACGATATTTCATGAAAACTCAGTTTATGATCAGGTTTATAACATCGAAATATGTTAAACATGTTAACATATCAGTACCTAAGTTGTTTGAAAGCTTATTGGTGTCTAAAACCTTATTTTTGCTAAAATGGGCATAATAGTCAAAGTACGGCATATTAACGGAACATGCGCAAAAACTCAGATTTCTAGTATGATCGTGTAATATGACCTTATAGGGTTATGCTACATTATATTACGATCATAACGGAACCTAAAATCAGTAGTAAACTAATTTAATTCGGTTCATAATCGAAAGTCAACGCAGAAGTCAAACTTCGCGACTTTCGGTTGCCAACCGACCCTAAAACTGGAATTGACGAGCCGAACATGTTTACACATGTTCTAATAATTATTACCAAGTTGTTTAAATGATAAAATGTATTTTAGAACATTTCTAAACTCATATCGCAATTATTTCAAAAACTGACCCGTTGACTTTTTAAAACAATATTACGTTGACCCGTCAATTGACCAAGCAAACATGATTCTTAGGAGGCGCCCTTTTGAGGGTTTAACACCTAACTAATTATGATCACGTAGCCATGTTCGTTGTGAACAGTGGCTTGACCAATACGGTCTAACTAAAAGTCAAAGCGTTTATTGTAAACGCTTGAGTTTTTGGCTTTTTAAGCCAAATAAAATGAACTAGTCATGAAAGGACACTTACATATGGTCCTAGGGACTGAAATAAACTCAGAGGGTGCTTCCCATAATCTCAGGAACTCCGAATATGAGAAGTAGAAAGAACAAGAAATGGTGCAAGTGATTCAAGTGAAATTCAATGCCTATTTATAGTTTTTTGTAATTTGTTTGGATGATGCCATGTGTTTAGGGAGTCCTTAGGATCATAAAAAGTGTCTTTACAGCTATTAACAATCAATATGCAGCCCCTAGATTTGCTTAATGGTTTTAAAGATGTGTGAAGATCAAACAAGAACCCAAAAACAACAACCTAAAACAATTAGCTGCTGTTGTTTGGGCTTTGATGGCCCGCGAACGAGGCAAGCCCAGGCCTACGCGGCCCGCGAGCCGGCCCAGTCCAACATAAAATGTTTCTGCATTGGCAGTTCTAGTCCCTGTCCTTTGTTATGCTTAATTAAACTTTCAAAACTTACATTTTAAGCACATATCTTTCAAATTTCGTAAATATAATGTTGTTGTTGCTGCTGCATGTTCACAGCCCGCGTAAGGGCAGCCTAAGAGGGCTTCGCGGCCAGCCAGGGCATCTGGCCCAGCTTAAATGTTTGGCAGTTTGGCTGATTTAGTCCCTGTAATGTTTTAAATATTTTTGGTCTTTCATAATTTACATTTTTGGCATAAACTTTACATATTCATGTGTAGTATTAATATAAAGTACAAGAACCTTTAACGGCAAATCTTTGGCATACTCAGGGGTGCGGCTGAGCGTTGCGGAGTTCCCAGTTTGTTTAAAAGACCAACCTAAAGTGTAGTTTCATGCGTTGCCGCTTTTAACCCCTTCATTTACGAACTCGCGCGCATTATCGCGAAACGGCATAAAAATCTTACATGGCAAGTATTAAACACTCCTGAGGGTATGACCGAACACCACGGATTTTCCAGTTTGCTAAAATGGTCACTCAAAGGCATGGTTTTAGAAGTTGACGCTTTTGGTCCCTCTAACGCGCAAACTGTATTATCGTTAAATAGCATCAAAGCCCTGTGCAATCCATATTAAGAATTCTCAAGAGTATGATTGCACTTCATAATACTTCGAGTTCGTTAAAAGGTCATTCAGAGGTATAATTAAACATATTGACGCTTTTAACCCCTTTAACTTGCAAAGTTGCGCGTAACGTCACTTATTGGTATAAAAGCCAAGCCTTAGATGGCCAATATTGGGCATTCGCGAGAGTATAATCACACATCATGAAGCTCTCGGTTTGTTAAAAGGTCACTCAGAGGTAAGAATTAACATGTTGACGCTTTTGACCCTTCGACGCGCAAACTTTCAAATAATTAAGCAAACGACTCCTCTTAATCAACAAGTGGCTCATCTGTGAATACGAATGCTGTGTAAGGTTATTCAGAGGCTTAGTTTAAGCATGTTGACACTTTCAGTCCTTTCACATTCAAAAGTTTTTGATTTTTCGCAAAATTGGTCCTTTATAGTCAACGTTTGACTTCATTAGGGTTTAGTACACGTGTCAACACATCATTGGTCGTGATTTTACGAGGTGTTACATCCTCACCCCCTTAAAAGAAATCTTGACCTAGAGATTTGCTCAAAAGATGGAAGTACTTCCTGTCGTATAATGGACTTTACCCTTTATAGCATATTCGGGGCTACTACGGCATCTAGGTTGACCTATACAATAGGTACATGCTTTCTTTTAGAGCTTCTTAATCTGTCGATACTTATTCGATACTGGTTTCGACAAACCATAAGTTTTTCATTAGTCTATACATCAATGTGATAATGCTATCAACTTATCCTGAATTCACAAGTGTGGAACACATTATATCCTGAAATCACAAGTGTGGAACACATTGCGAATATCATCAAGTTCTTTAGGTAAGTTTTAGCTTATAGGCTATCAATCTTGACATGTCCGATTTTCTCAAATGGTCCAATATATTTAGAGTTTAACTTGTCCGTTATATCAAAATGCAGCACACCTTTCTAGGGTGGTACTTTTTGTTGAATCTTGTTCCTTATTGAGAACTTAAGAGGTTTGCGACTCTCGTCAGCATTGATTTTTTTGCCAATTACTGGCAGCTTTGAGACGATCACAGATTCGTGTGATCTTATCGTTGTCTCCAGGGTCAATTTCAGGTTCTGAAAATTCTTCTTACCAAACTTCTATCCAACAAACGGACGTTTGATATTCCTTCTATACAATGTCTCCAAAGGAGCAGCCTTGATGCTTATAAACTAACTATTAGTTATAGGAGAGCTTAATTGGGGTAAGATAGTCATTCCAACTATTACCTATTTAAATCTTAATGGAAAAGCTACCCTTGTGGTTAGCCGAACAAATCGACGATCCTGGGCAACTGATAGCGATTCTCCATTGTTACCTATATAGGGTTGCGGTAATCCATGCATAAGCATAATGATCCGTCTTTCTTAAATAATAATACCGAAGCTCTTAGAATTATGAGTTAGGCTTTATGAACCTTTATCTTAAAACTCATTTGATTGGGGTTTCAATCCTTCCATTACTGTTGGTACTAACCGATATGGAGCTTTTACAATAAATGCAGCCCTAAGCGGGATGTTAATCTTAACTCTATTTGCCTCTCAGGAGGTAAACAGGGTAGTTCTACGGAGAAGACAATCGAGATTCACAGAGAAGGCAGAGATATTCTGAATCTCAGGCTTCAGTTCATCTATCGTTATCCGTGCCATATTAATGATACATTTTCTTTATGAATGCATAAAAGCTTTAAATAGTGACACTTATTTAGACATTTCTATATTGGATATCTTCTTTGAATACCATTAGCTGACTTTAGTACAATATGACCATTGGGATATCTCAGTGGTTCCATGCATTAAACCTCCATATTGATCAGGCATGGAAGCAATCTATGGGACACACCAAGATATACCAATCCTCATATGGCACTTTTATCATATAGTCTGGCATTTGCAGTTGATAGAAATCAATGAGAAAATGAAATAAAATAACATATATTGTCGTACTCCATCTGAAGAAAGAGTACTCTAGATTTTATGAACGAGGATTTTTCGACAAGAATAGAAGATATGGTTCCTATGATTTCGTCGGTAAGTTTTACCTTATACTTAATATCTGGAGTTCTTTTGGGGAATTTTGAAAGTTTGCTAAGCTTATGATCTATGAAAAACTTATTAGTACCTGAATCAAAACAGAACTCTTAGCAATAATATCATTGATTCACGATAAGAGATATACCTGGTGTCATTATTGATATGAACTGCCTCTGGCATTTATCAGGAGAGTTTAGGCGCTTCTATGTTTTAGTCTCTCTATACTTAGCTATACCTTCCTTGACAGTTTTAGGGCAGTTAGTCCTGATGTGGCCTTTCTCGCCACAGCCGAAACAGACTGCATTCCTTATGTTTCTACATTCATGGGACTGGTGACCAGTTCTTTTGCAGACGCCACACTGCTTTGACCTTCGGTCTGTTTGACACTGTCCCAGTGCCTTTTGTTGCAGGTCTTGCTTACAGGCTTTTTATTGGACTTTTGTTGGTTCTTATTAAATCCTGACTTGTCCTTCATCTTAGATTTCAGGGAGTTATCCTCCTCCCTTTTCCTTTTTCCGGCAGTCTCAGCTTTGACTGATTTATTTCCTAACCCATCTAATGTGAGTGGCTGAGATAGATCCATAGTGGATTTATAAGAAGTAGGATTGAAGCCTTAATATGCCCTCTTATTTCCGATGGTAAACCACCAATATATAGTGCGTTACACTTAGATTCTAGGTTAACCGAATAGGGTACTATCCCAGACAATGAATTAAAGTCTGTAACATACTGTCGACAGTCTAGAATCTTCATGGTGGGAGTCAGAAAATCTGATTCCACCTTTTCCATTTCATGTCGCGGACAGTAGGTGTTTCTGATAAGGTCCATAAACTTGAACCATCCCATATGGTATAGGGGTATCTTTCCTGTGGACTTTATTAATGTCTTCTACCAAGTAAGGGCATCGCCCTTGAATGACTGTGATACATACTTCACAATGTCTTTCTTAGCACAACCGCTAATATTCACGATGGTTTCCATTTCGTCCAACCATTTCATGCAGTCAATGGCTCCTTTTTCACCATTGAAGTCTCTTGGCTTGCAAGAGACAAAGTACTCATAAGTACATCCTTTAGAGGAACGGGGCTCCTCATTATATATTATCTTATTTGGTTCATTCTTCGCAGTCGAAGCATGAACAAAGCTCTTCTCAATAGCAGAGGAGTGTGGTTCAGAGCAAGTAGCATTCGGCTCTTTGAACTTTTTATGACTTTTCTCATAGCTTTTCCAACAGATGTGTCAATCACAGCTTGGAGATTAACTCCATTAACATTGAGTTGTTTGTCTGATCCGAGTCTGCCATACTCAAAGCTTGGTACCAAACATCAAATTAAACAATTGCTTAGTTGCATTATAATAGCGAGTCATCATCCTGATGACCTAACATACACTAGCCATGGTATCATTAAACCATATAGGCTAATAGGTTATGAACGTTCCTAATAAATGTTATTTGAATGTATATTAGTTACATTTAGCCTAGGTCACAAAAGGACCATTAATGGCATTTAGGGTTTGGACCGAGTCCATTACCCTTTTTGACAGGGGATCAAAATGTCACAACTGTTTTGTCATAATGACGATTTTGGATAGCTCGAAGGCTTGTCACAAGGACCTTTAAAATATGGAACATAATTTCGTCATGAAGGACATATAAATGTAGTACATAGGCTTGTCACGAAGGACATTAATAGCCATAAGGCACGAAGGCCTTGTCGCAAAGGACATATAGGATATGGCACAAAAGGCCTGTCATAGAGGACATTAATATATAAGCCGCAATCTTATTTGATCAGGGAGTTTTTCACCTTTGGGCAGAGAGTCATAGACTACATCTGCCATTGCTTGAAAGACAATTTATTTTGCCACATAGGCCAATCAATGGACATCACTAATGGATGTTTATATATATATATATATATAAAATTATCGTAAATTTAGGATATTATTCATGATCTTATCGATCTCATAGACTATAAGGCTTGGGCATTGCCCATTACCTTGGACGGTGAACCATAACGGTCACAATTGTCAATGTCACTAGTGGACAATATAGTATATAGCCCGTAGGCAAAACATCACTAAAGGATGTTAAATAAATGTGATCATCGTATTAGATGATATTAACCATGCTCGTATTGATCTTTTAGACTATGAGGCTTGGACATAGTCCAACATTTTTAGACAGGGGGTCGTAGACCACAACTGTCGTTGTCTTATAGGACAACAATTTTAGCCCGTAGGCACTTCATCACTAGCGGGTGTTTATATTATGATCATCACATTGATGATACTTGCCATGATCTAATTCGATCATATAGACTTTAAGGCTTGGACATAGTCTAAATACCTTGACGGCTGGTGTGGTTTCTCATGTCACACTGCTAGGAGTGTTAACATGTTCTTAGATATTATTAACAAGGATTAAGTTTCTTAAGAGGGTTTTACCATCATAGCATGTATGTATTGACATATTGGCTAGGTTATACCATTAAGAAGATCTTTTGAAATTATTTAGCAGATTGATAAAGTTCGAATAAAATTGATACTATTGTTTGATAAAGGACGAAATGAATACCTATATAAATTTTCAAAGCTTGCCATAAATCATTAGGAAATTTACAACAGTGCCTTAATCAGGACTTTTAGTATCTTATTTGTCCACAGAGGACTAAAAGGAAAAAAAATAAGTTCGTATAAGGACTATAAGATATTATGAGTTCATATGGAGATTATATTGAAACAATTTGCCCAAAAAGGGATTATAAAGAATGTCATATCTACGAAGGGTCTATAATGAAGTAACATGTCCACTAAGGGACAGTAATGAAATCCTGTGTCCACGAAGGGACTATTTCGTAATAGCTTATCCACAAAGGGATTTTAATGAAATAACGCGTCCATGAAAGGACTGTATTAAAATGTCATGTCCGTAAATGGGACCTTGCTGAACAGATGTCCTCTCAGGGACTTAAGTCGAAAAATATGTCCATTAAGGATTATGATAAACAAATGTCCACACAGGGACTATACAGAAGAGATAGGTCCTTATAGGGACTTTAAAGTAATACTAGTCCACACGAAAATGGAAAGGAAAATATAAGTCCATATAGGGACTATAAGTTATGTTTAACATTGGGATTATAGTGAAACGATATGTCCTCAAAAGGATTATGATGAATTATTATATTCGTCAGGGGACTTTAATGAAATAACATGTCTATAAAAGAATCTTAGTGAAATAACATGTCGACCAAAAAGATTTTAATGAAATGACATGTCCATAAAAGGACTATAAGGGAGTATGAGGTCCATGAAAGGACTATTTTGAAAGGTAATGCCCACAAAAGGACTATATGGAAATATAACATCCAGGAAAAGACTATATTGTAATATAACATCCACGGGGGGAACTATGTTGTAATATAATGTCCACGAGGGGACTATTTTGAAATATAATTTCCTCGAAGGGACTACGATAGACAGGCGTATATATGGAGTCTTATCAAAAGAGGTAAGTTTATAAGGACTATGATGAAATAATACGTCCACAAAGGACTACAATAATCAAATTCCCATGCAGGTACTTAAAGTAAAATGAAATATAATAGAAGAAGAGTTCTCTAGTGTCTTCCTTGCTTTATTTCGATTGTTTCTCTTCTTTATTTATCGTACGCGACAGGGACACTGAAGATCTTAATGAATAAAGAAAACATTTCAAATTAGGATCCGTTGCAGAAGTAGAATCCAAAGACTCAATAGTTAAAGAAATGACATGGATCACAGAATGGGTTTTGACTGGTATAGTCCAAGTCTGAAATTTCAAAACTTGGAAATAGGAAATAGGGATTAACAGCATCCACACGTATCATCTTCAATATGGTAGTCTCAGGGATCTCCTGGTATGGATTCCACTGGTACAGACTTCAAGATTTGAGCCTCAGGGACCTCCGGTATGGACTCCGAAGTCTGGTTAAAAGTTTAGATAGGTTTGGTTTTGGGAAGAGGTCCATAAAGGTCTTTCCTTCAACCGGTCGCACGCTTATCCTAGCCGTGGTATGAAGCTTGGAATTTCTTGGCTTTGGTCGGGAAAAATCTCCATCAATGGCTTCTTTGCTTGGCGACAAATTTAAAACACATAAAATCGAAAACAATGTTTACTTAATAGGGATGAGAGTATTCCTACGTTAAGTCTGGACTTAGAAGGTCTAAGGAATATGCTATTGTGTCATTTGAGATTAAACACTAAAGGCAAGTGTTTAATTCACTCAAATGTTGGCTCAGATACCAACCTGTCACACCCCGATATTTACAGCTCAGCCCGGTGGGGAGTATCGTGATGTAAGATTGATATCGTCATAGTCAAACATACACAGAATAACACAGCGGAAGTCTTGGAATATATAAAATATTATTCCAAACCCAATTGTCAGAAAATACTGAATGATAATTACATACGAGTTTGTAATATTAAATCCACAGGCGGATCTAAATCAAATACAAAACATGTTCCACAGACATAAGGCATTACAGACTTGCAAGATCCTCTACTTAACGCCCAGAAGCTTCCAGCCAATTACGAGTAGTACCTGTCACTTAGTCTTTTGAAAATACGCCAGTTTACACTGGTAAATACAATTAACCGATTCATTTGAAAATATTTATGAAAATTGGTTTAAGGGCACAAGGCACAAAAATATCTCTTTTATAACTTGGGACAATTATATAACGATAATCTTGTATCAGATTCACATGTTTGTCATACATTTAGGGCCCATGATAAACGTAGGGACAAGATTAATCGACACACCACTAATATAATCCCACGGCGGATTACCCCAACAAGTGGGTATATCTTTTTACATACGAAACTATCAGGTGTATCCCTACACCCCGTGCTTAAGTCGTGGCCATTTACAATTTTAAATGAGCCGAGGATATCCAGGACACGGTCGTTAACCCCCAATGTTTATTGTTATCAAGCAACACTGATTAAAATGGGATTATGCCATATAACCATATTCGATTAAATGATTTTTACACCCGACCAAGCGGTAATATTTTACCGTATCCCAAGCCCGTATAAGGGAAAATAAGTTAAAAGTATTTACCAGAGCTTTAAAATGCGAGATTTGTCTACTCAGCCGTATAATCTAATCAAACTAGTGCAAGTAGCTTTTACCGGGGCTCCTAATCTGGAACAAAGGTTTTATTAACCTATTAGATTACTAACGGGTCTTATTTAAGTTGTAAACTTGACCGGTTAGTTTAACGAAAGATTTAACGGTACGAAACGGTAGATTAAGCGATGACCAGATTGGAATGTAATTTAGACCCGACAAGTATGGAGACTTGTTTTATATGGGTAAACTAAATACATTCTAGATCCTGAAATAAAAGTGATAAGGTTTAACTTGTTTCGGTAAACTTACGTAAACTAGTTACGTAAGCCTAACCGTACGCGTATAAGCTGTAACGAGTAACCGGATAAGTCATGAATAAGTTCCATATGCCAGTGTACTTTAAACAAGTTATAATATAAGTAGGATATCAACTTGTATGCCCGTTGTTTTGGTCAAAAAATACCGAAGCAATTAAGTGATCAAATTAGTTAAGTGAGGTAGTGTGCTAAGAAAGTGTGTTAAAAATATGCTGATTAAGTTGTTTGCAAAAACAGCTTCCAGGATACGGCTCAGGATATTGAGCTGTATCTGCGATCAAACTATGAGCAAAAAGTAAAGGGGGTGACACGAGATATACGAGAAAAGCCCTTGATCAATCTAGATCGCCGGCACAAAACCTCGGGAGCTGACAATCGCAGCTGCCTTGTTCTTCTTATTGCTTTAAACGTCATGATACAGTGCAGGATATTGATCAGATCGCTAAGTTTTACAATACTTTTTTGTGAGAGTGAAAGTTGCGAGAGAGAAGAGTGTTAGAAAGCAGTGAGTGTTGTTGTGTCCTATTCGATCTGATTTATCCAACTATTTATATCTAAGAAATACAAACAAAAATTCCTATAAACGGGGGATGCCTCCGAATATTCCATAGTTAACGTTATGGACCGAGTAAAGCGGCTTCAACGTCTTCATTCGAACAACTTAGACCGAGTCTTCCGGGGAAAGGGTCCTCTTGAACGTTACAAGCTTGGACTCGTATTCCTGCACATAATCCATTAGTAATCCTCAGGATACCATTCAGGATGTTACCAATATCCTGAACCAGCATCCCGGGCATGAACATATACCATACAAGCAAGATATAATCTAAGATATTATCCAAGATATGAACTCAGAATTTCACCCATAACAATTGTCCCCAAAAAATGTTACCGTTTAGTATCCTGGCACTAACGGTTATATTTTTTACGAATAACGAGGCAATTAAGAGATTAGACCTTGATGTGACAGCTTGTAACCGCTTAGTCTATAATTACTCATTACCTCCCTATAACTTCTCATCCTCATCTTTTTTAACCTTTACCGAAGAGAAAAAAGGTAAACATTTCTCTCTCAATCCCACCTTTCTCCTTTATTCTGTTCAGTATTCCGGCACCATGAGACAAACAGGATCGAGCTCCGGTGACTCTGCTCCCACGTTCATCCACCAAAATCTCCTCCAAGAACCGGAGAAAGAGATATGTTCCTTCGATAGTGCCCACTTGTCGGCTCTTAAATCCTCCGGTATCTTCCCGGAAGGGACGGTGTTCTGGCCGTTTGACCGGGAAATCCGGTCGGACATGGTTTCCGACGAGTGGTTATGTTTTAACGCCTTTCCCTTTACCTTAGGATTACAGTTTCCCTTTCCAGATTTCATCACTGATTTCTTTAATAGCACGAAAATCTATTTTAGCCAAACAATGCCAATGCTCTGGCGAGTCTTGTCCGTTCTTAATCAGATCAAGAAAAATCATATTCCTGACCTTTCCGTTCATGACCTCCCCTTAGCATATCGGCTTAGATGCCATGGTTCCTGTAGATTCTTGTTCTATTCTACCTCCGGCGATCCGCTGATACTTCGTGCCACCAGGAATGAGGAGAAATGGCAATCCAAATTCTTCTTTGTAAAAAGAGACTCAATCCCTGGTGGAACGGAATATCCGGTGAAGTGGTTGAGAAAGGGTAGGATTTAGGGTTTAAGAATGATCCTGCTTTATATCCTGTTTCATATCTTGTACTAATTTTTTCCATTTTCTTACACACAGCCGATTTCAGGAAGCTTGCACCTCCCCTAGCTGACTCACAGAAGAGAATTAACGCTATCAGACTCCTCCCAGAGGCTGAAAGAAGTTTTAATCCGTCTCCAAGCCCTCTTTCCAGTGCAAACATGTCTGGTAATGATTCTGCACGATATCCTCCATACATGTTTTTAGTTGATATATTTAGGAAAGAATTTTACTCCATGTATGCAGATTCCAGCAAAGTTCCAATCCTCCTTGATCTTGAAGAGCTCGACAGTTATCCCACTCCAGTTTTTATCAAGAAAGAGACTCCTGCCGCTACCAGCTCCAAGCCGCTCCCGGCTCCTAAGCCCAACACGAGGACTCGTGCTTCCACCGCAAAAAAGAGGAAAGGTTCCGAAGTTAGTGCCCCAGGCTCTGAAGGGTTCTCCTATGAAGAACTCAGCTTTTCTGACTCCTTGGAGCTGATGACATCCTTCCTCAACAAGGTAATATCCTGCGACTATATCCTGCACATATATCCTGATAGGATATCCTGACAGGATATCCTGGTTAATATATTTTAACTTATACCTGAATTTTTACGTACAGGGCCTCCAACATCTGCTCCACCTTTACACTGACGCTTGCAGTACGAACGCGTTCCAAGAGGCCAGGATCAAACAGCTCGAGACCACTGTTGCCGACCAAGGGGCCATTGCCGAGGTGAAGACTCGGCATTACGAGGACAAGCTGAAGAAGGTCACCCAGGATGCTGAAATCAAACTGGCTACCATCCAAATGGAGCATGAACAGGCCATGGTCTCTTTCCGTGAAGGTATCAAAGCCTCTGCCATCGTCTCTCTGCTACAAGCTCGCATTAAGATGGCTTATGAGGCCAAGGAGACAGGCCTTGAGTGCCCATCATGGCCAGTTGAATCCTGGGTGGCAAAGCTAAAGGAGCTTGGAGGCAAGGCTGTGCCATATCCTGCTGAAGCTGGTGAATCCTCTAAGTCAGCAGAGGTGGTGGACAAGGCTGGAAAAGAAAAGGATGTTGGGACGGATGCTGGTCAGGATGCTGCTCAGGATGCCGGGGCTGAGAAGACGGAGAAGGCTGGTGAAGATGCTGCTGTGTGAGGGCATTTAAGTGGGCGGTGATGGATATTGATGCCTAGGCCAGAGCCCACTTTTTTAAATTTGATCGTTGGTCTGTAACTCCAAAACAATTTACTTTTTCTGCACTTTACTTTTCCTGCATTTGAACAATATAATGGCCAAAGGTGGAGGGATCCTGAGTTTCAGGACGAAGCCCTTGGTCATTAATGTTAGTATGCTTTACTTTTGGACAATATAACAGTTGGAGGTTGATGGGTCTCAGCTTGAGACAAAACCTTCAACTGTTAAGTACATATGGTATGGGACTAATCGTGCTTTTGGTGGATGGACCTTGGTTTGAGGTGAAACCAAAAGCACAACTTTTGATATGTTAATAATATAACTTTCTTTTGGCTTTATTTATGCTGTTACTATTTTAGTACATAAATCTTACTTATGAAAATAGTTTAGTTTGGACAATTTTGGGAACACATTATGAGAATATCCTGAGAGATATCCTACCCAGGATACTGCCTCAAGTTATCCAAATAAAAAGGAGAGATCATACCAAATATTCCTAGAGAGTCAATTCCAATCTTCATCCACAGGGATGTCCCCTGTGTACACTTATAAGTTCGAATCCATCCTTTAAATTGTATAATGTGTCTCCCCTGTGTTCAACATAGGAATGTAAACATAGTTATACTTGCTTTACTGAATAAAGCCTGAATATCCTGGGGTAAACCCTTAATATCCTGGGATGAACCCTTAATATCCTGGGGATAAACCCTGATATCCTGGGGATAAACCCTGATTTTCATGCGCTACAGGCGGGAGTGTATAAACTCCAAGACTTATAAAGGTGAAAACCTTTAAACCTTAGAGAGTATGAAAATACTCTTTCGTGTGAGAGGGTGATCAATCCTCATATACCTTGAGGATCCAGGAGATAGCCAACAATAACGAAATTGTCAGCCACTTTTACATGGACTGGTCCCGCTATCTTGAACTATCCCTGGATAACTTGCGCTCCAGGCGGGGTGTTTAAACCCAATTCGAGAGAAAGGTGAATACCTTTAAACCTTAGAAGGGATCAGGATCCCCTAATCGTGAGAGAGGGGGCCAATCCTCTAATCTTTCGAGTTATTCTGAGTGTATATCCTGGAATATATCCTGCAAAACAACCTTAAACTAAGGTGGGTGTTAGCTTGGCTAACACCCCTCCGATGCTTAAGTCAGTATTGGGTTCGAAAGAATAAATAAACTCAAATATATTGAAAATAGATAGAATTCATACCATCCCGAGTTAGAAATTAAATTCTAAACTCACTTGAAATAGAGCTTCAGATGTATAGCATTCTAGGATCTTGGTAGCATATCTCCTTCCATATTCTTGAGTCGATATGCTCCTTTCCCTGCTTCTGATTCAATCTCATAGGGTCCTTCCCATCTTGGAGCTAATTTTCCATCGGCAGGATTAGTAGTATTTTGAAAAGCTTTTCTTAACACCCAATCCCCAACTTGAAACCTCCTAGTCCTTATATTCTTGTTGTATGCTCTGGATATCCTCTGTTGATATGCTGCTATCCTTAGCTTTGCTGCATCTCTTATTTCATCCACAGTGTCTAATTCTTGGCACATAGCTTCAGGATTCTGCTCAGGATCCCGGAGGATAGATCTTGCCGTAGGTATTACCATTTCTGTTGGGATTATTGCTTCTGCCCCAAATACTAAGGAGAATGGAGTTTGGCCAGTTGCACTTTTTATTGTTGTCTATCAGCCCACAAAACAAAGGGTAGTTCTTCTGCCCATCTTCCTTTCTTAGCTCCTAATCTCTTCTTCAAGTTGTTGACAATTATCTTGTTCGAGGATTCAGCTTGTCCATTTGCTTGAGGATGTACCGGAGTAGACGTGGTCATTTTGATTCCCCAACTTTTGCAAAAGTCAGTAGTCCTTTTGCTTATAAACTGGGATCCATTGTCACAAATGATTTCAGCTGGTACTCCAAATCTGGTCAGGATATTCGTCTTTATGAAGGATACTACTTCTTGGTCTCTAACTTGAACAAATGCTTCAGCTTCAACCCACTTAGAGAAATAATCAGTCATTGCCAGCATAAAGACTTTTCCTCCTGGAGCTTTTGGTAATTTCCCAACTATGTCCATCCCCCATTTCATGAATGGCCAAGGGGAAGCTATAGGATATAGTGGTTCAGCTGGTTGATGTAGTATGTTACTGTGCCTTTGACATGCATCACATCTTCGAGCATATTCTGTAGCGTCTTTCTTCATTGTCGGCCAATAGTATCCTGTTCTTAATACTTTTGAGAATAATGACCTGCCCCTAGTGTGGTTACCACAATCCCCTTCATGTATATCCTGAAGCACTTCCTTAGTTTCAGGATCCTCCAAGCACCTCAGGTATGGACCTGCAAGAGATTTCTTGTACAAAACATTATTTATAATGGTGAATCGTGATACCTTCATCCTAAATGCCTTAGGATTTTCGTCTCTAGGGATGCGTCCTTCCTTGAGATATCTTATGATTGGAGCCATCCAGGATTCAGTATCCTTCTCAGGATCATGACTAGGATCCTGAATGCTTGTTACCTCCTTATCCTGAGCTTTGAAGGGATCCATAGCAGGATATAGGATATGAAGTATCGGTATATGGGTTCCCTCTGGTATCCTGACTGATGATCCTAAGTTTGCTAGGGCATCTGCTTCCGCATTATCCTCTCTTGGTACCTGTTCAAGTGTAAAAACATCGAAATATCCTGCTAATTTTTTGAGAATATCGAGGTATTCGATTAATTTCTCACCTTTAACTGCATAGGATCCATTAAAATGATTAGTGATTAACAAGGAGTCAACATATACTTGCAAATTCTTGATATTTATATTTTTAGCCAACTCTAATCCTGCAATTAAAGCCTCATATTCTGCTTCGTTATTAGTAGCAGGAAATTCACACCTAATAGCCTGGGGTAATATGTCCCCTTGTGGCGATTTTAGTAGTATTCCCAATCCTACTCCTCTAACATTAGATGCTCCATCAGTGTACAACGTCCAGGATCCTGAGGATTCTCCTAATTGTTGGACTTCTAGATCTACTTCATCCTGAATATCACTACTGAAATCAGCCACAAAGTCAGCTAGAGCCTGTGATTTTATGGCATTTCTAGGTTCATATACTAAGTCATAAGCACTTAATTTTACTGACCACTTAGCCATCCTGCCTGACATCTCAGGTTTCCTAAGCACATTTTTAACAGGATAATTGGTTTTAACATGAATTCTATGTGTCTCAAAGTAATGTCTAAGCTTTGTTGATGCCATAACTAGAGCCAAAATTAACTTTTCTAAATGAGAATATCTAGTCTCAGCATCTAATAAACTTTTACTAACATAATAGACAGGATATTGCTGACCTTCATGATCCATTATAAGGACGACACTTACAACATTCCCTGATACTGCGAGGTATAGGGACAGTGGTTCACCATTCTCAGGTTTCATCAATAGAGGTGCAGTTGAAAGATACTGCTTCAAATCCTGCAAGACTGCTTCATACTTCTCTCCCCACTCGAACTTCTTGTTTTTCTTCAGGATATCGTAAAATTCCTTGCATTTCTCGGAGGATTTTGAGATAAATCTGTTTAATGCTGCTACTCGCCCTGTTAACCGTTGAACATCCTTCATATTTGAAGGTGATTTGATATCCAAGATAGCTTTAATCTGCTCCGGGCTTGCCTCTATTCCTCTTTTGGTCACCATATACCCTAGAAACTTTCCTGCCCCCACTCCGAAATGGCACTTAGCAGGATTTAGTTTCATGTTATACTGATCCAGGATATCAAATGCTCCCTTAATATCCTGGAGGTGATCCTCAGCCTTTTTAGATTTTACCACCATATCGTCGATGTATACCTCCATAGTGTCCCCCAGCTTGCCTTTAAACATCATGTTCACCAGTCTCTGGTATGTTGTACCTGCATTTTTCAAACCAAAAGGCATAGCAGTATAACAATAAATACCTGTTGGTGTCATGAAGGCAGTATCCTCCTGGTCCGAAGGTTCCATTTGAATCTGCTGAAATCCTGAGGATGCATCCATGAAGGTTAGCATCTCATGGCCGGCAGTAGCATCCACCATTGCATCAATATGAGGAAGAGGAAATGGGTCTTTGGGACAAGCCTTGTTCAAGTCTGTGTAATCTACACAGACTCTCCATTTCCCATTTTTCTTCTGTACCACGACTACATTTGCTAACCATCTTGGAAACTTGACTTCTCTGATCATCTTAGATTTCAATAGCCTTTTCTACTTCTTCCTGAATGATCATATTTCGCTCCGGAGCAAACTTCCTCCTCTTTTGTTGGACAGGTTTGAATGATCTGTCAATACCGAGCTTATGTGTTATAATATCTTTCGAAATGCCTGTCATATCCTCGTGCTTCCACGCGAATGTCGACATCCTGCACTTCAAAAAGTTAGTTAACTGTTCTTCAATATCCTGAGGGATATTGGTTCCTACGAGCACCGAGATATCCGGATTATCCTGATCCAGGATAATTTTCTTCATATCCTGCTCTGAAGCCTCGATGATATCCTGGGCCCGCATCTTTAATTGCTATGCTGCATTAGGTTAGTTGAGGATTTCATTGAGGATGAGTAACATTCCTTCGCCTACTGCTGATCACTATCAACCTTGACAACCCCCCCAAGGGGTAGGGATCTTGATGCATTGATGATAAGTTGATGGCACAACCTTCATATCATGGATCCATGGCCTGCCCAGTATGATGTTATAGCAGGATAGGGAGTCCATCACACAGAAACATTGTATTGAGTTGACCCCTTCAACATATACTGGTAACTTTATCTCTCCCACTGTGTTCCTAGCCTCTCCAATGAACCCAACAAGCACGGTGGATTTTGAAGTGATATCCATTGGAGATACATTCATTCTTTTCAAAGTTTCTAGTTGGATTATGTTGACGGAGCTGCCATTATCCACCAATATCCTGCGTACAAAATGGTTAGCCACATATAATGTTATTACGAGAGCATCATGGTGAGGATCCTGGACAGTATCCCTGTCATTATTGTCGAAAGTGATCACTTTATCAGTTGTAAGGGTAGTCATCCTGGCTGGCTTATCTCCCCTTTCGGCCTTAGCTTCCTTTGCATGTCTCTTGGCCGCA
The DNA here is from genome assembly GCA_030545235.1 of Helianthus tuberosus. NCBI lineage: Eukaryota > Viridiplantae > Streptophyta > Magnoliopsida > Asterales > Asteraceae > Helianthus > Helianthus tuberosus. The sequence continues at coordinate 57,649,347 of CM060424.1, read as the reverse complement.
GAACACGAAGTTCCACAAATGTCGGATCCTCCTGAAATAAAGTTGATTATCTTGGCATCCGCAGGAGGTGATGCTGCTCGTTCAGGATCCTTCTCAATATCCTGATCCTTATTCTTCTTTCTTCCTAGGAGATCCTTCAGATATCCCTTGCTTAAAAGATAACTTATTTCTTTTCTTAGAGCAATGCAATCCTTAGTTACATGTCCAAAATCTTCATGGAAGGCACACCATTTGGACTTATCCTTCCAATCAGCCTTTTGTTGATTCTTTCGAGGCCACCTAGCTTTGTCTCCTAAACCCTGCATAGCATACATTAATTCAGGTATGTTAACAAAAAAGCAATATTCAGATAATTCAGGATATTCTTCAGGATCCTCGTCTTCAACAACATTCACTTTCTTGTTGTCATTTATGCCATACGGCTTAAAGTGATATGGTTTGATTGAGGATTCTGACTTCCTATTAGTTGACTCATAAGTTGTGGATGAGTTCATCCTCTCTTGTATCTTTTTGTCATCCTCCAGTCGAATATATCTTAGGGCGGCCCTGTTTCGAGCTTCATCCAAGTTCCTGCATGGGTTCATTACAAGATCTTGATAAAATTGAGAGTCTTTTTGCAGCCCCATCTTGAAAGCCTGCACAGCTGTTGCAACATCAAGGTGTGGAATATCTAAGGATTCTCGGCTAAACTTGTTCACATAATCTCTTAAGGATTCTTGAGGTCCTTGAGTTATCTTGTAGAGATCACTTGTTAGCTTTTCAAAACTTCGACTACAAGAAAATTGACTATTAAATAAATTCACTAGGTGAGCAAATGATGTAATCGAACGAGGAGGAACATTTAAGAGCCATTTCAAGGCCGATCCTGTTAAGGTAGAACCAAAACCCTTGCATAGGCATGCTTCCTTGAGCTCCGGAGGGATAGGGTTAATCTCCATCCCTTCCCTATACTGGGCAATATGCTCTTCAGGATCCGTAGTTCCATCATCATGTTGGGGGTTTGAAATCTTTTTGGGATTTTAGCATCACAGATAGGATATGCAAAGCGAGATATCCTGTGGCTGTCTTGGGACACCTCCGGAATTGGCTGGACCACTCCAGGGACACTGGATATCATGTCCTTCAATTTCTGAAGCTCCCTAGTATATGTTGTCGTCATACCTGCATCCTGCAAAGATCCATTATTGTTAGTAGCAAGAATATTATTGTTTGACACGTTACAAGTCTGAGGATTCTGGCCATATCCTGAAGCATATCCTGAGCTCCTCACAGTTGACATTCTGGCCGAGGAGGGTATTTCAGAAGTATGATTCTGAGGATGGCTAGGCATAATATTTCCCATGTTATCCTCAGTATATACAGCTGAACTGAAGTTCAAGGCTCTGGGCAGTAAAGGAGTGACATTATCCTCAACGGGCCTACTTGAGCTAGATTTCAAGAGTTGTATTTCTCTCATTAGCATTTGGTTGGTTTCTTACTGTTGCCTCATCTGTTCCTGTACACTACCAAACAAGGTTAGAATTTCGTCATTAGAAGCCAGAACAGGACCAGATCCCTGAATGTTCCGAGTAGGGATAATATCCTGAGGTTGTGAAGAAGCTTGCATCCTTAGAGGAGGTGGTGGAAGCGTCGAACCAATGGTAGCAGTGGTTGAAGCAGACACGGTGGAGGAGTTCAAGTTTGATCTTGAGGCCATTGTAAATAGTGTGGCAAAAAGTTTTGAGAATAGAAAACCAAGTAACGATTTCGCAAAAGTTTTTAGTAATGATAGCACCACTTGCCCCACGGTGGGCGCCAAATTGTTTTGGTGAAAAATTACCGAAGCAATTAAGTGATCAAATTAGTTAAGTGAGGTAGTGTGCTAAGAAAGTGTGTTAAAAATATGCTGATTAAGTTGTTTGCAAAAACAGTTTCCAGGATACGGCTCAGGATATTGAGTTGTATCTGCGATCAAACTATGAGCAAAAAGTAAAGGGGGTGACACGAGATATACGAGGAAAGCCCTTGATCAATCTAGATCGCCGGCGCAAAACCTCGGGAGCTGACAATCGCAGCTGCCTTGTTCTTCTTATTGCTTTAAACGGCAGGATACAGTGCAGGATATTGATTAGATCGCTAAGTGTTACAATACTTTTTCGTGAGAGTGAAAGTTGCGAGAGAGAAGAGTGTTAGAAAGCAGTGAGTGTTGTTGTGTCCTATTCGATCTGATTTATCCAACTATTTATAGCTAAGAAATACAAAGAAAAATTCCTATAAACGGGGGATGCCTCCGAATATTCCATAGTTAACGTTATGGACCGAGTAAAGCGACTTCAACGTCTTCATTCGAACGACTTAGACCGAGTCTTCCGGGGAAAGGGTCCTCTTGAACGTTACAAGCTTGGACTCGTATTCCTGCACATAATCCATTAGTAATCCTCAGGATACCATTCAGGATGTTACCAATATCCTGAACCAGCATCCCGGGCATGAACATATACCATACAAGCCAGATATAATCTAAGATATTATCCAAGATATGAACTCAGAATTGCACCCATAACACCCGTTTAGACTTTAAAATGAATCTACGCCTCATAAGGGCATTTTGGTCTTTTTATGACGTATAAAAGGAATTTGAGTATAATCTGACGTTATGATCATAAATATTCTTTAAAAATACTTTATTTATGATACAATATCAGTAGGATATCAAACATATGTGTGTTTTATAGTTTAAAACCAAACTGTGCTCTGTAAGGGCATTTTGGTAATTTCACACATAGTTTTGAAGGCTAATTTGGGAATCTGAGTTTATATCATATACCTACTGTTAAAAATATTTAAAATAATCTGTACCACTGTTTTGGTCAAAAATTACCGAAGCAATTAAGTGATCAAATTAGTTAAGTGAGGTAGTGTGCTAAAAAGTGTGTTGAAAATATGCTGGTTAAGTTGTTTGCAAAAACAGTTTCCAGGATACGGCTCAGGATATTGAGTTGTATCTGCGATCAAACAATGAGCAAAAAGTAAAGGGGGTGGCACAAGATATACGAGGAAAGCCCTTGATCAATCTAGATCGCCGGTATAAAACCTCGGGAGCTGACAATCGCAGCTGCCTTGTTCTTCTTATTGCTTTAAACGTCAGGATACAGTGCAGGATATTGACCAGATCGCTAAGTGTTACAACGCTTTTGTGCAAAAGTGAAAATTGCTAGAGAACAAGTGTAAGAGTGCAGTGAGTGTTGATGTGATGTCCTATTCGATCTGATATACCTACCTATTTATAGTAACGAATTACAAACGAAAATTCCTATAAATATGGGATGCTCCGAATATTCCATTCTTAACGTTGTAGACCGAGTAATGCGGCTTCAATGTCTTTATTTGAACGACTTGGACCGAGTCTTCCGCGGAATGAGTCCTTGTGAACGTTGCTAGCTTCCAACCCGCGTACCTGCACATAATCCGTTAGTGATCCTGAGGATACCATTCAGGATGTTACCAATATCCTAAATCAGCATCCCGGATGTGAATAGATATCATATAACCAAGATATAACCTAAGATATTTCTCAGGATATGGGCTCAGAATTTCACCCATAACAATTGTCCCCAAAAATGTTACCGTTTAGTATCCTGCCACTAACGGTTACATTTTTCACGGAGGTCGAGGCAATTAAGAGATAAGACCCATGATGTGACCGTTTGCAACTACACAGCGTATATTTACTCATTGCACCCTATATCTTCTCATCCCCATCTCTTTTTTAATCACTACCGATAAGGAATAAGGTAAACATTCTCTCTCTAATCTTCATCTTCATCCTCCTTTTCCGGTTAAAAAATCAGGCGATCAAATGCCGAGACAGACAAGATCCAGTTCTGGTGATTCGGCTCCCACATTTATCCAGCAGAATCTTCTCCAAGAACCGGAGAAAGAGATATGCTCTTTTGATAGTGCCCACTTGTCGGCTCTCAAATCCTCCGGTATCTTTCCGGAAGGAACGGTATTCCGGCCGTTCGACCGGGAAATCCGGTTGGATATGGTCTCCAATGAGTGGTTGTGCTTTAGTGCCTTTCCCTTCACCTTAGGGTTACAGTTCTTATTTGATTTACTTAGGAGAAATTTTACTCCCTGTATGCAGACTCCAGCAAGGTTCCAGTCTACCTAGACCTTGATGAACTTGATAGCTACCCTACTCCAGTCATGGTGAAGAAAGAGACCCCTACTGCCACCAGTTCCATGCCGCTCCCGGCTCCTAAGGCTAATCCGAGGACTCGTGCTTCCACAGCAAAAAAGAGGAAAGGTCCTGAAGTCAGTGCTCCAGGTCCAGAAGGGTTCTCCTACGATGAACTCAGCTTTTCTGACTCCTTAGAGCCAATGACATCCTTCCTCAACAAGGTAATATCCTGCTACATACCCTGCACATATATCCTGGTTAATATATTCTGACTCATACCTGAATTTGATGTGCAGGGCCTCCAGCATTTGCTCCACCTGTATAACGATGACTGTGGTACTGCTGTACTCCATGAAGCCAGGATTAAACAGCTCGAAAGTACCGTTGTCGACCAAGGTGCCATTGCTGAAGCAAAGAGCCGGCACTACGAGGGCATGCTGAAGAAGGTTACCTAAGATGCTGAGCTCAAACTTGCCACTGTCCAAATGGATCACGAACAAGCCATGGTTTCTTTCCGGGAAGGAATCAAAGCCTCTGCTATCGTCACCTTGCTACAAGCTCGCATCAAGATGGCCTACGAGGCCAAGGAGACAGGCCTTGTATGCCCATCCTGGCCGGTTGAATCCTGGGTGGCCAAGCTGAAGGAGCTTGGAGGCAAAGCTGTGCCACTTCCTGCTGAAGCCGGAGAATCCTCTAAGTCAGCAGAGGTGGTAGACAAGGCTGGAGATAAGAAGGATGATGGAGAGGATGCTGGGACAGATGCTAGTGAGGATGCTGCTCAGGATGCTGAAGCTGAAAAGGCAGAGAAGGTTGGAGAAGATGCCGTTGTGTGAGGGCATTCAGGTGGGCAATGATGGATATATGTGCCAAGGCCGGAGCCCACCTTTTTAAATTTGATTGTTGGCTTGTAACCTTAAACAATTTACTTTTCCTGCATTTTGCTTTTCTGCACTTAAACAATGTGATGGCCATTGGTGGAGGGATCCTGAGTTTCAGGACTAAGCCCTTGGCCATCATCGTTAGTACGTTTTGCTTTTGAACAATATAACAGTTGGAGGTGGATGGGTCTCAGTTTGAGACAAAACCTTCAACTGTTAAGTACATAGGGTAAGAAACTATTTGTGCTCTTGGTGGATGGACCTTGGTTTAAGGTGAAACCAAGAGCACATCTTTTGATATGTTAATATAACTTTCCTTTAGCTTTATTCTTGTTATTACACCTTTATTACATGAATTTTACTTATAAAGATAGTTTTGTTTGATCATATTTGGGAACCCATTGTAAGTGTATCCTGAAAGATATCCTGCTCAGGATACTGAAACACAATCTATAAATTATCCAAATAAAAAGGAGAGATCATACCAGAGATTCTTAAAGAATCGATTTCAATCTTCCATCATAAGTATGTCCCCAGTGCACACTTACAAACTTGGATCCATCCTTTGAATAGTATAATGTATGTCCCCTGTGTTCGACACAGAAATACAAATGTATTCACACTTTGGCTTGAATAAATTCCGAACACCCCGAGGCAAAACCCTTGATATCCTAAAATGAATCCTTGGCATACTGGGGATAAACCCTTAATATCCTGGGGATAAACCCTGATATCCTGGGGATAAACCCTGAGTTTCATGCGCTACAGGCGAGAGTGTATAAACTCCAAATCTTAGAAAGGTGAAAACCTTTAAACCTTAGAGAGTATGAAAATACCCTTTCGTGAGAGAGGGTGATCAATCCTCATATACCTTCAGGATCCAGGATATAGCCAACAGTAACGAAATTGTCAGCCACTTTTACATGAACTGGTCCCGCTACCTTGAACTATACCTAGATAACTTGCGCTCCAGGCGAGGTGTTTAAACCCAATTCAAAAGAAAGGTGAATACCTTTAAACCTTTGAAGGGATCAGGATCCCTTAAACGTGAGAGAGGGGGCCAATCCTCTAATCTTTCGAGTTATCCTGATTGCATATCCTGGAGCTATATCCTGAAACATATGCTGCAAAACAACTGTAAACTAAGGTGGGTGTTAGCTTGGCTAACACCCCTCCGATGCTTAAGTCAGTATTGTGTTCAGGATAATAAACAAATATATTTAAAAGAGATAGAATACATACCATTCTGAGATAGAAATTAAATTCTATTCTTACTTGAAATAGAGCTTTAAGTGTATTGCATTCTAGGATCTCGGTAGCATATCCCCTTCCATATTCTTGAGTCGATATGCTCCTTTCCCTGCTTCTGACTCAACTTCATATGGTCCTTCCCATTTTGGAGCTAGCTTGCCATCGGCAGGATTAGTGGTATTTTGAAAAGCCTTTCTTAGCACCCAATCACCAACTCGAAATCTCCTAGTCCTTATATTCTTGTTATATGCTCTGGATATTCTTTGTTGATATGCTGCCATCCTTAGCCTTGCTGCATCTCTTTTTTCATCTATAGTATCCAAATCTCGACATAAGTCTTTAGGATTCTGTTCAGGATCCTGTAGGATAGATCTTGCAATAGGTATCGCCATTTCCGTTGGAATCACTGCTTCTGCTCCAAATACCAAGGAAAATGGGGTTTGGCCGGTTGCATTCTTTACCGTTGTCCTATCAGCCCACAAAACAAATGGTAGTTCTTCTGCCCATCTTCCTTTTTTGGCTCCAAGTCTCTTCTTTAAGTTATTGACAATTATCTTGTTTGAGGATTCAGCTTGTCCATTCGCTTGAGGATGTACCAGAGTAGACGTGATCATTTTGATTCCCCAACTCTTGCAAAAGTCAGTAGTCCTCTTGCTTATAAACTGGGACCCATTATCACAAATGATTTCAGCTGGTACCCCAAACCTGGTCAGGATATTCCTCTTTATGAACGATACTACTTCTTGGTCTCTAACTTGAACAAATTCTTCAGCTTCAACCCACTTAGAGATATAATCCGTCATTGCTAGCATAAAGACTTTTCCTCCCGGAGCTTTTGGTAACTTCCCTACTATATCCATCCCCCATTTCATGAATGGCCAAGGGGAAGCTACAGGATATAGTGGTTCAGCTGGTTGATGTAGTATGTTACTATGCCTTTGACATGCATCACACCTTCGAGCATATTCTACAGCATCTTTTCTCATCGTTGGCCAATAATATCCTGTCCTTAATACTTTTGAGAACAATGATCTGCCCCCAGTGTGGTTACCACTGTTTTGGTCAAAAATCAAGCAATGACAATGTAACCAAACTTTCTGTTGTGAGGTATGATGCTTGAATTGATGAACAACAATAAGGATCACTATGAAGTGTAATGAACAAGTGACACGAAGATTTATACGAGGAAAAAGCCCTTGATCAATGAATGATCTCCGGCATAAAAAACCTCGGGTGATGGAAACTACCGATCACCAACTCAAATTAAACAAGAAATGTATTACAACTTCGGATGATAGCGAGCTAAGTACAAGGATCACTATAGTGTATTGTGTAGAAAATGTGTGTAATCGCCAAGTGTGTTAGCGAGAACTGATGAGAGCGGTTGTATGAGTGTGTTTGTAGCCAAAAATAGCCAAGTGTTCTAAAAGATAGCTCGCTATCCCCTTAAAATTAGAAAATATCTAGCCTAACTAACTGTCCGCAAATGGTGCAAGTCCTCCACGACTCCATAATGTCCATTTCTGGCCAAGCACGTGCGGAATAGACTTAGAATATTCTCCAGGAATATCGCCAAGACCAAGTCCAAGTTTATACTCCTGCAAAACAATTACGAATTCAAAGTAGACAATCGTTAGTACAGGGATCCTTATAGTGATCCATGATCCTGATCCTGCAACACTTCTGAGGATCACTACTTCAGACAGAATTGAAGATCACTAAACCCAACAGTAAATAAGGATCACTGATCATTTAGAAATCCACCCCTAACAATTGCCCCCAAAATATAAGGAGTAATTATGTAAATAAATGAGTTATATTTTGCTCTTATCCGTAACGAATTAATCAGATAACTAGCCGTTGGAGTCGGACTAGCCGTTACGAACATGACGTCAGTGAGATGACTATCCTGCAGAATCATCATTATAAATAGGAGTTAGAGATAGGGATCATTTCACATTTAAGTTCAAGAGAACTCCCTTTATATTCTCATCCGTCGATCAAGCAGGTAACTCTTTTCCTTTTCTTCCTTCTCTTACTCTGCTTTTCTTTCTTTACCATCATCTCGTAAAAAATGATGCTCCGAAACTCACCGGGCAAGGATCACAAGAAGAACAGCCCCTTAAAGAGCCAAGGGATCATCAAAGATTCCGCAAAAGAACGCTGTTGTTTCACCGATCCACAAATTGATTAAATTCGCTATTGTTTCCCGGCGAACACCATTTTCAAATCCTTTGACCCCACTGCTTTGAGTGACTATATCTCTGAAACTTGGATTGCCTTTCCTATTACCCCATTCACCATAGGATACACCTATCCTTTTCCAGCCTTTACCCAATCCTTTTTCTCCCTTACCGGCATCTCCTACATCCAGGCTATGCCGATGATCTGGAGGGTCTTATATACCCTTGAAAGGATCATCGAGCAGGAAGGGATTGACCTAGGAATGTCGGAGTTGGCTGAGATGTATGATCTCACAACGTTTGGATCCCACCGATATTTGTTTAAACGAAAACCTGGTGAAGAACACCCCATTTTTAAAGCCACCAAGAACGATACAAACTGGAAACGACGCTTTTTCTTTGTCAGAAGAGACTCTATCCCAAACGGAAAGGATCTACCCAGGGAGTGGTCCACCCATGGTAGGACAGAGGATCCTGAGTAGGATCACCAGATAGTCTTGCTCTTGTGATAGGATCACTAACCCCCTTTTGTTTTATGTTATGCAGCTGTCACTGTTTCACACCTCCTACCGTCTCCTGCTACCAAGGAAAGGCTTGCTGTTTTTAGAAGACTCGGTCTTGAAACAAGATCATTCAAGACAATCACCCAGGATTTTCAAGAGGTATCCTCAGGCTCTGTCACCATGTCAAGTAAGTATCCTGTTCTTTTTATATTCAAATGTTTAAATAAATAGTTATATATGAATAGAATAAGGACACTTATCTGTTTTGGGTGTGTAGGCGTTGGGAAGTCATCAAAATCTGCTTCCAAATTTAGTGTCACTGAGCTTGACACCGTCCGATCCAAGAAAAAATCTGCTGCTAGCCCCTCCGTTGTAATCCCCAAAGCTACCACTTCAAAGGGAAGAGGTGGAAAGAAGAGAAGGATTTCCGAAGCTGACAACCTACAAGGCCTGCCTCTAATCCGCCATCAATTCCTCGAGTACTTCAATGATGTAAGGATCACTGACTCAGCTTAGTTACCCTATCCACTTGAGGATCACTTAATTCTAATCTTTGCATTGTCTTCTTTGTAGAAATTTGCTGAGATAGAGGACTATGTTGGGAATGTTGAGGAGCTTGAGGAGAAGCATTCTGACCTCCAAAAGGTTGCGGTGCTCAAGGATCACAAAATTGCTTCCCTTGAAAAGGATCTCCTTAATGCCAAAGCTCAGACAGCTGCTATTCTGATCAACTTTGATTATGAAAAGCACGAGATCACACAGGATGCTAAAGTCTCTGCTGCCATAGCGATGTACAAGACCAAATTGCAGATGGCCTCAGAAGCTCAGGATCCTGCCTTTGATAGGAGCAGCTGGGATGTGGAAGACTGGAAGGCTAGGCTGGCTGAATTGGAGGATGAGGATGAGGCTGATGAGGTTCTGGCAATTGAGGCTAGTGGTAGTAGCAAGGATCATGCAAAGGATACTGGAGCTGGAGGGGATGATGATGCAGCGAAGGTGTAGGCTGCTTGAATGGGCGATGAAGGACATTTCTAGACGTAGCCGGAGCCCATTTTTTAGTTTGGTTATGGTTTTTTGTTTTGATGATGTTTTGATAAACAATGGTTGGTCTGTACTTGAATAATAGTAATTAGGGTTGAGGATCATGGATGATCCTGTGAACAATAGGTAGGATTACAAATGGTGGAGGGATCCTCTGTTTGGGGGATGAAGCCATTGTGATCCTACCGTCTTTAATTTCCTGCACTTGTTAGACCTATGAACAATGGACACCCTTTGCCAACCCATGTGGACGGGCCACGTTTTGCTGGTAGAAACGTGGGTTGGCAATTTTGACAACCTTAAAAGGGTTTAAGCTTTTGTGAATAAAATGACTTTAACTTTTTGGCTATATCCTGTGTTGATATCCTTATGGTTATTTTATTTTTCAATCTATTGTGATGTTCATGTTGTTTAAACTTATCAAGTAAGGAAAAAATTTAAAAAATATCCCTTAAGAGTTAAGGATATGATCAAGGATCACATAAAAAATAGTTTAAGGATCATAAGTTCAGTTGTCAAAGGATAAGTGTCACTTAAATACATAATGAATAAAATCAAAACAGTTAAGGATCATACCTGAGAATCCAAGTTAGGATCCTATCCTTTAACACTTAAAATTAGGATAACCCAAGATACAAACCTTAGTTGAAAGTAAGGATCAAGAATCCTTGGTCATTTATCTTCACAAACCTGAAATAAGATATTACTTGGGACTGAGCCAATATAAGATGAATGTTAGTAACTGGGGACAAGCCCAACAATTCTGGGGACAAGCCCAATATACTGGGGACAAGCCCAAAGGATAACTGGGGACAAGCCCAAAGGATAACTGGGGACAAGCCCAAAGGATAACTGGGGACAAGCCCAAAGGATCGTATGTAAACTGGAGTATGGCCCTCACTGGCGACTATCCAAACTTAGTGACATGAAAATGCCAAAACCTTAGCTAACGTGAAAACGTTAGAAACCTTAGGAACGGATGTATGGTACGTCTACCATTATACGTAAGATCCTAAATATAGCCAGTACAATGAAATTGTCAGCCCCTAAAGCGGGTACTGGTCCCATTGCCATGAACTATACCAGGATTATCGTGAGCTACTGGCGAAACTGGGGACAGGCCCAAACTGGGGACTAGCCCAAAGAACTGGGGTCAAGCCCAAATAACTGGGGTCAAGCCCAAATAACTGGATACTTCTGTGGATACTCAATCCTTAGTTAAGGATACCTGAACCTTCAAAACTCAGAATCAAGTAAAAGGAGGATAAAGGACGCAGGATCCTTATCCTTGTAATAGAATAAAAAGAATGAAATAGTTTGAGATTGGAATGTTACCAGAAAGAGGATCATCTGTCAGTGGGGATCCTTCAAGGATATTTGTCTGGTAAGGATCACGGTCATGATCACATGAAATATTTCTTCAAATGGACAACATTCCAAGCTCTTGGTAGCAAATCACCTTCCATTGTTAGGAATCAATATGCCCCCTTTCCTGCTTCAGCTTCAATCAAATATGGGCCTTTCCACTTTGGTGCTAGCTTTCCATCAGCAGGATTGGTGGTGTTTTGAAATGCTTTCCTTAATACCATATCCCCAACTTGGAATTTCCTGAGCCTGACATTTTTGTTGTAAGCTCCAGCCATCCTTTGTTGATAACTGGCCATCCTTATCCTTGCTAAATCCCTGATTTCTTCTATAGTATCCAAGTCTTCAATCAAGTTTTCAGCATTTTCTTCAAGATCACGAATGCTTGTTCTTGCAGTTGGAACCACCATCTCTGTAGGGATCACTGATTCTGCCCCAAATACCAAAGAAAATGGAGTTTGGCCTGTAGCATTCTTGGGAGTTGTCCTATCAGCCCAAAGCACATAAGGTAGTTCTTCTGCCCATTTTCCTTTCTTGGATCCAAGCCTCTTCTTCAAATTGTTGATGATGATCTTGTTGGATGACTCTGCCTGACCATTAGCTTGTGGATGGACTGGTGTTGATGTTATCATCTTAATCCCCCAACTGTCACAAAAGTTAGTGGTTCTATTCCCAATAAATTGGGATCCATTATCACAAATAATCTCAGAAGGGATACCAAATCTAGTAATAATGTTTCTTTTAATAAAGGATATAACTTCCTTTTCTCTGACTTGAGCAAAGGCTTCAGCCTCTATCCACTTAGAGAAGTAATCAGTCAAAGCAAGCATGAATACTTTTCCACCAGGTGCCTTAGGAAGCTTTCCAACTATATCCATTCCCCATCTCATGAATGGCCAAGAAGAGGATATAGGATGCAAGAGCTCTGCTGGTTGGTGAAGGATATTACTATGCCTATGACAAGGATCACACTTCTTGGCATACTCCACAGCATCCTTCTTCATAGTGGGCCAATAGTATCATGTCCTCAGGATCCTTGAGAATAATGCCCTGCCCCCAGTGTGGTTTCCACAATCTCCTTCATGGAAATCCTTTAGGACTTCTTGAATTTCAGGATCCTCAATGCATCTTAAATATGGTCCTGCAAGAGATCGTTTATACAACATATTATTTAATATTGTAAATTGAGATACCTTAATTTTGAAAGCCCTTGGGTTTTCTCCTGTAGGGATTTCTCCATGTTGTATGTATCTCATGATTGGGAGTATCCATGATCCTGAATGAGATTGGGTATCATCACTAGGGATGATTGCAGAATCTTCTCCTATCTCTATAGCTACATGATCCTTGATAGCAGGGGTCAGGATATGGATAATAGGGATCTTGATATCCTCAGGAATCTTCAAAGATGATCCTAGATTAGCTAATGCATCAACTTCTGCATTCTCTTCCCTTGGTACCTGTGTCAAACTAAAGGATACAAAAGAGAGTGCCAATTCTTTGACTATCTCCAAATATTTGATTAGCTTTTCACCTTTAACAGCATAGGATCCATTAAATTGATTAGTAATCAATAGAGAATCTACATGTACCTCAAGATACCTGATGCTCATGTGCTTTGCAATTTGCAAACCAGCTATCAAGGCTTCATATTCAGCCTCATTGTTGGTAGTTTGAAATTCACAAGCTATGGAGTGGGGTATTATGTCCCCCTGTGGCGATTTTAGTAGTATTCCAAGCCCTGTTCCATTTACATTGGAGGATCCATCAGTGAACAGTATCCAAGGATCCTTGGTTTCTTCAAGCTGTTGGACTTCTAGTTCAGCCTCCTTTTGCAAATCACTACTAAAATCTACCACAAAGTCAGCTAAGGCTTGGGATTTGATGGCAGTCCTTGGTTCATATCTTATATCATATGCACTCAACTTCACTGCCCACTTAGCCATCCTTCCTGACATTTCAGGTTTCCTGAGAACATTCTTAATTGGGAAATTAGTTTTATCAATAATGGCATGAGTCTCAAAATAATGTCTTAATTTAGTAGATGCCATAATTAATGCAAGGATAAGTTTTTCTAAATGTGAATACCTGGATTCAGCATCAAGTAAGCTCTTACTTACATAATAAACAGGATGTTGTGTACCTTGGTGATCCTTAACAAGGACCGCACTTACTGCTTTTGAGGATACCGCCAAGTATAAGGATAACACATCTCCCTTTTCTGGTTTCATCAAGGCTGGGGCTGAGGATAGGTAATCCTTAAGAGCTTTAAGGGCACTTTCATGCTTCTCAGTCCATTCAAATTTCTTGTTCTTCCTCAGGATGTCATAGAACTCCTTGCACTTTTATGAGGATTTAGATATGAGTCTGTTCAAGGCTGCGATCCTGTCAGTCAACCTTTGCACATCCTTAGCATTGGCAGGAGATTTGATATTCACAATAGCCTTAATTTGCTCTGGACTTGCTTCAATGCCCCTCTTCATCACCATATATCCTAAGAATTTACCTGCCCTTACACCAAAATGACACTTAGAAGGATTAAGTTTCATATTATATTTATCAAGGATATTGAACGCTCCCTCCAAGTGTTTAAGACGATCCTCAGCTTTCTTGGACTTAACCACCATGTCATCAATATAGACTTCCATAGTGTGTCCAATTTGCTCCTTGAACATCATATTGACTAGCCTTTGATAAGTAGCACCTGCATTCCTTAATCCAAATGGCATAGCAATATAACAGTATATACCAGTTGGGGTCATAAAGGCTGTATCCTCTTGATCGGATGGTTCCATCTGAATTTGTTGAAATCCAGATGAAGCATCCATAAAGGTTAACAACTCATGACCCGGGGTAGCATCCACCATGGATTCAATGTGGGGTAATGGGAAAGGATCCTTGGGACATGCCTTGTTTAAATCTGTAAAATCGACACATACCCTCCACTTTCCATTTTTCTTTTCAACAACAACCACATTGGCTAACCATCTTGGATACTTAACCTCTCTAATCATACCTGCTCGAAGTAGCTTATCTACCTCTTCCTGGATAATAGCATTTCTTTCAGGTGCAAACTTCCTCCTCTTTTGATGAATTGGCTTGAATGACCTGTCAATGCCAAGTTTGTGAGTAATTATATCTTTAGATATACCTGTCATGTCTTCATGTTTCCAGGCAAAGGTGGTTTTCCTTCTTTTAAGAAAGGATACTAGCTCCCGTTCAATATCGCTAAGGATCCCTGACCCTATGAAGATCTTGGATTCAGGATCATCAGAATCCATGAGGATTTCTTTCAAATCCTGTTCTCTTGCCTCCAAGACATCTCTTGATGGATACTTTAATTGCTATTGCTCCCTTGGTCTTGAGGTTGGTTTCATTGATGAGGTATAACAATTCTTAGCCTCCTGTTGATCACTCTCAATTTTCACCACTCCCCATGGACTTGGAAGCTTTACACACTGATGATAGGTGGATGGGACTGCCTTCATATCATGTATCCATGGCCTGCCAAGGATAACATTACAACACGATAAGCAATCAATAACACAAAACTTTTGATAAGAATGCAATCCTTCAATATAGATTGGGAGTTTGATGTCCCCCAATGTATTCTTTGTTTCCCCACTGAATCCCACAAGTACTGAGGATCTTGGGATAATATCAGACTCTGGGATATTCATTTTCTTGAGAACATCCAGCTGAATGATGTTCACAGAGCTTCCTCCATCTATAAGGATCCTGCGAACAAAGTGGTTAGAAATAAACAATGTAATTACAAGACCGTCATGATGAGTATCCTGGATGTCAACACGATCATCCTCATCAAAAGTAATGACTTTATCCTGGGTGACAACGGAGGTCCGGACGGGTCTGTCTCCATTATCCATCTTGGTTTCCTTAGCGTGTCTTTTTGCTGCTGAGAAGGATGTACCACAGATGTCTGATCCACCGGATATGAAATTTATGACTTGTGCATCTGCTGGAGGAGCAGGAGCCCTTTCCGGGATCCTTTCAGGATCCTGGGTCCTTGACTTCTTTCGTCCCAAGAGTTCCTTTAAATGCCCCTTGCTCAACAAGTAACCAATTTCCTTTCTAAGTGCAATACACTCTTCAGTGAGATGCCCAAAATCCTCATGATATGCACACCACTTGGATTTATCCTTTTGTAGCAGCTGGTTTATCACTTTTCCTTAGCCACCTAGCTTTCTCACCTAGATTCTGCATCGCAAGGATTAGTTCATTGTTATCAACAGAAAAACAATATTCAGAAATAGGAGGATAACCCTCATCATCCTCTTCTTGTTCCACTGCGTGCACATTCTGGTTATCAGATCTGTTGTAGGACTTGGATTTGTTGTTCCTGAAGTAGGATCCTTGTTTATCCTGTTTTGAGGATCCTGTCAATCTGTCCTGGATCCTTTTGTCATCCTCTAGGCGGATGAACCTAAGGACCCTAGTCCTTACTTCATCAAGATTCCTGCAAGGTGTCATAACAAGATCATCATAGAATAATGAATCCTTAAGCAATCCCATTTTAAAGGCTTCTACAGCCGTAGCAATATCCAAATTAGGAATATCTAAGGATTCTTTACTAAACTTAGTGATATAATCTCTAAGTGATTCATTTTGACCTTGTGTTACCCTATATAAATCACTAGTTAATCGTTCAAACTTTCTACTACAAGAGAATTGACTATTGAACAAGTTAACTAAATTAGCAAATGAAGTAATAGAGTAAGGGGAAGACTTAGCAGCCATTTAAGAGCAGATCCTGTAAGTGTGGATCCAAATCCCTTGCATAGACATGCTTCTTTCAACCTTTCAGGAATTGGATTGATCTCCATCCTCTCCCTGTACTGAGCTACATGCTCTTCTGGATCCGTTGAACCATCATATAGCTTCATTGATGGTATCTGAAATCTTTTAGGTATCTCAGCATCACATAAAGGTGGTGCAAAACGAGATATCCTATGGTTACCATCCGCAATCTCAGGAATGGGTTTAACCACTCCTGGTACACTAGATATCATATCCTTAAGCTTCTGTAGCTCCCTAGCCATGGCCTGATTGATACCTGTATCCTGCATAAAACCATGGTTAGTGTTATATAAATTATTAAAAGTGTTACCTCCCACAGGATTCGAGTTTGGAATTGCGGATGTGAATCCATCTTGTCGAGACTCTGGCATGATTGAAGGACCAGAGGAGGCAATGGTCTGCATTGGTATGAAGTCTCCTTGATGAACGTCTGAGTTCTGAGGCTGCATACTTCTCAAGGATCCTTGATTTTGAAGGAGGTTGGATCCTTGGAATTGAGATGATCCTTGAACCTGAAAGGATCCTGGGACCAGGGAGGATCCTTGAACAAGGGAGAATCCTGGGACTAGAGAGGATCCTGGGACCAAAGAGGATCCTGGGACCTGGGAGGATCCTTGGATCTGGGAGGATCCTTGGACCTGGGAGGATCCTTGGACTTGGGAGGATCCTTGGACTCGGGAGGATCCTTGGACCTGGGAGGATCCTTGGACCTGGGAGGATCCTTGTACTTGGGAGGATCCTTGTACTGCATGCATTCCCACATATCCTCCTGGCATGAAGTATCCCTGATGCTGAGAGGAGGATCCTGATGGCTGAGAAGAGGATTCCTGCGGCTGGAAGTAAGAGCCAAATGCCTGACTCATTGTTGTTGTTCCATAACGCCTTCCTGGTAGTTCACCCAAGTATTGCACATCCGGAACTGCTGAGTGTTGGGAAGTTATGACCGGAGTGTCGAAGTTCAGCGACCTTGGCATCAGAGGGGAGTGATCCTCCACTGATTTCTTCTATTTCTTGATTTCATCGATCTCCCGGAGGATCCTTTCGCTGGTTTTATCCTGCTCTTGTGCATGATTCCTTATCTGCAAAATCAGGGCATAAAGATCATTAGTAGTAGGATTAGTTGAAACAGAAGAAGTAGGTGGTTTTTGGAAAATAGGAGTTGGTTTCTTCGCAGCATTCTTAGCATTCTTCTGGGATCCAGAAGGTGGTGGAGGCAAAGGAGGAACGCCTTGTGAAGAACTGAATGAGGGCATCAAACTTGAAGTATTCTTCACTGAGGAAGCCATCTGTTTGGTTGTAGCGAACCGAAATGACCACGAAAATACGAATCTTTCTAGGAATAAAGCACCAATTGCCCCACGATGGGCGCCAAACTGTTTTGGTCAAAAATCAAGCAATGACAATGTAACCAAACTTTCTGTTGTGAGGCATGATGCTTGAATTGATGAACAACAATAAGGATCACTATGAAGTGTAATGAACAAGTGACACGAAGATTTATACGAGGAAAAAGCCCTTGATCAATGAATGATCTCCGGCATAAAAAACCTCGGGTGATGGAAACTACCGATCACCAACTCAAATTAAACAAGAAATGTATTACAACTTCGGATGATAGCGAGCTAAGTACAAGGATCACTATAGTGTATTGTGTAGAAAATGTGTGTAATCGCCAAGTGTGTTAGCGAGAACTGATGAGAGCGGTTGTATGAGTGTGTGTGTAGCCAAAAATAGCCAAGTGTTCTAAAAGATAGCTCGCTACCCCCTTAAAATTAGAAAATCTCTAGCCTAACTAACTGTCCGCAAATGGTGCAAGTCCTCCACGACTCCATAACGTCCATTTCTGGCCAAGCACGTGCGGAATAGACTTAGAATATTCTCCAGGAATATCGCCAAGACCAAGTCCAAGTTGATACTCCTGCAAAACAATTACGAATTCAAAGTAGACAATCGTTAGTACAGGGATCCTTATAGTGATCCATGATCCTGATCCTACAACACTTCTGAGGATCACTACTTCAGACAGAATTGAAGATCACTAAACCCAACAGTAAATAAGGATCACTGATCATTTAGAAATCCACCCCTAACAACCACAATCCCCTTCATGTATATCCTGAAGTACTTCTTTGGCTTCAGGATCCTCCAAGCACCTCAAATACGGTCCTGCAAGAGATTTCTTGTATAAAACATTATTTATAATAGTGAATCGTGATACCTTCATCCTAAATGCCTTAGGATTTTCATCTCTGGGGATGTGTCCTTCCTTGAGATATCTCATGATTGGAGCCGTCCAGGATTTAGGATCCTTTTCAGGATACTCTGCTCTAGGATCCTGAATACCCGCTACTTCTTTATCCTGAGGATTCATTGCAGGATACAAGATATGTAATATTGGTATTTGGGTCCCTTCTGGTATCCTGATCGATGATCCCAGATTTGCTAAGGCATCTGCTTCAGCATTATCCTCCCTTGGTACCTGTTCAAGTGTAAAAACATCGAAATATCCTGCTAATTTTTTGAGAATATCGAGGTATTCGATTAATTTCTCACCCTTAACTGCATAGGATCCATTAAAATGGTTAGTAATTAACAAGGAGTCAACATATACTTGCAAATTCTTGATACTCATATTCTTAGCCAACTCTAATCCTGCAATTAAAGCCTCATACTCTGCTTCATTATTAGTAGCAGGGAATTCACACCTAATAGCCTGGGGTAATATGTCCCCCTATGGTGATTTTAGTAGTATTCCCAATCCTACCCCTCTTACATTAGATGCACCATCAGTATATAACGTCCAGGATCCTGAGGATTCTCCTAACTGTTGCACTTCTAGGTCTACCTCATCCAGAATGTCACTACTGAAATCAACCACAAAGTTAGCTAAAGCCTGAGACTTTATGGCATTTCTAGGTTCATATACTAAATCATAAGCACTCAACTTTACTGACCACTTGGCCATCCTGCCTGACATCTCTGGTTTCCTAAGCACATTTTTGACAGGATAATTTGTTTTAACATGAATCCTATGTGTCTCAAAGTAATGTCTAAGCTTCGTTGATGCCATAACTAATGCTAGTATCAATTTTTCTAAATGAGAATACCTAGTTTCAGCATTTAACAAACTTTTACTAACATAATAAACAGGATATTGCTGACCTTCATGATCCTTTAAAGGACGACACTTATAACATTCCCTGATACTGCGAGGTATAAGGATAGTGGTTCACCATTCTCAGGCTTCATCAGTAGAGGTGCAGTTGAAAGATATTGCTTCAAATCCTGCAGGGCTGCTTCATGCTTCTCACCCCATTCGAATTTCTTGTTCTTCTTCAGGATATCATAAAACTCTTTGCATTTCTCTGAGGATCTTAAAATAAATCTGTTTAATGCTGCCACTCGCCCTGTTAATCGTTGAACATCCTTCATATTTGAGGGTGATTTAATATCCAAGATGGCTTTAATCTGCTCCGGGCTCGCCTCTATTCCTCTTTTGGTCACCATATATCCTAGAAATTTTCCTGCCCCTACTCCGAAATGACACTTAGCAGGATTTAGCTTCATGTTATATTGATCCAGGATATCAAATGCTCCTTTAATATCCTGGAGGTGATCCTGAGCTTTCCTTGATTTTACCACCATATCGTCAATGTATACCTCCATGGTGTCCCCCAGCTTGTCTTTGAACATCATGTTTACCAATCTCTGGTATGTTGCACATGCATTTTTCAAACCAAAAGGCATAGCCGTATAACAATAAATACCTGTTGGTGTCATGAAGGCAGTATCCTCCTGGTCAGAAGGCTCCATTTGAATCTGCTGAAATCCTGAGGATGCATCCATGAAGGTCAACATTTCATGCCCGGCAGTAGCATCCACCATTGCATCAATGTGAGGAAGAGGAAATGGGTCTTTAGGACAAGCCTTGTTCAAGTCTGTGTAGTCTACACAGACTCTCCATTTCCCATTTTTCTTCTGTACCACGACTACGTTTGCTAGACATCTTGGAAACTTGACTTCTCTGATCATCCTGGACTTCAACAATCTTTCAACTTCCTCTTGGATAATCGTATTCCGCTCAGGAGCAAATTTCCTTCTTTTTTGCTGAACAGGCTTGAATGATCTGTCAATTCCAAGCTTGTGAGTGATAATGTCTTTGGATATACCTGTCATATCCTCATGCTTCCATGCAAACGTTGACATCCTGCATTTCAAAAAGTTAGTTAACTGCTCTTCAACATCCTGAGGGATATTGGTTCCTACGAGCACCGAGATATCAGGATTATCCTGATCCAGGATAATTTTCTTCACATCCTGCTCCGAATCCTCCATGATATCCTGGGCCCGCATCTTTAATTGCTATGCTGTACTAGGCTTGGTTGAGGATTTCATCGAGGATGAGTAGCATTCTTTCGCCTCCTGCTGATCACTATCAACCTTGACAACTCCCCAAGGGGTAGGGATCTTGATGCATTGGTGATATGTTGATGGCACAGCTTTCATATCGTGAATCCATGGTCTTCCCAGTATGATGTTATAGCAGGATAGAGAATCCATCACACAGAAACGTTGTATCGAGTTGACTCCTTCAACATATACTGGTAACTTTATCTCTCCCACTGTGTTCCTAGCTTCTCCACTGAACCCAACAAGCACGGTGGACTTCGAAGTGATATCCATCGGAGATACATTCATTCTCTTCAGAGTCTCTAGTTGGATTATGTTGACGGAGCTGCCATTATCAACCAGTATCCTGCGTACAAAATGGTTAGCCACATATAATGTTATTACCAGAGCATCATGATGAGGATCCTGGACAGTATCCCTGTCATCACCATCAAATGTGATCACTTTGTTAGTTGTGAGGGTAGTCATCCTGACAGGTTTGTCTCCCCTTTCGGCCTTAGCTTCTTTTGCATGCCTCTTAGCCGCCGAATACGAAGTCCCACAAATGTCGGATCCTCCCGAAATAAAGTTGATTATCTTGGCATCCGCGAGAGGTGACGCTGCTCGCTCAGGATCCTTCTCAGTATCCTGACCCTTATTCTTCTTTCTTCCTAAGAGATCTTTCAGATATCCCTTGCTTAGAAGATAGCTTATTTCTTTTCTTAGAGCAATGCAATCCTCAGTTACATGTCCGGAATCTTCATGGAAGGTACACCATTTTGACTTATCTTTCCAATCGGATTTTTGTTGATTCTTTCGAGGCCACCTAGCCTTGTCTCCTAAACCCTGCATGGCATACATCAATTCAGGAATGTTAACAGAAAAGCAATATTCAGATAATTCAGGATATTCTTCAGGATCCTCGTCTTCGATAGCATTCACTTTCTTGTTTTCATTTCTACCATATGGCCTAGAGCGATATGGCTTAAATGAGGATTCTGACTTCCTGTTAGTTGACTCATAGGTGTTGGATGAGTTCATCATCTCTTGCATCTTTCTGTCATCCTCCAATCGAATATATCTTAGGGCCCTGTTTCGAGCTTCATCCAAGTTCCTGCATGGGTTCATTACAAGGTCTTGGTAAAATTGAGAATCTTTTTGCAGCCCCATCTTGAAAGCTTGCACAGCCGTTGCAACATCAA
The DNA here is from genome assembly GCA_030545235.1 of Helianthus tuberosus. Lineage (NCBI taxonomy): Eukaryota > Viridiplantae > Streptophyta > Magnoliopsida > Asterales > Asteraceae > Helianthus > Helianthus tuberosus. The sequence goes on along the minus strand of CM060424.1, from coordinate 57,627,555 downwards.
GATGTGGAATGTCTAAGGATTCACGGCTGAACTTGTTCACATAATCCCTTAGGGATTCTTGAGGCCCCTGTGTTATCCTGTAGAGGTCACTTGTTAGTTTTTCAAATCTTCTACTACAAGAAAACTGACTATTAAATAAATTCACTAGGTGAGCAAATGATGTAATCGAATGAGGAGGAACATTTAGGAGCCATTTCAAGGCTGATCCTGTTAAGGTAGAACCAAAACCCTTGCACAAGCATGCTTCCTTGAGCTCCGGAGGGATAGGGTTAATCTCCATTCTTTCCCTATACTGGGCAATATGCTCTTCAGGATCCGTAGTTCCATCATAAAGCTTCATGTTGGGGGTTTGAAATCTCTTTGGAATCTCAGCATCACAGATAGGATATGCAAAGCGAGATATCCTGTGGCTGTCTTGGGACACTTCTGGGATTGGCTGGACTACTCCAGGTACACTGGATATCATGTCCTTCAACTTCTGAAGCTCCCTAGTAAATGCTGATGTTACACCTGTATCCTACAAAGATCCACTATTGTTAGCAGCATGAGTATTATTATTATTCGACAAGTTACCCGTCTGAGGATTGTGCCCATATCCTGAAGCATATCCTGAGCTCCTCATGGTTGACATCCTGACCGAGGAGGGTATTTTAGGAGTATGATTCTGAGGAAGGCTGGGCACAATATTCCCCCTATTATCCTCAGTGTACAAAGCCGAACTGAAGTTCAAAGTTCTGGGTTGTAATGGAGTGACGATATCCTCAGCAGATCTGCTCGGGCCAGACTTCAGGAGTTGTATTTCCCTCAACAACATTTGGTTTGTTTCCTGTTGCTACCTCATTTGTTCCTGCACACTTCCAAATAAGGTTAGAATTTCATCATTAGAAGCTAAAATGGGTGCAGATCCCTGAATACTCCGAGTAGGGATAATATCCTGAGGTTGTGAAGAAGATTGCATCCTTAGAGGAGGTGGTGGAAGCACCGGACCAGTAGTAGCAGAAGTTGTAGCAGACACAGTGGAGGAGCTCATGTTTGATCTTGAGGCCATTGTAAACAATGTGGCAAAAAGTTTCGAAAACAGAAAACCGAGGTTTATTTCACAAAGATTTTTAGTAAAGAGAGCACCACTTGCCCCACGGTGGGCGCCAAATTGTTTTGGTCAAAAATTACCGAAGCAATTAAGTGATCAAATTAGTTAAGTGAGGTAGTGTGCTAAAAAGTGTGTTGAAAATATGCTGGTTAAGTTGTTTTGGAAAAACAGTATTCAGGATACGGCTCAGGATATTGAGCTGTATCTACGATCAAACAATGAGCAAAAAGTAAAGGGGGTGACACAAGATATACGAGGAAAGCCCTTGATCAATCTAGATCGCCAGTATAAAACCTCGGGAGCTGACAATCGCAGCTGCCTTGTTCTTCTTACTGCTTTAAACGTCAGGATACAGTGCAGGATATTGACCAGATCGCTAAGTGTTACAACGCTTTTGTGTGAAAGTGAAAATTGCTAGAGAACAAGTGTAAGAGTGTAGTGAGTGTTGATGTGATGTCCTATTCGATCTGATATACCTACCTATTTATAGTAACGAATTACAAACGAAAATTCCTATAAATATGGGATGCTCCGAATATTCCATTCTTAACGTTGTAGACCGAGTAATGCGGCTTCAACGTCTTTATTTGAACGACTTGGACCGAGTCTTCCGCGGAATGAGTCCTTGTGAACGTTGCTAGCTTCTAACCCGCGTACCTGCACATAATCCGTTAGTGATCCCGAGGATACCATTCAGGATGTTACCAATATCCTGAATCAGCATCCCGGATGTGAACATATATCATATAACCAAGATATAACCCAAGATATTTCTCAGGATATGGGCTCAGAATTTCACCCATAACAACCACTACATACTACCGAGCGGCGTGATCAATGTTAATGAACGTATTTTAGTCCCGTTAAACATACCAAATGTCATACCAAATGTAAGCATGTATTGTAAAAACCAAGTACTAAGTATGCTAAGTAAACATACAAAGTAGAAATGTTTATGAAATCAATGTGCTAGTAAGTAAACTTACATAGCAAAATATAATGGAAATCATGTACTATATGTGTACTAGATGAACATAGCAAGTATATGACATGAAAGCATGAAAAACATGAAAGTAACAAGTAGGCACATGTGTTTCACCCCAAAATGTTTGAAAGCAGTAAAAGAGGGAAACTATGTACTCACTTGATATTGCTTAATAGTCTTGAAATAACAACCAAGTAACGCTTGAAGGATCACAGAATCAAATGGCACCAAAGGGTCCAAGCTTGGAATAAGAACAAAGAAAACTGATGTTTGAAGCCTTCAACCAAGTGGGATAGCTTCAAGAGAGCAGGTGAAGAAGAAAAGGATGAATGAGCAAGGAAATGAGCAAAAAGATTGGGTATTTATAGATTTTCTTGATCCATTAGATCATTGACATGTGTTTTTGAGTGAATCAAAGCTTGATCTTGGCCATACACATGTTGCCCACAGATTAGAATACTTGGGGAGCACTTAAACAAGCCCAAGGTATGCAAAAACTTGGATTAAAACCAATGGGAACATGCTGTTTAGCCCGATACAATGTTTCTGCCAGATGAGGCTGTCACGCCCCGCGTAAGAGTAGACCCAGTCTTACGCGGCCCGCTAGAGACTTTCAGGAATTGTTAAAAATGGTCCCTGCCTGCATAAAACTTAGTTTTTGATGCATTTAACCCCTGTTAACCCCATTTCACAGCTCTACAATGATGTTAAGGCATAGGGAACATGAAATATGCTTTAAAATATCATGGATGTCGGTTCGTTTGGCTCTCGTTGTTCGATTAATTACGATGAAACTCGAACGGACATGAAAAACGATCCAAATTACACGACGAATGGTATTTTAGCATTCCAATCACTAAAATAAAATATTTTATCCACAGGCGGATCTATATCAACTACAAAACATGTTCAACAGACATAAGGCATTACAGACTTGCAAGATCCTCTACTTAATGCCCAGAAGCTTCCAGCCAATTACGAGTAGTACCTGTTTTGGTAAAAAATCAAGCAAAGATAATGCAACCAAATCTTTTGTTGTGAGGTGTGATGCTTGAATCAATGAACAATATTAAGGATCACTCAGAAATGTAATGAACAAGTGACACAATGATTTATACGAGGAAAAAGCCCTTGATCAAGAGTTGATCTCCGGCATAAAAAACCTCGGGTGATGGAAACTACCGATCACCAACTCAGATTAAACAGAAAATGTATTACAACTTTGGATGATAGCGAGCTAGTTACAAGGATCATTAGAGTGTAATGTGCAAAAAGGTGTGTAATCGCAGAGCAAATTGTCGAGAGCTGATGAGAGCAGTTACGAGTGTCTGTGTGTAGCCAAAAATAGCCAAGTGTTCTAATCTAGCTCGCTATCCCCTTATAAATTTGGAAAATATCTAAGCTAACTAACTATCCGCATTTCGTGCAAGTCTTCCACAACCTCCATAACGTCCATATTAGTCAAGCACGTGCGGAATAAAAAGGGAATATGCTCCAGGAATATCGCCAAGACCAAGTCCAGGGACGTACTCCTGCAAAACAACATCATATTCAAAGCAGACAATCGTTAGTGTAAGGATCACTATGATGACCCTGGATTCTGATCCAACAATACTCTCTGAGGATCATTAATTCAAACAGAATTGAGGATCCTTAAGCCCGACAGTAATTGAGGATCACTGATCTTTGGAAAATCCTCCCCTAACAATTGCCCCCAAAATATAAGGAGTAAAGTGTAAATAAACGAGTTATATTTTCTCGTTCTTATCCGTAACAAACCAACGAATATATAGCCGTTGCATTCTGACTAGCCGTTGCCAACCTGACGTCATTGAAGTGACTATCCTGCAAAATCATGATTATAAATTGAAGTTAGAGATAAGGGTTAGGAAGCATTTAAATTCGTGCGTTTCATCCTTTAAATCCTCATTTGAAGATCTGATCAGGCACTTCTCTCTCCTTTCTCTCTTCATATTCTCATTCTGTTTCTTCTTCTTCACCATCATCATGCCCAAGATGATGCTAAGATCTTCACCGGCCAAGGATCACAAAAAGGATAGTCCCTTAAAGAGCTAAGGGATCATCGAAGGCTATGCGAAGGAACGATGCTGCTTTACTGATCCGCAGATAGATAGGATTCACCATTGTTTTCCGGCGAGCACTGTTTTTAAAGCTTTTGACCCCACCGTCCTAAGCGACTTTGTTTCTGAAACCTGGGTAGCTTTTCCGGTCACCACATTTACGATAGGATACTCGTATCCTTTTCCTGATTTCACCCAATCTTTCTTCTCTCTCACCGGTATCTCCTACATCCAAGCGATGCCAATGATGTGGAGGGTGTTGTATACCTTTGAAAGAATCATTGAGCATAAAGGTATTGATCTGGGAATGTCGGAATTAGAAGAAATGTACGACCTTGTGAGCCATGGATCTCATCGATATCTATTCAAACAAAAAACCCGGTGAAGAACACCCCATCTTCAAAACCACAAAGAATGACACCAACTGGAAAAGGCGATTCTTCTTTGTCAGAAGGGATTCCATCCCTGATGGGAAAGATCTTCCAAGAAAATGGGTTACTCATGGTAGGATAGAGGATCCTTATAGATGGATCATAGGATACCCTGTCTCCGCTGAGGATCACTGACCCCTTTGTTTCTATTTTGCAGCTATTACTGTTTCACGCATTATTACAACACCTGCAACGAAGGAAAGGCTTGCTGCTTTCCGGAAGCTTGATCCTACAATAAGATCATTTCAAGCAAATACCCAGGATTCTCAAGAAGTATCCTCAGGCTCTGTTACGATGTCAAGTAAGTATCCCATTTTGTACATAACTAAATGTTTAAATTAAAACGAAATAAGGATACTTATCTGTTTTGGATATGTAGGTGCTGGAAAATCATCAAAGTCTGCTACTCGTTTCAGTGTCACTGACCTCGATGTTGTCCGATCAGCAAAGAAGAAGCCTGCTGCTAGTCCATCCGTCATGGTCCCCAAGGCAACCACTTCTAAGGGAAAGGGCGGAAAGAAAAGGAAGACTGCTGATACCCTTGTAGGTCTGCCTCTGATCCAGCATCAGTTCGAGGAATACATTGCTGAGGTAAGAATAACTGATCCTTAAATGTGACTCTTGTACATGATCCTTCCATACTGAGGGTAAGGGATCCTGAATTGTATCCTTCCTTTTGCAGAAATTTGCTGAAATCCAAGATTACGTAGGGAGTATTGAAGAGGTTGAGCAAAAGTGTTTGGACCTTCAAAAGATCATGCTGGCCAAGGATCAGAAGATTGCCTCCCTCGAAAACAATGTCAATCTGGTGAAGAGGGAACTTGTCCTGGCTCATATCACTGCTGATCAAGAGAAGGCTGAAATCACAAATGATGCTAAAGTCTCCGCTGCCATTGCTATGTACAAAACCAAGTTGCAGATGGCCCAAGAAGCTCAGGATCCTAACTTTGAAAAGAGCAACTGGGACATAGAGGGCTGGAAGGCTAGGTTGGCTGAGCTGGATGACGAAGAAGAGGCTGGTGAGGTCCTAGCAATCGAGGCTGGCAGCAGTGGGGTTAAGGATTATGTGGGTGATGCCGGAGCTGGAGGAGCTGGTGAAGGTGATGGTGATGCAGCAAAGATGTAAGCTGTAGGAATGGGCGATGATGGACATTTCTAGACGCGGCCGGAGCCCATTTTTTAGGACTTGGTAGTGTTTTTTTGGTTATGGTGTTTTGAAACAATCTTGGGTTGTATTTGAACAATAGTTTCTAGGGTTATGGATCATGGATCCTTAGACAATAGGTACGATAATGGGTGGTGGATGGATCCTCTGTTTGGGGGATGAAGCCACTTGTTATCTTACTTCCTGCACTTCAAAGACCTATGAACAATGGACACCCTTTACCTACCCCAGCGGACGGGCCACGTATTGCTGGTAGATGCTTGGGGTAGGTAATTTTGACAACCTTGAAGGGTTTAACGTTTTGTGAATAAATAAAACCTTAACTTTTTGGCTATTTCCCGTGTTGTTATCCTTGTGAATACTTTACTTTTCAATTGTTGTGATATACATTTTGTCTGAATTTATTAAGTAAAGAAGAAAAAATTTAATAAATATCCTCAAAAAGTTTAGGATATGATCAAGGATCACATATCATATAGTCGACAAGTTCTGAAAAGTAGTGTAGTTTAAGGATCATAAGTTCAGTTGTCAAAGGATAAGGGTCACTCATGTAATTAATAAATAAAATCAAAGTAATTAAGGATCATACCTGAGAATCCAAGCTAGGATCCTAACCTTTGACACTTATAATCAGGATAACCAAAAGACAAACCTTAGTAGAAGGTAAGGATCAAGGATCCTTGGTCGTTTAGCTTCAAAAACCTGAAATAGGATACAACTTGGGACTAAGCCAATATAGGATAAAAGTTAGTAACTGGGGACAAGCCCAACAATTCTGGGGACAAGCCCAATATACTGGGGACAAGCCCAAAAGATAACTGGGGACAAGCCCAAAGGATAACTGGGGACAAGCCCAAAGGATAACTGGGGAAAAGCCCAAAGGATCGTGTGTAAACTGGAGTATGGCCCTCACTGGCGACTATCCAAACTTAGTGACATGAAAATGCCAAAACCTTAGCTAACGTGAAAATGTTAGAAACCTTAGGAACGGATATATGGTACGTCTACCATTATACGTAGGATCCTGAATACAGCCAGTACAATGAAATTGTCAGCCCCTAAAGCGAGTACTGGTCCCATTGCCATGAACTGTACCAGGATCATCGTGCGTTGCTGGCAATACTGGGGACATGCCCAAAAACTGGGGACTAGCCCAAATAACTGGGGTCAATCCCAAATAACTGGGGTCAAGCCCAAATAACTGGGGTCAAGCCCAAATAACTGGGGTTAAGCCCAAATAACTGGATACTTCTGTGGATACTCAATCCTTTGTTAAGGATACCTAAAGCTTCTGCAAAACTCAGATTCAAGTGAAAAGAGGATAAAGGATCCAGGATCCTTATCCTTATATATAAGATAACTAAAAAATGAAATAGTTTAAGATCAGATCATTACCAAAATGAGGATCTTCTATCTTGTAAGGATCCTTCAAGGATACTTGTTAGCTAAGGATCATGGATCCTTGTTACATGAAGTATTTCTTCAAGTGGACAGCATTCCAAGCTCTTGGTAGCAAATCACCTTCCATTGTTAGCAATCAATATGCCCCCTTTCCTGCCTCAGCTTCGATCAAGTAAGGGCCTTCCCACTTTGGTGCCAACTTTCCATCAGCAGGATTGGTGGTATTCTGAAATGCTTTCATTAACACCATATCACTGTTAGGGGAGGATTTTCCAAAGATCAGTGATCCTCAATTACTATCGGGCTTAAGGATCCTCAATTCTGTTTGAATTAATGATCCTCAGAGAGTATTGTTGGATCAGGATCCAGGGTCATCATAGTGATCCTTACACTAACGATTGTCTGCTTTGAATATGATGTTGTTTTGCAGGAGTACGTGCCTGGACTTGGTCTTGGCGATATTCCTGGAGCATATTCCATTTTTATTCCGCACGTGCTTGACTAATATGGACGTTATGGAGGTCGTGGAAGACTTGCACGAAATGCGGATAGTTAGTTAGCTTATATATTTTCCAAATTTATAAGGGGATAGTGAGCTAGATTAGAACACTTGGCTATTTTTGGCTACACACAGACACTCGTAACTGCTCTCATCAGCTCTCGACAATTTGCTCGGCGATTACACACCTTTTTGCACATTACACTCTAGTGATCCTTGTAACTAGCTCGCTATCATCCAAAGTTGTAATACATTTTCTGTTTAATCTGAGTTGGTGATCGGTAGTTTCCATCACCCGAGGTTTTTTATGCCGGAGATCAACTCTTGATCAAGGGCTTTTTCCTCGTATAAATCATTATGTCACTTGTTCATTACATTTCTGAGTGATCCTTAATATTGTTCATTGATTCAAGCATCACACCTCACAACAAAAGATTTGGTTGCATTATCTTTGCTTGATTTTTGACCAAAACAGTTTGGCGCCCACCGTGGGGCAATTGGTGCTTCATTCCTAAGAAGATTCATATTTTTGTGGTCATTTCGGTTCGTTACAACCAAGCGGATGGCTTCCTCAGCGAAGAACACTCCAAGTTCAATGCTGACAATCAGTTCTTCACAAGGCATTCCACCTTTGCCTCCACCACCTTCTGGATCCCAGAAGAATGCTGAAAATGCTGCGAGGAGACAAACCCCCATTTTCCCAAAACCACCAGCTTCTTCTGTTTCCTCTAATCCTACTACTAATGATCTTTTTACTCTGATTTTGTAGAAGAGGGATCACGCACAAGAGCAGAACAAAACCAACGAAAGGATCCTCTGGGAGATCGCTGAGATCAAGAAACAGAAGAAATCAGTGGAGGATCACTCTCCTCTGATACCAAGGTCATTGAATTTTGACACTCCAGTTGTAACCACCCTACAATTGGCAGTTCCGGGCATCCAGTATCAAAGTGGCCCATCAGAAAGGCGTTATGGAACAACAACTATGAGTCAGGCATTTGGCTCTCACTTCCAGCCTCAAGGATCCTGTTCTCAGCCATCAGGATCCTCTTTTCAGCATCAGGGATCCTTCGTCAGCTCAGGAGGATATTTGGGAATGCACACAGTCCAAGGATCCTCCCAGGTCCAAGGATCCTCCCAGGTCCAAGGATTTTCTATGGTTCCAGGATCCTTTCAGGTTCAAGGATCCTCCCAAGTTCAAGGATCCTCTCAGGTTCAAGGATCCAACATCTTTCAGGATCAAAGATTCTTAAGAAGTATGCAACCTCCAAGCTTGGATGTTCATCAAGGAGACTTCATACCAATGCAGACCATTGCTTCCTCTGGTCCTTCAATCATACCAGAGTCCCGTCAATATGGATTCACATCTGGAATTCCAAACATGAATCCTCTGGGAGGTAACACTTTCAATAATTCTTATAACACTAACCATGGCTCCATGCAGGATACATGTGTCAATCAAGCTATGGCTAGGGAATTACAGAAGCTTAAGGATATGATATCCAGCGTACCAGGAGTGGTTAAACCCATTCCTGAAATTGCAGATGGTAGCCATAGGATATCTCGCTTTGCACCACCTATTTGTGATGCTGAGATACCCAAGAGGTTCCAAATACCAACTATGAAGCTATATGATGGTTCAACGGATCTAGAGGAACATGTAGCTCAATACTGGGAGAGGATGGAGATCAATCCAATTCCTGAGAGGTTAAAAGAAGCATGTCTATGCAAGGGTTTTGGATCCACACTCACAGGATCTGCTCTTAAATGGCTGCTAAGTCTTCCCCCTTACTCTATTACTTCATTTGCTAATCTAGTTAATTTGTTTAATAGTCAATTCTCTTGTAGTAGAAAATTTGAACGATTAACTAGTGACCTATATAGGGTGACACAAGGACAAAATGAATCACTTAGAGATTACATCACTAAGTTTAGTAAAGAATCCTTAGACATTCCTAACCTGGATATTGCTACGGCTGTAGAAGCCTTTAAAATGGGATTTCTTAGGGATTCCTTATTCTATGATGATCTTGTCATGACCCCTTGCAGGAATCTTGATGAAGTAAGAACCTGGGCCCTTAGATTCATCCGATTAGAGGATGATAAAAGGATCCAGGAAAGACTGACAGGATCCTCAAAACAGGAAAAGCAAGGATCCTACTTCAGGAACAACAAATCAAAGTCCTATAACAAATTTGATAACCAGAATGTGCATGCAGTGGAACAGGAAGAGGATGATGAGGATTATCCTCCCATTTCTGAATACTGTTTTTCTGTTGATAACAATGAACTAATTCTTGCAATGCAGAATCTAGGTGAGAAAGCTAGGTGGCTGAGAAACTTTTCCAAAAATGAGAGGTGTATCTCGTATCTCTGTCAGAGATAATTGACACTGGTACGCCATGCAGAGCTACAATCTTATCTACGTACAATTGAGCTAACATGTCAGACCTGTAAGTTTCCTTAATGGGTAGGAAATGTGCTGACTTAGTCAGTCTATCTACTATGACCCATATAGTATCATTTCCCTTCCTTGTCTTTGGCAACTTGGTGATGAAATCCATTGTCACCATCTCCCACTTCCATGTGGGAAGTTCAGGCTGTTGTAGCAAACCTGACGGCTTCTGATGCTCAGCTTTGACTTGCGCACACGTCAAACATTTAGCTACATAGGCAGCTACAGACTTTTTCAAGCCTATCCACCAGTAGTTTGCCTTTAGATCCTGGTACATCTTATCAGCTCCAGGATGAACGGAATATTTGGAACTGTGGGCTTCCTGGAGGATAACATTTCGAAGTCCTCCAAAAACTGGAACCCATATTCGTCCATTCAATCTTAGCACTCCGTCTTTGTCATAGGATAACTGCTCCTCAGTTACTCCTAGCTTTTCTTCAGGATAGTTAGCTTCCAACACAGCTTCCTTCTGCGCAGCTAACAACCTTTCTTTCAAACTATTCTTTATTTCAATGCTCTTGGCATTGATTCTTATAGGCTTCACTCTTTCCTTCCTGCTTAAGCATCAGTAACTACATTTGCCTTGCCTGGATGGTATCTTATCTCACAGTCATAGTCATTCAAAGTTTCCATCCATCGTCTTTGCCTCATGTTTAAGTCCTTCTGATTAAACAAGTGTTGAAGGCTCTTGTGATCTGAATAGATCACACACTTGGTTCCATACAAGTAGTGCCTCCATAGTTTTAGTGCAAATACAACGGCACCCAGTTCCAAGTCATGGGTGGTGTAGTTCTTCTCGTGTACCTTTAACTGTCGTGAAGTGTAGGCAATAACTTTGCCTTTCTGCATGAGCACACAGCCCATACCAGTGTGTGATGCATCACAATACACCCTGAATTCTTCTATTCCATCGGGCAATGTTAACACTGATGCATTGCTCAACTTTTTCTTAAGAATGTCAAAGGATTCCTACTGCTTAGGGCCCCAATCAAACTTAATCTTCTTACGTGTCAACGAAGTTAGGGGCGCATCAATCCTTGAGAAGTTTTCGATAAATCGCCTATAGTATCCTGCTAGTCCTAGAAAGCTGCGAATCTCAGTAGGCGTCTTTGGCTCTTGCCAATTCATAACTGCTTCTACCTTAGCGGGATCTACTTGGATACCACGCTCACTAACCACATGTCCAAAGAATTTGACTTCTCGAAGGCAAAATTCGCACTTCGAAAATTTGGCATAGAGTTTCTCATGATGTAGAAGTTTAAGAATACAGCGAAGATGTTTCTCATGGTCAGCTTGGCTCTTCGAGTAGATGAGGATGTCCTCAATGAAGACGATGACAAATTTATCCAAGTAAGGCTTGTAGACGCTATTCATGAGGTCCATGAATGCGGCAGGAGCATTAGTGAGCCCAAAAGGCATCACTAGGAACTCGTAATGACCATAACGAGTCCTAAATGCAGTCTTGTGTACATCTTCATCTTTAACCCTCAACTGATGATAGCCTGACCTCAAATCGATCTTAGAAAAGTAACTTGCCCCTTGAAGTTGATCGAACAAATCGTCGATCCTGGGCAAAGGATACCTATTCTTGATAGTGACCTTATTAAGCTCACGGTAATCGATTCACAGACGCATCGATCCATCCTTCTTCTTGACAAACAAGATCGGCGCTCCCCAAGGAGACGAACTAGGTCTAATGAAACCCTTGGCTAGCAGATCATCTAACTGCGTCCTTAACTCCTTCATTCCTATTGGTGCCAACCTATAAGGCGCTCTTGCTACTGGTGCTGCACCAGGGATGATGTCAATTCGGAATTCCACTTGCCTATCTGGTGGTAAACCAGGTAGTTCTTCAGGAAAAACTTCAGGATATTCTGAAATGACGGGGATGTCTTCAATCTTAGGTTTCGGCTCATCAATAGTAACCTGTGCCATATAAATGACACAACCCTTCTTCAAGCATCTAGATGCCTTGAGCATAGACACTTGCTCAGGCAATCCATGCTGGGTATCCCCCTGAATGGTAAGTGACTCACCAGACGGAGTTTTGACTACCACTTGCTTTCTGTTGCACACAATCTGGGCTTGGTTATGCGATAACCAATCCATACCTATAACTATATCAAAACCGGCTAGCCTAAAGGGAAGTAAGGACAAAGGAAAATAGTGGTTCCTAATGGATATAACACATCCATCTAAAATAGTTGAGGCGGTTTCTATGGTTCCATCTGCTAATTCCACCTCATACTTCACACTTAAGGCTTTTACAGGCAATTTCAACAGCTCACAAAATTTGTTATCCACAAAAGACTTCTCCGCTCCAGAATCAAACAATACTCTGGCATAAACATCATTTATGAGAAAAGTACCTGTGATTACGTTGTCGTCCTGAACAGCTTCCTTTGCATCCATCCTGAAGACCCTAGAATTGGTCTTCTTGACATCTTCCGGCTTCTTGGCGTATTTAGGGCAGTTGGTTTTAATGTGCCATTTCTCATTGCAGTTGTAGCATGTGGAATCTTTAATCTTCTTGCAATCAACAGTCTTGTGCTCTTTAGACTTGCATAACCCACACGCAGGTGATCCTGACTTAGACTTGGACTCAAGTCGGCACTTTCCAAAGTGGCGTTTTTGGCAAGTCTTGCACTTTGGCTTTTCCTCAGCTTGCTGGCTACCTTTGTTGGATCCAGACTTCTTCCTGGAGTCAGTATTACCCTTGTGCTTCTTCTCAGATCTTCGTGAGGTATCATCCTCACGCTTCCTCTTACCTTCTTCTGAATTCCTGAGCGATCTTAACCTGACCGCGTCCAAGGTAAGGGATAGGGATAGATCAGCTGCTGATCTGAAGGTAGCAGGTCTGGATGCCTTAACACTGGCTTTAATTTCTGGGGCTAAACCCCCAATGAAGCGAGCAATCCTTTTGGGTTCCGAGGTTACCAGATACGGAACCAACCTAGATAGGGTATTGAAACTGGTGAGGTAAGCTTAACAATCTAAATTCTTCATTACCAACGATAAGAAATCTGATTCGATTCTTTCGACTTCGTGCTGCGGGCAATAATTCTCCTTAATGAGAGCAACAAACTGATCCCATGACAAGTTGTAGAGTGGGATCTTTCCAGCAGCTTGAATGAGAGACTTCCACCATGCCAGTGCCTCTCCCTTGAACGATTGGGATACATATTTCACTACGTCCCTTTCAGCACAACCACTGATGTCAACTACCGTGTCCATTTCATCCAACCAGGTCATACAATCTATTGCTCCTTTCTCCCCAGTGAAATCCCGGGGTTTGCAAGAAACAAAGTACTTGTAGGTACAGGACTTGGTATGAGGTTTACTATCAAACACTATCCTTTTTGAGGGAACACTGTTTTGATTAGATGAATGTCGATCATCATCTTTCTTAAAGGGTGGTTTGCTATGACCCTCCGAGTAAGTCTTGGGCTTGGAATGTGGTGTGGACCGGGTCCTACTTCGAGTCCCGCTCGATTCACTATACTGCCTATTTATTGCTTTGGTAACAGCATTATCTACTAATACATGCAGCTCCGCACCAGTTACAAGTATTTTAGCATTTTCAGGGTTTTCCACCGACTGACTGTTTACTTCTTCTGATTTAGCCATGCAGCCTTAATTGCTACATAAAGAAAATAAGGACAAGGTTTATTTATAAGCCTAAACAGTACTATCGTTCTTGACGATTTATTAATTATGGTTTTAATAGCCATTTTAGTTAATTTGTTAAATATATAATTATTCAGGATCTTTATCATAATCCAAAATTATAAATTAATAATAGCACATAGGCCTAGTCACGTAGACAAATTTTAGTTTATAAGCCCAGATTTTAAGGAATCGAGGCGTTAAGGTTTGAATCAAAGTTCATTACCTTTTCTTGACAGGGAGTTGTAGGCTACCACTGTCTTTAGTCTCAGAGGACGTTAATTATAGTCGAATTTAAGGATGACTTATGCGATATTTTGCCAATACTGTTAACATGTTTGCAGATGTTAACAGAGATTTGAATATTTTTTAAAACAGGTTTTTACCATATTGGCCAGGTCTTATTATGACATACAAGCTAGGTTTTACCTTTTAAGATTCTTATTATTTTATTAAAATGGTAAATCTATAAAATGAATGTTGTTTTTTTTTTCATTTTTTCATATATTATATTTATGCATATAATTTAAAAATAAAAATTTGAACTAACCATTCCATTAAAATTAAACTGGTACAAGTTTGCCCTAAACGGGACTTTTACATAAATAACATGCCCACGCAGGGGCGAAACAAAATAAACATACCCACGCAGGGGTCAACAGAAAGACATGCCCACGCAGGGGCAGAATACTAAAAGACATGCCCACGCAGGGGCAGAATAGAGAAACAAATGTCCACGCAAGGACATGATTACAATACTAAAATAAATAAACAAACAAAGGATTTAGTGATCCTTCTTGCTTTTTCCCTTGATCAAATCCACCATTTTCTTGAACATCCCTCGGTTATGCCTACGGTCTTCCCGCACCTCCTGCCGCACCTCATTTATCCCTTGAAGGATTTCTTGATATTGTGGTGGTGACATCACCGGTGGCTGCGGTGGTTGTTGATAAAGTGGAGGTTGAGGAGGTGGCGGTTGCTGATACCCATATGGTGGGTATCCATAAGTCGGGTATCCCGTTGTCCAAGGACCTCCATAGGGACCTTCCGGATGGAGAGCGTTGTAGTTCGCAGCTACCAAGTAAGGATCGGCCTCAGCATAGTTGTAATTGGTGTGGATCGGCTGCTCGAAGGGATTATATGCCGCCGCACCAGTGTACGTAGGAATTGGGTCTCCAAAACCCAATGGTGGTGGCGCGACTGGCGCAGAGTTTACTTCTGAGACGGGGTGTGAAGATTCTCTCATCTCTGGTTCTTCATGAAGTGGCGAGTATCGGTTGCCACTTGAAAGTGGAGGGGTGTTGATGCGTACTCCTCCTCGCGCGGATATCCGTGCGTTCGATCTTCTTCGCCTCGAGGGCTCCGGAGGCTGTTGTTGGGGTGGTGGTGGCGGTGGAGTGACCGCGACGAATCGAGAATCCTCGGAAGGATTCTGCTGCTGCTGGGGAGAGTTGTGGTAACTGGGAGTGAACACCCAGTCAATCCGTCGGAACCTTTCTTCATAGCTATCGGTACCATTATAAGGTGATCCCACAAATGGTGACCCATCCGAAATTTCGATGGGGGTGGTTAGGGGTTCCTGATGGTGGCTCTGCAGGATCAGTGTCCTCATCAATATCCATCTCGTTGCCACCGGAAAAATGATCTTCAGGTCCAAGTGGGTTAAAACCCACTGGTTCTCCAAGGTAGTCGGCAGGGTTGAACTGGCCCTGGAATACAGGTGATAGGTGGTCGAAGGGTGAGTTGTGTCCTTGGAGAGGTATGTAGGATTGGTGGGAGTTGTGGGGCTCATTTTCAGAATGAGGCCCAAAAGAGTGTGGAATAGAAGGGGAGGTACTCAGCGAAACTGAGCGCCTCGCTGGTTCAATGTAGGTCTTCCAGGGTTCTTGAGGACCCGGGTTGTGGGGATCTGACGGTGTTCGCCGGTGCGAAGGCCCGGCCTCATGGTCATTTGGGGCGACGAGTGGCCCTTTTCCTCTTCCTCTTCCTCTCATCCTTGGTGGCATTTTGTCAACCTGTCAAAATCAAACAAGTGATACAACAAGAGAATATATAAGACAAAGTTAGAAATAAAACAAATTTGGATAATTCCTAAGTTCTTTGTCTAGACTCGAGAATCGAGGAATGTGCAATTGTGTAACTGAGATTAAACACAAAAGGCTAGTGTTTAATTCACTCAGTATTGGCTCTGATACCAACCTGTCACACACCGATATTTCCACGTATTACCGCTGGGGAGTATCGTGACGTAGTTGATATCATCATAGTCAAACAACACAATATTTAAATGCACAGCGGAAGCAAAAGATAGATTTATTTCAACCAAATAAATTGTAATATGAAGTATCACAATGTAGTTGAAACAGATCCACAGGCGGATCAAAATAAAGAGGAAAACTGTTCAACAGACTTTGACACCTAAAGCTTTGCGAGACTTGATTATTGATGTCTGGAGTATCCAGCCTATTATGTGTAGCACCTGCACTTAACCTTTTTGGAAAATACGTCAGTTTACACTGGTAAACACAACTTAACTGACTCATTTTGAAAAGAGTTTGAAAATTGATTTGAATGCACTTCGGAAAAAATATATTTTTATAACTTGGGACAATTATTAAATAATCATGTATACAGTTTTACTTATTTTGTCGTCCACCAGGGCCGGTTGGTAGAGCCGGACAAGATTAACTGACACGCCACAGGTATAATACCCACAAGGTTAATTCCTTTAAGTGGGCTACCAGTTTTTACATATGCAACTGTCAGGTGTACGCCTACACCCCGTGCTTAGGTCGTGGCCATTTCGTAAAATGATGCCAAGGATATCCGGGACATGGTCATTTAACCCCCAAAGGCCATACACCAAATAATACATAATAAACGAGTATGTAATTATATTAATCACAATCCGATTTAAATGATTACACACCCGACCAAGCGGTATTATTATAATACCGTATCCCAAGCCCGTATAGGGAAAATAAGTTAAGAGTATTTACCTGAGCAATGTATAAGTCAAATACAGCAAGTACAGATGGCTTTTACTGGGCTCCTAATAATAGTCCTACGCACGATTAGGGAGCCTAAGGAACTTGGTTGCTGATCAGGAGAGCTCCAGAAATGAGAATGCAAGTGAATGAACAAATGTTGCAAACCTTGGGTGTTCTTATATACTCAATTTGATCCTTTAAGATGATGCCAAGATAGTCTATGAATGTTTCCAGATCAAGACAAGTGCCCCTATTGCATGTTAAACCATTGGAGCAGCCCCTGGAATGTAAAACAAGAGTGTAAAGTCGGTTTCAGAGGTCTGACTGGCAGCTGTTCACTGTTGCGGTCGCTGCTGCTTGTTCGCGGGCCGCGAGAAGCCCCTCGCGGGGCGCCTAAAACCAGCGCAACAGGTTAAATATGTTTCATTTATTACATTTCAGTCCCTGGTCCTTTGTAACGTGGTTTTGATTGTTTTTCTTGCACTTTTGGCCCTCTAACTTGATTTTTAAGGGCCTTAAGACTTTTACAAACTTGGTTAAGTCCTTGGTTAACTTTGTGCTTACCCGAAAAGTCACAAATTTCAACGTTGACGCTTTTAACCCTTCGTACACGAATTTGGTCATAACTTTCTCATATGATAACGAAACTTTATGAAATTTTTATCACACATTCTAGTGAGCATATTTTACCGTTACAAAGCTTCGGGTTTGCTAAAAGGTCACTCAGAGGTATACTTTCAACATGTTGACACATTTAACCCCTGTAGTTTGTAATTCCTCACTTTCTTTCATTTTCAGCTTCGTATGGTCCATGATTTATTCGTTTAAGGTTATAAACATCATGTAGGGTTATTGTAAGGTATATTTATCCATTATTGACACTTTGGACCCTTATATTCACATAGTTTCAATGTTTGTCAACTTTAGTCCCTCTAAAGTACTTTTTCTCATATTCAAAACCTATGACACGTGTCAATACATTATTGGGCATGAAATTACGAGGTGTTACATCCTCACCCCCTTAAAAGAAATCTAGACCTCGAGATTTACTGAAACAAATGAGGGTATTTTTCTTTCATCGTGGATTCTACCTCCCATGTATATTCGGGACCTCTACGGGCATCCCATTTGACCTTTACAATAGGCACATGCTTCCTTCGAAGCTTCTTTACCTGCCGATCTTCAATCGATAATGGTTTTTCCACAAATTTCAAACTCTCATCTATATGCACATCTGTGTGCGGTATGACTAGCGAGTCATCAGCTAGACATTTCTTCAGATTGCAGATGTGAATAACATTGTGGATACCACTGAGCTCTTCAGGAAAGTTCAACTTATAAGCCACTGACCCAACACATTCGATAACCTCGAATGGTCCTATAAACCTTGGGCTTAACTTACCTTTCTTACCAAATCGCATCACCCCTTTCCAGGGTGATACTTTAAGCAAAACTTTATCACCAACCTCAAACTTTAGAGGTTTTCGTTTTGGATCTGCGTAGCTTTTCTGCCTATCTCTGGCAGCTTTTAGGCGATCGCGAATCTGGACAATCTTGTCTGTTGTTTCAAAGACCAAATCAGGTCCTGATAATTGAACTTCTCCTACTTCCGCCCAACAAATAGGTATTCTGCATTTTCTACCATATAATGCCTCAAAAGGCGCAACCTTAATACTCGTATGGTAGCTATTGTTATAGGAGAACTCGATCAATGGCAGGTGGTTATCCCAACTGCCACCTAAATCAATCACACATGCACGAAGCATGTCTTCCAACGTTTGGATGGTACGCTCACTCTGCCCGTTCGTCTGTGGATGGTAAGCCGTACTATAATTTAAGCGCGTGCCCAAAGACTGTTGGAAACTTTTCCAAAAATGAGAGGTGTATCTCGTATCTCTGTCAGAGATAATTGACACTGGTACGCCATGCAAAGCTATAATCTTATCTACGTACAATTGAGCTAACATGTCAGAGCTGTAAGTTTCCTTAATGGGTAGGAAATGTGCTGACTTAGTCAGTCTATCTACTATGACCCATATAGTATCATTTCCCTTCCTTGTCTTTGGCAACTTGGTGATGAAATCCATTGTCACCATCTCCCACTTCCATGTGGGAAGTTCAGGCTGTTGTAGCAAACCTGACGGCTTCTGATGCTCAGCTTTGACTTGCGCACACGTCAAACATTTAGCTACATAGGCAGCTACAGACTTTTTCAAGCCTATCCACCAGTAGTTTGCCTTTAGATCCTGGTACATATTATCAGCTCCAGGATGAACGGAATATTTGGAACTGTGGGCTTCCTGGAGGATAACATTTCAAAGTCCTCCAAAAACTGGAACCCATATTCGTCCATTCAATCTTAGCACTCCGTCTCTGTCATAGGATAACTGCTCCTTAGTTACTCCTAGGTTTTCTTCAGGATAGTTAGCTTCTAACACAGCTTCCTTCTGCGCAGCTAACAACCTTTCGTTCAAACTATTCTTTATTTCAATGCTCTTGGCATTGATTCTTATAGGCTTCACTCTTTCCTTCCTGCTTAAGCATCAGCAACTACATTTACCTTGCCTGGATGGTATCTTATCTCACAGTCATAGTCATTCAAAGTTTCCATCCATCGTCTTTGCCTCATGTTTAAGTCCTTCTGATTAAACAAGTGTTAAAGGCTCTTGTGATCTGAATAGACCACACACTTGGTTCCATACAAGTAGTGCCTCCATAGTTTTAGTGCAAATACAACGGCACCCAGTTCCAAGTCATGGGTGGTGTAGTTCTTCTCGTGTACCTTTAACTGTCGCGAAGCGTAGGCAATAACTTTGCCTTTCTGCATGAGCACACAGCCCATACCAGTGTGTGATGCATCACAATACACCATGAATTCTTCTATTCCATCGGGCAATATTAACACTGGTGCATTGCTCAACTTTTTCTTAAGAATGTCAAAGGATTCCTGCTGCTTAGGGCCCCAATCAAACTTAATCTTCTTACGTGTCAACGAAGTTAGGGGCGCACCAATCCTTGAGAAGTTTTCGATAAATCGCCTATAGTATCCTGCTAGTCCTAGAAAGCTGCGAATCTCAGAAGGCGTCTTTGGCTCTTGCCAATTCATAACTGCTTCTACCTTAGCGGGATCTACTTGGTTCCGAGGTTACCAGATACGGAACCAACCTAGATAGGGTATTGAAACTGGTGAGGTAAGCTTGACAATCTAAATTCTTCATTACCAACGATAAGAAATCTGATTCGATTCTTTCGACTTCGTGCTGCGGGCAATAATTCTCCTTAATGAGAGCAACAAACTGATCCCATGACAAGTTGTAGAGTGGGATCTTTCCAGCAGCTTGAATGAGAGACTTCCACCATGCCAGTGCCTCTCCCTTGAACGATTGGGATACATATTTCACTACATCCCTTTCAGCACAACCACTGATGTCAACTACCGTGTCCATTTCATCCAACCAGGTCATACAATCTATTGCTCCTTTCTCCCCAGTGAAATCCCGGGGTTTGCAAGAAACAAAGTACTTGTAGGTACAGGACTTGGTATGAGGTTTACTATCAAACACTATCCTTTTTGAGGGAACACTGTTTTGATTAGATGAATGTCGATCATCATCTTTCTTAGAGGGTGGTTTGCTATGACCCTCCGAGTGAGTCTTGGGCTTGGAATGTGGTGCGGACCGGGTCCTACTTCGAGTCCCGCTCGATTCACTATACTGCCTATTTATTGCTTTGGTAACAGCATTATCTACTAATACTTGCAGCTCCGCACCAGTTACAAGTATTTTAGCATTTTCAGGGTTTTCCACCGACTGACTGTTTACTTCTTCTGATTTAGCCATGTAGCCTTAATTGCTACATAAAGAAAATAAGGACAAGGTTTATTTATAAGCCTAAACAGTACTATCGTTCTTGACGATTTATTAATTATGGTTTTAATAGCCATTTTAGTTAATTTGTTAAATATATAATTATTCAGGATCTTTATCATAATCCAAAATTATAAATTAATAATAGCACATAGGCCTAGTCACGTAGACAAATTTTAGTTTATAAGCCCAGATTTTTAGGAATCGAGGCATTAAGGTTTGAATCGAAGTTCATTACCTTTTCTTGACAGGGCGTTGTAGGCTACCACTGTCTTTAGTCTCAGAGGACGTTAATTATAGTCGAATTTAAGGATGACTTATGCGATTTTATCGAATCACATTTTGCCAATACTGTTAACATGTTTGCAGATGTTAACAGAGATTTGAATCTTTTTAAAACAGGTTTTTACCATATTGGCCAGGTCTTATTATGACACACAAGCTAGGTTTTACCTTTTAAGATTCTTATTATTTTATTAAAATGGTAAATCTATAAAATGAATGTTGTTTTTTTTTCATTTATTCATATATTATATTTATGCATATAATTTAAAAATGAAAATTTGAACTGACCATTCCATTAAAATTAAACTGGTACAAGTTTGCCCTAAACGGGACTTTTACATAAATAACATGCCCACGCAGGGGCGAAACAAAATAAACATACCCACGCAGGGGTCAACAGAAAGACATGCCTACGCAGGGGCAGAATACTAAAAGACATGCCCACGCAGGGGCAGAATAGAGAAACAAATGTCCACGCAGGGACATGATTACAATACTAAAATAAATAAACAAATAAAGGATTTAGTGATCCTTCTTGCTTTTTCCCTTGATCAAATCCACCATTTTCTTGAACATCCCTCGGTTATGCCTACGGTCTTCCCGCACCTCCTGCCGCACCTCATTTATCCCTTGAAGGATTTCTTTATATTGTGGTGGTGACATCACCGGCGGCTGCGGTGGTTGTTGATAAAGCGGAGGTTGTGGAGGTGGCGGTTGCTGACACCTATATGGTGGGTATCCATAAGTCGGGTATCCCGTAGTCCAAGGACCTCCATAGGGACCTCCGGATGGAGAGCGTTGTAGTTCGCAGCTACCAAGTAAGGATAGGCCTCAGCATAGTTGTAATTGGTGTGGATCGGCTGCTCGAAGGGATTATATGCCGCCGCACCAGTGTACGTAGGAATTGGGTCTCCAAAACCCAGTGGTGGTGGCGCGACTGGCGCAGAGTTTACTTCTGAGACGGGGTGTGAAGATTCTCCTATCTCTGGTTCTTCATGAAGTGGCGAGTATCGGCTGCCACTTGAAAGTGGAGGGGCGTTGATGCGCACTCCTCCTCGCGCGGATATCCGTGCGTTCGATCTTCTTCGCCTCGAGGGCTCCGGAGGCTGTTGTTGGGGTGGTGGTGGCGGTGGAGTGACCGGGACGAATCGAGAATCCTCGGAAGGATTCTGCTGCTGCTGATGCTGCTGCTGGGGAGAGTTGTGGTAACTGGGAGTGAACACCCAGTCAATCCGTCGGAACCTTTCTTCATAGCTATCGGGACCATTATAAGGTGATCCCACAAAAGGTGACCCATCCGAAATTTCGATGGGGTGGTTAGGGGTTCCTAATGGTGGCTCTGCAGGATCAGTGTCCTCATCAATATCCATCTCGTTGCCACCGGAAAAATGATCTTCAGGTCCAAGTGGGTTAAAACCCACTGGTTCTCCAAGGTAGTCGGCAGGGTTGAACTGGCCCTGGAATGCAGGTGATAGGTGGTCGAAGGGTGAGTTGTGTCCTTGGAGAGGTATGTAGGATTGGTGGGAGTTGTGGGGCTCATTTTCAGAATGAGGCCCAAAAGAGTGTGGAATAGAAGGGGAGGTACTCAGCGAAACTGAGCGCCTCGCTGGTTCAATGTAGGTCCTCCAGGGTTCTTAAGGACCCGGGTTGTGGGGATCTGACGGTGTTCGCCGGTGCGAAGGCCCGGCCTCATGGTCATTTGGGGCGACGAGTGGCCCTTTTCCTCTTCCTCTCATCCTTGGTGGCATTTTGTCAACCTGTCAAAATCAAACAAGTGATACAACAAGAAAATATATAAGAAAAAGTTAGAAATAAAACAAATTTGGATAATTCCTAAGTTCTTTGTCTAGACTCGAGAATCGAGGAATGTGCAATTGTGTAACTGAGATTAAACACAAAAGGCTAGTGTTTAATTCACTTAGTATTGGCTCTGATACCAACCTGTCACACCCCGATATTTCCACGTATTACCGGTGGGCCCGGTGGAGAGTATCGTAACGTAGTTGATATCATCATAGTCAAACAACACAATATTTAAATGCACAGCTGAAGCAAAAGATAGATTTATTTCAACCAAATAAATTGTAATATGAAGTATCACAATGTAGTTGAAACAGATCCACAGGCGGATCAAAATAAAGAGGAAAACTGTTCAACAGACTTTGACATCTAAAGCTTTGCGAGACTTGATTATTGATGTCCGGAGTATCCAGCCTATTACGTGTAGCACCTGCGCTTAACCTTTTTGGAAAATACGTCAGTTTACCCTGGTAAACACAACTTTACTGACTCATTTTGAAAAGAGTTTGAAAATTGATTTGAATGCACTTCGGCAAAAATATATTTTTATAACTTGGGACAATTATTAAATAATCATGTATACGGTTTTACTTATTTTGTCGTCCATCAGGGCCGGTTGGTAGAGCCGGACAAGATTAACTGACACGCCACAGGTATAATACCCACAAGGTTAATTCCTTTAAGTGGGCTACCAGTTTTTACATATGCAACTGTCAGGTGTACGCCTACACCCCGTGCTTAGGTCGTGGCCATTTCGTAAAATGATGCGAAGGATATCCGAGACATGGTCATTTAACCCCCAAAGGCCAAACACCAAATAATACATATTAAACGAGTATGTAATTATATTAATCACAATCCGATTTAAATGATTACACACCCGACCAAGCGGTATTATTATAATACCGTATCCCAAGCCCGTATAGGGAAAATAAGTTAAGTGTATTTACCTGAGCAATGTATAAGTCAAATACAGCAAGTACATATGGCTTTTACTGGGCTCTTAATAATAGTCCTATGCACGATTAGGGAGCCTAAGGAACTTGGTTGCTGATCAGGAGAGCTCCAGAAATGAGAATGCAAGTGAATGAACAAATGTTGCAAACCTTGGGTATTCTTATATACTCAATTCGATCCTTTAAGATGATGCCAAGATAGTCTATGAATGTTTCCAGATCAAGACAAGTGCCCCTATTGCATGTTAAACCATTGGAGCAGCCCCTGGAATGTAAAACAAGAGTGTAAAGTCGGTTTCAGAGGTCTGACTGGCAGCTGTTCGCTCTTGCTGTCGCTGCTGCTTGTTCGCGGGCCGCGAGAAGCCCCTCGCGGGGCGCCTAAAACCGGCGCAACAGGTTAAATATGTTTCATTTATTACATTTCAGTCCCTGGTCCTTTGTAACATGGTTTTGATTGTTTTTCTTGCACTTTTGGCCCTCTAATTTGATTTTTAAGGGCCTTAAGACTTTTACAAACTTGGTTAAGTCCTTGGTTAACTTTGTGCTTACCCGAAAAGTCACAAATTTCAACGTTGACGCTTTTAACCCTTCGTACACGAATTTGGTCATAACTTTCTCATATGATAAAGAAACTTTATGAAATTTTTATCACACATTCTAGTGAGCATATTTTACCGGTACAAAGCTTCAGGTATGCTAAAAGGTCAATCAGAGGTATACTTTCAACATGTTGACACATTTATCCCCTGTAGTTTGTAATTCCTCACTTTCTTTCATTTTCAGCTTCGTATGATCCATGATTTATTCATTTAAGGTTATAAACATCATGTTGGGTTATTGTAAGGCATATTTATCCATTATTGACACTTTGGACCCTTATATTCACATAGTTTCTCTGTTTGTCAACTTTAGTCCCTCTAAAGTACTTTTTCTCATATTCAAAACCTATGACACGTGTCAATACATTATTGGGCATGAAATTACGAGGTGTTACACCTTAGCGACATTGAACAGGACCTAGTATCCTTCCTTAAAAGAAGGAAAACTACCTTTTCCTGGAAGCATGAAGACATGACAGGTATATCTAAAGATATAATTACTCATAAACTCGGCATTGACAGGTCATTCAAGCCAATTCATCAAAAAAGAAGGAAGTTTGCACCTGAGAGGAATGCTATTATCCAGGAGGAGGTAGATAAACTACTTCGGGCAGGTATGATAAGAGAGATTAAGTATCCAAGGTGGCTAGCCAATGTGGTTGTTGTTCAAAAGAAAAATGGAAAGTGGAGGGTATGTGTCGATTTTAATGATTTAAACAAGGCATGTCCCAAGGATCCTTTCCCATTACCCCACATTGACTCCATGGTGGATGCTACCGCGGGTCATGAGTTGTTGACTTTTATGGATGATTCATCTGGATTTCAACAAATTCAGATGGAACCATCTGATCAAGAGGATACAGCCTTTATGACCCCAACTGGTATATATTGTTATATTGCTATGTCATTTGGACTAAGGAATGTAGGTGCTACTTATTAAAGGCTAGTCAATATGATGTTCAAGGAACAAATTGGACACACTATGGAAGTCTATATAGATGACATGGTGGTTAAGTCCAAGAAAGCTGAGGATCACCTTAAAGACTTGGAGGAAACATTCAATATCCTTGATAAATTTAATATGAAACTTAATCCTTCCAAGTGTCATTTTGGTGTTAAAGCAGGTAAATTCTTAGGCTATATGGTGACAAAGAGGGGCATTGAAGCAAGTACAGAGAAGATTAAGGCTATTGTGAATATCAAATCTCCTGCCAATGCCAAGGATGTGCAAAGATTGACAGGCAGGATCCCAGCCTTGAACAGGTTCATATCCAAATCGTCAGAAAAGTGCAAGGAATTCTATGACATCCTGAGGAAGAATAAGAAATTTGAATGGACCGAGAAGCATGAAAGTGCCCTCAAAGATCTTAAGGATTACCTATCCTCAGCCCCCGCCTTGATGAAACCAGAAAAGGGGGATATATTATCCTTATACCTAGCAGTATCCTCAAAAGCAGTAAGTGGGGTCCTTGTCAAGGATCACCAAGGTACACAACATCCTGTTTATTATGTAAGTAAGAGTTTACTTGATGCTGAATCCAGGTATTCACACTTAGAGAAACTTATCCTCGCATTAATTATGGCATCTACTGAATTAAGACATTATTTTGAGACTCATGCCATTATTGTTAAGACTAATTTTCCAATTAAGAATGTTCTCAGGAAACCTGAAATGTCAGGAAGGATGGCTAAGTGGGCAGTGAAGCTTAGTGCTTATGATATAAGATATGAGCCTAGAACTGCCATTAAATCCCAAGCCTTAGCTGACTTTGTGGCAGATTTCAGTAGTGACTTGCAAAAGGAAGCTGAGTTGGAAGTTCAACAGCTAGAAGAAACTAAGGATCCTTGGATACTCTTCACTGATGGAGCCTCCAATGTCAAAGGAACAGGGCTTGGAATACTACTAAAATCGCCGCAGGGGGACATAATACCCCACTCCATAGCTTGTGAGTTTCAAACTACTAATAATGAGGCTGAATATGAAGCCTTGATAGCTAGTTTGCAAATTGCAAAGCATATGTGGATCAGGTATCTTTAGGTACATGTAGACTCATTATTAATCACTAATCACTTTAATGGATCCTATGCTGCTAAAGGTGAAAAGCTAATCAAATATTTAGAGATAGTCAAAGAATTGGCACTCTCTTTTGTTTCCTTTAGTTTGACACAGGTACCAAGGGAAGAGAATGCAGAGGCTGATGCATTAGCCAATCTAGGATCATCCTTGAAGATCCCGGAGGATATCAAGATCCCTATTATCCACATCCTGACCCCTGCTATCGAGGATCATGTAGCCAGGGAGATAGGAGAGGATTCTGCAATCATCCCTAGTGATGATACTCAACCTCATTCAGGATCATGGATCGATCCAATCATGAGAAACATACAACATGGAGAGATTCCTATAGGAGAAAACCCTAGGGCTTTCAAAATCAAGGTATCTCAATTTTCAATATTACATAATATATTGTATAAACGATCTCTTGCAGGACCATATCTAAGATGCATTGAGGATCCTGAAATCCAAGAAGTCCTAAAGGATTTCCATGAAGGAGATTGTGGAAACCACACTGGGGGCAGGGCATTATTCTCAAGGATCCTGAGGACATGATACTATTGGCCTACTATGAAGAAGGATGCTGTGGAGTATGCCAAGAAGTGTGATCCTTGTCAGAGACATAGTAATATCCTTCACCAACCAGCAGAACTTTTGCATCCTATATCCTCCTCTTGGTCATTTATGAGATGGGGAATGGATATAGTTGGTAAGCTTCCTAAGGCACCTGGTGGAAAAGTATTCATGCTTGCTATGACTGATTACTTCTCCAAGTGGATAGAGGCTGAAGCCTTTGCTCAAGTCAGAGAAAAGGAAGTGATATCCTTTATTAAGAGAAATATTATTACTAGATTTGGTATCCCTTCTGAAATTGTTTGTGATAATGGATCCCAATTTATTGGGAATAGAACTACTAACTTTTGTGACAACTGGGGGATTAAGATGATAACATCAACACCAGTCCACCCACAAGCTAATGGCCAGACAGAATCATCCAACAAGATCATCATCAACAATTTGAAGAAGAAGCTTGGATCCAAGAAAGGAAAATGGGCAGAAGAACTACCTTATGTACTATGGGCTGATAAGACAACTCCTAAGAATGCCACTGGCCAAACTCCATTTTCTTTGGTATTTGGGACAGAATCAGTGATCCCTACAGAGATGGTGGTTCCTACTGCAAGAACAAGCATTCGTGATCCTGAAGAAAATGCTGAAAACTTGGTTCAAGATTTGGATACTATAGAAGAACTCAGGGATTTGGCAAGGATAAGGATGGCCAGTTATCAACAAAGGATGGCTGGAGCTTACAACAAAAATGTCAGGATCAGGAAATTCCAAGTTGGTGATATGGTGTTAAGGAAAGCATTTCAGAATACCACCAATCCTGCTGATGGAAAGTCGACACCAAAGTGGGAAGGCCCTTACTTGATCGAAGCTGAGGCAGGAAAGGGGGCATATCGATTGCTAACAATGGAAGGTGATTTGCTACCAAGAGCTTGGAATGCTGTCCACTTGAAGAAATACTTCATGTAACAAGGATCCATGATCCTTAGCTAACAAGTATCCTTGAAGGATCCTTACAAGATAGAAGATCCTCATTTTGGTCATGATCTGATCTTAAACTATTTCATTTTTTAGTTATCTTATATATAAGGATAAGGATCCTGGATCCTTTATCCTCTTTTCACTTGAATCTGAGTTTTGCAGAAGCTTTAGGTATCCTTAACAAAGGATTGAGTATCCACAGAAGTATCCAGTTATTTGGGCTTGACCCCAGTTATTTGGGCTTGACCCCAGTTATTTGGGCTAGTCCCCAGTTTTTGGGCCTGTCCCCAGTATCGCCAGCAGCGCACGATGATCCTGGTACAGTTCATGGCAATGGGACCAGTACTTGCTTTAGGGGTTGACAATTTCATTGTACTGGCTGTATTCAGGATCCTACGTATAATGGTAGACGTACCATACATCCGTTCCTAAGGTTTCTAACGTTTTCACGTTAGCTAAGGTTTTGGCGTTTTCATGTCACTAAGTTTGGGTAGTCGCCAGTGAGAGCCATACTCCAGTTTACATACGATCCTTTGGGCTTGTCCCCAGTTATTGTCACGGCCCCCGACCCGGTTTGACCCGTTTCAGGAGCCCCGGGACAGAAAATCCCGTGGTATTTATTTAACAGCGGAAGTTTTCTTCAGGATCTTTTTAAAACTGAAATTTCCCGATTATTTTATTTCACAATTTGGGACAAAACCCCGTAATTTACAATCATATGATTTCACTAAGAAATCTTTATTTTACAAAACATGTTTCTTTATTTTATATTGAGCCACTTCCTTAAGCTTGTAGTGCTTCACGGCACTTTTCCTGGATCACAACAGATCACCTGAAACATGTTTGAAAAAGGTTTTGTCAGCGGGAAATACTGGTGAATCATTCTTTTTACTAAAACGACTCATTTGTTATAATTTACAGTATTAAGAGAGATTACAATGTTTCCTGATATCAACCAACTACCCACGGTATTTGTCACCCGACCGGATCTGTGACTATGGTCATATCACTATTGAGTCCTGTCACCCAATAGTGATGAATATCACTAATTTTAGGCTCGCCCACCTAAAGTGATAAAACAGCAGTAATGCGCACAATACCCCACATACCGGCTGTAATTTGGTGACTACATAAACTTAATCCCTGTAATTATAACTTTTGAAAATAAACATGCTTTTGTAAACAAATTTGATAAAAAGAGAATGACTCACATTGCAGATTTATTTGAGCAGAGCCTAGCCTACTGATTAGCCTTTTAACCTAAATTTAATAATATGCACACAACTCGGTTAGTAACTTAATACATCATTTACGATAACTCACGAGATTAAACCCTCACATCGAATGACAAAGTGCGATACTTAAACATCCATTGAATTAACAACGAATGACAAAGAAATAACCCTAATGTGGGCAGCACTTAAACATCCACTGGATTGTTCAATCGATCGGACATTGAATCGTAGCAGCGATCGAGTTAATACCCGGTATCGGAGCAGTGCCTCGCTATTATAATTGATATTTTCGACTTCAGAGTACTAGAACTTCGTTTTTTAAAAGTTTTGATCGACACCAGTGGATTGTGCAAGTGACGGGCTATTTATAGGTGAAATTGAGTCCTTACGTGGCCTGCGTAAGCTTTCAGCTTAACCTTACGCGGCCCGCCTAGCCGCCCAGTCTACGAATAGGCTTGACCAGTCACAAGTAGGTTAGCCAGGTGGTCGTTATGTGGATTAGGAACACTTATCCGGTCAACACATGTTTGACGCGCCCGCGTAAGACATACCTTGTCTCTTACGCGGCCCGCCTGAGAACCAAGATTTTGTTTTTCTTGATTTTTGATATAAGGTAAGGTTTCAGGGGTTCGTGTTTATACTTACGAGTATTTTTAGGATAATTTTGAGAGTCCTTACATTCTCCCCACCTTATTTAAAATCTCGTCCTCGAGATTTATTGGAATAAGTGAGGATACTTTCGCTTCTCTGATTCCAGCTCCCAAGTGTATTCAGGTCCTCTCTTTGAATCCCACTTGACTTTGACAAGTACTAACCGTTTGTGTTTGAGAAATTTTACCTTTTTGTCTTCTATTTGAAGAGGTTTTTCAACAAATTTTAACTTTTCGTTTACTTCTATATCTTGATGAGGTACTACTAAAGATTCGTCTGATAGGCATTTCTTGAGGTTGGATACATGAAATACATCATGTACTCCGGCTAACTCTTCTGGTAGTTGTAAACGATAAGCAGCTGGTCCTATACGTTGGATTACCGGAAATGGTCCTATGTATCTTGGACTTAGTTTTCCTTTCTTACCGAATCGAACTACTCCTTTCCAAGGAGAAACTTTCAATAGTACTTTGTCTCCAACTTGAAACTCCAACGACTTCCTTTTAATGTCTGCATAACTCTTCTGACGATCTCGAGCCGTCTTTAATCTTTCCTTGATATGAGTGATCTTGTCGGTCGTCTCTTGTACTATTTCAGGACCTGATAATTGACTTTCTCCTATTTCTGCCCAACAAACTGGAGTTCTGCACTTTCTTCCATACAATGCCTCAAATGGGGCAGTTTCAATACTTGAATGATAACTATTGTTATAGGAGAATTCAATTAAAGGTAAATGGTCGTCCCAATTTCCACCAAAATCTATCACACATGCTCTGAGCATGTCCTCCAGAGTTTGGATTGTCCTTTCACTTTGTCCGTCTGTTTGAGGATGATATGCAGTGCTTAGATTTAATCGAGTTCCCATTGCTTCTTGAAAACTTTTCCAGAAATGCGAAGTGAAACGACTATCCCTATCTGATACAATGGAGAGTGGAACTCCATGTAGGGATACGACTTCATCTACATACAACTTTGCTAATCTTTCCATGCTAAAGGTTTCTTTCATGGGTAGAAAATGAGCTGATTTGGTTAATCGATCTACAATTACCCAAATCGCATCATTACCTTTTCTGGTTTTGGGTAACTTAGTAACAAAATCCATTGTTATGAGTTTCCATTTCCATACAGGCATTTCTAATTGTTGTAGTAGACCTGAAGGTTTCTGGTGTTCGGCCTTTACTTGTGAACAAGTAAGACACTTAGAAACATATCGAGCTATATCCTTTTTCATTCCTATCCACCAAAAGTTATTTCTTAAATCTTGGTACATTTTATTGTTTCCAGGGTGCATAGTGTACCTAGATTTATGGGCTTCTTCTAAAATCTTATTTCTTAATTCTCCCTGCTTAGGTACCCAAATTCTATTTTTGTGGAATCTCCAAATTCCATCAGCTCCTTGTTCTAATTCTTTTATTCGTCCCTTCATTCCTTCAGCATCATCCTTGATTGCTGTTTCTTGGAAATGCTTTAATTGTTCCATTAAATCTAACTGTAGATTTAATCTAAGAGCACGAATTCGTCGTTGTTTCTCATGGTACTTACGACTTAAGGCATCTGCAACTACATTTGCCTTTCCTTCATGATACTGAATATCGCAGTCGTAGTCACTTAGGATTTCCATCCATCTCCTTTGCCTCATGTTTAACTCTTTTTGCCCGAATATATATCTTAAACTTTTATGATCTGTATAGACAGTAAATTTACTTTCGTACAGATAATGTCTCCAAATCTTAAAAGTAAAAATTATGGCTCCTAACTCTAAGTCATGAGTTGTATAATTTTCCTCGTGCTTTTTCAATTGTCTTGAAGCATACACAATTACCTTCTTGCGTTGCATTAGCACACATCCTAATCCTAGTTTTGAAGCATCACAGTAAACTTCAAAATCTTCAGTTCCTTCTGGTAAAGCTAGGATTGGAGCATTTGTTAACTTTTGCTTTAGAATCCTAAAAGCTTCTTCTTGCTTAGGTCCCCATTCAAACTTAACTGCTCTACAGGTTAGCTTAGTTAATGGTACAACTATCTTGGAAAAATCCTTAATAAACCGTCTATAGTATCCGGCTAAACCTATAAAACTTCTAATTTCCATTGCGGAACCTTCCATTTAGTAATTGCTTCTATCTTAGCAGGATCTACGTGAATACCTTCATGATTCACCATGTGTCCGAGGAATTGCACTTCTTGCAACCAAAATTCACACTTCGAGAATTTGGCGTACAACTTTTCTTTTCTTAACAAAGTTAAGAGTGCATGCAAATGCTCACAATGCTCATCCTGACTTTTTGAATAAATAAGTATATCGTCAATAAAATCAATTACAAATTTATCCAAATACGGTTTACAGATTCTATTCATCATGTCCATGAATGCGGCAGGTGCATTTGTTAATCCGAAGGGCATGACTGTAAACTCGTAATGACCATACCTAGTTCTGAAAGCAGTTTTAGGTATGTCCTCTTCTTGTACCTTCAATTGATGATATCCGGAGCGTAAGTCTATCTTAGAAAAATATCTAGCTCCTTGAAGTTGATAAAAAAGATCATCAATCCTAGGTAATGGGTATCGATTCTTAATTGTAACCTTATTCAATTCTCTATAATCAATACACATTATCATCGAACCATCCTTCTTCTTTACAAACAACACTGGTGCTCCCCACGGGGATGAACTAGGTTGTATGAAACCTTTACTTAGTAATTCATCTAATTGCTTTTTTAGTTCTAACATTTCTGTAGGTGCTAACCGATAGGGTGTCTTGGCTATTGGTGTAGTTCCTGGAATTAGATGGATTCTAAATTCTACCTCCCTATTGGGTGGTAATCCCGGTAGTTCTTCTGGGACTACATCTGGGTATTCTGAGACTACTGGAATTTCCTTAAGTTTTTTTCCCTTAGTGCTAATGATTACTGAGATCATATACACTATTCCTTGCTTTCGTTCATAATTAGCAACTTTCATTACTGATATGAACTTCATGGGTTTTCTTGGTTTATCTCCTGTAATCACAATTACTTCTCCGTTGGGTGTGCAAATTTCTATGGAATTTTTATCACAAAGGATTCGAGCATGGTTGGCTACTAACCAATCCATTCCTAACACAACATCGAATCCGGCTAAATTCATTGGTATGTTAATAGAATTTCCGTCTACTGTTTCGACCGTAAAAATTTGCCTAAGGTTGGTTAAAGGTAATTTAAGAGCTTGGCAGAATGAAGTATTTATAAAACTTTGGTTTACACCAGAGTCAAATAATACTTTGGCGTAAATGTTGTGAACTAAGAACGTACCAGCTATCACATCCGGAATTAGTTCTGCCTCCTGAGTAGTTAATTGGAAAGCACGAACATTTTTCTTTGTAGCTCCGTCAGCTGGTTTAGCTTTGTTATCTGCTGGTTTAACCAATTTAGGACATTCTGTTTTGAAATGTCCTGTTTCACCATAGTTAAAGCAGATTCTTGTTTTCTTTCTGCAGTCTTCTTCACGATGCCCTATGGCTTTGCAAAATTTGCAGGTCACATTACATCTTCCATAATGTTTCTTTTTGCAATTCTTGCAGAATGGCGAAGTTGAAGATTGCCCTGTTCCTCTTCTCCTGAAACTGCTGTTATTACCTGTACTAAATCCTTGGGTAATTTTCTGAGCCAATTCCTTCTTCCTGTTTTCATCTCTCGTGCGTACCAATTCGTCAGTTAGGGTATTAGCTAATTCCACAGCATCGTCAATAGTACAAGGTCTCACAGCTTTAACGATGTTACGGATTTCACTAATTAGTCCCCAAATATAGCGAGAAATGAGTACCGGTTTTGGCGAAGCCAGTGTTTGTACTACTCTAGCATATTCAAAGAATGTCGAAGTATACCCTCGACAATCTACACCTATCATTCGATGGTTTAGGAACTTATTTGCCATTTGATCTTTTTCATATTCGGGACATAATTTTCTTTCTACAAGACTCTTAAATTCTTCCCAGTTCATGGCATAAGCCATACTTCTTCCTTTGGCTTGTAGTACTGTATTCCACCATTCTAGCGCCCCTTCTTTGAAAAGATTTGACGCGTACATGACCTTGTTATCCTTGTCACATTTACTTATTGCAATCACTGCCTCGGTTTTCTCTAACCAACGCAGTGCCACAGTTGCTCCTTCATTGCCTGCAAATTCAGCGGGTTTACAAGCAAGAAATTCCTTGTAAGTGCAACCAGGTTTTGCAGCTTTCATCTTCTTAGGGAGCGGAGCTTGCCGTGGTTCATTATCATGATTAGTATGATTATTGCCTCCGTTTACGCTATTACTGAAATTATCTTCAGAAATACATTTACTAGGAATGATTTGTTGCGGTTCGATTGGATTTCTAACAGCAGCAACGATTGCTGGAATAGCATTGGCTATCCCTTGAGCAACGATATTTTCTATATCTTGCCTAATCATATATTGATCCCCCGGTTGTTGCTCAGATTGATTAACCTCATTAACTGGTTCATTATTAGCGTTTTCCATCTGATAATTAATATATATATAATTTATTAGTATCCGATTAATAATAATCATATACAAAACAATCATACAAAGTTCACAACACATATATAGTCAAAACTATCGATTTCTCGATTCCATTTTTATATATTTTATAATATGTGTCCATACACACCTTTATCTTACAAGTTTTATTTTAGTTATTTTACAGACTATATTCTACTTATATATTTTACAATCACAGTTTCACAACCCATTATCCTTTTGTCAGTTGGTATTTTAATAACGACGTTCCCTCTCGTCGTATTTCCAGGAGATCTGTTCTCCTACTTCCATGATCCTATTTCCTGCATCCATTAGCTCTTCGCCAAAGTGGTGGAGTTCAGCTAAATTTTCATTACTCATGGGTGGATTTGGTATAGGTTCTGGGTCGAACTGAGGGAGAAAGGAATAAGGACTGTTGAGTAGGTTTTGGAACTGCCAATCATTGGTCCACCACTCGTCCATTCCAATGGTTGGGTGTGAATTATAGGTTCTGGAATTGTTGGTTCTAAGTTTATAGGGATTTGATTTTCGACAGGATAAGAGTGAAAATTATTATTGACAGGCCTGACTATGTCACAACTTGCCAATGCACGATCCAATTCATCCTGAAATGGTAATTCCTCAACTTGTCTAGAGCTTTCCCCAATTTCTCTCTGGGTTTGCCTAGAAACTTCCCCAAACTCCTTTTCCATTTGTCTTGAATATTCTCCAAACTGTATTTCCATCTGCCTAGAACTTTCCCCGTCTTCAATCCGCTTTCCTTTATCTAAGGGATTTTCTATTTTAGGAATCCTCCTAGTTGTAGGTTTCCTCCTGCGCACACGCCTCCATCCCACCAATCTCCTCCTTTTCTTGGGCTTGGGTTTCTCTGGAGGTGGAGCATTGAATTCCATAGGTTCTTCTATGTCTGGTATATACCTATTGAAATCTTTGGAAACCTCTATTTTTACCGGATAAAGATTTAGATTGTGAAGGGCTTCAGACAAGTCATTCATACTGTTTAGCACAAAAATACACAAAAATTGCTAAGTTAAAATTTTATACCAAATTTCATAAATAACCTTTATTGCATACCGTTTGAATCACTTAATACAAAAACAATTGAAAAATTAAAACACACTGGGGTTTATTTGTAAATTTATTTATTTACTGGATTAGGTTTCTGGCTTATAGTTAATAAGGGTGCTAAAACTTGAATCAAAATATTTAAAGATTTGTGTTTACTGCTACAGTGGCTAGCATATAAAGATCTGCCCATTTTTCATCTAACTTGCCTTCCCAAGGTGGTTTACTGGTTAACTTTCTTTTCTCGGGATTTCTTTATTTTCTCTTTACTTTTCCTAATAATCAGACTTCTTTTACTAGGAGAAAGTGGTTCCTCATATTGTGCCTTTCGCACAAATATTCCTTCATCAGGAATTACAGAGTGATTTAAGGATTTGGTTTGGAATGAACTTCCCTTCTCGTTGGATGACCTATCTAATTTAAGATAGATATTTGAAAGCTTTTGCTTACCCATACTGTACACAAATATTCAATTAATAAAACACATAATCACAAAATAGCAATTAGTAAAATTAAGTATTTTCTAAATACTTAATTGGCTTAAATCAGTGGCTCTGATACCACCTTTTTCTGTCACGGCCCCCGACCCGGTTTGACCCGTTTCAGGAGCCGCGGGACAGAAAATCCCGTGGTATTTATTTAACAGCGGAAGTTTTCTTCAGGATCTTTTTAAAACTGAAATTTCCCGATTATTTTATTTCACAATTTGGGACAAAACCCCGTAATTTACAATCATATGATTTCACTAAGAAATCTTTATTTTACAAAACATGTTTCTTTATTTTATATTGAGCCACTTCCTTAAGCTTGTAGTGCTTCACGGCACTTTTCCTGGATCACAACAGATCACCTGAAACATGTTTGAAAAAGGTTTTGTCAGCGGGAAATACTGGTGAATCATTCTTTTTACTAAAACGACTCATTTGTTATAATTTACAGTATTAAGAGAGATTATAATGTTTCCTGATATCAACCAACTACCCACGGTATTTGTCACTCGACCGGATCTGTGACTATGGTCATATCACTATTGAGTCTTGTCACCCAATAGTGACGAATATCACTAATTTTAGGCTCGCCCACCTAAAGTGATAAAACAGCAGTAATGTGCACAATACCCCACATACCGGCTGTAATTTGGTGACTACATAAACTTAATCCCTGTAATTATAACTTTTGAAAATAAACATGCTTTTGTAAACAAATTTGATAAATAGAGAATGACTCACATTGCAGATTTATTTGAGCAGAGCCTAGCCTACTGATTAGCCTTTTAACCTAAATTTAATAATATGCACACAACTCGGTTAGTAACTTAATACAACATTTACAATAACTCACGAGATTAAACCCTCACAACGAATGACAAAGTGCGATACTTAAACATCCATTGAATTAACAACGAATGACAAAGAAATAACCCTAATGTGCGCAGCACTTAAACATCCATTGGATAGTTCAATCGATCGGACATTAAATCGTAGCAGCGATCGAGTTAATACCCGGTATCGGAGCAGTGCCTCGCTATTATAATTGATATTTTCGACTTCAGAGTACTGGAACTTCGTTTTTTGAAAGTTTTGATAGACACCAGTGGATTGTGCAAGTGACGGGCTATTTATAGGTGAAATTGAGTCCTTACGCGGCCCGCCTAGCCGCCAGTCTACGAATAGGCTTGACCAGTCACAAGTAGGTTAGCCAGGTGTTCGTTACGTGGATTCGGAACACTTATCCGGTCAACACAGGTTTGACGCGGCCCGCGTAAGACATACCTTGTCTCTTACGCAGCCCGCCTGAGAACCAAGATTTTGTTTTTCTTGATTTTTGATATAAGGTAAGGTTTCAGGGGTTCGTGTTTATACTTACGAGTATTTTTAGGATAATTTTGAGAGTCCTTACATTCTCCCCACCTTATTTAAAATCTCGTCCTCGAGATTTATTGGAATAAGTAAGGATACTTTCGCTTCATCTCTGATTCCAGCTCCCAAGTGTATTCAGGTCCTCTCTTTGAATCCCACTTGACTTTGACAAGTACTAACCGTTTGTTTTTGAGAAATTTTACCTTTTTGTCTTTTATTTGAAGAGGTTTTTCAACAAATTTTAACTTTTCGTTAATTCTATATCTTGAAGAGGTACTACTAAAGATTCGTCTGATAGGCATTTCTTGAGGTTGGATACATGAAATACATCATGTACTTCGGCTAACTCTTCTGGTAGTTGTAAACGATAAGCAGCTGGTCCTATACGTTGGATTACCGGAAATGGTCCTATGTATCTTGGACTTAGTTTTCCTTTGTTACCGAATTGAACTACTTTGATTTTATTTATTAATTACATGAGTGACCCTTATCCTTTGACAACTGAACTTATGATCCTTAAACTACACTACTTTTCAGAACTTGTCGACTATAGGATATGTGATCCTTGATCATATCCTAAACTTTTTGAGGATATTTATTAAATTTTTTCTTCTTTACTTAATAAATTCAGACAAAATGTATATCACAACAATTGAAAAGTAAAGTATTCACAAGGATAACAACACGGGAAATAGCCAAAAAGTTAAGGTTTTATTTATTCACAAAACGTTAAACCCTTCAAGGTTGTCAAAATTACCTACCCCAAGCATCTACCAGCAATACGTGGCCCGTCCGCTGGGGTAGGTAAAGGGTGTCCATTGTTCATAGGTCTTTGAAGTGCAGGAAGTAAAAGATGGCAGGATAACAAGTGGCTTCATCCCCCAAACAGAGGATCCATCCACCACCCATTATCGTACCTATTGTCTAAGGATCCATGATCCATAACCCTAGAAACTATTGTTCAAATACAACCCAAGATTGTTTCAAAACACCATAACCAAAAAACACTACCAAGTCCTAAAAAAATGGGCTCCGGCCGCGTCTAGAAATGTCCATCATCGCCCATTCCTGCAGCTTACATCTTTGCTGCATCACCATCACCTTCACCAGCTCCTCCAGCTCCGGCATCACCCACATGATCCTTAACCCCACTGCTGCCAGCCTCGATTGCTAGGACCTCACCAGCCTCTTCTTCGTCATCCAGCTCAGCCAACCTAGCCTTCCAGCCCTCTATGTCCCAGTTGCTCTTGTCAAAGTTAGGATCCTGAGCTTCTTGGGCCATCTGCAACTTGGTTTTGTACATAGCAATGGCAGCTGAGACTTTAGCATCATTTGTGATTTCAGCCTTCTCCTGATCAGCAGTGATATGAGCCAGGACAAGTTCCCTCTTCACCAGATTGACATCGTTTTCGAGGGAGGTAATCTTCTGATCCTTGGCCAGCATGATCTTTTGGAGGTCCAAACACTTTTGCTCAACCTCTTCAATACTCCCTACGTAATCTTGGATTTCAGCAAATTTCTGCAAAAGGAAGGATACAATTCAGGATCCCTTACCCTCAGTATGGAAGGATCATGTACAAGAGTCACATTTAAGGATCAGTTATTCTTACCTCAGCAACGTATTCCTCAAACTGATGCTGGATCAGAGGCAGACCTACAAGGGTATCAGCAGTCTTCCTTTTCTTTCCGCCCTTTCCCTTAGAAGTGGTTGCCTTGGGGACCATGACGGATGGACTAGCAGCAGGCTTCTTCTTTGCTGATCGGACAACATCGAGGTCAGTGACACTGAAACGAGTAGCAGACTTTGATGATTTTCCAGCACCTACATATCCAAAACAGATAAGTATCCTTATTTTGTTTTAATTTAAACATTTAGTTATGTACAAAATGGGATACTTACTTGACATCGTAACAGAGCCTGAGGATACTTCTTGAGAATCCTGGGTATTTGCTTGAAATGATCTTATTGTAGGATCAAGCTTCCGGAAAGCAGCAAGCCTTTCCTTCGTTGCAGGTGTTGTAATAATGCGTGAAACAGTAATAGCTGCAAAATAGAAACAAAGGGGTCAGTGATCCTCAGCGGAGACAGGGTATCCTATGATCCTTCTATAAGGATCCTCTATCCTACCATGAGTAACCCATTTTCTTGGAAGACCTTTCCCATCAGGGATGGAATCCCTTCTGACAAAGAAGAATCGCCTTTTCCAGTTGGTGTCATTCTTAGTGGTTTTGAAGATGGAGTGTTCTTCACCGGGTTTGTGTTTGAATCGATGAGATCCATGGCTCACAAGGTCGTACATTTCTGCTAATTCCGACATTCCCAGATCAATACCTTCATGCTCAATGATTCTTTCAAAGGTATACAAGACCCTCCACATCATTGGCATCGCTTGGATGTAAGAGATGCCGGTGAGAGAGAAGAAAGATTGGGTGAAATCAGGAAAAGGATACGAGTATCCTATCGTAAATGGGGTGACCAGAAAAGCTACCCAGGTTTTAGAAACAATGTCACTTAGGACGGTGGGGTCAAAAGCTTTAAAAACGGTGCTCGCCGGAAAACAATGGCGAATCCTATCTATCTGCGGATCAGTAAAGCAGCATCGTTCCTTCGCAGAGCCTTCGATGATCCCCTGGCTCTTTAAGGGACTGTCCTTTTTGTGATCCTTGGCCGGTGAAGATCTTAGCATCATCTTGGGCATGATGATGGTGAAGAAGAAGAAACAGAATGAGAATATGAAGAGAGAAAGGAGAGAGAAGTACCTGATCAGATCTTCAAATGAGGATTTAAAGGATGAAACGCATGAATTTAAATGCTTCCTAACCCTTATCTCTAACTTCAATTTATAATCATGATTTTGCAGGATAGTCACTTCAATGACGTTAGGTTGGCAACAGCTAGTCAGAATGCAACAGCTATATATCCGTTGGTTTGTTACGGATAAGAACGAGAAAATATAACTCGTTTATTTACACTTTACTCCTTATATTTTGGGGGCAATTGTTAGGGGAGGATTTTCCAAAGATCAGTGATCCTCAATTACTGTCGGGCTTAAGGATCCTCAATTCTGTTTGAATTAATGATCCTCAGAGAGTATTGTTGGATCAGGATCCAGGGTATCATAGTGATCCTTACACTAACGATTGTCTGCTTTGAATATGATGTTGTTTTGCAGGAGTACGTGCCTGGACTTGGTCTTGGCGATATTCCTGGAGCATATTCCCTTTTTATTCCGCACATGCTTGACTAATATGGACGTTATGGAGGTCGTGGAAGACTTGCACGAAATGCGGATAGTTAGTTAGCTTAGATATTTTCCAAATTTATAAGGGGATAGCGAGCTAGATTAGAACACTTGGCTATTTTTGGCTACACACACACACTCGTAACTGCTCTCATCAGCTCTCGACAATTTGCTCGGCGATTACACACCTTTTTGCACATTACACTCTAGTGATCCTTGTAACTAGCTCGCTATCATCCAAAGTTGTAATACATTTTCTGTTTAATCTGAGTTGGTGATCGGTAGTTTCCATCACCCGAGGTTTTTTATGCCAGAGATCAACTCTTGATCAAGGGCTTTTTCCTCGTATAAATCATTGTGTCACTTGTTCATTACATTTCTGAGTGATCCTTAATATTGTTCATTGATTCAAGCATCACACCTCACAACAAAAGATTTGGTTGCATTATGTTTTCTTGATTTTTGACCAAAACAATCACCAACTTGGAATTTCCTGATCCTGACATTTTTGTTGTAAGCTCCAGCCATCCTTTGTTGATAACTGGCCATCCTTATCCTTGCCAAATCCCTGAGTTCTTCTACAGTATCCAAATCTTGAACCAAGTTTTCAGCATTTTCTTCAGGATCACGAATGCTTGTTCTTGCAGTAGGAACCACCATCTCTGTAGGGATCACTGATTCTGCCCCAAATACCTAAGAAAATGGAGTTTGGCCAGTGGCATTCTTGGGAGTTGTCCTATCAACCCATAGTACATAAGGTAGTTCTTCTGCCCATTTTCCTTTCTTGGATCCAAGCTTCTTTTTCAAATTGTTGATGATGATCTTGTTGGATGATTCTGCCTGGCCATTAGCTTGTGGGTGGACTGGTGTTGATGTTATCATCTTAATCCCCCAGCTGTCACAAAAGTTAGTAGTTCTATTCCCAATAAATTGGGATCCATTATCACAAACAATTTCAGAAGGGATACCAAATCTAGTAATAATATTTCTCTTAATAAAGGATATCACTTCCTTTTCTCTGACTTGAGCAAAGGCTTCAGCCTCTATCCACTTGGAGAAGTAATCAGTCATAGCAAGCATGAATACTTTTCCAC
This sequence comes from Helianthus tuberosus, assembly GCA_030545235.1. Taxonomy (NCBI): domain Eukaryota; kingdom Viridiplantae; phylum Streptophyta; class Magnoliopsida; order Asterales; family Asteraceae; genus Helianthus; species Helianthus tuberosus. Next base: position 57,586,018 of record CM060424.1, on the reverse strand, counting down.
CAGGTGCCTTAGGAAGCTTACCAACTATATCCATTCCCCATCTCATAAATGGCCAAGAGGAGGATATAGGATGCAAAAGTTCTGCTGGTTGGTGAAGGATATTACTATGTCTCTGACAAGGATCACACTTCTTGGCATATTCCACAGCATCCTTCTTCATAGTAGGCCAATAGTATCCTGTCCTCAGGATCCTTGAGAATAATGCCCTGCCCCCAGTGTGGTTTCCACAATCTCCTTCATGGAAATCCTTTAGGACTTCTTGGATTTCAGGATCCTCAATGCATCTTAGATATGGTCCTGCAAGAGATCGTTTATACAACATATTATTCAATATTGTAAATTGAGATACCTTGATTTTGAAATCCCTAGGGTTTTCTCCTGTAGGAATCTCTCCATGTTGTATGTATCTCATGATTGGATCGATCCATGATCCTGAATGAGGTTGAGTATCATCACTAGGGATGATTGCAGAATCCTCTCCTATCTCCCTGGCTACATGATCCTCGATAGCAGGGGTCAGGATGTGGATAATAGGGATCTTGATATCCTCCGGGATCTTCAAGGATGATCCTAGATTGGCTAATGCATCAGCCTCTGCATTCTCTTCCCTTGGTACCTGTGTCAAACTAAAGGAAACAAAAGAGAGTGCCAATTCTTTGACTATCTCTAAATATTTGATTAGCTTTTCACCTTTAGCAGCATAGGATCCATTAAAGTGATTAGTGATTAATAATGAGTCTACATGTACCTCAAGATACCTGATCCTCATACGCTTGGCAATTTGCAAACCAGCTATCAAGGCTTCATATTCAGCCTCATTATTAGTAGTTTGAAACTCACAAGCTATGGAGTGGGGTATTATGTCCCCCTACGGCGATTTTAGTAGTATTCCAAGCCCTGCTCCTTTGACATTGGAGGCTCCATCAGTGAAGAGTATCCAAGGATCCTTAGTTTCTTCTAGCTATTGAACTTCCAACTCAGCTTCCTTTTGTAAGTCACTACTGAAATCTGCCACAAAGTCAGCTAAGGCTTGGGATTTAATGGCAGTTCTAGGCTCATATCTTATATCATAAGCACTAAGCTTCACTGCCCACTTAGCCATCCTTCCTGACATTTCAGGTTTCCTGAGAACATTCTTAATTGGAAAATTAGTCTTAACAATAATGGCATGAGTCTCAAAATAATGTCTTAATTTAGTAGATGCCATAATTAATGCAAGGATAAGTTTCTCTAAGTGTGAATACCTAGATTCAGCATCAAGTAAACTCTTACTTACATAATAAACAGGATGTTGTGTACCTTGGTGATCCTTGACAAGGACCGCACTTATTGCTTTTGAGGATACTGCTAGGTATAAGGATAATATATCCCCCTTTTCTGGTTTCATCAAGGCGGGGGCTGAGGATAGGTAATCCTTAAGATCTCTGAGGGCACTTTCATGCTTCTCAGTCCATTCAAATTTCTTATTCTTCCTCATGATGTCATAGAATTCCTTGCACTTTTCTGAGGATTTGGATATGAACCTGTTCAAGGCTGCGATCCTGCCTGTCAATCTTTGCACATCCTTGGCATTGGCAGGAGATTTGATATTCACAATAGCCTTAATCTGCTCTGGACTTGCTTCAATGCCCATCTTTGTCACCATATAGCCTAAGAATTTACCTGCTTTAACACCAAAATGACACTTGGAAGGATTCAGTTTCATATTAAATTTATCAAGGATATTGAATACTTCCTCCAAGTCTTTAAGGTGATCCTTAGCTTTCTTGGACTTAACCACCATGTCATCTATATAGACTTCCATAGTGTGTCCAATTTGTTCCTTGAACATCATATTGACTAGCCTTTGATAAGTAGCACCTGCATTCCTTAGTCCAAATGGCATAGCAATATAACAATATATACCAGTTGGGGTCATAAAGGCTGTATCCTCTTGATCAGATGGTTCCATCTGAATTTGTTGAAATCCAGATAAAGCATCCATAAAAGTCAACAACTCATGACCCGCTGTAGCATCCACCATGGAGTCAATGTGGGGTAATGGGAAAGGATCCTTGGGACATGCTGTGACAACCCTCGTAATTCCATGTATCCGTACAATTTATTAATGATAATTAAAGTGCTTGATGATTGTGCTAAATTATTTAACTGCTCTCTGATTATTGTGTTATACTTACATGTGCATGTCAGCATACTAGTAGTATGCAGAAAACTTGACTAAATGGTCCTGAATATTTTCCTATGTGTTAGGAGTTTATTATGTTACAAAAATATATATAATAGACACTTAACAGAATAATTAAACACTTTAACGAAACAGTATCCGACCGAACAACCGGACATTACCCGGGACACCAAATATTTGTCAAACACATTGTTTATTTATTTCTTGGCTTGTCATGATCCCCGTTTGCCATAACACCCACTAAAAACCTTATAATTAACACCTATGATCATAATACTTGCAATCTAACCATCTTTTACCATTTAGTTGAGATCTTTGCAAATATACCCCCCCCCCCCAAACCGATTTCTAGTCCCTCATGGACCCCACCATATCATCCACACCTTACCTTCTAGATTTAATTCAATATTTTATGTGTTGGTATCTTGTGGGACTTGATAATGTGTGTAAGTAATCTTAAGAGTATGGTTCATGGATTTTAATCATTACACCTAAGATCACACTCCATCCTCTCTCCCTATTTCGGTTCCCCCAAACCGAATCCACCATCATCACTTCAACATCTCCATCTTCTCCAACATCAAATTCCATACAAAGCTTCAAAGAATCCATGGAGGTTGCAACTTGAAGGGATTTCAAAGGAGCTTGTTTCTAGCTTTTTCACCATCTTTTTCTCAACACTTCTTCACTAGATTCTTCCCTAGCTTTAAGCTAGTAGTAAGTCTCTATTTAACCCTTGTTCATGTCTATGTTGTGTAGAGAAAGATGAAATATGTTAAATCTACAAGAACACTAAAAAGGGTTTAAACAAGAAGATGAAACATGATGTATTTATGTTAGTATGATGTTGTCTTGAGATGTTACTGATTATTTGTTGTTTACTTATTAATATTGATGTTTGATGTTGTTGTGATCACTAAACATATTAACGGAATCAATCGAACACACGTTAGAATGTTAAAAGCTGAAAACAGTTTGCTGATTGATGATTACAGCCAACTTCAGTTGGCTGTAATCGAACCTTAATAAAGCGAAAAATGTATTTTCTGAAGTCTAGATTTATGTATTATGAAATACGGTTCTAATGACACTGGAATCATAATTTTTGGACTTCGTTTACTATTTTTAAAGAGACTTTTAAAAACAGCAGCTGAAGCTGAGTTTTTGCTACAGTAAATGGGTGATATGTTTTTGGTCATAACTAGAAATCTATGATGAATCAACTCATGAAATTTGTACAGTAGATGATAACTGATGTATTTGTAACTACCCCACTAGAATTTCGTAAATCGGACTCTCGATGAATTTTAAATAAATTATTCCATGGACTGCAGTCAGAAAAAGATAAATCTGAGTTCAGTCCGGAAAAGGAATTTTTATAAAATATTGGTGATGAATTGAATCCCGATATTTTTACACAATAATACTTGGATCGTTTAAGACTTTTTGTAAAAAGTTGGGAAATTTTTGGAATAAGATAACTATTTTATTAAGATCCCCAAAAACAGCCCAGTTGTGAAGATTAAAGCTGAAACGACATAAGTAGTGATTTGCGTGTCTAAATGGCGGGTAGGTTATCCGAGAATGATATAACATATTATATGTCAATAAAAGTGTTATGTGAAATGTCGTATGTTTGTTTATGAGCGGGGAATAGATGGGAAGTTTATATGGGCATGAACCGTTAAAGTGATGCATGTTATGTGATAGATACGTGTAGGAACTTTGTGCTCTATTTTGAAGTCACTAATAAACTAAGTGGTAATCATACTAGGACATGATTGACCGACCTTGACTGTTAGCTATATTTGAGAGTCAAACCGAGCAACCGAGGTGAGTTCACACCCTTACTAAGGCATGGGATTCCCGGTGGTTGGGAATGGGATTAAATAACTACTTATACTATCAACACTGCTAGACTACTTACTACTGTCCTCGGATTGGGAAAGGCACTTACGTAAAACCTACGTAAACTCATACTTACTACTGTCCTGGATTGGGAAGGGCACTTACGTAAAACCTACGTAAACTCATAGTTACTACTGTCCTCGGATTGGGAAGGGCACTTACGTAAAACCTACGTAAACTCATACTTACCACTGTCCTCGGATTGGGAAGGACACTTATGGATACGACTAGTCTAGTACATATAAAATGGGAAGCCCCCACTAAATATCGTAAAGGTTTGGGAATCAAGGATAATGGGTAATACATGGTGATGAAACAAACTTACGATTTCTGATGCGAACTTATTAACTGAACAACCAACTGTGAACTCGCTCAACTTTGTTGTTGATTCGTTGTTACATGCCTTGCAGGTCGTTAGGTACTCATGGAGCTTGCATTGGAGTGGGAAGAGTCGTTGTGGGACATGGACAGCTGTGTGCCATGCTAAACTTTTAAAACGTTTAAACTTATGACTTAGTTTTAAATATTATGCTTCCGCTTGCAACTCAAACTATGGTTTTGTTTAGACACCAATTGTATTGTGTTGGATCTTTATACACTACTTACATGCTTGTTCAATATGATTGGTGGCTTGATCCTGGTCAGTCACGCCTCCAAGCGGTGACACTCCGCGTGTGGATTTTTTTTGGGGGTGTGACAGATTGGTATCAGAGCCATTGGTTATAGTGAACTTGGTTTTAAAAAGGGGAAAACTTTTGGATAAAACCAGACTATAACCTGAACAGTGCTTAACGATCCACAACGACGCTTCACTCCATATGCAAGACTCAATAATATAGGTAATATGGTTTATGTTTGTATTGCCTACCTGCTAGTAGCACATTTGATCATAGTATGCGTTAGTTAATGTAATAACTACTAAATTAAACCTTGTGTGCTTACTCTCTTCTGTCACGCCACACTTACACACATTCGCGACACTTTTCCTACTTGTGTTTCCTTCGATGTGAAGATCATGAGTGGGCGTGTGAACCTAACTCAAGCCCAGCTGACGGCTCTTATCAACAAATAAGTTACGGCAGCACTCGCAGCCGCTCAGGCAGGAGGTATAACCTGCTATTCCGAACCTATCCTAGGATGTTAGATCCTACTCTCATGACCCAACTCTCGCGCTTAACCCTGTCTTTTCTTCCTCGCGCAACAAGGTCAGAACGCTCAACCACCTGTATGCACATTCAAAATCTTCATGGATTGCCGACCTAGTACCTTCAGCGGTACTGAAGGAGCTGTAGGCCTCCTCCACTGGTTCGAGAAGCTCGAATCTGTCTTCGAGATGTGTGCATGCCCTAAGGCTCGCAGGGTGAAGTATGCTACTGGTACTCTCGAGGGTGTAGCGCTCACGTGGTGGAACGCTCAGGTCCAAATGCTGGGGTTGATTGCTGCTAACGCCACCCCATGGAATGACTTCAAGGAACTGATCAAGGAGGAGTACTGTAGTCGGGATGACATTCACAAGCTGGGGGTGGAGTTCTTCAATTTACAGACGACGGGGTCTGAAATTGAGGCTTATACGAAAAGATCAAATGAATTAGCTACATTGTGTCCCACTATGGTAGACCCTCCCATCAAACGTATCAAGCTGTATCTCAAGGGTCTCATGCCAGAAATTCAGAGTCTGGTGACTGCGGCTAATATGGGCACTATCTAGCAAGTAACTCGACTTGCTTATCGTCTCACAGATCAGGCGGTAGAACAGACTGCCGAAATGTATTAATGCTACTACAACTACTTCGGATGCTCCCAGTGACAACAAACGCAAGTGGGTTGGAAATTCGAGCAAGGGTTCCACTTCGGTTCAGTCTCAGTCGCAGCAGCGAAAAACGGATGAGTACAGGAGCCCCAGTCAGCAGTCTTTTGGTAATCGAAGTCAGGGTGGATACAGGGGAAACCACCCTAAGTGCAATCGATGTAATTTGCACCACAGCGGGCCGTGCAACAAAGATCATTGTCAGAGATGCAACAAGCCTGGTCATGAAGCCAAAGATTGTAGAAGCTCACGTCCTGGAAACCAGAACCGACAACAGCAGCCACAAGCTCCACAGAATCAGCAGCAACAACAGGGTAACAAGGGATGCTATCAGTGTGGTGCTGAAGGTCACTTCAAGAGACACTGCCCACAGTTGAACCAGAACCAGAATCAGAACCACAACCAAGGAAACGGGAACAATAATGGAGGCAATAATAGGGGTAATAACAAAGGCAATGGTGCCAGAGGTCGAGCGTTCGTGATTGGTCAGGGTGATGTTAGGAATGACCCCAACGTTGTGATGGTTTCGACATCGTTATTGGTATGGATTGGTTATCTCAACATCAAGTGGAAATTCTTTTCAACGAGAAGATTGTCCGCATCCCTCGTTCTGGTGAAGAACCCCTCGAAATTCATGGCGACAAGAGTGGTGCAGTCGTAGGCATCATCTCTTTCCTTAAGGCCCAGAAGTGTTTGCGAAAGGGCCATACTGCTATTCTAGCTCTCGTTTCTGATACATCCTCGGAAGGAAGGAAGATTGAAGATATTCCTATTGTGCGTGATTTTCCTGAGGTATTTCCTGAGGAATTACCTACATCGACAAGTCGAGTTTCAAATCGAGCTAGCTCCTGGAGCAGCACCAATAGCTCATGCACCTTATCGATTAGCTCCGTCAGAACTTGAAGAACTGTCCACGCAATTACAAGAACTCTTGGAAAAGGGTTTCATACATCCTAGCTCTTCGCCCTGGGGAGCTCCAGTACTATTCGTGAAGAAGAAAGACGGTACCTTCAAAATGTGCATCGACTACCGTGTACTCAACAAGGTGACCGTGAAGAATCGCTATCCTCTTCCACGTATTGATGACTTGTTCGATCAGTTGCAAGGGTCGAACTACTATTCGAAGATTGACTTAAGGTCAGGCTACCATCAGCTGAGAGTCCGAGACGAGGACATCACTAAGACAGCGTTCAGGACTCGTTATGGGCATTACGAGTTCCTGGTTATGCCTTTCGGACTAACAAACACACATGCGGTCTTCGTGGACCTTATGAACAGAGTGTGCAAACCTTACCTGGATAAGTTCGTTATAGTTTTCATCGACGATATCCTGATCTATTCTAAGAGTCAGGAGGAACACGAGTAGCATCTACGACTTATTTTGGAACTCCTCCGAACAGAGTAACTGTATGCAAAGTTCTTGAAATGCGACTTCTGGCTTCGTGAAGTCCACTTTCTAGGCCTTGTGGTGAACAAGGATGGGATACACGTTGACCAATCCAAAGTTGATTCGATCAAGAACTGGCCTGCACCTCGTACACCAACAGAAATCCGTCAATTCCTGGGCTTGGCAGGATACTACAGAAGATTCATCAAGGATTTCTCAAGGATTGCGCAACCTCTCACTTCACTAACACAAAAGGGCGTCATCTATCGTTGGGGTGATGCACAGGAATCTGCATTTCAGCACTTAAAAGACAGACTTTGTAGCGCGCCTATCCTCTCATTGCCTGAAGGCACAAATGATTTTGTGGTTTATTGCGATGCTTCCATTCAAGGACTTGGTTGCGTATTGATGCAACGTGACAAGGTCATTGCCTACGCATCGCTCCAACTTAAAGTTCATGAAAGGAACTACACTACGCACGACTTGGAATTGGAAGCAGTTGTTTTCGCACTTAAGATATGGAGACATTACCTGTACGGTACCAAGTGCACCATTTACACCGATCACAGGAGTCTCGAGCATATCTTCAAGCAAAAGGAATTAAACATGCGACAACGCCGATGGGTCGAGCTCTTGAATGATTACGAATGCGCAATCAAGTACCATCCGGGCAAGGCCAATGTTGTGGCCGATTCCCTCAGTCGAAAGGATACTATACCTAAGCGTGTACGTGCATTACAGCTTACCATCCAATCTAGTCTTCCTGCTCAAATTCGTGATGCTCAGGTTGAAGCATTGAAAGCAGAGAACATCAGGGCTGAGTCCCTACGAGGATCGAGGCAGCGGCTAGAACAAAAGGAAGACGGTGCTTACTATGTAACAGGGCGCATCTGGGTTCCGCTTTACGGAAACGTACGCGAGCTTGTGATGGATGAAGCGCACAAGTCTCGTTATTCGGTACACCCTGGTTCGGATAAGATGTACCACGATCTCAGAACTACGTATTGGTGGCCTAGCATGAAAGCTCACATAGCAACTTACGTTAGCAAATGTTTGACTTGTGCGAGAGTCAAGACTGAATATCAGAAACCATCAGGCCTACTTCAACAGCCAGAGATCCCGACATGGAAATGGGAGCAAATTTCCATGGATTTCGTTACTGGCCTGCCTAGATCTCAACGCGGAAATGATACCATTTGGGTGATCGTGGATCGACTGACCAAGTCTACACATTTTCTAGCTATCAAGGAAACCGACAAGTTTTCTACTCTAGCAGACATCTACCTAAAGGTAGTAGTATCAAGGCACGGAGTGCCAACCTCCATCATTTCTGATCGTGACACGTGTTTTACTTCTGAACTGTGCCAAGCAATGCACAAATCTTTTGGCTCACGATTAGACATGAGCACAGCTTACCACCCGCAAACGGATGGGCAGTCTGAACGCACCATCCAAACCCTAGAAAACATGCTTCGAGCATGTGTAATTGATTTCGGCAACGGCTGGGAAAAACATCTCCCGTTAGTGGAGTTTTCGTATAACAACAGTTACCACACCAGCATTCAAGCCGCTCCATTTGAGGCATTGTACGGGCGTAAATGCCGATCACCTCTTTGTTGGGCAGAGGTGGGTGACAGTTAAATCACTGGCCCAGAACTTGTAGTAGATACAACCGATAGAATTGCTCAGATACGACAGCGAATGGTGGCAGCGCGTGACCGTCAGAAAAGCTATGCTGATAAAGGAAGAAAGCCACTCGAGTTCCAAGTTGGGGACCGGGTGCTACTCAAAGTCTCACCTTGGAAACGTGTACTCCGTTTTGGCAAACGAGGCAAACTCAATCCACGTTATGTCGGACCATTCGAAATCATAGAGAAAATAGGCAAAGTGGCCTACAAACTGGATCTACCAGTAGAACTCAGTGCAGTTCACAACGTTTTTCACGTGTCAAATCTGAAGAAGTGTCTGTCAGATGAGACCCTCATAGTTCCTTTGAAGGAGCTCACTATCGACGATCAGTTGCGATTCGTCGAGGAACCAGTTGAAATCACGGACCGAGACGTTAAGGTCCTCAAGCGCACCAGAATACCTCTTGTTCGAGTTCGTTGGAACTCCCGTCGTGGCCCAGAGTTTACCTGGGAATGAGAAGATCATATGAAACTCAAATATCCCCAGTTGTTCGGAAACAGTGCAACCACTACTGAGGCTGAAGCTACTGCAGAATTTCGGGACGAAATTCCAAATCAACGGGGGGATGATGTGACACCCCAGGAAAAGCCAGTAAACACCGCAACTTAACTAGCTTCCTCAGTAACTACGCACTAAATTTCGGGACGAAATTTTCTTAACAGGGGGAGAATGTGACAACCCTCGTAATTCCATGTATCCGTACAATTTTTTAATGATACTTAAAGTGCTTGATGATTGTGCTAAATTATTTAACTGCTCTCTGATTACTGTGTTATACTTACATGTGCATGTCAACATACTAGTAGTATGCAGAAAACTTGACTAAATGGTCCTGAATATTTTCCTATGTGTTAGGAATTAATTGTGTTACAAAAATATATATAATAGACACTTAACAGAATAATTAAACACTTTAACGAAACAGTATCCGACCGAACAACCGGACATTACCCGGGGATGTCGTATGTTTGTTTATGAGCGGGGAATAGATGGGAAGTTTATATGGGCATGAACCGTTAAAGTGATGCATGTTATGTGATAGATACGTGTAGGAACTTTGTGCTCTATTTTGAAGTCACTAATAAACTAAGTGGTAATCATACTAGGACATGATTGACCGACCTTGACTGTTAGCTATATTTGAGAGTCAAACCGAGCAACCGAGGTGAGTTCACACCCTTACTAAGGCATGGGATTCCCGGTGGTTGGGAATGGGATTAAATAACTACTTATACTATCAACACTGCTAGACTACTTACTACTGTCCTCGGATTGGGAAGGGCACTTACGTAAAACCTACGTAAACTCATACTTACTACTGTCCTCGGATTGGGAAGGGCACTTACGTAAAACCTACGTAAACTCATACTTACTACTGTCCTCGGATTGGGAAGGGCACTTACGTAAAACCTACGTAAACTCATACTTACCACTGTCCTCGGATTGGGAAGGACACTTATGGATACGACTAGTCTAGTACATACAAAATGGGAAGCCCCCACTAAATATCGTAAAGGTTTGGGAATCAAGGATAATGGGTAATACATGGTGATGAAACAAACTTACGATTTCTGATACGAACTTATTAACTGAACAACCAACTGTGAACTCGCTCAACTTTGTTGTTGATTCGTTGTTACATGCCTTGCAGGTCGTTAGGTACTCATGGAGCTTGCATTGGAGTGGGAAGAGTCGTTGTGGGACATGGACAGCTGTGTGCCATGCTAAACTTTTGAAACATTAAAACTTATGACTTAGTTTTAAATATTATGCTTCCGCTTGCAACTCAAACTATGGTTTTGTTTAGACACCAATTGTATTGTGTTGGATCTTTATACACTACTTACATGCTTGTTCAGTATGATTGGTGGCTTGATCCTGGTCAGTCACGCCTCCAAGCGGTGACACTCCGCGTGTGGATTTTTTTTGGGGGTGTGACACATGCCTTGTTTAAATCAGTAAAATCGACACATACCCTCCACTTTCCATTTTTCTTTTGAACAACAACCACATTGGCTAGCCACCTTGGATACTTAACCTCTCTTATCATATCTGCCCGAAGTAGTTTATCTACCTCCTCCTGGATAATAGCATTCCTCTCAGGTGCAAACTTCCATCTTTTTTGATGAATTGTCTTGAATGACCTGTCAATGCCGAGTTTATGAGTAATTATATATTTAGATATACCTGTCATGTATTCATGCTTCCAGGCAAAGGTAGTTTTCCTTCTTTTAAGGAAGGATACTAGGTCTTGTTCAATGTCGCTAAGGATCCCTGATCCTATGAAGATCTTGGATTCAGGATCATGAGGATCCATGAGGATTTATTTTACATCCTGCTCTCTTGCCTCCAAGACATTTCTTGAAGGATACTTTAATTGCTATTGCTCCATTGGTCTTGAAGCTGGCTTCATTGATGAGGTATAGCAATTCTTAGCTTCTTGTTGATCACTCTCAATTTTCACCACTCCCCATGGACTAGGAAGCTTTACGCATTGATGATATGTGGATGGGACTGCCTTCATGTCATGTATCCACGGCCTGCCAAGGATAACATTACAACATGATAAGCAATCTATAACACAAAACTTTTGATAAGAATGAAGTCCTTCAATATAGATGGGAAGTTTGATGTCCCCCAATGTAATCTTGGTTTCTCCACTGAATCCCACAAGGACTGAGGATCTTGGGACAATATCAGACTCCGGGATATTCATCTTCTTGAGGACATCAAGCTGAATGATGTTCACAGAGCTTCCTCCATCGATTAGGATCCTACGAACAAAGTGGTTAGATATAAATAAGGTAATAACAAGACCATCATGATGAGGATCCTGGACATCAACACGATCATCCTCATCAAAGGTTATGACTTTATCCTGGGTAACAATGGAGGTTCGGATGGGTCTATCTCCGTTATCCATCTTGGTTTCCTTGGCATGTCTTTGCTGCTGAAAAGGAGGTACCACAAATGTCCGATCCACCAGATATGAAGTTTATAACTTGTGCATCTGCTGGAGGAGCAGGAGCCTTTTCCGGGATCCTTTCAGGATCCTGGATCCTTGACTTCTTTCTTCCCAGAAGTTCCTTCAAGTGCCCCTTACTTAACAAGTAACCAATTTCCTTTCTAAGTGCAATACACTCTTCAGTGAGATGCCCAAAATCCTCATGATATGCACACCATTTGGACTTGTCCTTTGTAGCAGTTGGTTTATCACTTTTTCTCGGCCACCTAGCTTTCTCACCTAGATTCTGCATTGCAAGAATTAGTTCATTGTTATCAACAGAAAAACAGTATTCAGAAATGGGAGGATAATCCTCATCATCCTCTTCCTGTTCCACTGCATGCACATTCTGGTTATCAGATTTGTTATAGGACTTTGATTTGTTGTTCCTGAAGTAGGATCCTTGCTTTTCCTGTTTTGAGGATCCTGTCAGTCTTTCCTGGATCCTTTTATCATCCTCTAATCGGATAAATCTAAGGGCCCTGGTTCTTACTTCATCAAGATTCCTGCAAGGGGTCATGACAAGATCATCATAGAATAAGGAATCCCTAAGCAATCCCATTTTAAAGGCTTCTACAGCCGTAGCAATATCCAGGTTAGGAATGTCTAAGGATTCTTTACTAAACTTAGTGATGTAATCTCTAAGTGATTCATTTTGTCCTTGTGTCACCCTATATAGGTCACTAGTTAATCGTTCAAATTTTCTACTACAAGAGAATTGACTATTAAACAAATTAACTAGATTAGCAAATGAAGTAATAGAGTAAGGGGGAAGACTTAGCAGCCATTTAAGAGCAGATCCTGTGAGTGTGGATCCAAAACCCTTGCATAGACATGCTTCTTTTAACCTCTCAGGAATTGGATTGATCTCCATCCTCTCCCTGTATTAAGCTACATGTTCCTCTGGATCCGTTGAACCATCATATAGCTTCATAGTTGGTATTTGGAACCTCTTGGGTATCTCAGCATCACAAATAGGTGGTGTAAAGTGAGATATCCTATGGCTACCATCTGCAATTTCAGGAATGGGTTTAACCACTCCTGGTACGCTGGATCTCATATCCTTAAGCTTCTGTAATTCCCTAGCCATAGCTTGATTGATACCTGTATCCTGCATGGAGCCATGGTTAGTGTTATAAGAATTATTGAAAGTGTTACCTCCCAGAGGATTCATGTTTGGAATTCCAGATGTGAATCCATATTGACAGGACTCTGGTAAGATTGAAGGACCAGAGGAAGCAATGGTCTGCATTGGTATGAAGTCTCCTTGATGAACATCCGAGCTTGGAGGCTGCATACTTCTTAAGAATCCTTGATCCTGAAAGATGTTGGATCCTTGAACCTGAGAGGATCCTTGAACCTGAAAGGATCCTTGGGACTGAGAGGATCCTTGAACCTGAAAGGATCCTGGAACCATAGAAAATCCTTGGACCTGGGAGGATCCTTGGACCTGGGAGGATCCTTGGAATGTGTGCATTCCCAAATATCCTCCTGAGCTGACGAAGGGTCCCTGATGCTGAAAAGATGACAAAGGATCCTTGAGGCTGGAAGTGAGAGCCAAATGCCTGACTCATAGTTGTTGTTCCATAACGCCTTTCTGATGGGCCACTTTGATACTGGATGCCCGGAACTGCCGATTGTAGGGTGGTTACAACTGGAGTGTCAAAATTTAACGACCTTGGTATCAGAGGAGAGTGATCCTCCGCTGATTTCTTCTGTTTCTTGATCTCAGCGATCTCCCGGAGGATCCTTTCATTGGTTTTGTCCTGCTCTTGTGCGTGATCCCTCATCTGCAAAATCAGAGTAAAAAGATCATTAGTAGTAGGATTAGAGGAAACAGAAGAAGCTGGTGGTTTTGGGAAAATGGGGGTTTGTCTCCTCGCAGCATTTTCAGCATTCTTCTGGGATCCAGAAGGTGGTGGAGGCAAAGGTGGAACGCCTTGTGAAGAACTGATTGCTGGCATTGAACTTGAAGTGTTGTTCACTGAGGAAGCCATCCGCTTGGCTGTAACGAACCGAAATGACCACAAAAATATGAATCTTCTTAGGAATGAAGCACCAATTGCCCCACGATGGGCGCCAAACTGTTTTGGTCAAAAATCAAGCAAAGATAATGCAACCAAATCTTTTGTTGTGAGGTGTGATGCTTGAATCAATGAACAATATTAAGGATCACTCAGAAATGTAATGAACAAGTGACACAATGATTTATACGAGGAAAAAGCCCTTGATCAAGAGTTGATCTCCGGCATAAAAAACCTCGGGTGATGGAAACTACCGATCACCAACTCAGATTAAACAGAAAATGTATTACAACTTTGGATGATAGCGAGCTAGTTACAAGGATCACTAGAGTGTAATGTGCAAAAAGGTGTGTAATCGCCGAGCAAATTGTCGAGAGCTGATGAGAGCGGTTACGAGTGTGTGTGTGTAGCCAAAAATAGCCAAGTGTTCTAATCTAGCTCGCTATCCCCTTATAAATTTGGAAAATATCTAAGCTAACTAACTATCCGCATTTTGTGCAAGTCTTCCACGACCTCCATAACGTCCATATTAGTCAAGCACGTGCGGAATAAAAAGGGAATATGCTCCAGGAGTATTGCCAAGACCAAGTCCAGGCACGTACTCCTGCAAAACAACATCATATTCAAAGCAGACAATCGTTAGTGTAAGGATCACTATGATGACCCTGGATCCTGAACCAACAATACTCTCTGAGGATCATTAATTCAAACAGAATTGAGGATCCTTAAGTCCGACAGTAATTGAGGATCACTGATCTTTGGAAAATCCTCCCCTAACAGTACCTGTCACTTACTTTTGAAAATACGTCAGTTTACACTGGTAAATACAATTAACCGACTCATTTGAAAATATTTATGAAAATTGGTTTAAGGGCACAAGGCACAAAAATATCTCTTTTATAACTTGGGACAATTATATAATGATAATCTTGTATCATATTCACATGTTTGTCATACATTTAGGGCCCGGGATAAACGCAGGAACAAGATTAATCGACACACCACTAATATAATCCCACGACGGGTTACCCCAACAAGTGGGTTTATCTTTTTACATACGCAACTGTTAGGTGTATGCCTACACCCCGTGCTTAAGTCATGGCCATTTACAATTTTAAATGAGCCGAGGATATCCAGGACACGGTCGTTAACCCCCAATGTTTATTGTTATCAAGCAACGCTGATTAAAATGGGATTATGCCATATAACCATATTCGATTAAATGATTTTTACACCCGACCAAGCGGTAATATTTTACCGTATCCCAAGCCCGTATAAGGGAAAATAATTTAAAAGTATTTACTTGAGCTTTAAAATGCGAGATTTGTCTACTCAGCCGTATAATCTAATCAAACTAGTGCAAGTAGCTTTTACCGGGGCTCCTAATCTGGAACAAAGGTTTTATTATGTAGGATCATGTACGGACCCAAAATGAGTCGATCAGAGGCGTTCTACACAATATGAAAGGTGGAAACCGACATATTGTGTGTGATTCAGCAAGATATTCACTTTAACTGTTGTTCTGATTAACTTGACAAAGTTTTACAGCGAAACAACACTTCGGCAGCACTTCGGCTCCGGAAACACACATATACCACTCATTCAAACGAAATTACCTAGCCCCTATTTATAGGCTGTCTAATTCCGCTTGAACATGACTCAAGCGGAATCATAGTACAAATGAAATTACACACTCAAGCGGAATTATAAGCTAATTCTGTAAGGAATTACCAAATGTCTTCTTCAAACGGAATTAGCTGCTTCAAGCGAAATTAACTTTTTGTCATGTTTTCTCGAACTTCATGCCCTGAACAATGCAAGACTCGATACAAGACGAAGTCGACAGACGGATGCACCAACAGACTCCCCCTCGAATGTTGACGAGTCTTAAGTGTCGAGTCTTCAACATCTTCAGTCTTTATCAGTCTGATCGCTCTCTGAAGTATTTGACAGTGTAAAACTTCTTCAATCTTCTCTTTTCTTTTCATCAGCACCAACATACTCCCCTCGAACAAATAATCTCTCGGATGTTGATCGCAATCTGTCTTTTACAGGATCAGGATTGTGTCCTGGCTCTATATTCAGACTCAGAATCCAGGCTATCCTGCACATCCTCTACCTCACAATAAATTTCACAAATTTAACATTTGACAAATTTAACATTTGATAAATTTATATAACCAGACTCTCTCTCAAATTTAACCAGAATGATTTATCAATGTTAGAATCTGATGAACCACTTGAAAACAAAAATTCAAAATATTATCATTTAATGACACAAACTCCCTCTCACAAAATAATCATCATGTTTTGCACTCGGAATTTTGAAAATCAGCTTTTCAACATCAGTTGTCAAATTTTTTTTTGGATTTTTCAAAGTTTATGCTAAAACACACTAAAATCTTTTTGAATATTTGAATGAAATGAAATGCAGTAAAGAAATATTTACAGACATTATTTTGTGAGTTTGTGTAAGAGGATCATATCAGATTTTGACAAGTCACAAGTACCGTTGAGCTTAGTTACACATTAAGAATTAAACAGTTCACTTAGATTGCCGATATACTGATCCACTTAAATTCTCACACAAAATTCAAATGATTCAGGATATGAATTAGGTGTATTAAGAACTTAAACTCATTCATGTGTCCCACCACTTGAATATACTCCCGTATCCAGATCCCAATATTCAGTCTTACAGGTGAGTATACCACAGATGATATCTGTAAGGGGTTAGATGCGAAGACCGTGAGAGCTCAGGTCAGAACTTCCGTTCAGCAGAGAGATGACGGCTTCGACTTTTGGTGGGTCCCCTTTAGAGGATCTTTTTTACAACAGCACATGATTAGCATTTTTCAATGTTTCATCATTTTTTGTACTGAGGGCAGGCTTTTATTTCAAGCAAGCGTAAAGTATTCTCCGGGGACTAGGCCATTGCTTCCGCAAAATCAGAAGTCCCGGGATAATACCCCAGATATCACTGAGCATAAAGACCTAGTATCTCCGAAAGAGGGATCCTTCAAACGAAATTTCAGGGGTTACCTATATATCCAAGTAGTGTTCCCCACGAAATAAGCAAGTTTGAATTTAAGTTTATATCCCGAAAAAGCTTACTAAATGTGTAAAAACCTATCGGCATATCATCAGTGAGACCGCTTAACGCTATTTAAACATTACATTTCTTTAGCATACTGTAACTGTCTACTGATGTACTATCATTTCCTCTTCTTCACAACAAAACTCTTTTTGATTTTATCATGTTTTTGGCTTTTTCAAATTTCAAATGTTTTTGGATTTTCTGAAAATTTTTACTCCCCCTAAAATTCAAACACATTTAAAGGAAATTTGAAAACAAACTGTACAAATAAAATGACAACTGATATCAAAACACTTCAATTCGCCATGCACTTGGCATAAACAATCAAAACTCCCCATTTCAACAAACTATTTTCTCATTATGATTTCAAAACACTTAAGTTTGTTTTAATCAAAATGATTTTTCCGGAAAATAAGTTTTGTTGATTTTAACACTTGTAGACATGGGGATGTGAACATCACTTTGTTTTCCAATCATTTTCATCCTTTTGAAAAAAATATAACAGTTTTAATTTTTATCAACAATATCACTTGTAGAAAATCAAGTACAATTTAATGTCCCTGATTTACCACTTGTAAGATGAAATCTCACCTAAGTGAATTTCTCAAGAAATATGCCGATACCTGCTTCACACTTACCAACCTGGAAGCTCCGGCAAGTCAGGATTTTACTTGTGAAAAACTTCCATCCAAGCCTGACCAAACTTGGATGTTTCCTCCTCAATTTCACTTGGGTAAAATGTTGTTTTCTTTGTTTCATAAAAGTCCTTTACCCCTTTGGCCTTTCCCTCGACCAATTTTCCAAAAATCTTTTTAACATTTCCATTAAACACTTTCTCGACATCAAATTCTTTCTTCTCGGAATAGAATTGATTCGAGATCTCAACCTTCCCAACTTTTGATTTAAAATTTTCAGCCCTCAATGGTGGAAAATGAACATCATCCATTGGAGGCACTGAGTTTTCTTTTTTAACTTCAACCTGTGGCTCATCTGACTTTGTGGAATCAGATTCATCGCCAGATTTCACATCAAACTTCTTAACATCTTCATGAAACTTCTTAACAACCCACATTTGGTTGTCATGCTTAGCTCTCTTTTTATAAAAACTTGTTTTTTAACACTCACCAACTTCATATGTTGAATTTTCAAAAATTTTAAATTTGTCAGTTGGTGGTTCATTTTTCTCAACAACTTTTTCTTTGAGTTTTTTAGAAACTTCCTGTTTTGTTTTTGTTGCTTGAGAACAGTTCCATGCAATGTGACCAACTTCATTGCATTTGTAACAGGTTCTTGTCTCCTTTCTTTGATAATCTCCATTCTTCACTTTTTCTTGCTTCTTGGCAAGGAATTCTCTGTTTGATTGCTTCCAAAATGAGCTTTTTGATTCCTCTTCACAGCTTGTCCCTGATAAAAATTTTGTATTTATTTTAGAAGTTTTTTCATGTTTATAATTTTCAGGTGGAATAAATCCAAGACCTTTCTTTTTGAAATTATCGTTATGGTTTGGTTTCTTTTGAAAACCAGAACCAGAACCAGAACCGTAACCTTTTTTCTTGTTTAAACGTTGTTGAACTCTTGAAGTGTATTTTTTAGGTTTTTCAGTAAGATTACATCTTTTATTTCAGAAATATTGATTTCTGTTAGTTTGAAAACCTTTTTGATCTTTTCAACTTGAACACTTCTTATTGGAAATTCTTTATCAGAATATAATTTGTCAGAATCATTTAAAGTGTATGCAACTTCAAATGTTTCATCCTTTAAATTAGATTTTGATAAAAGAAATTCTTTATTGTAAACCCGTTTAATCGACGACTTTGGACTGTCAACTGATGATGATCTCGGACTTTCAGTCTCAGACTTTGACACCGACTCCTCATCTATTTCCAACACCTGATCGACCACTTTTTTATTAACTCAGACTCATGATCAGTGTCAGACGATGTGAACATGACGTTAATGTTTTCTGGTAACTCATCAGTTGTTTCTGTTTTTAACTTTATATTGACAGCCTTTTTGACCTGCTCCTCATTCGGTTTTCTAGGAGAATACCCTTCCCAAATCGGAGGTGGACACTTGTTATAACTGACACTCTGTTTCTTACCAGTATCCTTCTTCTCTTTTGGCTTCTCATCTTGAAAAACTTCTAAACCTGCAACAGTTGGACAGATTCGATCAATTAGATAATCAGAACTAGAATAACTTTGCAGTAAACGTCTAATTCTCTCATTTTCAATCCTCTCAGTCTCCAACTCTTGCTTTATCTTTGCACACTCTTCAATATAATGATTGATAGCTTTTTGCTTCGACATCATCACAGCATTCATCATTGTCAGTGCATCTTCTCTTTTAGAATTTGTCTTTTGTAGACCAGTTACCGTTCTATTCAAAACGTCATACGACTCTTTTACATAATTGAGATTGAACAGTAATTGTTCTTTCATCTTATCTTGCTCACTCAGCTTCTCATCCTTCTCTGCACACTGCTTGCAAGATTCTAAACATTTTAAGCAAGGCTTGATGACTTCCACAATCTTTTCTATTTCAACGATCTTCTCAACTTCAACAACTTTCTCAACTTTAATCACTTTCTTTGTTTCAACAATCTCTTCAGCAATTTTATCCTCTTCATTTTGAAAAATCTTTTCATTTTGATCTTTGCTTTCACATTCCTTCTTTTTCAGTTCTTTTGCTGCTCGTCTCTTCTTCAACTTTTCCAAGCGATCTGCAAAATAAAATTGAAAACTTTCAGGAGATAAATGAGTTTTTGCAATATTGATATGCATTTCTTCCTCATCATCACTATTGTCACCAGTTGGTGATTGATCAAAATTTATTGTCTTTTCTGAACTATCATCTGAAGAACCAAAATCAGATGGTGTTTGATCAAAAACTGTTGTTCTTTCCGAACTTTCATCTGATGAAACAGACTCTTCTTCTTGACTTTTCTCATTACTATCAAACGCTTTCATCCATTCTGTCATCGGATCAGGCTCTTGAACTATCTGTGCAATGAGAGCTACAACTTTTGAATCAGGTGGAATATATTTATCCCAGCTGAAACCTTCTGCCACTTTTTCATCATCTTGATCAATGATACCATAATAAGCTTTCTTATTTGCATCTTCGATCATTCTTGCATGCGCCATTTGTGGTTCCTTTTGTTGATATGGTTGATGAGCAACTTGCTGATATATGGCTTTCCGATAGTAATCATCTTTTCCAAAAGGATTCTTTGCTCCACTTGCTTCCTGATTTTTGCATTCTCTCTTAAAATGACCTTTCTCCCTGCATCGAAAACAAGTAACTTTAGATTTATCAAAACCCAAAGTAGACACATGTTGTCACACCCCCAAAATCCACCTGCGGAATACCACCGCTTGGAGGCGTGACTGACCAGGATCCAGCCACCAATCATATTGAACAAGCATGCAAGTAATTATAAAATCCAACCAATACAATTGGTGTCCAAACAAAAACATAGTTTAAGTTGCAAGCGGAAGCATAACGTTTAAAGACCAAAACATAAGTTTAATTGTTTCAAGGTTTAACATGGCACACAGCTGTCCATGTCCCACAACGACTCTCTTCCATGCAAGCTCCAGCTAAGTACCTATTGACCTGCAAAGCATGTAGTAACGAGTCAACAATAATGTTGAGCGAGTTCACAGTTGGGTGTTCGTTTTAGGTTGTTTCGAAAACAGTTTCCTTTATCTGACATCCTGCCGTGGGGGTTACCCCATAGTTGAAAACGTGATTTGTTTAACCCAATTACCCTGGCAATCCAGCCGTGGGGGCTACCCCATGTTTGATTATCTAGCTCTACGGCCGTGGGGGCTACCCCATGTATGTTACTAGACTCGTTACCATATCGACTGCTGACTGTAGTCATGTTTATGTGCCCTGAACTGTCAATGTCTATCATCATTGACGTGCCCAGATCCATTAGTTCACGCCCGTCCTCTGCGGCACGGTGTGAGGTTTGTCAAACCTAAATAGCGCTATCTAACTAATGACCCGCTCGCCATTGGCCCGGCGATTAAGTCGATATAAAAGGAGGGACTTCGTGATAGAGTTTTGGTCTAGTGAAAGTTATCTGTCCAAGAGGACGAGGAATTATATTCCTGAACCAGCACTATCCTACCCAATAAAGGACGAGGAATCCATGTTCCTTAACCCCATTCCCAACCCCTGGGAATCCCATGCTTTGTAGAGGGTGTGAACTCACCTTGGTTTGCTCGGCAGATACACAGAAAAGTCAAGTCTAGATGCTAGTGGTCAACCACGTCCTAACATGGTTATCATACACGTCAGGTTCAAACCAAGAAATGCACGTATGTTTTCTACACGTACTAGCACGTTGCATACAAGTATTATTCATGGCAGTCCAATCAACAGGGTACAATATACCCATTCCACAATAACATATAAAGTCCACGTATTCGGCCCAAATACTTAGGCCCGTACTCGTGTAAGTCCAATCAGATTATATAATCAGGCGGTCTCGAGTCGAGACTAGAGATCTCGAGTCGAGACGGTGCTGTCTCGGTTTAGCCTTCATCACTCAAGACCTGGTGGTCTCGAGTCAGGTCTCGAGTCGCAACAAAACCCGTAACCTGGTCTCGAGTCATGTTGTTTGTGTGCTGGTAATGTGTGGTCTCGAGTCGAGACTAGGGGTTCTCGACTCGCAACCGCGATCTCGAGCTGTCACATACATGGTCTCGAGTTGCAACCTGCTGTTTCTAGAACGTCTGCCCAGAGTTGTACTAACCAATAGGATTACCATTTCATGATCTTGTGTACTATCCAACCAAAATGCATCAACATGTTTTCTTTTCTAAAACCTTAATCAATCGGATCAAACATAGAAATTTTCAAATATTCATACCACATTCAACAAGTTCTTCATCTAGTGTTTTCATTATTTTGCAATCATGATTACTCAAACAATCCATCCTAGCATGAACTCAAGTCAATATCATCATCAGCTCCTGAATCTAGCATATACAATCCATACTAGCATGTTTGCACAAGATTTACCATTTTCATTCATCCATTTTCATACTATTTAGTACACACCCTACTATCAACTAGTGTCACAACTATCACATTCCTTCAACCTTCCTAATCATATGGAGATATGCATATCAAACATGGACATGAGTAACATTAACTAAACAAACACCTTTATTAGACTCGAACAACATTCATAACACATTCATCATGCTATTCATCAAAGCAAGTAACACCATTATTCATATGAACACTTAGTGAGTATCTAAAAACACTAACCGGTTGTGAAAAGGCACCGAGATAGTAAAGAAGGCGAATAAAATGGAGTGTCCGAGTAATGATGACGAGCTTGACCGAGTCTCCTTGTTATTGCCAATTGATCCAAGAGAATGAGGGAAGAAGGATGTTGAGACTTAGAGTTTTAGTGAGAGAGAGAGGGAGAGTGTGGAGGGGAGTGTGTGAGAGTGAGTGTGGGTTTGGGGTTTTTATACTTGGTTTCGGGTTTCGAGAGGTGCATGGCCCAACTGTTACTGTTTACTCGAGACCGAGTGGTCTCGAGTCGGGTCCTTGTGTCTCGGGTCACATAAATACACGCATACATATAAGCACAGTACATAATTACATAATATTCACTTATATCATTAATTAAACCAACATGTCAACTAGTTACATGTCGTTCAAATGTGTTGCATCGAGATACAAGAAAGGGTTCTAAATTACGAGTTGTCACACATGTGCATCCAAAAAATCATTTCTTCCTGTAATCATTTTAAACTTTTCTGCTCTTCTCAAAACACTTGCTAGACACCATTTGATGTCCATGAGCTCCATCTCTTCATTTTCTATCTGATCGTAATCCTCTTTCGTCAGCATAGGATTTCCGATCCTTCCAGCTACTAATCCCTCATGAGATTCCAGCACGGTAGCAAGTAACGCCATGTGATCTTTAGCAACTTCTTCAGAAAAACTTTGACCATTCGGGAGATTTAATGCTATGTTGCACTGTATCACACAACCATTTCCACTTTTTGAACTTTGAGACTGAAAACTTGAAGTTGAACTCTTTGGATTAACACTCGGATATGAAGAAAATCCACTGCTACTGTTTGAATTTTGATCAACAGTTCCAGATGAGTTTCCAGCACTAAAAGCAGTTTGGATTTTTGGACTCATTTCAACCTCTTGAACACTGCCTTTGTAATACATTTTCACATCTTGTTGATTACTCGGGTTGTTCATCCTTGCCATCTTTTGTTGTTCAAGATCTTGACCTTCAATCTTTTCGATGAACTGAGAAATCGTCAAACCATCATATTCTCCGGTGTTCTTTAAGATCATCAAAAATGTACCCCATTCTTTCTGAGGTAAAGCATCAGCTAATTTGTCTACCCATTCCTCTCGTTCTTTATTGATACTCAACAAAGACATTGAACATACTAAGTGGCAGTATCTTTCAATCAACTTCTTTATATCTTCGCCTGGCAGACTTGTGAATAGATCAAATTCTTTCTTAAGCAATGCCTTTTTACTTTTAATCATCTTCTCACTTCCCTCAAACTTAATTCTGAGTGCTTCCCAAATAGAACATGAAGTTTTATCATGTTGAAGCAATATGAAGATGTCTTCTTTAATAGCTTGCTGGAGTAAACTAATCATCATTTTCTCTGCTTTGTACATGTCTCGTTCCTTATCTGTAAATTCAAAAATCTTTTTATCAACTCCCAGCTCAGTACGTGGTAGCACATACTTTTTCTCAACACACTCCCATGATCTCAAATGATTGGCTTGGACCCAGTTTTCAAACCTATCTTTCCAACCATAATACTCCTCAATGCTCATTAGTTTAGGGGGTTTTTGCATAGTTCTAGTTTCATTTTCCATGTTCATGTTTTGAGCAATGGCAGCTGGAGTAGTCGGGGATGTGGCAAACGCGTTATAGAATTCCTCTTCCATGATTTGGTAAACTTTTTCACAAATCAGATACTTTCAAACGGAATTATCTTTTCACACAAAATTACTCTTTCAAACGGAATCACTAGTCTGAAGGGAAATTTCCTGCAAAGCTGTTTCAAACGGAATACCAACTCACACGAAATACCGATTTGAAGCGGAATTACTGATGTCGTTTGAACCTCTCAAACGGAATACCTATTTGAAACGGAATCACTGATTTCGTGTGAAAATTTCAAACGGAATTACGCAATGAAACGGAATACTCAAGCGAAATTACTTATTCCGTGTGGAATTACATGCAATTTCAAACGGAATTATGCTGACATCATCATTTCGATCCAACTTTTCAAGCGAAATTACAAATTGATCAGGTTTTAAGCAGAATTTAGATCTAAAACTTTCAAGGATTTGTTAAAAAACAGATGCGCATATACTGTGAGAATTTCAAGTCATTTTAACCGTGAAAACAAGTTCAATTTTGAAAAGAAGGTGTAGAAGTTAGAAAACAAGATGAAAACAAGATGAAATCAGGCTGAAATCAGTAGAACTCCTCCTCCGGTGCTCTGATACCACTTGTAGGATCGTGTACGGACCCAAAATGAGTCGATTAGAGGCGTTCTACACAATATGAAAGGCGGAAATAGACATATTGTGTGTGATTCAGCAAGATATTCACTTTAACTGTTGTTCTGATTAACTTGACAAAGTTTTACAGCGAAACAACACTTCGGCAGCACTTCGGCTCCGGAAACACACATACACCACTCATTCAAACGAAATTACCTAGCCCCTATTTATAGGCTGTCTAATTCCGCTTGAACATGACTCAAGCAGAATCATAGTACAAACGAAATTACACACTCAAGCGGAATTATAAGCTAATTCCGTACGGAATTACCAAATGTCTTCTTCAAACGGAATTAGCTGCTTCAAGCGAAATTAACTTTTTGTCATGTTTTCTCGAACTTCGTGCCCTGAACAATGCAAGACTCGATACAAGACGAAGTTGACAGACGCATGCACCAACATATTAACCTATTAGATTACTAACAGGTCTTATTTAAGTTGTAAACTTGACCGGTTAGTTTAAGGAAAGATTTAACGGTACTAAACGCTAGTGATATGCACAAAGTGCAACATATAAATTACATCAATTGTGGCATAAAACTAAACCTTTTTAGTACTAATGTTGGAAAAAGTGTTTTTTTGCAAGTAAGTCATTCGCAAGTGATAAATAGTTTAAGCATTTGATATGATTTGATTCGATAGCAACGTATGTTACACCCAAAAGTGCAAAAGCAAAAAGGGTTCAAGTATACTCACAGTGCGTGTTCAGCAAGTAACCACAGTTTGATTGGATGGATTGAGAGCACATCTGATATTATCCTAAGTACAAATTGATAGCGTAAGCGTTGAATAGTGCGTTAAGCGGTGGCGGTTGAACCAAGTGTCGGGTGGTAATCCGATCGGATGGTCACTCGATCGGATGTAAATCCGTTCGGGTGGTAATCCGGTCGGATGGCCACTCGGTCGGATTAACACTCGTTGAGAATGATGTGTTTGTGTATGATGGCTTGTCCTTTGAAGTTTTCGTTGTTGCATTTTGAAAACAGGGAGGTATCTCTACCCTTCAGATCGTTCGATTGAACGGCGGTTCGATCGGGCGGCGATCCGATCAGTAGGACACCAAGTGGGGGACAAGTAGGATTGTCACTCGAAAGTTTGAAATAAAAATTTAAGTGTGGGGACAAATGCAAGCCGATCGGGCGGCTGTCCGATCGGGCGGCAACCCGATCGGATGGCAGTCCGTTCCGATGGCCTGATCGTCTTGATACTTGGTAGTTTTGATATGTTTGCGGTGTTGATTGAGACTGGGTGATAACGTGCTAACCAACAGGGACCCCATCTTGACCTAAGTGACCCGTTCGGACAGGAATCACCCTGGCCCGACAAGTTAACCTGTTCGAGACGGTTGTCCATGTTTAACCCGAAATCGGTAGTCTCTCTGATAGAAACCAGATCTTGAACCGACATGTCACTAGAAGGAGTAGAAGGTCAGAACGAGCTCCGATTATATCGGTTTCGAGTACATTGAGTGTAAAAGAGTTGAAAGAAGGTTGGAAAACCATCTTTCAATCCTGTCAATCCTTTTCCAAGAATCCTGTCAAACAAGCTCATCAAGCAATCGTCATCAATTCTTCTGACGATTCTACCGACGATTCTTCTGACGACTCTGCTGACGATTCTTCCGATGATTCTGTCAACGATTCTGCAAGTGAGTCCTCAGATGAATCCTCCAAAGAAGACATCTCATCACAAGACATCGACAAACCCAGCCGCAAACGAAAGATCTCAAGCTCGAACTCATCAACAACCGAACTGCTACAACCAGAACCTCTTCAATCAGTTCCACTACTTCCAAAACGTGCCTACACTGGAACTCATCCTCAGTGTTACACATGCACCTATCATCATCCAGTTGAAGCTGATTGTCGCTATTGCAACAATTGCGACTGTTACGGTCACTTCACCCGCAACTGCCGCACCAAACTGCGAACTTGAGTACAACAACAACAGCTCCAACAAAAGTATTCAACACCAAGCATCTAGCAAGCGTAGGATAATGTTGTAATGATACGATTTTCGACGTTAATTTCTAAGTATTGAACCTACTTTATTACTCGATGTTGCCACTATGTGTAACATTAATGCTCGCTTTCGTTTTCGCTTTCACTCTCTAGTCGTCGCACTTAGACTAGCTTCACACACGAACTATATACTATATCACGATATAATGTGTTTTAACCTCACTACACTCTTAGAATAAGGTACGATAAACGTGCAAGGAACAACTAAACACGGGTGCACACGGGATTATTTGGGTCAGTGCACGGAGATCGTAGTAAATTCTAATGGTTCCATAACGTTAAAAGCATGGTCAAGCGTGGTGGATACGCCGCTGGTACTTCCTATATATAAGCGTCTTGACCATGTCGACCAAGTGTGACATCTATTCGCGAAGCACAAGTAGTAGGGGTAAACCAAGGTGTGCTTTATCGTACTACCGATGTTTCGTGTAGAAAGTGCCATGTGCAGTTGAACGTTATTTAGACCTATACTATTATGGTTATTTTCCACACGCTAAACTAATCCGTAAGGCGTAACATCCAAATCGCATCACCGCGAGACTTTTTCGTAAGTCTGCAAACGCAATGCAATTGCCTCATCGATAGACCTTGGTGAGTCTACCCCTCAGGGCGATCGCATCAACGCAAGACTGGTCGTAAGTCTGTCATAATTAATCGCATCACGCACACTAACGCTCACGATGCCGTTGAGTAAGGACATATTCTACCCTCCTCGATAGTCGTGATGCGTCGCAACGCAATGCATATCGAAGCAAAACTCGATTAATCGCATCGCTTTGATACTCGCATCGCTTATCGCTTCTAACACTTATCGCTACTTGTGTTATGTGAGCACGCATGACGTCGATTCATGAAACGGATCTAGTATGGTCAAAACATGGTGGGTACGCCGCTGGTACTTCCTATATATAAGTGTTTTAGCCATACTAGCAAACTTTTGTGGAAAGATGCCATGTGGGGCTTCCTGTTGGTTAATTTCTGAAACTATGGAGTCTAACCAAATCACACTACTCGCTTATCGCAATCGCGCATCGCTTCTCGCTGACCGCGCATCGCGTATCGCTTACTCGCTTGTCGCTTATTGTGTACCGCTTATTGCTCATCACACATCGCCTGATACTCATCGCAATTTGTTTTGTATCGATATGCATGACATCGCTTCACGGGACAAAACTAACCTGGTCAAACATGGTGTTTCGCCATGTTAGCAAACTCTAGTGGAAACATGCCATGTGGAAATTTAATGTGGAATCTAATCAAATCGCATCATTCGCTTATCGCTTGTCATTCATAGCCTACCAAGACACGCTATTTGACGTTATGTGTCATCAAGCTACTCGCACGCGCTGTCATCGCTATCTTTGCAATCAATCTCGCCGCTAAATCTCTTCGATTCTACCTTCAACTCGGTCTAACTTTCTATCGCTTGGACTGAGGAGACGAAATTCTATCTGTGTCCTATCGACACACGTGACACCGCCTCATGAAATGGAAGTAATATGGGCGAAACATGGTGGATACGCCGCTGGTACTTCCTATATATAAGTGTTTTAACCATACTAACAAACTTTCGTGGGAAAGTTCCACGTGGGGCTCGATGTTAATTGTCTTTTCGAACCGTTAAAAACTGATTTTATAAAAATTTTATTAAAGCCGTTGGACAAGTGAAATTTCCTTACAACGTGGAGGTAACATCGAATCAGCTTAACTCCATGCCCGAGGAAAGTTTCATAAGTCTAGTTTTCCTCAAAACTTGCAACATCAAAACGAAACCTTTTTTAAGACGTTGGTTCGACATCGAGTTCAGCTTGAACCCATGTCATAGGAGGGTTTTCTTAGCTCCAGTTTTCATTTCCAAATTCTTTTAAAATGTTTAAACCTAAATTTTCTTACAACGTTGGTTAACATACGCAGCTTAACCCTACGACCTTACTAATTCTTCGGGGCTCGAGATACTTTTGAAACGCCAACTCGTGGGATACTACTCTTGTCATTACGTCGCCTTTTCGCTATCGCAATTAAACTCTCTCTTACTCGAGACGCTCACGCTTGACAACTTCCAGGCGACTAACTCGCCGTATCGCTACTTATGTGGTACAACCCTCCCAAAGTCTACCTGATGGATTAATTTCGGGACGAAATTTCCTAAAGCAGGGGAGACTGTAACAACCCACACGTTCGTGCATTGTTACTACTCGCTACACTCGTTACGCCTAGTACCAGAGATTCGGATCATAATGTAACTATAGCGCATACATCGCTATTTCGCAGTATATTCGCATATTTCGCATATTTTATCACTATAACGCATCACATCGCATACACTAACACTCACGATGTCATTGAGTCAGGACCTATTCTACCCTCCTCGATAGCCGTGATGTGTCACGACGCAAACATTAATGCTAACGATGACTTTTCGCGTGAGTACTACCCCATCGGTCATCGTGACGATGATGACAATACAAGCGAGTGGTACCCCGTCAGTCATTGTGGCACAACGCATCGCAAACTCGAAAGCGCACCCGCAATCACGCGCAACTCGATTATCGCACCGTACATTTGAAAGTGTGGATACGTATATACGACCTTCTGTGATTAATTATAATAAATATATATATGAAAATGTATAACCAAACTATCGCAACGCTTAACGATCGAAACAAAATGCCGAAACGTTGACCATCGGAACCACTCGATCGAGTGACAGCTCAATCGGACGGTCACCCGATCGGGTTGCCACCCGATCGAACAGTCACCCGATCCGTGACACTCTATCGCCTCCTCTCCTCTTCACCTATAAATAGCCCTTGTCACATCACTTGAACAGTGATGTGACAGCTCCCACTCGACCAGCACGCTTTGGGGCTCTTTTCTCTCGATTTCTCGCAATTCTTGTAAGTTTTCAACCTAAATCTTGTACTTCTATGATCTACACGCACTCCTCCACCTTTCTCTCTTTTGAATCTCAACTTTTAACCATGAAATCAACGGATTTGAGGTGTTCTATGGTGATGTCATCATGAAGTTCATATGTACTTCAAGTTTTGGCATCATTCCACCATGAATAACTCAGATCTGAAGGATTTCCATAAGATTAAACAAAGTTTTCGCACAAATCTAAACATTTTCATGGCTAAAAGGATTGAAAGATGGTTTTCCAACCTTCTTTCAACTCTTTTACGCTCAATGTACTCGAAACCGATAGAATCGGAGCTCGTTCTGACCTTCTACTCCTTCTAGTGACATGTCGGTTCAAGATCTGGTTTCTATCAGAGAGACTACCGATTTTGGGTTAAACATGGACAACCGTCTCGAACAGGTTAACTGGTCGGGCCAGGGTGATTCCTGTCCGAATGGGTCACTTGGGTCAAGATGGGGTCTCTGTTGGTTAGCACGTTATCACCCCGTCTCGATCAACACCGCAAACCTATCAAAACTACCAAGTATCAAGACGTATGTGATTATGATTGTTTATTATTATAGGATAATGAACGCATTAATTATTGTTGCAAAATAGTTGTTATGGATTCTCCTGGGCAATCTGATTCGCCTAGTGCCACGCCCCGATGATTCCGCCATTGGTTGGGGTGGACAGTTTTAGGGCAGTCTCAGCTTTGACTGGTTTATTTCTTAACCCATATAATGTAAGTGGCTGAGATAGATCCATAATGGATTTATAAGAAGCAAGCTTTGAAACCTTAATATGCCCTCTTATTTTCGAAGCTAAACCACCAATATATAGTGCATTATGCTTAGATTTTGGATGAACCGAAGAGGACACTATTTCAGATAATAAGTTGAAGTCTGTAACATACTGTCGACAGTCTAGAACCTTCATGGTGAGAGTAAAAAATTCGTATTCAATCATTTCTATTCCGTATCATAGACAACCGGTTTTTCTGATGAGTCCATAAACTTGGACCATCCCATATTGTATGAGGGTATCTTTCCTATGGACTTTATTAATGTCCTCACCAACTAAGGGCATCGCCCTTGAATGACTGTGATATTTACCTCGAATGTCTTTCTCAGCACAGACGATGATTTACAGAATGGTTTCCACTTCATCCTTCAATTTTCTTCAATCAGTGGTCCCTTTTTCGCCATTTAAGTCTCTTAACTTGCAAGAAACAAAGTACTTTCCAAGTATATCCTTTAGAGGAACGGGGCTCCTTGCTATATATCATCTTATTTGGTTTATTCTTCGCATTCGAAGTATGAATAAAGCTCTTCTCATGAGTAGAGGGATGTGTTTTTAGAGCAAGTATCATTTGGCTTTTTGAACCCTTTCATGACCTTCCTCATAGCTTTTCTAATAGATGTGTCAATCACAGCTTGGAGATTATATCCATTAACCTTGAGGTTCACATTTGTTGCATCGTTTTCATTTGTCGCATCTATATCAACGCGACTGTTGTTTGCCTCATCTGAGTTTTCCATACTCGAGACTGGGTCCCTAACACCAAACGAAACACTTACTTAGTTGCACTACAACAGCTAGTCATCATCTTGATGACCTAACATACACTAACCATGGTATCATTAAACCATACAGGCTAATAGGGTATGAACATTCCTAATGAATTTTATTTGACCGTATATCATTTACATTTAGCCTAGGTCACGAAAGGACCATCAATGGCATTTAGGGTTTGGACCGAGTCCATTACCTTTTAGACAGGGAATCACAGTGTCACAATTTTCATTGTCATATTGACGATTTTGTATAGCTCTGCAGCTTGTCGCAAGGACTTTTTAAATATGAAACAAAATTTCGTCATGAAGGGCATGAAAAATGTAGTACATAGGCTTGTCACGAAGGACATTAATAGCCATATAACACGAAGGCCTTGTCGCAAGGGACATATAAGATATGGCACATAAGGCCTTTCCACAAGGGCATTTAAATCTATAAGTCGCAATCTTATTTGATCAGGGACTTTAAGGTTTGAACTTAGTTCTTCACCTTTGGGCAGAGAGTCATAGACTACATCTAACATTGCTTTGAAAGGCGATTTATTTTTCCACATAGGCAAATCAATGGACATCACCAATGGATGTTTATATGTATATGTTTATATAATTGTCGTAATTGAGGATATTAGTCATGATCTTATCGATCTCATAGACTATAAGGCTTGGGCATTGCCCATCACCTTTGGCGGTGAACCATAACGATCACAATTGTCAATGTCACTAATGGACAATATAGTATATTGTCACACCCCGACCACGTAAAACAACAAATCGTGGCGGAAACGTCGGGGAGTGTTGTAACAGAATTATTGCTTCATAACCATGGAATACAAAAAAGTTTTGTTCTATTTATTCATTAAGTAAATTACATTGTTTTAACACGAAACAAACAAGTTACATATCGACTATCACTGTTATTATGTCACTAAGGCCTCGTCCAGATCCTATGTGACTCATGCATCCTAGCAATCAACATCAAGCAACAACACCTGAAACATATGTAAAAACAAAGTCAGCAAAGAAATGCTGGCAAGCACATAGGTTTTATAAAAGTGTCAGATTCATGGCTAGTTTACATGTTGCAATACCTTATTAAAAACCTTGTTTTGAAAAAAGTATAGTATTGCAACATAATTAACCAACTCAAATCAAGCGGGTTATAATTTATAAAACCTCGTAGCCATGATTCTTAACCCAAAAACATTTGTTTTAGTAACCAAATTGTAAAACATTTCGTATTAACTCGTTTAATAAATCTCGTATGGTTTGTATCCTTTCGAAAACTTCGTTATGTGACATCGTTTCAAAATCGTTTACCCAAGTGAACTAGATAACGCCTCGGTATGTAATATGTTGAAAACACTTATATATAAGAAGTACCAGCGGCGTATCCACCATGTTTTCACCACATTACACCCGTCCCATTATCTAAACACTTAACCAAAAACCACATGTTTAACTTGTTCAAATCGTTTCCAAATCGTTAACTCGTTTAAATCGTTTAAATCATCCTCGTTTTAATTGTGAAAACTATTTATGGTCATCTCACTAATAACATTCAACCCTTCGTGACTCGACTATCTCGCTTCTCGCATTAACATACCACCAAAGGGTAAGTTAACAATCACAGATTCAGTCGTTACCCACATAACCCATACATAACCATGGGTGCAGTCTGATAACGGGATTTGTCAGATCCTATGGTACCATAACCTAATACTGGTCGGTCCGGCCAAAATTAATGAATGTCATTGGTTATGTAACTACAACCAACAAGTTTGTTCACATTATCGAAATCATTATTAGTTTAGTATAAACCATCTTAATCGTTTTTGAAACCATTGTTAAAATATCGAAATCGTTTTGATACATATGAATCACCCCAAAACAATTGAAAACAGTAAAATAGGGGAACTATGTACTCACATGAAGTGCAAAGTGTCCTCAATCAAAAGAACTTCAAAAAACTCAAGCAAACCAGAGAAATCAAGCAGCACCTAGTAATCGAATCACTAGTCAAACAATCGATACCTAAATCGGAAGATCGAACAGAATGAGGTCTTGTTAAACCAAATGAGTGTTGGAACTCATGTGATATGGTTTAACAAAGCCTACATCCTAAATCGGAACCTAACCTAAGTGCTTTCGACCCATTACGACCCATTAAGGTAGCTTACGCCACTTTAACGCGTCGTTCACGCAAAAGCGCGTTCGAGACGTCTAACTAGTCCTATGATAAGTATTATATGCCTAATCATGTTGCATAATCAATTAAATGACAAAAGTTTATGTTACATATGCTTAAAATTCAATTATGCATGAAAAGGGCATTTTGGTCATTTACCTAAGGCATATAAACAACCTATCATACAACTAACTAAACCTAAGTGACCATAAGGTATAACCTCGGAAGGTTATTCCCTATGCAACTATGGTCACTAAACATGTTTGGTCGGATCCTAAAGATCGACCAAACGGGTCGAGTTCGAAAGTCTAAGCGGGTGTTTAGTCCGCTTGACTTACGAATCTACATAAGCACTATACTAAAAGTGACGAGCTAAACATGCTAAAACATGTTTTGTTAAGTTAGAAAACAGGTTTTGGTAACAAAACAAACGGTTTTGATACCCAAGAGTAGTTTGGTTACAAAATACGCACAAATACGCATTTTGGCCGAAACTACGACTCGTCACTACGCCTAGTCAACGTGGTAATCAGTAGGTATAGTCACAAGGTACTATAACCATCGTGATTATGCTCACGTTGCGAAGTTCCAACGAACTTCGTGTTGACCATTGACTGATCAAAGCTGAAAGTCAAACTCTGTTTGACTTTCATGCTTGAAATACAAGAACAAGCAAGAAGAGGACTTACAAAGGGTCCAAGAAGGTGTTTTGATTCAAAATTACTCAGGTATGAGGTGTTTAAACCTCAACTTAGAGCAGAGATTGAATCAAGGTGTGAAGAACCCAAATGAGGAAGCTTGCTATTTATAGGAAGTTGAGATCAATAGGATCATTCCATGTGTTTAGAGGGTGTAATCTTGGCCATACATGTGGGTACATGGTATTAGAATACAATGGGAGCCGAAAACCAGCTCCAGGTATTGCAAATCTTGCATTAAAACCCCTGAATTTGGACCAGATTGCTGAATCTGATGTTTCTATCTGAACTGGCCTCGCGGCCCCCGTAAAACACAAGCTTCACCTTACGCGGCCCGTGTAAGGGACTTTGGCAGATTGTCAAAACAAGTCCCTGCACTTCAGAAACTTTGATTTGATGCATTTTTTACACGTTTAAGCCCCGTTAACCTCATTTCAAGGCACTAAAATGAAGTTAAAGTATAGGGAACTTGAAATATGCTCAAAAACATCTCGGATGCCGGCTCGTTTGGTCGTACGGTTGCGTTATTCGGTTAATTACGACGGAAGTCGTAACGAACGCAAAAACGATCCAAATTACTCGACGAATGGAATTTTATCAAGCCAATCACTAAAATAAAATATTTTAATGATTACATAAATTTTTGGATGTCCGGATATATTCAGAACGTAAGATATGCGCGAAAATGCAAACTTGTGCACTTTTTGACGCTTTTAATCCCTATTGATCAAATAAGTTTATTTTAGCATACTGAACCCCTCAAAGCCTATTACTGTAACACCTCGAAAATTCACGTCCTATAATGTGTTGACACGTGTCATATGTGTGAACGTGTGAAAGAATGTTATATAGGGATTAAAGTTGACAAACATGGAAAGTATGTGAATATACGTATTCAAAATGTCAACAGTGAATAAATATACTTTACAATAACCCTACATGATGCTCATACCTCCAAATGAATAAATCATGGATCATACGAAGCTAATTATGAAAGAAAGTGAGAGATTACAAACTACAGGGGTTAAATGTGTCAACATGTTTAAGTTATACCTCTGAGTGAAATTTTAACAAACCCGAAGCTTTGTAACGGTTAATTATGCTCACTAGAATGCACGATATAAATTTCATAAAGTTTCGTTATCGTATGAGTAAGCTATGATCAAATTCGTATTCGAGGGGTTAAAGCGTCAACGATGAAAGTTATGACTTTTCGGGTAGTAACCAAGTGGCCAAGGACTTAATAAAGTGAGTATAAGTCTTGAAGCCCTTGTATGTCAATTTGGAGGGCTCAAAGTGCAAAATATAAGTTAGTTGACCTTTCGGAAGGGCCAAGAGACAAATATGCAAAAACTAGAAAATGTGGAAGCTGAACACAAGGCCCAAGCGGGCCGCGTAAGACCCAACAACATCTTACGCGGGCCACCTACGACGCCCAGATACAGGAACTTTGGACAGTAGCCGAATTTCACGCATAAACCGACTTTAATCAGTTGTTTCACTTCATGGGCGACCCCTAAGCAACCCCTAGACCCTTAGGGACATATGTGGATCATCTGGGATCATTGTTAGGCTTGTGTGTCAACAATCCATGAGGTTTTGATCACTATAAAAGGCCACAAGGTTGCAACCAATTCTTCACACCTTCCTTCAGCATTTCTAATCATTTCTGGAGCTTCAAAGCAGGCTCAAGTGATCACTAATCGTGCAAAGGACTTCAGTAAGTATGCTTAACCTTTCTTAGTTAAGTTTTTGCTTAGTTTTAGCTTAAAAGTCAAACCGTCGTAAGTAACGGTTGACTTAGCGATTAATCACTAATGGTCCAGTGATTAGTCGAATTGAAAGTAGTTATAAGTTGGTAATTATGTGGGCATTAAACCCTTAAAAGGGCACCCTCTGATTCCCACTCTAACTAGGTCAAATGTTTTGGTCAAACTTGTTATTAAAAAGTCAACATAATGCTTAATTTCTAATTTATGCATAATTAGCAATGTAGAACCCCTAAAACCTGTTTGATCATTAATATAACTTGGCAATTAATGTAAGAACATGTCTAAACATGTTCAACCCAAAAATTTTCTGTTTAGACCCGGTTCGGAACCGAAAGTCGCAAAGCTTTGACTTTTGCTTTGACTTTTGCTTTGACTTCAGTTCTGACCCGTTTTGGTATGTTTTAGAAATGCCTTAGAGCTCTAATTGGACCAGGTTACATGCTAGTATAACCCTCTGAGATTATACACCATGGTTCATTAGTTAACCAATTAATATGCATGATTCCGTTAATTGCTCATATGTTGACCATTATGCCCGTTTCACCATAAAACGTGATTTTTGAAAATGTAAAAGAGTAGAAACCTTAGTTACTGAAATATAAACTTGTACCCAAAGTTTGACATCAGTTTGAGGTGTAGTTTGAGAGTTATGCTCATTAGCGTAATTAAGAAGCTTTTTAGCGATTTAACGACATAATTAGCGTATAGCCTAATTAAACCTACTTTTTGATATCAAACTTATCACCCACTGATGTAATATATTATTTTGGGATTTTTGAAGATTTTTAATTAATTTTTGGCTGAGCATAACTTAGAGTCATAAGCATGATTCGGTAAATGTCGGTTTTGCCCTTTTGAGCTATAAAATGAGTTTTACATATCTAATTGACTCCAAACCTTTTGTTACTGATTAAATATGATAAATAAATAATTTTAAGCCTTCTAGAATAATAAAAATTTCAGCTTTATGTATAGAACCCGGAAATGGCTTTTAATCGCCTTTTTAAGCGTTTTTAACGCATAGTATGTACTAGAACTATTTTAAACATACAAGGGTTGATACCTACTGATATTTTAGGTAAATTATAATATTTTAACAGTAAGCAAAGGTTGTTAAACTCAGACTTCAGTTTTGAGCTTTTCGGCTTATGTGAAATTACCAAAATGCCCCTACGATGCATAGTTTGGTTATAATTGATAAATTTCACATATATACTTTACCCTACTGTTATAACTTATTAAATTGAGTATTTTGCTGATTACATCAGACCTGTAACTCAGATTAATACTTAAACTCTTTTATAACCTTGAAAATGACCAAACTACCCCTACGGGGCATAGTTTGTGTTTAAATTCGTTTCGGGCATAATAAAAGACATCTTACTGATGTCACAACATATTTGAGGCATATTAACTTAGGAAACCTGTATATGGCTCTCGTGAATACCCGTTACGCTTATTACGCGTTCGGTTCGGTTATGTAACTAGTTTGCATAAATTAGCCGAAACGGGTCAAACCTTATCGGTTTTATCTCAAAATCCAGAATGTGTATGAAAAAACCATATTAAGCAAGTCTTCAAACTTGTCGGGTCTAAATCACATTCTATCCGGTCTTCGCTTAATCGTGCGTACGAACCGTATCTTTGAAACTAACCGGTCTAAGCTTAAGCTTAACTAAAGACCCGTTAGGATTCTAATAGGTTATTATAAACCTTCGTTCCAGATTAGGAGGACCAGTAAAAGCTACTTGCATTTGCTTATTGTGATTATTACTTTGCTCAGGTAAATACTTTTAACTTATTTTCCCTATACGGGCTTGGGGTACGGTATATAAAATACCGCTTGGTCGGGCATTAAATCTTCCATCGTATGGTGGTTAATTGAATATTTGATCGGCCCGTTTAAATTGTTTTGTTTGCTTAAAGCCTTTGGGGGGTTAATGACCATGTCCCGGATATCCTTGGCATCATTTTACGAAATGGCCACGACCTAAGCGCGGAGTGTAGGCGTACACTCGTCAGTGCATAAATAGATTATGTGGTGTGTCTATTGATCTTTAACCCGGCACGATCCGGGCTTCTGAACGCATAAGGAACATGTAATTCTTTTACGAGATTATATATTTAAATAATTATCCCAAGTTATAAAATGTTTGTGCCATGTGCATCCAAATCAATTTTTAATCATTTTTAAAAATGAGTCAGTTGATTGTATTTACCAGTGTAAACTGACGTATTTTCCCAAAAAGATTAAATGCAGGTACTAAGCGTAATAGGCTGGATTCTCTCCTTAGCATCAATAAAGAGTCTCGCAAGCTTAAGATGCCAATCGTCTGTTGAACTACTATTTCCTATTTATTTTGATCCGTCTGTGGATAAAGTTTCAACTGTTTGTGATACACGATATTACAATATTTTATTCGGTTGAAATATATCTTTCAATTGCTTCCGCTGTGCATTTAAATATTGTGTTGTTTGACTATTATGTTGCCAACCACGTCACGACACTCCCCACCGGGCCCACCGATGACACGTGGAATTCGGGGTGTGACAGGTTGGTATCAGAGCCAACCCTGAGTGAATTAAACACTAGCCTTTTGTGTTTAATCTCAGTTACACAATTGCACATTCCAAAAACTTTCGAGTCTAGACAAATAACATAGGACAAATTCTACCTTGTTTTGTTTTGTTTTGTCCTTTATTTTATATATTCTTGTCGTTATCTTATGTTGTATTGACAGGATTAAATATGCCGCCAAGATTCTTTCGACGAAGAGGATGAGGCAAGGGGCCAATCACCGCCCCCAATGACGACGAGGCAGGACCTTCGCACATGCGAGCTCCTACCACCACCGCGAGTGCTGACCCTAGAGAAAATAGGAGAAACCTTTTTGAGCCTGTGAGATGATCTGTTTCACACAGTTCGACGCCTCCCATTCATAACTCTTATGGGCCGCATTCGGAAAATGAGCCCGATAACCCTCAACCCTCTTACATACCTCTACAGCGATCCCTATCGCACCATTCCTTTGGAGACCCCACACCTGTTTTTCAGGGCCGGTTTAACCCGGCAAACTACATACAAGAACCAGTGGGTTTCAACCCATTGGGGCCAGAGGATCATTTCTCCGGCGATCATGCAGAAGACATGGACGAGGACACGGATCATGTCGAACCCGCAACCGGAACGCCCAACCATCCTATCGAGGTCTCCGATGGTTCGTCTTTCCATGGGTCACCCTACCATGGTCCGGACAGTTACCAGGCACGATTTAATCAGTGCGAGTGGTATTTTACACCCTCGCATCATTCGTCGCCTCACCAGCAGCAGCAGCAGGATCCCTCTGAGGATTCACGATTCGTGGCAGTCACGCCACCGCCTCCACCGCCGCCAGTTCAGCCGGCACCTCCGCAACCGCCAAGGCGTAGGAGAACCGGAGCACGTATGTCTGCACGAGGAGGGGACTTCCATTCTAGCTCTCCTCGACAATCAAGTGGCAGTCATTATCCGCCACTTCAAGAAGATCCACAAATGGGTGGACCTTCGAACCCAGTTGCACCGCAACCACCACCGATGGGTTTTGATAACCCGATTCCAGCATACACGGGTTCGATGGCGTACAACCCGTTTGAGCAACCGGCTCACACCAACTATGGTTACGCTGAAGCCGACCCATACATGGTAGCAGCAATTATAACGCCCTTCATCCTGAAGGACAGTATGGAGCTCCTTGGGGAGTAGGGTACCCAACTCATGGGTACCAAATACCTGCTAAACCTATTATTCGGCAACAATCGCAGCCGCCAAGGTTCTCCCCTCCAGAGCGTGAAGAAATTCTGCAAAGGTTGGACCAAGTCGAGCGAGACTTTCACAGAGACCGCAGGGAGCGACAAAGTTTCTTCCAAGGATTGACAAGCCTAATAAAAGGGAAGAGCAAGAAAGACCATTGAATCCTTCCACTGTTGTTGTAATTTCCTTATATCAGTTGAGCCCCTGCGTGGGCCTGTCTTGCTGTATTGACCCCTGTGTGGGTATGTTTGGTTGTTTGTTTTGACCCCTGCGTGGGTCTATTTTCTGTTAACCCCTACGAGGGTATGATGTTTGTTTAAGTCCCTGTGTGGACTAGTATGTTGCTTGACCCCTGCGTGGGTAACTTGTTTGTCTAAAAAGTCTCGTTTAGGGCGATGTGTAATCTATTAATAATTAATTGAATGTTATGTTTATAAATTTCATTTTTGCTATTATCTGCATAAATATATTACATGAAATAAATAAATCAAAATCATTCCTTTTAATAATAATCTGCCTATTAAATATTGAATAAGAATCTTAAGAGTGAAACCTAGCCTGAGTGTCATTATAAAGACCTGGCCAAGATGGTAAGACATGTTTAAAAGATTCGTATCCCTGTTAACATCTGTAAACATGTTAACCCTCCTGGCAGATGTGATTCGTTAAAATCACACACGTCATTCTTATATAAGGACTCTTCAAAAGATTCCTAACCCAAATTAATGATCTCTGAATCATGGGTTAAAATCATCAATTAAGATGATCATATTTTGACCATACATTGGTAATATAATGCCTACGGGCCCTGCTCATTTCTACATGAGCCAAAAGACAGTGGTAGCTATGACTCCCTGTCCGAAAAAGGTAATGAACTATGTTCAAGCCTTAAAAGCTTTGATTCTCTGAAATCATAGCTTATAATTTATAAATGTCCTTGTGACAAGGCCTTTTGTGCTATTAATAAAACTGTTATTGTTTTATAATTAGGATAAATTATAATAAAATCCTAAATAAATACGATTAATAAATTAACCAAATATGGTCTATGTTTACCATGGTTAATGAATTGCCATAAAAGACAATTCCATAATAAACTCCCAAGTAAACTATTGTCCTTGTTTTATGTAACAGTTCAATTAAAATGGCTGACTCGGATGAAATTAATAGTCACCCAGTGGAGAATAACGATAACGCCCGAATTAATATAACGGGTGCTGAACTGAAAGCGTTAGTAGACGACGCTGTTACAAAGGCCTTGGAGCGGCAGTATGAAGAATATAGTGGGACTCGAAGTAGGACCCTATCTACACCGCATTCAAAGCCACCCTCCAAGAGGGAAGAACCCAAGAAAGATGATGATAGACTCTCCTCAAACCACCACAGTGCTCCATCTCAACAGATTGTATTGAATCAAGGACCCCGTGAGAAGGGTTGCTCCTATAAATACTTCGTTTCATGCAAACCCCGGGATTTCACTGGGGAAAAAGGAGCCATTGACTGCATGACGTGGCTAGATGAGATGGACACAGTTGTTGATATCAGCGGATGCGCTGAGAAAGATGTGGTAAAGTTTGTGTCGCAATCTTTTAAAGGCGGGGCTTTAGCCTGGTGGAGATCACTAATTCAAGCCACTGGGAAGATCCCATTGTACAACATGTCATGGGAACAATTCGTTGCCCTCATCAGGGAGAATTATTGTCCTCAGCATGAGGTCAAAAAGATTGAGTCAGATTTTCTTTCGTTGGTAATGACCAATCTAGATTGCCAAGCTTACCTCACGAGCTTTAATACCATGTCGAGGTTGGTTCCGTATGTGGTAACTCCGGAACCCAAACGAATAGCTCGTTTCATTGGGGGTTTAGCCCCCGAGATAAAGGCAAGCGTGAAGGCCTCTCGGCCAGCTACTTTCAGATCTGTAGCTGACATATCTCTGTCCCTCACTCTGGACGCGGTCAGACAAAGATCGCTGAGGAACAAAGATGCTGAGAAGAGAAAACGTGAAGATGACAATTCATGGAGGTCAAATAAGAAGCACCGAGGAAACGGTGACAACAAGAAAGGGTCAGAATCTAAGAAAGATGGGCACCAATATGGTGAAAAGCCCAAGTGCAAAGTCTGCAAGAAACAACACTTCGGGAAGTGCAGGTTTGAATCAAACTCGCAGACTCAGTCAAGAACTTTTGCATGTGGTATATGCAAGTCCAAGGAACACAAGACCTTGGATTGTAAAAAGTTGAAGGATGCAACCTGCTACAGCTGTAATGAGAAGGGGCATATCAAGACCAATTGCCCAAAATACGCCAAGAAGGCTGATGAAGGAAAGAAGACCAATGCTAGGGTCTTCAGAATGGATGCAAAGGAGGCAGTACAGGATGCCAATGTGATAACAGGTACATTCCTTATAAATGACGTCTATGCAAGAGTACTTTTTGATTCAGGAGCTGATAAATCATTTGTAGATAATAAGTTTTGCAAATTGTTGAATTTACCTGTTAAAACTTTAAGAGTGAAATATGAGGTGGAGTTAGCAGATGGCACCTTAGAAACCGCCTCAACCATATTAGATGGATGCTTCATATCCATTAAGGACCACTCTTTGCCTTTGTCCTTACTTCCTTTGAAGTTAGCTGGTTTTGACATCGTTTTAGGCATGGACTGGTTATCTCGTAACCAGGCCCAGATTGTCTGCAATAAAAAGCAAGTGGTGATCAAGACTCCGTCTGGCAAATCACTCACCATACAGGGAGATACCCGGTATGGACTGCCTGAGCAAGTGACTATGCTCAAGGCCTCTAAGTGTTTGAAGAAGGGTTGTGTCATCTACATGGCACAGGTGACTATTGATGAGCCGAAACCCAAGATGGAAGACATCCCCGTCATTTCTGAATACCCTAAGGTTTTTCCTGAAGAACTACCTGGTTTGCCACCAGATAGGCAACTGGAATTCAGAATTGACATCATCCCTCGAGCAGCACCTGTTGCTAGAGCGCCTTACAGGTTGGCACCAACAGAGATGAAGGAATTGAGAGCACAACTAGATGAATTGCTAGCTAAAGGTTTCATTAAACCTAGTTCGTCTCCTTGGGGGGCGCCAGTCTTGTTTGTCAAGAAGAAGGATGGGTCAATGCGTCTGTGCATCGATTACCGTGAGCTTAATAAGGTCACTATAAAGAACAGGTATCCTTTGCCCAGAATCGACGATCTGTTCGATCAATTGCAAGGGGCAAGTTATTTCTCGGAGATTGACTTGAGGTCAGGTTACCACCAACTGAAGGTTAGAGATGAAGACGTACACAAAACTGCATTTAGGACTCGTTATGGTCATTATGAGTTCCTAGTGATGCCTTTTGGGCTCACTAATGCACCAGCCGCATTCATGGATCTCATGAATCGCGTTTGCAAGCCTTTCTTAGACAAGTTCGTCATCGTTTTCATCGACGACATTCTTATCAACTCGAAGAACCAAGCTGACCATGAGAAACACCTTCGCTGTATTCTTAAACTTCTGCATCATGAGAAGCTCTATGCCAAATTCTCTAAATGTGAATTTTGGCTTCGAGAGGTACAATTCCTTGGACATGTGGTTAGTGAGCGTGGTATCCAAGTGGATCCCGCTAAGGTGGAAGCAGTTATGAACTGGCAAGAGCCGAAGACGCCCACAGAAATTCGCAGTTTCTTGGGATTGGCAGGATATTACAGACGCTTTATCAAAAAAATTTCAAGGATTGCTGCACCTCTAACTTCATTGACTCATAAGAAGGTAAAGTTCGAGTGGGGTCCTAAACAGCAAGAATCTTTTGATATTCTGAAGCAAAAGTTGAGCAACGCTCCTGTACTGACATTGCCTGAAGGTACCGAAGAATTCGTAGTTTACTGCGATGCATCCCACACTGGCATGGGGTGTGTGCTTATGCAGAAAGGCAAGGTTATTGCCTATGCTTCAAGACAGTTAAAGGTGCATGAAAAGAATTACACCACCCATGACTTGGAGTTGGGTGCCGTTGTATTTGCACTAAAACTGTGGAGGCATTATTTGTATGGTATCAAGTGTGTGATCTATTCTGATCACAAGAGCCTTCAACATCTGTTTAATCAGAAGGATTTAAACATGAGGCAGGGTCGATGGATGGAGACTTTGAATGATTATGATTGTGAAATCAGATACCATCCCGGCAAGGCAAATGTGGTTGCTGATGCCTTGAGCAGAAAGGAAAGGGTGAAACCCATCCG
This sequence comes from Helianthus tuberosus, assembly GCA_030545235.1. NCBI lineage: Eukaryota > Viridiplantae > Streptophyta > Magnoliopsida > Asterales > Asteraceae > Helianthus > Helianthus tuberosus. The sequence goes on along the minus strand of CM060424.1, from coordinate 57,542,149 downwards.
AATCAATGCCAAGAGCATTGAAATAAAGAACAGTTTGAATGAAAGGTTGTTAGCTGCACAGAAGGAAGTTGTGTTGGAAGCTAACTATCCTAACGAAAAGCTAGGAGTAACTGAGGAGCAGTTATCTCTTGGCAAGGATGGAATTCTGAGATTGAATGGTCGAATATGGGTTCCAATTTATGGAGGACTTCGGGATGTTATTCTCCAGGAAGCCCATAGTTCTAAATATTCCGTTCATCCTGGAGCTGATAAGATGTACCAGGATCTAAGGGCAAACTATTGGTGGATAGGCTTGAAGAAATCTGTAGCTACCTATGTAGCTAAATGCTTGACGTGTGCGCAAGTCAGCAGAACATCAAAAGCCGTCATGTTTGCTACAACAGCCTGAACTTCCTATGTGGAAGTGGGAAATGGTAACTATGGATTTTATCACCAAGTTACCTAAGACAAGGAAAGGAAACGATACCATTTGGGTGATCGTAGACAGACTGACTAAGTCAGCACATTTCCTACCCATTAAGGAGACTTACAGCTCCGACATGTTAGCCCAGTTGTACATGGATAAGATTGTAGCCTTACATGGCATACCTGTGTCTATTATCTCTGACAGAGATACTAGATACACGTCAAATTTTTGGAAAAGTTTCCAACAATCTTTGGGCACGCGTTTGAATTTTAGTACGGCTTACCATCCTCAGACGGACGGTCAGAGTGAGCGTACTATTCAAACCTTGGAAGACATGCTTCGAGCATGCGTGATTGATTTAGGTGGTAGTTGGGATAACCACCTGCCGTTAATCGAATTCTCCTACAACAATAGCTACCATACCAGTATTAAGGCTGCGCCTTTCGAGGCCTTATACGGTAGAAAGTGTAGAACGCCCGTTTGTTGGGCAGAAGTTGGAGATGTCCAATTATCAGGACCAGAGATAGTCTTTGAAACGACAGACAAGATTGTCCAGATTCGTGACCGTCTCAAAGCTGCCCGAGATAGGCAGAAGAGTTACGCAGATCCAAAGCGTAAACCTATGAAATTTGAAGTAGGTGACAAAGTCTTACTTAAAGTATCACCCTGGAAGGGGGTGATGCGGTTTGGTAAGAAAGGTAAGTTAAGCCCGAGGTATATAGGACCATTCGAGATTATCGAATGTGTTGGGTCAGTGGCTTACAAGTTAAATTTACCTGAAGAGCTCAGTGGTATTCATAACGTATTCCACGTCTGCAATCTGAAGATATGCCTAGCTGACGAATCACTAGTCATACCACACACAGATGTGCATATAGATGAGAGCTTGAAATTTGTGGAAAAACCATTATCGATTGAAGATCGACAGGTTAAGAAGCTTCGAAGGAAGCATGTGCCTATTGTGAAAGTAAAATGGGATGCCCGTAGAGGTCCCGAATACACGTGGGAGGTTGAGTTCACAATGAAAGAAAAGTACCCTTATTTATTTCAGTAAATCTCAAGGTCGAGATTTCTTTTAAGGGGGTGAGGATGTCACACCTCGAAAATTCACGTCCTATAATGTGTTGACACGTGTCATATGTGTGAACGTGTGAAAGAATGTTATATAGGGATTAAAGTTGACAAACATGGAAAGTATGTGAATATACGTATTCAAAATGTCAACAGTGAATAAATATACTTTATAATAACCCTACATGATGCTCATACCTCCAAACGAATAAATCATGGATCATACGAAGCTAATTATGAAAGAAAGTGAGAGATTACAAACTACAGGGGTTAAATGTGTCAACATGTTTAAGTTATACCTCTGAGTGAACTTTTAACAAACCTGAAGCTTTTTAATGGTTAATTATGCTCACTAGAATGCACGATATAAATTTCATAAAGTTTCGTTATCGTATGAGAAAGCTATGATCAAATTCGTATGCGAGGGGTTAAAGCGTCAATGATGAAAGTTATGACTTTTCGGGTAGTAACCAAGTGGCCAAGGACTTAATAAAGTGAGTATAAGTCTTGAAGCCCTTGTATGTCAATTTGGAGGGCTCAAAGTGCAAAATATAAGTTAGTTGACCTTTCGGAAGGGCCAAGAGACAAATATGCAAAACTAGAAAATGTGGAAGCTGAACACAAAGCCCAAGCGGGCCGCGTAAGACCCAACAACATCTTACGCGGGCCGCCTACGACGCCCAGATACAGGAACTTTGGATAGCAGCCGAATTTCACGCATAAACCGACTTTAATCAGTTGTTTCACTTCATGGGCGACCCCTAAGCAACCCCTAGACCCTTAGGGACATATGTGGATCATCTGGGATCATTGTTAGGCTTGTGTGTCAACAATCCATGAGGTTTTGATCACTATAAAAGGCCACAAGGTTGCAACCAATTCTTCACACCTTCCTTCAGCATTTCTGATCATTTTTGGAGCTCCAAAGCAGGCTCAAGTGATCACTAATCGTGCAAAGGACTTCAGTAAGTATGCTTAACCTTTCTTAGTTAAGTTTTTGCTTAGTTTTAGCTTAAAAGTCAAACCGTCGTAATTAACAGTTAACCTAGCGATTAATCACTAATGGTCCAGTGATTAGTCGAATTGAAAGTAGTTATAAGTTGGTAATTATGTGGGTATTAAACCCTTAAAAGGGCACCCTCTGATTCCCACTCTAACTAGGTCAAATGTCGGGTCAAACTTGTTATTAAAAAGTCAACAGAATGCTTAATTTCTAATTTATGCATAATTAGCAATGTAGAACCCCTACAACCTGTTTGATCATTAATATAACTTGGTAATTAATGTAAGAACATGTCTAAACATGTTCAACCCGACAATTTTCTGTTTAGATCCGGTTCGGAACCGAAAGTCGCAAAGCTTTGACTTTTGCTTTGACTTCAGTTCTGACCTGTTTTGGTATGTTTTAGAAATGCCTTAGAGCTCTAATTGGACCAGGTTAAATGCTAGTATAACCCTCTGAGATTATACACCATGGTTCATTAGTTAACCAATTAATATGCATGATTCCGTTAATTGCTCATATGTTGACCATTATGCCCTTTTCACCATAAAACGTGATTTTTGAAAATGTAAAAGAGTATAAACCTTAGTTACTGAAATATAAACTTGTACCCAAAGTTTGACATCAGTTTGAGGTGTAGTTTGAGAGTTATGCTCATTAGCGTAAATAAGAAGCTTTTTAGCGATTTAACGACATAATTAGCGTATAGCCTAATTAAACCTACTTTTTGATATCAAACTTATCACCCACTGATGTAATATATTATTTTGGGATTTTTGAAGATTTTTAATTAATTTTTGGCTGAGCATAACTTAGAGTCATAAGCATGATTCGGTAAATGTCGGTTTTGCCCTTTTGAGCTATAAAATGAGTTTTACATATCTTATTGACTCCAAACCTTTTGTTACTGATTACATATTATAAATAAATTATTTTAAGCCTTCTGGAATAATAAAAATATCAGCTTTATGTATAGAACCCGGAAATGGCTTTTAATCGCCTTTTTAAGCGTTTTTAACGCATAGTATGTACTAGAACTATTTTAAACATACAAGGGTTGATACCTACTGATATTTTAGGTAAATTATAATATTTTAATAGTAAGCAAAGGTTGTTAAACTCAGACTTCAGTTTTGAGCTTTTCGGCTTATGTGAAATTACCAAAATGCCCCTACGATGAATAGTTTGGTTATAATTGATAAATTTCACATATATACTTTACCCTACTGTTATAACTTATTAAATTGAGTATTTTTGCTGATTACATCAGACCTGTAACTCAGATTAATACTTAAACTCTTTTATAACCTTGAAAATGACCAAACTACCCCTACGAGGCATAGTTTGTGTTTAAATTCGTTTCGGGCATAATAAAAGACATCTTACTGATGTCACAACATATTTGAGGCATATTAACTTAGGAAACCTGTATATGGCTCTCATGAATACCCGTTACGCTTATTACGCGTTCGGTTCGGTTTATGTAACTAATTTGCATAAATTAGCCGAAACGGGTCAAACCTTATCGGTTTTATCTCAAAATCCAGAATGTGTATGAAATACCCATATTAAGCAAGTCTTCAAACTTGTCGGTTCTAAATCAGATTCTATCCGGTCTTCGCTTAATCGTACGAACCGTATCTTTGAAACTAACCGGTCTAAGCTTAAGCTTAACTAAATACCCGTTAGGATTCTAATAGGTTATTATAAACCTTCGTTCCAGATTAGGAGGACCAATAAAAGCTACTTGCATTTGCTTATTGTGATTATTACTTTGCTCAGGTAAATACTTTTAACTTATTTTCCCTATACGGGCTTGGGGTACGGTATATAAAATACCGCTTGGTCGGGCATTAAATCTTCCATCGTATGGTGGTTAATTGAATATTTGATCGGCCCATTTAAATTGTTTTGTTTGCTTAAAGCCTTTGGGGGGTTAATGACCATGTCCCGGATATCCTTGGCATCATTTTACGAAATGGCCACGACCTAAGCGTGAAGTGTAGGCGTACACTCGTCAGTGCATAAATAGATTATGTGGTGTGTCTATTGATCTTTAACCCGAAACGATCCGGGCTTCTGAACGCATAAGGAACATGTAATTCTTTTACGAGATTATATATTTAAATAATTATCCCAAGTTATAAATGTTTGTGCCATGTGCATCCAAATCAATTTTTAATCATTTTTTTTTTAAAATGAGTCAGTTGATTGTATTTACCAGTGTAAACTGACGTATTTTCCCAAAAAGATTAAATGCAGGTACTAAGCGTAATAGGCTGGATTCTCTCCTTAGCATCAATAAAGAGTCTCGCAGGCTTAAGATGCCAATCGTCTGTTGAACTACTATTTCCTATTTATTTCGATCCGTCTGTGGATAAACTTTCAACTGTTTGTGATACACGATATTACAATATTTTATTCGGTTGAAATATATCTTTCAATTACTTCCGCTGTGCATTTAAATATTGTGTTGTTTAACTATTATGTTGCCAACCACGTCACGACACTCCCCACCGGGCCCACCGGTGACACGTGGAATTCGGGGTGTGACAATTACTAAGCTATGTAAAGGATATTTAGGGTATGTTTAACTTATGATCAAGTTCTGGAATGTTCGTTACTATACAAATCGGTATAGTTTCACAGTTTGACACAATTAGTCCCTACGATCGAACAAACTTGATTTCAACACACCAAACCATCCAAAACTTATTTCTAAGTTATGTGGAGGTTATTTAAGGTATGTTAAGCCTATGTCACTATTACGGAGTGTTTGTCACGTTAAACTGACTGCGTTTATGCACCAGTTTGCGTATAACCTTCCAGAAAGCGATTTAAAGCTTGAAATCGAACTCGAATCAAATCGTAAAGTCATCAAACACAAATATACACATAATAAAACCAAAACACATATAATAACACCAAAGCACATTGTTTTATTAATAATCAACATTGTTTTACATTGTACATCGATCACATATCACAGTTGTCACGGTCTCCCCTGCTTTAGGAAATTTCGTCCCGAAATTTTATTTAGAGGAAACTTGTGAAAACAATTGCGGATATTTCGCCTTCATCTGGTCCTCACGTTCCCAAGTAAACTCTGGGCCACGTTTGGACTCCCAGCGAACCTTAACCAATCGAATTCGTTTGTTCTTCAACTGTTTGACTGCATGGTCCACTATCTCCACGGGTTTCTCGACAAAGTGCATCGTTTCATTGATTCGGATCTCGTCGAGAGGGATGTGAAGATCAGCATCAGCTAAACACTTTCGCAAATTGGACACGTGAAAAGTCGGATAAATATTTCCAAGCTCTGGAGGTAGCTCTAGTCGATAGGCAACCTTTCCAACTCTTTCAACAATCTTAAATGGTCCGACATATCATGGTGCAAGTTTTCCTTTCTTTCCAAATCTCACCACTCCCTTCCAAGGTGACACCTTGAGTAGGACACGGTCTCCGACTTGAAATTCTAAAGGCTTGCGTCGCATATCCGCATAACTCTTTTGACGGCTTTGAGCTGTCACAAGATTATCGCGGATTTTCTTGATTTTGTCTGTTGTTTCCAGAATGAGCTCAGGTCCAGTAAGCTGAGCTTCACCGATCTCATTCCAACAGATAGGTGAACGATATTTTCGACCGTAGAGAGCTTCGAATGGTGCCATATTAATACTAGCATGATGACTGTTGTTGTAAGAGAACTCAATCAATGGAAGATGAGAATCCCAATTACCACCAAAGTCTATCACGCATGCTCTAAGCATATCCTCCAAAGTTTGAATCGTTCTCTCTGATTGTCCATCTGTTTGGGGATGATAAGCAGTGCTTAGATTTAGTTGGGTTCCCAAAGCAGATTGCATGGTCTTCCAGAAATGAGATTAAAACCGAGCATCACGATCGGAAATGATATCCAAAGGAACACCATGTCGTGATACAATCTCATCAACATAAATCTTTGCAAGTTTATCAGCAGATAGATCCTCGCGAATCGGTATAAAATGAGCTGACTTTGTTAACCGATCGATAACAACCCATATAGCATCGTGACCTTTAGATGTACGCGGTAATTTAGTGATGAGATCCATCGCAATGTTCTCCCAGTTCCAAACCAGTATCTCTGGTTGTACAAGCAAACCAGACGGTCGTTGATGTTCAGCCTTGACTTTGAGACAAGTTAGGCATTTCAATACATACAAGGCAACATCCTTCTTCATACCAGGCCACCAGTACTGAGTACGAAGATCCTTGTACATTTTGTCAGCACCAGGATGGATAGAATATCGAGACTTGTGAGATTCTTCCATCACTAAAGTGCAAAGATCGTCTTGTTTTGGAATCCACAAACGATCCTTGAAGTAAAGCAAACCATCGTCTTTCCTTTCGAGTTTAAGCTCAAGTTGAAGCGGTAGCTCATATTTCAATAAGCCTTTGATCACACAGGACCATTGAGCTTGAAGAACACGAGATTGAATATCAGATAGAGTTCGAACAGAATGAAGCTTGACTCGCTCCTTTCGACTAAGCGCATCGGCTACGACATTCGCCTTACCAGGATGGTAGCGAATTTTGCAATCATAATCGTTTAAGAGTTCAACCCATCATCGTTGCCTCATATTCAACTCCTTCTGATTGAGAATATGCTGGAGACTTTTGTGGTCAGTGAATACCACACACTTTGTTCCATAGAGATAGTGTCTCCAGATTTTGAGAGCGAAAACCACAACACCTAACTCAAGATCATGAGTCGTGTAGTTCTTCTCGTGAACTTTTAGCTGTCTTGACGCATAAGCTATGACTTTATCTCGTTGCATAAGAACGCAACCAAGTCCTAGATTCGACGCGTTACAATAGACAACGAAATCATCGTTTCCTTCGGGCAAAGATAACACAGGAGCATCACATAGCTTTTGTTTCAGTGTTTGGAACGCTTCTTCTTGTTTGGGTCCCCACTCAAAAGGCTTATTCTTCCGAGTCAAAGCAGTGAGTGGAACCGTGATCTTAGAGAAATTTGAAATGAATCGACGATAATATCCAACAAGACCAAGAAAAGATCGAATCTCTGTGGGTGTCGTCGGTGTGTTCCAATCCTTAATTGCAACAATCTTGGATGGATCCACATGAATACCCTGCTCGTTGACAATATGACCCAAAAACTGAACTTCTTTAAGCCAAAATTCACACTTGGAAAATTTAGCAAAAATTGTTCCTTCTTCAGGAGTTCTAAGGTCAAACGAAGGTGTTGCTCGTGCTCGGCTCGAGACTTCGAATAAATGAGAATATCGTCAATGAACACAATGATGAACTTGTCTAAATAAGGTTTACAGACCCTATTCATTAAGTCCATGAAGATAGCTGGGGCATTCGTCAGACCAAAAGGCATGACAGTAAACTCATAGTGCCCATATCTTGAACGGAATGCAGTTTTAGGAATATCTTCTTCGAGTACACGAAGCTGATGATACCCAGAACACAGATCGATCTTGGAAAAACAGGTAGCACCTTGCAGCTGATCAAAGAGATCATCGATTCGAGGTAGGGGATATGGTAAGCTTATTAAGCTCACGATAATCGATACACATTTGAAAAGATCCATCTTTCTTTTTCACGAAGAGGACAGGAGCACCCCAAGGCGAAAAGCTCAGACGGATGAATCCTTTATCAGATAACTCTTGAAGCTGTTTTGATAATTCTTGCATCTCTGACGGTGCAAGACGGTAAGGTGCTTTCGCAATCGGGTTGGCATTGGGTACAAGGTCAATGTGAAACTCAACTTGACGAACTGGAGGCAAATCAGGTAGTTCATCGGGAAACACCTCTGGATAATCCCGAACAATCGGAATATCCTGAATACTCTTGCTCTTGCCTTTCTCCTCGGTGACATGTGCCAGAAAAGCAACATATCATTTTCGCAAATAATTTTGGGCTTTTGTACACGACATAAGCTTCAATCCACCTGAAGGTTTCTCGCCACGAACTTCCAGAACATCCCCAAACGGAAGAGGAATACAAACAATCTTATCGAAACAACCCACCTCAGCATGGTGTTTGGTTAACCAATCCATCCCCACGATAATATCGAAACTCCCAAGTTGCATTGGTGTGAGCTCAATAGGAAAAAGATGGTTATCAAGGTTTAACTGACAATCACGAATAACAGAATTGAGAACAAGAGGTTTACCAGTAGCAACTTCGACAGATAAGGGTTTCCTCAGTTTAGTTCTAGGTATCGCAAGTAAAGGCTCAAAAGATAACGAAACAAAACTTCTATCGGCACCAGAATAAAAAAGAATAGATGCAGGTCGATTGTTAACAAGAAACGTACCATTGACAACCTCATTGTCAGCCCTTGCTTCGTTTGCATTCAGGTTGTACGCTCGTCCACGAGCGGGATTCACATTCGCATTGACATTTGCATTTGGATTTGCATTTGCATTCACCAACCTTGGGCAGTTGTTGCGGAAATGACCAAACTCTCCACAATTGAAACATGAACCTGGTGGGAATCTCGCATCATTCCCCTGAACTGTAGCTTGAACCTGGGCAACTTGATTCTGACCCAGACGACAAATGTTGGCCAGATGCCCAAGTTTACCACACGTAGTGCATTGCTTACAAGCTTGTTGTGCAACATGATGACCGTTGCAGCGAGTACAATGAGGTGCGGTACCAGCATACACTTTCTTTACAGAAGGTTGAGCCGGTTGGTTTTGAGGGTTCTGAGCAGTAACTGCAAAGTTCTGGGAACCCTTTCGCTTTCTTGACTTCTTCGAAGACTCACCCTTCTTACTCTTACCCCAATCCTTGTCTTTAACAGAATCGGTCGACTTCTTCTTGTCACCCTTGCGGTTCAGTTTACCCTTTCTGACCTGAGACTCGGTCAGAGTAGCAGACAACTCGATCGCTTGACGAACAGTAGTAGGATTACTGCCAGTCACAATATCTTGCACAGAATCGGGTAAACCATCGATAGACCTCTCAATTGCCTTTTCCAGCGGGGTAACCATAGTGGGACACAACAGACTGAGCTCCTCATAACGATCCGTATAAGCACGGTGTTCACCCCCATCTTGTTTTAGATCGTCAAACTCTCGTTCCAAAGCTCGAATTTCGTGACGAGGACAAAACTCTTTCATCATGAGAGCTCGAAGCTCCGCCGATGTTTGTGCCAATGCCACTTCAGCACCCTTATCACGCATTACTCCGTCCACCACGTAAGAGCACGCTTCTCGAACACGCTTGATGCAAATTCAACCTTACGCTCATTCGGACACTTCACATGTCTGAATGTGCTCTCGATACTCTCAAACCATTGCAGGAGCGTGGTTGCTCCTTGAGACCCAGAAAACTTAAGCGGTTTAGCATAATTGAAGTTCTTGAAATTGCACTGAGCATTATTGTTGTTATTGTTGTTGTTATATAATTCATGGATCTGGACAGCAGCCATTTGCTGAGCGACAAGGGCTGCGACTTCTTCAGTAGTAAAAGATTGTGCATCACGTCGAGGAGGCATTGTCTAAAAGGAAATATGAGAAACGGGTGAGGTTGATAATTAGGAAAAACAAAAGAGGTATCGACAAAACACAAGGAAGGCGATCATTTGTTCGTTACCTCGAACAAACAAACGACACGCAGTGACTAATCAAAGTAAATGAGTCAAAATAATGTATCGCGAAGACATGCTCGCCTATAAGTGAACACTCACCCCAAGAGTTCCTAGGTAAGAGTGACTGGTCCGATTATGTGGATTTATACGAACACTCTAGCCTTAGACAAAAAAACTCAGGGTACAGGCATTCACTCTTCCAGTTTGCACGTGTTCACATTATTTGGACCCAAACTTTGACGAGATTTTGAAAACTCAGAAGGCACTAAGCCAAATATGAGTCAAACTGGAAGGGTTCAAAACATAGTAATCAGTCATCCTAGAACGGATGATTAATTTTCGAAGCAGATTCGAAATTTGTGTTCTCGTTGTGGTTATCACCTAAGGGTAGGTGATGGTTTTGTTTTAAAAATCTAAACGTAAATTTCCTTGCGTTAGGGTCCTAGAAAGTTATAGTCTAGGTCAAAGCATTGCTAATAACCTAATTCCCTATAACCATTGGCTCTGATACCAACTCTTATGTCACAACCCGACCACGTAAAACAACAAATCATGGCGGAAACATCGGGGAGTGTTGTAACAGAATTATTGCTTCACAACCTTGGAATACAAAAAGTTTCGTTTTATTTATTCATTAAGTAAATTACATTTTTTTAACACGAAACAAACAAGTTACATATCGACTATCACTGTTATTATGTCACTAAGGCCTCATCCAGATCCTATGTGACTCATGCATCCTAGCAATCAACATCAACCAACCACACCTGAAACATATGTAAAAAACAAAGTCAGCAAAGAAATGCTGGCGAGCACATAGGTTTTATAAGAGTGTTAGATTCATGGCTAGTTTACATGTTGCAATACCTTATTAAAAACCTTGTTTTGAAAAGAGTATAATATTGCAACATAATTAACCAACTCAAATCAAGCGGGTTATAATTTATAAAACCTCGTAGCCATGATTCTTAACCCAAAAACATTTGTTTTAGTAACCAAATTGTAAAACATTTTGTATTAACTCGTTTAATAAATCTCGTATGGTTTGTATCCTTTCGAAAACTTTGTTATGTGACATCGTTTCAAAATCGTTTACCCAAGTGAACTAGATAACGCCTCGGTATGTAATATGTTGAAAACACTTATATATAAGAAGTACCAGCGGCGTATCTACCATGTTTTCACCACATTACACCCGTCCCATTATCTAAACACTTAACCAAAAACCAATCGTTTATCCACTTGTTTAATTTGTTCAAATCGTTAACTCGTTTAAATCGTTTAAATCATCCTCGTTTTAATTATGAAAACTATTTATGGCCATCTTGCTAATAACATTCAACCCTTCGTGACTCGAGTATCTCGCTTCTCGCATTAACATACCACCAAAGGGTAAGTTAACAATCACAGATTCAGTCGTTACCCACATAACCCTGGGTGCAGTCTGATAACGGGATTTGTCAGATCCTATGGTACCATAACCTAATACTGGTCGGTTCGGCCAAAATTAATGAATGTCATTCGTTATGTAACTACAACCAACAAGTTTGTTCACATTATCGAAATCGTTATTAGTTTAGTATAAACCATCTTAATCGTTTTTGAAACCATTGTTAAAATATCGAAATCGTTTTGATACATATGAATCACCCCAAAACAATTGAAAACAGTAAAATAGGGGAACTATGTACTCACATGAAGTGCAAAGTGTCCTCAATCAAAAGAACTTCAACAAACTCAAGCAAACCAGAGAAATCAAGCAGCACCTAGTAATCGAATCACTAGTCAAACAATCGATACCTAAATCGGAAGATCGGACAGAATGAGGTCTTGTAAACCAAATGAGTGTTGGAACTCATGTGATATGGTTTAACAAAGCCTACATCCTAAATCGGAACCTAACCTAAGTGCTTTCGACCCATTACGACCCATTAAGGTAGCTTACGCCACTTTAACGCGTCGTTCGCGTAAAAGCGCGTTCAAGACGTCTAACTAGTCCTATGACAAGTATTATATGCCTAATCATGTTGCATAATCAATTAAATGACAAAAGTTTATGTTACATATGCTTAAAATTCAATTATGCATGAAAAGGGCATTTTGGTCATTTACCTAAGGCATATAAACAACCTATCATACAACTAATTAAACCTAAGTGACCATAAGGTATAACCTCGGAAGGTTATTCCCTATGCAACTATGGTCACTAAACATGTTTGGTCGGATCCTAAAGATCGACCAAACGGGTCGAGTTCGAAAGTCTAAGCGGGTGTTTAGTCCGCTTGACTTACGACTCTACATAAGCACTATACTAAAAGTGACGAGCTAAACATGCTAAAACATGTTTAGTTAAGTTAGAAAACAGGTTTTGGTATCAAAACAAATGGTTTTGATACCCAAGAGTAGTTTGGTTACAAAATACGCACAAATACGCATTTTGGCCGAAAACTATGACTCGTCACTATGCCTAGTCAATGTGGTAATCAGTAGGTATAGTCACAAGGGACTATAACCATCGTGATTACGCTCACGTTGCGAAGTTCCAACGAACTTCGTGTTGACCATTGACTGGTCAAAGCTGAAAGTCAAACTCTGTTTGACTTTCGTGCTTGAAATACAAGAATAAGCAAGAAGAGGACTTACAAAGGGTCCAAGAAGGTGTTTTGATTCAAAATTACTCAGGTATGAGGTGTTTAAACCTCAACTTAGAGCAGAGATTGAATCAAGGTGTGAATAACCCAAATGAGGAAGCTTGCTATTTATAGGAATTTGAGATCAATAGGATCATTCCATGTGTTTAGAGGGTGTAATCTTGGCCATACATGTGGGTACATGGTATTAGAATACAATGGGAGCCGAAAACCAGCTCCAGGTATTGCAAATCTTGCATTAAAACCCCTGAATTTGGACCAGATTTCAGAATCTGATGTTTCTGTCTGAACTGACCTCGCGGCCCACATAAAAACACAAGCTTCACCTTACGCGGCCCGTGTAAGGGACTTTGGCAGATTGTCAAAACAGGTCCCTTCACTTCAGAAACTTGGATTTGATGCATTTTTGACACGTTTAAGCCCCGCCCCGTTAACCTCATTTCAAGGATCTAAACTGAAGTTAAAGTATAGGTAACTTGAAATATGCTCAAAAACATCTCGGATGTCGACTCGTTTGGTCGTACGGTTGCGTTATTCGGTTAATTACGACGGAAATCGTAACGAACGCAAAAACGATCCAAATTACTCGACGAATGGAATTTTATCAAGCCAGTCACTAAAATAAAATATTTTAATTATTACATAAATTTTTGGATGTCCGGATATATTCAGAACGTAAGATATGCGCGAAAATGCAAACCTGTGCACTTTTTGACGCTTTTAGTCCATATTGATCAAATAAGTTTATTTTAGCATACCGAACCCCTCAAAGCCTATTTCTAAGATATGTAAAGGATATTTAGGGTATGTTTAATTTATGATCAAGTTCTGGAATGTTCGTTACTATACATATCGGTATAGTTTCACAGTTTGACACAATTAGTCCCTACGATCGAACAAACTTGATTTCAACACACCAAACCATCCAAAACTTATTTCTAAGTTATGTGGAGGTTATTTAAGGTATGTTAAGCCTATGTCACTATTCCATAGTGTTTGTCTCGTTAAACTGACTGTGTTTATGCACCAGTTTGCGTATAACCTTCCAGAAAGCGATTTAAAGCTTGAAATCGAACTCGAATCAAATCGTAAAATCATCAAACACAAATATACACATAATAACACCAAATCACATTGTTTTATTAATAATCAACATTGTTTTACATTGTACATCGATCACATATCACAGTTGTCACATATATAGCCCGTAGGCGAAACATCACTAAGGATGTTAAATAATATGATCATCATATCAGATGATATTAGTCATGATCGCATTGATCATATAGACTATTATGCTTGGACATAGTCCAATATCTTTAGACAGGGGGTCGTAGACCACAACTGTCGTTGTCTTTTTGGACAACAAGTTTAGCCCGTAGGCACTTCATCACTAACGGATGTTTATATTTTGATCATCACATTGATGACACTTGCCATGACCTAATTCGATCATATAGGCTTTAAGGCTTGGACATAGTCCAAAATACCTTGACGGCTGGCGTGGTTTCTCAAGTTACACTGCCAGGAGTGTTAACATGTTCTTAGATGTTAACAAGGATTAATTTGTCTTAATGGTTACACAATATTACCATGATCGCATTGATCATATAGGTTTGGAGGCTTGAACATAGTTCACCACCTCTGGATAGAAGGGGTATCTCCCTTAACTATCATAGTAGAAGGAATAATTATCCTTAACTACCGAAAGTTTTGGCCAATTAATGTGGACTTGCCACTTGGCAGGGGTAAACCATTAAGAAGATCTTTTGAAATTATTTAGCTGATCGATAAAGTTCGAATAAAATTGATACTATTGCTTGATAAAGGACTAAATGAGTACCTATATAAAATTTTCAAATCTTCCCATAAATTATTAAGAAATCTTCAATAATGCCTTAATCAGGACTTTTAGTATCATATTTGTCCACAGAGGACTAAAAGGAAAATATAAGTCCGTATGGGGACTATCAAAGTATTATAAGTCCGTATAGGGACTATATTGAAACAATTTGCCCATGGAGGGACTATTATGAAATGTCATGTCTACAAAGGGGTTATAATAGAATACCATGTCCATTAAGGGACTATAATGAAACCGCGTGTCCATGAAAGGACTATTTTGAAATGGTATATTCCCAAAAGGGATTTTAATAAAATAACATGTCCATAAAAGGACTTATATTGATACAGCGTGCACACAAAAAGGGCTTTGCTGAACGGATGTCCTCATAGGGACTTAAATCGAAAGATGTGTTCATATAGGGATAATAATAAACAATTGTCCATACTGGGACTATATAGAAAAGATGGGTCCTCGTAGGGACTTTAAAGTAATATTAGTCTACGCGGGTACGGAAGGAGAAATATAAGTCCACATAAGGACTATAAGGTATGTCAACCTTGGGACTATAGTGAAACATTATGTCTTCGAAAGGATTAAGTTAAAACATATATATTCATCGGGGAACTTTAATGAAATAATATATCTGTAAAAGATTTTAATGATTTAACATGTCCATGTAAGGACTATACTGAAGTATAAAGTTCAGGAAAGGACTATTTTGAAATATGATGTCCACGAAAGGACTATATTATAAATATGACTTCCTCTAAAGGATTTTTATTGTAATATAACGTCCATGAAGGGACTACTTTGAAATATAATGTCCTCGAAGGGACTATGATAAACATACTTATATACAGAGTCTCCTTGGAAAAGGTAAGTCTACAAGGACTACGATAGTCGAATACCCATACAAGGATTTAAAGGAAAAATATATTGGAAGAAGGGTGTTCTAATGCCTTCCTTGCTTTATTTTGATTATTTCTTCTCCTTTATTTATCGTACGCAGTAGCGAATCTGAAGATTTTAGTGAATAAGGCAAACTTTTCAAATCAGGATCCATTGCAGAAGTAGAATCCAATGGTTAAGGAAATGACATGGATCTCGGATTAGGTTTTGACTGGTATAGTCCAAGTCTGAAATTCCAAGACTTGGAGGTAGGAAATAGGGATTAATAACATCCACATGTATCATCTTCAATGTGGGAGTCTCAGGGACCTTCTGGTATGGACTCCGAAGTCTGGTTAAGAGTTTAAATAGGTTTGGTTTTGGGAATAGGTCCATAAAGGTCTTTCCTCCATCCGTTGCACGCTTATCCTAGCCGCGGTACGAAGCTCAGCATTTCTAGGCTTCGGATGTGGAGAATTTCCATCACGGCTTCTTTGCCTAGCGACATATTCAAAATACATAAAATCGAAAACAATATTTTACTGAATAGGGATGAGAGTATTCCTATGTTAAGTCTAGAGTCAGAAGGTCTAAGGAATATGCTACTGTGTCATTTGAGATTTAACACTAAAGGTTAGTGTTTAATTCACTCAAACGTTGGCTCTGATACCAACCTGTCACACCCCGATATTTCCACGTATTACTGGTGGGCCCGGTGGGGAGTATCGTGACGTAGTTGATATCATCATAGTCAATTAATCACAGTTTAATGCACAGCGGAAGTCTAAAATAATAATACAAACCGAATTTGAATAGTATAATAAAATAGTATACAAACGGTCGATAATGGATCCATAGGCGGATCTAAAACAGATAACAAATTTATTGTTCAACAGACTTTAAGCACTAAGAACTTGCAAGATTCCTTAATTAGTACTCAGGAGCTTCCAGTCCATTACGCGTAGTACCTGTCACTTAGTCTTTTGAAAAATACGTCAGTTTACACTGGTAAATACAATTAACTGACTCTTTTGAAAAGTATTTATAAAATTGGTTTGGATGCACAAGGCATAAAATATTTTATAACTTGGGATAATTATTTTAAATATAATCTTGTATACAGATTTACATGTTTGTCATCCATTCAGGACCCGGTTAGAAGAGCCGGATTAGATTAATAGACACACCACAAGTATAGGCCCACAAGAGAGTGAGATACCGTTTAAACATACGCAACTGTCAGGTGTATGCCTACACCCCGTGCTTAAGCCGTGGCCATTTCTAATGAATGAGCCGAGGATATCCAGGACATGGTCATTAACCCCCCAAAGGCATTGCATCAAACAAGACAGATTAAAACAGGTTATCTCAATGGTTTAACCACTAATCGATTAAACATTCAATACCCGACCAAGCGGTATTATTATAATACCGTATCCCAAGCCCGTATAACGGAAAATAAGTTAAAAGTATTTACCTGAGCTAAAATATAATTTTATTCTCAGTCGTATATCAATCAGCAAGTATAAGTAGCTTTTACTGGGCTCCTAATCTGGAACGAAGGTTTTGATAACCTATTAGATTCCTAACGGGTCTTATTTAAGTCTTAACTTAGACCGGTTAGTTTTAATGAAAGCTTTACGGTTCAAAACGCAAGATTAAGCGGAGACCGGATTAGAATGTGATTCAGACCCAACAAGTATGAAGACTTTTATAAAATGGGTAAACTAAACATATTCTGGATTTTGAAGTATAAATGATAAGGTTTGACCTGTTTCGGCTAATTTATGCAAACTAGTTACATAAACCGTACCGAACGCGAATATGCATAACGGGTAACCAAATGAGTCATGTACAGGTTCCATAAGTTAATATGCTTTAAATATGTTATGATATCAGTAGGATATCTTCCATTATGCCCAAAACGAATTTAAAACCAATTTATGCCCCGTAGAGGTATTTTGGTCATTTTAAAGTTTATAAAAGAGGTTAAATAGCAATCTGAGGTTCTGGTCTGAAACAATCAGTAAAAAATATAAATTTTATTCAGTTATATTAATAAGATATCATACATATGTGAATTTTATCATTTGTGGCCAAACTATGCGCCGTAAGGGCATTTTGGTCATTTCACACATGCCTTAAGGGTCAAATTTAGAAATCTGAGTTCAAGACTTAAACTTACTATTGAAGTATAAAAAATTGTTTTTAAAATCAGTAGTTAATAAGTCTTAGGTGCTAAATATGGTTTTAAACCATACTATGCGCCTATTTCGCATAAAAGTCGGTATTTGACGATATTTGGGTTGTTTAAGAAAGTCTAAGATTTTAATCAGTCTCAAGTGTTTAAAATATCTTATTTAATATATAAAATCAGTAGAAAAAGGTTTGACATGTAAATGATGTGTAGAACTCATTTTATTAGCGAAAAGGGCATTATCGTCAATTACCGAGCCCATGCAAGAACTCCATGTTATGGTCAGTATAAAATTCAACAAAAATTTCTAAAAATCCCAAAATATTATATTATAACAGTGGGTAGAAATTTTGGTACCAAAAATTGGGCTTAAATATGATTTATGCCAAAAATGCCATTTAATTAATAAAAAGCTTTAGTTTTATGATATCGTGCATAACTTTCATTCTAGACCAGATTCGGATGTCAAATTTTTAGGACATACTAATATATTAGTAATAAAGGTTTTTGTCCACTCACATTTCCAAAAATCTCGTTTTAATGATAAAAGGGCGTAATGGTCCATTTTTAAGCATTTAACGGAAACATGCAATTTATTAGGATTTCTATGGAACCATGTTGTATAACCTCAGAGGGTTATACTAACATATAATATGGTCCTAAAGGAACCCTAAGGCATATCTAAACTAAGCTAGATCGGGTCAGAACTAAAAGTCAAAGCAAAAGTCAACTTTTGCGACTTTCGGTTGCGAACCGAACCTAAACTCAGAAATGCCAGGTTGAACATGCCTAGACATGTTAAATTAATATTTACCAAGTTATTAAAGTGACAAAACTAATTTTATTACTTTTACATCATTAGTTATGAATTTTATTTAAAAACCGACTTGTTTAACTTTTATTTTAATTACTTTGACCCGACAATTAACTAAGCAAACATGATAATTAGGAGGTGCCCTATTGAGGGTTTAACACCTACCTAATTACGATCACGTAGCCATGTTCGTTTCGAACAATGGCTCGACCATTTATGGTCTAGCTAAAAGTCAAAGCGTGTATCGTAAACGCTTGACTTTTTGGCTTTAATCGCCAAATAAAACAATTTAGTCACGAAAGGACACTTACAAATGGTCCTATGGACTGAAAGGAGGTTCCCAAAAGTTCAGGATCCTTTTAGACATTGAGAGATAGTAGATTGGAATGATATGTGTGAGTTGCTTGAATGAATTTCAACCCCTATTTATAGTTTTTGAGATGGAAGAGGATCATGACAAGTGTTGGAATGGATTGTGAGATGAATACAAGTGTCTTTACAACTGTAAAACCAGTATACCAGCCCCCTGGATTGATTACATGTGTGTTAACAGCTGTTAGTAATCAGCAACAGTCCATAGATTTGAGCAACATGGTTTTGGATTTGTGTGGAAAGCAAGAAACAACAAACAGCTGGTTTTTAAACCTGTTGTTGCTGCTGTTTTATGGACTGGCGGCCCGCGAGAAAGGGAGACCAGATTGGTCGCGGCCCGCGACCTGGTTCAGACCAGCCCAACGTGTTTCAGGTATTACGATATCAGTCCCTGAACCTTAATGCACAATTTAACCTTCAAAACTTACACTTTTGGCACAATAGTTTCTAGTTTATCATTACATGTTAATACAAGGTTCAAAACCTCTAATGGTCAATCCTAGGCACACTCAGGAGCACGACGGAGTTCCTGGTTTGTTCAAAAGGTTGCCCTAAAGTGTAGTTTTGCACGTTGACGCCTTTAACCCCTTAATTCGTGAATTCGATCGCATCATCATGAAACGGTATAGAATTCTTACATGGCCATTATTAAATACTTCCGAGGGTATGAACGAACATTGCATAGTTTCTGGTTCAATCAAAAGGCCTCTCCAAGGTGTAGTTTCGCAAGTCGTCGCTTTTAGTCCCTTAATCGCACAAAGTAGCGCGTAATATCGTTTAACGATATCTAAACCTTTCGTGGTCCATATTGAGTATTCCCTAGCATGTGCTTAAGTATTACGTCTCTCCCGTTCACTTAAATGGTCATCCAAAGGCGTAGATTTAAAAGTTGACGCTTTTGGTCCCTCTAACGCACAAACTTGCGCGTATCATCGTTTAATAGCACCAAAGCCCTATGTAATCCATATTAGGCATTCTCGAGAGTATAATTAAACATCACAATGCTTCGGGTTTGTTAAAAGGTCATTCAGAGGTATAATTAAACATATTGACGCTTTTAGTCCCTCTAACTTGCAAAGTTGCGCGTAACGTCACTTTTAGGCATAAAAGCCTTAGATGGTCAATATTGGATATTCGCGAGAGTATAAACACACATCATGAAGCTCTCGGTTTGTTAAAAGGTCACTCAGAGGTAAGAATTAACATGTTGACGCTTTTAACCCTTCGTCGCGCAAACTTCCAATTAATTACGCAAACGGCTACTCTTGATCAACAAGTGGCTCATTTGTGAAAATGTATACCGTGTAACATCATTCAGAGGCTTAGTTTAAGCATGTTGACACTTTTAGTCCTTTCGCATTCAAAGTTTTTTTGATTTTTCGCAAAATTAGTCCCTCATAGTCAACGTTTGACCTTTTTAAGGTTTAGTACACGTGTCAACACATCATTGGTCGTGATTTTACTAGGTGTTACATACTCGAATCCCATTTTTACTTTTAAACACTTTTGGGTGCAATATGTATTCTATATTAAACACACGAAACTTTTGAGACTATTGAATCATTCTCTATCCACATTTGAACATGAAACTATATGATGCTTGTTAATCTCGTATGTGATGTTAAACTATTTGTGTCTATATGCTCATTAACTTTGTACATGCCTACCTTAACAATTATAGTGCTATAGGAGTAATGCACCGCCCACGATTCTTGGGGTATTGTTAAGTCAAACATGTTAACCTCCCTTTATTCTAACCAGGGATAGGCTATTTTAACGCATTGGATTCTTGGATTTGAACATATACTTGACACCGTTACGACATACTAGTGACGAGGTATGGTACTTGACCCGACCCGAGCGGTCGGACTTTCTTGCTATTTATCACTTTTATAGTAATTATATATTATTATTGTGTACTAACCCGCGAAGCCCAGCGCGTTGTAGTTTATGCTACACTAGGCTGTGGGCTCGTAGAGACAACCCCTAACTGGGCCTGGCCCATTGAGGTTAGGGTTTTTCCCATATCTCCTATATAAGGAGGCCTCCACCTCCTTATTAGGGCATGAGATATAGGGCAACACACTTTGTAGCTGGAAACAGGGGATTCTTCCTCTACCGGTCGTCTCTACATTGCCCTCGTTTCTCTTTTCTTCTTATTTGCAGGTCTAGGATGAAGCGGAGAAGACGAGGTGTGGCCATATTCGTATCCATCACCGTAGAAGTTCCGACCCACTCGGGACATGCTTCTTCAACTAGTAACTTGCATTTTTGTGATTCATGTTGGATACGAGCCTTAGACTGTTTTAAAACTATTTTCATGCTATGTATCAAACTTGTATACTCGCTTTTGCTTTTGCATTGAACTCTATTTTAATACATGTTGCAGGTTGATAAACAAGATGATGAAGAAATCAAGTTAGGACGGACTTAGATACTCATTTCAATAATAAACAATGATTGTTGCAATTTGACTTTATTTGAAACGTTGTATTTGAATTTTAGTCATTTATGAAATTGGATTTAAATAATATTATCACATAGTGTTATGATGTCTCTTGCAATCTAGTTTTCGTCTCATCCCGATGTTTCTGCCATCGGTTGGGGTGTGACAAATTGGTATCAGAGCCATAACTATAGGAAATTAGGAAAGGTAGGAATGCTTTAACCTAGTCTATAGTTTTAGAGCTTTATTCTTATGTTTTGCTTGAAACTACTTGCATGCTACTTTATTTGCTTTTATTTATTCTCTTTTGACATTTTGAGCATGATTTGTCACTTATGTGTTAACACTTGGCATGCTATACTTGTCTTATTATGTGTTAATATTTGTTTCATTGTTCTATCCTTTATGTGTTGTTGTTGACATACTTTTTATGTGTTAATAAAATTGTTTCATTATTCCATTCTTTATGTGCTATTCTTGACATGTTTATACTTGTTCGTCTAATCCTTAACATACACTTTTTCTCATACATTTTACTCGATTATTCTAAATCCGACAACACTCATATTTTACAAACGAGACGAGTTTACCAAGATAGGTGTGAAACCCACAATTTGGTAAACGACTCTCATCCCGCTTGATTCTATTTTTGCACGAAATTCACCATTAAGTTAGGAGTGAAATCCACATCTTAATGGAAATTTCAAATTTAAATTCTAATGGACCCTCGTCTCGTCAACGTGTCAAAATTTAATTTTTCTCGACGAGTGTCAACTACACTTAGGGTACGAAGTCGTCAAGTTAGGGGTGAAACCCGCACCTTGTCGACCAGTCCCACTCCTTGCTTTTATAAATCCCGCCAAGTCTCGGATTTTCGATTGAATTGGGGCATGTAGTAACCAGAAGGGTGAATACCGTTAACCGACTTGTCGGCGAGAGTATACCACCTATTAGGCCAAAGCATGCTTCTCAATCTCAAAAGATCTTTCGACCACTTTGGTTAGTCAACGTTCCGTTTGGAACCACCCAAGTTTTATTCGAACTTACGCTTTATTATTCTTGATCTTTTATGATGAAACTCTCTCTTGTCAATTTTGAACCATTTTTGAGATTTCATTTTGCGCACACATCGTACTATTACTTTTCATACGATTATACATTATTAGCATGCATAATTTCACGTAATTTTATTTACACTTTTGTAACAACGAGTGGAGACATATCATCAAGATAGGGGTGATTTCCTTACCTTAAGGATTAACTCCGCTTCTTTTCTCATCTTACAACGACCTCACCAACGGATTTAGTGTCACACCCTGGCTTTGCGGAAGCGTGGGTTTATTTGGTGTGACTTCTTAATACCATAGCTTAATCACAACAAAGCTATATGGAAATAAAACCATGCAGATCATCCATTGTTTTAAGTTTGAAAAGTAAAATACCACAACATTGTCTTAAGGCGTTGACGCATGCAACGGAAATTACAACCTGATAACATAAAAACTTTGTTCTTAAGACGCAACCACAAATATAACATAAACACTTTTTAAGACTTGCGACTCGTCCAGGTAAAAGTCGCGATCCCTAAACGTGGATGATCCCGTAACTCTAACACAGCGGGAAAACGTAGCATACCGTGCCAGATCCTTAGTTCCCTGAAATACATGTAAGTTGGAAAAATCAACATAATGTTGAGCGAGTTCATGTGTAAGTGAGTATGTAAAACCCTTGTAAG
The DNA here is from genome assembly GCA_030545235.1 of Helianthus tuberosus. Taxonomy (NCBI): domain Eukaryota; kingdom Viridiplantae; phylum Streptophyta; class Magnoliopsida; order Asterales; family Asteraceae; genus Helianthus; species Helianthus tuberosus. Next base: position 57,519,114 of record CM060424.1, on the reverse strand, counting down.
TATAAAAATCCTGGTATGTAGCAAATAAGGAAAAAGAGATCACCAATGGTTTGCAAGGCCATTGATATGTGTGAAGTGCAAGTAGGAAGACTCAAACCTAGCGGATTTTGCGTTGGGCACAAAGTCACCCCAAGGTCCGTTCTGCTGGGCCTGGGGTTGGGCTCGCTACACCCAGATAGATCTACTGCTTACGTCCCTCGGTCCTACAATGAGGATTAATGGCCTCCAGTTCCCGCCTACCCACTCACATGATCTAAGTAGTAACCCTCCTTACGCTAACCATACCATGTATAAAGTACTCGTACCATAGTAACATGTATTTCACCCCCGCAGTTTAGAAAACTGAAAACAGTTAAGAGAAAAGGGGGACATGAACTCACAGTAATGCGTCCTCGATAACAGCAACTCAAACTCGGTCTGCAACACGACAACCTACAACGTGCTAATATCTATTAGACGAACGGCCGTGCCTTAGCTTAGAGTTTTAACGTTCTTGGAGAAATAGTTAGACAACTATTTCGTGTTTATACTTCTTAATTATCGTATAAATAGATTCCTTCCCAAGGATGAGGTATTCGTACATGTATTATGTATTCGGTGACTTAAAGTATTGACAAAATACATTTTCAAATCTCATTTCCAACACTTTAAAGTTTTATGTCAAAACTCATGGCGAGGTTTAATTCCGAGAAATAAAGTTAAACATACTTGTTAGAAAAATAATTTTTCTAAGTCTTGGTATTTTTAGAAAAATTCGCCAGAATTTCCCCTAAAAACGGGAGTGTCCGTGCTAATACGCACATCTTTTTCTTTTTGAAATCAACCCATGATCATCAACAATCAACCCTTACATTTTAACACGCAAAACACTACCCTTGTCGTTTCAGTTTCAATATGTGAAAACTGGACTGTTTTCGGACGATTAAATAAATACTTAACTTATTCAAAAAATTCCCAAATTTTTGCGGAACGTCCTAATCGACCCACAAATTATTGTGTAAAAATATCGGGGTCTAGTTCATTATCAATAATTTATAGAAAATCGTTTACCTAACTGTGATCAGATTTGTTACATTCTGATCACAGTCTACCGAATAATTCGTTTAAAATTCCTCGTAAGTCCGTTTGTCGAAATTCCAGTTCGAGGGTCACAAATACATCAGTGACCATCTTTGATAAAAATTTCAGGGGCTGGTTCGGTTTAGACTTCAAGTTGTGACTGAAAACGTATGAACCATTTTACTGCAGTTAAAATCAGCCTTAGCTGCTGTCACGAAAACAGACTTTTAAAATAGTAACCGACCTCAGAAAAATACGATTCCAGTGCCATTTTCTTCGTTTTTCAAAAATAGACAATTTAGGCTTCAGAAATTCCGTTTTTCGATTTATTAAAGTCCGTTTACAGCCTGTTGAAGGCGGCTGAAAAAGTGACTCAACATGTTGTTTCGTGATTTAAACATTACTAAATCGCATCAACGAGTGTCCGAACAATGGATTCAACAAGAAACTAACAATCAAACATCAAGTATGATTTAACCAACCCTCAAACCGACAAGATTTCCGCTTCATTATTCAGACATAAATAACTTTATGTAACTTTTGTAATCTTTACTTTTGTTTAACATCTTTTAATCTTTTGATCTTTAGTGATCTAAACAACAACACATCATACTACATATCATAAATTTAAACAAGATGAATCAAGTGTAAAGAAACTTACTACTAGCTTATAGCTAGGGATGATTCTTGTGTGAAAATGATGAGAGAAAAAAATGATGAAAATACTAGAACAATGCTCCTTTGAAGGTTCTTCAAGATACCACTTCCATAGCTCAACTTTGTAACTTGAATGGGGCTTAAATCTTGGATGGAGATGAAGGTGTAAAGTGGTGAGGGTGGTTTCGGTTTAGGGAAACCGTAAGTGAGAGAGGGAGTAATGAAGTGGAGTGTGCAATCTTTGAGGAATGATGGATATCTAAAGGACCTTACTCTTATAGATATCTTACATGATTTAGCAAGTTCAACAAGCAACAAATCCATATAAAAAATTAGATTAAATCAAGAAGGCATGGTGGATATATTTGGTGGGTCCACATGGGAATTAAAATCGTTTGGGGGGGGGGGGGGTCTTAATGAAAAATTGTGACTAAAATGTAAGCATAAGTTAGGTTGTAGAATTTGACATTTTATATTAGATATAGGATTTTTAGTGGGTATTATGGCAAACGGGGATCATGGCTAGCCAAAAATAGTACAATAATGTCATTGACAAAAATTTAGTGTCCCGGGTAATGTCTGGTTATACGATTAGGTAACGTCCCGTTAAAGTGTTTAATTAGTCCAACAAGGATCTTTTATATATATTCTTGCAACACAAATTATTCCCGGCACTTAGGAAAATATACGGGACCGTTCTGCAATGTTTTTGCACTTTATTAGTAATTTAAAAATGTTGAGTTTTATATTAAAGCGTAGAATTTTGTACTTAAAGTACGTTTTAGGCACATCCGGTCACTATAAACTTCACCTAGTGACGCAGTTCTACAATCCTCACCTCCCTACACTCACTACCAGTGTAGCAATCTATTCACGGCTCATACTGGCCTTAGAGGCAGTGTCTGCCTGATGCTGGTTATGTCAGCATGTTTAATGGGTATCCCGTAGTGTGCTCACTGTGCTTGTTGTGCATCAAGGTTGTCACTGATGTTTGTGTATAAATAATAGAGTGACAGTATAAAATGTGATGCATGAGCATGTATGTATCAGAAATCAGTAAGCAGTTTAATCACAGTTGTAAGCAAGCGCAGTAATTAAGCAGTAATTAAATATTAATTAATTCGTACGGATACCTGGTTTGGTGAGGGTTGTCACATTTGGGGTGATTCCCTTACCTAGGTGATCATTACCAATACTTCCTTTTAATAGACTGTATTATGTAAACACGATCATGTTTATATCCAAATCGTTTATCATTGGTCAAATCCCTAATTATTTCAAAATGCATTGTTTATATAAACGAACTTCTTATCTTATAATCTATTTTCGTATAGCTCACGCACATGAAATTTTTAACTTTTCTGTAGACGCTTGTTCCTCAATATTCAAAATTTCACGAAATGCTACTCGTCAACTTAGTCGGTCTAACAAATCCATTGCCCACGAAATTTTGTATTCAACGTAACTATTGAAACAAGCTCATCGCATATCATTAAACTAGAGATTTTCTAGTTTAGTTGGGAATCAAACCAACTTTTTGCACATACCTATAAAATATTAAAACTACTATTCAACATTTACTAAAACTTCTCTCAAAAGCGATAAAACGTTTTATTAAAAGACACTTCCCAACAATCACTAAGTTCATATACCAAATTCCTTTTTCTATGGATCAATTTTTTCACAACAATGTGTAAACCTCGAGATTTTCTAATACAAATTTACTTAAAACGATGTGGACTTATTAATCTCTAGAACTTTTCAAAACCTCACTCGATACGTCAATTAAATTCAAAACACGTGGGCAAGGAAACTTCATAGGAATCAATAATTTTCAACTATATCAATTCTTCGAAAACCATAGTAGCATTTCCATTCCTTTACAAAGTACCTTTTCACATAACCAATAGATGTTTTATACTCTCTTTACATTCAGAAACTAAAGTCTATATATCGTGACGACTCAATCTATTTTAACTTCACGTTTTGCGCAAACAACCATATATGCATATCATTTTACACGTTTTAGTCAAATTCCCACAACAATCTCACGCGTGTCACTCGTTCTTTCTTTTTTCCTTCATACTCAAAACTTTTAATCTCTTACTGTAACATCCTAGTTTCTATTTAACGGTTTTACATGTAAATACAAACAATTAGATGTGTAGTTAAGACTACACATACTATAAAAATATGGATTTATTAAAACTTTTCGCAAATCAAAAGTTATTCGACATAACGTGATCAGATTCGTCGTTTAAAATTTATGACGATGAAATGTGCGGAAGCATGTATCTATATCGTGTTCGGTTCTTCGTTGAGCTTGATCGTCTTCCGGCATCCAAAGAGTACCTACATTTCATAAACATGAAATGCTTTAGTCATACGGAGTTTAAAACGTATTTAAACGAGTCCGAGAAACAAAACTGATTAAAATATATTTTTGTACAGAGTCCACCGTAAATTACGTTGGATACCGTAATTTACGGTAGCCCCTATTTTGATATGTTTCCACCGTAAGTCAGTAGAGAACTGGCGTAAAGGTTTCAGCCCCACCGTAACTTACGGTGGGCACCGTAAGTTATGGTGGCCCCTGTAACAGATTTTTCCATTTTGCCGTTTTTGACACGAAAACTTTCGTATCTTTCAATCCGCTTGTCCGTTTGACCTACCGTTTCTTCCTTCATGTTTGTAATTTGATTCTCCATCATATGGATTTAAAATTCGACATCCGGATTAACAAAATTTAAGACTTTTAAGTCTTAGGCTTATTACCCTTTTTACCAAATTTTGACCCGTTCGTGATTTCATCTAACAAACTTGTTTGTGGCCCTTGTTTCTTTTGTAAACATATTATTATGATTATTTCCTATTGTATAAGGTTCAAATCACGGGTTATTACACATTCTCAACCCGTTTCGCTGATACTTCTATTTTGACCCGTTAAGGGTATTCATGCACTAAGGTCCCATATCATCGCTGTTATACTTATCTTAAAGAATTAATCTATCAAAACACTTATTTCCAACAACCTTTAAAGGTCGTTTGCCCGATTTACCCATCAAGGGAATTTTAGTCAACTTTAGCCCCTCATTTATGACAAAGGGCATTTGCTACTAATTTGACCCAAAAATGTATGTTTAACCACAATCGTATTTATACGTACCTGGCTCGAGTCAACCTAGTGACCCGTTTCGACACCTTGCTTTTATTACTGATATTCTTATGGCGACGCAATTACTCAAACTACTATTCGCCCCTGTAAACACATGACTTGACAACCACATTAGTTGATTTTGTAAAATGGTGTTATTCCCACCATTTGGCCCGTTCGACCTACATAACCCAACATGTTCATATGTAACAAAACATGGGTTTTAATTACCAATCACACATCCGACCCATTTCGGATTTTCTCACTAGATCCCTTTTTTTTCTAAAGTCATTTCTTATATTTTTAACCCATTCGGCATACGCTATGGGTGTCCTTTGAACCTTAATTTACTTTAGTCGATATTTGACTAAATTTCCATATTTACCCATTTTCCCATTACTAGTTACGCTATAAGGTAACTTTAAGAAAAACTCACTAATTCTTAACCAATTCGTGACTAATTTACCATTTTGCCTCTTTCACCATAAATCATGGTTTAAAACATTTTTATTGGTTCCGACCCATTTCGTTTCGTGTCGGAACCCATGATTCGAACCTAATCCTTTATCGTATTCATCGCTTATAAAATAAACCCATATACTACAAGTGGGTGTAAGTTTTACTTACCTTACTTTCAAATTTATGCTTTTTCGTCATTCATGCTTCGTTTGACCCACTTCCTTCCCCAAGCTTTCACCTAGCTTGCCAAGCGTCGAACTATCATTGTAATTGTAAGATGGTTAGGTTAGTCATAATCATTTACGACTATTCCATCCTACGCTTATTATGTCGAATCTATTATTCGACTTCAAGATTAGTTAACTTAGCTTATTAAAGTTAACTACTTTCAATCACATGATTTACAACATTAAGTCTAAATCAACATTATGATTAGAACTCTTCTTGTTTCATATTTCGTCTAATTTGCCTTAATATTCACATGTGCTTTTCACTCGAAATTTCAACATCTTAGCTTTCATTGAGGCATTTTATCAAACACCTATTGGGCAGAATTTGTATACTTCATTTATCAAGTTCATAGTTATTGTTTTAACCAAGTTTTAGCATCAAGTTCAAGCCTCTAGGTCTAGTGTTTATGAACAACATCTAGAACTTATATCATAACCTCAATATTCATCAATCTTACATTCAAATCTGAGTGTTCATCATATTAACATAAAACCCACTTAGCACATAATAGGGTAATTACCAATTCCCTAGTTTTGACAACAATTCATCAAATTTTCTACTAGGGTTTGTTTCTAAACCAAGATATAATCACAATAACACTCAAAGATTCCACATTCATTCCAGAATTTTCGATTATGATTGTTCATCATAATCTCAAAGTATCACCAAATAGCAAAATTTAACATACCTTGTGATCCCCATGACTAGGTGATCGTTTTTATGTGTTCATGCAGTGATTTGAGTCTTGATTCGAGCTTCGATTTAGTCATTTAGTGTGAACTAGGGTTTTGCTCCTTGGAGCACCCTCCTGGTCGATCAGAACACGCACACAATGTGTGTGTGTGTGTATTTTTTTTTAATAATACAAGTTTCCCACTTGTCCATATTAGTCCCTCATGTTTTAATTTGATCAAATGAAGCTATATCTCACCATTAGTTACTTAATCACATGCTACTAACTAGGTTAATTACTCCTAGTTACTTTAACGGGTTCGGGAAGTTATAACCCGTTATGTTTTAAGTCCCGTTAATTTGGCCTTTTTATATACTTTGTTTTCTCAAAGTATTTATTCCCCTTTTTAATTAATATTAGGTTTATTTATTTGAGTCCTAATATTTACCGGGTTAATTTTTACCACTAACGGTATTTTACCCGCCTTTACTATTAACGTGGTTTGATTACCAAACCCGTTTTTGGGATGTTACAAGTCTACCCCCCTTAAAGAGGTTTCGTCCCCTAAACCTTATTTACGTAGTTCATTGGTTTAATCAAACGAATCTAGTTTCGTTTTCAAGGCTCCCGTTTCCTTTGGTCAAAAGTTTTCATGCATACTGACGCGTACGTCTTTCATGTGTAAGGCCTCACGGGCCGTTACTTACAGCTCATAACCTTTTATCTTTATTGACTGAGTTGTCACTTGACCACTTAGTCTCGTTAGTCTTTTAACAGGTCTATCCCGCGCTTGTGTTATATTAACAAGTGCTTGTATTTGTTATGACGCTTTCTTAACTTTGAATAGTTTTACCGGCTAGACTAATTAGTCGCCGTCACTTCATACTCCGTAACTCACGTTACAACGTGATCATTTTCTATATTTCTTTTCTTGTCCGTGAGCGTGTCACATCACGTTTAAGTTTAATTCAACGTTTCTTTATCACACTTCTTCTTTTCGAATGTATCGTCTCGCACCTATCGATGTTAAAACCCATACTCTTTGATATTTGTTATTTCCGAATTCGCCTTATAGTATTCATATTTGTTAAAACGTTATTTCTTACTAAAACTGAATTTTTAGTTTAACGTTTTTCTCTTTAACTATGTCAATTACTCATATCAAGGAAATTGACAACCCGTAATTTATTGTTTTCTGTTCTCGTTTTACGCGGGGATTCGTAACAAGTTCCTTCACCTTACACTATTGACCCATAGGTTCCTTTACTTAACCTCGTAGGCTATTTCCTTAAGCTTTCACCTCTTTAAGGCGAGGCCCTTATGATCCTTTTGCTTCAATTCATGACCCGTGGGTCATTTTGGCCCCGTTGACCTTTACACTAATTAATATCCCGTAGGTTATGATGATCCCGTAGATCATCTTTTATTCGAGTTTTTATTCAAATGTATATACGTTTATATATGCATATGGCGTTAAGGCACCCCTTTTTATGTTTAGAATTATTCACCTTTACTTTTTAGATTTCGTTTGACCTTGACCGTAGTCTAAGGCTACATTGTTTTCTTTCGAATTATCTTTCCGACTTCTTGACTTCTAATGTCAATTATACGTCGGTTTGCCCTACACTTACCGTTACCCGGTTCTTACCTATACTTCTTTACGTCCCATTACCCGGGTTCTTTTATTTTAATGTTTTTAACGCCTATAACTCCTTTTCATAGGTTTATTAATATTTCACACTTTCATTTATTCGATTCGCGCTTACTTACTTTAGCAAGTGTCATTCTTTATTAAATTTGTTTGACTTGTTCGTGTGAAAATTCATCACTTATGAATGTCAAACTTCAGTCTTTGTTCGAGCCGTTCAGCTTTGAAATAGTTGAACGTAATTTATCATAATTTCTATTTGCAGTATCTTATCGTCCTTTAGTCATGACCCAAAACCCGAGTCTTTTAACCTTCCATACGCGTTCCTGTTTCTCAGTCTACGCATGCGTTTAATTCCTTACCCATCAACCGGGTGTTTTACCGAAATCGTTATCATTGCACCCCTTCCGGTATGCATTAAGACTTCATTTCGATTTACTTGGTCATCTTAGCGAAATTCGTCGCTTTTATTCGACCATGTCTTTTATTCTTTAAGTGACCACCATTGGCGGCCTTATTAATTATGAGTGACGATTATCATCGTTATCCTTTCTTTACTACGACTAAAGTTAACAACCTTGATTATCCTTTTCGCGTAGGCAACACCTTTGTTTTTTTATGACCCGGCGGATCATTTATACTTTGGTTTTACTTGCCCATTTTGTTCACCATGGCCCTTTCGTCCAAGATGACTTATTTTCGTGAATTTTCTTTTGATCATTCATTTATATCATCATTTATCCTTGTCCCTCCTCTCGGGCTCATTATCCTAATGTAATACGCTTCCGTCACTCGGCTGTGCGTTTACATTATTATCAACTATTTTGTTCATTTGTTTCATTTGGGTACTTTTTAATTTGTCCCATTCACCCCGCCCTTACTACATCGGATGTAAATGTGTCCGCTATAAGTTCATGGAATCATATGCCACTGCTTACTTGGCCAGAGTAAGCAATTAACGCATGACACGCATGACATTTTTATAGTTTTCACATCACGCCCTATGTAAGTAATGCCTCTATTTGTTTCTCTTGGAAACAATATCCCGAATACATTTTCTATTCGGTTTTTTTTTCCAAGTTTTTAATCTACATATGCAACTTTCAATTTCTACATATTTGTTGCATATTACTATTTGTGCAATTAAATTTAAAAGCGTGCACCTGGTAATGTTTGCCCCGACGGGCGTTCCTTGCCATTAACCTTGTTCGCGGTCGTTACGCGATTTAGTCCTTGGTGAGCATGCTCCTCTTGTCATACTTCGGACCGTTCCTCTATCATATCCGTAATTTGTTCAACCCTCGTCATCTTCAAATGCGAGTTTCCTCCAATTAAAACATTCATAAAAGTTAGTAATGTCAACTTTACTAAATGCCCGTATCATAATACAAGGCTTTTCTACTATACGTGTTAACACACGTAATTTTGTTAACTATATCTATTATTTAATTGAGGTATCGTATATTACACGATAACCCTATGTGTTGTTTACAACACTTTAACATGCTAAACCATTAAAATACACGTACTTACCAGATTTGCGATCAAGCCTCGAACCGAACACCAATCTTTGTCAAGAGCATAAGGTTTAAGTCCAAGCATGGTTCTTCCCCACCATACTTGAATCTCTTAAACCAAGGCTCTGATACCAACTTGTAACACCCTAGTTTCTATTTAACGGTTTTACATGTAAATACAAACAATTAGATGTGTAGTTAAGACTACACATACTATAAAAATATGGATTTATTAAAACTTTTTGCAAATCAAAAGTTATTCGACATAACGTGATCAGATTCGTCGTTTAAAATTTATGACGATGAAATGTGCGGAAGCATGTATCTATATCGTGTTCGGTTCTTCGTTGAGCTTGATCGTCTTCCGGCATCCAAAGAGTACCTACATTTCATAAACATGAAATGCTTTAGTCATACGGAGTTTAAAACGTATTTAAACGAGTCCGAGAAACAAAACTGATTAAAATATATTTTTGTACAGAGTCCACCGTAAATTACGTTGGATACCGTAATTTACTGTAGCCCCTGTTTTGATATGTTTCCACCGTAAGTCAGTAGAGAACTGGCGTAAAGGTTTCAGCCCCACCGTAACTTACGGTGGGCACCGTAAGTTACGGTGGCCCCTGTAACAGATTTTTCCATTTTGCCGTTTTTGACACGAAAACTTTCGTATCTTTCAATCCGCTTGTCCGTTTGACCTACCGTTTCTTCCTTCGTGTTTGTAATTTGATTCTCCATCATATGGATTTAAAATCCGACATCCGGATTAACAAAATTTAAGACTTTTAAGTCTTAGGCTTATTACCCTTTTTACCAAATTTTGACCCGTTCGTGATTTCATCTAACAAACTTGTTTGTGGCCCTTGTTTCTTTTGTAAACATATTATTATGATTATTTCCTATTGTACAAGGTTCAAATCATGGGTTATTACATATTCTTAACCCGTTTCGCTAATACTTCTATTTTGACCCGTTAAGGGTATTCATGAACTAAGGTCCCATATCATCCCTTTTATACTTATCTTAAAGAATTAATCTATCAAAACACTTATTTCCAACAACCTTTAAAGGTCGTTTGCCCGATTTACCCATCAAGGGCATTTTAGTCAACTTTAGCCCCTCATTTATGACGAAGGGCATTTGCTACTAATTTGACCCAAAAATGTATGTTTAACCACAATCGTATTTATACGTACCTGGCTCGAGTCAACCTAGTGACCCGTTTCGACACCTTGCTTTTATTACTGATATTCTTATGGCGACGCAATTACTCAAACTACTATTCGCCCCTGTAAACACATGACTTGACAACCACATTAGTTGATTTTGTAAAATGGTGTTATTCCCACCATTTGGCCCGTTCGACCTACATAACCCAACATGTTCATATGTAACAAAACATGGGTTTTAATTACCAATCACACATCCGACCCATTTCGGATTTTCTCACTAGATCCATTGTTTTTTCTAAAGTCGTTTCTTATATTTTTAACCCATTTGGCTTACGCTATGGGTGTCCTTTGAACCTTAATTTACTTTAGTCGATATTTGACTAAATGTCCATATTTACCCATTTTCCCATTACTAGTTACGCTATAAGGTAACTTTAAGAAAAACTCACTAATTCTTAACCAATTCGTGACTAATTTACCATTTTGCCTCTTTCACCATTAATGATGGTTTAAAACATTTTTATTGGTTCCGACCCATTTCGTTTCGTGTCGGAACCCATGATTCGAACCTAATCCTTTATCGTATTCATCGCTTATAAAATAAACCCATATACTACAAGTGGGTGTAAGTTTTACTTACCTTACTTTCAAATTTATGCTTTTTCGTCATTCATGCTTCGTTTGACCCACTTCCTTCCCCAAGCTTTCACCTAGCTTGCCAAGCGTCGAACTATCATTGTAATTGTAAGATGGTTAGGTTAGTCATAATCATTTACGACTATTCCATCCTACGCTTCTTATGTCGAATCTACTATTCGACTTCAAGATTAGTTAACTTAGCTTATTAAAGTTAACTACTTTCAATCACATGATTTACAACATTAAGTCTAAATCAACATTATGATTAGAACTCTTCTTGTTTCATATTTCGTCTAATTTGCCTTAATATTCACATGTGCTTTTCACTCGAAATTTCAACATCTTAGCTTTCATTGAGGCATTTTATCAAACACCTATTGGGCAGAATTTGTATACTTCATTTATCAAGTTCATAGTTATTGTTTTAACCAAGTTTTAACATCAAGTTCAAGCCTCTAGGTCTAGTGTTTATGAACAACATCTAGAACTTATATCATAACCTCAATATTCATCAATCTTATATTCAAATCTGAGTGTTCATCATATTAACATAAAACCCACTTATCACATAATAGGGTAATTACCAAATCCCTAGTTTTGACAACAATTCATCAAATTTTCTACTAGGGTTTGTTTCTAAACCAAGATATAATCACAATAACACTCAAAGATTCCACATTCATTCCAGAATTTTTGATTATGATTGTTCATCATAATCTCAATGTATCACCAAATAGCAAAATTTAACATACCTTGTGATCCCCATGACTAGGTGATCGTTTTTATGTGTTCATGCAGTGATTTAAGTCTTGATTCGAGCTTCGATTTGGTCATTTAGTGTGAACTAGGGTTTTGCTCCTTGGAGCACCCTCCTGGTCGATCAGAACACGCACACAATGTGTGTGTGTATTTTTTTTTTTAATAATACAAGTTTCCCACTTGTCCATATTAGTCCCTCATGTTTTAATTTGATGATCAAATGAAGCTATATCTCACCATTAGTTACTTAATCACATGCTACTAACTAGGTTAATTACTCCTAGTTACTTTAACGGGTTCGGGAAGTTATAACCCGTTATGTTTTAAGTCCCGTTAATTTGGCCTTTTTATATACTTTGTTTTCTCAAAGTATTTATTCCCCTTTTTAATTAATATTAGGTTTATTTATTTGAGTCCTAATATTTACCGGGTTAATTTTTACCACTAACGGTATTTTACCCATCTTTACTATTAACGTGGTTTGATTACCAAACCCGTTTTTGGGATGTTACATTACATTGTTTGACAATTTTAGTCCCTCCAGGTCAATCTATTTCACGTTTAAAGTCCATGACACGTGTCTTTATTATATTGGTCGTGTTATTACGAGGTGTTACATCCTCATCCCCTTAAAAGAAATCTCGACCTCGAGATTTACTGAAATAAATGAGGGTTCTTCTGTTTCATTTTGGATTCAACCTCCCACGTGTATTCTGGGCCTCTAAGGGCATCCCATTTTACCTTCACAATCGGCACATGCTTTCTTCGAAGTTTCTTAACCTGTCGATCCTCTATCGACAAAGGTTTTTCAACGAACTTCAAGCTTTCATCTATCTGCACGTCCTTATGTGACATTGCTAGCGATTCATCGGCTAGACATTTCTTTAAGTTGCAGATGTGGAATACATTATGAATTCCACTAAGCTCTTTTGGCAGATTTAGCTTGTAAGCTACAGTTCTGACACATTTGATGATCTCGAATGGTCCTATATATCTTGGGCTTAGCTTGCCCTTTTTTCCAAAACGCATCACCCATTTCCAGGGTGATACCTTAAGTAACACTTTATCACCTACCTCGAATTTCAGAGGTTTACGCCTTTTATCCGCGTAGCTTTTCTGCCTATCCCTGGCAGCTTTTAGACGATCACGGATCTGAACAATCTTGTCCGTCGTCTCCAGGACTATATCAGGTCCTGACAGTTGGACATCTCCAATTTTCGCCCAACAAACTGGCGTTCTACACTTTCTTCTGTACAAAGCTTCGAAAGGCGCTGCTTGAATACTTGAATGATAGATATTATTGTATGAAAATTCAATTAAAGGAAGATTGTCATCCCAACTTCCTCCTAAATCAATAACACAAGCTCGTAGCATATCCTCAAGCGTTTGAATCGTACGCTCGCTTTGCCCATCCGTCTAAGGATGATAAGCAGTGCTGAAATTTAATCGAGTGTCTAAAGATTGCTGAAATATTTTCCAAAAATGTGATGTGTATCTTGTATCCCTATCAGAGATAATAGACACTAGCACTCCATGAAGAGATACAATCTCATCCACGTACAGTTGAGCTAGCTTGTCGGAGCTGTGAGTTTCTTTAATCGGCAAGAAATGGGCTGACTTGGTCAATCTATCGACTATAACCCATATAGTATCATTCCCACGCTTTGTCTTTGGTAACTTAGTAATAAAATCCATAGTTACCATTTCCCATTTCCAAGTGGGAAGTTCAGGCTGTTGCAGCAAGCCTGACGGTTTCTAATGCTCGGCTTTAACCTGCGCGCATGTCAGACATTTAGCCACATAAGTGGCTATAGACTTCTTCAAACCTATCCACCAATAATTTTCCTTTCTTATCACTGCCAGGATGAACTGAATATTTGGAGCTATGAGCTTCTTGAAGAATTACATCTCGAAGTCCTCCATGAATTGGAACCCATATTCGACCATTCAATCTTAGGATTCCATCCTTGCTATATGACAATTGATCGGCAGTCACTCCTAACTTCTCATTCGGATAGTTAGCTTCTAATACAGCTTCCTTTTGAACGGCTAACAACCTTTTATTCAAGCTGTTCTTTAATTCGATACTCTTGGCGTTGATCCTAATGGGCTTAACCCTTTCCTTCCTGCTCAAAGCATCAGCGACTACATTCGCCTTGCCTGGATGATATCGGATTTCACAGTCATAATCATTCAAAGTTTCCATCCATCAACGCTGTCTCATGTTAAGATCCTTTTGGTTAAACAAATGTTGAAGGCTCTTATGATCAGAATAGATCACACACTTGGTTCCATATAAGTAATGCCTCCAAAGTTTTAGTGCAAACACAACGGCACCCAATTCCAAATCGTGGGTGGTGTAATTCTTCTCGTGCACCTTTAATTGACGTGAGGCATAGGCAATGACCTTTCCTTTCTGCATGAGAACACAACCCATACCTGTGTGTGATGCATCGCAATAAACAACAAATTCCCCAATTCCTTCTGGCAATGTTAACACAGGTGCATTGCTTAATTTCTGCTTCAGAATATCAAAGGATTCTTGCTGCTTGGAACCCCAATCAAACTTTATATTCTTGCGAGTCAACGAAGTTAGGGGTGTAGCAATCCTTGAAAAATTTTCAATGAAACGCCTGTAGTATCCTGCTAGACCCAAGAAGCTGCGTATCTCTGTAGGAGTCTTAGGCTCTTGCCAATTCATAATTGATTCAATCTTAGCGGTATCCACCTGGATACCACGCTCACTTACCACATGTCCAAGAAATTGGACTTCACGAAGCCAAAACCCACATTTTGAAAACTTGGCGTAGAGTTTCTCTTGCTGCAGAAGTTTAAGGATACACCGGAGATCTCTTTCATGATCGGCTTGATTCTTTGAATAAATAAGAATGTCATCAATGAAGACAATGACAAACTTGTCTAAATACGGCTTGCAAACGCGATTCATGAGATCCATGAATGCTGCAGGTGCATTAGTGAGCCCAAAAGGCATCACTAAGAACTCATAATGACCATAGCGTGTTCTAAATGCAGTCTTGTGCACATCTTCATATCTAACCTTCAGTTGATGGTAACCTGCCCTTAAATCAATCTTGGAGAAATAACTCGCCCCTTGCAGTTGATCGAACAGATCATCGATCCTTGGTAATGGATATCTGTTCTTGATTGTAACCTTGTTCAGCTCGCGATAATCAATGCATAAACGCATTGATCCATCCTTTTTCTTCACAAACATAATCGGTGCTCCCCAAGGGGACGAGCTAGGTCGGATAAATCCCTTCTCTAACAAATCATCCAACTGAGTTCTTAATTCTTTCATCTCACTCGGTGCCAACCGGTAAGGTGCTCTTGCAATTGGTGCTGCTCCAGGAATAATATCGATTCTGAATTCCACTTGCCTGTCTGAAGGTAATCCAGGTAGTTCTTTAGGAAAAACATCTGGATATTCAGAAATAATGGGGATGTCTTCAATCTTGGGCTTTGGCTCATCAATGGTTACCTGTGCCATATAAATGACACAACCCTTTTTCATACACCTTGATGCCTTAAGCATAGACACTTGCTTAGGCAATCCATACTGAGTATCTCCTTGAATCGTAAGTGGCTCACCATAAGGAGTTTTGATAACTACTTTCTTCTTATCACACATAATTTGGGCTTGGTTATGAGATAACCAATCCATGCCTATCACTATATCGAATCCTGCCAATTTCAATGGGAGCAAGGACAACGGAAAAGAGTGATTCCTAATGGATATAAAACATCCATCTAGAACTGTTGAGGCAGTCTCTATAGTACCATCGGCCAATTCTACTTCATACTTTATGCTTAGAGTTTTAACAGGCAGATTTAACAATTTACAAAATTTATTGTCTACAAAAGACTTGTCTGCACCCAAATCAAACAATACTCTAGCATAAACATCATTGATAAGAAAGGTACCTGTTATCACATTGTCATTCTGCACCGCTTCCTGAGCATTCATTTGAAAGACCCGAGCATTGGTCTTTTTAACCTCTTCGGGTTTCTTTGCATATTTTGGGCAATTGGTCTTGATATGCCCCTTCTCGTTACAGTTGTAACAAGTTGCGTCCTTCATTTTCTTGCAATCTAGGGTCTTATGCTCCTTAGACTTGCAGATTCCACAAACTCTAGGCTGCGACTGCGACTGTGACTGAGATTTCAATTCAAATCTGCACTTTCTCAAGTGATGTTTCTGGCAGGTCTTGCATTTGGGTTTCTCACCCGACGGTTGGTTGTCCTTTTTAAACCCGGAACCCTTCTTGTACTTAGAGTTCCCTTTTCGTTTCTTATCAGAACGACGTGAGTTCTCATCCTCACGTTTCCTTTTTCCGTCATCAGAATTTTTAAGTGATCTCTGCCTAATTGCATCGAGAGTAAGAGATAACGACAGATCAACCACTGACCTAAAGGCGGTAGGTCTAGACGCTTTCACATTTGCCTTGATTTCTGGAGCTAGGCCTGCAATAAAATGAGCTATGTGTTTCGGTTCCGGTGTGACCAAGTAAGGAACCAATCGGGACATGGTGTTGAAACTTGTAAGGTATGCCTGACAATCCAAGTTCTTCATGACCAAGATCAAGAAGTCGGTTTCAATCCTTTCTACCTCATGTTGAGGACAGAATTTATCCTTGATTAACATAACAAACTGATCCCAAGACATGTTATACAATGGGATCTTTCCTGTAGCTTGGATTAGGGACCTCCACCAAGCTAAAGCTTCACCTTTAAAAGATTGTGAAACAAACTTCACAATGTCCTGTTCTGCACAACCACTAATATCAACCACAGTATCCATCTCATCGAGCCAAGTCATACAATCAATGGCTCTTTTCTCCCCTGTGAAGTCCCTGGGCTTGCAGGAGACGAAATTTTATAAGAGCAGGTCTTAGTACGTGGCTCCTGATTAAACACAGTTTGTTTGGATGGAACACTTCTTTGATTTGATAAGTGACGAGCATCGTCCTTCTTTGACTCATGCGTTTTAGAAGGGGGCTTACTATGAGCCACAGATTGAGTCTTAGTGCGGGTACCACTTGATTCCTTAAACTGTCTATCGAGAGCTCTAGTAACAGCATTGTCTATCAATGCTTGAAGATCTGCACTAGCTACGTTTATTCTGCTGGTATCATTTCTCTCCCTAGGGTGACTGTTAACCTCTTTTAATTCAGCCATGTAGCTTGATTGCTACATAAAAATGATAATAATAATTTATTCAGGAGTCTTATTATGGAATCATTAATTTTTGATGATTCATTAACCATGGTAAACATAGACCATATTTGGTTAATTTGTTAATCATATTCATTTAAGATTTTCATTATAATTTATCCTAGTTATAAAACATTAAGGATATTATTAGTGGCACAAAAGGCCTAGTCACAAGGACAGATTTAAAATTATAAGCCATGATCTCGTAAGATCGGGGTATTAAGGTTTGAACATAGTTCATTACCTTTTCTTGACAGGGAGTCGTAGACTACGACTGTCTCTTGTCTCATTGGACAATAAGTATGGCCCGTAGGCACTTCATTACTAATGGATGTTTAATATATGATCATCTTAATTGATGATTTGAACCCATGATTTATAGATCATTAGGCTAAATAAGGGATTGGAAAATCCCAATGTAAAGATGACAAGTGTGATTTCTTCGTATCACTGTTGTCAGGAGTGCTAACATGTTTTCAGATGTTAACAAGGATTTATTTCTTAAAAAGGTTCTACCATTATGGCCCTGTCTCAGAATGACATGTGGGCTAGGTTTTTACCTTTAAGATTTTCTTTTAATAACTAATGGCAGATCAATTATAAAATGGAACGATATTTTGATTTATTTCTTACAATATATCCATATATATAATGACAAAATGATTTTTTAAATTTAAAACATTCCATAAATTGGAAAAAGTACATAGATGCCCTAAACGGGACTTTTAAATAAATAACTTGTCCACATAGGGACTAAAAGAAGAAATACAAGTCCTCGCAGGGACTGAATACATAAATAAAATTGTCCACGCAGGGACTTAATTGAAATAAACAACAATACAAACAAATAAGGATTTTAATAATCCCTCTTCTTCTTCCCCTTTATTAGGTCTGCCAAACCCTTAAGTAGTCCCCGGCGGCTTCTACGCTCCTCCTGAACCTCTCATTCCACCTGGTTCAACCTCTGAAGAATCTCCTGCTGCTGCGGTGGTTGGATCAGTGGCGGCTGTGGCGGCTGCTGCTGCGGAGGTTGGGGAGGTGGTGGGTATTGATACCTATATGCTTGGTACCCAGACTGGTACGAAGCTGCGTAAGGCCCTTCTGGATGGAGAGCATTGTAGTTGGCCGCCTCGAGGTACGGGTCGACGACAGGGGCATTGTAGTAATTATAGCCAGGATAAGCTGGCTGCTCAAAAGGGTTATACGCCGCTGTACCGGCGTAAGAAGGAATTAGGTTATCATAACCCATGTGCGGCGGTGGTGGTGGTGCGACTGGTGCAGAGTCGACTTCTGAAACTGGGTTTGAAGGCCCACCCATTTGCGGGTCTTCATACAGTGGTGGGTAGTGGCTGCCACTGGAGTGTTGGGGGGCTGAAGTGGAAATCCCCCATTCGCACGGACATCCGTGCACCTGATCTTCTTCGCCTCGGTGGTTCCAGAGGCAGTTGCTACTCTAGCGGTGACGGTGGCGGTGGCGTGACCGCCTGGAAACGCAAATCCTCAGAGGGATCCTGCTGCTGTTGTTGAGTTAGGTTGAAAGGAGGAGTAAACTCCCAGTGGTATGTGGCCCACCTTTCTGCAAAACTGTCTGGGCCCTTGTATGGCGAACCATGAAAAGATGATCCATCAGAAATCTCAATGGGATGCGTGGGCGTCTCAGATGGCGGCATTTCTGGATCTGGATCCTCTTCCATATCCATATCCTGGGCTTCAGGAAAGTGGTCTTCTGGTCCCAATGGGTTATGGCCCATTGGTTCTTCACTCACGTTCGCCGGGTTGAACCGGCTCTGAAAGTATGGAGTCGGGTCCTGAAAGGCACGGTGTGAACCAGACCGCTGCAACGGGATGAAGGAGTGGTGTGAATCATTGGGCTCATTTTCTGATTGTGGCCCAAAGGAGTTGTGGTGCGAGGGCGAAAAGCTAAGCGAGACAGAACGCCTCGCAGGTTCCAAATATGTTCTCCAGTCTTCTTGAGGACTAGAGCTACAGGTTGCGGAAGGAGTTCGCCGGTGAGATGGCCCGACCTCGTGGTCATTTGGAGCAGTCATTGGTGCTTTGCCTCTTCCACATCTTCCTCTGAAACGTGGCGGCATTGTCTTGTTCCTGTCAAAACAAACAAAAGAAACCAACAAAAGAAAACAATAAGATCAGGATTAGTCCTAAGTCATTAGCCTAGACTCGGAGGTCAAGGAATGTGCAACTGTGTCATTGAGATTAAACACAAAAGGCTAGTGTTTAATTCACTCAATGTTGGCTCTGATACCAACCTGTCACACCCCGATATTTTCACGTATTACCGGTGGACCCGGTGGGGAGTATCGTGACGTAGTTGATATCATCATGGTCAATTAATCACAGTTTAATGCACAACGGAAGTCTAAATTAATAATGTTACAAACCGATTCAAAAGTACAATAAATATTATACAACGGGTTGTAAGTGGATCCACAGGCGGATCTAAAATAAAAAGAAATATTGTCCAACAGATTTAAGCATCAAAAGCTTGCAAGTCTCTTTATTTGATACTAGGAGTAGCCAGCCCATTACTGTAGTACATGCACTTAATCTTTTTTAAAAACACGCCAGTTTACACTTATAAATACAATTAACTGACTCTTTTGAAAAATGTTTATAAAAATTGATTTAAATGCACAAGGCACAAATATTCTTTTATAACTTGGGACAATTATTTAAGATAATCTTGTATACAGATTTATATGTTTGTCGTACTTTCAGGATCCGGGATAGAAGTCGGAACAAGATTAATAGACACACCACATAATATAAACCCACGGCGAGTTATCCTCAACAGGCGGGTATATCTTTTTACATACGCAACTGTCAGGTGTATGCCTACACCCCGTGCTTAAGTCGTGGCCATTTCAATGAATGAGCCAAGGATATCCAGGACACGGTCATTAACCCCCCAAAGGTTTAGAACAAACAAATTAAAACTGGTTATCTCAATGATTTAACCACTAATCGTCCAAAGATTCAATACCCGACCAAGCGGTATTATTAAATACCGTATCCCAAGCCCGTATAAGGGAAAATAGGTTAAAAGTATTTACCTGAGCAAAATTATAAATTTTAATCTCAGCCGTATATCAATCAGCAAACACAGGTAGCTTTTACTGGGCTCCTAATCTGGAACGAAGGTTTTAATAACCTATTAGATTCCTAACGGGTCTTATTTAAGTCTTAACTTAGACCGGTTAGTTTTAAAGAAAGGTTTACAGTTCAAAATGCAAGATTAAGCGAAGACCGGATTAGAATGTGATTTAGACCCGACAAGTATGAAGACTTGTATAAAATGGGTAAACTAAATACATTCTAGATTTTGAAGTGAAAATGATAAGGTTTGACCCGTTTCGGTTAATTTATGCAAACTAGTTACATAAACCGTACCGAATGTGAATATGCATAACGGGTAACCAAGAGAGTCATGTACAGGTTCCACAAGTTAATATGCTTTAAATATGTTGTGATATCAGTAGGATACCTTCCATTATGCCCAAAACGAATTTAAAACCAATTTAAGCCCCGTAAGGGTATTTTGGTCATTCTAAAGCTTATAAAAGAGGTTAAATAGTAATCTGAGGTTTTGGTCTAAAATAATCAGTAAAAATATTTATTTTAATAAGTTACATTAATAAGATATCATACATCTTTGAATTTTATCATCTATGGCCAAACTATGCACCGTAGGGGCATTTTGGTCATTTCACATATGCTATAAAGGTCAAATTTGAAAATCCGAGTTCAAAAATTTTACTTACTGTTAAAGTATAAAAATTTATTCATAACATCAGTAGGTAATAAGCCTTAGGTGCCAAATATGGTTTTAACCCATACTATGCGCCTAAATCGCATGAAAGTCGATATTTGACGATATTCGGGTTGATTAAGGAAATCTGAGATTTTGACCAGCCTTTACTATTTAAAATAACTCATTTAATATATAAAATCAGTAGAAAAAGGTTTGATATGTAAAGGATGTGTAAAACTCATTTTATTAGCAAAAAGGGCATTATCGTCAATTACCGAGCCTATGCAAGAACTCCATGTTATGATCAGTTTAAAATTTAATAAAAATCTCCAAAAATCCTTAAATATTATATTACATCAGTGGGTAGAAAGTTTGGTGTCAAAGTTTGGGTTTAAATATGATTTATACTAAAAATGCCATTTAATTAATAAAAAGCTTTCATTTTACGATATCGAGCATAACTCTCATTTCAGATCATAAACTGATGTCAAATTTTTAGGACATACTTAAATATCAGTAATAAAGATTTTTGTCCACTCACATTTTCAAAAATCTCGTTTTAATGGTAAAAGGGCATAATGGTCAACATTTAAACATTTAACGGAAACATGCATATGAATCAGATTTCAAAGGAACCATATAGTATAATCTCAGAGGGTTATACTAACATGTAATATGGTCCTAAAGGAACCCTAAGGCATATGTAAAACAAGCTAAATCGGGTCAGAACTGAAAGTCAAATCAAAAGTCTACTTTTGCGACTTTCGGTTGCGAACCGAGTCTAAACTTAGAATTGTCGGGTTGAACATGCTTAGACATGTTCTTACATTAATTACCAAGTTGTTTAGGTGTTAAAACATGTTCCATAACTTCTACATTATCAGTTATGCATTATTTTGTAAAAATTGACCCGTTTGACTTTTTATTAATAAGTTTGACCCGACAATTGACCAAGTAAAAGTGATAATCAGTAGGTGCCCTTTTAAGGGTTTATTACCTACATAATTACCAACTCATAGCCACTTTCAATTCGAATAATGTCTGGACCATTAGTGATTAATCACTAAGTCAAAGCTTAGTTACGATAGCTTTGACTTTTGGTCATTAAGATAATAAAACTTGAACTTAGGAAGCTAAGAACACTTACTAGAGTCCTTAGCACGAATTTGGACTAGAAGAAAGCTTCCTTTAGCTCCAGGAGGCTTCAAAGAGCAAGCTTTGAGTGAAAATGAAAGTGTGCAAGTTCTAAATGACCAAAATGTGGGCTATTTGTAGGAGATTTGAGGTTGCCAAGATCATTACACCTGTCTAGGGAGGCTCCTAGATGTTTACAAGTGTTGTGGTGGCAGAATAAACCATCAAACAAGCCCCTAGAATCGAAAACTAACATGCAAAGGCGGTGGAACTGACTGAACCTGCAGCTGTCCTTTTCTTTCTGATACTGGCACTTCTACGCGGCCCGCGTAAACCCCAGAGAAGGGTTACGCGGCCTGCGAGGCTCCCTTCTAACTGGACAAAACCTTTTTTTAATTGCAATTTTAGTCCCTGGTCCTTCATAACTTGTTTTATCTTTCGTTTGTTGCACTTTTAACCCCCAAATTTAACTTTTAAGGGTCTTGAGTCTTCAAACGATCATCATTAAGCTTTCGGTTAACAGACTCTTTTAAACTCTTTAACTGCTCCCCCTATCAACAAACTAAATGATTTAGCAGCATTAAAGAATCCAACTCCCTCACAGTTAATCTTCCAAGTCCAAATTAATGACCTTGGAGATATCACAAACTGTTTTTGAACATTTTTTTTAATTCAAGTTTCAAATTAATGAACTTGTTTTTATTTTCAGAAACACAATCAGCTTACTTAAATTTTGAAATTCAGCATCTCAGACATCAGTTGTCGAAAATAAAGCAGAAATCAAAATCTTTTTGTATTTTTCTGAAAAAATAAAGCAGTAAAGAAATATGTACAAACATATTTACAGACAATATTTTTGTTTGAGTATGCGTCAGAGGATCATATCAGTTTTTGACAAGTCACAAGTACCGTTGAGCTTAGTTACACATTAAGAATTAAACAATTCACTTAGATTGTCGATATACTTATCCACTTAAATTTTCATACAAATTTCAACTGATTCAGGATATGAATTAGGTGTTTTAAGAACTTAAACTCATTCATGTGTCCCACCTCTTGAATATACTCCCGTATCCAGATCCCAATATTCAGTCTTACAGGTGAGTATACCACAGATGATATCTGTAAGGGGAATAAATTATAGTACGAAACCGTGAGAGCTCAGGTCAGAACTTCCGTTCAGCAGAGAGATGACGGCTCGACTTTTGGGTGTGTCCCCTTTAGAGGATCCTTTGTTTCAACAGCAATGACTATCAATTTTATTGTTTCATCAATTTGCTGAGGGCTGCGCTATGTTTCAAGCAATGCGGAAAGCATTATTCAGGGACTAGGTCAGAACTTCCATTCAGCAGAAGTCCCAGAATAATACCCCAGATATCACTGAGTATAAAGACCTAGTATCTCAGAAAGAGGGACCTTTCAAACAAGATTTCAGGGGTTACCTATATATCCAAGTAGTGTTCCCCACGAAATAAGTAAGTTTGAATTTAGGTTTATATCCCGAAAAAGTTTACTAAATGTATAAAAATCTACCGACACATCCACGGTGAGATCGTTTAACACATTTAAACTTTCCATTTCTTTAGCATACTGTAACTGTCTACTGATGTACTATCATTTCCTCTTTTTACGCAAAAACTCAAAAAAAATTACTTTTATCATGTTTTTTGCTTTTTCAAATTTTCAAATGTTTTTTGTATTTTCTGACAATTTTTCTCCCCCTAAAATGCAAAACCATTAAAAGAAAATTTGACAACCAACACTGATAGCTTTGTCTCGCCATCCATTTTCTGCTAAAAGTACTCTGATTTGCAGAAAATATAATGTATAATACCAACAATTACCCCCATGATTTACAACCCATTGATTTTCGACAGTTTGAAAACCGTTTTTCAATCTTGTGAAAGTAATCATGTTTGTTCAGCCGTGAGGATTTCGGCGTATTCAATCAACACATATTTTTGTAATTTTCTATTTTTGACAAAAATTAAAAACAAACATATTTTTGGTTTTTCAAGTTTTTCAAATTTTTAGAGTTTTTGAAAATATTGGTTATTTATGTACAGAAAAACAAATAAACTCCGTGTTCAACCAATCCAGGGTCCAGCAGCAACCTCCTCCTCTTGTTGTGCCAGGCTGCTCTGAGTTCCAAATTCACAATCTTCAAATTCCATGAGCACCTGCACAAACAAACTACTCAATTACTTGAACAATTTAGCCCATGTCTGTTGAACCTTAGGCATTTCAACACAATAATTTTCATTCAATGCTGGAAACTCTTTGTCATTTTTCACAAAAAACTTTTCAACTTTTACTTCAACTTTTTCATCTTTTTCAAGAATCACCTGTTTCTTTGCACTCCATGTTTGACCTTTAGGAGTACCACGTTTGTAAAAATGTGACTCCTTTTGAACATTTTGTTTTTGATCAACAACTTTTGGGTTCCAAAACTCTTGAGGTTTTGTCATATCAACAGTTGTTTTCCAACTATGAGTTGTTCTGACTCTGGGTGTGTGATAATTCCAGGTCTGTTTAGAATCGAACCTATACGGGTTTGACTTCCAATTTTGATTCGAAGCAAACTTGTTTGTGTTGTACCTCCAAGTTTGTTTTGAGTCAAATTTGGTTGACCTGTGTTTCACATCCTTAGGTTTTTGTTTCTCAACATCATCAGACTTCTTTTTATCAGCATCCACAGGTTTCAGATTAGAACACTTGCGTGCAAGATGTCCTTTTTGATCACATTTGAAACATGTTCTCATGGACACATCTTTGACCTGTGGTTGTTGCTTTTTCTTTTTAGCAAAGAACTCATCATTAGACTGTCTCAATTTGTGTTCTTTTTCTTCTGCTAAACTGTTTCCTTGAACAAAACTCATTTTTGCCTGATAATTTGGCATTTCATTTTTGTTTCTATTATGTTTCTTCTTATAACCCAACCCAGCCTTCATGTTTTTCTTCTTGTAACCAGGTTTGTTATACGAACCTCTATGACTCTTACCAGCAAACTTTGAAATCTCAGACTTCTCAATCTCAACCATTTTGAAAACTTTATCAACCTTTTCTGAAATCACATTCTGAATCGGGAATACAACATCTAAGAACAATTTGTCCGATCCAATCATGGTATAAACCAATCCTTTTGAATCATCATTCAAACTTTTCTTGGATTTTGTGTTTTTCAGATAACTATCATGAAGATTTCCTTCATCTTCATCCTGTGATTCAGATTTACCTGTATCAACCGACTCTTCTTTCAACACACTTTCAACAACTTTACCTACCACCTCTGAATCATGAGAATCATCAGATTTGGAATAGGTTATGTCAATGTTGTCTGGCAATTGGTCTACCATGTTGAAAGCTTTTTCGACCTTTTCATCATCATAAAATGCAAATTTTCCCGGTGGTGGAACTTGATGAAACTCTGAGCCAATGCCTTTCTTGTTTTGCTCAGACTCACCATCTCCCGGTTTTATATTGAAAATACGTTCAAGCACGTATGATGACACGTGATAACTCTTTAACTTGTTATCCTGTTCTAGATCAGCAATCTGTCGCTTTAGCTTAGCAACATCCTCAATATAGGAATTAACAACATCTTGTTTTATTGAATACATTCGTTTAAGTTCTTTAGTTGTTTGAGAAAGATAATTCATTCTTGATTGAGCAAATTTCATTTCATCTTTCACTTTTTCATATGACTCTTTTGTAATATGATATGCTAATTTCATTGAGTCATATTCTTTCTTCATTTCTTGACAAGCAATTTCTTTTTGTGAACATTCTTCTGTCATTTTAGAAACATTTTCTTTCAAAACTTCATTTTCTGTTTCTAACTTTTTACATTTTTCTGTAAGTTTTTCATCATTTTCTTTTAAAACTTTTTCTTTTTCTAGCATTTCTTTGCATTTTTCTTTAAAAATGTTTTCAATTTTAGTGAATTCAAGATCTCTTATTCTGAATTGCTCATCTTTTTCAGTACAAGCTCTGCACGATTCCATGCATTTCTTGCACTGATCAATCATTGTTAAGATTTCAGAATCAGAATGTACCTCAGTGATTAGCACTTCGGAGTTTAATGCAGTTGCCTCAGTTTGCTTCTGATCAGCATCATCTTGCTTTTCTTCAACACCGACTTCATCACCAACATTACCAGCTTCCAAATTTTCATTCTTTACTTCTTTTTCTTCTTTCCTCACCTCTTCTCCACTCTGCTGTTCTTCAGTAACAGCTTTCTTAACTTCTTCATTCACCTCAACTTCTTCACTTTTGATTTCCTTCACAACCTCAACTTTAACAGCTTCTGCTTTAACCTCTTCAGCAACCTTCTTCAGATTGTTCACCATTTCTTCAACATTCTTCTTCATTCTCTCTTCATCCCTTTTTCTTAGACACGATGTCATGGCATATCTGATCTCCTTTTCATGCCTTTTAGCATATGTGTCATCTTTCATCACATTTCTATAGTATTCAGCTCTCAAAGGAATTATGAGAAGAACATCATCAAAGATTATGTCTTTCTTTGGAACAACTGGTTCACCTTCTCTGTTGAAGTAACACTCTCTCTTTTTATCCCATCTTCTGTTGCTTACTGCACTCTCATACTCTTCTTGCATTTCATCAATTCTGTTGAAAACAACGTTTCTTTCTCGATAAGTTTTCTCACTCAAAATCTCTTCCTGAGTTTTCTCCTTGATCTCAGCTGTATCTTTGTCTTTGTTTTCATCTTGAATCTCAGCAACAAAAACAAACTTTCTTTCCTCTGTTATAGCTTTGCCATGAGCTGTTTTTCGAACATTCTCCAAACGATCTTCTTCTGGACAAATCTCACTCCAATCAAAACCTTCATCATCGTGAATTACAAAACAAGCTCTTGATCTGGTTTTATCTTCAATAATCTTTGGTTCTTCTTTGCTTCTGTGGTAGATCGCTTTTCTATAATAATCATCGTTGAAAGGACGTTCATTTCCTTCAGCAACTTCAGAATTTCTGCATTCTCTTTTGAAATGACCCTTTTGCTTGCATTTGAAACATGTCACTTTGGATTTGTCGAATCCAAGCTTCGTTGACGGACCACCCAATGATTGCTTTCCTGTAATCTCCATATATCTTTGAGCTATTCGGATGCAGCTTGCCAAACACCAACGAATGTCTATGAGCTCCATTTCTTCCGGATCAATCTGGTCTTAGTCTTCTTTGGTCAATTCGGAGTTTCCAATTTTACCAGCTACAAGACCTTCATACGATTCCAGAACAGATGCAAGGAAATTCATTTGCTGCTTAGCTGCATTGATGCTCATCGATGGAGAATTCTTCAGTTTGAGAGCGATGTTGCACAGAATCTCCTCAGCTTCATCAGAACTTGCTTTTGAAGATGAATGATATCCAGAATTGTAATTTGATGAAGTTGTTTGAGGTTCTTTCATCTTCTCTCCACTGAATCCTGTCTTTGGTGAACCAACACCTTTCTCTGAAGGTACACTGCCTTTGTAGTACAAGCCAACATTCTGTTGATGTAAAGAACCAGTCATCTTGCTTTGCTTCTGTGGCTCCAGATCATGACTCTCTATCTTTTCAAACAATGCATCAAGAGAAATTTCATCATACAAAGCATCATTTTTTAAGATAAAAACAAACGTTTGCCACTGATCAGCTCGTGGTAACGCCTCAATCACTTTGTCGATAATTTCCTCTCTTGTTTTCTCAATTTTGAAACGTTCAAGTTCAATTTTTAAATGACAGAATCTCTCTATCATTTGCCTCACCGACTCTCCTTTAATGTTATCAAATAGATCAAATTCTTTTTTAAGCAATGCAATTTTGTTCTTTCTAATCTGTTTACCCCCCTCAGCTTTAACACGTAAAGCTTCCCAAACAGATTTTGATGACCCATCATGGTTTAGCAATGCAAAAATATCATTTCTAATTGCCGTCTGGATCAAAGCAATCATTCTCTGTTCAGCTGCATATTCTGCTTTGTCATCTTTCGGTAATTTCTTGAATGGAATTACTTCGTCTTTATCATCCTTTGGTCGTTCGTATCCAAACTCTAAGCAGAACCAGCTTTCATGCGCATACGCTTTCGCCCAGTTGAGAAAACGTTCTTTCCACCATGTATAATCCTCAATACTTTCCAGAGTTGGTGGCTTTGAATGTGTTCCATAGAAATTATCATGCTTGATGTTCTCATTGATCGCTTTCGTGATAGTTTTTGGTGTGACCGTTGATGTTTCGGAAGAATCGGATGTGAATGCGTTGAAAAACGTGTTGTAGAATTCTTCAGCCATGATGTAATCCTGAACAAATACAATCAAACAAACACAATCAGTACAAACAATATCAAATATTCTGAAAACACACTGACACTCGATTGTCGTGAAATAATCTCGACACGAAAAATCCTTTTTCAAGCGAAATAAGAAACTCAAGCGAAATCACAAGTTGACCAATTGGAGCGAAATCAGCTTGTTTGATACTTCGAGTGGAATCACTTGAATAGCAATTCGAGCGGAATCAGATCTATTTCGAGCGGAATCAGATCAAATCTATTTCGAGTGGAATCAGATCTATTTCGAGTGGAATCAGATCTAATCAGCAACTTGGAGCGGAATCACAACTGAAATTGGAGCGGAATCAACACTTTGAAGCTAAATCAAACACTTTGGAGCGGAATTAGCACTGAAGTTGGAGCGGAATCAACATTTTTGGTAACTTTGGAGCGGAATTAGATCAATGAAGCTAATCTGGAGCGGAATCAGGAACTGTTCAGTTCGAGCGGAATCTATTCTACGGTCCATTTCAGTCACTTTTAGGTCGAATTTTGCTATGAAACTTTCAAGGGTTTGTCAATAGGTACTTTTACACAATCTGTGAAAAATTGATCAGGTTTTGACCGTTAAAACTTCCTGAATTGATGAAAGAAGGTGTAGAAGTCAGAAAACTAATGATATCAAGCTAAACTCTTCTTCCTGAGCTCTGATACCACTTGTAGGATCGTTGTAGGACCCGACTGAGTCGTTCAGAAGAGCTTTATATCCGAATCAAAGGCGGAAACAGTGAAACGGACGTGGAAACAACTTGATACTCTTAAATCTGTCACTAATATTGATAATAACACTGATTACAACCTGAACAGATTTCGGCAGCACTTCGTTACAGATTCTGAAGTCCCGTACCAAATGAAAATACAAGTGCCATATATATAGTGTTCCTGATTTCACTCCAAACGGCATGATGCACTTTCGAGCGGAATCAGAAAGTTCTGATTTCGCTCGAAATGGTCTTGTGCTGTTTCGAGCGGAATCACCTCCTTAAACCTGAACATCTGTTTCTCGAACCTCGGGCACTGATAAACCTATCCTATCCTATTACATGATACAAGACGAAGTCAATAGACGTAATGCACTAACAGGTTAGTTACAAGGTCACCCGAACGGTCTTAAAATGCAACATTGACGCATTTTATCCTTATTTCTTGGAATAACCACTTTATTCATTTATGTGCGTCGAAACTCTACGAATTTATTATCCGATATCCATGGGAGTATAAGGAAGTATTACAAAGTCTCAGAAATGTTAAAAGGTCACTCATAGGTAATTTTAAACATGTTGACACATTTAACCCTTATGCTTTGTAAACTTCTCACTTTAAGCACAAACGACTTTCTATGTTCGATATTTTATTCATTAAAGAATACGAACGTCGTTTGAGGTCAATCAGAGACACAAGAATGGAATGTTGACACTTTGGATCCTTTTGCTTACATATTTACAATGTTTGACAATTTTAGTCCCTTCAGATCAATCTATTTCACGTTTAAAGTCCATGACACGTGTCTTTATTATATTTGTGACACCTGTGTCACTTCAACCATCAAACAAATGTCAAACCAATGAAATATTGTATTTCATACTTGGGATTTGTAAAAATATGTGTATCGTTTGCACATATCAACTCTTGTTCGATTTCAAGCTCTAAATCGCTTTCTGGAAGGTTATACGCGCACTAATGCGTAAATATAACCAGTTTAATGCAACAAACACTCCGGAATAGTGAAATAGACTTAACATACCTTAAATAACCTTTACATAACTTAGAAATAAGTTTTGAAGGCTTTGGTATGGCAAAATCAAGTTAAATCGCTTACAGGGACTAAAGTTGACAAACTACGAAAGTATGCCAATCTGAACTGTAATAGACATTCCGGAACATGACCATAAGTTAAACATACCCTAAATATCCTTCACATAGCTTAGAAATAGGCTTTGAGGGGTTCGGTGTGCTAAAATAAACTTTTGGGTCATTCAGGGACTAAAAGTGTCAAAAAGTGCACAAGTTTGCACTTTCGCGCATAACTTACGTTCTGAATACATCTGGACATCCAAAAAATTTATGTAAGCACTAAAATATTTTATTTTAGTGTTTGGCATAAGAAAAATCCATTCGTTGCGTCATTTGGATCGTTTTTCGCACTTGTGCGCATTCCGTCGTAATTAAGCGAACATCGCTTTCGTACGACCAAACGAACCAACATCCGACATATTTTTGAGCATGTTTCATGTCCACAATGTTTAGGCATCATTTTAGGGCCTTAAAGTTGGCTTTACGGGCCTTGGAAGTGTCGGGAATGGCCTTAAACACGTGCAAGGACTGAAACTGTAAATTCTGATTATGTTAATAACAAGTTAATAACAAATTAAACAACTATGTGATTATGTGCTTATGTGTTTCCTTTCATGTTCTTGTGTAATCTAAGTTTTGTTATCCAAATTCTCGTAGAATCTTCCATATCTTCGTATAAGGGATTCATAGTAGGATATCCAAAGGTACTATAATAAATCCTCAATGGGCTTTTACGTAATAGTAAAGACCTTTGGATTATATTGTACTATTCCATAATTAGACCACTTGAGTGATCTAGTTAAACAGATTGATCCAAAAATCTGGTTAGGAATATCATGCGATGAGATAGCTGAAAGGACTCCTTGGTGGCCTAATTAAAAGATCATTTGTCGATCTAATTAAAAGGACCTTATGGTAGTCTAGTCACACTCATCACAGGTTTGATTTTTCCTCCCCTTCACATTACAAAACAAATTGTGCGGACTGTGCAAGGAATTGCGTAATTATGGATGCATACATAATTATGAAATTCAGTGCACAGAAACCACAACAAGTTTGGTCGTGTGTCTAGAAATGACTCATCCCGTTCATTTTCGTTTCTGAAGAAATGGTGGAAAATGACTCATTCCGTTCATTTTCGTTTCTGAAGAAATTGTGGAAAATGACTCGTTCCGTTCATTTTCGTTTCTGAAGAAATTGTGGAAAATGACTCGTTCCGTTCATTTTCGTTTTTGAAGAGGTTGTGGAAAATGACTCGTTCCGTTCATTTTCGTTTCTGAAGAAGTTGTGGAAAATGACTCGTTCCGTTCATTTTCGTTTCTGAAGAAATTGTGGAAAATGACTCGTTCCGTTCATTTTCGTTTCTGAAGAAATTGTGGAAAATGACTCGTTCCGTTCATTTTCGTTTCTGAAGAGGTTGTGGAAAATGACTCGTTCCGTTCATTTTCGTTTCTGAAGAGGTTGTGAAAAATGACTCGTTCCGTTCATTTTCGTTTCTGAAGAAGTTGTGGAAAATGACTAGTTCCGTTCATTTTCGTTTCTGAAGAAGTTGTGGAAAATGACTCGTTCCGTTCATTTTCGTTTCTGAAGAGGTTGTGGAAAATGACTCGTTCCGTTCATTTTCGTTTTTGAAGAGGTTGTGGAAAATGACTCATTCCGTTCTTTTTCGTTTCTGAAGAATGCCTGTTGAAAATAACTCCGTTCATTTTTCATTTCTGAAAAATGTCCGTTAAAGAGAAATAACAGGATTATGCCTTGCTTATCTTTGATTGTTACTTAACATTAAGCCACAGATAGACTCCTACGAATTAATTTCGGGACGAAATTTCCTAAAGTAGGGGAGACTGTGACACCTGTGTCACTTCAACCATCAAACAAATGCCAAACCAATTAAATATTGTATTTCATACTTGGGATTTGTAAAAATATGTGTATCGTTTGCACATATCAACTCTTGTTCGATTTCAAGCTCTAAATCGCTTTCTGGAAGGTTATACGCGCACTAATGCGTAAATATAACCAGTTTAATGCAACAAACACTCCGGAATAGTGAAATAGACTTAACATACCTTAAATAACCTTTACATAACTTAGAAATAAGTTTTGAAGGCTTTGGTATGGCAAAATCAAGTTAAATCGCTTACAGGGACTAAAGTTGACAAACTGCGAAAGTATGCCAATCTGAACTGTAATAGACATTCCGGAACATGACCATAAGTTAAACATACCCTAAATATCCTTCACATAGCTTAGAAATAGGCTTTGAGGGGTTCGGTGTGCTAAAATAAACTTTTGGGTCATTCAGGGACTAAAAGTGTCAAAAAGTGCACAAGTTTGCACTTTCGCGCATAACTTACGTTCTGAATACATCTGGACATCCAAAAAATTTATGTAAGCACTAAAATATTTTATTTTAGTGTTTGGCATAAGAAAAATCCATTCGTTGCGTCATTTGGATCGTTTTTCGCGCTTGTGCGCATTCCGTCGTAATTAAGCGAACATCGCTTTCGTACGACCAAACGAACCAACATCCGACATATTTTTGAGCATGTTTCATGTCCACAATGTTTAGGCATCATTTTAGGGCCTTAAAGTTGGCTTTACGGGCCTTGGAAGTGTCGGGAATGGCCTTAAACACGTGCAAGGACTGAAACTGTAAATTCTGAAACATGTTGCTGATCAGACAGGGCCAGGCGGCCCGCCTGAGTTTTGTCTGATCCTGAAGCGGGCTGCATCAGACTACCAGACAGCAAAAACATGCAGAAACTTTGAATCTGGTCCTTTCCACCCTTGCACATGGTTTTTCTCAATACTATGGGCTGGTTTTTGATGCACATGGTATTACAATACCATGGGTGCAAGTGTACGGCCAAGATCGAATCACGTTTTCCAAGAAACGATCCTAACGGTTCGGGAAACACTATAAATACCCCATGCCATCCATTGCTAAACCCACTAGAATTTTGATTTGAGAAACTCTAAGTTGAAACCATTGTTTCATACCTGAGATTCTTGGATCGAGATTAGCATTCGGGGACCCTTCGTAAGTATTCTTTCGTTCTTTTATTGCTTTTCGAGTCTTTTCGAGTCTGAAAGTCAAACTTTGTTTGACTTTCTGCGTTGACCAGTTTATGGTCAATGCGAAGTTCATTTGAACTTCGCAACGTGATTGTAATCACGATGGTTATAGTCCCTTGGGACTATGCCTACTGATTACCACGTTGTCTAGGGTCGTAGGGTAAGCGATCTAATAAATCGCTTATACCTTCGAACCCGACCCATTTGGTCGATCATTAGGATCCGACCAAATACATTAGGTGACCATAGAATATAGGGAATAACCTTCCGAGGTTATACCCTATGGTCGCTTCGTTTGAATAGTTGTATGATAGGTAGTTTATATGCCTTAGGTAAATTACCAGAATACCCTTTTCATGTATAATTGGTAATTAAGCATATGTAACCTAAACTTTTGTCACATAACTGATTATGTAACATGTTTAGGCATATAACACTTGTCATAGGACTAGTTAGACGTTCCGAACGCATTTCACGCGAATGACGCGTTAAAGTAGCATAAGCTACCTAAACGGGTCGTAATGAGTCGAAAGCACATAGGTTAGGTTTCATTTAGTATGTAGGCTTTGTTAAACCATATGACACGAGTCTCCATACTCGTTTGGTTTACGAACCCTCATTCTATCTAAATCCTCCAATTTAGGTCCGGTTTATTAACATAGTTACCTATATTAGGTGCCGTTTGATATCCGCGATCTCTAGCATTGTTTGGTTGTTACTCAAGGACTACTAAGCAATCTCAAGTGAGTACATAGACCCCTCTTTTACTGTTTTCCAAACTGTTTTGGGGTGAAACACATGTGCCTACTTGTTACTTTCATGCTTTTCATGCTTTCACATCATATGCCTGCTATGTTCGTTAGTACATTATAGTACATGATTTCATTACATTTCATGCTATGTATGCCCATTGTGTGCGTACTTAGTACATTGTTTTACATTACATTTCATGCTATGTATGCCCATTGTGTGCGTACTTAGTACATTGTTTTACATTACATTTCATGCTATGTATGTCCATTGTGTGCATACTTAGTACAGTTGTTTTCATCACATTCTTACATTTTGTTATGACATTTGGATTGTTTACAATGGAACAATACATTCATTAACACTAGCTACGCCGTTCGTTAGTAGGTAGTGGTACCATAGGAATTGACAACTCCCGTTCCTGAAATCCTGGGTTTGTTTGGATTGGAAGGAATGACCGAATTCGATATACATAACTTAGATAAACCTTTAAATTGTTTAAGGGTTTATCGCCACAGTCTCAAGGCTTGGATGTATGCATTTTCACAACACCGCATAGATGTTCGTATCAGTATAGCATGCATTTCCACAAAACATAACTTTGATTTAAACCAAGTTTTACTTCAATACTTTGTTTTGTGCATTTTACCTATGGTTTAGTTGATGCATTTCACTAGCCATACATATCATTTTGGTTACACATTACATGATTTACATTTGACACATAAACATTTTCGACATTGGTTATACATTACATGATTTACATTTGACACATAAACATTTTCGACATTGGTTATACATTGCATGATTTACATCTTGACACAAACATTTTGACATATTATTCAATACATTTGGCAATTGGTTTAAACATAGACATCTTACATTGGTGGTTTGTTTGGGTAAGTGATTTAAGTAACGAGGCGTGTGTAATATGATACAAGCATGGTGGATACGCCGCTGGTACTTCCTATATATAAGTGATTGTATGGTATTTCATGTCGTAGCGTTACTTAAATCATTTCAATATTTAACATATTACATTTTACATAAACAACTTATTTTCACAAGACATTGATTTACAAACAACTTATCTTATACAAACTCATTTTACATGGTTATTCATTTAACCATACATTATTCTCTTATTTATACATATCATCTGATCTTATCGCTTTTCAAATGATTTACAAGACAAAGTAAATTAAAAAGGTTCATGACTAAACATTTTCTCAAACAATAAGTCATGAATCCTATTTTCATAAACCTATGTATCTCACAGGCATTTTTATGCTGACGTACCTATTTTCACATGTGTTTCAGGATATGATGCATATGATTTATCAAGTTACACTTAGGCGGACTTGGGCCTTAGCGACAATAAAAGATGCAAGACTAGTTATTTATGTTATGTTTCTTTGATTGTCAAGACATTGTAACTACTTTAATCAATAAAACAATATTTCAATTTCCATGTGTTATGAAACAATAATTCTGTTACAACACTCCCCGACGTTTCCGCCACGTTTGGTTATCCTACGTGGTCGGGGTGTGATAGAAGAGTTGGTATCAGAGCCAATGGTTATAGGGAATTAGGTTATTAGTAATACTTTGACCTAGTCTATAACCTTCTTAGGACCCTAACGCGAGTTTACTTGCGTTTAGTCATAAAACGATACCGTCACCTATCCTTAGGTGACGAGCACAACAAGAACATAAATTTCAAAACCGCTTTGAAAACTAATCATCTGTTCTAGGATGATTGATTACTAGGTTTTGAACCCTCTATTGTAAGGTTTTGAACCCTCTGTTATAAGGTTTTGAACCCCTTTGAATTTTCAAAAATCTCGTCAAGGTTTTGGGTTTTAAATAATGTGAACACGTGCAAACTGGAAGGGTGAATGCCTGTATTCTGGGTTTTCTGTCTAGGCAAGCACTTCGTATACATCTCATCAGACGCGAGACCAGTTGTGCTTACCTGGGAATTCTTGGGATGAGTGTTCACTTATAGGCGAGCATGTCTTCGCGATACATTATTTTTGACCTATTTACTTTGATTAATCACCGGGGTCGTTTGTTGCTTTGTAGTAACAAACAAATGACCACTATCCTTGCTTTCATCAGATTTGTTTCATCTCATTCTTTTCGTCTAATTCTCTCACTCGTTTCCTTTCATGTTTCATCTTTTAGAATGCCTCCTCGACGCAAAAACCAGATAGCGACTGCCGAACTGGCAGAAATTATTGCACAGTAAATGGCTGCTCAATTCCCAAACCTCTTTGCTCAATGGAACCAAGCCAACAACAACAACAATGGTCCATGCAATTTCAAGAGTTTTAACTCGGCTAAACCACTCAAGTTTAGTGGTTCTGAGGGAGCGACTGGGCTTCTTCAATGGTTCGAGAGCATTGAGAATACTTTCTGCCACGTGCAGTGTCCTGACAATCGCAAGGTCGAGTTTTCTTCGAGTGTGTTCCAGAAGAGGGCCCTTACGTGGTGGAACGGGGTTATGAGAGATCGTGGGGCAGAAGTTGCTCTAGCACAGACATGGGTTGAACTTAGAGCTCTTATGATGAGGGAGTTTTGTCCTCGTCATGAACTGCGAGCATTGGAAAGAGAGTTTGATGGTTTGAAGCAAGATAGCGGTGAGCATCGAGCCTACACGGACCGTTATGAGGAGTTAAGTCTGTTATGCCCAAACATGGTCACGCCGTTGGATAAATCAATCGAAAAGTACATTGATGGCCTCCCTGACTCAGTTCAGGACATTGTTACTGGTAGTAACCCCACTACGGTTAGGCAGGCCATTGAGCTATCTGCAACCTTGATTGAATCTCAGATCAGGAAACGTAAACTTTTTCGAAAGGGTGACAAGAAGCCAATCGAGGAATCAAAGACCATGGATGAACAGACTGGATCCCCTGAGCAGTCAAAGAAGCGAAAGGCTTCTCAGAACTTCGCCATGGTTACTCACAATGATCAAGCCGTCCCCAACCAACCAGCTCAACCCCCTGCTAGGAAGCCATATAATGGAACTTCACCCTTGTGCAACCAATGTAAACTTCATCATCATGTTAATGTGAAGTGCCGCGAATGCCAAATTTGTGGACGTAAAGGTCATACAGCAAAAGTTTGCCGAGCTGAAGTTGCACCAAATCAAGCTGACAACAATCCTGCTCAAGCTCGCTTTCCACCAGGTTCTTGCTACAATTGTGGCAAGATGGGTCATTTCCGAAGAAATTGCCCAAAGCTTGCTAATGCTAATCCAGCACAGAGATGAGCATCTGACCGACTAGAAGACAACACTCTTTAGAAATAATCACGTCTTATGTATTATTTTCTTTTGTTGTCAAGGTCCATGAAACAGTTGTTATCATTGTTTATAAATAAATCTTTTATTTACATTGCAATGTATTTATGAGGTTGTATGTATAAACAACATATCCCTTACAATACCGACAATTAAGGAATCGTATTCCTTGAAAAGCAAACTACCACCCAAATATTTCTATTTTATTATCTCTTGCGTTTTCCACGAAATTCCTAAGTACCCGTTTCCTCCAAGGAAACGAAGTACAAAGCGCAAGTTACAACACAGGACGAATACCCAAAGTACCACTATAAATCCTTAATAGGGTACCTAAGGGTATTTTCGTAAATCCAAAAAAAAAAATTTTTTTTTTTTGTGTCTCATAATTCAGATATTATGTTCTTTGAAAACAAAAATCGAATTTTTGGGAGATCTTCCTATCTTTTCAGATAGATCCCAGAGGACATTGAAGTCTATCAACTGGTTTCCATATCCATTTTCAATCGATAACAAGTTAATAACAAATTAAACAACTATGTGATTATGTGCTTATGTGTTTCCTTTCATGTTCTTGTGTAATCTAAGTTTTGTTATCCAAATTCTCGTAGAATCTTCCATATCTTCGTATAAGGGATTCATAGTAGGATATCCAAAGGTACTATAATAAATCCTCAATGGGCTTTTACGTAATAGTAAAGACCTTTGGATTATATTGTACTATTCCATAATTAGACCACTTGAGTGATCTAGTTAAACAGATTGATCCAAAAATCTGGTTAGGAATATCATGCGATGAGATAGCTGAAAGGACTCCTTGGTGGCCTAATTAAAAGATCATTTGTCGATCTAATTAAAAGGACCTTATGGTAGTCTAGTCACACTCATCACAGGTTTGATTTTTCCTCCCCTTCACATTACAAAACAAATTGTGCGGACTGTGCAAGGAATTGCGTAATTATGGATGCATACATAATTATGAAATTCAGTGCACAGAAACCACAACAAGTTTGGTCGTGTGTCTAGAAATGACTCATCCCGTTCATTTTCGTTTCTGAAGAAATGGTGGAAAATGACTCATTCCGTTCATTTTCGTTTCTGAAGAAATTGTGGAAAATGACTCGTTCCGTTCATTTTCGTTTCTGAAGAAATTGTGGAAAATGACTCGTTCCGTTCATTTTCGTTTTTGAAGAGGTTGTGGAAAATGACTCGTTCCGTTCATTTTCGTTTCTGAAGAAGTTGTGGAAAATGACTCGTTCCGTTCATTTTCGTTTCTGAAGAAATTGTGGAAAATGACTCGTTCCGTTCATTTTCGTTTCTGAAGAAATTGTGGAAAATGACTCGTTCCGTTCATTTTCGTTTCTGAAGAGGTTGTGGAAAATGACTCGTTCCGTTCATTTTCGTTTCTGAAGAGGTTGTGAAAAATGACTCGTTCCGTTCATTTTCGTTTCTGAAGAAGTTGTGGAAAATGACTAGTTCCGTTCATTTTCGTTTCTGAAGAAGTTGTGGAAAATGACTCGTTCCGTTCATTTTCGTTTCTGAAGAGGTTGTGGAAAATGACTCGTTCCGTTCATTTTCGTTTTTGAAGAGGTTGTGGAAAATGACTCATTCCGTTCTTTTTCGTTTCTGAAGAATGCCTGTTGAAAATAACTCCGTTCATTTTTCATTTCTGAAAAATGTCCGTTAAAGAGAAATAACAGGATTATGCCTTGCTTATCTTTGATTGTTACTTAACATTAAGCCACAGATAGACTCCTACGAATTAATTTCGGGACGAAATTTCCTAAAGTAGGGGAGACTGTGACACCTGTGTCACTTCAACCATCAAACAAATGCCAAACCAATTAAATATTGTATTTCATACTTGGGATTTGTAAAAATATGTGTATCGTTTGCACATATCAACTCTTGTTCGATTTCAAGCTCTAAATCGCTTTCTGGAAGGTTATACGCGCACTAATGCGTAAATATAACCAGTTTAATGCAACAAACACTCCGGAATAGTGAAATAGACTTAACATACCTTAAATAACCTTTACATAACTTAGAAATAAGTTTTGAAGGCTTTGGTATGGCAAAATCAAGTTAAATCGCTTACAGGGACTAAAGTTGACAAACTGCGAAAGTATGCCAATCTGAACTGTAATAGACATTCCGGAACATGACCATAAGTTAAACATACCCTAAATATCCTTCACATAGCTTAGAAATAGGCTTTGAGGGGTTCGGTGTGCTAAAATAAACTTTTGGGTCATTCAGGGACTAAAAGTGTCAAAAAGTGCACAAGTTTGCACTTTCGCGCATAACTTACGTTCTGAATACATCTGGACATCCAAAAAATTTATGTAAGCACTAAAATATTTTATTTTAGTGTTTGGCATAAGAAAAATCCATTCGTTGCGTCATTTGGATCGTTTTTCGCGCTTGTGCGCATTCCGTCGTAATTAAGCGAACATCGCTTTCGTACGACCAAACGAACCAACATCCGACATATTTTTGAGCATGTTTCATGTCCACAATGTTTAGGCATCATTTTAGGGCCTTAAAGTTGGCTTTACGGGCCTTGGAAGTGTCGGGAATGGCCTTAAACACGTGCAAGGACTGAAACTGTAAATTCTGAAACATGTTGCTGATCAGACAGGGCCAGGCGGCCCGCCTGAGTTTTGTCTGATCCTGAAGCGGGCTGCATCAGACTACCAGACAGCAAAAACATGCAGAAACTTTGAATCTGGTCCTTTCCACCCTTGCACATGGTTTTTCTCAATACTATGGGCTGGTTTTTGATGCACATGGTATTACAATACCATGGGTGCAAGTGTACGGCCAAGATCGAATCACGTTTTCCAAGAAACGATCCTAACGGTTCGGGAAACACTATAAATACCCCATGCCATCCATTGCTAAACCCACTAGAATTTTGATTTGAGAAACTCTAAGTTGAAACCATTGTTTCATACCTGAGATTCTTGGATCGAGATTAGCATTCGGGGACCCTTCGTAAGTATTCTTTCGTTCTTTTATTGCTTTTCGAGTCTTTTCGAGTCTGAAAGTCAAACTTTGTTTGACTTTCTGCGTTGACCAGTTTATGGTCAATGCGAAGTTCATTTGAACTTCGCAACGTGATTGTAATCACGATGGTTATAGTCCCTTGGGACTATGCCTACTGATTACCACGTTGTCTAGGGTCGTAGGGTAAGCGATCTAATAAATCGCTTATACCTTCGAACCCGACCCATTTGGTCGATCATTAGGATCCGACCAAATACATTAGGTGACCATAGAATATAGGGAATAACCTTCCGAGGTTATACCCTATGGTCGCTTCGTTTGAATAGTTGTATGATAGGTAGTTTATATGCCTTAGGTAAATTACCAGAATACCCTTTTCATGTATAATTGGTAATTAAGCATATGTAACCTAAACTTTTGTCACATAACTGATTATGTAACATGTTTAGGCATATAACACTTGTCATAGGACTAGTTAGACGTTCCGAACGCATTTCACGCGAATGACGCGTTAAAGTAGCATAAGCTACCTAAACGGGTCGTAATGAGTCGAAAGCACATAGGTTAGGTTTCATTTAGTATGTAGGCTTTGTTAAACCATATGACACGAGTCTCCATACTCGTTTGGTTTACGAACCCTCATTCTATCTAAATCCTCCAATTTAGGTCCGGTTTATTAACATAGTTACCTATATTAGGTGCCGTTTGATATCCGCGATCTCTAGCATTGTTTGGTTGTTACTCAAGGACTACTAAGCAATCTCAAGTGAGTACATAGACCCCTCTTTTACTGTTTTCCAAACTGTTTTGGGGTGAAACACATGTGCCTACTTGTTACTTTCATGCTTTTCATGCTTTCACATCATATGCCTGCTATGTTCGTTAGTACATTATAGTACATGATTTCATTACATTTCATGCTATGTATGCCCATTGTGTGCGTACTTAGTACATTGTTTTACATTACATTTCATGCTATGTATGCCCATTGTGTGCGTACTTAGTACATTGTTTTACATTACATTTCATGCTATGTATGTCCATTGTGTGCATACTTAGTACAGTTGTTTTCATCACATTCTTACATTTTGTTATGACATTTGGATTGTTTACAATGGAACAATACATTCATTAACACTAGCTACGCCGTTCGTTAGTAGGTAGTGGTACCATAGGAATTGACAACTCCCGTTCCTGAAATCCTGGGTTTGTTTGGATTGGAAGGAATGACCGAATTCGATATACATAACTTAGATAAACCTTTAAATTGTTTAAGGGTTTATCGCCACAGTCTCAAGGCTTGGATGTATGCATTTTCACAACACCGCATAGATGTTCGTATCAGTATAGCATGCATTTCCACAAAACATAACTTTGATTTAAACCAAGTTTTACTTCAATACTTTGTTTTGTGCATTTTACCTATGGTTTAGTTGATGCATTTCACTAGCCATACATATCATTTTGGTTACACATTACATGATTTACATTTGACACATAAATATTTTCGACATTGGTTATACATTACATGATTTACATTTGACACATAAACATTTTCGACATTGGTTATACATTGCATGATTTACATCTTGACATAAACATTTTGACATATTATTCAATACATTTGGCAATTGGTTTAAACATAGACATCTTACATTGGTGGTTTGTTTGGGTAAGTGATTTAAGTAACGAGGCGTGTGTAATATGATACAAGCATGGTGGATACGCCACTGGTACTTCCTATATATAAGTGATTGTATGGTATTTCATGTCGTAGCGTTACTTAAATCTTTTCAATATTTAACATATTACATTTTACATAAACAACTTATTTTCACAAGACATTGATTTACAAACAACTTATCTTATACAAACTCATTTTACATGGTTATTCATTTAACCATACATTATTCTCTTATTTATACATATCATTTGATCTTATCGTTTTTCAAATGATTTACAAGACAAAGCAAATTAAAAAGGTTCATGACTAAACATTTTCTCAAACAATAAGTCATGAATCCTATTTTCATAAACCTATGTATCTCACAGGCATTTTTATGCTGACGTACCTATTTTCACATGTGTTTCAGGATATGATGCATAGGATTTATCAAGTTACACTTAGGCGGACTTGGGCCTTAGCGACAATAAAAGATGCAGGACTAGTTATTTATGTTATGTTTCTTTGATTGTCAATACGTTGTAACTACTTTAATCAATAAAACAATATTTCAATTTCCATGTGTTATGAAACAATAATTCTGTTACAACACTCCCCGACGTTTCCGCCACGTTTGGTTGTCCTACGTGGTCGGGGTGTGACAATATTGGTCATGTTTTACGAGGTGTTACAGATACGCCGTTGGTACTTCCTATATATAAGTGTTTTCACCATGTTACCAAACTTTCGTAAAATTTGCCATGAGAAATTCGGTGTTTTACAGACCATGTTTAGCCTTAATATGAAACTTTAATAACTCACAAACACGCTGCTAACGCATTAAATCCAATTA
Source organism: Helianthus tuberosus (assembly GCA_030545235.1). NCBI lineage: Eukaryota > Viridiplantae > Streptophyta > Magnoliopsida > Asterales > Asteraceae > Helianthus > Helianthus tuberosus. Next base: position 57,476,229 of record CM060424.1, on the reverse strand, counting down.
TCCACGACGAGACCTCATTTTTTTAGCACAACACTTTCGTTTATCCTATACTTATGCCACCCTCATACTCGTGTTCGTTCATTAGATCAAACGTTCACACCTATACCTCCATGATTCCCCGTTTACAACCTAGTCTGTTTAAACGTTCGAATCCTAATCTACCTCCTTACTTTTAAAACTAACATTCTACTCCTTATTCATGTGTAACAACCATAGTAGGTCGTTACCTCCAAAGCCGTTTTATTTATACCAAACTTTCTCGTTTCTCTAAATAAACAATTTCCTACGGACATGTGATTTAATACCATACTTAAATTTTCCATGCAAGCTACCCCACGCTTCGTCAATACAAACCGTTTTGTACAAAATTCTCTTCTTAACACGATGCATTTTTATTTGTACATCTCCACTTGGATCTATTCAAAACTGTTTAAACTCACTTTGCCTATGCGCATGCATGCACGTTATACTGATGCTTAACGCTAAAACTAGTCTTAATCAAACAAACTCCTTTTAACAAAACCTATCCTTCCTTCCTTCTTAAAGCCTTCCTCTTGAATAAATTTCGGGACGAAATTTCCTAAATGAGGGGAGACTGTAACGCCCTGTATTTCCGTATTTCCATTTTTAGAAAATACGGGTTCATTTTTCTATTTTTGGAATTCACGGTCGAAATCGGATTGAGAAACGAGTTTAAAATGACAAACGACACATTTTTACCCTATTTTAACGCAAATGACAACCGACCGTATTTTATGTGTTTAAATATTAAAATAATATTTTACGACGGTTACGAAGTGTTCGGATTTTGTAAACGAGTTCGTGAGAGAATTCGGGCCACTAAACACGGGGATTGAGCTTGTGTGCCTTAGGCCCAAGCCCAAACCCACTAATTAAACCCTATGTATAAAACACTAATTAAACCCTAAACTCCTTCTCTTTTCTTCCTTTCACAGCCGTTTTCCCCATGTCCCTTCCCTCTCTTTCTTTGAGTCTGCTCTTGACCTACAATACACACACACAAAAGCCACTCATGAATCAAAGCACTTACAAACATCATCATCTTCACACTCTCTACTCCTCCCTCTCGATCTCTACTGCCCATATACACAAACCACACCATCGACCTCACCTCCACTCCCTCTCTATGACTAACCGGCGCCAGAGCTGACTAACCGACGATCGTCGATGGATGTCGCAGCCAACAACCCCCCTCGTCATTCTGATCGGCGACCAGTGGAGCTGGTTTTCGTTCCTCCGGCGGCGCACGGCGGTGGCAGCAGAGCCCCGACGGCTCGAGGCGGTGGTGGTGAGCTTGCTGTTGATGACGATGGTGGACCCGTGAGCGACAGACAGAGAGAGAAAGAGCACAGTTCATCGGTGGAGATGGCGGCGGTGCAAGCGGCGATGACGGCGGCGGAGGTATCTCGCTGTTAGGTTTTGTTTTGGAGCACGAGCAGTTCAGGTCTGTTTTCGGGTTTCGTTTCGGAGCACGTGTAGTTCAGGTACGGTTTGAATTTCTGTTCAGTTTCGGTTTGAGTTTGAATCGGGTTCATTTTGATCCATCTCCGATTGTTTTTTTGTATTCCAGTGACTCGGGTCAATTTGGTTTGGCGCTTTGTTTCAGTTTTGGTTTCGGGTTGGGTCAAAACTGATCAGTTCGGTTCAGTCTCGGCTCACGTTCAGTTCGGGCCGGTTTCGGTCCGGTCAACATGGTCAACAGCAGCCTCGGCTCGGTTCAGATTCCTGTTCGAATCCGGCTCGGTATATAAGTTCTCTCTTTTTTTGTGTTTCTTATTTGACCTTCTGTGGATTTATACATAACCTCGATATTACACACCACTAAATCATTGGGTTTCATAAACTAACAGTACATATGTTCACGTTTTATTTTAATGAAACCACAACTGTTCGTGTAAAAAAATAGTAATAATCCAAAACCTTTCTAATATGTTTGTTGAACCAGTGGACCGTCCCTTTGTTATCGCAAAGGGGATGGACCTTTGTTTTATTTGTCACTATACAAGATTCTTTCTGTTTCATTTTATCAAACCAAATCTCTAACAAATCAATTATGTGGTTTATGTTATAAAACAAAGAGATTTAGATCAAACACTTTCTCAATATCTTTCTTCTTTCACAATCATTATTATCTATCGAATACCGAAACATTCGTTATATAGAAAAGAAAAAGAAATAAAACAAAACAGGTGGGGTACTGGTGGGGTCTATATGTCTGCCACTTCTAATAATTCATAATACTCCCCTTCAGACATATGCCCATTTATTTGTTTGATGAATAAATCATTAGCTCCTTGTGGTATGTTGTTCTACAACTTTGGTGTTTGGATTTGACATGCTGCCTCGTTAAAAACCTTGCTAGGAAAACCCAGTGGGACAAAACCATAGCTAAGGGAAAAAGAGTGCAGTGCTAATGGAAAAAAGAGTGCAGCTTGCATTATACACAGTGGATCAGATATGTTGCCTCATTAAAAACCTTGCTAAGAAAAACCCGGTGGGATAAAACCATAGCTAAGGAAAAAAGAGTGCAATGTGTATAATTCTCCCCCTTAAATTGTCATGTGTGGATTATCACATTTTCCGTACATGTCGCATCCCAATATCATGAACGTGTTTCCTGAAAGTTGTTGTAGGTAGTGCTTTTGTGAAAAGATCGGCTGAATTGTTGCTGGATTGGACATATCTCATCTCGACTTGATTGTCTTTAATAAGGTCTCGAGTATATTCAAAGAATATTGGTGGTATATGCTTTGTTCTATCACTTTTGATATACCCTTCCTTCATTTGCGCGACACAAGATGCATTATCTTCATAGATTGGAGTTGGATTTACGTTTTTCTCTAGTCCACAAGATGTTAGTATGTGTTGTGTCATAGATCTTAACCATACACATTCTCTTGAAGCTTCATGTAGTGCAATGACTTCGGCATGATTTGAAGATGTTGCAACGAGTGTTTGTTTCTAAGAACGCCATGAAATTGTAGTTCCTCCAGTCTTGAATATGTATCCAGTTTGAGATTTTGCTTTATGGGGATCAGATAAATAACCTGCATCTGCATAACCAACTAACCCTTCTTTTGAATCGTTAGGATAAAACAAGCCTAAATCAACAGTACCTCGAAGATATCGAAAAATATGTTTAATCCCATTCCAGTGTCTTTTAGTGGGAGCTGAACTAAATCTTGCTAACAAATTAACTGCAAAAGAAATATCAGGTCTCGTACAGTTAGTAAAATACAAAAGTGCTCCAATTGCACTAAGGTATGGTGTCTCTGGACCAAGAACTTCTTCGTTGTCCTCACAAGGACAAAAATGATCATTTTCAACATTAAGTGATCTAACGACCATTGGGGTGCTCAAAGAATTTGCATTGTCCATATTGAAACATTTCAATAGCTTTTCAGTATAATTCATCTGATGAACAAGTATTCCATTGTTCATATGTTCAATTTGTAAACCAAGACAATATTTGGTTTTTCCAAGATCTTTCATTTCAAATTCTTTCTTTAAAAGAATAATTGCTTCATGAATTTCCTTTTGAGTCCCAATTATATTTAGATCATCAACATATACAGCTATGATCACATATCCTGACGTTGTCTTCTTAATAAAGACACATGGACAGATAAGATTATTTGTATAACCTTTATTTATCAAGTAATAGCTCAAACGATTGTACCACATCCTCCCAGATTGTTTCAACCCATATAAAGACCTTTGTAATTTGATCGAATATATTTCTTTGGGTTTTGAACTTAACGCTTTTGGGAGTTTAAATCCTTCAGGAATTTTCATATATATGTCACTATCAAGTGATCCATATAAGTAAGCTGTAACAACATCCATAAGATACATTTCTAACTTTTTAGATATTGCTAAGCTGATTAAGTATCGAAAAGTTATCGCGTCCATCACGGGAGAATATGTTTCTTCATAGTCAATCCCTGGCCTTTGCGAAAAACCTTGAGCTACAAGTCTCGCTTTATACCTTGTAATCTCATTTTTCTCATTTCGTTTCCGTACGAAAACCCATTTATACCCTACAGGCTTTATTGCCTTAGGTGTGATAACAATAGGCCCAAAAACCTTTCGTTTGTTTAATGAATTTAATTCAGCTTGCATAGCATCTTTCCATTTTCCCCAGTCATGTCTATTTTTACAATCATTGACAGACTTCGGTTCAGGAGCATAATCTCCGCTCATAATCTCTCTGGCAACCGAATATGAAAATATTTCACCCATATTTTCCATTTCATCTCGGTTCCATATTATATGTGTATGACCATAGTTGATTGACATATCTTTGTTAGTATCATCAACATCTTCCTCATGAGAGGTTTCGGTATTTACCGCTTGATCAAGATTTTTATCTTTATGGTCAATTTCATTTATAAGCGCTTCTCTTTTTCGAGGATTTTTATCCTTCGAACCAATTGGCCTTCCACGTTTTAAACGTTTCTGAAACTCATGAGTCATATTATTATTTATTGCCTTATTAGGGATCTCAACTCGAGTTGGAGCATTAGCAGCTGGTATAAGAGATTTAGTAACCCTATTTATATCAGTAAATGCATCAGGCAATTGATTTGCAATTTCTTGCAAGTGTATTATCTTTTGAACCTCTGTCTCACATTGTTTAGTTCTTGGATCCAGATATAATAATGAAGGTTCACACCATGTGACATCCTTTTCCTTATTTTTATCTTTATTCTCTCCCCCTAATACAGGAAAAGTTGTTTCATTAAATTTACAATCAGCAAACCGTGCTGTAAAGACATCACCTGTTAAAGGTTCAAGATATCTTATTATAGAAGGTGAATCATATCCAACATATATTCCCAATCTTCTTTGAGGTCCCATTTTTGTGCGTTGTGGTGGTGCAATTGGGACATAAACTGCACATCCAAAAATTCTAATATGGGAAATATTTGGCTGTTGGCCAGATGCAATTTGTTGGGGAGAGTATTCATGATTTACACTTGGTCTTATGCGAATTAATGATTCAGCATGTAAGATTGCATGACCCCAAACGGATACAGGAAGTTTTGTCCTCATTATTAATGGTCGAGCTATTAGTTGTAGACGTTTAATTAATGATTCAGCTAAACCATTTTGTGTGTGCACATGAGCAACAGGGTGCTCAACAATAATTCATACAGACATGCAATAATCATTAAAAGCATGTGATGTAATTTCACAAGCATTGTCGAGTCTCACCCTTTTAATAGTATGATCTGGGAAATGTGTTCGCAATTTAATAATTTGTGCAAGAAATTTTGCAAAAGCCATATTGCGAGTTGATAACAAAGACACATGAGACCATCTACTTGATGCATCTATTAGAACCATGAAGTATCTAAATGGTCCACATGGTAGATGGATTGGTCTACATATATCTCTTTGAATTCTTTCAAGGAACATTGGAATTTCCTTTTCAACTTTTACAAGCAAAGGTCTTGTAATTAATTTTCCCAGAGAACAAGATACACATAAAGGAATTTTATCAGATTTTGGGATCTTTTTATACTTCAATGGATGTCCATGAGTATTTTCAATCACTCTTTTCATCATTGTAGATCCTGGATGGCCTAATCTGTCATGCCATAAGTTAAATGTTTCAGGATCACAAAAATTTTCTTTTACTGCCATATGTGCTTGAGGCACATCAATATATGTATAATGCAAACCAGATTGAAACATTGGCAGTTTTTCCAATATCTGATCTTTGCTCATGATATACAAATATTTTTCATTATCAACAGTCTTTGACTGAGTATCATATCCATTATGATATATGTTTTTGAAACTTAACAATTTCTTGTTGATTTGGGGGAAAATAAAGCATTTTCTATTTCAAGTGTTGTTCCATTTGGTAGTGCTATATTAGCTTTTTCCACTCCTTCTATCAAGTTCTTAGGACCTAATATTGTATTGACAGTTCCCCTTGTTGGTTTCAATTCATAAAAATATTTTTTAGATTTAATTATAGTGTGTGTGGCTCCACTATCCGCTATACAAATATTCGCTTCATTCATTCGATCTTGAGCTTCAATGATATCCATTTTAATCTTACAATTATAAAAAGAAAAATAATAAGAGTATGATTAACATATTATAATTATTAATAATAACTTTATTAAAAAAACATTATATGAAAGAAAGACATAATAAAAATACACATTTAATTGTTACATAAAATCATTGAGATCAAGCAACATTTTGTTTAAATGTCTTCATCAAAATCCGCGGCGTTTAGCTCAACATTTTTTTTGAATTTATCCAAATAGTTTACTTCCTTCTCTTTTCCTTTAAGAGAGGCTTTGTAAAGCTCACATAGATGTGGATCTGTTCTACAAGTTTTTGACCAGTGATTTATACTTCCACATCTATAACAAGAATTATCATTTTTTTTTGACACACCGGCTTCATTCCTTTGATTATGAAAATTGGAAGTATTATCTTGTGGAGCATGATAATTTGTAGTTCTTTGATTTCGACCACGGCCACGACCGCGTCCACGACCTCGGTAATTTTTATTACCTTTGAAAGTATGGTTGTGACCATTATAATGACCTTTACCAAAATACCCATGACCGCGGCCACGGCCTCGTCTTTAGCCTCACCCACGGCCTTGTTCCCTTTTATTTTGATAATTATTAACAACATTTGCTTCAGGTATAGTTAATGATTCTGTGGGACGGGCTTCATGATTTTTCATCAGAAGTATGTTATGCTGTTCTGCTATGAGGAGATGTGCATTCAAATCAGAGTATCTGTAAAATCTCAACAATCGATATTGTTGTGCTAAACTTATATGTGATGCATGAAATGTGGAGTAAGTTTTCTCCAATTTTTCTTCCTCGGTAACAGGGTGCCCACAAAACTCTAATTTTGAGCATATTTTAAATAAAGCAGATGTGTAATCATTTACTTTTGTAAAATCTTGGAACCTCAGATTGTTCCATTCATTTTTAGCTGTAGGAAGTAAAACTTCCTTTTGATTATCAAATCTGTTCTTCAAATCCGTCCATAATTCATATGGATCATCATAATTGAAATATTCATGTTGTAGTAAATTATCAATGTGTTTATGAATAAACAATGAATAAACACATCAGCTTTGGCCTTTTCCTGATCCGAACAATTATTCTCTTCATTTATGACTTCTATTACACCCATTGCTTTTAGGTGTCTTTTAACATTTGCTGTCCAAGTCATATAATTTTCTCCGGAGATATTCAATGCTGGAAATTCAAGTTTCGCGATGTTTGCCATTTTGTTACTAAATACAAATATATAAATATTAGGATTACATACTTATTAAAATGAGATAAAATATAACAATACACATAATTAAAATGTTAGTTACATAAATGAATGTTAGATGCGTAAATAAACGTTAGATGTATAAATGTTAAATTCATAAATAAATGTTAGATTGTTGGTAGTCCCATTATTATTATTATATTCCCATAACAATAGGTACCATGTACTCATTTTTATTTATCAAAGAACTATATTATAAATATACATACATATAAAGGAGAAACGAGATCTGAAAGATCATCCTAAAGGTGTATGGTTTTACAATCCACTGGTGCACCCTTAGGCTTTCAACCTATATATATATATATATATATATATATATGTACACATATGTATGTATTTAAATGTATGAAATTCTTACATTGAGTATGGTAATAGCTCTTTTGCTTTTGTTGATTTGCTTGGTAGAGAACCTCCGTGCTGATAACGTGTTATAAAACAAAGAGATTTAGATCAAACACTTTCTCAATATCTTTCTTCTTTCACAATCATTATTATCTATCGAATACCGAAACATTCGTTATATAGAAAAAAAAAAGAAATAAAACAAAACAGGCGGGGTACTGGTGGGGTCTATATGTCTGCCACTTCTAATAATTCATAATAGTTTAGTGGTTGTGGTTTATTATAAAGCCAAAAATATAAGTAAGGAGTCTTTCCTTTTTCTGTAATATCAAACTGTTTATACATTATTGAATTGTTGCATTTTGACTTATATATCGACAACTTGTGTTGTCGGGATCGTCCAAAAATAGAGGAAACTCTGCCCGTTTTTCGTATAATTCTGTAAAACGAAACGTGTAAATTTTATAAAACGAAACCTATCAACAATGATTAATTTTTATAAAATAGTTATAAATGTATGATTATTTATATTTTTGACAACTTTTCGACAATACTATATAAGATATATATGAATATATACATATTTATGTAAACTGGTTATACTTTAAATTTCACTTCAAATCCTCCGTCATAATTCCGTTACTCATGCACCATCGTTTGCCCATATAGGGTGACCTCGGTGTTCCATCATCCTAATCTCATACCCTCGTCAACACTTGGATAATCGGAAGACTTAGCAATTATGTGAGTATACTCGAATCTCATTTTTACTTTTAAACACTTTTGGGTGCAATATGTATTCTATATTAAACACACAAAACTTTTGAGACTATTTGAATCATTCTCTATCCACATTTGAACTTGAAACTATATGATGCTTGTTAATCTCGTATGTGATGTTAAACTATTTGTGTCTATATGCTCATTAACTTCGTACAAGCCTACCTTAACAATTATAGTGCTATAGGAGTAATGCACCGCCCACGATTTTTGGGGTATTGTTAAGTCAAACATGTTAACCTCCCTTTTATTCTAACCGGGGATAGGCTATTTTAACGCATTGGATTCTTGGGTTTGAACATATACTTGACACCGTTACGACATACTAGTAACTTGCATTTTTGTGATTCATGTTGGATACGAGCCTTAGACTGTTTTAAAACTATTTTCATGCTATGTATCAAACTTGTATACTCGCCTTTGCTTTTGCATTAAACTCTATTTTAATACATGTTGCAGGTTGATAAACAAGATGATGAAGAAATAAAGTTAGGACGGACTTAGATACTCATAAACTAGGCGTAACAGGTCAAAACCTTTCAAAATCAGAATGTTGGTCTAATAAACCTTTATCTAATGAGTCCTTACACTCGGATAGGTATAAACCACATTCTAACCGGTCTACGCTTAATCTAGCGAACCAATCTTATTCTTAAGTAACTGGTCGTGTCTAAGGAACTAACATATGACCCGTATACATTCTAACAGATAACTGAATCTGTTCACTCCGGACTATAGACCCCTAGATATTCGGACTTGAGTTTTAATACTTTGACTTTACGGCTTTTACTATACTAAAACCGTTATCGGTTGGAAGCTAGCAAAAAGGTAAATACTCTTAACTTATTTTATTTTAAAACTTGGGGTATGGCGAATACGCCACTTGGAGCGGGTATTACATAAATGGGCCACCTATGATAGCCTATAAAGGTAAGAACTCGGTTTAATCCGTTATATTTGATAACTGAAACAATTTGGAGTTAATGGTACCGTGTTCGGGCGTCCCGACTCATGAACTATTATGGTCATACGAAATAACGTGTCGGGGTAGGCATACTGACTGTAAGACACATTATTCAACTTTGGTGTGTACCTTAATCATTATAGCACTGAAAATGGCCGGCTTTGATCTCTGGTTCCCATTATATGACAAATATGTAAATCTGGTGACAAGATAAAATCCCAAGAAATATTAAATGATTACCTATGGGTTTTCTCTATATAAAATCATTTTTGAGAAACTATTTTCAAAATGAGTCAGCTAATTGTATTTACCAGCGAAAGAAAGCTGACGTATCTTCAAAAGATTGAACTGCAGGTACCGAACCTTGATATTAGGCTGGGAATCCGGGTCGGCTATGATAAAGGCTATGGAATTTGCAACTCATATCTTAAGGCCTATGATGTCTAAAGCTTCTTTTACTAGATCCTGCCTGTGGGCTTTTATCTAAACACTTGAACAACTTTTATTTGTATATTTAAGACTTTTAATGAATGAATATTTTTACTCTAATACTTCTGCTGCATATTATTAAATTATGATATTGTTATCCAATCCTCACAACCCATCCGAGCCCACCGGAAATTGGGGTGCGACACCAGTCGTTTCCAGCAAAGTCCTAGCATTGCCCATTGGACTACAGTAAAGAACATTTTGAGGTACTTGAGAAGAACTATAGATATGTTCTTGGTGTTTTGAGGAGTGGAAGAAGAGATCACTGTAAGGTGTTACACTGATACTAGCTTCCAAAGTGACCAAGATGATTCTCACTCACAATCAGGATTCATATTCACTCTCAATGGAGGAGTTGTCTGTTGGAAAAGCTCCAAATAGAGTGTAATGACAGATTAAACCATGGAATCAAATATATAGCTGTATCGGAACCTGCAAAAGAAGCCGCTTGGATGAAGAAGTTCATCACCTACCTCGATGTGGTACCAAGTATTCAGAAACAATCGAGGTGTTCTGTGATAACACAGGAGCCATTGCTCAAGCCAAAGAGCCCAGATCTCATCATAGAGCCAAGCACATTATAAGAAAGTTCCACTATATACGAGAAATACTGGAACGAGGATACATCATAATAAGCAAAGTAGACACAAATCAAAACTAGCGAACCCGTTCACTAAATTGATGACTCAGGACAAGCATGACCAACACAGGAATGCTATCGGTCTTAGATTGGCTAGCCATTTGTTTTGATTTAGTATTTGGATGTACGAACATTCAAACAGTTGTACCTTTTGAATTCACTTCTGATTTACTGGTTAAATGCAAAATTTGAATCTTACAACTGTGTTCTATTTTAATACGTTTAATCCATGAATCTTGTATTCTAAATTACCCGTAGTCGGTTAGACTCGTGGGAACGACTCTGAATTAAGACTATTCTGACTTTGGACTTAAGGAGTTGACTTCCAAACTCACAGACCTCGTTATGAATGACGTTGGATGTAACTCGCATCAAATCATCTTCATGGATCTTAGTCATAAGATGCTTTGATTTAGGTATAATCATTTAGTATCCTCTGACCTGAGATACATACTAGAACTTTCGTTTACTAAAGACTATTCTTTGCTCAGTGTCAACCGTTGTCGCGTAACTGCCAGTTATAAAGGCATTGGTTGAGAGTAGTTGTGAAGTTCAGTAGGAGTTGTATGTACTCAAGATGGGATTCTGCACTTTTACATTATATGTAACAGTAAGACATCGGGGAGCCCTCGTTGATTCAAACTGGTGAAATGTAAGGCCTTACCCAAACTTACTGTGTGTTTGACTGGACAACTTTGATTCTTGAGCGAGAACGATAATGATTGAACACCACATGAGATTGAATCTGATCCATGTCTCATTGTTCAACTGATGTCTTATACGGAAAGGATATATGACAACAATTGCCATAAGCTCATTGTCTTGCAACAGGATGTTCCAAGATGTTTTGGTTAATGACTTTAAAGCGTCATAACTTGTTGGGGGCAACCATGTGTAGCTAGAGTGCCTCTGGCTGTCATCGTTAAAGAACTTAATCGAAAACCATCCAAGTGGGAGACTGTTGAAAAAATGGACCGGTCTGATTAATTAACGCGGCCGACCGAGTTATGACCCGTAAAAGTTACACCGTGGCATGGGCAACGAACTAAAATCCACTTAACTGGTAATTACGAACGATATGCGAAACGAATCATAATTATATTTATGATCATGAGCTGGTTTATATTATTAATAATCCTTAATAATAATATAATTGTTTATCTTAATTAATAAACTTGTTGTGGGTATTAACTGAGAGTCGGGTACATGGACCGGGTGAGACGGATATACTCATCTCGCCACTTGTCGCACATGCACCCATGCTACGCCACTTATCGCACATGCACCCTTGCATCGCTACTTGTCGCACATGTGTGAACTTCGTGCCACTTGTTCAACTTCCATGTGCATGTCCGCCATTTGTCGCACATGCATGGATCTCCATATTCTGTTAAATGGAAGCATGGACTTGGAGTTAAGGTTGAACAACTTGCATAAAAGAACTCTCATAACACCCACACCGCCGGCCACTGCCACCGCCGCCACCGCCGCCGCCGCCGCTACCCGGCCTATACTAGTGTTTCGTTAGTTCGTGTAACTAGCACGTGTTCGTTGAACCTCGGTGTCTCAACCGGTTAGTTATTAACCGAGGTATATCTTTCTCATCGGTAGTTAGATATCCTTATCACTATGCTCGTATTTGCATGTAACCGGATCCCGTCGGGTTTCGTTTATTATTGATCACTCGTTTATTTTCCGCTACGTTTTATTGATTAACTCGCTTATTTAATTGACTATTATTTATTGAACCGGGTTTTGATAAATAAAAAAATTTTAACTGATCACCATGGAACTCCAACAGAAGCAACCTGTTCGACTATCCTTCGTCTATAAGGAAGGGTCCCACATTACAAAGCATATTGTCCAAATATTTTATCTAGGCAGGTGCATAACTCAAGCTATGGGATTGATGTGGTCCATCAAAACAAGTCAGCCATGAGTCATGAATCATGGTCGTGCACAAACGACATAGACGCGGGAACTTTAGACCGGGCCTACTTTGTCACGAGTCGTCTCTCCTACGCTGCTCGCTCGCTCGTAACCTTGTATAAATACACCAACACTCCAAACAGAGCTCACGTTATTTTCTTCCCAAATTCCACCTTCACATTTTTGCAAGGGTTTTCAGCCATATCTTCACGTTACTTTGTCACGAGTCTGTATCACCGCACTTTATATTACTGACAACACAAAGCTCACGAACGGAAGTTGAAGGCATCCGCATCAGATTTCTGGAAACCTGCTCTCTCATGAACATGCCAACTTGCAATCCATCAAAACATCTCTTCAGCTCTTGAAGAGTAGCCATATCTTCATACACCTGTTCCTCGATTTGCCTGACAAAACGCTGCTTTAAATCATCTGATTTTGCAGAAGTGAATGATGCCATTTCAATAAACTATATTACTCGACTTTCCTGAAAGTATGATATCTTCGTAGGAAAACGTGATGAAAAACAGGTGAAGTGGCTATGAGTTTATATACTGAAATATCTAATATGTTAAGAAATCACACTTAAAGTCATTGTACATTTAATCATCTAATCAATCAAAACGTGTAGATTTAATATAAACATATTAATGTATATTTCAAAACAGCAGTATTTTAATACAAAAACCTTTTCAAACCCCAACTTTTATGGGAAAACTGTAAAATTAAATATCAAGAAACCCAAGGGACAAATTTTCGAACTTCAAAGAACAAAAGCAGATTATCATAATTACAATTAACCTCTTCATTTACCATGTAGACGCGTTTTTAAACTCCATAAAAGACCGATGATTACTTTTGATTCAAAATATCAACAAATTGTCCTACAAATCACTGTCTGTCAAAAATTGTTCCAAATCAGAAAATCCAACAAAAAATCTACATGGCAAACTTCAGCTTCTACCACTGGTCAGACACCAGCGATGTTAAAACACAATTCTCGATGTGGTCACTCAAAGAAAAAAAGAACAGACGAAGAACTAAACAGGAAAGTTGACATAATCAATGACACTAATTAAAACAAAACCTGGAACAGCATAGCATTGCTCGATGAAGTCCTCCACTCTCCTCCATCAGATTTCCAGAAGAATGCAGAAGAATTTCTGACACAGCTACTAAAACAGGATCAGAAAATCTGCAACATGCTAACTGATCTGAAAAACAAAAGAGAGCATGAAATCACATGGAGAAAGGTCAGAGTCTACGAAATCCTAGCAAGTGTTAACTCTAGCGTGTAATAGTTTATAAATATTTCAGTAAATTTATATTTTTCTATGTAATAGTTTAATTTAATAATCTCAATATGCATCTTAACATATTCTAAAATGTCAGTGTCAATAAAAACCCTCAACATCATCAACACTTGTTTGTTCATCATCAAATTAAACTACAGGTAATCAAAATAAGAAACAAACCTAAAATGCAAAGATCTCCTCTCAACTGTTGTAGCACATATAACTTTTCACGATATTGCCCCAATCTATACTTTGTATAAAAGAAGAAAATCTCGCTAACAACCAGAAAAGCCGACTTTCGATTTAACGAAAATCGAACAATACAACTCTCCCATCAAAGAAGGTAGCACATGCAACTTTTCACGATGTTGAAAGGTTGATATGTGAAGGGAAGCTTCATTGAAACGACGATGTTGGAACAATGATACTGGAACGATAACATGTAAACAGAAGTTCAAACACATGATATTGGAACGATGATATGTAAACATAATCAACAAACATTCGAACAAAGAAGTATAATCGGAGATTAGCCGGCTGAATCACGAGAAATATGCATTTGAGAGAGAGAGAGATACGCTCGTAGATATGAGCGAGAGAGATAGAGTTGAAATTTGAATGTGGAGCCAGGTTCATATATCTTATTTATAGGATTCGAATATATGGTTTGAATTTTGAAATTTGAATCTGGAGCCCGAATTTTGAATCTGGACAGATGTTTACTTTGGCTAAGACGAGCAGAGGTTTGATTGTAAAGTGAAGGGCAGAGGTTTGAATAGAATTTTAAATGATTTTATATATTAGGCTTTATGATGCAGTAATGACATAAGAAAAACATTGTTGGACAACCTCTCTGGTTGACACATCAGCTTTTCTTATGTCATTGAGATTTCTCATTTTATAGAAAGTATAGATATATATAAGCCATATATCCATTTGCAAATGAGATCTCCTTGAATAGATTAATAGAATCCCATGTTCTCTCCTTTTTGTACTCTCATTCATATATATGTTCTAATTACCAATTATTGTGCAATACTCCACTAACTTAAGTGTTAGAGGGTAGTCTATAGACCCCGGTCTTTCCTTTCTAACAAGTTATTCTTGTTGTTTTGCCGCATCCTCTCGAAGCAGATCAGAGAAGATGAAGTGTGCTCCGTCTATCTCCTTTAGACTATGGGGCATGGGGCGGGGGTTTGGGCGTGGGTTAGGTAAAAACGCCCAACTCACCACCCCGGGTGGGCTTGGGTTTGGGCGTGGTCCCTTGGGCGGGACTTTCAGCCCGGGTGTTGGGCGGGTCTATCAATATGACATGGCGGGCTCTCAATGGCCAAAACAACTTGCCGTTGGCCAACGACAATGTGTAAAAAAAAATTATTGGATGATTCTAAAAGGTCAAGGACACCCTCGTCCCATGCCCAATCGGATGCACGAGATCAAGAGTTTGAGGACTTTTTAGATGATTCGCCAAACCGGCCTGAATACGGAAGAGATGCCACAAAAAGGCGCACTTAAAAATAAAGATCGGGTACTGCATCGCCTTCAGTTGGGAGTTCGGGCTCGCGTAGGGGAGTATACAGCGATCAGTTGGATGACATTGCAAGCAAGTTAGATACATTCAACGTATTCCAACAACAAAGAGCCGAAATTAGGAAGAACAAAGAAGCTCGGGATGCCCTGAAACAAAGACGAGATGATATGAAATTTCTAGCCCATCCCATCGATCACCTATCAGGTGAAGAGTTGGAACTAAGGTTGGAGACGAGAGAAGAGATAAAGAAAAAATATTACAAGCACTAGGAATTTTTTTTATGTAATATTCTTTATGTAAAAAAAATTATTAAAAAATTTATTTTTTTTGTTTTAAAAATAAATAGCAGTTTGGGCTGGCCACGCCCCACCATACCGTCTTCAATGTGGGTCACCCCAGCGAAGCCCATCCAAGCCACGTGTCGGGCCACGCCCCAAACCCCCCGCCCCACGGTGTTAGTTGATGGAATGTCCTTGCTTCTTCAACAAGCAAGTCCGAACCAAGACAAGATCATTTTGATAAAAAATGTTATCCCATTATTGAAGCAGCCCCTTCGACTATCCTTCATCTATAAGGATGGGTCCCACATTACAAAGCATATTGTCCAAATATTTTATCTAGGCAGGTGCATAACTCTAGCTATGGGATTGACGTGGTCCATGGGCCAAAACAAGTCAGCCATGAGTCATGAATCATGGTTGTGCACAAACGACATAGACGCGGGAACTTTAGAACGGGCCTACTTTGTCACGAGTCGTCTCTCCTACGCTGCTCGCTCGCCCGTAACCTTGTATAAATACACCAACACTCCAATCAGAGCTCACGTTATTTTCTTCCCAAATTCCACCTTCACATTTTTGCAAGGGTTTTCAGCCATGGAGGTGCCGTCGTCAGCATCATCTTCGTCGGAGAATTTCAGAAATCTTCCTATCATGTCGCTCCGGAGCAAAATCGTAGAGAAGATAATGGAGAATCGTGTCACTCTGATCGTTGGTGAAACCGGCTGCGGTATAATTTCTATATTTTCTCGATATTAGTTTTCTAGTTAGAGTGATAACTGATAAGTGACTCAGTGGACTGTAGAGAAGACTAGGTTTGACCTTTAACGTCGAGCGAAAGCATAAATTTTGAGCGAGTTTTTTTATTCAGATTTTGAGAGAAGTGTTCCGGCTACATTTAGGGTTTTGTAACGCACGTAAATAGAGTTGCATTTCTAACACAGCATCCAGATTTCCGGATATATGCTTGCTTGATGTTAAGTTTAAATTTTTCTATGTACGTGTAACTGAAGATCTATCTATGTTTGATAAGTTGGTGTTATTGTCTACTTGCAGTGTTGTTATCAATTTTTTTATTTGCTTTTGTGCTGTATTTTGCCCTTTATTATTTGCTGTGATTTAATTTTTTGTTTGATTAGGCATGGTACAGTTGATAAATTTGCTTTTTGGACTATGTTTAGGGGTTCCTATTAACTGCTTAGATTCTGTTTACCATGAATAACTTAAGGTTTTGTTTGCGGACGATAAAGTGCGTTGGGATGTATTGATGGGCAATTACATTTTCTTGTAATGGATTGGAGATATATACCTTGTACTGATCTATAGTCTGTGTGGCTCCTGGTGTATTTGATGTTTTGAGTGTTAACTATATGTGCTTGAGATTGCAGCTGAAAAGTGCGATAAGTTTACATGCAGAGGAGTCAAAGGCGAATGGGTTGCATAATGGACTGTTTTTAAGAACATTAAGCTTGTATAGCACTAAAAACATATTTGTAAATATCATTCATGTTTAGGATACAATATGGTGGGTCTATTGATGCAGAATTGTAAGTGTACAATATAACGTCGATCTATAACATGTATGTTCTGTGCATAAGGGAAAATTGTGACTCTTTACAATGTTGAGTCGAGTCCAAGGTTCCTTTAAAACAGAGTGTTACACGATCCATCCTCTTGATACGAAATTGTTTTTTCAATAACGGACAATATTGGTTGGTATGAGGGTCCAAATGTCACAACAGTCATCTTATTCATCTTATTGCCTGCTCTTTATGTCCTCCATTCTCTTTGTTCCTTCTTGAAGTTATTGTTTGCTTGAGTAGTTGATGAAGAGTAAACAAAACCTATTAGACTAGTTAGGTAGTTATCATATTCTGAATGTGTCCAAGTGTGATATTCTTCTCTATATACAGAGTCCCTGTGTAACCCTCTTATACACACAATCAAGATACAATTATTCTTCCTTGTTTAAGTGTTGGAAACCATAATCACATTGCGGGGAAATATTAGACTTGTTACGTGATTATGATATCTAGAAGTTATCCAAGCGTAATATTATTTTATTTATAGAGCCCCTATGTAACCCTATTATACACAATCAATATACAAATACTCTTGAAGTAGCCTTTTTTTTTATTTCGTTTACTGACCACTAGATGGAAAAAAACCGTATGCAGCTCTTTGAGATGCAGTTTGGTTATAGATCATCTATCCAACTCATTCTTTGTTCTTTTTTTTTTCTCTGTCGGTGGTTGTCTCTTCTTCGTTATATATGTGACAATTACTCTAGAATTGTTTTACACTTACCTTTTTAGTTAAAAATATGGAAACTTATCGTATGGTTTGAAACTGTTTGATGATCTTCTAAAGTTAGATTGATAACAGCCTCCATTTTTCTAATATTTGCGTTCTTAATGAAAGATTCTTATACCTTAAATGCTTCATAGAGGTGCACACAATGACATAATGTTTGCGTTTGGAGTTATTTGGAAGCCCGCTATAGAAGAAAAAACGCCTTAATATCTGGCTGTTCATTAAACTACCAATATTAAGAAATGCTACATTGGTATCAAACTGTTTGTTTGTCAAGCGATAAGCATACATATGAACTTCCTCATAAGAGGCATTTTTTTTAAGTTTGTCAGTGCTATTAATATCCTCGAAGACTAAGTATATAGATACCTTAAAGGTAATTACAAGCGGAGAACACTTGTTAATTAGAAAAGCTTTTATTATATTACGTAAAAAGTCGAACACTAGTTTCCTTCTGAAATGTTGTTTCCCTTGATACTACGATCTATATGCACTTATAATGCACCAATTAATGTCTATTTTAATCATCTTGTATCCTAAGAATCTATATAGTTTTGTAGAACCTGCATTTATGATTTTAACTTTTAAAATTGATTATATGCTGTACTTTCTCCACTGCAAGAGTTTAAACACTGACTTTTGCTTGTTACATTCCGTTTTCAACAAACAAGGGAAGAGCTCACAAGTTCCTCAATTTTTACTCGAAGAAAGTATTGAACCTATATTATGTACACAACCAAGGCGATTTGCTGTGGTGGCAGTTGCTAATATGGTGGCTACAGCTCGAAACTGTGTAGTAGGCAGTGAGATTGGATATCACATAGGTCACTCCAGGGTTATGTCGTCCAGGTACTCACATTATTATAAGACTACTATATCCATCCATTTTACGCTTCATGCTGTTACTTTTGTTCTAATGTTACAGCTCAAAAATCATCTTCAAAACTGCTGGAGTTTTGTTGGAGGAAATGCGTGAAAAAGGAATGGATGCTCTGAAGTACAAGGTTATTATACTTGATGAAGTGCATGAAAGATCTGTTGAGTCAGATCTTGTTCTTGTATGTGTGAAGCAGTTTCTCATAAAAAATAGTGGGTTAAGGTTAGCATATTTGTTTCTTCATTTCACCTCTTTCTTATTTTTCTTGCTTAGATTATCCATATTTTTTTGTCTTCTTAACCATTTGTCTTACATTGTTGAATTTATTAGGGTGGTATTGATGTCAGCTACTGCTGATATTACAAGATACAAGGAGTATTTTAGAGATCTCGGTAGAGGTGAACGGGTTGAAGTTTTAGGAATTCCGAGCTCCGCGCAACATACTTTGTACCAGAGAAGAGTGTCATATCTTGAGCAGGTAGTTTGATTAATAAAAAATTACTGTGATCAAGATTTCGCTTGCAAAAACTGTGTTTCTTTCATTATAATTGTGCTTATACCTGTGCTACTCAGATGACTGAAACTACAAGTATGCAACATTGTAGTGAGTAGCAAGGATTCATTATTTCAAACCTATTAACCATGTAAAGTCTTCCTGTTTGTTGTTTTTAACCACTGCTTAATGCAGCCTTGTTAGAGTGTCCCGAAATGATTTTTTGCTGCATATTTCATATTAACAGCAAAAATCAAGAATCTTTTAGAGATAATTAACATAGTCAAAGAAAGGTATCCCCTTTTTGTAGGATTCCTAATTATGCAATATGCTATAAGCTTCCATTTAGTAGAAAAGGTACATATTATGGAACTGTAGAATATTAGGAACCCATGACCTAGTGGTATGGTGCTTACCGCCACAAAAGTAGGTGGGTTCAAATCCTTGTAGGTGCAAGGTTAGGTGGTATTTAGGTGTAAAAAATTGTTAAAAATGCTTAGGAGATTGCTTCAAGCTTCACATGCATTAAGGAGCCTAATTAACACTTGTATCCGTTGAATGCTAAATGGAGTTTTAAAGAACTGTTACGTTGATGGGTATCGGTACCAAACTTTATAAAATATGTATTTATGCATGCTATAACACCTAGTAAAATCAGTATTCTTGAAGATTTAAGGGTGTGTTTGGTTTGCGGAATGTTTTGGAATTGGAATTTGAAGCAATTGGATTTGGAATTGAAACATTCCAATAGAAATTGGATATTGTTGGAATTGGAATCTCAATTCCATTTTTGATGTGTTTGGTTGTCAAATGAATTGGAATCTATCACCACGGCCCCAGCACCCCTAGTTCGAGTTGAAACGGTTCACGTGGAAACTATGCGGGTCGAAACGATGCGCGTCTATACGGTTCGGGTCGAACTGGTACAGGTCGAAACGGTGTGGGTCAAGACGATGATTGGGAGGTCCATGATGAATGGTGATGGGGTAGCAGATGTGACGACATCAACCGGTCGAAGATTCCAATGAGTTCACTTGAATTCCTTCACATGTAGGAAGGATTTTGAATTCCTTTAGTTAAAGGAATTTGAAAGAATTCATGCCCAATTCCAATTCCAACAAATTCTGTGAACCAAACATCTTAAGAGTTGGAATCCAGATTCCATTTCCATTGAATTCCAGTGAAACAAACGTCAGCTAAGGGTATTTTGAAATTTGAATTATTTTACCCTTATGGCTGTTTTTGCAACTGTTGTTCAGTGTTGTGGGTATACGTACTTGTTTATTCTTATATTTTGTTTTATAAAACAGGTGGTTGAACTTCTTGGAATGAGTTCAGAATCTCTATCTTTGAAATATTGTTCCGGATCAAGCCCAGATACATCGGAAGCAACTTTGAAAGAAGAAGTGCACACGCTTATACATAATCTGGTATTGTATATTCATAAAAACGAACCAGATATGGAGAAAAGCATTTTGATATTCCTACCAACTTATCAAGCATTGGAGCAACAATGGCTTAATTTGAATCGTGTTAGGAGTGCTTTCAAAATTCACATCTTACATAGTAGTATTGACACCGAGCAAGCTCTTAATGCCATGAGCATTTCAAAGTCTCACAGGAAGGTTAGCCGTTATCCTCTTTGTTTTTCATGTTTATGTATTGAGGGATGTTTGTATTCGTGTTTTCTTTGACTAACATTATTCTTTGTGCAGGTGATATTGGCGACCAACATCGCAGAATCTTCTGTAACAATACCAAAAGTTGCTTATGTGATTGACTCATGCAGATCTCTACAAGTCTACTGGGATGCAAATCGAAAAACTGAAACATCAGAGATTGTTTGGGTATCTGAATCTCAGGTAATTAGTAGTTTTTACTTCTTTTGTGATATACAAGCTTATTTGAAGTTTTGTATCTCCATGTTGCATATTAATATGTAGGCTGAGCAAAGACGGGGAAGAACCGGCCGCACTTGTGACGGTGAAGTATATCGACTTGTCACCGAACCGTTTTTCGGCCAATTAGAGAAATTCGAGCCACCATCTATTTTGAAGTTATCATTAAGGCAACAAGTGCTTCTTACAACTTGTGCTGCATCAAGAGCTATCAATGATCCAAAGGGTAAGCTATTAAGCTTGTAAATGAACCGAATGTTCATGAATTGTTTGTGAACTTGTTTGGCGGGAAGTTCGTTTATTTAAATAATGAATGAACATGAACACAATTTTTTGTTCAATTAATTAAACGAACGACGTGAACACACATTTTGTTCGTTCATTTATGTTCGTTTCAATTTAAATACATTAGTAGTTATATTTATTTAAATATTAAACATAAAAGGGACCTTCTATCTACTTACATAATTATAACTAATTGGTAATTGGGCTTTCTAGTAATAAATATGGGGTTTTCAATGGGATTTATCGTAATCAATTAGTAATTTATATAAAAAATTACTTTATGTTCGTTTATGTTTAGTAAATTATGTTCATCTATGTTTCTTTAGTTATCTTGTGTTTGGTTATTGTTTATTAAAATATGTTTGTTAAAGTTTGTTTGTTTGTTTGTTTATGTTCGTTTAGTTTACTTTCGTTAACTGTTCGTTTAGGTTTTAAACAAACACAAACATGCCCATTTTCTTAATAAATGAACATGAACAAAAAATGTGTTCGTGTTCGTTCGGTTCATTTACAGGCCTATAAGTTACCGATTTATAAACATGTCGGAATTACCTCATCTGTTATTTCTGAACTAGTTTAAGGGTTGTTTCCAGTCTTGTTGCAGAAAGTTATGGATCCACCGAGACCTGAAGTTGTTGACGATGCACTAGAATTACTGGTCCATATTCATGCTTTAGAGAAAACATCTCCAAGAGGTCGTTTTGAGCCAACGTTTTATGGAAGATTGCTTTCCAGCTTTTCTTTGTCGTTTGATGCTTCTATGCTTATTCTAAAGTCTGGAGAAGCCGGAATGCTACGAGAAGGCATTATAATAGGTATCCTAATGGATACCCAACCTTTACCAATCATCCGTCCCTTTGGACAAGAAGCACTGGTACACATATTGGATCTTATAAATCTTCAATTAAAAACAATTCAAGAGGTTAATGCTTTAAAATTAGACTTTGGGTGACTTGCAACTTGTTTGACCTGTTCAGTTTTTAGCTAAATTCTTTGATTGACCCATTTGAAAGAAAACACAACCTAAATTAACCCGGTAGCAAACACGCCAAAATGGCCACAGTAAATACCATACCTGTTCTCATGAACTTCAAAATTGTGATTTAGCAGTTGATCCGGTAGATTACTCATGAATAAATATTACTAAAACGCAAGTTGGGTTCCACAGTAACTTTTTTTCCTTTTTTTTTAATCATTTTTGTCTTTCTTTTCTTTGACCCCTTAACTTTTAGTTTTTACAGTTACACCCCATAACTTTATAAAATGTCATTTTGACCCCCCTCGAGTTTTAAGTGCTTATTTGTATATATGTACGTGCCGGTATAAATTCCAGTTGGTTTATGTTTTGACGTAAATTTTGTCTGGTCAAATATAATACATTTTCGCGCATATATTTATGTACGTTTTCAGTTGATCTACGTTTTGACGTAAATGCTGTTTGGAAACGAGTTGGGTCAAATATAATACATTTTCATTAGACGGTTTAAATTTGAGTTACTTTACGTTTCGATGCCACTGCAACGCGGTATCATCCTCTAACTTAAAAAAAGGACTATTTTCTTACGTTTAAACGTTTTTTTTTTGAAATAAGTCGGGTCAAATATAAAACGTTTTCATCTTATTTTACTATGTACGTTTTCAGTTGGTCTATGTTTTGACGTAAATTTTGTTCGGAAACAAGTCAAATATAATACGTTTTCGTTAGGCAGTACAAATTCGCGTTACTTTACGTTTCGATGCTGCTGCAACCCGCGGGAGAAATTTACTAGTTTTTTGTCTCAATTTACAGTTTTCTAAGTTCACCGATGACTACTACAATCAAGATGGTAAGCTCGCTGGTTTAATGGGCAGGAAGGAAGTGATATTCATGGCTAATTTTTGTGCCTTTCAGTTCTGGCAACGTGCTTTTAAGGTGAATAAATAATGGTGACATGATTTATTCTTTATTTTTATCGTACATATGTGTTTTGAATAGATTGGGTGACGTTTACTTTACCGTCATGAAGGATAATCTTCGGCTTGAGCGGTTAAAACACCTTTTAAAGCCTGATGAGACTACAAACACCCAAATTACATCCCTGAGGATCGAAGAGGAGTGGTGCTTGTTCCACAATCTTGTCCAGTCATCACTCCAGCGTGTTGCAGATATATGTATGATTTCTGAGATGTCATTTTAGGCCTTTTATACGAGTTTATCTTAATGTGGAGTAATTGTTATGGCTGTAGATGAGACCGTTCTTAATTCCATGCATAGATACCGCCCCAGTTTTCTAGCAACCTCAAATGGTCTACCGTCTTACTACGAGCCGTATGACTTTCAGCACACTTGTCTTCTTACGATTGAACACAATGACGATTCTGACCCTCTTGCCACCGATGATGATAGCAACCCTATTAATGAAACAAAGAAATGTATAGCCTCACCTTTTGTGGAGGCAAACGGGTTTAATAAGAATGCGGTTGCTTTTAAATTGTCCAACTCGATCAAAGAGGTATTTAAATTTTTGAGTAAAATGCCATTTTCGTCCCTGAGGTTTGGGCAGTTCTGCGACTTTCATCCAAAGATTTGGTTTTCCGCATCTGGATTCAAAAGGTTTGAAATCTTGCCATTTTCATCCGGCTCGTTAGCTCCATCAATTTTTCTCCGTTAAGTTGGGGGGTATTTTCGTCTTTTTGTTAACTTAAAGGGCAATTCGGTCTTTTTCACTTTATGTACAAGCATTTAAAATACCCTCGACTGAACCGGTAAACCGAATTGCCCTTTAAGTTAACAAACAAAAAAAAAAAAAAAGAAATACCCCCGACTTACGGAGAAAAATGGATGGGGTTAACGAGCCAGATGAAAATGGCAAGATTTCAAACCTTTTGGATCCAAATGCGGAAAAACAAACCTTTGGATGAAAGTCGCAAAACTGACCAAACCTCAGGGACGAAATGTCATTTTACTCTAAATTTTTTCGAGTGTCATTCAGTTACTGTTTTTATTGTATCTAAATTTCTGTCATGTCAAGCAGATACGGATTTGTTATCTGGAAGACTCAACTGGCAACAATCAAATCCAGAGTTTAGTTTCTTATAATGGTGTAGAAGCGTCTCTGTGTAGATTTTTTATTAAAGGGACATGCAATAAGGGAACACAGTGTTTATTCTCTCATTCATTAGAAGCTAAAAGGCCTGTTTGTAAGTTCTTCTTATCGTTACAGGTATGCACGCCTTTCATCTTATGTCTACCTTTAATTTTAATATCCCTAACAAAGATTTATAAAAGTTAATCTTAATCATAATCTCTGATATCAGGGTTGCAGAAACGGAAATTCTTGTTTATTCCTTCATAGTTCAGACCAGCTCTCGTTACCAAGTACCAAACGCGAATCATGTTCCCCAGATGACGCACCTGCTGACGCTTCTCTGCTTTTAAGTTTATTTCCTAACCCAGATGACGGCTGCGTTCTTTTATTTGACGACTTTGATATGCAGTTCTCTGCAAACATTGCTAGTTTTTATACTCCGTCTTCTATAGTTTGCACTACCTCTGCGGTTAAATCTTTTAATGATCCGTTTTTGCAAGATTTAAGAATATTGTGGGGACTTTCTCATCCACATGGAACTATCGTTTCTAAAGCTGCTAATAACTCAATACCGTGGAAAAAAGTCAAATGTGCTGTTTGGATTCCTAAGTTTGATAATGAGGATAATTGGGAAGAACATAAAGGAATCGTTAAAATGTTTTTTGAGTATCTTGCTGTTCGTATACTGGGTGATGCTTTGTATGAAGTCCAAGTTATTCTCGTTATGAATAACCTCCGATTTGCTCAACTGCAGGTATTAAAGTTTTTTCCCACTTTGCTCCGTTTAAAAACGGGTTTGAAAACGTTATTTCAGTCATAAAACGTATTTATTGCAGGTTGAAACTTTGGGGAGAGAGAATTTCTTCTACCTTAGAGAATCATTTGCATTTGATGAATACAGCTTTGGGAAGGTCTTTGGGGTTGCTACTAAAAAGCCAATGCTGTCATCAAAGGCAATTGCGTATGTGTTTGATTTGCATCCTCCTACTGATATTCAGTTCGGTGATTATGCATCAGTTATTCACAAGCAGCTGCATAACATAACTTAGGACTTTGGAGATATAGCGCTAATATTAGGCTAATGTATCATATATTGTTTTCGCTACCTGGCATATAACTGAAATCAAGCGTATTTTGGTATATTATACTTTCGTTGAATTTGTTTTCAGTACTTGGTATTTTTGTATATGATCTGATAGGAGGTTTACTGGTTGTTTCTAGTCATATGTGTTAATATGTACGTAACTACCATTTTGCCAACAAAATATACAAAAGCACAAGAACTGCTAGACTTGTATGGCCATTGACATTTGGTGAGTGGCCCTTTGGAACTAGAGTCTAAAGTCAGCTAACGATCCACCGGGGATGGACCTGTTTGGAACTAGTCTAGAGTCGACTAAAGATCCATAATGTTTGGAATTGTATTATCCTTCTAGTCATCATCTAGGTTTATTCAAATGGTCGGAATTGGATTATCTGGAATTCAGAGTTTTAAGTTTGAATTTGTTGCTTGTGTAATTTACTAATGACGAGCCGATAGTTTGATGTCAAAATTTTCCTTCCCATTCATATTTCCATATATTTAATTATATATTGTGTTATCTTGTATGATTAATAGTCATTGCCTTTTTGTCTTCAGCGAAAAATGAACGACTTTCAATTTGAAAGGGCGATTCAAAGTTCGCTTTTGGTCTCAAAAGGTTAAGTTGACTCCAATTTCGTGCATATTCTCTTTTCCATTTTACACACTTTACTAAATAATGTTGGCAACCTCTTTGGAGAAGCCATAACCATCTTCCATCCTTCAGGCCACTTACCCATCCGACCTTGTCCCTCAACATTGGTTAATATAACATTTATACAGGTAGTTTATTCCAATAAAATTAGTTTATTTATAAACAAAAAGTATTAGTTTTATCTATGAAAATCAAAAAAGTTATATTTAAAATCACAAACACACTGCAATGGATTAACAATAATTCATGTATGTTATTTTATCATTGTTACATTTAGCATATACAAAAAGAAAATACAAAATTAAATCATCATATTAAGACATTTTTCAAACTAATAAGCTGAAATATAGTGAATTAACCAGAAGAACAATTATTTTCTACATCAATTGATATATATGATAAGTTACACAAAATAAAATTGTATTAATAAAAAAATGTTATTAAAAAAAAGTCAATGTGTTTCTCTGCACCAGATACCAATATTGGAGGTTGTATAAGGCAGGCGGGTGTGGAGGTGGTCGATGGAACGCCACGTAAGCGGCCATGTCACTGGAGGACCATCACCTCACCCAAGTGATGGGACTGGGGTGTGGGTGATGAGCCTTCCTTTTTCTTAATTTTTTTGTTAAATATTATTCAATATATATAAAAGTAAAATTAAATTAAATACTAAGATTAATAATGTAACTTACATTACATTAAAAAAAGTATTATCTAAACTTAAAAACATAAACACTAGTCCTTGTTGGCTGCGAAGTTTCAAATGTATTCCACTAGCTCCGTTTGAAGGTTTTGATGTATGTACTCGTTATATAACGAGAATGCGTTTAAATCTTGTTGTTCTTCGCTTACCGGAACATAATTCTTGTTAACTGCATTTTCTTTGTACTCACAAATCGCTCTACCTTCGTCTTCGAGGATCATGTTATACAACACGATACAAGCATACATACAGTATTGTAACTTTTTAGGTTCAAATGCACGTGTTGGGTTTTCAATGATGTGCTATCTTGTTGTAGAACTCCAAAACATTGTTCAATGTCCTTGTGCTGGGTTTTCAATGATGTGCTATCTTGTTGTAAAACCCCAAAACACAGTTCAATGTCCTTTCTCGTTGCCTCTTGTTACTTGGAAATTTTCTTTCTTTTTTTGTCGACAGGTGCGAAATAGTTTTAACAATTGTAGAGTAAGATGGGTATATTTGATCAACAAAATAATACCGCGCCTGTATCCCACCCCCGAAACCGTAAACCTAGTATCTGGACCAGTTCCTTTTATGATATCTGTTGAAGACCTCTAATTGATTAATGGCGTTAATGTCGTTATTCGAACCAGGGACACCAAAGAAAGCATGCCAAATCCACATATCTTATGACACAACAACCTCTAGCATTATTGTCGGATGTCCATGATCGTCTCGCGTAAATTGACCTCGCCATGCGTTAGGGAAATTCCGCCACGGCCAATGCATGCAATCAATGCTTCTGAGCATTCCTGGAAAACCATGCCTTGCTTCGTGGAATTGATACAATTTTTTGATGTCATTAGCGTTTGGTTTTCACAAATATTTCTTGCTATACAACTTCAGACACATTTGCAAAACTTGTACAGACATTCTTGTGCAGTTATTTTGGACATCTTTAAATACTCGTCCCATGCATCGGCTGTAGTCCTGTAAGCCAGTTGGCGAATTGCCGTTGTGCATTTCTGTAAGGTGGTGAACCCACTTTTGCCTCTAGCATCGAATCGTAATGTAAAAAAGGGTCAAAACTCGACACGTCATTAGCTATACGGAAGAACAGTCGACGAATCATTTGGAATTGACGTCTAATGTCACACCCCAACCGATGGCGGAAACAACGGGGCGCGACACTGAGCGAAACAGATTGTCCAGGAGAAATCCATAACAATTAGTTTACCAGATAATTAACATTATGTCCCATACCACAACTCATCAAATAAAGCAGTTATTACAGACATAGGTATCTCATAGACAAATAAATTGTTTCGATAACTCAGAATTCAAATTGTTTGTTTCTAGACTCTCCTTAGCTTGATTCCACATAGCAAGCATACCACAGCATCCTAAACATCTGTCACATACGTTAAAATAGGGGTCAATACACATAGTGTAAAGGTGAGCGAATGCGAGTTTACGCATGATCAGCATGTAACATGTATAATGTGAAGCAAGTATGTCACACCCCAACCGATGGCGGAAACTTCGGGGCATGGCACTGAGCGAAACAAATTGTCCAGGAGTTTCCATAACAACTATATTTACCAAATATTTAAAGCAACACGTCCCATACCATGTCATATAAGATAATACAATTATTACAGAAAAGATCTAGTCAAATTGTTCTGTTCTGCCAACTCAGATTCTTATTACAGACAATTGTTTATTGTTGACCTAGGTCTTTCCTAGCCTCAATTTCACACCACAGAAAGCAATTAAGCATCCTAAGCACCTATCACATACGTTAAAGTAAAAGTCAATACACATAGTGTAAAGGTGAGCATACAAGTTTGATATTAGCATATAGAGTTCGAAAGCGTTACGCATAACCAGCACGTACACAGAGTGAAATGAGGCATGTTAGTTATCGACATGAACCTATCGATACCAATGACTGCGGGTTGACTGCCCAAGGCAGTTCGCGATACATACTCACCACTGTGAGCCATGTAGGTAATTGTCCTTAACAACCCCTGAGCGAACGGGTGCTGAGTCCAAACTAATAGTATTATCGTTGCTAAGGCAGGTAGACAGCATTCCATGTGTAAACATAACAAACAAGCATTCATTAAGTCACGTATAACATGCGGTAACGGTTAGCGTTTAAAGTATTTCGTAGTGTGTTCGATGTGATTTTGTATAAGTAACGTATGTAACTCCCAAAAGTGCGTAAAGCAAAAAGGGATCGAGTATACTCACAGCGATTGATGGATTGAAGGGAGCGCTAGAGAGTAGGGTTAGCCTGAACAGTTTGATAGCATAACGATAAGTGACGCGTAAAACGATGCAAAGTACAAGTGGTTCGGTCAGTAGTTCGATCGGACAGGCGGTCGTGCGAGTGGTAGTCCGTTTAGACGGTCGTCCGGTCGGATGACTGTTCGAGTGGATTGTTTCTTCCTTTGGGAAGGATGTGTTTGTGTATGATGGCTTGTCTTTTGAAGTTTTCGTTGTAGCATTTTGAAAACATTGAAGTATCTCTACCTTTCAGGTCGGTCGGTCGATCGGACGGTCGTCCGATCGGACGGCAACCCGATTGGTTGGGCACTTCAGTGAGAACAAGTTCACAGCAGGTTGTCACTCGATCGGACGGTCGTTCGATCGGGTGGCATCTTTTGTGCATTGAACATGTTGAAAATTGTTTAAGTGTTGAAGTTCGAAACATCACATAGTCCGATGGTCGGTCGATCGAGTGGTAACTCGATCGGACTGCAATCCGTTCGGTGTTCCAAAACTCTTGAAGCTTGATTTGAAAGCTAAAAGTGGGGCCAAGGTGCAAGTCGTACGGGTGGCCGGTCGTCCGGGTGGCTGTCCGTTCAGACAGCAGTCCGATCGGACGGCACTCCGTCCTGGTCGACCTGTCCGTCTTACACTTGGTTGTTTTGATAGTTGTCGTTTTATCGATATGTGTTGGTATCGTGCTAACCAACAGAACTCCATCCTAAGTTCTAGTGACCCGATCGAACAGGAACCACCCAAGTTTGGTCAGTCCACCGGTTCAGGATGATTGTTCTTGGTTAACCCGGAATCGATAATCTCATGGATAGAATACGGATCTTGAACCAACACAACCACAATAATGAGTAGTAAGCCGGCACAAGCTCCGATTCTATCGGTTTTGAGTGCATTGAGTGTAAAAGAGTTGAAAGAAAGTTGGTGAACCTTCTCTCAATCCTTTTCACCGTGAATATGTTTAGATCTATGAAAGATCTTCGTTTGTTTATGTGGAAATAGGTTAGATCTAAGTTGTTCTTGGTGGATTGAAGCCAAAACATGAAGTTCTTCAAGAACACATGATGACGTCATCCTAGAACACCTTGAATCTTGATGATTTCATGGTTAAAAGTTAAGATTCAAAAGATAGAAAGGTGTAGGAGTGCGTGTAGATTAAGGAAGTACAAGATTTAGGACGAGATCTTACCGGAATCGCGAGAAATCTGAAGAAAAGTGAGGAAAACGAGCTGATCGGACGTCAGTTGCCAAAAGTAGAAAGTATGAAAGTGACAAGGGGTATTTATAGGATTACCCAAAGTGGAAAGGGGCTGGTCGATCGGTTAGGCAGCCCGGTCGAACAGTTACCTTGTTCGAGTGTTCGGTGCGACGAGTTTTGCTGTTTCGATTTCGATTGCGAGCGTTTCGATGCGATAGAGTTTCCTAGTCAAATTACTTTTAATCCCAACTGCTATATCAACATTCAAGCATCCTTATTTCGTATTCGTTTAGCGTTTGCGATTCGATTGCGATTGAGTTCGATTGCGATTCGATTGATTACCACACATAACATAAATAAACATGCACAAGTAACACATAAGGCACACACACACACATATAACAGCAACCAACATGCGTAATTCGAGTTGCGAGTGCGATTGCGATAAAGCGATTGAACATGCAATAAATAACGATTACCATGAGATTATTAATAGATACTCCACATAATACAACTAAAGCGATAATCAAATAGACTAATTACAAGTCAAAGAAGTCAAAACAGGATTTGGGCAAGGAGAGACAGTTCGCAATTAGCAATCTTTTCTTCCTTTGACTTCAGTCTTGACTTTGACTTTGTCTTTCGAAACACGGGGTGTTACAAAGTAGGTTATCGACAATGAAAGATGCACAGACGTGACTGCGAGTTGTAGAATGCGCAACACATATCACCATTGTGACACGTGAAGAAAAGCCCTTAACAACCCCTGTCCACAACAGGTGCTGATTCCAAACTATAGTACTATCGTTGCTAAGGTATCAGGCAACAATCACTGTGTAAACATAACATACTAGCATTCATCGAGTAATACGTATAACATGCAGTAACGGTTAGCGTATAAAAATGTTTGTGTTGTGTGGTTGATGTGATTTAGTATAAGTAACGTATGTAACACCCACAAGTGCCTAAAGCAAAAAGGGATCGAGTATAGTCACAGAAAGTGCTTAATAAATAAACACTGTCTTGGATTGAAGGGAGTGCTGAGAGATTAGCCTGATTATAGAACGATAGTATAAGCGAAGAACAGTGCGTAAAACGATGCGAGTGAACAGGACGACGGATTTGTCATCCGATCGGATGACCTTCCGGACGGATGGTCATCCGGACGGATGGCCATTCGGTCGGAGGGTGATCCGTTTGGGATGGATGTGTTTATGTATGATGGCTTTGAAGTTTTCGTTGTAGCATTTTGAAAACAGAGAAGTATCTCTACCTTTCAGGTTGTCCGGTCGAACGGTCGTCCGGTCGGATGGCCATTCGCTCGGATAGCGATCCGTTCCAAGTGAGAGATTTCAGAACAAGTTCACAGCGGAGTAGTCATTCGATCGGATGGTCATCTGATCGGATGACTATTCGTCAGAAACTGATGATCTGTGATAATTTGTAAAAGTGTTTAAGTGTTGAGATCACAAGTCATCCGATCGGTTTGTCGTTCGATCGGATGGCAATCCGATCGGACGGCAGTCCGTCTGGTAACTTGCTCGTTTTGAAACTTTTTGTTTAAGGTTGAAAAGTTTAGCTGTTTGACCGAGACAGTATGACAACGTGTTAAAAAACGGAAGCCCCATCAAGCCCAAGTCATCCGATCGGATGGGAATCACCCCAGTCTGATCAATCAACTGTTCTTGACGGTTGTTCATGTTCAACCCGTGAATCGGTTGTCTCTTTTGATAGGAATCAATTCTCAGACCGACGCTTCACTAGAGAACGAGTGGGAGGCCTGAATAAGCTCTGATTCTATCGGTTTTGTGTGCAGGAGTGTAAAAGAGTTGAAAGAAAGTTATGAAAACACCCTTCAATTCTTTTAATCCTGAAAATGTTTAGATTTAGGCGAAATCATTGCTTAATCATGTTGAAATCTCTTAGATCTGAGTTGTTCTTGGTGGAATGAGGTCAACACTTGAAGTTCATAAGAACCCCATGATGACATCATCCTAGAACACCTCAAATCAGCGATTTCATGGTGAAAAGTTAAGATTTAATGGTGAAAATGATAAAGAAGTGTGTGTAAATCATAGGAGTACAAGATTTGGGTTGAAAACTTACAAGAATCGCGAGAAATCGAGAGAAAAGAGGGTTGGAACGTGCTGGTCGGAGGAGAGAGCTGTCACATCATTAATAGTGATGTGACATGGCTATTTATAGGTGACAAAATAGGAAAGGCGGTGTCACACCCCCAAAATCCACGTGCGGCATACCACCGCTTGGAGGCGTGACTGACCAGGATCCAGCCACCAATTATACTGAGCATTGATTGAGAGTAAAAATGTTCACTAACCACAATAGTTAGTAAGCACCATAGTTCGAAGTTTTTGAAAGTTTAAGTTCAAATAACAGTTTAAGTAAACAGCGGAAGAATAAACCAACCAGTTTCAAAACAAGGTTCATAGTTCAAGATTATTTAAAGCCCAACACACGGGCTAAACGACCACTACACATTCCCAAGCTGCAAGCTCCTGAGTCACTGGGTACCTGCAAAGCATGCAGTAAGATGTCAACAAAAATGTTGGCGAGTCCACGAGTTGTCCAGTTTTTAATTACCAAAAACTTGTTTCACCAGTTAATTTATCCGTTTATACATGCGATGGGGAGCTACCCCATAAGTAAGCGACTAAACTGTTTTTACAATACCGAATACTATTCATCCGTACGTTTCCGTAGAGTGCCCCGTTTGTCAATGTTCTATCATCATTGACAGTTGCCAGAGTACATTAGTTCACGCCCGATACCATACGCGGGCACGGTGTGAGGTTGGTGAGACCTAAATAGCGCTATCAACTAATAACCCGTTCGCCTGACCCCGGCGACTAATCGGTATTAAGAAGTGAGGACTTGAGTGATAGAGTTTTGTTTAGTGTTGCTTGTTGCATCCAGTATAAACAGTAATTAACTAAAAGTCCCTTTTTAAGGGGAGAGAAGTAGGTTTGTATCCCTTACGAGGGGATTGCGTTGTTTAAGTTTCCGTTTCCCCACCACCGGGAACGCATGCTTTATTAGTTGTGAACTCACCTTGGGTTGCTCGGCAGTTTAGTTTACTTGGTTAAGTATGCTGGTCACCACGTCCTAAATGGTTACCAGTATAGGTCAGGCTCGGACACAAGTAATCACGTATATCTACACATAGCTAACACATTGAATGCATAACATATGATTATCCAACAAGTTATCGAGCCTATTCTAATACGTAGCAGTTAAACAGTAAACGTCAACACCTATCATACAAATCATAAGTGTTATTGGGCCTATCCGATCATACTAACAGTTAACAGCATCACAGAATCCAAATAGAACGGTATGCACAGTCCACACATTTTTGGCCCAATAACGGAGACAAGCAGCCCATTCGAGACAAGGTGGTCTCGACTCGAGAACGTGCGGTCTCGAGTCGCAACCATGAGATCTCGAGTAATGCCGGTACGAGTCGCAATCTCGGAGGCCTCGAGTCCAGTCTCGAGTCGGGATCATGAGATCTCGAGTCGAGACCTTGCTGATTTCAAGTTCCTGATGTCTGTTTTGTCTGGTCTCGAGTTGTCACGTATGGTCTCGAGTCGCAATCACGCGGTCTCGAATTGTAGTTTGATGGTCTCGAGTCGAGACAGGAGGTCTCGACTCGCACACCTGATGACCAAGACCTTCTAGAACCTGTCCGATCGTACGATCCAATAGAATTTCATGTGCATGATTTTATGTACTAACCAATTAAATCACACTAACATGTTTTCTTGTCTAAGGTTGATTCAAAATAGATCAAACATACAATTTTTAAATGTTCAACATACATTCAAACAGTTCATCAAATATTCATACACATTCAACACATATTCATCATATGTTCATCTTTTTGGGTTTTATCATTCATCTTATGTAACCTATTTCATTATCCATGCTTAATCCTCATATAGGTAATGTTATCAAACAAGTGTTTAACTCTAATTATGCGAGATCCTAGTTATCCCCTTTTCACATTATTACTCTACACGGATATGCGCAAAACCTCATATTATCATTCAAATGTGTACACTATTTTTGTTCAAACATGTTTATCATCATTAAAGAATCATCTTACTATTTAATCATTTTCAGCCACTAAGCCATTCATATCATGCATGAAAACATTTAAACTAGGCATGAGTAATGTTCATCAAACACATATATCATCATCTACAAAGGAGGAACACTAACCGGTTAGAGATTTCGAGTTTGAAGGCGAGTAGGTTTGATGAAAGGGAATCCTTAAGTAAAGAACACGAACCGATCCAAGGGCCTTTGATGCTTTTTCGTTTGAATCCGAGAGGAGGAGGAGTGTTGGGGTTTAGGGTTTTAGTGAGAGAGAGGGAGAGTGTGTGTAGGAGAGATGGTGATTGAAAAGTGGCAAGGTTGGCCACTCTTGTGGGTTTTATACCCGGACCGAGTTGGTGCACCCTAGTGGGTTTCCGAGCGACATGGCCCTACCGGCCCAATTGTTTCACTGTTTACTCGAGACCAAGTGGTCTCGAGTCGGGTTCATGGTCTCGGCTCACTACATACATATATATATATATATATACTACGTATATATATACTTAGTGCATGGATCACATAGAACATGAAGATAAAACACAACTTCCATTTAATAACATATATACACATAATGTAATTACAAGGTATTTGCTCGGGAAAACCTAGAGTGTCACATTATCCCCAAGTTTTAAGAACTTTCATCCCGAAAGTTAAGGCAGTCACTGTCAAGCTAGTGGAAGTGAGAACATTTCAACGGGGTGTCACATCATCCCCCCGTTAGTTTGGAATTTCGTCCCGAAATTCGGTTGTAGCTTCAGTGCTGGGAGTTTCATTTGGGAACAACTGGGGATATTTGCGCTTCATCTGGTCTTCCCGCTCCCAGGTAAACTCTGGGCCACGGCGTGAGTTCCAACGAACTCGCACGAGAGGTATCTGACTACGTTTGAGGGTTTTGATCTCACGATCCGTGATCTCAATCGGTTCCTCAGTAAAGTGTAGCTGTTCGTCAATAGTGAGTTCCTTGAAAGGAATGATGAGTGTTTCATCTGACAGACACTTCTTCAGATTAGATACGTGGAAGACGTTGTGTACAGCACTCAGTTCTTCAGGAAGATTCAACCTGTAAGCGACCTTACCGATCTTTTCGGTAATTTCAAAGGGTCCGACATATCTCGGGTTAAGCTTGCCCCGTTTTCCAAAACGAATCACACCCTTCCAGGGTGAGACTTTAAGTAGAGCCCGGTCACCAACCTGGAACTCTAGCGGTTTCCTATCCTTATCAGCGTAGCTCTTCTGACGGTCACGAGCTGCTGCCATGCGTTGCCTAATCTGGGCAATCTTTTATGTGGTGTCTACTACATGTTCTGGGCCTGTGATCTGGCTGTCGCCAACCTCCGCCCAGCAGAGAGGCGATCGGCATTTACAACTGTACAATGCCTCAAAGGGTGCTGCCTGAATGCTGATATGGTAGCTGTTGTTGTAGGAGAATTCCACTAACGGTAGGTGCTTCTCCCAATTCTTGCCAAAATCGATCACACATGCCCTAAGCATGTCTTCGAGGGTTTGGATGGTGCGTTCAGATTGCCCGTCCGTTTGCGGATGGTAAGCGGTGCTCATGTCTAAACGTGAGCCAAAAGATTTGTGCATAGCTTGCCACAACTCAGAAGTAAAACGCGCGTCTCGATCGGAAATAATAGAGGTTGGCACTCTGTGCTTCGAAACCACTTCCTTTAAGTATACCTCTGCTAAGGTAGAGAACTTGTCTGTTTCTTTAATAGCCAAAAAGTGGGCAGATTTGGTTAATCGATCCACTATCACCCAAATGGTGTCATTTCCGCGTTGAGACCTAAGCAAGCCGGTAACAAAATCCATGGAAATTTGCTCCCATTTCCACTGTGGGATCTCTGGTTGTTGGAGTAGGCCTGATGGTTTCTGATACTCCGCCTTGACTCTTGCACAAGTCAAACATTTTCTGACATAGGTTGCTATGTGGGCTTTCATGCCAGGCCACCAGTATGTAGTCTTTAAGTCATGGTACATCTTATCCGCACCAGGGTGTACTGAGTAACGGGACTTATGGGCTTCACCCATTACAAGCTCGCGCAAATTCCCATAAAGTGGGACCCATATACGTCCGTTTACGTAGTAAGCACCATCTTCTTTTTGTTCTAACCGTTGTCTCGATCCTCGTAGGGACTCAGCCCTGATGTTCTCGGCTTTCAATGCTTCAGCCTGAGCATTTCGGATCTGATTAGGGAGGTTCGAGTGGATAGTGAGCTGTAAGGCACGAACACGCTTGGGTTTGGTCTCCTTTCTGCTGAGGGCATCGGCTACCACATTAGCCTTGCCTGGATGATATTTAATTGCACACTCGTAGTCATTTAGCAGTTCGACCCATCGGCGTTGCCGCATATTCAACTCCTTTTGTTCCATTATGTGCTGGAGACTCTTGTGATCAGTGTAAATCGTGCACTTGGTACCGTACAAGTAGTGTCTCCAAATCTTGAGCGCGAAGACCACAGCTCCAAATTCTAAGCCATGTGTCGTGTAGTTCCGTTCGTGGATCTTGAGTTGTCGCGAAGCGTAGGCAATGACCTTCTCGCGTTGCATCAGTACGCAACCAAGTCCTTGAATAGAAGCGTCGCAGTAAACAACGAAGTCGTCGGTACCTTCAGGTAAGGAAAGAATAGGAGCACTGCAGAGGTTCTTCTTTAGTTCCTGAAAGGCAGTTTCCTGAGCATCACCCCATTTGTAAGCAACACCTTTCTGAGTGAGGGTCGTGAGTGGTTGAGCGATCTTAGAAAATCCCTTGATAAATCTTCGATAGTACCCTGCCAATCCCAAGAATTGGCGAACTTCGATCGGAGTCTTAGGTATAGGCCAATTCTTAATGGATTCGATCTTAGCGGGGTCAACATGAATCCCATCCTGATTGACTATGTGCCCAAGGAAATGGACTTCTCTAAGCCAGAAATCACACTTCGAGAATTTGGCATACAATTGCTCATTGCGAAGGAGTTCGAGAATAAGACGCAGGTGTTGTTCATGCTCCTCTTGACTCTTCGAGTAGATAAGGATGTCGTCAATAAACACAATTACGAACTTGTCGAGGTACGGTTTGCACACACGGTTCATGAGATCCATGAAGATCGCAGGTGCGTTGGTCATTCCGAAAGGCATGACAAGGAATTCGTAGTGACCATAGCGGGTTCTGAAAGTCGTCTTAGAAATGTCCTCATCGCGGACTCTCAGCTGGTGATAACCCGATCGCAGATCGATCTTGGAATAATAGCTCGACCCTTGCAGTTGGTCGAACAGATCGTCGATACGGGGAAGTGGATACCGATTCTTAATGGTAACCTTGTTCAGTTCGCGGTAATCAATGCACATTCGGAATGTGCCATCCTTCTTTTTGACAAAGAGCACTGGGCTCCCCAGGGTGACGAGCTAGGACGGATAAAACCCTTGTCCAAGAGTTCTTGTAGCTGAGTAGATAGTTCCTTGAGTTCTGCGGTGGCTAGTCGATAAGGTGCGCGAGCTATAGGTGCTGCTCCGGGAGCTAGTTCGATTTGAAATTCGACCTGACGGTGAGGAGGGAGTCCAGGTAGTTCTTCCGGAAATACCTCAGGATAGTCGCGTACAACTGGAAAATCTTCAATCCTGTTTTCCTTTTTCTGCGTGTCGGCAACAAGTGCTAAGATAGCGGTGTGCCCCTTTCGTAGACACTTCTGGGCTTTTAAGAATGAAATGATGCCTGTGACTTCTCCGCTTTTGTCGCCTTGAACGATAAGGGGTTTGCCAGGAGGACGGGGAATACGAATAGCCTTCTCTTGGTAGAGGATTTCGGCTCGATGCTTGGATAACCAATCCATACCAATGACGACGTCGAAGCTTCCGAGAATGATGGGGAAGAGATCGATACAGAAGGTCTGACCAGACAACTCTAATTTGCAGCTACGTATTACGTGTGAGGCCTCGAGGTTTCTACCATTGGCTATCTCAACGATGTGCTTAGAGCTTAACGGCGTAAGAGTGGACTTACCTTTCTTACTAATACGTAGGGATACATAACTAGCATCTGCTCCGGAATCAAATAGTATGGAAACATAACGATCATTAAGTAGGAACTTACCCGCTACAACGTTGGGGTCATTCCTTGCTTCTCCAGCTCCAATCACAAAAGCCCTTCCTCTTGCACCATTCCCAGCATTGTTGGTGTTGTTGTTCCCAGCACCCTGATTGTTGTTCGGATTCAGTTCAGGGCAATCGTTTCGTATGTGCCCCGTTGCTCCACACTTGAAGCATCCACGGTTGTTTCCTTGCTGCTGCTGTTGCTGTGGATGATGCTGATTCTGCCTAGCTGGGAGCTGGCTCCTGCAGTCTTTGGCTTCGTGCCCCATCTTGTTGCATCGCTGACATTGACTCCTGCCACATGGCCCACTGTGGTGTCGGTTACATTTGTTACACTTGGGGTGGTTTCCTCGATATCCACCCTGTTGCTGAGGGCCCTTGTTGATTTCAGTCTTCCTTTGTTGAACTGGGGCCTGAGTGGGGTTAGCATCCTTACCCTGACTTCCATCCCACTTTCATTTGTTATCGCTAGAAGTTCCAGCAGTAGCACTGATCCTCTTGGGCAGCTTGCCCTCCTCCACAGCCTGATTGGTGAGTTTGTGAGCGAGACGAACCACTGGCTGTATGGTATTGAGGTTGGCTGAGGTCACATGGCTCCGGATTTCTGGGACCAAGCCCTTGATGTACAATTCGATCCTTCGATACATAGGTCGGTACATGTTTGGGCAAAGTGTAGCATAGTCGTTGGACTGCTTGGTGTAGGTCTCAATCTCTGATCCAACCATCTTGAGCTCATAGTATTCGTTTTCGAGTTTGTGGATGTCATCCCTATGACAGTACTCCTCTTTGATCATGTCCTTGAAGTCTTCCCACGCAGTAGCATTAGCAGTTTCCAGCCCAAGCATCTGAATCTGTGCTTTCCACCATGAAAGCGCGTTTCCTTCAAGCGTACCAGTCGCGAACTTAACCCAGTTAGCAGGGGGACACTCGCAGACAGTGAAGACAGCTTCGGCCTTTTCAATCCAGTGCGGAAGGCCTATGGCACCCTCAGTGCCGTTGAAAGGGAGAGGTTTGCCATCCATGAAGGTTTTGAAAGTACAGACACGTGGCTGCGTAGGCGCAGGCTGACCTGTTGTGAGAAGCGAATAGGTTTAGAGGTGAAAAGACGATGTGGGGGTAGGATCTAAACATCCTAAAGTAACGAGTTTACCTCCAGGGTGAGCTGCGAAAGCTGCAGTCACCGTGTTGAGCAAGTTAGCGAACTGAGCCTGAGTCATGTTAACGCTTCCTCTTCCGCGTCCACTCATTGTCTTCATGACCAGAAAACACAGTATGAGTGTGATGTCGTAACATAGCGAGAATGAGATAGAAGAGGAATGTGTATCTATTCAGTTAGGCACACTAGTACGTATAGTAGAACAACAACATGAAGTAAACAAGCAAGTAAACACAAGTCCGAGCTATGAGGTCTAATAGGCTGAGTCTTGCCCTTGGAGTGTAGTGTCGTTAGGAGTCACGGGTTATAGTCTGGTTTTTCTCAAAAAGACTTTCTTTTTAAAACCGAGTTCACTATAACCAATGGCTCTGATACCAATCTGTCACACCCCCAAAATCCACGTGCGGCATACCACCGCTTGGAGGCGTGACTGACCAGGATCCAGCCACCAATTATACCGAGCATTGATTGAGAGTAAAAATGTTCACTAACCACAATAGTTAGTAAGCACCATAGTTCGAAGTTTTTGAAAGTTTAAGTTCAAATAACAGTTTAAGTAAACAACGGAAGCATAAACCAACCAGTTTCAAAACAAGGTTCATAGTTCAAGATTATTTAAAGCCCAACACACGGGCTAAACGACCACTACACATTCCCGAGCTGCAAGCTCCTGAGTCACTGGGTACCTGCAAAGCATGCAGTAAGATGTCAACAAAAATGTTGGCGAGTCCATGAGTTGTCCAGTTTTTAATTACCAAAAACTTGTTTCACCAGTTAATTTATCCGTTTATACATGCGATGGGGAGCTACCCCATAAGTAAGCGACTAAACTATTTTTACAATACCGAATACTATTCATCCGTACGTTTCCGTAGAGTGCCCCGTTTGTCAATGTTCTATCATCATTGACAGTTGCCAGAGTACATTAGTTCACGCCCGATCCCATACGCGGGAACGGTGTGAGGTTGGTGAGACCTAAATAGCGCTATCAACTAATA
Organism: Helianthus tuberosus; assembly: GCA_030545235.1. Lineage (NCBI taxonomy): Eukaryota > Viridiplantae > Streptophyta > Magnoliopsida > Asterales > Asteraceae > Helianthus > Helianthus tuberosus. Next base: position 57,435,451 of record CM060424.1, on the reverse strand, counting down.
ACCCGTTCGCCTGACCCCGACGACTAATCGGTATTAAGAAGTGAGGACTTGAGTGATAGAGTTTTGTTTAGTGTTGCTTGTTGCATCCAGTATAAACAGTAATTAACTAAAAGTCCCTTTTTAAGGGGAGAGAAGTAGGTTTGTATCCCTTACGAGGGGATTGCGTTGTTTAAGTTTCCGTTTCCCCACCACCGGGAACGCATGCTTTATTAGTTGTGAACTCACCTTGGGTTGCTCGGCAGTTTAGTTTACTTGGTTAAGTATGCTGGTCACCACGTCCTAAATGGTTACCAGTATAGGTCAGGCTCGGACACAAGTAATTACGTATATCTACACATAGCTAACACATTGAATGCATAACATATGATTATCTAGCAAGTTATCGAGCCTATTCTAATACGTAGCAGTTAAACAGTAAACGTCAACACCTATCATACAAATCATAAGTGTTATTGGGCCTATCCGATCATACTAACAGTTAACAGCATCACGGAATCCAAATAGAACGGTATGCACAGTCCACACATTTTTGGCCCAATAACGGAGACAAGCAGCCCATTCGAGACAAGGTGGTCTCGACTCGAGAACGTGCGGTCTCGAGTCGCAACCATGAGATCTCGAGTAATGCCGGTACGAGTCGCAATCTCGGAGGTCTCGAGTCCAGTCTCGAGTCGGGATCATGAGATCTCGGGTCGAGACCTTGCTGATTTCAAGTTCCTGATGTCTGCTTTGTCTGGTCTCGAGTTGTCACGTATGGTCTCGAGTCGCAATCACGCGGTCTCGAATTGTAGTTTGATGGTCTCGAGTCGAGACAGGAGGTCTCAACTCGCACACCTGATGACCAAGACCTTCTAGAACCTGTCCGATCGTACGATTCAATAGAATTTCATGTGCATGATTTTATGTACTAACCAATTAAATCACACTAACATGTTTTCTTGTCTAAGGTTGATTCAAAATAGATCAAACATACAATTTTTAAATGTTCAACATACATTCAAACAGTTCATCAAATATTCATACACATTCAACACATATTCATCATATGTTCATCTTTTTGGGTTTTATCATTCATCTTATGTAACCTATTTCATTATCCATGCTTAATCCTCATATAGGCAATGTTATCAAACAAGTGTTTAACTCTAATCATGTGAGATCCTAGTTATCCCCTTTTCACATTATTACTCTACACGGATATGCGCAAAACCTCATATTATCATTCAAATGTGTACACTATTTTTGTTCAAACATGTTTATCATCATTAAAGAATCATCTTACTATTTAATCATTTTCAGCCACTAAGCCATTCATATCATGCATGAAAACATTTAAACTAGGCATGAGTAATGTTCATCAAACACATATATCATCATCTACAAAGGAGGAACACTAACCGGTTAGATATTTCGAGTTTGAAGGCGAGTAGGTTTGATGAAAGGGAATCCTTAAGTAAAGAACACGAACCGATCCAAGGGCCTTTGATGCTTTTTCGTTTGAATCCGAGAGGAGGAGGAGTGTTGGGGTTTAGGGTTTTAGTGAGAGAGGGGGAGAGTGTGTGTAGGAGAGATGGTGATTGAAAAGTGGCAAGGTTGGCCACTCTTGTGGGTTTTATACCCGGGCCGAGTTGGTGCACCCTAGTGGGTTTCCGAGCGACATGGCCCTACCGGCCCAATTGTTTCACTGTTTACTCGAGACCAAGTGGTCTCGAGTCGGGTTCATGGTCTCGGCTCACTACATACATATATATATATATATATATATATATATATATATATATATATACTACGTATATATATACTTAGTGCATGGATCACATAGAACATGAAGATAAAACACAACTTCCATTTAATAACATATATACACATAATGTAATTACAAGGTATTTGCTCGGGAAAACCTAGATTGTCACAGGCGGTGCAGAAGTGGAATCGAAGGGTGGTTCGATCGGATGGCCATCCGATCGGATGGTCATCTGGATGGATGACCATTCGATCGAACGGTCATTCGATCGGATGGGCGGTGTGAGTTGGTTTTCGATGTTCCGTTTCGTACGTTGAGCGTTGCGATGTGTTGCAAGTGAGCGATGCGATAGTATTACCCATTAATTACACAAATAACCTATCTAATAATAACATAAATATAATCCTTGAATCTTGAGTGGCGATGAGATTGCGTTGCGATAGAGTAGCGATTGTGTTTGCGATTAAACACCTTAACATAAACATAACATGCACAAGTAACACACAATAGCACACACACGTAAAACAATATCCATAACCTATCATTCGAGTTGCTATGTGATAGCGATGCGATTAGCGATAAATCGATTAGCAATAAAACTGCGATTTATTAACATGTACTCCACATAATATAACTAAAGCAACTTAAATTAGAGTGTCGATTACAAGTCGAGAAGTACAATCAATAATTAAGCAAGGAGTGACAGATCGCAATTAGCAATCTTTTCTTCCTTTGACTTGACTTTGACTTTGACTTATACTTTGACTTTGACTTCGAAACGCGGGTTGTTACAGCCTCCCCTACTTTAGGAAATTCCGTCCCGAAATTTAAGGCGCAGGCGTAACAAACAGTTGTGGATACTTAGCCTTCATGTCACTTTCGAGTTCCAAGGTGAACTCGGCGCCGCGTTTGCCTTCACAGCGAACATTCACAATGGGAATGTGTGAGCGTCGGAGTACCTTGGTTTATCGACCCATGATCTCGACAGGCTTTTCCACGAAGTGTAATGTTTCGTCCACTTGTAGATCCTCAAGGGGGATATGTAATTCCGGGTCGGCTAGACACTTTTTGAGGTTCAAAACATGGAAATTCGGGTGGACGTTACTAAGTTCCTCCGGTAGTTTGAGTTTGTAGGCCACCTTGCCAATTCTTTCCAGAATTTTAAAGGGTCCAACATATCGAGGCGCGAGCTTTCATTTCTTGCCGAATCTGATCACCCCCTTCCAAGGTGCAACCTTTAGGAGTACGTGATCGCCAACGTCAAATTCAAGGGGCTTGCGGCGTTTATCGGCGTAACTCTTTTGTCTACTTCGAGCTTTCAGCAGATTGTCTCGAATTTGGAGGATTTTGTCTATCGTTTCTTGCAACAGCTCAGGATCGGTAATTTGTGCATCTCCGATCTCGTGCCACACAATAGGCGATCGACATTTTCTTCCGTATAATGCCTCAAATGGTGCCATTTGGATGCTAGAGTGATAATTGTTATTGTACGAGAATTCAACTAAAGGTAAATGCGAGTCCCAATTACCTCCGAAATCTATAACACACGAGCGAAGCATGTCCTCAAGGGTACGAATCGTGCGTTCAGTCTGACCATCGGTCCGGGGATGGAAAGCAGTACTAAGATTGAGAGTAGTACCTAGAGCAGATTGAAACGTTTCCCAAAGACGCGAGGTGAATCGACCATCGCGGTCAGAGATGATGTCACGAGGTATCCCGTGTCGACAACTAACTTTGTCAGTATAGATTCGAGCTAATTGTTCTACCTTGTAGTCTTCCCGTATCGGTAGAAAGTGAGCGGATTTGGTAAGACGACCAACGATAACCCAGATGCTGTCGTGACCTGATGGCGTGCGCGGAAGTTTCGTTATGAAGTCCATAGCTATACTCTCCCATTTCCACATAGGGATCTCGGGTTGGACGAGTAAGCCAGAGGGGCGTTGATGCTCAGCCTTGACTTTCGAAGAAGTCAGGTATTTCGAAACGTAGATAGCGATATCTTTCTTCATGCCCGGCCACCAATAGTTGTAGCGAAGGTCCTGGTACATCTTATCGGCACCGGGATGAATGGAATATCGCGATTTGTGGGCTTCGTCTAGCAGAATTTGTCGTAAATTGGTACGCTTGGGGATCCAAATTCGGTCTAGATAATGGAATATACAATTCGATTTATTCACCAGTTGTTCGCCGTTGTTGATAATCCTTTCCTTCTTCAAAGTGCGTGCGGTAAAGCAAGCATGTTGGGCATCACGGATAAGAGTTTCAAGATTGTGCCGGGCTTGAGTATTACGAATGCTATGCAAATAGCTTCGTCGACTGAGAGCGTCGGCCACGACGTTTGCTTTGCCTGGATAGTAACGAATATCACAGTCGTAATCGTTGAGGAGTTCAACTCATCGGCGCTGGTGCATATTCAGTTCTTTCTGGTTAAAGATGTGTAGTAGGCTCTTATGGTCAGTAAAGACCGTACACTTGGTACCGTAAAGGTAGTGTCGCCAAATCTTCAACGCAAAAACAACTGCACCAAGCTCGAGATCGTGGGTTGTATAGTTCTTCTCGTGGATCTTGAGCTGTCGAGAGGCGTACGCGATAACCTTGCCACGTTGCATGAGAATACAACCGAGACCGAGGTTAGAGGCATCGCAGTAGACTACGAAGTTGTCGTTTCCTTCGGGTAGCGAGAGCACGTGAGCGTTATAAAGCATAGCCTTGAGAGTTTGAAAGGTTTCCTCTTGTTTGGTTCCCCAAACAAAAGGTTTGTCCTTGTGCGTGAGCGAGGTAAGGGGAACAACGATTTTTGAGAAATTAGCGATGAATCAGCGATAGTAACCCGCCAATCCGAGAAAAGAACGAACTTCAGACGGGTTCTTTGGTGTAACCCAACTCTTAACAACTTCGATCTTCGCAGGATCGACATGAATTCCTTGACTATCGACGATGTGACCGAGGAATTGAACCTCCTCAAGCCAGAATTCACACTTGGAGAACTTGGCATACAGACGTTTTCCCTGGAGTAACTCAAGAACCAAACAGAGATGTTGCGAGTGTTCGGTTTTTGACTTGGAATAGATCAGGATATCATCGATAAACACGATGACGATGCGGTCCAGAAAGGGTTTACACACGCGATTCATTAGATCCATGAAAACTGCGGGGGCGTTGGTCAAACCAAAGGGCATAAAAACAAACTCGTAGTGACCGTAGCGAGTTCGAAAAGCGGTTTTGGGTATATCTTCCTCCTGAATTCGTAACTGGTGATAGCCTTAGCGTAGATCAATCTTCGAGAAACACGTAGCACCTTGTAGTTGGTCAAACAAATCATCGATTCGTGGTAGGGGATTGCGATTCTTGATAGTTAGCTTATTCAATTCCCTATAATCGATGCACATCCGGAACGATCCGTCATTCTTTTGGACGAAAAGGACAGGCGCGCCCCAAGGAGAGGTGCTAGGGCGAATGAAGCCTTTATCAAGCAGTTCCTGGAGCTGACTCGAGAGTTCGCACATTTTAGAAGGAGCAAGACGATAAGGCGCTTTAGCAACAGGATTTGCTTCAAGAATAAGGTCGATTCGAAAATCGATATCACGAGTGGGCGGTAAACCAGGTAGGTCATCGGGAAAGACGTTAGGAAAATCATGAACCGCAGGCACCTTGTCTATTGCCTTAACTTCCTTTTCCTCCGTTATTATGATGTGTGCCAAGAAAACTTGGTATTCCTTGCGGAGACACTTTCTAGCTTGAACACACGACTTGAGTTGTAACTTCTTCGAAACGACTTCGCCATAAACACACAATTGATCACCATTTGCGAGAGAGAAACGAATCATTTTATCGAATCAAACAATTTCAGCATGATTCTCTCGAAGGAAATCCATACCTAATATGACATCAAAGCTACCGAGCTGCATCGGAATAAGATTGATGGGGAAAATGTGACTGTTGAGTTCGAGAGTGCAGTTACGCAGAACAGAACTAACAGTGATGGTTCTTCCAGTGGCAACTTCTACGTCGAATGTTGATGGGAGATTAACGCGTTTATGGTTTAGGAGCCTTTCGAATTCGAACGATACAAAACAGTTATCAGCTCCAGTATCAAACAAACACGAAGCGTATATACCATTTACGAGAAACGTACCATTAACCACGTTGTTGTTTGCCTGAGCCTGACGGGCGTTGATGTTGAAGACTCGCCCGCGGGCTGCTTGCTGAGCTGGCTACTACTGTTGGTGTTGTTGTGGTGCTGGCTGCTGCTGCTGCTGCTGTGGCTCTTGCTTCACCACTCTATTTGGGCAGACATTTGCGAAGTGGTTGGGATCACCACACGCAAAGCAGGCTCTTGCGTAAGCAGCGGGAGCAGGAGCTGCTTGTTGGCCCTGGGGAGCTGGTAGAGCAGGAGCTTGAACTGGGGCTGGAGCTTGGCGAGGACTGGTACGGCAGTTAGCGGTGAAATGGCCGTACAGGTTGCAGTGAACACAAAATCGGCATGCGATTCCAACCGGGTGACGATAAGTACAAGTAGGGCAAAGCGGGTGTGGGTCAGTATATGCACGCTTAGCTGGCGGTGCATTGGCCACAGGCGGCGCTACTTGGCGGTTTTGAGGTTGCGGTTGAGCAGGTACTGCTTGGAGTGGAGCGGCGGTAACTGCACAGTTCTTGTTACTGGAGTTGTTGTTCTTTCTCTTGCGGCGTGAAGACTTGGAAGATTGCGATGCGTCGGTTTCAGCGGTGGGAGCAGCGGTGACTTGGTGAAGACTTTTGGCGGTTTTATCAAAGTAACCAGCCCTAACTCGCTTGTCATTGATCTCGGCAGCGAGTAGGTAAGTCTCTTCGATAGTTGTCGTCTTCGCAGCTTGAACGAAGTCAACAACACAATCCGGTAGTGTACGGATGTATTTCTTGATGGTAATCTCAGGAGTGGTAACTTGGCCTGGACAAATGATACTCAGCTGCTTAAAGCAGGCAGTTAAACCAGCGTTGTCGCCACCCTCCTGTTTGATGTGCCAGAACTCGTCCTCCAGCTTCTGAAGCTCGTGGGGAGGGTAGAACTCTTTCAGCCTGATGTCCTTCAACTCATCCCACGTAAGCCCGTAGGCTGCATCATTCCCTCGCTTGTTTCTATCGGTAGCCCACCAATCCAGAGCCCTCTATTGGAAAACGATAGTGGCGTTAACAGTGCGAAGGTTTTCGGGACAACCACTTTGGCACAGGGTGACTTCGATTGAATCGAACCATTGAAACATGGCCGTAGGCCCGTCTTCTCCGGTGAATTCTTTGGGACCGCATGCTTTAAACTGCTTGAAGCTAAAAGTACCCTTTGGAGAGTCCGTCCTAGATTCCTCAAAGGACTTGCTAGTGTTTTCATTCAGCTCGCTGACAATTTGCGGAATGACCTTAGCCATCTGCTTTGCGACTAGGGCAGCGATGCGTTTGTCCTCATGGTTACGACGAGCGGAGCGAGCAGTGTGAGATCCGAATGACGACATTGTCTGCAACAGACATCGTCACAGGACTCAAACACAATTTCGATTAAGTGAGTATAGTCTATTATCTCACCGAAAGCTACTTTATATAAAGCACAGGAACACGTCTAAATCACAAAATCACGTAGGCACATAATCCACAGAAGCACGTAATCACATAAGCATGTATTCCACGTAAGCACGGAAGCACATAGTCCACATAAACGCATCTCCAACTATATTTTACACGTATTGGCCTACATATATTGCACGTATTCACCTATCTTTCACAGCGGCGTAAAGCGATCGAGTATTGCGAGTGCGATTAGTGTGTAGCGAGCGATTTGTTAGCGTATTGAGATAGATGTGCAGTGCGAGTCGTGTGTATTGATCAAAGCGAACAGCGAAAAGCGTGTAAATCACCAAAATCGAAACACATAAACACATAAAATCACATAGAATACATAAAATTCACATAAATCGATAAATCTCAGAGTCGGCGGCGGCGAATTCCAGAATCGAAACACATAAAATCGAAAAGAGATTGTCTTGGCTTGATAGACGTCGACTACCCAAAGTTATTCGACTATTATCAAGTACTTCGAGTACACGTTTTGGCCTAATAGATTGTGCTCTATCACCGACACACGGTGAACGACACGCATCCTTTCGGTTATTCACTCGACTCGAGTCGTTGGAATCCATCGAGACTTTGGTGGGAGCTTTGTAAAACCAAAAATTGAGAAAGGAAACAAGTCATCAAGGTTCGTGTTTCACCCTTGACTTAATAACTGCATTCATGTTTGAGTAATAGAGTCATGAGATACAGAGGGAGAATTGCGTCGAAGTATGGATTTCACTCCTGATTCAACGTAAATTCTCATGTTTATAGTAAAATGTGCGAGTCGAACGAGCGTTTTGGTCGAGAGTTTGCGGTTTTCACACCTAGTCTCAACAAGATCATTCGTTTATGTGCGTTACCAGCCTTAGGAAAGGCTGATCTTGCGCGAAGCTGTAGTATGCGATGTTCGCGCAAGAGTGTAGTGTACAATGAGTTCGAGCGAGGGTATCAAGTAAGCTCGTACAAAACTCCTACCGGGTCTGCACAAGTCAGCCTGTTGGTACTTAGACTATAGACTAGGTCGTTTCTAAGATATCGACCCGGACTAGGTCGAGTCTTGCCTAATTCCCAATAGTTATGGCTCTGATACCAATCTGTCACACCCCAACCGATGACGGAAACATCGGGGCGCGACACTGAGCGTAACAGATTGTCCAGGAGAAATCCATAACAACTAGTTTACCAGATAATTAACATTATGCCCCATACCATAACTCATCAAATAAAGCAGTTATTACAGACATAGGTATCTCATAGACAAATAAATTGTTTCGACAACTCAGAATTCAAATTGTTTGTTTCTAGACTCTCCTAAGCTTGATTCCACATAGCAAGCATACCACAGCATCCTAAACACCTGTCACATACGTTAAAATAGGGGTCAATACATATAGTGTAAAGGTGAGCATGCAAGTTTAATAATGTAATAGATAGCGAAAGCGAGTTTACGCACGACCAGCATGTAACATGTATAATGTGAAGCAAGTAGGTTATCGACAATGAAATATGCACAGACGTGACTGCGAGATGTAGAATGCGCAACACATATGACCACTGTGACACATGAAGAAAAGCCCTTAACAACCCCTGTCCACGACAGGTACTGAGTCTAAACTATAGTACTATCGGTTCTAAGGTGTCAGGCAACAATCACTGTGTAAACATAACATACTAGCATTCATCGAGTAACACGTATAACATGCAGTAACGGTTAGCGTATAAAAATGTTTGCGTTGTGTGGTCGATGTGATTTAGTATAAGTAACGTATGTAACACCCAAAAGTGCTTAAAGCAAAAAGGGATCGAGTATACTCACAGAAAGTGCTTAATATATAAACACCGTCTTGGATTGAATGGAGCGCTGGGAGATTAGCCTGATTACAGAACGATAGTATAAGCGAAGAACAGTGCGTAAAACGGTGCGAGTGAACATGACGATGGATTTGTCATCTGATCGGATGACCTTCCGGACGGACGGTCATCCGGACGGATGGCCATTCGGTCGGAGGGTGATCCGTTTGGGATGGATGTGTTTGTGTATGATGGCTTTGAAGTTTTCGTTGTAGCATTTTGAAAACAGAGAAGTATCTCTACCTTTCAGGTCGTCCGGTCGAACGGTCGTCCGGTCGGATGGCCATTCGCTCGGATGGCGATCCGTTCCAAGTGAGACATTTCAGAACAAGTTCACAGCGGAGTAGTCATTCGATCGGATGGTCATCTGATCGGATGACTATTCGTCAGAAACTGATGATCTGTGGTAATTTGTAAAAGTGTTTAAGTGTTGAGATCACAAGTCATCCGATCGGTTTGTCGTTCGATCGGATGGCAATCCGATTGGACGGCAGTACGTCTGGTGACTTGCTCGTTTTGAAACTTGGAAAATTTTGTTTAAGGTTGAAAAGTTTTGCGGTTTGACCGAGACGGTATGACAACGTGTTAAACAACGGAAGCCCCATCAAGCCCAAGTCATCCGATCGGACGGGAATCACCCAGTCTGATCAACCAACTGTTCTTGACGGTTTTTCATGTTCAACCCATGAATCGGTTGTCTCTTTTGATAGGAATCAATTCTCAGACCGACGCTTCACTAGAGAACGAGTGGGAGGCCTGAATGAGCTCCAATTCTATCGGTTTTGAGTGTGCAGGAGTGTAAAAGAGTTGAAAGAAAGTTATGAAAACACCCTTCAATTCTTTTAATTCTGAAAATGTTTAGATTTAGGCGAAATCATTGCTTAATCATGTTGAAATCTCTTAGATCTGAATTGTTCTTGGTGGAATGAGGTCAACACTTGAAGTTCATAAGAACTCCATGATGACATCATCCTAGAACACCTTAAATCAGCCGATTTCGTGGTGAAAAGTTAAGATTTGATGATGAAAATGATGAAGAAGTGTGTGTAGATCATAGGAGTACAAGATTTGGGTTGAAAACTTACAAGAATCGCGAGAAATTGAGAGAAAAGAGGGCTGGAACGTGCTGGTCGGAGGAGAGAGCTGTCACATCATGAACAGTGATGTGACAGGGCTATTTATAGGTGACAAAAGAGGAAAGGCAGTGCAGAAGTGGAATCAAAGGGTGGTTCGATCGGATGGCCATCCGATCGGATGCTCATCCGGACAGATGACCATTCAATCGAATGATCATTCGATCGGATGGCCGGTGTGAGTTAGTTTTCGCTGTTCCGTTTCGTGCGTTGAGCTTTGCGATGTGTTGCGAGTGAGCGATGCGATAGTATTACCCATTAATTACACAAATAACCTATCTAATAATAACATAAATATAATCCTTGAATCTCGAGTGGCGATGAGATTGCGTTGCGATAGAGTTGCGATTGCGTTTGCGATTAAACACCTTAACATAAACATAACATGTACAAGTAACACACAATAGCACACACACGTAAAACAATATCCATAACCTATCATTCGAGTTGCGATGTGATAACGTTCCAATTAGCGATAAAACTGCGATTTATTAACATGTACTCCACATAATACAACTAAAGCAACTTAAATTAGAGTGTCGATTACAAGTCGAGAAGTACAATCAATAATTAAGCAAGGAGTGACAGATCGCAATTAGCAATCTTTTCTTCCTTTGACTTCGACTTCGAAACGCGGGCTGTTACATCTAAACATCGGGTCCGTGTACACGGGTTCGACGACAAAGTTATCGGCCACCAATCTATCGTGGGCACCTACACGTACGTTAAAAATAAAAATATAGAGTAAACTGCAAAATTACCCCCTGGGGTTTGGGTCCGCTGACACCTATTTCCAAAAAAAAATGATGTATTACCCCCCCCCCCCGGACGATGGCCGGTTTAATCGATCTTGGACCCTACCAACTGGCCACTTCCACCACCACCACCCACCACCTCCGCTACCATCACCACCCCCACCCACTCCACATGCTCTCTCTCTCTCTCTCTCACTAACCCGACCACCTTTTCATAAGAAAATTTCATCTACCAAAACAAACCCCAACTTGTATACCAAAATCCCCAATTTAAAAAAAAAAATCAAGAACAAATCATACAATTCAGAGCTAGATTGGTGGTCATGATGGCGGTTCAAAGATCAACTGACACACCCCTTGGCGGCGACGGTGGTGTAACAGTCGTTCTTGGGTGGCGTCAGTATCGCATCTAGGGTTCCGACCAGGAACCAACTTTCCGGAGCGGGGCGGCAGTGGTGGTGGTCGATGGCCGTGTAGAGTGGGTGGGGGTTGTGATGTCGGCTAGTGGTAAGGTGGTGGTTGTTGGGAAGAGAGAGGATATAGAGAGAGAAGGGAGAGGGTACAGAGAGGGAAGAGAAAGTCAGAGAGTGGTTTATGTGTTTTTGGTATATGTAATATAGGTGCTGTTTGTTTTTTCAGATGTAAAATGTCTGTAGTCTGTGGACCACATTTGCAGGCATCTGCAAGAGAAGATGTGGACCAAATGTCTGCAGTCAGCAAGAAGAAGAGGGTTTGTTTTTTTCCTTCAAAAACAACTTCACACACACAAACACACAACACACACACACCAGTTCTCTCTGCTCTCTCTCTCTACAAACTCTCTCTCTCTACAACCACCACCACCACCGCACCACCTCCGCCACCACCACCGCACCACCTCCGCCATCACACCAGCGCCTCTCTCTCTCTCTACGGTCTCTCTCTCTCTCAGCGATCTCTCTCTCTCTCAGCGATCTCTCTCTCTCACAGATCTCTCTCTCTCTCTCACAGATCTCTCTCTCTCTGACGATGGTTTGGTGGTGGTGGGTTTTGACGATGGTGGTGGTGGAGATGGTGGCTGAGATGTAGGAGGTGGTGGCTGAGATGTAGGTGGTGGCGGAGATGTGGTGGCTGAGATGTAGGAGGTGGCGGAGGAGGTGGCGGAGGTGGTGTTGGAGGAGGTGATGTATTAGAAGATGTTTTGTGAAGATGTGTGAAGCAAATGTTCTTAGCTTTTTTTTGAAGAAGAAAGAAGCCATTTGTAGATCTGTTTAAAAAAAAAAACAAACAGTCTTCAACATCTTATGCCTGCCCGCCTGCAGACATAAGCAATTTGCAGCTGTTTGAAGCAAAAACAAACAGCACCATAATCTTTACTTGTAATTTTATCAAAGTACCCTTGGTTTCATACTTGAAGTTATCAAAATGCCCTTACACTTAATAAACATTTTAATTGTGTTAGAGTCGTGAAGCAAACTGGTGATAAAATCAAAACATCAAAGAGAAAAATAACCGTTTTTAAAAGATTGGGGTAAAATCGTTAAAACGTCAAAACCATAAACCTGGAGGTTGCATAAAACCCTTGAAATTCATCACTTAAACCCATATCACGCCCTAGGGAGTAGTGGCCACACTGCACGCCGTCGCCGATCCCATCTTTCCGGTATCCAAACAGGTACTCAATCCTCCTTATTTCCGTCGTTCATTCTCTGTTTCCGTCGGAATTCACTTCCGTTCCGATCTATCTTAACTCCGCACATTCGTATCCACACATTTGCATAAGGGTTTTATTATCCATAACCCTAACACTACGTTCCTCCTTTCAGATCATACTTTTCGCTCTCTGCGGTTTCACTCTATTCTTCCATCCAACACGAGGTGAGTTAATTAATTACATCTTACGCACATAATTTCGTTTTAGCAAACCCTAGTTTTCAAATCTTTTTTTTTGGGGGTAAATAAATGACTACTATATTTTCTTTTTGTTTTTGCAGTCGACCAATGGAGGAAGATGCACCAGTAAGTACTCTTCGTTTGAATTTATAGCTTTATTTTAGTTAGAATCCACTTATTTTAAATTGTGCTTCTGATTTTGAATGGTTGAATTGTATGGTAATAATTGGTGCAGACCAAGAATGAGGAGGAGGAGTTCAACACTGGGCCTCTCTCTGTATTGATGATGAGTGTCAAAAATAATACGCAGGTAACACATACTTTCGTATAACTTGATGTTCGGTTTGAAGGTTTCGCAGTTAGCATACATGTTCTAGGTAGTTAAACGCTCGAGGCACATAGGGTGACCCTTTTTTGTCCGGTTCAGTGCGCCTTACTGCAGTCAAGGGCTCAAGGCGGTTTGGATAAGCCCTCACCTCGCCTAGGCACGTGTCCCTTTGGCGCTTTTAACTACATAGGATGTGTTAATTATTTTAGTACGGGATTAACAGTCGTAATCAATTTGTAAAGTTGCTATTATTATTTAGTACGTAAAATGGGTTTGAAGAGGCTGCTGCTGTTGACATTGTTTCTTTGATTATAAATAACATTTTTGCTGTCATTTTGTTGCACATCCAGGTTCTTATTAACTGCAGGAATAATAAGAAGCTTTTAGGCCGTGTTAGGGCGTTTGACCGACACTGCAATATGGTGCTGGAAAATGTTAGAGAGATGTGGACTGAGGTTGGTTTTGTTATGAAAATAACTTATGTGTCGGTTCTTCGGTTACATTTCTTGACAAATTGTGCACTTATTTATCTTCGGATTTTTGTTTGGCAGGTGCCCAAGACAGGAAAAGGCAAGAAAAAAGCTCTTCCAGTTAACAAAGATAGATTTATCAGCAAGATGTTTCTTCGAGGCGATTCAGTCATCATTGTGCTTAGGAACCCCAAGTGAAAGGTATTGGTTCTCACTTTTTTGTTCTTTTTTCTTGGAACTGTTTAGGCTTTTCGTTTTCGTGCCATTGTACTTTTTTTTAAAAAGCATATCGCATGTCATGTGAATTTAGTAGTAGTTGTGTTTCGGCTTGGTCCAGTTTTCTTATGCCTGTTTAGTTTGTAAGCCTAACTCCTCTGTTATTCACTCAGTTATATTAGAAAATATAGAATGATTGTGTGGTAAAAAACAGATCATCAAAAACCTAAATGAGCATATTAAGACTGTTTGGGATTTGCTTATTCAAACAGCTTATGCTTATAAACAGAAGCAAATAATCGGCTTGCAAAAATCCCAAACACCCCAAAGATGATTTGTGGAATTTTCATCTGGTATATAATTTGCAGATTGGTAGGGCATTACTTGTAGTATTTCGGACCAATGATACTTTTAGAGTCTAGACAACCTGACACCTTTTTATAATTTTTTATGGTTTTTAACAAACGCTTGAGATATTGTAGTGAATAGAGCATATAGTTGAGACCCCACAATCACATCTCTTTTTTTGCATATCATATATCATAAACATGGCATATGATATTCATTTTACATCTTTGTTATGATTTTCTTTCGTGATATCCATGTGTTAAACCAACTGCTCGTCTTAATTTTCGTCTTCTCTATTGCAGGATTTGGTCCGTCGTTTATCGGCTTGTTTTGCAAGAAAAATGTCATTGGTAGTACTTATAATGGTAGCCATTGTATTTTAGTTGAAAAAACCTGGTTTGTATGCCTTCTATGAGGACCTGTAACTTGTCTTTGCTTTCGTTCTGAGTTTGGTCAAGAAAAAGTTATCTATCAACTGAAACATCCCTTTTTAATCGAGCATTTCAAATGTCGTTTGTTTGTTTATATTGTTTAAAATTATGTGATCCAAGTAACAAACGAGTAAAATACACATCAAACAGTTAATAAAGTTCTGGGATTTTAAATATTAAATTCTCAAAAATATGTTCCATTACATTCCACTACAGATAATTCACTTTAGCTGTAGTGTTGACTACATGGCGGAGTGGTGGAGCATCCGCCGTCCCTTCCACCCACAAAGATAGCTGCCATGAGTTTTACTCCGTCGTGGTTTGCGCTCACTCATCTCCACTACAGAAGAAACCACCTCTATGCCACCAACACTGTCGGAAAATTGCTTTTCAGGAATATAATCATCTTCTGATCGCTTGTCGAGCCATGAAATGATGTCACCAAAGACGATATCAATGTTGTGATCAGGCTCGCCTGATGTTAACCCATGCCACATTCCTGGATATAGTTTCATGGTTTTGTCTTCGCTACTGGCTTGTTCATATAAAGCCCGGCTCACTTCTGGATCAGTCACCGTATCTGCCTCTCCATGTAGCACAAAAAATGGCAAGGTCACCTGCACACAAAATTACTATATGAATTATGTAAAGCCGAAACTTTGTTTTAACAATCCCAAGTCAAAACCTGACTCCGTTTTTGAAGAGATTCAAGCTAGGGTAATAATGTAAAATGACCTTGCTTAAGCTGTCCTCAAGACCCATGCTGGCCCGAAGCATTTCTAGAGCGGTTTTCAGCCTCGGCTTTTCTTGATATATCAATGTGTTTGCACGTATCTGCACAAGTATTCAAATCGTCTTGAATTTACATGTTACTTATTCTTGTCGATAACAAATTCCGAAAAAAAACCCTCACCTCTTCTCTCTTAACAGGATCTTTAAAAGCCGCATCAATAACATCTTTTGTGGGCACAATTTTCCATCGTGGTATCACATCTTCCACTCTTGTTAGCATGCTTATCACCAGTGGGTGTGGCTTCACTTTCTCAGATATCTGTCAACACATCAAAAACGCTTCAAAATCACTAGTGAACATGTTTCAGATACTTGTAGCGTACAACACTCATAAGCTATTTTCTTGCAAGATTCGAGTAAAAATGGTTAGATTCACCTATAAACTGTTACCTTACACATGGGCGCGACGAGAATGGCCCCATGCCAAAAAGTAGGGTCCTTTCTGTGTATAAGAAGGGAGACCGCACCACCCATGGACTCACCATACAAGAACCGTCTCTTGTTCCTGTAGCCCACTTGTCCTAAGTGGTTCGAGCCAGAAAAAAAGTTGGTGGTTAGATGTAATACGTTTTGGTGCATTAAAAAATGGCGATTGAAAGATGTGTACCAGAAATGTACTTAAAGTAATTTGAGCAGTCATTGACAATATGATCAAATTTTTTAATGTAACAACGTGCGCCCATGGACCGCCCATGTCCTTCGTAGTCTACTCCAAAGACCGCATACCCGTAACTAGCAAGCTTGGTTCCACATCCTATAAAGCATAAAAAAAAAAACAAAAAAAAACTTCAAATAAATCCTCCAAGTTTTAAGAAAAAGTATATTTACATAAAAGCATGTGACGATTATATATCGTAACATCATCTAAACAGATTGTGATATAGTGATATACACAAAGTTTTCAAACGATTCAAAACAGATCGCGTCATGCTAGTTGACAAAAAAACTAATAACTAAATATTTACATATGAATATGATCAACGGTAAAAATTGCATATACTTAGGACACTCTTGTTGACTTTTACAATGTTAAACTTGTTTATTTACATATTTTAACTTTTAAGTTAATCGATTGCTCACTGAAGATAAAATACAACTCAAAAGTCATAACCAACATTTATATAATATAAATTAGTAACACGTTTTGGCTTCTTGTAGTTGTACACTGCATAAATGGGTTTTGTGCTTATATGGGTTGTATTTTTTTTTTGTATTGTATGTACATTGTTATTTTTTTATTGTATGGTATGCAGGTTTATCATTGTATGAGCTAAAAAACAAATGAATGTAAGTTGCATCTTATGATTCAAATGGTTTTTAGAGGTATCTATAATTGCATCATATCATATTATATCTTATCATATTCTATCATATCAATACATATCACACCGTACCATATCGTATTGCATCATATCTTATCGTATTGTATAATATCATATTATATCACATTGTTTGATATTACATGATATCATATTATATTATAAGTTATATTATAACTAGTTTTTTTTTATTCACACAAGAAAATATAATAGCTAATTTAAAAGAAAAATCCGATAACAAGGTGGTGGGTGAAAAGTGAACCATAATTTACAGAGTGTTTGGTAACCAAACTTGAAGGTGTAATAATATAGTAGGTCCCATGTCACTTATTTTCTACCTCTAGCAATTACTCTCATATCACTGGTTTGATCACCTACTTCAACTACCAATATTGATTCCATTTACTCCCCTTACATAAGCATACACTTAAATGACAAATAACCAAATGTGGGCAGGTTAGGTTTCATAAGCATACTTTGGCAGGACGTGCCTAAAAATCACGAAAATAAAACGCATATATAAAATTGTTTCTGTATCGTAGTGGCAGATCCAGAAACTTTTACTAGGTCAGATAAAATAACAACAAATGATGATAAAAGAGTCCATATACGAAACAAATTACAAAACCCGTTCAAATAGAAATAAAAGTAAAAGTCTTAATAGTTGTAACTTATGAGGTTCTAAACTCTTGATGTCATGGTTCAAGTTTGAAGAACTCCAAATAAATTGAAGAGGAAAGAGTCGAAACTTTTTTTGTCGGCGTTTACTGCAAGGGGGTCCAAAAATCACACCATTGTGTCTCCACTTAGGCTCCAAAATCCCCAAAAAATAGTAGATCAGGGTCCGCACTTGGGCTATACTTTATGGAAGCATAAGCATGACTAAAGAGTCTAAACATACGGGGTGTCTAGCCCTGGTTCCATTGGTAGGACGGGTATTGTACATTTAAAGATAATTATGATGATCCTTAAAGGCCGGTCCTTTTTTTTTTTTTTTTTTACTTTTAGGATAGAAAAACGTAAACACCAAATATTAAAATTTAATGATGTCTTACTTATTTAGAATTAGGTATGCATTGAATATAATAAAATGGACCAGGTAAAATTCATATCCCATTCCTTATCTTTATCTTTGTAATTTAACTAAAAATCACCCTTTCTTAAAATTATTTCTCCTTTTCTAAAAACTTTCCACATTTCATTCCTCATCCCTAAAAATGGTTTTCATTTTAGTTTTCCCCATATATGGGATTCACTTTAGCTTTCTCTAAAAATATGAGTATGGGGGTATGGGGATGGGGAATGGGTTTGGAATGCTTCGACACCGCTACAGTAGTCAAGAGATAAAGATTAGGAGTCATGGTGGACGACTGTCGTATCTCTGGCGGGTGTTCCACCATATCCTACCCCTACAATAAACTAAACAGAAAGAACGCCGCACTATGACCATATGTCCATATACACATAACACATCCAAACGTCTAGAGAAAGATAGTAGTGTTTTTAAGAAGAAATCAAGATAGTGTCATGAGATGTCATTAACAGTGATGATAGAAGAGTAAGGGTGTGTTTGCTTTGTGGAATTCAACAGAATGAGAATCTCAATTACATTCGACATTCGTAACATGTTGTGTTTGTAGAATATATTTAGATTGGAATCTGAATTTCAAGAATAATAAGTTTTTATTTGAGAATAGAATTGAAAAGAATTCATAAAATTTTCTTCACATAATGGAAGTAAGCATTCATTCCCACAAAGAATAACATGTTTTTCCGGTGAAGGGGGCCATCTAGCAAAATTCGTTATTTGTGTGATGTGTGTGTATTGTCAGGATCGTCTTCAAGATTTCGGATGCTATGTGCGACTAGTAAAAACGGATCCTTAAAATAGGAACTTATAACCTAAAAGCTGAAATTAATATAGATTTATGTATACGAAAAGTTCAGTAGCTAGGGCTCGGCTCGAAGTCTAACCAAGTCAAACCTCAAACCGACAAGATTACTTAGGGTGTAGGGAGTGGTTAAACACTTTGAGTGGCAAACCAAAAAACCGACCAATCAGAGCGCGCCATGTCAATCGGTGAAAAGTGTTTAAACTTTGGTGAAAAGTGTTGGCAATGGTTTAGACACTTGATGAAGTGGTAAACTATTTTTTTTTTAAAAAAGAAAAAATGTGTGATTGGTTGAGATTGGATTGGACCCCACCCCAAACCCCCCTCTCTCTCTTCTTCCTCCCCTCACCGATTCGGCATGCCACCACCGATTTGGCAAACTTTGGTGACCAAACAAGAGTTGGCGGTGGTGTTTACCGATCGGTAAAGGGGTTTGCCACCCTTTACCGATCACCACACCGTACACCCTTAACACCTAAAAGCCGAAATTAATATAGATATACGTATACAAAAAGTAAAAGGGGGGGGGGGGGGCGCTACAAAGAGGGAGGAGAAGTGAGAAAAAAAATGATGAGCTGCCATGTCTTAAACTCGCAACCTAACCTATAGCAAGGAGAGAGATTTACCGGCTCTTCCTTCGCTACATTTGTGTTTAAATCTTGATATAATAACTAACTGATAATTTAAAAAGTTATATATACATAAAACAAGCAAAAATAATATTACTTTGGCCCTTAAAAATTTTGGGCCCTATGTTGTCGCCCACCCCGCACAGTCCCTATAGGTCGGCCTTGTATATTGTGTTAGTCTATTATTTTACTAGTTTATGGCCTCTTGATGATGATGGTTGTGGCTCTAGTGCGGCGACAAAGGTGAATGCGACGCCGACAAGATGTAAGGTAACAAACTCGCATTACTAGTTCATCTATATCGGTATAAAAACAAAATTAACAACATATTGAATATCGCCACAACACCATTTCAAAAAGGTTTTATAATTATATGTTATATGGCATCACACTATCACCTATCCATTTTGTATTTGTTACTTATATAAATATATATATGATAATGTTTTCAAAAAGTAACACTAGCAAAAGAATAGTCACAGCTAACGTGCATATCTAAACGTGTTTGCGTATGTATCTAGACGTATGGATGAGCATTTGGTACCGGATATATTCGGTACCGATACCGGTACCTACTTTCTCCGTTTTTCGGTACCGGTATTTATGGGTAAAACACCGGTAAGTATCAGTACCGGTACCAAATCGGTGTATTCGATACCGGTATTTTCGGTACTAAACGGGTACCGTGCTAATCACTAGACGTGTGTGATTGCCTATTGTTACGTAAAAAAAGAAAGTCAAAATAGAAAGAAAGTCAAAGAAGATGTTTAGACACATGGAGAGGGGCAGGTGAGGTGACGGTGATGTGTTTAGAATTGTGATTTCTTGGTGATTCTAGAAAGCAATTCTTTCTAAAGTGGATCCGCATGTTCACACGTGTTATGTTCAACATCAACATGAAATTTAATTAAAACAACAACAACCTGCAGAAACTAACTGCCTTCAATTTTAACAAAATATTTAGTACCTTTCATGAAGTCGCTGCATTCCATTCCATAACCTGAAAAAAAAAATTAAAATAATTAATATCAATGTGATCTGATTATATAAGATTATATATATAGAGAGAGAGAGAGAGGGGACCATGGCAAAGGAAAACAAGGGCCTTGGGTGAAGAGAGAGGAAGCCATCTGCATGTAAAGAGCTGCACTCCTCTTGAATTCCTTATGTATTCCTGAAATTCCACTCATTAAATTTGTAAAACCCATTTATTTATTTTTTTATTTTATTGAAACTTGAAATACACCTCAGTTTTTTTTGGCCAAATTCATTGAACCCATGATCAAATTATAATAACTCACAAATCCACGACCTGATTTTTATTTATTTTTTTATTTTTCTTGTGAGGAACCTTTTCACTATCTGAGTTTCATAAGGCCCTTCAAGCTTAGATACCCATTACAAGTTAACATTCATTTTTTTGTTGGAAAATTTTGAAAACAAAATGAGAAACCAAGCAAATCAAGAGGGATGTGTTGTGTCTCTATATATATGTGTGTGTGTGTATATAGAGAGAGAGAGTAGTGAGAGAGAGCACCTCTTGGTATTCGACCTCCATTGATGGTTCTTCAGTCAGGAATGTAGGAATTTAGAAAGAAGAAAATAGTAAGTAGCTTTGAGAAAGTATGGAGGAAATAAAAAGGGATTTTGAGGGGGACATGATTTTGTGGTTCTTTTATAGATCGAATTATTATAAATTTAATGATCAAATCCCACGTAGAGAGAGAAATATACACACACATTGAATTTTATCTTATTATTATTATTATTATTATTATTATTATTATTTTTATTTTATTTTTTTTTTTTTTTTTTTGAACGGCAAATTTGGATCACTGACGGACCACTGGAGTATCATCGTGCCACTAGCGGACCCACCCGATCATATCCATCTCCACTAGACAATAATGCCCTACACCAATTCAGGAGGAAACCCAATAAATCTGGGAAAACCCCCCCTTGTGAGAATCGAACTCATGACCTAATGGTCATAAGCCTTATCCCACCACCAAGATACCACTAGGCTATAATGCCATGGGTATTATTATTATTATTATTATTATTATATTATTATTATTATTATTATTATTATTATTATTATTATTATTATTATTATTATTATTATAGGTTAGAACCCCGTGTATTACACGGGTTGAATAAATATAATCTTATACACTAAGTAATAAAATAGTTACATCTTTTAAAAACTCATGTATTGCACGATTTTAATAAACACATGTCTTACATGAATAATGTAATCCGTTAAAACATTTAGTCATCAAGATGTGTTTTCTAACAAAAAGAACTTTGAGGTACTATTTATTTATTGTAACATATCACTTTATTTTTTTATTAGGTTAGAAGGTTGTGTATTACATGGTTTATAACATTTCACTTTATTTTTTTATTTATTATTAGGTTAGAAACTTACGTGTTACCAAATGTTGGATAATCATCAGAAAAAAAAAAAAATTAGTAAAAAATATTAAATATACAAGAGATAAGCTGGATGTTATGATTTTATTGAAGTGTAAAAAGGGATAATGAGATCTTTTATTAGAAATAGGATTCTAAATATACCATGTATAAAAAATATATATGTTCTACATGTATTGAATAAATCATTTTAATGAAACAGTTGATTAAAATAAATATTTTTATTTTAATATGGGATTATATCCTTATCCTTATCATCAAAATATAAAAACAATTAAAACTACCAATTAAATAAAATCTTTATCTTTATAAATATTTAAAACGCTAATATATTTTTTTAGATTTTAATAATTAATATATGATTATAATAATTAATATATTATTATCAGTTATCTTTTTCTTTATCGTTAAAATCTCTTCTACAAATTTTAAATTTAATATTATCAATAATTGACTTTCCATAATAAATATTTAGAAAAATAATTAAGAATGCCTCATAGAACGCCATGCGTCCCTAACATGGTTTCTTAAGAATGTCTCATAAAACGCCATGCGTCCCTAACATGATTTCTTTTATTATATGTATAGATAGATTACATTATAGGGTTTTTATACAATTTTTTTTTTAATATAACTATTACCTTGTATAAACATAGGTACCTTTGGATTACATGTTCTTTGACATTTAACAAAATAAAGATTATAATTATCTTTGACATTTAACAAACTAAATATTATAATTTTCTTCGAAGTTATATGTAAACATGGAAAATATTTTCTTTTATCAGTTAAAAGTTTAGAAACATGTATTGAAAACTTATATTTTAATAAAATATATCAGTTATCCTTATCCTTTTTTTTTTTTGAACGGCAAATTTTGGATCACTGACGGACCACTGGAGCATCATCGTGCCACCAACAGAACCACCCGATCATATCCATCTCCACTAGGCAATAATGCCTATACACCAATTCAGGAGGAAACCCAATAAATCTGGGAAAACCCCCTTTGTGGGAATCGAACCCATGACCTAATGGTCACAAGTCTTATCCCACCCCCAAGATACCACTAGGCTATAATGCCATGGGTAACAAATATTGTTTTAACAGTTATCCTTATCCTTATCATCAAAATATAAAAACAATTAAAACTACCAATTAAATAAAATCTTTATCTTTATAAATATTTAAAACACTAATATATTTTTTTAGATTTTAATAATTAATATATGATTATAATAATTAACATATTATTATCAGTTATCTGTGTCTTTATCGTTAAAATCTCTTCTACAAATTTTAAATTTAATATTATCAATAATTGACTTTCCATAATAAATATTTAGAAAATAATTAAGAATGCCTCATAGAACGCCATGTGTCCCTAACATGATTTCTTTTATTATATGTATAGATTTAAATAGAGTAAAGAGGGTGGATGTATCGTGTACGAGAGACCCATGTCCTGCGAAAGAAAAATTATGATTCGAGTAAGTTGAGTAGTTCTTGAGGTGAATATTAAGTGACGCTTTCACTTTTTTACCTTCTAGAAAACGCATTGAAGATAAAAATAATTAAAATATTAATTCTAAATTATATTTTGAGTAAATTACGTTTTTGGCCCCTGTGGGTATATCACTTTTACTATATTAGCACAAAATAAGAATTTTTAACATATCTGCCCTCATGATCTCTATAACTAACCATTTTGACCCCTAAGTCTAGAGATCATGGGGGCCAAAATGGTTAGACTTAGAGGCCAAAATGGTTAGTTATAGAGACTATGAGGGCAGATATGTTAAAAATTCTTATTTTGAGCTAATATAGTAAAAGTGATATAACCACATGGCCAAAAACGTAATTTACTCTTATATTTTAGATAAAAGATTATAAGAATAAATAAATAAATAATGTTTAGGTGCAAATATAATTTAATATGTTAATGCTCGAAAGATTAACCTCATCAAAATTATAACAAATCCATTACTTTTATTTGTTAAATAGTTATCTAAAAAAATCCATGTGGTTTTTAAAAGAGTAAATTGTTATTTTAGTCACTGAGGTTTGTCTCAAATTGTCATTTTAGTTCAAATAATTTTTTTTTCTCCTCTAGGTCCTTAAGTTTTTCATTTTTTTTTGTCATTTTGATCACATTGCCTAACTTAGTTTAAAAACCTAGTTATAACCAAGGGTATTTTTGGCATTAACAAAAAAAAGTTTCTAAATTGTCATTTTCATCCAAAACCCTTTTACATTTATTTTCTGAATTATATATAATATATCTACACACACATTTATATATGATATTATATATATATATATACACACACATTTACACACGCTTATAACCAAGACTCACCACCACAACCATAAACACCTGCCACCACCGCCACATCCCCCATCTGCCACAAAACCACCATTGCCAGATCTGAAACCCCACCCAACCTTAGAAATATCTGGCACGCCACACCAGCTATCACCAACACCCCATCTCTCATTGTCTGTGCAAATCACCATAAGCACCATACCATTACTACCCCACCCCACCCTATTATCACTCGAGTCAACAATCAAATACAGAATAAAGGATCGAAGATAACATTCAATTTACAGCATAAACCTCCTAAACCCAGGTCAAACCGCCTCATCTCCCTTTCTTTTTCATCTCCCCCAAATCAGCAACATCATAGCAACTGTTTCTCTCTCTAACTCCTACAATTCCTGTAAGTTGTTCTTTCCAGCTTGATACACAATACGCAATCCTCTATTTAGTCAGTTCGTCGCCAGAGCCATGGTGGTGTGGAACGCCGGGAAAACGAAAGGGGAAGCTTATTAGGGTTTTTAATTGAGATAATAGTGGTTGTAGGCTAGATCTGGTGGAGGCAGTGGCTTTTGATTTAGGGAAGAGTGGGGATGATGGTGGTGGAGAGGAATCCCGGGGATGTGGTGGTAGCAGGTGGTGGCCGGTGGGTAGCAGTGGTGCTAGCGGTGGTTGGTGTAGATGATGCAGTGGTGGCGATGTTGGTTTATGGCAGCGATGGTTTTTGTGTGTGTATAAGTAATTAGATATGTGTATATAGGGCTCGGTTCAAATGAGAACCACCACGAGTTGTGAGAACCATGAGAACTCATACTTCCAGGGCGAGTTGGGCCAAAAATTTTTTTGCACAATCGTAAATGAAACTATTATAAATACATCTGTAAAAAAACAAAAAAAAAATTGCCGAGTCGGTAGTTTTGCCTGATGTAAGTTTTTTTTACGCGTTAGTGTAAATTTGTTACAAAAAAATAGGCGCTTGTCATACGCCTATTGGCCAACTCTCTTGACATTCGTACTGTTTGTACTATCAACTACTGTCTTGGCGGCGCAGGGGTATCGACGCTTCTTGTGCT
This sequence comes from Helianthus tuberosus, assembly GCA_030545235.1. Taxonomy (NCBI): domain Eukaryota; kingdom Viridiplantae; phylum Streptophyta; class Magnoliopsida; order Asterales; family Asteraceae; genus Helianthus; species Helianthus tuberosus. The sequence continues at coordinate 57,410,262 of CM060424.1, read as the reverse complement.
TATGCCGATTCCGATTGCAAAATAAACCAAGTGTTGGATTTGTCACACCCCGACTTTTGCGGAAGCGTGGGTTTATTTGGTGTGACTTCTTAATACCATAGTTTAATCATAACAAAGCTATATGAAAATAAAACCATGCAGATCATCCATTGATTTAAGTTTGAAAAGTAAAATACCACAACATTGTCTTAATGCGTTGACACATGCAACGGAAAATACAACCTAATAACATAAAAACATAGTTTGAAAGACACAACCACAAACTTAAAATAGACGTAGTTTAAGAACTATGACTCGTCCAGGTAAAAGCCACAACCCCTAAACTTGGATGATCCCATAACTCTAACGCAGCGTGAAAACGTAACATACCGTGCCAGATCCTTAGTTCCCTGAAATACATGTAAGTTGGAAAAATCAACAAAAATGTTGAGCGAGTTCATGTGTAAGTGAGTATGAAAAACCTTTGTAAGTATAAAATCCTGGTATGTAGCAAATAAGGAAAAAGAGATCACCAATGGTTTGCAAGGCCATTGATATGTGTGAAGTGCAAGTACGAAGACTCAAACCTAGCGGATTTAGCGTTGGGCACAAAGTCACCCCGAGGTCCGTTCTGCTGGGCCTGGGGCTGGGCTCGCTACACCCAGATAGATCTACCGCTACTGTCCCTCGGTCCTACAATGAGGATTAATGGCCTCAAGTTGCGCCTACCCACTCACATGATCTAAGTAGTAACCCTCCTTACGCTAACCATACCATGTAAAAAGTACTCGTAATCATAGTAACATGTATTTCACCCCCGCAGTTTAGAAAACTGAAAACAGTTAAGAGAAAAGGGGGACATGAACTCACCGAAGTGCGTCTCTAACAAGAAATCTCCTGGTCAACCTGCTGTGCGACGACCTACACGTACTAACTTCTATTAGACGGACGGTCGTGCCTTAGCTTAAGGTTTAATGCCTTTGGGAAATAGTTAGGCAACTATTTCGTAATTACACTTCGTAATTATTTTGTAAATATATTCCTTCCCAAGGATGAGGGTTTTAATACATGTGCGTTCGTATAACTTCGAAATATATTATTAAGTCTCACTTAATGTAATATATTTTATTTCATTTGACCAAAAATACTTTACTTCCAAAATATAAATATTTTTCCTAAAAATATTATATTTTATTCCATATAATTTTTCCAAAATAATATCCTTGTCAAAATACACATTTATGAGTATTTTCTGAAAATACGTAAGTTACGTTGTAAGGTTCGGGTGATATAAATAATACCGGTGTAACTTAAATATTTATTGTGAAGGCGTTCGTATTATTTTGGAGCCGTGAATATTCGGTATATTCTAGTAATATTATTTTTACCCTAAAAATAATATTTATGTAGTTCACAAAATAATCATAAAAATTACACAAGTGATACTATGAAAAATATATATTCTAAATATATATTTAACAAGTTTTATTTATGAAAATCCCACCTCCGACTCTTGGAAATTTTGTAATAAAAATCATGGCGAACTTTGTTTGGAAAATAAGTTAAAAATATACTCATAACACTTGTCACAAAAATATTTCTAAGTGTTATTTTCTGGAAAAATTTTGCCAGAGTTTCCTCTGTAACTGGAGGTGGCCACGTTTACTAGCGTATCATTTTCTTTTGTAAAATCATTCAAATCAACCAACAATTTACTAAACAATGTTACACTAGTCAAGTGCCAAAAACAATGCATTTTTCATGACAACATAAACTTGGCGTTTCATAAAAACGCTTAGTAATTTAGTGGTGTTTTTAGTGGGTTTAGTCACCCTTCAAAGTGTGTTTATTTTTGTAAAACTCTCGGGTCCATACGACCATCGACTCACTTAGTTTACTTGTTTTTCAAAAAAAAAAAAAAAATCACTTTGTTACCAAGTTTATGTTGACACATGGAGGTATCTTTTTATATAAAACATTAATCACTTCCTAACTTGTTAACATAAGTTTTTTTTAATCTTATTTTAACAAGTTTACTATGATGATAAACATCATCTTACTAACAATCAACAAATAAATAATAACAATATCAAAACAATTTTATTTTAACAAGATTCCATCTTATTTTAACCTCATACTAGCTTTATGTTCAAGTTTGCATTTATGATCTTCTAGTGTTCTTTTATTTACATCACAACATAATTTTTAACCATCATAAATATAAAATAAAAGATGATCAAAGGAGCTTACTACTAGCTTTGAAGCTAGGGAAGAAACTAGACGAAAAACGAGTGGTTAAAGACAAACGAGGGAGGTCCTTGGCAATCCGAGTGCTCCACACCTCCTAAAATGGCTCCTTGCACTTTGTAATATAGTTGGATGGAATGGAAAGATAGTGGCGTGTGGGAGGTTGTTCGGCAGAAGCTTTACTTGGAGGGGAAAATAATTGTTTTTTGTTAAGTTGAAGATGGTGGTTAAGTGCTCTTTTCATAATCAAATCCCTTTTATCCCTTGGTAATTATGTCCACAACAGTACATACATATTCACATCAAAATCTCACTAGAGATTGCATGGGGAAATACACAAAGTTCAGAGAATATCTTGTGGGAGTCTTACCAGCCGAAAATTCAGCCAAAGAAAAGGGGGGTTTAGTGTAAGTTTTAGGTGACTAGAAGGGTGTCATGTGCAAGTATGGATGGTGGGTGCAAGTAAAGTCAACTTGTTCACATTTCCTAGGTAATCTTAGGGATTTGTACATGGGAAATCGTGAGTTGAGAAAGGGGAAACATATGTGCCGCCATTTTCATGGGAGGGGGCTTATAGTTGGATTTTAATGGTATAGTTAAAAGCTAATTAGTTTAGTTAGGTAACTAAATTAGTTATTAGCGTGTTATGAATTATAACGGGTGTTAGGGTATTCGGGGACCCTAATTAGCTCAGAAAAGGAAAAACAATGTCATTGACAAAATTTTTATGTTCCGGGTAAAGTCCGGTTGTACGGTTGGATATTACTCCGTTAAAGTGCTAAATAAATACGTAAAGTGTCGTTAATATTTATTTTAGTGACACAATTTATTCCCGACACTTTGGAAAGTGTCTAGTAATATTTTTCTCAGGTTTTGGCACTTTACTAGTTAGCTTAATGCTGAATTTTTATTTAAAGTGCAGAATTTTGTACACAAAGTACGTTTTAGGCACATCCGGTCACTATAACTATCGCCTAGTGACGCAGTTTTACATTCCTCACCTCCCTACACTCCCTACTAGTGTAGTAATCTATTCCCGGCTCATACTCGCCTCATAGACAGTAATTGTCTGATGCTGGTTATGTCAGCATGTTTACTGGGTTATCCGTATAGTGTGCTCACTGTGCTTTTGTGCATCAAGGTTGTCACTGAAGTTTTGTGTAAATAATGGAGTGACAGTAGTAAAGTATGATGCATGTATAAGTATGTATCATAATTCAAGTAGTAGATTAATCACAGTTGTAAGCAAGCACAGTAATTAAGCAGTAATTAAATATCAATTAGTTCGTACGGATACCTGGTTTGGTGAGGGTTGTCACATTCTCCCCCCGTTAAAGAAATTTCGTCCCGAAATTTAAGTTCTGCTTCTATTTGCAGGGGTCTTTGGAAATAAATGGGGGTACTTCTCCTTCATTCGATCCTCACGTTCCCACGTGAATTCAGGCCCATGTCTTGCATTCCAACGAACTTTGACGAGTTTGACACTGCTCCTGCGAGTTTTGTTAACTTTCCAATCCGTGACCTCAACAGGTTCTTCAGTGAAGTGGAGCGTGTCGTCGATATGAACTTCGTCAGCAGGAATGATCACTTTATCTTGTGTTGGACTTTTTCTCAAATTGGATACATGGAATGTATCGTGAACACCATGGAGTTCAGCAGGTAGGTCCAACTTGTAGGCTACAAGCCCAATCCTTTGCAGGATTCTGAAAGGACCAATGTAACACGGATTCAACTTCCCACGCTTTCCGAAGCGTGCCACACCCTTCCAGGGTGAAACTTTCAATAAAACCATATCTCCAACTTGGAATTCCAAATGTTTCCGGTTTGGATCTGCATAGGCTTTCTGTCTGTCGCGAGCCGCTTCGATGCATTTTTGAATCTGCGCAATCTTGTCTGTCGTCTCTTGGACGATTTCGGGACCAACAAGCTGCCTATCACCTGCGTCAGCCCAGCATAGGGGTGATTGACACTTGCGTCCGTAAAGAGCTTCAAATGGCGCGACTCCAATACTGGTGTGGTAGCTGTTGTTGTATGAGAATTCGGCCAATGGTAAATGCTTATCCCAGCTACCACCAAGATCCATTACACATGCTCTCAGCATATCCTCCAATGTCTGAATAGTTCTTTCACTTTGGCCATCAGTTTGCGGATGAAATGCAGTACTTAGGTTCAATTGCGAGCCAAAAGCTTCTTGGAAGGATTACCAAATCCTTGATACAAATCTCCCATCCCTATCAGAGATGATCGAGAGAGGCACTCCATGTCGTGCAACGATTTCTCGCATGTATATTTCCGCAAGTTTACTCGTATTGTCCTTCTCTTTGATTGGCAAGAAGTGTGCGGACTTTGTTAGGCGGTCAACTATTACCCAAATCATATCATGGCCTCTGGGCGTCTTGGGCCGTTTCGTTAAGAAGTCCATTGAAATCTGTTCCCATTTCCACTTGGGAATTTCAGGTTGCTGCAGAAGTCCTGAAGGCTTCTGATATTCAGCTTTAACCTTGGCGCACGTTAAACACTTGCTCACGTAAACAGTAACGCCGCCTTTCATTCTAGGCCACCAATAGTAATCTTTAAGGTCCTGGTACATCTTATCCGCTCCTGGATGGATAGAGTACTGTGATTTGTGTGCCTCATCAAAAATAACTTTTCTCAAACCACCAAACAGAGGAACCCAAATCCTTTTCATAAAACATAACGTTCCTTCCTCGTTTGGCACTAATTGCTTCTCCATCCCACGGAGATATTCTTCTTCAAGGTTTCTTTCCTTAAGAGCTTCTTTTTGCGCGGCACGAATGCGCAGGGAAAGATCTGTCTGGATAATCATCTCCAAAGCCCTAACCCTTATGGGCTTGATCCTTTCTTTTCGACTTAGGGCATCGACGACCACATTCGCCTTCCCTGGATGGTACTTGATCTCGCAGTCGTAATCGTTCAACAATTCGACCCAACGTCTTTGTCTCATATTCAGCTCTTTCTGGTCGAATATGTGTTGTAGGCTCTTATGATCTGTGAAGATTGTACATTTCGTACCATATAGGTAGTGTCTCCAGATCTTTAATGCAAATATCACTGCGCCTAGTTCCAAATCATGTGTGGTATAGTTCTTTTCATGTACTTTCAACTGACGTGAGCGCGGTAAGGGGTTGAGCAATTTTAGAAAAATCCTCAATGAATCTTTGATAGTAGCCAGCCAAACCTAAGAATTGTCGAATCTTGGTTGGCGTCTTTGGAGTTTCCCAATTTTTGATCGCTTCAATCTTGGTGGGGTCCACATGAATCCCATCCCCATTCACCACATGTCCAAGGAATTGGACTTCACGTAGCCAAAACTCGCACTTAGAGAATTTGGCATACAACTGTTCCTTTTTCAGCAACTCCAAAATAGCTCTTAAGTGCTGTTCGTGTTCAGCCTTTGTCTTTGAATAAATCAAAATATCGTCGATGAATACAATCACGAACTTATCGAGATACGGCTTGCAGACTCGGTTCATTAGGTCCATAAAAACAGCAGGCGCGTTTGTTAACCCAAACGACATAACTAGGAACTCGTAATGTCCATAACGAGTTCTGAAGGTTGTTTTCGGGATACTCTCCTCTTGTATCCTTAGCTGATGGTATCCAGATCGAAGATCGATCTTTGAATAAAAGCTTGAACCTTGGAGTTGATCAAATAAATCATCGATTCTTGGCAGAGGGTATCTATTCTTGATCGTCAGCTTATTCAACTCCCGGTAGTCAATACACATACGAAAACTACCGTCTTTCTTTTTGACAAATAAAACTGGAGCTCCCCAAGGTGAGAAGCTTGGTCGGATGAATCCTTTGTCAAGTAACTCCTGGAGTTGTGTCGACAACTCCTGCATCCCTGACGGTGCAAGTCTATAAGGTGCCCTAGCTACAGGCGCGGCGCCTGGAACTAAGTCAATGTGAAATTCCACTTGCCTTTGGGGTGGCAATCCTGGCAAGTCCTCTGGAAAGACTTCAGGATATTCCCTCACGATAGGGATGTCTTCGATTTTCGGCTCAGCAGCTTTCTTATCCACGATGTGTGCCAGGAAGGTAGCACATCCCTTTTGTAAACACTTACGAGCTTTCAGGCAACTGATAATTCTTAAAGGCGTATCCCGCTTCTCCCCATGAACCACAATTGTTTCTCCATCTTCGGTTGGGATACGAACGACCTTTTCGTGACAAACAATCTCAGCTTTGTTGCTTAATAACCAATCCATTCCTACTACCACGTCGAAGCTCCCCAGCTGGACTGGTAGTAGATCCAAAGTAAACTCACGCTCTCCCAACTCGATTACACAACCTCTGACCACTTCATTGGCTTCTACTTAATTTCCATTAACCAATTCAATTGAGTAAGGAATATCTAATTTACTAGCGGCTAATCCAAGCATATTCTTAAACTCTAACGATACGAAGCTATAATCGGCACCAGTATCAAATAAAACGGATGCAAAGCGTTGGTTTATAGGGAACATACCAGTAACAACATTGGGATCCTGGCGCGCTTCCCTCGCTTCGATATTGAAAACCCTTCCCCATGCTTGGTTCAGTTCTGGGCAGTTCCTCTTATAGTGCCCAATGTCACCATAGTTAAAACAACCTGGTCCTTGCCCGTTTCCACCTCCATTCCCAGCTTGACTGTTGTTTTGGTTTCGGTTTACAGTACCAGCTTGATTCACGTTAATGCCTCGATTTCCATTCCCTCCGTTATTTCCTTGAGCACGATTTCCATTTCCACCCCGGTTATTGTTTCTATTTCCAAAACTTCCTTGGCCTCCCCGGCCAGCCATAGCCCAACAAGAATCCTTCGAGTGACCAGTCTTTCCACAAGCTTCACATACTTTTAAACCACACCAGCCTGAGTGGTGACGCTGGCAGGTGTTGCACTTGGGATGTGTACCCATATATCCCTTTCCTTTCCTTCAAGTACCAGTTGTAGCTTGGACTGGTGCGCTTGGTTCTCCTTTCCTGCCATCACCGCTTGTGCCTTGTTTGAAGTTCGAGAATTTTCTTTTGTTACCCCCGGACGACTAGACGTGAGTCTCCTTCTTCTTTGGCTCAACATCAGAAAACTTGTTTAGGCGGATAGCCTCATCAGTAAGAGCCACGCTCAGATCAATTACCTCAGTGATAGTTGCAGGCTTGGAAGAGGTCACCATACTTATGATTTGAGGAGCTAAACCCCAAATGAAGCGCTCAATCCGCTTGAATTATGGTGTGACCATATAAGGTACCACATGTGACAGGTCGTGAAACCTTTGAACATACTCTGCGATTTTCGGACCTTCCATCTTCAAATGCCAAAACTCAGTTTCCAACCTCTGGATTTCAGCGCGAGAGCAATACTTTTTACGCATGAGCTCTTTCAGCTCGTTCCATGTCATTGCGTAGGCTGCGGCTTCACCAAGTGTTTGGACTTGTAAATTCCACCATGACAGGGCTCCGTCCAAGAATAGCCCAGAGATGTAAGTAACTTGCTGATCTGGAGCGCATTTGCTCATGCGGAGAACTGATTCTGTCTTTTCGGCCCAACGAACAAAAGCAACAGCACCTCCGGTGCCATCAAAGTTTACAGGTTTGCAGTCTAGGAACTGCTTGTAGGTGCACCCTGCACATACGTTACATTATATGAATGGCATTAGCAAACTTGCTATAGATATCCAATGTATCATGGTATGCCTAAATGACTTAGTATTACCATGAGGCGGAGTGTTGTTGCCGGTATTGCCAGAATTACTTCCGCTAGTTCCTCCTTGAGAGGCGGCGTATTGCGCGATGGCAGCAGCGATGATTTGTTGAAGTTCTGCCTCGTTGGCAGGCATGCGTGGATCGCGTTTCGGTGGCATTTTCTAAAAGATGGTTTACGTGAGTCAGGTCATGGTAGGTAAAGTGTGCGTATATAACGATAGTAATAATACATAACATCTCATGTTAAAATAAACCAAACACATAACATCTCATGTTATAGAACATAAACAATCAATCACACAACATCCCATGTTATAAATATATCAACCACACAACATCCCATGTTATAGATCATAAATAATCAATCAAACATCACATATGATGAGAATACCGCGATTGCATTGCCATAAATCGAGACCACAGGGTAAAGTGTACAAGTACATAACTGTAACATACAACATCAACGACTAAGGGCTACATCACCCAGTCCAAAATATCAAATCAGTGTCAACATATCCAATATACATAACAACAAAAGTCAGGATCAATATGCAGTCTCCCAAAAGCTGTGCAATCTGTGCAATCGCCGTCTTCTCAACAAAAGTCCACCCGTGTCGTACAAAATTGCCCTACGCTGATGGCGGTGGAGGAGGGGGAAAATGAGAATAGAACAAACGGCGCATGTGGAGCCAATCCTCCTCCATGGCTCGGTGAGAACGTAACAAGAAAGCTATCTGCTGCTCCTGTGTCCAAAAACGAGCGAAGGAGTCAGGGGATAATTGTCGTGGAGGGTGAGGTGCTCCGAATGGAGTCTGACAACGACACGGTGGAGCTGACTCCAAGACCTGGACATGACGCGTCAGCGCGTCATGCTGTATCATGAAAGAAACAAGGACATCCTCGGTAGAAGACCCGACATGATATGGATGATATGGATCCGTCGGTGGCATAATAGGTGGTGAAGTCCAAAGAAAAGGTTCACTAGACGGAGCAAAGGGTGGTATCGCAAACGGTGGAACAGGGGGAATAGCAGAAGAAAACTGTGGTATGACCGGGACAGATATCGGCACATGGCCAACGGGGTGAGTCGAGGAACCCTCTCCCGGGCGCGATGGCGGTGTAAACTGACGGAACATAATAGGTAAGTCGGTGTGGTGAACACCGGTAGTATGAACGGGATGCAAAGGAACATCAGTAGGAACTGAAACAGGTGCTGAAGCAGGTGTAACTGGTACTACAAAAGGCGGAAAATCATCATCGTCCTCTATCCACCCATTCCGGGTGTGCGCATACTGAGGGTCGACATGAGTCGCAAAGAGTGCATGGTCGGGCTCTAGAGGCACCGGGTCAGGAAAAGGAGCAACAACATCAGGCTCAGCGGGTATATCAGCAATGTGAGGGGCAACAACCTGAGCATCAACAGCATGCTCATCCTCCAATAGTGGAGCAACAATAGGATGATCATCGATAGGTACATCAGCAATCAAAGGATCAACAATGGGTATATCAGCATGAATAGGGTCATGCTCGAACACGGGGTCTGGAGCAACTACCGGCTCGGGGGCCACAGCAGGCTCTGGGTCGTCAAACTCCATCTCGAAATCTGCGGGGTCAGCAAACGCAGGGTCAACAGGGTCAACTGGGTCCTCCATGGGCTGATCTAGGTGTATAAACTCAACCTCCTAGTCTGGATCATAACCAGGTGGAAAAACGGGGTCTGAATCATCATCAATGTCATGATCGATAGCAAAACTAGGGGTAGGTGCAGCGGACGATGCTCTATCAGGGTCTGTATCATGCGAATAGTGATGTGCTCCCTGCGCGTGTGATGGAGCAGATGCCACAGACTCAAAGGAGTCTGGGACTGGTGAATGAACGGGTGACTCCTCAGCAGGGGCATCAGCGAGAAGTAGGAGATCACCAGCAGCAATGTGGGCCTCGCCCTCAAAATCATCCTCTAATGGATCCTCGTCAAACAAGTCGACGTCGTCGTCAGCGACTACGTCAAGGGGCATATCAAGAACAGGGTATGCGGCAAGAGGTATAGGGGCAGGGATCACCGCAAGCTGCAAATCCCCGGCGATAGGGCCATCAGCGGGCTCAGCAACGACATCGGGCAGCGCGAATGGCTGAAAATCGTCCTCATCCGTGCTGATGGCGTCCGAAGTATGCACCTCGTGCTCTGATGACACTCTGTCGTCCGATACTATATGCATAGGGTCAGTGGTGTCTGACTCTCCTGTGCCGGATGGAGGCATATCGTCTGTAACACAAACACACATATGCACAAATAATCAATCATATAGGCAGATAAACACATTAGTCACAAATAAACAATCAAATAGTTCTCCTAGTCCCACTAGCCTAACCTCCCAGCCTCCCAGACTGATCTCCCTAGTCCCACTAGACAATCCTCCCAGCCTCCCAGACTGACTCCCTAGTCCCACTAGACAATCCTCCCAGCCTCCCAGACTGACTCCCTAGTCCCACTAGACAATCCTCCCAGCCTCCCAGACTGACTCCCTAGTCCCACTAGACAACTCCCTCAGCCTCCCAGACTGAGCCTCCAAGTCCCACTAGACCACTACCTCAGCCTCCCAGACTGAGCCATAACTAACAAATAAAATATGCTCAACTTTTGTTTGTAAAAACGTTTTATGACCTGGATCTGGACTTAAGTGGTATGAAATGTAAAAATGTTTTCGTGAGAGCCCTAGTGATCATAGTCTAGACTCTAGAAAGAATCCTAGTTCGCTATGACCAGAGCTCTGATACCAAGCTGTCACACCCCGGCTTTTGCGGAAGCGTGGGTTTATTTGGTGTGACTTCTTAATACCATAGCTTAATCATAACAAAGCTATATGAAAATAAAACCATGCAGATCATCCATTGATTTAAGTTTGAAAAGTAAAATACCACAACATTGTCTTAATGCGTTGACACATGCAACGGAAAATACAACCAAATAACATAAAAACATAGTTTGAAAGACACAACCACAAACTTAAAATAGACGTAGTTTAAGAACTGTGACTCGTCCAGGTAAAAGCCATAACCCCTAAACTTGGATGATCCCATAACTCTAACGCAGCGTGAAAACGTAGCATACCGTGCCAGATCCTTAGTTCCCTGAAATACATGTAAGTTGGAAAAATCAACAAAAATGTTGAGCGAGTTCATGCGTAAGTGAGTATGAAAAACCTTTGTAAGTATAAAATCCTGGTATGTAGCAAATAAGGAAAAAGAGATCACCAATGGTTTGCAAGGCCATTGATATGTGTGAAGTGCAAGTAGGAAGACTCAAACCTAGCGGATTTTGCGTTGGGCACAAAGTCACCCCGAGGTCCGTTCTGCTGGGCCTGGGGCTGGGCTCGCTACACCCAGATAGATCTACCGCTACTGTCCCTCGGTCCTACAATGAGGATTAATGGCCTCAAGTTGCGCCTACCCACTCACATGATCTAAGTAGTAACCCTCCTTACGCTAACCATACCATGTAAAAAGTACTCGTAATCATAGTAACATGTATTTCACCCCCGCAGTTTAGAAAACTGAAAACAGTTAAGAGAAAAGGGGGACATGAACTCACCGAAGTGCGTCTCTAACAAGAAATCTCCTGGTCAACCTGCTGTGCGACGACCTACACGTACTAACTTCTATTAGACGGACGGCCGTGCCTTAGCTTAAGGTTTAATGTCTTTGGGAAATAGTTAGGGAACTATTTCGTAATTACACTTCGTAATTATTTTGTAAATATATTCCTTCCCAAGGATGGGGGTTTTAATACATGTGCGTTCGTATAACTTCGAAATATATTATTAAGTCTCACTTAATGTAATATATTTTATTTCATTTGACCAAAAATACTTTACTTCCAAAATATAAATATTTTTCCCAAAAATATTATATTTTATTCCATATAATTTTTCCAAAATAATATCCTTGTCAAAATACACATTTATGAGTATTTTCTGAAAATACGTAAGTTACGTTGTAAGGTTCGGGTGATATAAATAATACCGGTGTAACTTAAATATTTATTGTGAAGGCGTTCGTATTATTTTGGAGCCGTGAATATTCAGTATATTCTAGTAATATTATTTTTACCCTAAAAATAATATTTATGTAGTTCACAAAATAATCATAAAAATTACACAAGTGATACTATGAAAAATATATATTCTAAATATATATTTAACAAGTTTTATTTATGAAAATCCCACCTCCGACTCTTGGAAATTTTGTAATAAAAATCATGGCAAACTTTGTTTGGAAAATAAGTTAAAAATATACTCATAACACTTGTCACAAAAATATTTGTAAGTGTTATTTTCTGGAAAAATTTCGCCAGAGTTTCCTCTGTAACTGGAGGTGGCCACGCTTACTAGCGTATCATTTTCTTTTGTAAAATCATTCAAATCAACCAACAATTTACTAAACAATGTTACACTAGTCAAGTGCCAAAAACAATGCATTTTTCATGACAACATAAACTTGGCATTTCATAAAAACGCGTAGTAATTTAGTGGTGTTTTTAGTGGGTTTAGTCACCCTTCAAAGTGTGTTTATTTTTGTAAAACTCTCGGGTCCATACGACCATCTACTCACTTAGTTTACTTGTTTTTCAAAAAAAAAAAAAAAAATCACTTTGTTACCAAGTTTATGTTGACACATGGAGGTGATCTTTTTATATAAAACATTAATCACTTCCTAACTTGTTAACATAAGTTTTTTTTAATCTTATTTTAACAAGTTTACTATGATGATAAACATCATCTTACTAACAATCAACAAATAAATAATAACAACATCAAAACAATTTTATTTTAACAAGATTCCATCTTATTTTAACCTCATACTAGCTTTATGTTCAAGTTTGCATTTATGATCTTCTAGTGTTCTTTTATTTACATCACAACATAATTTTTAACCATCATAAATATAAAATAAAAGATGATCAAAGGAGCTTACTACTAGCTTTGAAGCTACGGAAGAAACTAGACGAAAAACGAGTGGTTAAAGACAAACGAGGGAGGTCCTTGGCAATCCGAGTGCTCCACACCTCCTAAAATGGCTCCTTGCACTTTGTAATATAGTTGGATGGAATGGAAAGATAGTGGCATGTGGGAGGTTGTTCGGCAGAAGCTTTACTTGGAGGGGAAAAGAATTGTTTTTTGTTAAGTTGAAGATGGTGGTTAAGTGCTCTTTTTATAATCAAATCCCTTTTATCCCTTGGTAATTATGTCCACAACAGTACATACATATTCACATCAAAATCTCACTAGAGATTGCATGGGGAAATACACAAAGTTCAGAGAATATCTTGTGGGGGTCTTACCAGCCGAAAATTCAGCCAAAGAAAAGGGGGGTTTAGTGTAAGTTTTAGGTGACTAGAAGGGTGTCATGTGCAAGTATGGATGGTGGGTGCAAGTAAAGTCAACTTGTTCACATTTCCTAGGTAATCTTAGGGATTTGTACATGGGAAATCGTGAGTTGAGAAAGGGGAAACATATGTGCCGCCATTTTCATGGGAGGGGGCTTATAGTTGGATTTTAATGGTATAGTTAAAAGCTAATTAGTTTAGTTAGGTAACTAAATTAGTTATTAGCGTGTTATGAATTATAACGGGTGTTAGGGTATTCGGGGACCCTAATTAGCTCAGAAAAGGAAAAACAATGTCATTGACAAAATTTGTATGTTCCGGGTAAAGTCCGGTTGTACGGTTGGATATTACTCCGTTAAAGTGCTAAATAAATACGTAAAGTGTCGTTAATATTTATTTTAGTGACACAATTTATTCCCGACACTTTGGAAAGTGTCTAGTAATATTTTTCTCAGGTTTTGGCACTTTACTAGTTAGCTTAATGCTGAATTTTTATTTAAAGTGCAGAATTTTGTACACAAAGTACGTTTTAGGCACATCCGGTCACTATAACTATCGCCTAGTGACGCAGTTTTACATTCCTCACCTCCCTACACTCCCTACTAGTGTAGTAATCTATTCCCGGCTCATACTCGCCTCATAGACAGTAATTGTCTGATGCTGGTTATGTCAGCATGTTTACTGGGTTATCCGTATAGTGTGCTCACTGTGCTTTTGTGCATCAAGGTTGTCACTGAAGTTTTGTGTAAATAATGGAGTGACAGTAGTAAAGTATGATGCATGTATAAGTATGTATCATAATTCAAGTAGTAGATTAATCACAGTTGTAAGCAAGCACAGTAATTAAGCAGTAATTAAATATCAATTAGTTCGTACGGATACCTGGTTTGGTGAGGGTTGTCACATTCTCCCCCCGTTAAAGAAATTTCGTCCCGAAATTTAAGTTCTGCTTCTATTTGCAGGGGTCTTTGGAAATAAATGGGGGTACTTCTCCTTCATTCGATCCTCACGTTCCCACGTGAATTCAGGCCCATGTCTTGCATTCCAACGAACTTTGACGAGTTTGACACTGCTCCTGCGAGTTTTGTTAACTTTCCAATCCGTGACCTCAACAGGTTCTTCAGTGAAGTGGAGCGTGTCGTCGATATGAACTTCGTCAGCAGGAATGATCACTTTATCTTGTGTTGGACTTTTTCTCAAATTGGATACATGGAATGTATCGTGAACACCATGGAGTTCAGCAGGTAGGTCCAACTTGTAGGCTACAAGCCCAATCCTTTGCAGGATTCTGAAAGGACCAATGTAACACGGATTCAACTTCCCACGCTTTCCGAAGCGTGCCACACCCTTCCAGGGTGAAACTTTCAATAAAACCATATCTCCAACTTGGAATTCCAAATGTTTCCGGTTTGGATCTGCATAGGCTTTCTGTCTGTCGCGAGCCGCTTCGATGCATTTTCGAATCTGCGCAATCTTGTCTGTCGTCTCTTGGACGATTTCGGGACCAACAAGCTGCCTATCACCTGCGTCAGCCCAGCATAGGGGTGATTGACACTTGCGTCCGTAAAGAGCTTCAAATGGCGCGACTCCAATACTGGTGTGGTAGCTGTTGTTGTATGAGAATTCGGCCAATGGTAAATGCTTATCCCAGCTACCACCAAGATCCATTACACATGCTCTCAGCATATCCTCCAATGTCTGAATAGTTCTTTCACTTTGGCCATCAGTTTGCGGATGAAATGCAGTACTTAGGTTCAATTGCGAGCCAAAAGCTTCTTGGAAGGATTACCAAATCCTTGATACAAATCTCCCATCCCTATCAGAGATGATCGAGAGAGGCACTCCATGTCGTGCAACGATTTCTCGCATGTATATTTCCGCAAGTTTACTCGTATTGTCCTTCTCTTTGATTGGCAAGAAGTGTGCGGACTTTGTTAGGCGGTCAACTATTACCCAAATCATATCATGGCCTCTGGGCGTCTTGGGCCGTTTCGTTAAGAAGTCCATTGAAATCTGTTCCCATTTCCACTTGGGAATTTCAGGTTGCTGCAGAAGTCCTGAAGGCTTCTGATATTCAGCTTTAACCTTGGCGCACGTTAAACACTTGCTCACGTAAACAGTAACGCCGCCTTTCATTCTAGGCCACCAATAGTAATCTTTAAGGTCCTGGTACATCTTATCCGCTCCTGGATGGATAGAGTACCGTGATTTGTGTGCCTCATCAAAAATAACTTTTCTCAAACCACCAAACAGAGGAACCCAAATCCTTTTCATAAAACATAACGTTCCTTCCTCGTTTGGCACTAATTGCTTCTCCATCCCACGGAGATATTCTTCTTCAAGGTTTCTTTCCTTAAGAGCTTCTTTTTGCGCGGCACGAATGCGCAGGGAAAGATCTGTCTGGATAATCATCTCCAAAGCCCTAACCCTTATGGGCTTGATCCTTTCTTTTCGACTTAGGGCATCGACGACCACATTCGCCTTCCCTGGATGGTACTTGATCTCGCAGTCGTAATCGTTCAACAATTCGACCCAACGTCTTTGTCTCATATTCAGCTCTTTCTGGTCGAATATGTGTTGTAGGCTCTTATGATCTATGAAGATTGTACATTTCGTACCATATAGGTAGTGTCTCCAGATCTTTAATGCAAATATCACCGCGCCTAGTTCCAAATCATGTGTGGTATAGTTCTTTTCATGTACTTTCAACTGACGTGACGCGTAAGCTATGACCTTCTGGCGTTGCATCAACACGCAACCCAATTCTTGACGTGAGGCGTCGCAGTAAACCACGAAATCATCTGTACCCTCTGGTAGTGCTAAGATTGGCGCATTGCTGAGCTTGTATTTTAACAACTGAAACGCTTCCTCCTGTTTGATCCCCCAATCAAACTTCTTATCCATTTGCGTGAGCGCGGTAAGGGGTTGAGCAATTTTAGAAAAATCCTCAATGAATCTTCGATAGTAGCCAGCCAAACCTAAGAATTGTCGAATCTCGGTTGGCGTCTTTGGAGTTTCCCAATTTTTGATCGCTTCAATCTTGGTGGGGTCCACATGAATCCCATCCCCATTCACCACATGTCCAAGGAATTGGACTTCACGTAGCCAAAACTCGCACTTAGAGAATTTGGCATACAACTGTTCCTTTTTCAGCAACTCCAAAATAGCTCTTAAGTGCTGTTCGTGTTCAGCCTTTGTCTTTGAATAAATCAAAATATCGTCGATGAATACAATCACGAACTTATCGAGATACGGCTTGCAGACTCGGTTCATTAGGTCCATAAAAACAGCAGGCGCGTTTGTTAACCCAAACGGCATAACTAGGAACTCGTAATGTCCATAACGAGTTCTGAAGGCTGTTTTCGGGATACTCTCCTCTTGTATCCTTAGCTGATGGTATCCAGATCGAAGATCGATCTTTGAATAAAAGCTTGAACCTTGGAGTTGATCGAATAAATCATCGATTCTTGGCAGAGGGTATCTATTCTTGATCGTCAGCTTATTCAACTCCCGGTAGTCAATACACATACGAAAACTACCGTCTTTCTTTTTGACAAATAAAACTGGAGCTCCCCAAGGTGAGAAGCTTGGTCGGATGAATCCTTTGTCAAGTAACTCCTGGAGTTGTGTCGAAAACTCCTGCATCTCTGACGGTGCAAGTCTATAAGGTGCCCTAGCTACAGGCGCGGCGCCTGGAACTAAGTCAATGTGAAATTCCACTTGCCTTTGGGGTGGCAATCCTGGCAGGTCCTCTGGAAAGACTTCAGGACATTCCCTCACGATAGGGATGTCTTCGATTTTCGGCTCAGCAGCTTTCTTATCCACGATGTGTGCCAGGAAGGCAGCACATCCCTTTTGTAAACACTTACGAGCTTTCAGGCAACTGATAATTCTTAAAGGCGTATCCCGCTTCTCCCCATGAACCACAATTGTTTCTCCATCTTCGGTTGGGATACGAACGACCTTTTCGTGACAAACAATCTCAGCCTTGTTGCTTGATAACCAATCCATTCCTACTACCACGTCGAAGCTCCCCAGCTGGACTGGTAGTAGATCCAAAGTAAACTCACGCTCTCCCAACTCGATTACACAACCTCTGACCACTTCATTGGCTTCTACTAACTTTCCATTAGCCAATTCAATTGAGTAAGGAATATCTAAATTACTAGCGGCTAATCCAAGCATATTCTTAAACTCTAACGATACGAAGCTATAATCGGCACCAGTATCAAATAAAACGGATGCAAAGCGTTGGTTTATAGGGAACGTACCAGTAACAACATTGGGATCCTGGCGCGCTTCCCTCGCTTCGATATTGAAAACCCTTCCCCGTGCTTGGTTCAGTTCTAGGCAGTTCCTCTTATAGTGCCCAATGTCACCACAGTTAAAACAACCTGGTCTTTGCCCGTTTCCACCTCCATTCCCAGCTTGATTGTTGTTTTGGTTTCGGTTTAAAGTACCAGCTTGATTCGCGTTGATGCCTCGATTTCCATTCCCTCCGTTATTTCCTTGAGCACGATTTCCATTTCCACCCCGGTTATTGTTTCTATTTCCAAAACTTCCTTGGCCTCCCCGGCCAGCCATAGCCCAACAAGAATCCTTCGAGGGACCAGTCTTTCCACAAGCTTCACATACTTTTAAACCACACCAGCCTGAGTGGTGACGCTGGCAGGTGTTGCACTTGGGATGTGTACCCATATATCCCTTTCCTTTCCTTCAAGTACCAGTTGTAGCTTGGACTGGTGCGCTTGGTTCTCCTTTCCTGCCATCACCGCTTGTGCCTTGTTTGAAGTTCGAGAATTTTATTTTGTTACCCCCGGACGACTCGACGTGAGTCTCCTTCTTCTTTGGCTCAACATCAGAAAACTTGTTTAGGCGGATAGCCTCATCAGTAAGAGCCACGCTCAGATCAATTACCTCAGTGATAGTTGCAGGCTTGGAAGAGGTCACCATACTTATGATTTGAGGAGCTAAACCCCAAATGAAGCGCTCAATCCGCTTGAATTATGGTGTGACCATATAAGGTACCACATGTGACAGGTCGTGAAACCTTTGAACATACTCTGCGATTTTCGGACCTTCCATCTTCAAATGCCAAAACTCAGTTTCCAACCTCTGGATTTCAGCGCGAGAGCAATACTTTTTACGCATGAGCTCTTTCAGCTCGTTCCATGTCATTGCGTAGGCTGCGGCTTCACCAAGTGTTTGGACTTGTAAATTCCACCATGACAGGGCTCCGTCCAAGAATAGCCCAGAGATGTAAGTAACTTGCTGATCTGGAGCGCATTTGCTCATGCGGAGAACTGATTCTGTCTTTTCGGCCCAACGAACAAAAGCAACAGCACCTCCGGTGCCATCAAAGTTTACAGGTTTGCAGTCTAGGAACTGCTTGTAGGTGCACCCTGCACATACGTTACATTATATGAATGGCATTAGCAAACTTGCTATAGATATCCAATGTATCATGGTATGCCTAAATGACTTAGTATTACCATGAGGCGGAGTGTTGTTGCCGGTATTGCCAGAATTACTTCCGCTAGTTCCTCCTTGAGAGGCGGCGTATTGCGCGATGGCAGCAGCGATGATTTGTTGAAGTTCTGCCTCGTTGGCAGGCATGCGTGGATCGCGTTTCGGTGGCATTTTCTAAAAGATGGTTTACGTGAGTCAGGTCATGGTAGGTAAAGTGTGCGTATATAACGATAGTAATAATACATAACATCTCATGTTAAAATAAACCAAACACATAACATCTCATGTTATAGAACATAAACAATCAATCACACAACATCCCATGTTATAAATATATCAACCACACAACATCCCATGTTATAGATCATAAATAATCAATCAAACATCACATATGATGAGAATACCGCGATTGCATTGCCATAAATCGAGACCACAGGGTAAAGTGTACAAGTACATAACTGTAACATACAACATCAACGACTAAGGGCTACATCACCCCAGTCCAAAATATCAAATCAGTGTTAACATATCCAATATACATAACAACAAAAGTCAGGATCAATATGCAGTCTCCCAAAAGCTGTGCAATCTGTGCAATCACCGTCTTCTCAACAAAAGTCCACCCGTGTCGTACAAAATAGCCCTACGCTGATGGCGGTGGAGGAGGGGGAAAATGAGAATAGAACAAACGGCGCATGTGGAGCCAATCCTCCTCCATGGCTCGGTGAGAACGTAACAAGAAAGCTATCTGCTGCTCCTGTGTCCAAAAACGAGCGAAGGAGTCAGGGGATAATGGTCGTGGAGGGTGAGGTGCTCCGAATGGAGTTTGACAACGACACGGTGGAGCTAACTTCAAGACCTGGACATGACGCGTCAGCGCGTCATGCTGTATCATGAAAGAAACAAGGACATCCTCGGTAGAAGACCCGACATGATATGGATGATATGGATCCGTCGGTGACATAATAGGTGGTGAAGTCCAAAGAAAAGGTTCACTAGACGGAGCAAAGGGTGGTATCGCAAACGGCGGAACAGGGGGAATAGCAGAAGAAAACTGTGGTATGACCGGGACAGATATCGGCACATGGCCAACGGGGTGAGTCGAGGAACCCTCTCCCTGAAATACCGTGCCAGATCCTTAGTTCCCTGAAATACATGTAAGTTGGAAAAATCAACAAAAATGTTGAGCGAGTTCATGTGTAAGTGAGTATGAAAAACCTTTGTAAGTATAAAATCCTGGTATGTAGCAACTAAGGAAAAAGAGATCACCAATGGTTTGCAAGGCCATTGATATGTGTGAAGTGCAAGTAGGAAGACTCAAACCTAGCGGATTTAGCGTTTGGGCACAAAGTCACCCCGAGGTCCGTTCTGCTGGGCCTGGGGCTGGGCTCGCTACACCCAGATAGATCTACCGCTACTGTCCCTCGGTCCTACAATGAGGATTAATGGCCTCAAGTTGAGCCTACCCACTCACATGATCTAATTAGTAACCCTCCTTACGCTAACCATACCATGTAAAAAGTACTCGTAATCATAGTAACATGTATTTCACCCCCGCAGTTTAGAAAACTGAAAACAGTTAAGAGAAAAGGGGGACATGAACTCACCGAAGTGCGTCTCTAACAAGAAATCTCCTGGTCAACCTGCTGTGCGACGACCTACACGTACTAACTTCTATTAGACGGACGGCCGTGCCTTAGCTTAAGGTTTAATGTCTTTGGGAAATAGTTAGGCAACTATTTCGTAATTACACTTCGTTATTATTTTGTAAATATATTCCTTCCCAAGGATGGGGGTTTTAATACATGTGCGTTCGTATAACTTCGAAATATATTATTAAGTCTCACTTAATGTAATATATTTTATTTCATTTGACCAAAAATACTTTACTTCCAAAATATAAATATTTTTCCCAAAAATATTATATTTTATTCCATATAATTTTTCCAAAATAATATCCTTGTCAAAATACACATTTATGAGTATTTTCTGAAAATACGTAAGTTACGTTGTAAGGTTCGGGTGATATAAATAATACCGGTGTAACTTAAATATTTATTGTGAAGGCGTTCGTATTATTTTGGAGCCGTGAATATTCAGTATATTCTAGTAATATTATTTTTACCCTAAAAATAATATTTATGTAGTTCACAAAATAATCATAAAAATTACACAAGTGATACTATGAAAAATATATATTCTAAATATATATTTAACAAGTTTTATTTATGAAAATCCCACCTCCGACTCTTGGAAATTTTGTAATAAAAATCATGGCGAACTTTGTTTGGAAAATAAGTTAAAATATACTCATAACACTTGTCACAAAAATATTTGTAAGTGTTATTTTCTGGAAAAATTTCGCCAGAGTTTCCTCTGTAACTGGAGGTGGCCACGCTTACTATCGTATCATTTTCTTTTGTAAAATCATTCAAATCAACCAACAATTTACTAAACAATGTTACACTAGTCAAGTGCCAAAAACAATGCATTTTTCATGACAACATAAACTTGGCGTTTCATAAAAACGCGTAGTAATTTAGTGGGTTTAGTCACCCTTCAAAGTGTGTTTATTTTTGTAAAACTCTCGGGTCCATACGACCATCTACTCACTTAGTTTACTTGTTTTTCAAAAAAAAAAAAAAATCACTTTGTTACCAAGTTTATGTTGACACATGGAGGTGATCTTTTTATATAAAACATTAATCACTTCCTAACTTGTTAACATAAGTTTTTTTAATCTTATTTTAACAAGTTTACTATGATGATAAACATCACCTTACTAACAATCAACAAATAAATAATAACAACATCAAAACAATTTTATTTTAACAAGATTCCATCTTATTTTAACCTCATACTAGCTTTATGTTCAAGTTTGCATTTATGATCTTCTAGTGTTCTTTTATTTACATCACAACATAATTTTTAACCATCATAAATATAAAATAAAAGATGATCAAAGGAGCTTACTACTAGCTTTGAAGCCAGGGAAGAAACTAGACGAAAAACGAGTGGTTAAAGACAAACGAGGGAGGTCCTTGGCAATCCGAGTGCTCCACACCTCCTAAAATGGCTCCTTGCACTTTGTAATATAGTTGGATGGAATGGAAAGATAGTGGCGTGTGGGAGGTTGTTCGGCAGAAGCTTTACTTGGAGGGGAAAAGAATTGTTTTTTGTTAAGTTGAAGATGGTGGTTAAGTGCTCTTTTTATAATCAAATCCCTTTTATCCCTTGGTAACTATGTCCACAACAGTACATACATATTCACATCAAAATCTCACTAGAGATTGCATGGGGAAATACACAAAGTTCAGAGAATATCTTGTGGGGGTCTTACCAGCCGAAAATTCAGCCAAAGAAAAGGGGGGTTTAGTGTAAGTTTTAGGTGACTAGAAGGGTGTCATGTGCAAGTATGGATGGTGGGTGCAAGTAAAGTCAACTTGTTCACATTTCCTAGGTAATCTTAGGGATTTGTACATGGGAAATCGTGAGTTGAGAAAGGGGAAACATATGTGCCGCCATTTTCATGGGAGGGGGCTTATAGTTGGATTTTAATGGTATAGTTACAAGCTAATTAGTTTAGTTAGGTAACTAAATTAGTTATTAGCGTGTTATGAATTATAACGGGTGTTAGGGTATTCGGGGACCCTAATTAGCTCAGAAAAGGAAAAACAATGTCATTGACAAAATTTTTATGTTCCGGGTAAAGTCCGGTTGTACGGTTGGATATTACTCCGTTAAAGTGCTAAATAAATACGTAAAGTGTCGTTAATATTTATTTTAGTGACACAATTTATTCCCGACACTTTGGAAAGTGTCTAGTAATATTTTTCTCAGGTTTTGGCACTTTACTAGTTAGCTTAATGCTGAATTTTTATTTAAAGTGCAGAATTTTGTACACAAAGTACGTTTTAGGCACATCCGGTCACTATAACTATCGCCTAGTGACGCAGTTTTACATTCCTCACCTCCCTACACTCCCTACTAGTGTAGTAATCTATTCCCGGCTCATACTCGCCTCATAGACAGTAATTGTCTGATGCTGGTTATGTCAGCATGTTTACTGGGTTATCCGTATAGTGTGCTCACTGTGCTTTTGTGCATCAAGGTTGTCACTGAAGTTTTGTGTAAATAATGGAGTGACAGTAGTAAAGTATGATGCATGTATAAGTATGTATCAGAATTCAAGTAGTAGATTAATCACAGTTGTAAGCAAGCACAGTAATTAAGCAGTAATTAAATATTAATTAGTTCGTACGGATACTTGGTTTGGTGAGGGTTGTCACAGGATTTAGTTAATTCTGGGTATGGCCTCGCGTGTGACCTGAGGTTGTCTCATGTGGTCGGTGCAGGATTAGAGACCATATCCCTTCAACTTAAAATATTGTTACTTTTGAGTTTTGACCACATTATATGATCAACACGTTTATCTGTAATACTATATTAAGAGAACTGGGTTTTCTACCCTTTTCGTAATTTTGTCTATGTACAAATCTTGTAGTACCATGTACAAATGAAGCAAGCCATTTTTTAGGGGGGAAACATGGACATTGTCCAAAGTTTTAAGACACTTTGAGGGCAATCTAGAAATTTCATCTATAGAATCCATGCCCACTTATGTCTTCCATTAATTGAATTAAATTAAGGAATTAATTAAAAGTTTTATAATAATTAAAGTAATCAATTGATTAAATTAAAGGTTAGACATGCAACCTTTGGGATTTTCATGATTTAATAGTATGTATAAATACAAACAATCTATACATCTATACTACCTTATTAATAGAACTAAGATTTTTATCCTTTTGGTAATTTTACATTATGTACACATTTTAAAGCAACATGTACAAGAGAGCCAAGCTATTTAAAAGGGGGTAAACTTGCGCATTTCCCAAAAATTTAAGACACTTTAAGGACATTTTAGTGATTTTGGCACCTTTGTAACCTATAATTAAGATAAATGTATAAAATTTTTCATCAGTACTGCTCATCAAAATTTTATGATTATCAGATAAATGTATAAAATTAATAATACTATTACTTTATTAAGAGAACTTGGATTTTTACCCTTTTGATAATTTTACTTTGTGTACACATTTTGAAGCAACATGTACAAGAGAACCAAACTATTTTAGAGGGGGTAAACTTGCGTATTTCCCAAAAATTTAAGACACTTTAGGGGCATTTTAGTGATTTCGGTACCTTTGTAACCTATAATTAAGATTAATGTATAAAATTTTTCATCAGTACTACTCATCAATATTTTATGATTATCAGATAAATGTATAAAATTAATAATATTTCAAACATATATTTATGTAACAAGTGATCAAAACCAAACTCCTCGTGGAGTTGAAAACTCAAATAAATCAATAAATAAACATGTAATTGGAATTAACTCTTTTTGTTGAATGCAGTGTAACTTAAATAATCCGTTTCATTTTATCAAGTGTCGTAACCGATCTTGCTTAAATGGCTATCATTGAGAATCAAATAAATCGTTATAACCACTTTGATGAAAGTTTTTTATATATAAAAAAGAAACACACCGTCATGTTAATCAATTCAGTTTGAAATGGTTCTAAAATCATCATCGAACCAAACCTGCAAATGTTGCATCTTCTGGCAAAAGTAACCTCCATGACCGGATAAAATCACCATCTTGTTAACTCAACAACGTCTAATCACGACATCTTCAAATGTCACACCCTGACTTTTGCGGAAGCGTAATTATGTGTGACTTGCTTAATATCATTGCATTCAACCATAACAAACAACTATATGATAAAACCAAGATGTTCATCCATAGATAAGTTTCAAACATTTCAACCAACATTGTTTAACAGAAATTCGAGACTCCAAATTCATTTTACAAACCATCCAAATTTGTTTAAAGTTCCATAAGGACTTGACAAAAGACACTAACAAACTAGGTTTTGAGCCGTGTATCTTATCCAAGATAAAACACATAACTCAAACCCTTCGACTTCGGATGACATCTTTTATTAAAGACACGACTTGAAAACTTCAGCGCCCTCCAGATCCACATTTAATTTCCTGAAATACATGTAGTTTGAAAAACATCAACAAAAGTTGAGCGAGTTCATGTGTTTTGTATGTGTGCATGAATAAACCTTGTAATCATTGTAAGTATGTATGTATTTGTAAACTGGTATGAAAGCAACAAGGAAAACAGATCAATTAATGGTTTGCAAGGCCATTAATATGTGTGACGTGATGCAGGAAGGCTCAATCCTAGCGGATTTTGTACCGGGCTTCCGGCTGTAAGACATAGTCACCTCATGGGCCAAATCCCGGTCCTCCTTGGTGGGGCTCGCAACACCCAAATAGATCTATCACTCATGTCCCTCGGTCCTACTACGAGGATTAATGGTCTTAAGAGTTGTACCCACCACTCACATGATCTAACAGTACATTCCTTAGCTACCCATACCATATGTAAATGTTTGTAAACAATTTGTAACATGTACTTCACCCCCAAAGTTATAAAACTGGAAACAGTTAAAAGAAAAGGGGGACATGAACTCACAGTCTTGCGTTCTTCGATCAAACAACCCAAAGCTTCTTCTAGTGTGCACGACTTCCTACAAACGTACTACGGTTTATTAGACGGGTGGGTCGTGCCTTGACCTTAGTCTTAATTAGTGTCTTTGAGTTACATGCCTTTGTGTCATCAATATTATTCCAAGGTATATAATTATTTGTTAAAATAATAAATATTTTAACTTAAATTATATTTATTTAATTTTGGAATATTATTTAAAATAATATATCTTTAACTTGACACATTTATGTATTTGCACATGTATAACTTCCCAATGATGGGTGTATTTATACTCGTATTCTTAAACTTGTATATTCTTGCCAAGTATCGGTGGCGTATTCTGGTTTATTTATACGTACGAGGATACGTATTCTTATTGTGTTTATTAAGTATTCATATACTTAATTTTTGTATTAACTTTTCCGGAATAAATTTCTAATAAAATTACCAATATATATTCTTAAAATATATATTTTAAGAAAACTTTCATAGAAAAATTATATATAATTTTTCCTTGGCAAAAATAATTGTATTTTCATTTAAACCTCAAAAATAATATATTTTCAAGATTATCTTAGAAAATATTTATAAATCCATTTTTCACCCAAAAATAATGTATTCTAAATTTGTTTGAGAAATTATATATTTTCTTCCAAAAATAATATATTTTCTAGTAAATCAAGAAAACATTTATATTTTTCTTTACTTAAAAATAATTTATTTTCCTCTTGTCATAAATATGATATAATTTTATAATAATTGTAAAAATCATATTTTTGTTCTCTTGGTGTCCAAAATACCGTTTACCAAAATATACTCATTAATTCCGGAATATTTATGTAAGTTATATTCCTTGTTCGGTTTCTTCAATATTTTGGGGATACATTGTATATTTATTCTCTTGGAATTTTGGTAATATTTTGGATTGTAATTTTTGGTATTTTGGTGAGTTATATTATTTCAATTCCTAAATAATATAACTAATACACATAATATACAAATAATCACACACATGGTGACATCTAAATATATATTCTCCTAAATACATATTTAGTCACTTTATTATCAAAATCCAACCTCCAATATTTATAATTTTTGTAACAAAAATTATGGCAAACTTTATATGAAAAATTCATGATTAAAATATACTTGTAAATGTTTGTTTAAAAATATTTTTTCTAAGTGTTAAATTTCTAGAAAAATTTTGTCATAGTTTCCCCTTAAAAATGGAGGTTTCCATGCTTTCAAAGCATATCATTTTCTTTTATAAATCACCACATTCAACAACAAATCAAATAATACTTACCAGGTGCCATAATTCAAGCATTAATCACTACTTCATGAACTTGAAAATTTATAAAAATGTGTAGTAACTTAGTAGTGTGTTTAGTAGGCTTAGTTACCCTTTAAAGTGTGGTTTTTTATTTAAAAACATCATTCTTGAAGAATTTGGATGTTTACAACTTGTAAAATATTTTTCTAAAAATATTTCTTCTTGAGTTTTTCTTGTTAAATACATGATTCTACACTTGATTAACCACTAAAAATGTGGCTAGTTTCTTTATGAACTAAGTTTATGTAAATTTTGTATTTTAACTTAGTTTCTTGAGAAATTAGTTTTTGAAATCATCCATTTATATGATTTACATCACACTTTGATCATCATTTTTCAAGAAAAAATCTTATACTTCAAGTTCATGCTTTTACATAAGGATGATCACTTTGATTTCTAACATAATCATCCTCTCATCTTGCTAGATTATGTCTTTAATCACCATCTAGCAAGATCATATGATGTTTAACATCATTAACACAATCAATCAACAATCAAGTAGCATAACAACACTTAAACAACATGATTCATGGTGATTTTTAGTCTTATGTTTAAGATTTATGTTCTTGATCATTAGTGTTCTTCATGACTATACACTTGTAACATCTTTTAACCAACAAAATAAGATGTAAAATGAGATGTAGATGATCTTACTACTAGCTCAAGGCTAGGGATGAACACAAGATGAAGATGAATGAGGTGGTTAATAACACTTGCAAGAGGTCCTTCCACTTCCAAGAGCTCCTAGCTTCCTTGTTATGCTCCTTACACCTTTGTATATCAAGAGAATGGATAAAGATTGAATGATGATGGTGGTGTTGTTGTGGGTGGTTCACGACCGAAGGTAAGGGATAGGGGAAGAGAGAGTTGTGAAGTGTGTTGTGTGTTTGAGAATGAAGTGAATGTTCTAATGGTTAAACTTTATAACTCTCCAACATCATTTTCTCTAGTGTGTAATATGTTAACAAAAGTAGGATACATGATCTAATAAAATAACCAAAGAAAATCCATGGTGGGGGCCACCATGTAACCGAGTTCATGAGGGGGGGGGGGGGTCATGGTTAGTTTGAAATTGTTAGTTAGTTTAGTTAGTTGAAATCTAAGTGAATTAGTTACGTGTTTAGTTATTAGGATGTTATATAGTGTGTTATGATGTTCGGGGATCATAATTAGCTCGGAAATGATAAAACAATGCTTCTAGTAAAAATTTGGTGTTTCGGGTAGTGTCTGGTTGTTCGGTTGGTTACCGATTCGTTAAGGTGCTAAACTATGCAGTTTAGTGTGCTTTATGTTACCTTTTGTGACAGTTTTGATTCCCGACACTTAGGAAAGCATTCTGGACCGTTTAACCATATTTCTGCATGATATTAAGTTGTTTAAATGCTGAATTTTGCTGAATTCTGCAGTTTATATGAATTTTAGGCACTTTCCGACACTTAAACTATCAATAGGAAGGCAGTTTTATGATCTATACTTTGCTACACACTATACTAGTGTAATTCTTGGTTTCTGGCTCATTCTATGTCTCAATACCATGTCTGTCTATGTACTGAACTCCGTCAGCATTTTTCTGATTTGTCTGATAACTGTGCTATCTTTGTTTCGTGCATCATTTGAATCAATAAAGTGTTGCATGCAATAATGATATGACATTATGCAATATGTGATGCACATGTATGTATATGACAATAATCAGAAAGCAGTTCATGTCATTAATTGTAAATCAGCACAATCATTAAGTTATAACTACTGTTTAATAATTGTATGGATACATGCAAATTTGACAATTGTCACATTCTCCCCATGTTAAGAAAATTTCGTCCCGAAATTTTAAGCTGCGCTATTAGCTGCATGGGGGGTTGGGGAACAAATGTGGGTATTTTGCTTTCATACGGTCTTCACGCTCCCAGGTAAACTCTGGATTATGGCGTGCATTCCATCGAACCTTGACAAGCTTAACACTACTCCTCTGAGTCTTGTTAACCTTCCAATCTGTAACCTCAATGGGTTCTTCGGTGAAGTGGAGTGTGTCGTCAATGTGAACTTCATCCGCAGGGATGACAACCGTCTCTTGAGTTGGACTTTTCTTCAGATTAGATACATAAAATGTATCATGAACACCATTTAGTTCTGCTGGTAACTCCAACTTATATGGTACTGTACAAACCCTTTCCAGAATCCTGAATGGCCCGATATACATGGGTTTAGCTTACCGCGCTTCCCAAAGCGTGCCACACCTTTCCAAGGTGAGACTTTTAACAAAACCATATTGCCCACTGGGTTTTCGTCTTTCGTTCCCATAACTCTTCTGTCGATCACGAGCCGCCTTGATGCGCTCTCGGATATGTGTGATCTTATCAGTTGTTTCTTGGACCAGTTCAAGACCAACCATCTGTCTATCACCTGCATCTGCCCAGCATAACGGCGATCGGCACTTATATCCGTAGAGAGCCTCGAACGGTGCAGCTTGGATGCTTGTATGGTAGCTGTTGTTATAGGGGAACTCAACCAAGGGCAGATGAGTGTCCCAACTGCCACCTATATCCATTACATAAGCACGTAGCATATCTTCTAGTGTCTGAATAGTTCTCTCGCTCTGTCCGTCCGTCTGCGGGTGGAAAGCTGTACTCAGATTCAACTGAGAACCAAAAGCTTCTTGAAAGGATTGCCAAATTCTTGACACAAACCTTCCATCTTGTCCGATATAATCGAGATAGGCACTCCATGACGTGCAACTATCTCCCTTAGGTAAAGCTCAGCTAACTTACCAGTGTTATCCTTCTCTTTAATCGGTAAGAAGTGCGCAGACTTCGTCAACCGATCCACGATTACCCAAATCATATCATGACCTCTGGGATTTCTGGGTAACTTGGTTATGAAGTCCATAGAAATCTGCTCCCACTTCCACATGGGTATTTCTGGCTGTTGAAGAAGGCCTGAAGGCTTCTGATACTCGGCCTTTACCTTGGCACAAGTTAAGCACTTCCCAACATAAGTAGCAACATCACCTTTAAGTCTTGGCCACAAGTAGTAATCCTTCAAATCTTGGTACATCTTGTCCGATCCTGGATGGATCGAGTACCTCAGTTTATGAGCTTCATAAAAAATAACCTCTCTAAGACCACCAAAAAGCGGAACCCAAATGCGTCCCATAAAGTACAAGGTTCTTTCCTCGTTAGGCTCCAACCTTTTCTCCATCCTTCGGAAATATTCAGCCTTGAGGTTCTTTTTCTTAAGAGCTTCTTTTTGTGCAGCACGAATACGCAACGTGAGGTCCGTCTGAATAATCATCTCTAAAGCCCTAACCCTTATGGGCTTGATCCTTTCCTTTCGACTTAAGGCGTCTGCCACCACATTTGCCTTTCCTGGATGATATTTGATTTCATAGTCATAATCATTTAACAACTCAACCCATCGTCGTTGTCTCATATTAAGCTCTTTCTGATCAAATATGTGTTGAAGGCTCTTGTGGTCCGTAAAAATCGTACATCGAGTACCATATAGATAATGTCACCAAATCTTCAATTCAAATACACTACGCCTAATTCCAAATCATGCGTGGTATATTTCTTCTCATGGACCTTTAGTTGGCGCAAAGCATAAGCAATAACCTTTTGGCGTTGCATTAGCACACAACCCAATCCCTGACGTGAGGCGTCACAATATACCACGAAGTCGTTGGTGCCTTCGGGTAGGGATAATATAGGTGCATCGCATAACTTATTCTTAAGCAGCTGAAAAGCTTCTTCTTGTTTATTTCCCCATTCATACTTCCTGTCCTTTTGAGTAAGGGAGGTCAACGGTTGAGCTATCTTGGAGAAATCCTCTATGAATATGCGATAGTACCCTGCTAAATCCAAAAACTGTCGGATCGCGGTCGGCGTCTTCGGAGTTTCCCAATTCTTAATTGCCTTGATCTTATTGGGATCCACATGAATACTATCCTCGTTTACCACGTGACCGGGGAACTGTACTTCGCGTATCCAAAACTCGCACTTCGAAAACTTAGCGTAGAGCTTCTCCTTCTTTAGCAGCTCTAAGATGGCTCTAAGGTGTTGCTCATGGTCTTCCTTTGCCCGCGAATAAATCAAAATATCATCGATAAATACGATCACAAATTTATCGAGATATGGCTTGCAAACCCAGTTCATCAAGTCCATAAATACTGCCGGCGCATTTGTCAACCCAAACGGCATCACTAGGAACTCGTAATGTCCATAACGAGTTCTGAAGGCAGTCTCCGGTATACTTTCTTCTTGAATCTGCAGCTGGTGATAACCTGATCGAAGATTGATCTTGGAATAGTAACTTGATCCTTGAAGTTGGTCGAATAAATCATCAATCCTTGGCAAGGGATACCGATTTTTGATGGTTAACTTATTCAGCTCCCGGTAGTCGATACACATTCGGAAACTACCGTCCTTCTTCTTGACAAACAACACTTGAGCTCCCCAAGGTGAGAAGCTTGGCCTTATAAATCCCTTGTCTAGCAACTCCTGAAGCTGCGTTGACAACTCTTGCATCTCTGAAGGCGCAAGTTGATAAGGTGCCTTGGCTACAGGCGCGACGCCTGGAACCAAGTCAAAGCGGAATTCAACTTGTCGTTGAGGAGGTAATCTTGGCAAGTCTTCCGGGAAGACTTCAGGATATTCCCTTACCACAGGGATAACTTCGAGCTTCGTTTCTTCGGCCTCTTTATCAACGACATGAGCTAAGAAGGCAGCACATCCTTTACGCAAAAACTTTCGTGCCTTCAAACAACTAATAATCCGTAGAGGCATATCGTGCTTCTTCCCGTATATCATGATCGTCTCTTCATTCGCCATCGGGATGAGAATAACCTTCTCATGGCATACAATCTCTGCACGATTACTCGACAACCAATCCATCCCAACTACGACGTTAAAGCTTCCCAATTCCAGTGGCAAACGATCTAACGAAAACTCACGCTCTCCAAGCTCTATAACACAACCTCTAATCACTTCATTGGCTTCCACTATCTTCCCATTAGCTAGTTCTATTGAGTACGGGATGTCTAACTTACTTGCTACTAAACCAAGTATATTCTTAAATTCTAGAGATACGAAGCTATAGTCGGCACCGGTATCAAATAGCACAGATGCAAAATGTTGGTTAATAGGGAACGTACCAGTAACCCCGTTCGGATCCTGGCGAGCTTCCCTAGCTCCAATGTTGAACACTCTTCCACGAGCTTGGTTATTCTTTGAGCAATCCCGCTTAAAATGCCCTATTTCACCACAACCGTAACATCCTTGACCGCGTTCATTTCCATTTCCACCTTGATTGTTGTTATTATTTCCCCTGCGGTTTCCATTTCCCGCCTGGTTTCCATTTCCATTCCGGTTTCCATTTCCTCCCTGATTGTTTTTCCTCCTTGATTTCTGTTCCCATAACCATTTCCACCACGGTTACCATTACCATTGCCATTTACTCCTTGCCCACCATTTCCACAACCAGCTCCAACCCAACACGTTTCCTTAGAATGACCATTCCTTCCGCAGTTACCACACTTCTTAAACCTGCACTGACCGGCATGATGAAACTGACATACATCACACTTGGGCAGAGTTCCCATGTACCCTCTGCCTTTGTTCTCAGCATTTGCAATGCCAACTTGTGCCTCAACTGGCGGATTAGCATCCCTACGCTTGTTGGCATTGTTGTTGTTGTTGTTCGCCCTAGTACCCTTCTTGAAATTTGAAAACTTTCTCTTATTTTACCCAGACGACTCCACATGAGTCTCCTTCTTCTTCGTCTCAGAAATCGAAAACTTGCCCAACCTGATCGCTTCTTCAGTGAGTGCCACGCTCAAGTTAATCGCCTCAGTAATGGTTGGTGGCTTAGAAGCAGTTACCATGCTGAGAATCTGTGGTGCCAATCCCCAGATGAAAAGTTCGATCCTCTTGAACTCTGGTTCTACCAAGTAGGGGACAACACGAGACAAATCATGAAATCTCTGCACATACTCAGCCACCTTAGGACCTTCCATTTTCAAATTCCAAAATTTAGTTTCCAACTTCTGAATTTCTGTCCTCGAACAATACTTCTTTCGCATCAGTTCTTTCAACTCATCCCATGTCAAAGCATACGCTGCAGCCTCACCCAAAGTTTGAACCTGAAGGTTCCACCATGACAGAGCCCCATCTAGAAATAGTCCAGAAATGTACGTAACTTGATGCTCTGGCGCACATTTACTCATCCGCATAACAGAATCCGTCTTCTCAACCCATCTCACAAAAGCTGCGGCACCCCTAGTGCCGTCAAAGTTCAGAGGCTTGCAGTCCAAAAAATGCTTGTAGGTACAGCCGTTAGGTGGGTTATTCCCTAAGGTACCACCGCTGTGTTTGGAGCGAAGGGCCTCGTGGGGTGCGATGGCCTATGAGATGCGTTCCTGTAATTCCGCCTCGGTCATCGCTAGAGGATTGTTGGTGTCGGTGTTCCTTCGCGGCGACATCTTTCTTCTAGGAAGAAGATCGGATGGGTCAGGTCTTATTTGTTAAGTAAATAAATAGTACGTATATATAATAGCATTCATCATAGTAAGCAATCATGCAACAACATAGTCATAGCACCAACATGTAAATCAACAACGTATTTAGTGAGAACATGATGATTGAGCTTTCATTAATCATCGACCACAGTTACATTGTTTACAAAGTGTATCACATCAAAAGGGACACAGGGTCACACTACCCTTGTCCAATAAGTCTGTCAATATACAAAATCACATGGTCAAAAAGTGGTCTTCAAAAGTCTTCATAATCTCGGCTCAATAGTGGTGCTCTCACCAAAAGTAATGTGATGTGTGTAAAATGCAACATATAAATTACATCAAATGAGGCATAAAACTAACCCTTTTTAGTACTAATGTTGGAAAAAGTGTGCTTTTGTCTTCCTTTTGTATTTTCAGGGTTAAATGAGCGTAAATGAACAAAAGAAGCAAAAAATACAGCTAAATCTAACATAAATACAAGAAAAGGAATAAGTGTGGCATGCCTGACCCCTCGACAGCATCTTCCTAAGCAAAAACAGAACAACAGAAGGCTGAACACGCCCCGTGCCCAGCGGACACGGGGGCATGCCCAAGTGTCTGCAGAAAGGACAAAGTTGTAGAAGCTTCTATTTCCTAACACGGGGGCGTGCCCAGCTCCACACGGCCGTGGTCAACGCTAAGATTCGTAGAATCCAAGCAAATCTTGATAGTACAGATACGCTTCTGTACACGGGGCCGTGCCCAGCGGACACGGGGGCGTGGTCAACTAATACAGACAAACTGCATTAAATGAAGAAAGAGAAAGAGGATGGACACGGGGCCGTGTCCGGGCCTCTGTGCAGGCTATAAATAGGGGTGCTTGGTTCATTTCAAAGGCATCCCTTGACAAACCACCACTCTCCCACTTCACCCACACTCCACCACCATCACAACACCCACATCCACATCCACCACCATCATCCATCATAGAGTGTGTGTAGTAGTCTCGGGATCCAAGATTGATAGTAAGAGTTCTTGACAATCAAAGGCCATGTTTACCTAAGTCTCTTACATCACTTGGTGAAGACAATCATTTAGTGTAATACTTTTGTTTTTTTTAATCTTTTCGCACTTTTTATTTGGTTTTGTATTAATGACTTCAGTAACTAGTTTCTTATGTTGAAGGTGAAACTTCCTTATCATTTGTCCGTGGTGTCTTGGCGTTATTTTGCTGTCTATATAAAATAAAAGATTTACACCATTCATATCTCCACGGTCTA
Organism: Helianthus tuberosus; assembly: GCA_030545235.1. NCBI lineage: Eukaryota > Viridiplantae > Streptophyta > Magnoliopsida > Asterales > Asteraceae > Helianthus > Helianthus tuberosus. The sequence goes on along the minus strand of CM060424.1, from coordinate 57,375,807 downwards.
TATGGAGATATGTGGGCTACCTAGTCGGGGGTTAAGGGAATGGTTTGGTAAGGTTCTTGCCTTGTTTAGTGTATAGATCCTGCAAGGACCTGGGTCAAGCTTACTAGGACCTCCTTCAATACCCACTGGTATTGGATGGCGGGGGTGCGAATTGCTTGATCCCCTCATATGTAAACTACTTTTAATACATTAACCCGACTACTTGGGATTGTATCCCTGCTGACTCAAACCACTTAGCCGATGGTAACGTCACCTTCAAAAGAGGGGCCTACCACATTATGCATTAATAACTTAATTAATTATCTTCCAATAATCCAACCCTTTCGGATTGTATCCTTGCTGACTCAAACTATTGGGTTGAGGGTAACGTCACCTTCAAAAGAGGAGCCTACTACTATAACTAAGATAATCTCTTAAAAAGTGCAAAAGTGCGGAAAAGATCAAAGGTTACACTAAAGGCAAGTCGGATCAAAGTGATTCATCTTGTCTATCTGTTTTATTTTTATTTTCAGCATTTTTAGTTAGTTTTCATTTTCATGTTTAAAACCTTTTTCTATATTTTTGATTTGATTAGACGTTGAGGATAAACCGGTACTAAAAACTCTTGTGTCCTTGGACGACCTCGGTATCTTACCAACGCTATACTACGCTCACGATGGGTGCACTTGTCCATATGTGTGTTTAGTGTTAGTAAAATATCGTGTTTTATAAATTTAAAACTTGACTAAAGTGTTAAAAAGGGCTAAAAATATACTTAAATATATATCACAACCAACACACATCAAGTTTTTGGCGCCGTTGCCGGGGACACAAGGATTTTAAGAAAGTTAGGAATCAACGGCCTAATCGTTTTTCTTATTTTTCTTTTTTTTATAGGATTTTTCTTAAATTTTCAGATTCTGCAGAGCTCAGCACGGGCCGTGCCCGCTGAACACGGCCCCGTGCCCAATCTTTGATACTGGCAATCCTGTTTAAAGTCAGACAGTAGCTGAACACGGGGCCATGCCCAACCAACACGCCCCGTGCCCAAGTATCAGATACTGTAAACAGAACCGTAAGATCCCGACGGTTGGTAATTTCTGACACAAACATGAGCGATACTGATTTTTTTTACTATCGCTCCTCTTATGGTACGTGGTGTCAAATATGTGGTGGAAATCATGAAGAATTAAAATGTTATTTTTTAAATTATATTCCCCACTATATAGACCCATTGTTTTCCTGTAGCCTTAAGAGGGGCGAAAGTAAAAATAATCCTTATCTCTCCCTCGAATGCTCTCAATCGTCCCTTCTAGATGAAATGCTTCTTGAAGAATTCTTTCAGCTAGAAGAACTAATTCTCCGATGGATAAAAGAACTTGAGATGGACATAACTAATTCATCTCAAGGCGACATCCAAGAAGAATTATCGAGATCACATTCGGATAAAAACAACATTGTCGCTCCCGAAATCACCTCTAACTATTGCGAAGACTTGAGCGATAGTCGTCCCTGTGTAGATTGTGCCGTGAAGGACTCCCCATCGACTTCCGTCGATGCATGCATAGACCTGAGCGATTCGACATACACCTTCTTTAACGAGAGCCTGGATAAGGGTTGGACTTGTCCACCTACATTTAGCATAGGAATCACCCTTTCCGATAACCTCTTGCGTTCTCGTCTAAATCTAGGGCAACTTAGGTATCTCAGGCACTTTGGTGTTGTTCTATCAAATAAGGAACCACCCGATCCAGATAAATTCCTTGAAAATAGACAAAACTTCATAAACAGCCTCTAGGCACGGGGCCGTGTTCAGGTCAGCACGCCCCCCGTGTCTACCAAAAGATTCTCGTCTGACTTTCGATCAGAATACGGACAAAATGTGTCTGAATCTTGTCTACACACGGGGCCGTGTCCAGCCGACACGGGGCCGTGTCCAGCCGACACGGGGCCGTGTCCAGCGTGCTGTCGTTTTCTATAAATGCAGCAAGATTCCTGCACATTTGGACCATTCCAAAGACAGAGATTTGGTGGGATCTTCACACATACCATCCTAGGTATATTCTAAAGAAGGTTCTCAACAACCATCTTGTATTTTCTACTTTTGTCCATTGCCTTCTTCTTCACTTTCACCTCAAAAACCTCCATTAAAGCTTAAAATCACCATGGTTTCAAGCTTTATTGTGATGTTTGCTAGATTTTTATTCAATGAATCTTGTTAAAAATAAGTTTTACAACACTGTTTTAAGTTATTTCTGCTAAAAAATGCCTCAAAAGTCAGAAAAATAATTTGGAACTCCAAGGTTCCTTGTTATAAAAATCTATAGAACGGTGAACATGGGGCCGTGCTCGAGGTACTGTTTCACTAAAATAAATTCTTTTCGGTTTATTTTCGTAGAATGTCTAGCCAAAATAGTGGAACCTCTTCAGCACATTCAAGAAACAGTCGTAGGGAACGAAGGCCCTCAATTGAAGCAACTCTTGTACGCTATGTGATGGCACTACGAGAAGCTCTCGACGAAATGACATCCGTAGAAGAGGTCCTAATTGACCGTATAAATTATCTTACGGTGGGGCTGGAAAATAGTTTCCAAGAAATTAACCTCTTGCACCAGAGGTTGAACATTCTTGTGACACCTCCCATGGAACCAATCCTTCCCCAAGAAGATTGGAACCTAGCACTAGGAGTCAACAACCCCACCGGTTGGGACGACATCCCCACGGAACCCCCTCTTGACAATTTGCAAGAAGTTCCGGTGGAAGTTACACCCCCTCAAAATGATGATGCCAATGAGCCCGCCTTCTTCTCCCTAGGGATATAGAAGAATGGCTCACCGACGTGTGAGGGACCATGCCTGGAGGAGAAGTTCTTCAAACCGCATTCAACCGAGAAAATTATCTTTTCGGAAATTTTGCTATTAAAATAAACTATAGGCTAGAACTTCTTTTCGGTTTTAGATTTCTTGTTTTTTCTGACCTACTTATCTAAGTTTTAGTTTTTATTAGGACCTTGTTGTAATTCTCTTTATTTAATGAATGATGGTTTTAAAATTATTTGGTGTTTGGATGATGTTGTAATGGAATAAAACACACTTGGATGGTGAAGGGTATAAAGGGAGACTTGAACCAACATCCCAATGCACAAAAACAGAGCATCCCGAACATTTTTCTTCATTACAGCAAGTTCAGCACGGGCCGTGCCCAGCCAACACGGCCACGTGCTCAAGGGTCTGCAGAAAAACGCCCAGTTCAGGTAACTAGACACGGGGCGTGTTCGCTGAACACGCCCCCGTGCCCAGCCTTCTGTTACTTTTTGTTGATTTCTGTTACTGGCAATCTGAACACGGGGCCGTGCCCGGTCACCACGGCCCGTGTCCAGGTGCCCAGTAATAGAAAAAATTTGTTTAACACACCTTTTTACACATTCAATCAACCTAAAAACTTATTTTTGGGACACATTGAGGACAATGTGTAATTTAAGTGGGGGGGGGGGGATGCTAAAACCTTGAATTTTGCAAGTCCTAATTACAAGCCTTACACAAAACTCTATTGGAACCGCTAAACACCCCAATTTTTTTCAAAAACTTTTCATTTTTTTACTTGTCTTGGTTTAAATCGGGAATAACTAGTTCTAAAAAGGTTATATTTTTATAAATTTACAACCGATAACGTCGTGATAAAAGGAACCAACATAAGAAAATTATGAAACGGCATGACAAATCTAGTTAAAATTTGATTATATATACTTGATCACATTAAAAGCCCATTCCCACAAAAAGTGAGTTTTGAGCCTTTATTGAGCATACAAATACACATCTTTAAACTAAATGCTCATGTTTCATTTCTTGTGTGAATAGCCGCTTGGTTTCTTACGACTCTAGAACTTGCCATGATGATACATTCCCGGTCCTTACCAACTTAAACCCGAGTAAGTAAATGACGGAGGCATTAGGACTAACCCTTTTTATTTCAACACCATTATTTTTCTTTTTTACCAACTACCCAAAATCCCCCTAGTTAACCCCTTTGAGCCTAAACCTTTTCATTTCTAAACCCAAAACAAACACCCTTTGCCCACCAAAACCCTTTTTCATTTTAAATCCCCTTATTTTAGCAAAAAGCTCGGTTTCCATGTGACATTCCTTATAAAAAAATATATGATGAAGTATAGCAATAAACAAACAAGTTCCTCAAAAAGAAACTTTGTTTGAAAAATATTTCGGTTGAATAAAAAGTCATAAAAATAAAATGTTTTACGAAAACCGACGCTTTTTACGCCTTTTAGCCCTTTTCTACTAACCACTAACCCAAAAACCAACTACCTTTAACCCAAGCCTAACCCTTCCCCAAAGTCCTCTTGATATTTACAAAGGTTTATAGTTAAAAAGGAGGAGGATTGATTGATTGGCAAGCATATGGTAGAAGTAAGTTCCATGCCGGTCTCGAGTGTTTCACAAAAATACATCTTCGGCCGAGTGTTGAGTGATCCCCCGTGAGGTATGTGAACTTGTATATAAATGGAATTTTAAAGAGGCATGTTATGCCCAAATAAGTAATTTCTCTTATGAAATGTTCTAAGTAAATCATAACGAATAGTATTGTAAATAATATAAAAATAGAACCTAATAAAGATCTTGGAATCCCGACACTCTAGACAAGCCCAAAACCTTCTCTTCTACCCATTCCATTTGGGTGTGTAAGCCACATTATAAAGAGTTTTGTTTGAGGACAAGCAAAAATTCAAGTGTGGGGGTATTTGATGTGTGTAAAATGCAACATATAAATTACATCAAATGAGGCATAAAACTAACCCTTTTTAGTACTAATGTTGGAAGAAGTGTGCTTTTGTCTTCCTTTTGTATTTTCAAGGTTAAATGAGCGTAAATGAACAAAAGAAGAAAAAATACAGCTAAATCTAACATAAATACAAGAAAAGGAATAAGCGTGGCATGCCCAACCCCTCGACAGCATCTTCCTAAGCAAAAATAGAACAACAGAAGGCTGAACACGCCCCGTGCCCAGCGGACATGGGGGCGTGCCCAAGTGTCTGCAGAAAGGACAAACTTGTAGAAGCTTATATTTCCCAACACGGGGGCGTGCCCAGCTCCACACGGCCGTGGTCAACGCTAAGATTCGCATAATCCAAGCAAATCTTGATAGTACAGATACGCTTCTACACATGGGGCTGTGCCCAGCGGACACATAGGCGTGGTCAACTAATACAGACAAACTGCATTAAATGAAGAAAAAGAAAGAGGATGGACACGGGGCCGTGCCCAATGGACACGGGGCCGTGTCCGGGCTTCTGTGCAGGCTATAAATAGGGGTGCTTGGTTCATTTCAAAGGCATCACTTGACAAACCACCTCTCTCCCACTTCACCCACACTCCACCACCATCACAACACCCACATCCACCACCATCATCCATCATCCATCATCCATCATAGAGTGTGTGTAGTAGTCTCGGGATCCAAGATTGATAGTAAGAGTTCTTGACAATCAAAGGCCATGTTTGCCTAAGTCTCTTACACACTTGGTGAAGACAAGCATTTAGTGTAATACTTTTGTTTTTTTAATCTTTTCGCACTTTTTATTTGGTTTTGTATTAATGACTTTAATAACTAGTTTCTTATGTAGAAGGTGAAACTTCCTTATCATTTGTCTGTGGTGTCTTGGCGTTATTTTACTGTCTATATAAAATAAAAGATTTACACCATTCTTATCTCCACGATCTATATGGAGATATGTTGGCTACCTGGTCGGGGGTTAAGGGAATGGTTTGGTAAGGTTCTTGCCTTGTTCAGTGTATAGATCCTGCGAGGACCTGGTTCAAGCTTACTAGGACCTCCTTCAATACCCACTGGTATTGGATGGCGGGGGTGCGAATGGCTTGATCCCCTCATATGTAAACTACTATTAATACATTAACCCGGCTACTTGGGATTGTATCCCTGCTGACTCAAACCACTTAGCCGAGGGTAACGTCACCTTCAAAAGAGGGGCCTACCACATTACGCATTAATAACTTAATTAATTATCTTCCAATAATCTATTGACTCAAACTACTGGGTTGAGGGTAACGTCACCTTCAAAAGTGGGGCCTACTACTATAACTAAGATAATCTCTTAAAAAGTGCAAAAATGCGGAAAACATCAAAGGTTACACTAAAGGCGAGTCGGATCCAAGTGATTCATCTTGTCTATCTGTTTTATTTTTATTTTTATTTTCAGCATTTTTAGTTAGTTTTCATTTTCTTGTTTAAAACCTTTTTCTAAATTTTTGATTTGATTAGACGTTGAGGATAAACCGATACTAAAAGCTCTTGTGTCCTTGGACGACCTCGGTATCTTACCAACGCTATATTACGCTCACGATGGGTGCACTTGCCCATATATGTGTTTAGTGTTAGTAAAATATCATGTTTTATAAATTTAGAACTTGACTAAAGTGTTAAAAAGGACTAAAAATATACTTAAATATATATCACAACCAACATACATCATAATGCAATCTACATAAGACCAAAAACCAACTATGCTGATGGTGGAGGTGGAGGAGGAGGGAAGAAAAGCAAGCTGCGAACATGCGCAAGCTCCTCCTCGAGCTCGTATACACGACGAAGTAATTAACTGATCTGCTGCTCGACAGTAAGGAAACGAGCATCAAAACCTGGAAAAGGAGTAAGAGGAGCAGGTGGATGTGCAAAAGGAGACGGTGATGAATGTGGAGGAACGAAAGTAGACTGGCAGGGACAAGGTGGGGGACGTGGAGTCAGCTCAAGTTCGAAAACTCTGCGACTCAAAACCTCAAACTGAAGCTGAAGCGATAAAAGTAACTCATCCCGTGTGTAGCCAACAAAATGGGAGGGATGGTAGGGGTCTGAAATCGGCATGGAATATGGTGGGAACCACCGGAGTGGCTCGTCAAGCGGTGAAGAAGTGAAGGGAGTAAACGGTGCAGACTGAGGAACATGAGTAAAAGCTGCTGAAGCAAAAGGATCGTAACTAGGCTACTGGCCTGAAGTACCTTCCCCTGGACGGGGTGCAGGGATGTACTGAAGAAAAACAATCGGCAAATTAGTGCGATGGACATCGGACTCTACAGGAAGGAGAGGAGTGACATCAGCGGGTGCGGGTGGAGGGATAAACGACTCAACAACTGGAAGATCAACAGGTGCAGGAACTGGGTCAGGAATAAGAGGTGCAATGTCTGGTAAACCAAAGGGGACATGGTCAGGAGCAGGAATCGGCTCAGGATCAACAAGTGCATCATCAGGCTGACCAAGAGGAACAAGCTCTGGCTCAGGACCAGGCTCGGGGTCGTGTGGAGGAGATGGTGCAGCAGACATAGCAGTGTCATCATCAGAATCAATAGTGTAACGCTGTAATCTGACCACCTGTAAAGCTGAAGACGTCACAGACTCAAAGGAGTCTGAGACCGAATGTAAACTAGAATCAGAGGATATCTCAACAACAGGAATCTCAGGAGGTGGAATAACTACAACATCCTCGTCTATCTCCCCATCACCCTGGGCGTCAACAGGAGGACCGTCTACAAACAAGTTGATATCGTCATCGAACAAATCATCGAAAGGCCAGTCCTCGGGAGGAATGACCACGAGAGGAACAGGATCGAGGATCGAAGCCACGATGTGCTCACCATCGGGGTGACCAATGATGAGGTGATCATGGACTGGAACAGGAATGACAATAGGATCCTCGTCAGGGAAACCATCAGCAAGGGGTGAATCATCGCCAAAGTCAGGAAACGCGAACGGCTGGATGTCGTCCTCATCCTCTGATAGCATGTCAGGGTCACTCTCAGTGTCTGACGTAAGTATCTCTGGCGTAGGTGCAATCTCATCATCTGAGACGATGGCCATAGGGTCATCAACGCCTGATAATCCGCTCTCTGAAGAAGACATGATGCCTGTAACATAACAATCATAACATGTGCACATATATTAACCACTATCACTTAGTATGCAATCAAGACAGTTATCACTCAATCATGTATTCACATTATCCTTCATGAAACTCTTTCTATCTTTCCTAATCTACCTCGGACTAAACCACCAATGTGACCTTGCAATCGTGTTTCTTGTCTTTCCTTTTTGTAAAATGTTTGTTCCATGGATCTGGGCGTCTTGTGTATGCAATGAAAACATGTTATAAAAATATTTTTGTGAGAGCCCTAATGATTGTAGACTAGACTCGAGAAAGAATCCTAGTTCACTACAATCGAAGCTCTGATACCAAACTGTCACACCCTGACTTTTGCGGAAGCGTGATTATGTGTGACTTGCTTAATATCATTGCATTCAACCATAACAAACAACTATATGATAAAACCAAGATGTTCATCCATAGATAAGTTTCAAACATTTCAACCAACATTGTTTAACAGAAATTCAAGACTTCAAATTCATATTACAAACCTCCAAATTTGTTTAAAGTTCCATAAGGACTTGACAAAAGACACTAACAAACTAGGTTTTGAGCCATGTATCTTATCCAAGATAAAACACATAACTCAAACCCTTCAACTTCGGATGACATCTTTTATTAAAGACACGACTTGAAAACTTCAGCGCCCGCCAGATCCACATTTAATTTCCTGAAATACATGTAGTTTGAAAAACATCAACAAAAGTTGAGCGAGTTCATGTGTTTTGTATGTGTGCACGAATAAACCTTGTAATCATTGTAAGTATGTATGTATTTGTAAACCGGTATGAAAGCAACAAGGAAAACAGATCAATTAATGGTTTGCAAGGCCATTAATATGTGTGACGTGATGCAGGAAGGCTCAATCCTAGCGGATTTTGTACCGGGTTTCCGGCTGTAGGACATAGTCACCTCATGGGCCAAATCCCGGTCCTCATGGGTAGGGCTCGCAACACCCAAATAGATCTATCACTCATGTCCCTCGATCCTACTACAAGGATTAATGGTCTTAAGCGTTGTACCCACCACTCACATGATCTAACAGTACATTCCTTAGCTACCCATACCATATGTAAATGTTTGTAAACAATTTGTAACATGTACTTCACCCCCGAAGTTATAAAATTGGAAACAGTTAAAAGAAAAGGGGGACATGAACTCACAGTCTTGCGTTCTTCGATCAAACAACCCAAAGCTTCTTCTAGTGTGCACGACTTCCTACAAACGTACTACGGTTTATTAGACGGGTGGGTCGTGGCTTGACCTTAGTCTTAATTAGTGTCTTTGAGTTACATGCCGTTGTGTCATCAATATTATTCCTATGTATATAATTATTTGTTAAAATAATAAATATTTTAACTTAAATTATATTTATTTAATTTTGGAATATTAGTTAAAATAATATATCTTTAACTTGACACATTTATGTATTTGCACATGTATAACTTCCCAAGGATGGGTGTATTTATACTCGTATTCTTAAACTTGTATATTCTTGCCAAGTATCGGTGGGGTATTCTGGTGTATTTATACGTACGAGGATACGTATTCTTATTGTGTTTATTAAGTATTCATATACTTAATTTTTGTATTAACTTTTCTGGAATAATATTTCTAATAAAATTCACCAATATATATTCTTAAAATATATATTTTAAGAAAAATTTCATAGAAAAATTATTTATAATTTTTCCTTGGCAAAAATAATTGTATTTTCATTTAAACCTCAAAAATAATATATTTTCAAGATTATCTTAGAAAATATTTATAAATCCATTTTTCACCCAAAAATAATGTATTCTAAATGTGTTTGAGAAATTATATATTTTCTTCCAAAAATAATATATTTTCTAGTAATTCAAGAAAACATATATATTTTTCTTTACTTAAAAATAATATATTTTCCTCTTGTCATAAATATGATATAATTTTATAATAATTGTAAAAATCATATTTTTGTTCTCTTGGTGTCCAAAATACCGTTTACCAAAATATACTCATTAATTCCGGAATATTTATGTAAGTTATATTCCTTGTTCGGTTTCTTCAATATTTTTGGGGATAAATTGTATATTTTTAGAAATCATCCATATATATGATTTACATCACACTTTGATCATCATTTTCAAGAAAAAATCTTATACTTCAAGTTCATGCTTTTACATAAGGATGATCACTTTGATTTCTAACATAATCATCCTCTCATCTTGCTAGATTATGTCTTTAATCACTATCTAGCAAGATCATATGATGTTTAACATCATTAACACAATCAATCAACAATCAAGTAGCATAACAACACTTAAACAACATGATTCATGGTGATTTTTAGTCTTATGTTTAAGATTTATGTTCTTGATCATTAGTGTTCTTCATGATTATACACTTGTAACATCTTTTAACCAACTAAACAAGATGTAAAATGAGATGTAGATGATCTTACTACTAGCTCAAGGCTAGGGATGAACACAAGATGAAGATGAATGAGGTGGTTAATAGCACTTGCAAGAGGTCCTTCCACTTCCAAGAGCTCCTAGCTTCCTTGTTATGCTCCTTACACCTTTTTATATCAAGAGAATGGATGAAGATTGAATGCTGATGGTGGTGGTAGTGGTGTTGTGGGTGGTTCACGGCCGAAGGTAAGGGATAGGGGAAGAGAGAGTTGTGAAGTGTGTTGTGTTGTGTGTTTGAGAATGAAGTGAATGTTCTAATGGTTAAACTTTATAACTCTCCAACATCATTTTCTCCAGTGTGTAATATGTTAACAAAGTAGGAGACATGATCTAATAAAATAACCAAAGAAAATCCATGGTAGGGGCCACCATGTAACGGAGTTCATGAGGGGGGGGGTCTTGGTTAGTTTGAAATTGTTAGTTAGTTTAGTTAGTTGAAATCTAAGTGAATTAGTTAGGTGTTTAGTTATTAGGATGTTATATAGTGTGTTATGATGTTCGGGGATCATAACTAGCTCGGAAATGATAAAACAATGCTTCTAGTGAAAATTTAGTGTTTCGGGTAGTGTCCGGTTGGTTACCGGTTCGTTAAGGTGCCAAACTATGCAGTTTAGTGTGCTTTATGTTACCTTTTGTGACAGTTTCGATTCCCGACACTTAGGAAAGAATTCTGGACCGTTTAACCATATTTCTGCATGATATTAAGTTGTTTAAATGCTGAATTCTGCAGTTTATATGAGTTTTAGGCACTTTCCGACACTTAAACTATCACTAGGAAGGCAGTTTTATGATCCATACTTTCCTACACACTATACTAGTGTAATTCTTGGTTTCTGGCTCATTCTGTGTCTCAATACCATGTCTGTCTATGTACTGAACTCCGTCAGCATTTTTCTGATTTGTCTGATAACTGTGCTATCTTTGTTTCGTGCATCATTTGAATCAATAAAGTGTTGCATGCAATAATGATATGACATTATGCAATATGTGATGCACATGTATGTATATGGCAATAATCAGAAAGCAATTCATGTCATTAATTGTAAATCAGCACAGTCATTAAGTTATAACTACTGTTTAATAATTGTACGGATACATGCAAATTTGACAATTATCACATCAAATTGGAGCACCGCCACAATTGTGTGAAGTCATCAGAGCTATCACATCAGATCCAACCACAACCTTCATCTTTGCTCGCCAGTTTAACACAACCGCTAGCACTGTCGTTCCATTTTCGGGATTCAACGGCCACCATCTTTCATTTAGTAGTTCAATTGCAGTGGTACAAGACCAATCAAAAGTGCTCTCATCTCAGTTAAGCCAAAAAAGACAACACGACAACTAAACGCAACCGCCACCTCAAGCCTTTGTCTATCTCGTCTTCTGAATGCCCATCCTTTTTACGATCATATAAAAGATATTACAAAGACCTTTTAGAATCATCAATGTGTTAGACAGATTTTGTTTTTTGTAGCCGGTAACTTAGTTCCATTTCAGAGAAGTCTGGTACATCAACAACGCCCACTATACTTCAAAACATATAGGTACACAAATAATTTGTATTGCATGTCGTTAACATTCATAATATGCAAGTGCCACTGAAACAACAACCCCACAAGTCAAGGATGATAACAAAGGGAAAAGTATGGCTTCCACTGAATTCTCCTTAAGTGATTGTCATCAACCAAAGGATTCACCAACAAATCAAAAGAAAAACAACCCACCTGGTACACCCACAACAACTTTCACTATTCATATAGTTTACGGTGTATACAAAGTCCACGCACACATACAACATAATCAAAGAAATAGAGAAGACCCATGGATGTATTTAGGGCTGTAAACGAACCGAACGAACACGAACAAGCCCTTGTTCATGTTCGTTCGTTAAGGAAATAATTGTGTTCACGAACGGTTCATGAACACTTACCGAACGAGATTTTATGTTCGTGTTCGTTCATTAAGGAAATGAGCGTGTTTGCGAACGGTTCACAAACACAAACGAACACAAATAAATTTGGCGAACGCGGCGAAGGATAAAGATAGATGGCCCAGAGAGTAGCACTCGAACTTGAATCCCTTATTGTGGAACGGAGGTCGATCGTATTCGCGGATATAAATAATGAGAAATGAAAGGGAAATGATGCATAAACAAGGTGAAAGTGAGTTTCCTAGTTCCATTGTTAGGGTAATAAAATAAATAAAAGTTTAATAATATAAAAAGTATAAATAAAATATAAGAAAGTACAAAGATCTTCAATTAAAACACAAATATACGAACATAAACGAACGCAAATCAACGCATGTTCACGAACACGTTCATGAACACCTTACCGAACGTTCACGAACACAATCGAACGAACGAGACCTCTGTTCATGTTCGTTGATTTAACTAATCTAACGAAATTTCTTGTTCATGTTCGTTCGTTTATTAAACGAACGAACATAAACGAACTTCCCGCTGAACGTTCGGTTCGTTTACAGCCCTAGATGTATTGGTACGACGTCCACACCACTAAACACCCCAGCTCACTAGTGATGGGTTGGTAAAATTCCATAGCTTAATGGTTTTAATTTCGGTTAATTACACGAAGTTACTTTTTAGAATACACTACTTTGATATGGTTTGTGTTTTGCAGGCAATGACAGGTTTAAGGTGCATTTTGGAGATTTACTGAAGCTTTAGGTGGATACTAGAGAGAACATAATTGAAGAAAATGCAAAAAGAGGCAAAATTGAGCTGAACTATGCGCCAGAAACAGTCCAAACTTCATTTTGGCTTATCTTGAACTAGAAAATGAGTTTCGGGGCTTATAAAATATGCATTTGGGGTAGCTCGACGAGACGAATCAAAATATAAGGTTTTGAAAGGCCAGAAATTGACGCATTATCTGCTGCACACCAGCTGATTAGTAAAAACGGGATTTTTTTAGAGAAAAGTCAATTTTGGAAAAAGGGGAGTTACACTTTATTATTCCTTCAAATCCCATTTTTTTTTAAAAGAAAAGACTATCTAACACATCTCTTTCATCTCTAACCACACCTAACATCATCATCATTCAAACCCTAACTTCCACCATTCCTCAAGACTCAAGGTCATGGCTCCGTGCTCGTGTTCATTGCCCGGTGATCGCGTCCATCCAACCATGAGCGGCTAGCCTCTTCGGTTTCACCCCGGTGTAGGTTTTTGTAAGTCTAGGGTTTTAACATTGTTCTTGGATTGATTTTGTGACAAATTGCTATTTGATTTGAAGCTTATGACAATTGTCTTGCATTTGTATTGAATTCATAAATTGTCGAGTGAAGATTAAATTTGACTTTATGAAATGTTTATGTGCAAATATGCCTTGTCTAGGTTAGAGTTTACACGTCAAAATGGCGCCGCTGCCGGGGAGCTAGTGCGCTTAGTATTTCATTATTTGTTCGATTTTAGTTTAGTTTTTCTTTCTTGTATATTCGTGATTTTACTTTGGGTGGTCGAGCTTGTTTGTGCAGGTACATGTTTTTCAGGTACCATCTTTCAATATGAATTGGGTAGATGATGATCCGTGTGAGTGTTGTGGAAGCGGAGAGCACTATTTAGAGGAGTGTTCTGTTTTCTACGAAAAAGTTCAAGCCAACAAGGAACGGGAAGACTACCTCAGCGGATTGTTTGAATATAGGAGGGCGGATTATGAAGATTTCAATGGTCCATCCTCATATTATCCATACGATAATCCACCACCACCACATTATCAAGAGTACTACTATGAACCCGAATTGCCACATTTCTCAAGTTACCGGGAGGTGTATGATGCTTATTATAATGAATACCCTCAACCGGCATACGAGGAACCTCAAGACTCAATAAGTTCCAAATTTGATGCCCTCATGAATGCTATGAGTACCCTTACAACCGAAGTGAGGAAAGAGTTTGAAGTAAGAGATAAAGCTCATGAAGACTTGGCAAAGAAAGTGGGTCATCTCGCCGAAGAATTGGCTCAACTTAGACGAGACCAAGAGGTGTTGGCTAGTGGTACAGTGGTGGATGGTGATGTGGTGGAAGAGGTTATCGATCTTCCCGAGCAGGAAAATGAATGTTTGAACCGAGCGGAAGACATCACATCGCGAGACGAGACGAGTCGGATCCGAAAGATGCCCCCGCTCATATCCATCCTTCTCCTATACTTATCACTCCAACCAACAAAGTTGGAGATGCGGGTTCGGGTATAAGGATTCGAAGGGTGGCGTTGCAAGACATAGGCCAATTTAGTAAAAAGCGACCCCAAAGTTGTACATTATGCATGCCGAGCAAAATAAAAAGAGAATGGATCCGGCATGCCAAACACCGAGCGTATGTAGGCAACTCGGTAGGAAAATGTGCACTTCGACCACCATGAGAGGCAAATCAGGTATAATTGTTGTAGAGTTTGTACTATTATTCGTTTTTTTTTTCTTTTCTTTTGCTTAGTTAAATGAACGTTGTGGGTGTGTTCCCTATATAACCCTCACGAGACCTACTCGTCCTCCCGAGCTATCGGGAGGTTTAAAAGGGCTTGTTGCATAAGCTAAATGTAACCGTGATTCCTACGAAAGTGAGTTAGGTTTATTGTTATTGTACATTATTTTTCCACATAAATCAAAGTGAATTAACGTATGACTTGGTAATATTTTCATAAAAGTGGTAGAACTAGGTAGCTAATAAATTTTAATGGTTGTAAGAAGCATGCTTCTACACAAGGGTTAAGATTTGTAGGTACATTATGTTCGTGGGACGACCACTTTCTTGAAGAGAAGAAGAGCACACAAGGAATGAGCTTAAAAATTAGGTGCATACGTTTCTTTTTACTTTTGATTTTTAGTTAGCTAATAAGTGGATTGTATTTTATTTTTTCCGGGGTGAAGTTTTGGGGAGGTTAGTCGTGTCACATCCCTTGTGCGTTTTAAAAACTCTAGTTCTTACACATTGAGGACAATGTTTACCTCAAGTGTGGGGATGGGGGAGTAAAAGTTTTTCGATTTTTGGCCCGTTCATTTAAACACTACACATTGAGGACAATGTTTACCTCAACTGTGGGGATGGGGGAAAATTTCAAAAATTGTTCAAAAATGTCTTGTTTCAAAAGCGGTCTTAAAGCACAAGTAACTAAGTTAACGAGGGATGGCACAACCCATTTGGTCTTTTGTCATGGTCAAGTTCAAATTAATAACATAACGGGTATTTAGCGGGTGGTTATTTGGGAATATTTCGCCTAAGAAACTAGCACATCATGCATATCACATACCATACCCTTATACGTGAGGTTTTGAGCCACTTTTATATCATAGAATTACATATACATGTTTTTTTTTTTGTTTGAGTGGACCATTAGTCGCGTATTGTAGAACTTGCAACTTTTGATACGTTCGAGACCATAGACCGAATACAAGCACGAGAATGATTAAGGCATTAGGTAAATCTTTTTCTTTTACACCATTTATCTATCCTTACCCAAATGAATCCCCTAGTAGCCCACTTTGAGCCTAATCCTTTCGTTTGTCAACCCAGTTAGCCCATAACCTTAAACCTTTTCTTTTAAACCCGTGTGATGAAAATTCGATTGTAGGTCTATTTGTTTGTATAGTTGTGCTTTACATTTTGCGAAAAAAAAATCGAAAAATTCAGAAAAGTTGTGAAAAAAAAAAGAGAAAAATTGTTGAGAAAAATACAAAAAAAAAATATGAGTATTAGTTGTTGAATAAAAAGCGAAAACCGTTGCCTCGTAGTTGATGTTTATAGTTAGTTTTATTTAGCATAGTTGTTTGGAATAAAAATCGAATTTTTCATCACCTTCGCCACTTAAAAACATCCTATTCCATACCCTTAACCTAGCCCCGTTACAACCCTTCAAAGCCCTTTTGACTTGTGCTTAGTATTCATGTTCGGTGGTGGAGAATGATTGAGTTGCAAGCCTATGCGGGTACGTGTTCTAATCGGTTTTGAGTGATTACCTAGAAAGTGCTAATTCATTAACTAATTAGCCAAATTTTATAAACCGAGTGGAGAGAACATTCTGAGGGATGTGCATGACTTGTTAGTTTTACGGGCGGTTTAATCTTGGATAACTACTTTTTACATAATTAATCAATTATTGCTAAATATGTTGAAAATTGTAAAAAGTTTGAACCGGGTATGACAATAGACCTTAACCTTAGTCTCGGGAATGGGGAGTGTGTTTTTCGTTCGACCCACGTGAAAGTGAAAAACAGATTTGCTTGAGGGCAAGCAAAAGACAAGTGTGGGGATGTGATGGGTTGGTAAAATTCCATAGCTTAATGGTTTTAATTTCGGTTAATTACACGAAGTTACTTTCTAGGATACACTACTTTGATATGGTTTGTGTTTTGCAGGTATTGACGGGTTTAAGGTGCATTTTGGAGATTTACTGAAGCTTTGGGTGGATACTAGAGAGAACATAATTGAAGAAAATGCAAAAAGAGGCAAAACTGAGCTGAACTATGCACCAGAAACAGTCCAAACTTCATTTTGGCTTATCTTGAGCTAGAAAATGAGTTTCGGGGCTTATAATATATGCATTTGGGTAGCTCGACGAGACGAATCAAAATATAAGGTTTTGAAAGGCCAGAAATTGACGCATTATCTGCTGCACACCAGCTGATTAGTAAAAACGGGATTTTTTTTAGAGAAAAGTCAATTTTGGAAAATGGGGAGTTACACTTTATTATTCCTTCAAATCCCATTTTTTTTTAAAAGAAAAGACTATCTAACACATCTCTTTCATCTCTAACCACACCTAACATCATCATCATTCAAACCCTAACTTCCACCATTCCTCAAGACTCAAGGTCATGGCTCCGTGCTCGTGTTCATTGCCCGGTGATCGCGTCCATCCAACCATGAGCGGCTAGTCTCTTCGGTTTCACCCCGGTGTAGGTTTTTGTAAGTCTAGGGTTTTAACATAGTTCTTGGATTGATTTTGTGACAAATTGCTATTTGATTTGAAGCTTATGACAATTGTCTTGCATTTGTATTGAATTCATAAATTGTCGAGTGAAGATTAAATTTGACTTTATGAAATGTTTATGTGCAAATATGCCTTGTCTAGGTTAGAGTTTACATGTTCTTGGTAACGAAGTGCATTGTGGTCCGTTCTTTATAACGTTGATAGCTCTTGGCACCTAAGCCATGTAACACTAAATTCGTTAGTCACTTTTGCAATTGAATCAATTCTAAAACGTGTAGAAACCCTAGGAATGCAACTACCGAACCGGGTGTGGACCTTGTTTTCTCTATCTTATCTAAATCGTTATTTACATTTTGCAATTGTTAATTTTTAGTATTCATCAACCAAATCATTTTTAGTAATTTTAATTCACATTTTTCAATCAAACAAAAATACAAAAATATATCTTAGCAAGCTTCATAATAGTGACAACTTTTACAATTCATTCAAAATCCATTCGCAAACCACAGACTCTTCGTGGTTCGACCCCTTGCTACCACTAGCTATTTGTTAAGGGTAATTTGGGACTATAAATATTATCTTTGACCGGAGCGCGACACTCCGATCAACCAGCAAACTAACGAACAAGACGATTGAGAGGATGATGAACGGTGGACAACCAGTATGGACGAAATCAAGGAGACTTTCAAACCTTATTTAAATTGATCATACTATCTCGTTCGACGTGGTTACTATGGTTGTAACAACCCGACTTTCCGGGTCAAGGTCAAAGGAAAGTCAAAGTACAAGTCAAAGTTAAGATATTATTTCAGATCTGTTATTTCTTGCTTAATTATTGCTTATTTAAAACACAGTTAACGCATTTAAAACACACTTTATCGCAATATTACTACCGCTATCACATCTCTACCGCATCGCAATTCGAAACGCAGTCATGGTTATTGTACTACGTTTGTATGTTATTATGTGTTACTTGTGTGTGTGCTTAACATATTTTTTGGGATGATATTCGCAAACGCAATCGCACTCTATCGCATCGCAACTCGAAACGCAAGTTTACTTTACATTTGTTATGTTGATTATGTTATTTGTGTAACTAATGTGTAATACTATCGCATCGCTTACTTGCAACTCGCTTAAACGCAACGCAACGCACAACGCACGAAACGAAAGTGGGAGAACTAACTCGCCCGCGTCGTCAGATCGGATGGCCATCCGATCGACTGGCCGTTTGAACCCACTTAACTTCCACTGCCTTTCACCCTCTTACCTATAAATACCCCTCCTGTCACATCAACTGTTCATTGATGTGACAGCTCCATCCGACCCACGCACTCTCAAGCTCTTTTCTCTCGATTTCTCACGATTCTTGTAAGTTTTCACTCTAAATCTTGTACTTTCATCATCAGCACACACTTTCTCATCATCTTCACCATCAAATCGCTACTTTTCACCGTGAAATCGCCTGATTTGGGGCTGTTCTAGGGTAACGTCACCTCGGGTTCTCATGAACACTGGAGTATGACCTCATCTCAGCAAGAACGGTTCGGATCTAACAGATTTCTACATGATTTTACACTGATTTCGATTAAATCTAAACATTTTTCAACTGTTTCAAACTTTTCTTCAACATTTATTGTCACACCCCAACCGATGGTGGAAACATCGGGCCGCGACACTGAGCGAAACAGATTGTCCAGGAGAAATCCATAACAACTAAATTACCAGATAATTAACATTATGTCCCATACCATAACTCATCAAATAAAGTAGTTATTACAGACATAGATATCTCAAAGACAAATCATAGTTCCAATGACTCAAAATATTAATTGTTTGTTTCTAGACTCTCCTAAGCCCGATTCCACATAACAAGCATACCACAACATCCTAAACACCTGCCACATACATTAAAATAGAGGTCAATACACATAGTGTAAAGGTGAGCATACAAGTTAAATAGTTTAATAGTAGCGAAAGCGATTTACGCATAACCAGCATGTAAGATGTATAATGTGAAGCAGGTAGGTTATCGACAATGAAATATGCACAGACGTGACTGCGAGTTATAGAATGCGCAACACATATCACCACTGTGACACGTGAAGAAAAGCCCTTAACAACCCCTGTCCACGATAGGTGCTGAGTCCAAACTATAGTACTATCGTTTCTAAGATGTCAGGCAACAATCACTGTGTAAACATAACATACTAGCATTCATCGAGTAACACGTATAACATGCAGAACGGTTAGCATATAAAAGTGTGTTTGCGTTGTGTGATCGATGTGATTTGATATAAGTAACGTATGTAACACCCAAAAGTGCTTAAAGCAAAAAGGGATCGAGTATACTCACAGATTGTGTTTAGAAAATAAACACCCTCTTGGATTGAAGGGAGCGCTGGAAAGTTAGCCTGATTACAGAACGATAGCGTAAGCGATAAATAGTGCATAAAACGAGGCGAGTGAGACAACTAATGGAGGGTCATCCAATCGGATGACAATACGGACGGATGGTCATCTGGTCGGATGGCCATTCGGTCGGATCATCATTCGCTTGGAATGGATGTGTTTGTGTATGATGTGACTTTGAAGTTTTCGTTGTAGCATATCATAAAATAAGAAGTAATCCTACCATTCAGGTCGTTCGTTCGGTCGGACGGTCATCCGGACGGATGGCCGTCGAGTGGAGGGATATGTTTGAGTTTGGTTTGAAGTTGTTAAGTGTTGAATCATCATAGGTCAGCCGGTCGGATTGCCGTTCGATCGGATGGCTATCTGATCGGACGGTGATCCGTTCAGTAACCTGTTCGTTTGAGAATTGTAAAAATTTGCCAAGTTTGGAAAGTTTTGCGATTGCACTGAGACTGCATGACAAGGTGTCAAACAACGGAACCCCATCAAGTCCAAGTCATCTGATCGGATGGGAATCACCCCGTCCGATCAGTTAACTGTTCCTGACGGTGTTTATGTTCAACCCGTGAATCAGTTGTCTCTTGGATAGAAATCCGTTCTTGGACCGACACTTCACTAGAGGATGAGTAGAAGGTCTGAACGAGCTCGGATTCTATTGGTTTTGGGTACATGAGTGTAAAAGAATTGAAAGAAACTTAAATCGGTTTGAAAATGTTTAGATTTAGGTGAAATTAGTGTTTAATCATGTTGAAATCTCTTAGATCTGAGTTGTTCTTGGTGGAATGATGTCACACTTTGAATTTTATGAGAACTCATGATGACATCACCCTAGAACAGCCCAAATCAGCCGATTTCATGGTGAAAAGTTAAGATTTGATGGTGAAAATGATGAAGAAGTGTGTGTAGATGATAGAAGTATAAGATTAGAGGTAGAAACTTACAAGAATCGCGAGAAATCGAGAGAAAATAGGGCTGGAACGTGCTGGTCGGAAGAGGAGATGTCACATGAACAGTGATGTGACACGTGCTATTTATAGGCAAGAGAGGAGAATGGCGGTGTAAGGTAATGGATCGAAGGCCGACTCGATCGGATGGCCATCCAATCGGATGGTCTTCCGGACGGATGACCATGCGATCGAATAGTCATTCGATCGGATGGGTTTTGTGAGTTGGTTTTCGATGTTTCGTTTCGTGCGTTGAGCGTTGCGAGTAAGTGATGTGATAGTATTATCCATTAATTACACAAATAATATAACTACTAAATATCATAAAAATAATCTCTAGTTCGCGATGAGATTGCGTTGTGACAGAGTTGCGTTTGCGATTAATCACATCAACAAATATAAACATGCACAAATAACACATAATGGCACACACACGTGTAAAACAATATCCATAGCCTGTAATTCGAGTTGCGATGCGATAAGTCGATTAGCGATTAAACTGTAATTTATTAGCATATACTCCACATAATACAACTAAAGTAGCATAAAAGTAAAGTATCGATTAACGAGTCGAGAAGTACAATCAATGATTAAGCAAGGAATGATAGATCGCATTTAGCAATCTTTTCTTCCTTTGACTTTGACTTTGACTTCAAAACGCGGGTTGTTACAGCCTCCCCTACTTTAGGAAATTTCGTCCCGAAATTTAAGGCGCAGGCGTAACAAACATTTGCGGATACTTAGCCTTCATGTCACTTTCAAGTTCCCTGGTGAACTCGGTGCCGCGTTTGCCTTCCCAGCGGAACCTTCACAATGGGAATGCGTGAGCATCGGAGTACCTTGGTTTCTCGGCCCATGATCTCGACGGGATTTTCCACGAAGTGTAATGTTTCGTCCACTTGTAGATCCTCAAGGGGGACATGTAAATCCTGGTAGGCTAGACACTTTTTGAGGTTCAAAACGTTTTGGGTGGACGTTACTAAGTTCCTCCGGTAGTTCGAGTCTGTAGGCCACCTTGCCAATTCTTTCCATAATTTTGAAGGGTCCAACATATCGAGGTGCGGGCTTTCCTTTCTTGCCGAATCTGATCACCCCCTTCCAAGGTGCAACCTTTAAGAGTACGTGATCACCAACGTCAAGTTCAAGGGGCGTGCGGCGTCTATCGGTGTAACTCTGTTGACGACTCCGAGCTTTCAACAGATTGTCTCGAATTTGGAGGATTTTGTCAGTCGTTTCTTGCAACAGTTCAGGACCGGTAATTTACGCATCCCTGATCTCGTGCCATACAATAGGCGATCGACATTTTCTTCCATATAATGCCTCAAAAAGTGCCATTTGGATGCTAGAGTGATAACTGTTATTGTACGAGAACTCAACTAAACGTAAATACGAATCCCAATTACCACTGAAATCTATCACACACGAGCAAAGCATGTCTTCGAGAGTACGAATCGTGCGTTCAGTCTGACCGTCGGTCTAGGGATGGAATGCGGTACTTAGATTGAGAGTCGTACCGAGAGCAGATTGAAACGTTTCCCAGAGACGTGAAGTAAAATGACCATCACAGTCAGAAATAATGTCACGAGGTGTCCCGTGTCGACAAATGACCTCGTCGGTGTAGATTCATGCTAATCATTCTACCTTATAGTCTTCTCGTATCGCTAGAAAGTGAGCAGACTTGGTGAGACGGTCAACGATAACCCAGATGTTGTCGTGACCTGATGGCGTACACAGAAGTTTCATTATGAAGTCCATAGCTATACTCTCCCATTTCCACATAGGGATCTCGGGTTGGACGAGTAAGCCAGAGGGGCATTGATGCTCAGCCTTGACTTTCGAACAAGTCAGACATTTTGAAACGTAGGTAGCGATATCTCTCTTCATGCCCGGCTACCAGTACTTGTAGCGAAGGTCCTGGTACATTTTATCGGCGCCGGGATGAACGAAATATCGAGACTTGTGGGCTTCGTCTAGCAGAATTTGTCATAAATTGGTGCGCTTGGGAATCCAAATTCGGTCTAGATAATGGAATCTACCATTCGATTTATTGACCATCTGTTCGCCATTATTGATGATCTTGTCTTTCTTCAAAGTGCGTTTTGTAAAACAAGCATGTTGGGCGTCACGGATAAGATCTTCGAGATTGTGCTGGGCTTGAGTATTTCGAACGCTATGCAAGTAGCTTCGTCGACTGAGAGCATCGACAACGACATTTGCTTTGCCTGGATGGTAACGAATCTCACAATCATAATCGTTGAGGAGTTTAACCCATCGACGGTGGCACATATTTAGTTCTTTCTGGTTAAAGAGTGTTGTAGGCTCTTGTGGTCGGTGAAGACCATACACTTGGTACCGTAAAGGTAGTGTCGCCAAATCTTCAACGTAAAAACAACTGCACCAAGCTCGAGATCGTGGGTTGTATAGTTCTTCTCGTGGATCTTGAGCTGACGAGAGACGTATGCGATAACCTTGTCTTGTTGCATGAGAACACAACCGAGGCCGAGGTTAAAAGCATCGCAGTAGACTACAAAGTCGTTGTTTCCGTCGGGTAATGAGAGCACTGGAGAGTTACAAAGCATAGCTTTGAGAGTTTGAAAGGCCTCCTCTTGTTTGGTTCCCCAAACAAAAGGTTTGTCCTTGTGTTTAAGGGAGGTGAGAGGGACAACGATCTTTGAGAAATCAGCGATGAATCGGCGATAGTAACACGCCAATCCGAGAAAAGAACGAACTCCGGACGGGTTCTTTGGTGTAACCCAACTCTTAACAGCTTCGATCTTCACAGGATCGACATGAATACCATGACTATTGACAATGTGACCGAGGAATTGAACCTCTTCAAGCCAGAATTCACACCTGGAGAACTTGTCATAGAGACGGTTTCCCTAGAGTAGTTCAAGAACCAAACGGAGATGTTGCACAAGTTCGGTTTTTGACTTGGAATAGATCAGGATATCATCGATAAACACGATGACGAAGCGGACGAGAAAGGTCTTACACACGCGATTCATTAGATCCATGAAAACTGCGGGAGCGTTGGTTAGACCAAAGGGCATAACAACAAACTCGTAGTGACCGTATCGGGTTCGGAAAGCGGTTTTGGGTATATCTTCCTCCTGAATTGTGATAACCTGAACGTAAATCAATCTTCGAAAAACACGTTGCACCTTGTAATTGATTCAAAAAATCATCGATTCGAGGTAAGGAATAACGATTCTTGATGGTAAGCTTATTCAATTCCCTGTAGTCGATGCACATCCGGAACGATCCGTCCTTCTTTTTGACGAAAAGGACAGGCGCGCCCCAAGGAGAGGTGCTAGGGCGAATAAAGCCTTTGTCAAGCAATTCCTGGAGCCGACTCGAGAGTTCACGCATTTCAGAAGGAGCGAGACGATAAAGCGCTCTAGCAACAGGGTTTGCTCCAGGAATGACGTCGATTCGAAAATCGATATCACGAGTGGGCGGTAAACCAGGTAAGTCATCGGGAAATACATGAGGAAAATCACGAACCACAGGCACTTTGTCTATTGCCTTAACTTCCTTTTCCTTCGCTACTACGATGTGCGCCAAGAAAGCTTGGTATTCCTTGCGGAGATACTTGCTAGCTTGGACACACGACATGAGCTGCAACTTCTTCGAAGCGACTTCGCCATAAACACACATTTGATCACCATTTGCAAGAGAGAAACGAATCATTTTATCGAAACAAACAATTTCAGCATGATTCTCCAGAAGGAAATCCATGCCTACTATGACATCAAAGCTACCGAGCTGCATCGGGATGAGATTGATTGGGAAAACGTGACTGTTGAGCTCAAGAGTACAGTCACTCAGAACGGAACTAATAGTGACGTTTCTTCCAGTGGCAACTTCTACATCGAATGTTGATGGGAGATTAACGCGTTTATGGTTTAGGAGCCGTTCGAATTCGAACGATACAAAACAGTTATCGGCTCCAGTATCAAACAATCACGTAGCACATATACCATTTACAAGAAACATACCATTAACCACGTTGTTCTCTGCTTGGGCCTGGCGGGCGTTGATGTTGAAGACTCGCCCTCGGGCTGCTTGCTGAGCTGGCTGTCACGGCCCCAGCCCCGGTTTGACCCGGTCAGGAGCTGCGGAACAGGAACCCGTGGTATTTATTTATTTGAGTTGACAGCGGAAGATTTTAACAGGATCTTTTAAACTTGAAATGCCCGATTATTTTATTTCATAAGTCGGGATAAACCCTGTAGTTTACAATAGAGGAATTTTACTAGGAAATTCCCTGTTTTACAAAACATGTTTATTTATTTAATTGAGCCACTACTTCAAGCTTGTTAGTGCTCCGTAGCACTGTTCCTTGGTTCACAGTAGTTACCTGAAACATGTTTTAAAAATAATTTTGTCAGCGGGGAAATACTGGTGAATCATTCATTTTACACAAAACGACACATAGTTATAAATTACAGCATAAGAGCGATTACAATGGCTTTTATCTTATTTTTATCTGGCGCCGTGTCACCTCCTGGTGACGATGGTCATACCACTATTGGGTCCCTCCCCAAGTAGTGATGATTATCACTGTTAGGATTTATTAGCCTAACTGTGAGAAATTAGTAATGTGCACAATACCCCACTAGCCAGTGATTCAAGATAACCACGACTTAATCCCTGTAATTATAACTTTTGAAAATGTTTGGAGTATTGTAAAAACATTATTGATAAAAAGAGAATGACTCACATTGCAGATTTAAACGAGCAGAGTTTAACCTACTGATTAGCCTTGTAACCTAATTTAAATAACAATGCACATGAACTAGGTCAGTAACTAATACAGCTTTTACGATAACTCATGAGACTAAACCCTCACAATGAATGACAAAGTGCAATACTTAAACATCCATCGTATTTACGATGAATGATAAAGTATAACCCTAATTTGAGCAGCACTTAAACATTCATCGGATAGTTTCAATCAATCGGACATTGAATCGTAGCAGCGATCGAGTTAATACCCGGTATTGTAGCACCACCTCGGTATCTTAATTTTCGAAATTGGGCAGTGAGAATTCGTTTTTGAGAATTGTTTTTGACATCAGTGGACTGCTCCTGATCCAAGTTATTTATAGCTGAAAATGGTTCTCTCGCGACCCGCGTGAGCCGTAGGCTGAACCTTACGCGGCCCGCGTGACCACCTAGTCTACATGTAGGCTTGCTGGGTCACAAGTAGGTGTGCCACGTGTGTGACACGTGGACCGGGAACGCTTATCCAGTTAACTTAAGGTTGACGCCTCCCGCGTAAGGCTATGCTTACCTTTACGCGGCCCGCCTGAAGACCATTTTTCTTGTTTTCTTAGTTTTTCATGTACGTTAGGGTTTCAGGGGTCCGGGTTTTCACTTACGGGTCGATTAGGGACATTTTTGAAGGTCCTTACATCCTCCCCTCCTTATTTAAAATCTCGTCCTCGAGATTTACTGAAATAAGTGAGGATACTTCCGCTTCATCTCTGATTCCAGCTCCCAAGTGTATTCGGGTCCTCTTTTTGAATCCCATTTGACTTTGACCAGCACTAGTCTTTTGTGTTTGAGAAACTTAATCTTTCTGTCTTCTATTTGAAGCGGTTTCTCTACAAACTTCAATTTCTTATTTACCTCAACATCATGAAGAGGTACTACCAGAGTTTCGTCTGATAGACATTTCTTGAGGTTGGATACATGAAATACATCATGTACCCCTGCTAGTTCTTCCGGTAGTTGTAAGCGATAAGCAACTGGTCCTATACGTTGAATTACTGGAAATGGTCCTACGTATCTTGGACTCAACTTTCCTTTCTTACCGAACCGAACCGAACTACTCCTATCCAAGGAGAGACTTTTATGAGTACCTTATCTCTGATTTGAAACTCTAATGGCTTGCGTCGATTGTTTGCATAACTCTTCTGGCGATCTCGAGCCGTTTTCAGTCTTTCCTTGATTTGAGTGATCTTGTCGGTGGTCTCTTGCACAATTTCAGGACCTGACAATTGACTTTCTCCTATTTCTGCCCAACAAAATGGAGTTCTGCATTTTTTACCATACAGTGCTTCGAATGTGGCAGCTTCAATGCTTGCATGATAACTATTATTATAGGAGAATTCGATTAAAGGTAGGTGGTCATCCCAATTTCCACCAAAATCTATTATACATGCCCTAAGCATGTCTTCTAGGGTTTAGATCGTCCTTTCACTTTGTCCGTCTGTTTGAGGATGGTATGCAGTGCTTAAATTTAGTCAGGTTCCCATCGCTTCCTGGAAACTTGTCCAGAAAGGGGAAGTGAAACGACTATCTCTATCTGATACAATGGAGAGTGGAACTCCATGTAAGGATACTACTTCATCTACGTACAACTTTGCTAATCTTTCCATGCTAAAGGTTTCTTTTATGGGTAGAAAATGAGCTGATTTTGTTAATCGATCCACAATTACCCAAATCGTATCATTACCTTTTCTGGTTTTGGGCAACTTAGTAACAAAGTCCATTGTTATGAGTTCCCATTTCCATACAGGCATTTCTAATTGTTGTAGTAGACATGAGGGTTTCTGGTGTTCTGCCTTAACTTGTGAACAAGTAAGACATTTAGAAACGTATCTAGCTATGTCCTTTTTCATTCCTATCCACCAGAAATTATTTCTTAAATCTTGGTACATCTTATTGTTACCTGGGTGCATGGTATACCTAGATTTATGGGCTTCTTCTAAAATCTTATCTCTTAAATTTCCTTGTTTAGGTACCCAAATCCTTTTCTTATGGAATCTCCTAATTCCATCACTTCCTTGCTCTAATTCTTTTACTCGTCCCTTCATTCCTTCAGCATCATCCTAGATTGCTGTTTCTTGAATATTTTTCAATTGTTCCATTAAATCTAACTGTAGATTTAATCTGAGAGCACGAACTCACTTTTGCTTTTTATGACACTTACGACTTAAGGCATCTGCAACTACGTTTGCTTTTCCTTCGTGATACTGAATATCACAGTCGTAATCACTTAGAATTTCCATCCATCTTCTTTGCCTCATGTTCAATTCTTTTTGCCCAAATATGTATCTTAAGCTCTTATGATCTGTATATACAGTAAACTTACTTCCATACAAATAGTTTCTCCAAATCTTAAGGGCAAAAATTATGGCTCCCAACTCTAAGTCATGAGTCGTATAGTTTTCTTCATGCTTTTTCAATTGCCTTGAAGCATACGCAATTACCTTCTTACGTTTCATTAGCACACATCCTAATCCTAGCTTAGAAGCATCACAATAAACTTCAAAATCTTCTGTTCCTTCTGGCAAAGCTAGAATTGGGGCGTTTGTTAGCTTTTGCTTCAAAATCCTAAAGGCCTCTTCTTGCCTAGGTCCCCATTCAAACTTAACTACCTTACAGGTTAGCTTAGTTAATGGTACAGCTATTTTGGAAAAATCCTTAATGAATCGTCTATAATAACCAGCTAATCCTAGAAAGCTTCTAACTTCCATAGCTGACTGCGGGACTTTCCATTGAGTGATCGCTTATATTTTGGAAGGATCTACGTGAATACCTTCGTGATTCACCATGTGTCCTAAAAATTGTACCTCTTGCAGCCAAAATTCACACTTCGAGAATTTGGCGTAAAGCTTCTCATTTCTTAACAAAGTTAAGAGTGCATGCAGGTGCTGACAATGTTCATCCTGGCTTTTGGAATAAATAAGTATATCGTCGATAAAGACAATTACAAATTTATCCAAGTACGGTTTACAGATTCTATTCATCATGTCCATAAATGCTGCCGGAGCATTTGTTAATCCGAAGGGCATGACTGTAAACTCGTAATGACCATACCTAGTTCTGAAAGCAGTTTTAGGTATGTCTTCTTCTTGTACCTTCAATTGATGGTATCAGGAGCGTAAGTCGATCTTAGAAAAGTATCTAGCTCCTTGAAGTTGATCAAAAAGATCATCAATCCTAGGTAATGGGTATCGGTTCTTAATTGTAACTTTATTCAATTCCCTATAATCGATACACATTCGCATCGTCCCATCTTTCTTCTTTACAAACAACACGGGAGCTCCCCACGGGGATGAACTCGGTTGTATGAATCCTTTACTTAGTAATTCATCTAATTGCTTTTTCAATTCTAGCATTTCAGTGGGTGCTAACCGATAAGGTGCCTTGGCTATCGGGGTGGTTCCCGGAATTAGGTGAATTCTAAATTCGACTTCCCTATTAGGTGGTAATCCTGGTAGTTCTTCTGGGAATACATCTGGGTATTCGGCTATTACAGGAATTTCTTTAAGTTCCTTAACTTTCATGTTAATGATTACTGAAATCATATACACTACTTCTTGTTTTCTTGAATAACTGGCCAACTTCATTACTGAAATAAATTTCAGTGGCTTTTGTGGCTTATCTCCTGTGATTACCACTAATTCTCCTGTGTGTGTATGAATTTCTATAGAATTTTTATCACATAGGATTCGAGCATGGTTGGCTACTAACCAATCCATTCCTAACACAACATCGAATCCAGCTAAATTCATAGGTAACAGGTTTGCAGAGAATTTATGGCCTAAGTGTTCTATTTTTCCTTCTCGCAAAACTTTATCTATCTTAACAGAATTCCCATCTGCCGTTTCGACTGTAAAAATCTGCCTAAGGTTGGTTAAGGGTAATTTAAGAGCTTGGCAGAATGAAGTATTTATAAAACTTTGGTTTGCAACAGAGTCAAATAATACTTTTGCATAAATGCCGTGAACTAGGAACGTACCAGCTATCACGTCAGGGATTAGCTCTGCTTCCTGAGTAGTTAACTGGAAGGCTCTTACGTTTTTCTTGGTAGTTCCTTCTGCAGGTTTGGCTTTGTTATCGGCTGGTTTGACCAATTTCGGGCAGTCTGGCCTGAAATGTCCAGCTTCTCCACAGTTGTAGCAGATCGTTGATTTCTTCTTCCTGCAGTCTTCCTCTTGATGCCCTGGAACTTTGCAAAAATTGCAATACCCCTTGCATCTTCCAAAATGCTTTCTTTTGCAGGAATTGCAAAATGGAACGATGGAAGATTGCCCAGTTCCCTTTTTCCTGAAATTACTACGATTACCCTCACGGAATCCTTGGGTAATCTTTTGGGCCACTTCCTTTTTCCGGTTTTCTTCTCTTGTGCGTACCAGCTCGTCAGTTAGGGTGTTAGCTAATTCTACCACATCGTCAATAGTGTGAGGTCTCGCAGCTTTAACGATATTACGAATTTCGCCAATCAAACCCCAAATATAGCGGGAAATAAGTACCGGTTCTGGTGAAGCCAGGGTAGGTACAACTCTCGCATACTCGAAGAATGTCGAAGTGTACCCTCGACAATCTACATCCACCATTCGGTGGTTCAAGAACTTGTTCGCCATTTGTTCCTTTTCATATTCGGGATAGAATTTTCTTTCCACTAGCTGTTTAAATTCTTCCCAACTCATGGCGTAGGCCATATTTCTTCCTTTAGCTTGAAGTACCGTATTCCACCATTCTAGCGCCCCTTCTTTAAAAATATGCGACGCATACATGACCTTGTCTTCCTTAACACATTTACTTATCATAATTACTGCTTCGGTTTTCTCCAACCAACGCAGCGCCGCAGTCGCCCCTTCATTGCCTGCAAATTCTTCTGGTTTACAGGCAAGAAATTCCTTATAAGTGCAACCAGGTGTTGCAACTTTGATTTTCTTAAGGAGTGGGGCTTGTATCCCATCGTTGTCGTTATTAGTATGGTTGCCGCCTCCGTTTACACTATTACTGAAGTTATCTTTATGAGTACGTTTACTAGAAATAATTTGTTGAGGTTCAACTAGGTTTCAGGCAGCAAGGATGGCTGGAATAGCATTGGCTATTCCCTGAGCAACGATATTCTCGATATCTTGCCTATTCAGAAATTGATCTTCATGGTTTTGTTCAGATTGATTAACTTCGTTAACGGGTTCATTACCAGCGTGTTCCATCTGGTAATTAATATATATAACTATGATTAGTAGAAAACAATTAACAATTAAACCTAACAAAACAATTGCACATAATCACATCAACATGTATAGCCAAAATTGTCAATTTCTTGACTTCCATTTTTATATATTATAATATGCGTCCATACACACTGTTATCTTACAAAAGTCTTATTTTTAGGTTATTTTACAGGATTATATTTTATTATTATACAACCACAGCTTCATTATCCCTTGTCAGCTGGCACCTCAGAAGCGCCGTTCCCTCTCGTCGTACTTCCAGGAGATCTGTTCTCCCACCTCCTGGATCCTATTCCCTGCATCCACCAGCTCCTCGCCAAAACGGCGGAGTTCAGCTAAGTTTTCATTGCTCATTGGTGAGTTTGGTACAGGTTCGGGGTCGAACCGAGGGAAAAAGGTATAAGGATTATTGAGGAGGTTTTGAAACTGCCAGTCGTTGGTCCACCATTCTTCTAGTTCTGCTGGTAGAGATTGGGAGTTGATAAGGGGATCTGGAATGGCTGGTTCTAAGGTTATTGGAAGTTGTGTTTCGGCGGGATAAGGGAAGAGGTTGTTATTAATAGGCCTAAGGATATCACAGCTTGCCAGTATGCGATCCAATTCCTCCTGTAATGGCAATTCCTCAACTTGCCTAGAACTTTCTCCAATTTCTATTCCTGCTTGCTTAGAACTCTTCTCAATTTCAATCCCTTTTCCTTTATCCATGGTATTTTCTAGCTTGGCAACTCTCCTAGTTGCTGGTTTCCTTCTGCGTACACGCCTCCATCCCACAAATCTTCTTCTTTTCTTTGGCTTTTGTTTCTCCAGAGGTGGAGCTTGGAATTCCATGGGTTCCTCAACATCGGCCAAATAACCGGTAAAGTCTTTGGAGACTTCTATTTTTACAGGATAGAGATTGAGATTCTGAAGAGCTTCAGATAACTCATTCATGCTGTTTAGCATATATGCAAAAATGCACACAAAATGCTAAGTTAAAATTTATAATAAAAATTTCATAGATGAATATTTAATGCAACTAATCAAGTATTATTGCACAACGGGCGATTTGTCTAATACAAAGGATAACTGAAATTCAAAATATACTAGGGTTGTACACCTATAATTTATTGTATTTTTCTTACTAAGTTATTTATTTAATAGGCAAAATTTCTGGTTCGGAGTATTTAAAGATTTGCATTTACTGCTGTAGTGGCTAACATATAGAGATCTGCCCATCTTTCATCTAATTCACCTTCCCAAGGTGGGTTATTGCCTGTTTGAGTTTCCTTATTAACTCTCACTCCTTTTGGTTGTGACTTCTTTATTTTCTCTTGACTTTTTCTAATAATCCACCCTCTTTTCTTAGTGGTAAGTGGTTTCTCAAATTGTGCTTTACGAACAAATATCCCTTCCTCAGTATTTGCTGAGTATCTTGAGGATGATGTTCCCTTATCTTTTGGTGAACTATCTAATTGACGATAGATGTCCGAAAGTCTTTGCTTACCCATACTGTAAACAAATATTCAAATAACACCAAAACACATAATCACCGAATGGCAATTAGAAAAATTAAGTATTTCTAAATACTTAATAGGCTTAAATCAGTGGCTCTGATACCACCTTTTCCTGTCACGGCCCCAGCCCCGGTTTGACCCGGTCAGGAGCCGCGGAACAGGCACCCGTGGTATTTATTTATTTGAGTTGACAGCGGAAGATTTTAATAGGATCTTTTAAACTTGAAATGCCCGATTATTTTATTTCATAAGTCGGGATAAACCCTGATGCGTGTGAAGTGTTATATATATTAGGTGTATATTTTAAGCCCCTTTAACACTTTTTAGTCAAGTTTTAAATTTATAAAACACGATATTTACTAACACTAGACACACATATGGGCAAGTGCACCCATCGTGAGCGTAGTATAGTGTTGGTAAGATACCGAGGTCGTCCAAGGACACAAGAGCTTTTAGTATCGGTTTATCCTCAACGTCTAATCAAATCAAAAAGTTTAGAAAAATGTTTTAAACTAAGAAAAATAAAAACTAACTAAAATGCTGAAAATAAAAATAAAAAGAAAAACAGATAGACAAGATGAATCACTTGGTTCCGACTCGTATCTAGTGTAACCTTTGATTATTTCCGCACTTTTGCACTATTTTAAGAGATTATCTTAGTTATTGTAGTAGGCCCCTCTTTTGAAGGTGACGTTACCCTCACCCCAGTAGTTTGAGTCAGCAAGGATACAATCCTAAAAGGGTGGATTATTGGAAGATAATTAATTAAGTTATTAATGCAATATTATGGTGGGCCCCTCTTTTGAAGATGACGTTACCCTCGACTAAGTAGTCTGAGTCAGCAGGGATACAGTCCTAAATAGCCGGGTTATAGTATTAATAGTAGTTAACTTATGAGGGGACCAAAGAGTTGGGACCCCCGCCATCCAATACCGTTAAGTATTGAAGGAGGTTCAACTAAATTTGACCCAGGTCCATTGCAGGACCTCTAAACGCTGAACAATGGCAAGACCTTTACCAAACCGTTCCCTTAACCCCCGACCAGGTAGCCAACATACCTCCATATAGACCGTGGAGATATGAATGGTGAAAATCTTTTATTTTATATAGACAGTAAAATAATGCCAAGACACCACGGACAAACGATAAAGAAAGATCACCTTCAACATAAGCAACTAGTTATTAAAGTCATTAATATGAAACCAAGTAAAAAGTGCAAAAGATTAGAAATAAAAAGTATTACACTAGACACTTTGTCTTCACCAAGTGATGTAAGAGACTTAGGCAAACATGGCCTTGATTGTCAAGAACTCTTACGATCAATCTTGGATCCCGAGACGACTCACACACTCTACGATGGACAATGGAAGATGGTGGTGGATGATGGTGTTATGGTGGTGGTGGGTGGTGGGTGAAGTGTGAGAGGGGTGGTGTGTCAAGGGATGGTTTGAGCTTGAGCCAAGCACTTCTATTTATAAGCTGAACAGAAGCTCGGGCACGGCCCCGTGTCCAGTGGGCACGGCCCCGTGTCCACATCCTTCTCTTTCTTCATTTAATGTTGTTTTGTCTTTTTAGTTGACCACGCCCCCGTGTCCGCTGAGCACGACCCCGTGGTGCAGAAGAATCTTTGTACTATGCAGATTTGCTAGATTGTGCGAATCTTATAGTTGACCACGGCCCCGTGTCCGCTGAGCACGGCCCCGTGGTGGGCAATAGAAGCTTCTACCACTTTGTCTTTTCTGCTGGCACTTGGGCACGCCCCCGTGCTGGCTGAGCACGGGGCGTGTTCAGTCTTCTGATCTCTTGTTTTGCTTGGGAAGATGCTGTCGTGGGGTCGGGCATGTCACGTCTTGTCCCTTTTCTTGTATTTATGTTGGATTTTGATGTCTTTTTGCTTCTTTTGTTAATTTGAGCTCATTTAATCCTGAAAATACAAAAGGAAGACAAAAGCACACTTTTTCCAACATTAGTACTAAAAAAGGGTTAGTTTTATGCCTCATTTGATGAAATTTATATGTTACATTTTGAACACATCAAATACCCCCACACTTGAATCTTTGCTTGTCCTCAAGCAAAACTCTTTAATATGTGGCTATTACACTCCCAAATGGAAAGGGTAGAGAAGAAGGTTTTTGGGCTTGTCGTAGAGTGTCGGGATTTCCAAGATTCTTTATTTAATTTTATTTTTATTTATTTACAATCCTATTCGTCATGATTTATTTAAAACTTTTCATAAGATAAATTACTTATTAGGGCATAACATGCTTTTTTTTTAAATTCTATTTATATACAAGTTCACATACCTCACGGGGATCACTCAACACTCGGCCGAAAATGTATTTTTGTGGATCACTCGAGACCGGCATGGAACTTACTCCTACCATAGGCTTACCAAGCAATCAATCCTCCTCCTTTTTAAATTATATACCTTTGTAAATATCAAGAGGTCTTTATGGGTGAAGGGTTAGGCTTGGGTTAAAGGTAGGTGGTTGGGTTGGTGGTTAGTAGAAAAAGGGCTAAAAAGCGTAACAAGTGTCGGTTTTCGTAAGACTTTCTATTTTTGTAACTTTTATTTTGATGAAGCTATTATTAAAACAAAGTTATTTTTGATGAACTTGTTTGTTTATTTTCTTTTGCTTCATCATCAACAATTTTTTTTTTTTTTGAAAAGTCATACGAAAAATCGAACTTGTTACTAAAACAAAGGGTTAAAAATAAAAAGGTTTTGGTGGGTAAAAGGGTGTTTGGTTTAGGTTATGAAATGAAAAGGTTTAGGCTCAAAGGGGCTAACTAGGGGGATTTTGGGTAGGTGGTAAAAAAAAGAAAAATAATGGTGTAGAAATAAAAAGGGTTAGTCCTAATGCCTCAATCATTTACTTACTCGGGTTTAAGTTGGTAAGGACCGGGAATGTATCGTCATGGCAAGTTCTAGAGTCGTAAGAACCAAGCGGCTATTCACACAAGAAACGAAAATGAGCATTTAGTCAAATGATATGTAAGTGTTTGCTCAATAAAGGCTCAAAACTCACTTTTGTGGGAATGGGTTTTTTATGTGATCAAGTATATATAATCAAATTTTAACTAAGCTTGTCATGCCTTTTCATAATTTTCTTATGTTGGTTCTTTTTATCACGATGCTATCGGTTGTAAATTCGTAAAAATATAACCTTTTTGAGAACTTGAATTTCCCGAGTTAAACCTAGACAAGTAAAAAAAATGAAATTTTTTGAAAAAATTTGGGGTGACTAGCGGTTCCAATAGAGTTTTGTGTAAGGCTTGTATTTAGGACTTGCAAGATTCAAGGTTTTAGCATCCCCCCCACACTTAAATTACACATTGTCCTCAATGTGTCCCAAAAATAAGTTTTTAGGTTGATTGAATGTGTAAAAAGGTGTAAAAAGCGAAATTTTTGTGTTACTGGGCGCTGAACACGGCCCCGTGTTATCCGGGCACGGCCCCGTGTTCAAGTGCCAGTAACAAAATTAAAACAAGAGAAACATAATCCTGGACACGGGGGCGTGTTGGGTGAACACGGCCCGTGTCCAGTTACCTGAACTGGGTCTTTTTCTGCAGACTGTGAAGCACGGGGCCGTGTTGGGTGGACACGGCCCGTGCCGAACTTACTGTAACGAAGAAATTTGTCGGACGGTTCTGTTTTCCTGCATGGAGTGCTGGTTCAAGTTTCCCTTGCATCCTTTGCCATCTCAAGTGTGTTTTATTCATGAAAATTAAAACTAACTAGAAAACAAGAAAATTAATCTAAACTAAGGATAGTTCCGCGGAATGCCTCCGTGGTGCGCCACGTTTATAAGGGTCCTTGGCTAGACCCAAAGCCTGGTCACATGTTACCCAAGTGGGATGTATTGCATCCCATGTTACACCGTCGGAGAGCGTCATCCAAGCTTGAGTCTATGACCTTCATGTATTTGACCGGGTCTTCTTCCTCTACTTTCTTTCCACATTCAAACTTCACTTCCTCATCCCCAAACTTCAATGTTAACGTTCCGTCATTCATATCCACCACTGCTTGGGCGGTGGCTAGAAATGGCCTCCCGAGGATGAGAGGGACATCGGTGTCATCTTCCATGTCTAGGATGACAAAGTCGGTTGGAAAAACGAAGTTGTCAACCTTGACCAGCAGATTTTCAGCGACACCTTGTGGAAATTTGACGGACCTGTCGGCGAGTTGTATGCTCATCTTTGTAGGGCTTGTTGCTCCTAGGCCGAGTCGTTTGAACATTGACGTGGGCATGAGGTTAATGCTAGCCCCAAGATCGGCTAATGCATTACGAACGGGGGACTTCCCAATCGAGCAAGGAATTGTGAAGCTCCCGGGATCGATTTTCTTTTGTGGAAGTTTGTTGAGTACTAAAGCGGAGCATTCTTCGCCTAAGTTAACTAATTGCAATGATTCAATTTTCCTTTTGTGAGTGAGGAAATCCCTCATGAATTTTGCATATTTAGGCATTTGGGTTAGGACCTCAATAAAAGGAATATTAACATGCAATTGTTTTAGTAAACTTTCGAACTTTGCGAATTGCTCATCGGTCTTTTGACGATTTAACCTACCGGGGTACGGAATTGGAGGAGTCTTGGTGGGCTCTTGATTTGGTGAAGAAGCCTTTTCTGGTTGAGGTGTCGGTGAAGTCGTGTTTTGGCGTTGACTTCCTTCAACTGGTGGTAATGGGGCATCCTCGGGACCCACGGTTCGGTTTCTCAAAGTGATGAGGTGTACTTGCGCCTTTGGGTTGGTTTCGGTATTACTTGGTAACACGCCTTGTGGTCTCTCGGAGAAATTTTGAGCTAGTTGATTTAATTGTTTTTCAACGTTTTGAATGCTAGCTTGTTGATTTCTAAAATTCGATTCCAATTGTTGAAATCGATCCGAGTTTTTCTTTTCGGTGTCGGAGATGAGGCGAGATACGGTATCTTCAAGCCTTTCTCTTCCACCTTGTTGTTGAGAGAAATTTTGTGGTTGTTGAAAATTAGTTCGTTGGTTTTGTTGGTTTCTACTATTGCCGGGATCTCTCCAACCAAGATTTGGGTGGTTACGCCATCCTTGATTGTAGGTACCCGTTGGAGGACCCGACGGCCTAGGTCTATTATCAATGTAGTTTACCGTTTCTGCTTGTTCATCTAATTCTTTCATACAACTCCAATTTTCATGTGACCCACCACACCCTTCACAAGCCATAACCAAGGCCGTTTTTGTCATTTCTAGCCTTTTGATTTTCGAAGAGAGGGCCTCGATTTGGGCTTGTAAAGAGGTGCTTTCATCAACCTTATGGGCACCCGGGGTAATAGATTTATTACCTCGGGGAGTGTGCCATTGAAAATTAGTTTGGGCAATTTCCTCAATTTGATTATATATTTCATTTGGGCGACGATTACCTAAAAGTCCCCCGGAGCTTGAATCAAGTGTTTGTCTTGTGTGTGGCAACAACCCATTGTAGAAAGTGGATACTTGTTGCCATACCGCTAGACCGTGATGAGGACACTTTCTTAGAAGCTCCTTGAACCTTTCCCAAGTTTCATATAAGGATTCCCCATCCTCTTGTGAGTATGTATTAATTTCAGTCATTAGTTTAGCCGTTTTAGCAGGAGGGAAATACTTATATAGAAACTTTTGGGCTAGTTCATCCCAGGTGTTTACCGAGCCAACTGGGAGGGTGTTGAGCCAAACCTTAGCTCGGTCTTTTAGTGAAAATGTAAACATCCTAAGGCGAATGGCGTCGTTAGATGCTCCATTGATCCGAAAAGTATCACATATTTCCAAGAAATTAGTAATATGTAGATGGGGATCCTCGTCCGCAAGCCCATGAAAGGTTGCGGAGTTTTGGAGCATTTGTATCAAATGCGGCCGAAGTTCGAAGTTGTTGGCTTCGACATTCGGTGCATTGATAGCGGCGCCGAGATTTCCTACGGTGGGCCGTAGGTAATCCATGAGGGTACGTTGGTCCGCCATTGGAAGTGGGTCCCCCGAAACTTTCTCTTGATTTTTAGCTTTAAGTCTTTTTCTGAGAAAGCGTTCGGGTTCTTCTAGGGGTTCTTTTATGTCTCTACTAGAACTGGAGCTCATGCACTACGTAGGAGGTTCAAATGTGGCGCCTGGGTTCCAAGTCCTGCAATAAAAACAGAAAAGAACGTTGGTCAAAATGTTCACCACGGCCCCGTGCTCAGTGAACACGGCCCGTGGTCAGAGATACAGTGATTTTTTTCTGGATCCCTGTTACTGGGAGTTGGACACGACCCCGTGTTGCACCGACACGGCCCCGTGTTCAGCTCTCTGTAACTCAGAAAATAAAAACTGCCAGTGATGATGCTGGGCACGGCCCGTGTCTGACCAGGCACGGCCCGTGCTGAGCTCTGCAGAAACAGAAAAACTAAAAAAAATCCTAAAAATAATGGAAAATAAGAAAAACGATTAGGCCGTTGATTCCTAACTTTCTTAAAATCCTTGTGTCCCCGGCAGCGGCGCCAAAAACTTGATGCGTGTGAAGTGTTATATATATTAGGTGTATATTTTAAGCCCCTTTAACACTTTTTAGTCAAGTTTTAAATTTATAAAACACGATATTTACTAACACAAGACACACATATGGGCAAGTGCACCCATCGTGAGCGTAGTATAGTGTTGGTAAGATACCGAGGTCGTCCAAGGACACAAGAGCTTTTAGTACCGGTTTATCCTCAACGTCTAATCAAATCAAAACGTTTAGAAAAATGTTTTAAACTAAGAAAAATAAAAACTAACTAAAATGCTGAAAATAAAAATAAAAAGAAAAACAGATAGACAAGATGAATCACTTGGTTCCGACTCGTATCTAGTGTAACCTTTGATTATTTCCGCACTTTTGCACTATTTTAAGAGATTATCTTAGTTATTGTAGTAGGCCCCTCTTTTGAAGGTGACGTTACCCTCACCCCAGTAGTTTGAGTCAGCAAGGATATAATCCTAAAAGGGTGGATTATTGGAAGATAATTAATTAAGTTATTAATGCAATATTATGGTAGGCCCCTCTTTTGAAGGTGACGTTACCCTCGACTAAGTAGTCTGAGTCAGCAGGGATACAGTCCTAAATAGCCGGGTTATAGTATTAATAGTAGTTAACTTATGAGGGGACCAAAGAGTTGGGACCCCCGCCATCCAATACCATTAAGTATTGAAGGAGGTCCTACTAAATTTGACCCAGGTCCATTGCAGGACCTCTAAACGCTGAACAATGGCAAGACCTTTACCAAACCGTTCCCTTAACCCCCGACCAGGTAGCCAACATACCTCCATATAGACCGTGGAGATATGAATGGTGAAAATCTTTTATTTTATATAGACATTAAATAATGCCAAGACACCACGGACAAACGATAAAGAAAGATCACCTTCAACATAAGCAACTAGTTATTAAAGTCATTAATACGAAACCAAGTAAAAAGTGCAAAAGATTAGAAATAAAAAGTATTACACTAGACACTTTATCTTCACCAAGTGATGTAAGAGACTTAGGCAAACATGGCCTTGATTGTCAAGAACTCTTACGATCAATCTTGGATCCCGAGACGACTCACACACTCTACGATGGACAATGGAAGATGGTGGTGGATGATGGTGCTATGGTGGTGGTGGGTGGTGGGTGAAGTGTGAGAGGGGTGGTGTGTCAAGGGATGGTTTGAGCTTGAGCCAAGCACTTCTATTTATAAGCTGAACAGAAGCTCGGGCACGGCCCCGTGTCCAGTGGGCACGGCCCCGTGTCCACATCCTTCTCTTTCTTCATTTAATGTTGTTTTGTCTTTTTAGTTGACCACGCCCCCGTGTCCGCTGAGCACGACCCCGTGGTGCAGAAGAATCTTTGTACTATGCAGATTTGCTGGATTGTGCGAATCTTATAGTTGACCACGGCCCCGTGTCCGCTGAGCACGGCCCCGTGGTGGGCAATAGAAGCTTCTACCACTTTGTCTTTTCTGCTGGCACTTGGGCACGCCCCCGTGCTGGCTGAGCACGGGGCGTGTTCAGTCTTCTGATCTCTTGTTTTGCTTGGGAAGATGCTGTCGTGGGGTCGGGCATGTCAAGTCTTGTCCCTTTTCTTGTATTTATGTTGGATTTTGATGTCTTTTTGCTTCTTTTGTTAATTTGAGCTCATTTAATCCTGAAAATACAAAAGGAAGACAAAAGCACACTTTTTCCAACATTAGTACTAAAAAGGGTTAGTTTTATGCGTCATTTGATGAAATTTATATGTTACATTTTGAACACATCAAACCCCGTAGTTTACAATAGAGGAATTTTACTAGGAAATTCCCTTTTTTACAAAACATGTTTATTTATTTAATTGAGCCACTACTTCAAGCTTGTTAGTGCTCCGTAGCACTGTTCTTTGGTTCACAGTAGTTACCTGAAACATGTTTTAAAATAATTTTGTCAGCGGGGAAATACTGGTGAATCATTCATTTTACACAAAACGACACATAGTTATAAATTACAGCATAAGAGCGATTACAATGGCTTTTATCTTATTTTTATCTGGCGTCGTGTCACCTCCTGGTGACGATGGTCATACCACTATTGGGACCCTCCCCAAGTAGTGATGATTATCACTGTTAGGATTTATTAGCCTAACTGTGAGAAATTAGTAATGTGCACAATACCCCACTAGCCAGTGATTCAAGATAACCACGACTTAATCCCTGTAATTATAACTTTTGAAAATGTTTGGAGTATTGTAAAAACATTATTGATAAAAAGAGAATGACTCACATTGCAGATTTAAACTAGCAGAGTTTAACCTACTGATTAGCCTTGTAACCTAATTTAAATAACAATGCACACGAACTAGGTCAGTAACTAATACAGCATTTACGATAACTCACGAGACTAAACCCTCACAATGAATGACAAAGTGCAATACTTAAACATCCATCGTATTTACGACGAATGACAAAGTATAACCCTAATTTGAGCAGCACTTAAACATTCATCGGATAGTTTCAATCAATCGGACAATGAATCGTAGCAGCGATCGAGTTAATACCTGGTATTGTAGCAGCACCTCGGTATCTTAATTTTCGAAATTGAGCAGTGAGAATTCGTTTTTGAGAATTGTTTTCGACATCAGTGGACTGCTCCCGATCCAAGCTATTTATAGCTGAAAATGGTTCTCTCGCGGCCCGCGTGAGCCGTAGGCTGAACCTTGCGCGGCCCGCGTGACCACCTAGTCTACGTGTAGGCTTGCTGGGTCACGAGTAGGTGTGCCACGTGTTTGACACGTGGACCGGGAACTCTTATCCGGTCAACTTAAGGTTGACGCGGCCCGCGTAAGGCTATGCTTACCTTTACACGGCCTGCCTGAAGACCATTTTTCTTGTTTTCTTAGTTTTTCATGTACGTTTGGGTTTCAGGGGTCCGGGTTTTCACTTACGGGTCGATTAGGGACATTTTTGAAGGTCCTTACATCCTCCCCTCCTTATTTAAAATCTCGTCTTCGAGATTTACTGAAATAAGTGAGGATACTTCCGCTTCATCTCTGATTCCAGCTCCCAAGTGTATTCGGGTCCTCTTTTTGAATCCCATTTGACTTTGACCAGCACTAGTCTTTTGTGTTTGAGAAACTTAATCTTTCTGTTGTGGCTCTTGCTTCACCAATCTGTTCGGGCAGATATTTGCGAAGTGGTTGGGATCACCACACGCATAGCAGGCTCTTGCGTGAGTAGCGTGAGCAGGAGCTGTTTGTTATCCCTAAGGAGCTCGTAGAGCAGGA
Organism: Helianthus tuberosus; assembly: GCA_030545235.1. Classification (NCBI taxonomy): domain Eukaryota; kingdom Viridiplantae; phylum Streptophyta; class Magnoliopsida; order Asterales; family Asteraceae; genus Helianthus; species Helianthus tuberosus. The sequence goes on along the minus strand of CM060424.1, from coordinate 57,333,887 downwards.
GCTTGAACTTGAGCTGGAGCTTGGCGGGGACCAGTACGACAGTTAGCAGTGAAATGGCCGTACAAGTTGCAGTGAACACAAAATTGACACGCGATTTCAACCGGGTGATGATAGGTACAAGTAGGGCAGAGCGGGTGTGGACCAGTATATGCACGCTTGGCCGGCGGTGCATTGGTCACTGGTGCCGCTAATTGGCGGTTCTGGGGTTGCGGTTGAGCAGGTACTGCATTGAGTGGAGCGGCGGTGACAACAAAGTTCTTGTTGTTGTTGTTCTTGCGCTTTCGGCGAGAAGCCTTGGAAGCTTGTGGTGCGGCGGTTTCAGCGGTGGGAGTAGCGGTGACTTGATGTAGACTCTTGGTAGTTTTGTCGAAGTAACCAGCCCTAACTCGCTTGTCATTGATCTCGGCAGCAAGTAGGTAAGTCTCTTCGATAGTTGTCATCTTGGCGACTTGCACAAAGTCAGCAACATAATCCGGTAAAGCACAGATGTATTTCTTGATGGTAATCTCGGGAGTGGTAACTTGGCCCGGACAAATGATACTCAGCTGCTTAAAGCGGGCAGTTAAACCAGCGTTATTGCCACCCTCTTGTTTGATGTGCCAGAACTCGTCCTACAACTTCTGAAGCTCATGGGGAGGGCAGAACTCCTTCATCATGATGTCCTTCAACTCATCCCATGTTAGCCCATAGGCTGCATCATTCCCTCGCTTTTTTCTCTCGGCAGTCCACCAATCCAGAGCCCTGGACTGGAAAACGCCAGTGGCGATAACAGTGCGAATGTTTTCGGGACAGCCGCTTTGGCGTAGGGTGACTTCAATTGAATCAAACCATTGAAACTTGGACGTAGGCCCGTCTTCTCCGGTGAATTCCTTGGGACCGCAGGCTTTAAACTACTTGAAGCTAAAAGTAGCTCGGGAGAGTCAGTCCTTGATTCCTCAGAGGACTTACTGGTGTTTTCATTAAGCTCGCTGACAATTTGCGGAATGGCCTTAGCCATCTGCTTTGTGACTAGAGCAGCGATGCGTTTGTCCTCATGGTTTCGGTCGGCGGCTCGGGAAGTGTGCGATCCAAATGACGACATTGTCTGCAACAGACATAGCCATAGTGTAAGGACCTTCAAAATTGTCCCAAACTGACCCGTAAGTGAAAACCCGGACCCCTGAAACCCTAATCCATATCAAAAATCAAGAAATCAAGATTATTGGTTTTCAGGCGGGCCGCGTAAGAGTAAGCATAGTCTTACGCGGGCCGCGTCAATGTGAGGTTTGACTGGATAAGCATCTGGGCCATGTGTCGCACGCGTGGCAAGTCTACTGATGACAACGTAGCCCTAATCTACGAATAGGTGCCCCTCGCAGGCGCGTAAAGATCGAGCCAAGGTTCACGCGGGCCGCGTGAACCCTATTTTTCACCTATAAATAGATTTGGTCCTGAGCTATCATTCTGTGTCGAAATTTCAATCAAAATCACGAAGTATACTGTCCAAAAGTCAAAATTACAAGTCACAATAGCTAGGCGCTGCTACGATACAGGGTATTAACTCGATCGCTGCTACGATTCAATGTCCGATCGATTGAAACTATCCGATTAATGTTTAAGTGCTGCTCGAATTACGGTTTATACTTTGTCATTCGTCGTAAATTCGATGGATGTTTAAGTATTGCACTTTGTCATTCGTCGTGAGGGTTTTAATCTCGCGAGTTATCGTAAATGCTGTATTAGTTACTGACCTAGTTCGTGTGCATTGTTGTTAAATTAGGTTATCAGGCTTATCAGTAGGCTAAACTCTGCCCGTATAAATCTGCAATGTGAGTCATTCTCTTTTTATCAATTATGTTTTACAATACTCCAAGTATTTTCAAAAGTTATAATTACAGGGATTAAGTCGTGGTTATCTTGAATCACTGGCTAGTGGGGTATTGTGCACATTACTAATTTCTCACGGTTAGGTTAATAAATCCTAACAGTGATAAACGTCACTACTTGGGGAAAGACCCAATAGTGGTATGACCATCGTCACCAGGTGACACGGCGCCAGATAAAAATAAGATAAAAGCCATTGTAATCGCTCTTATGCTGTAATTTATAACTATGTGTCATTTTGTCAAAATGAATGATTCACCAGTATTTCCCCGCTGATAAAATATTTTTAAAACATGTTTCAGGTGACCTGCTGTAAATCAAGAAAAACGTGCTACGGAGCACTAACAAGCTTGAAGAGGTGGTTCAGTTAAAATGAATAAACATGTTTTAACAAATCAGGGAAATTCCTAGTAAAATTCCTCTATTGTAAATCACGGGGTTTATCCCGAATTATGAAATAAAATAATCGGGTATTTCAAGTTTTAAAAGATCCTGTTAAAAACTTCCGTTGTCGCATCAATTAATAAATACCACGGGTTCCTGTCCCGCGGCTCCTGACTGGGTCAAACCGGGGCTGGGGCCGTGACAGGAAAAGGTGGTATCAGAGCCACGGATTTAAGCCAATTAAGTATTTAGAAAATACTTAATTTTTACTAACTGCCATTTTGTGATTACGTGTTTTATTATTTGAATATTTGTTTACAGTAAGGGTAAGCAAAGACTTTCGGACATCTATCATAAAATAGATAGTTCACCGAAAGAAAAAGGAACTTCATCCTCTAAATACCCAACAGATACTGAGGAAGGAATATTTGTCCGTAAGGCACAGTTTGAGAAACCACTTTCTCCTAAGAAAAGAAGTCGGATTATTAGAAAAAGTCAAGAGAAAATAAAGAAGTCACAACCAAAAGAAATGAGGATTAATCAGGAAACCCAAGAACTAGGCTGTAACCCACCATGGGAAGATGAATTAGATGAAAAATGGGCAGATCTCTATATGTTAGCCACTACAGCAGTAAATGCAAAATTTTAAATACCCTGACCTAGTCCTAGCACCCATATTACCTACAAGCCAGAAACTTTACAACTTAGTAAGAGAAACTAAAATAAATTAGGATTATGCAACCTTAGTATATTTTGAATTTCATTTGCAATTTGTATTAGAAAGTCGCAGTATGTGCAATAATATTTGAATAGTTATATTAAATATTCGCCTGTGAAATTTTATTATGAAATTTTAACTTAGCATTTTGTGTGCATTTTGCATATATGCTAAAACAGCATGAATGAGTTATCTGAAGCCCTTCAGAATCTCAATCTCTATCCTATAAAAGTGGAAGTTTCCAGAGACTTTACTGGTTACTTGCCCGATGTGGAGGAACCTATGGAATTTCAAGCTCCGCCTCCGGAGAAACCAAAGCCTAAGAAAAGGAGAAGATTTGTAGGCTGGAGGCGTGTACGCAGGAGGAAACCAGCAACTAGGACAGTTCCCAAAATCAAAAATCCCATTGATAAAGGAAATGGGATCGAGATTGAGGAAAATGTTAGGCAAGTAGAAATGGAAATTGGGGAAAGTTCTAAGCAAGTCGAGGAATTGCCATTACAGGAGGAATTGGATCGCGTACTGGCAAGCTGTGATATCCTTAGGCCTATAAATAACAACCTCTTCCCTTATCCTGCTGAAACCCAACTTCCAATAAATTTGGAACCAGCCATCCCAGAACCTCTGATCCACACCCAACCTCTAGGAATGGACGAATGGTGGACCAACGACTGGCAGTTTCAAAACCTCCTAAATAATCCTTATACCTTTTTCCCTCAGTTCAACCCAGAACCTGCACCAAACCCACCAATGAGCAATGAAAACTTAGCAGAACTCCGCTATTTTGGCGAGGAGCTGATGGATGCAGGAAATAGGATCCAGGAGGTGGGAGAACAGATCTCCTGGAAGTACGACGAGAGGGAACATCGTTTCTGAGGTGCCAGTTGACGAGAGATAGTGTGGTTGTGAAGCTATGATTGTATAATAATAATAACAATAAAAATATAAGTCTGTAAAATGACCTAAAAAAATAAAACTTTTGTAAAATAAACAGTGTGTACGGATGCATAATATAATCTATAAAAATGGAAGTCGAGAAATCGACAATTTTTGCTATACATGTGTTGTGAAATTGTGTGATTGTTTGGCATATAATTGTTATTTATTTTATAATTTATATATATATATATATATATATATATTAATTACCAGATGAAACACGCTAGTAATGAACCAGTTAACGAAGTTAACCAATCAGAGCAAAACCAGGAAGATCAATTTATGACTAAGCAAGATATCGAGAATATCGTTGCTCAAGGAATAGCCAATGCTATTCCAGCAATCCTTGCTGCTGCCCAGAAACCTGTTGAACCTCAACAAATTATTCCTAGTAAACGTACCCATGAAGATAACTTCAGTAATAGCGTAAACGGAGGTGGCAATCATACTAACAACGATAATGAGATATGGCAAGCCCCAATTCTCAAAAGAATGAATGCTGCAACGCCTGGTTGCACTTATAAAGAATTTCTTGCTTGTAAACCAGCTGAATTTGCAGGCAATGAAGCGGCGACTGCGGCACTGCGTTGGTTGGAGAAAACTGAAGCAGTAATTATGATAAGTAAATGTACTGAGGAAGACAAGGTCATGTATGCGTCGCATCTTTTTAAAGAAGGGGCGCTAGAATGGTGGAATACGGTACTTCAAGCCAAAGGAAGAAATATGGCATATGCCATGAGTTAGGAAGAATTTAAGCAGCTAATGGAAAGAAAATTTTGTCCTGAATATGAAATGGAACAAATGGCGAATAAGTTCCTGAACCATCGGATGATAGGTGTAGATTGTCGAGGGTATACTTCGACATTCTTCGAGTATGCGAGAGTGGTACCAACCCTGGCTTCGCCAGAACCGGTGCTTATTTCCCGCTATATTTGGGGATTGATTGGCGAAATCCGTAATATCGTTAAAGCTGCGAGACCTCGCACTATTGGCGATGCGGTAGAATTAGCTAACACCATAACTGATGAGTTGGTACGCACAAGAGAAGAAAACCAGAAGAAGGAAGTAGCCCAAAAGATTACCCAAGGATTCCGTGTAGGTAACCGTAGTAGTTTCAGGAAAAAGGGAAGTGGGCAATCTTCCACTGTTCCATTTTGAAATGCCTGCAAAAGAAAGCATTTTGGAAGATGCAAGGGGTATTGCAATTTTTGCAAAATTCCAGGACACCAAGAGGAAGATTGCAGAAAGAAGAAAGCAACAGTTTGCTACAACTGTGGAGAAGCTGGACATTTTAGGCCAGACTGCCCGAAATTGGTCAAACCAGCCGATAACAAAGCCAAACCTGCAGAAGGAACTACCAAGAAGAACGCGAGAGCCTTCCAGTTAACTACTCAGGAAGCCGAGTTAATCCCTGACGTGATAGCTGGTACGTTCCTAGTTCACAACGTTTATGCAAAAGTATTATTTGACTCTGGTGCAAACCAAAGTTTTATAAATACTTCATTCTGCCAAGCTCTTAATTTACCCTTAACCACCCTTAGGCAGATTTTTACAGTCGAAACAGCAGATGGGAATTCTGTTAACATAGATAAGGTTTTGCGAGAAGGAAAGATAGAACTCTTAGGTCATAAATTTTCTGCAAATCTGTTACCTATGAATTTAGCTGGATTCGATGTGGTGTTAGGAATGGATTGGTTAGTAGCCAACCATGCTCGAATTCTTTGTGATAAAAATGCCATAGAAATATATACACCTACAGGAGAGGTAATTTTAATTACAGGAGATAAACCACGAAAGCCACTGAAATTCATTTCAGTAATGAAGTTGGCCAGTTATTCAAGAAAACAAGAAGTAGTGTATATAATTTCAGTAACCATTAACACGGAAAATAAGAAACTTAAGGAAATTCCAGTAGTCTCAGAATACCCAGATGTATTCCCAGAAGAACTCCCGGGTTTACCACCCGACAGGGAAGTAAAATTTAGGATTCATCTAATTCCTGGAACTACACCGACAGCCAAGGCACCTTATCGGTTAGCACCCACTGAAATGCTAGAATTGAAAAAGCAGTTAGATGAATTGCTAAGTAAAGGATTATATACAACCTAGTTCATCCCCATGGGGAGCACCAGTGTTGTTTGTAAAGAAAAAGGATGGTTCTATGCGAATATGTATCGATTATAGAGAACTGAATAAGGTTACAATTAAGAATCGATACCCATTACCTAGGATTGATGATCTCTTTGATCAACTCCAAGGAGCTAGATATTTTTCTAAGATCGACTTGCGCTCCGGATATCATCAATTAAAGGTACAAGAAGAAGACATACCTAAAACTGGTTTTAGAACTAGGTATGGTCATTACGAGTTTACAGTCATGCCCTTCGGACTAACAAATGCACCTGCGGCATTCATGGACATGATGAATCGGATCTGTAAGCCGTATTTGGATAAATTTGTAATTGTCTTCATCGACGATATACTTATTTATTCCAAAAGCCAGGATGAACACTGTCAGCACTTGCATGCACTCTTAACTTTGTTAAGAAAAGAAAAGCTTTACGCCAAATTCTCGAAGTGTGACTTTTGGCTACAGGAAGTGCAATTTTTAGGACACATGGTGAACCGCGAAGGTATTCACGTAGATCCCTCTAAAATAGAAGCAATCACCAAATGGGAGGTTCCACAATCAGCTGTGGAAATTAGAAGCTTTTTAGGATTAGTTGGATACTATAGACGCTTTATTAAGGATTTTTCTAAAATAGCGGTGCCATTAACTAAGCTAACCTGTAAAGCAGTTAAGTTTGAATGGGAACCTAGGTAAGAAGAGGCTTTTAAGGTTTTAAAGCAAAAGTTAACAAACGCCCCAATTCTAGCCTTACCAGAAGGAACAGAAGATTTTGAAGTTTACTGTGATGCTTCAAAGCTAGGATTAGGATGTGTACTAATGCAACGCAAGAAGGTAATTGCGTATGCCTCAAGGCAATTGAAAAAGCACGAGCAAAACTATATGACTCATTACTTAGAATTAGGAGCCATAATTTTTGCCCTTAAGATTTGGAGACATTATCTGTATGGAAGTAAGTTTACTGTCTATACGGATCACAAAAGCTTAAGATACATATTTAGGCAAAAAGAATTAAACATGAGGCAAAGAAGATGGATGGAAATCTTAAGTGACTACGACTGTGATATCCAATATCATGAAGGAAAAGCAAACATAGTTGCAGATGCCTTAAGTCGTAAGTATCATGAGAAACAATGACGAGTTCGTGCTCTTAGATTAAATCTACAATTAGATTTAATGGAACAACTAAAGAATGTTCAAGAAACAGCAATCGAGGACGATGCTGAAGGAATGAAAGGAAGAACAAAAGAATTAGAGCAAGGAGTCGATGGAATTTGGAGATTCCATAAGAAAAGGATTTGGGTACCTAAACAAGGAGAATTAAGAGATAAGATTTTAGAAGAAGCTCATAAATATAGGTATACCATGCATCCTGGTAACAATAAAATGTACCAAGATTTAAGGAATAATGTCTGGTGGATAGGAATGAAAAAGGACATAGCTAGATATGTTTCTAAGTGTCTTACTTGTTCACAAGTTAAGGAAGAACACCAGAAACCTTCGGGTCTACTTCAACAGTTAGAAATGCCTGTATGGAAATGGGAACTCATAACAATGGACTTTGTTACTAAGTTACCCAAAACAAGAAAATGTAATAATGCGATTTGGGTAATTGTGGATCGATTAACCAAATCAGCTCATTTTCTACCCATGAAAGAAACCTTTGGTATGGAAAGGTTAGCCAAGTTGTATGTATACGAAGTAGTATCCTTACATGGAGTTCCACTCTCCATTGTATCGGATAGAGATAGTCGTTTCACTTCCCATTTCTGGACTAGTTTCCAGGAAGCAATGGGAACCCGACTAAATTTAAGTACTGCCCTGGAAGACATGCTCCGGGCATGTGTGATAGATTTAGGTGGAAACTGGGATGATCACCTACCTTTAATAGAATTCTCCTATAATAATAGTTATCATGCAAGCATCGAAGCTGCCCCATTCGAAGCACTGTATGGACGAAAGTGCAGAACTCCAGTTTGTTGGGCAGAAATAGGACAAAGTCAATTGTCAGGTCCTGAAATTGTACAAGAAACTACCGACAAGATCACTCAGATCAAGGAAAGACTGAAAACAGCTCGAGATCGCCAGAAAAGTTATGCCGACAATCGACGCAAACCACTAGAGTTCCAAGTTGGAGACAGAGTACTCTTGAAAGTTTCTCCTTGGAAAGGAGTAGTACGGTTTGGTAAGAAAGGAAAGCTAAGCCCAAGGTACGTAGGACCATTTCCAGTGATCCAACGTATAGGACCAGTTGCTTATCGTTTACAACTACCAGAAGAACTAGCTGGAGTACATGATGTATTTCATGTATCCAACCTCAAGAAGTGTTTATCGGACGAATCACTGGTAGTACTCCTTCAGGACATAGAGGTAAACGAAAAGTTAAAATTTGTTGAGAAACCACTTCAAATAGAAGACAGAAAGATCAAGTTTCTCAAACACAAAAGATTGGTACTAGTTAAAGTCAAGTGGGATTCAAAGAGAGGACCCGAGTACACTTGGGAGCTGGAATCAGAAATGAAGCGAAAGTATCCTCACTTATTTCAGCAAATCTCGAGGACGAGATTTTAAATAAGGTAGGGAGGATGTAAGGCCTTCAAAATTGTCCCAAACTGACCCGTAAGTGAAAACCCGGACCCCTGAAACCCTAATCCATATCAAAAATCAAGAAATCAAGATTATTGGTTTTCAGGCGGGCCGCGTAAGAGTAAGCATAGTCTTACGCGGGCTGCGTCAATGTGAAGTTTGACTGGATAAGCATCCGGGCCACGTGTCGCACGCGTGGCAAGTCTACTGATGACAATGTATCCCTAATCTACGAATAGGTGCCCCTCGCGGGCCGCGTAAAGATCGGGCTAAGGTTCACGCGGGCCGCGTGAACCCTATTTTTCACCTATAAATAGATTTGGTCCCGAGCTATCATTCTGTGTCGAAATTTCAATCAAAATCACGAAGTATACTGTCCAAAAGTCGAAATTACAAGTCACAATAGCTAGGCGCTGCTACGATACAGGGTATTAACTCGATCGCTGCTACGATTCAATGTCCGATCGATTGAAACTATCCGATGAATGTTTAAGTGCTGCTCGAATTAGGGTTTATACTTTGTCATTCGTCGTAAATTCGATGGATGTTTAAGTATTGCACTTTGTCATTCGTCGTGAGGGTTTTAATCTCGTGAGTTATCGTAAATGTTGTATTAGTTACTGACCTAGTTCGTGTGCATTGTTGTTAAATTAGGTTATCAGGCTTATCAGTAGGCTAAACTCTGCCCGTATAAATCTGCAATGTGAGTCATTCTCTTTTTATCAATTATGTTTTACAATACTCGAAGTATTTTCAAAAGTTATAATTACAGGGATTAAGTCGTGGTTATCTTGAATCACTGGCTAGTGGGGTATTGTGCACATTACTAAGTTCTCACGGTTAGGTTAATAAATCCTAACAGTGATAAACGTCACTACTTGGGGAAAGACCCAATAGTGGTATGACCATCGTCACCAGGTGACACGGCGCCAGATAAAAATAAGATAAAAGCCATTGTAATCGTTCTTATGCTGTAATTTATAACTATGTGTCATTTTGTCAAAATGAATGATTCACCTGTATTTCCCCGCTGATAAAATATTTTTAAAACATGTTTCAAGCGACCTGCTGTAAATCAAGAAAAACGTGCTACGGAGCACTAACAAGCTTGAAGAGGTGGTTCAGTTAAAATGAATAAACATGTTTTAACAAATTAGGGAATTTCCTAGTAAAATTCCTCTATTGTAAATCACGGGGTTTATCCCGAATTATGAAATAAAATAATCGGGCATTTCAAGTTTTAAAAGATCCTGTTAAAAACTTCCGCTGTCGCATCAATTAATAAATACCAAGGGTTCCTGTCCCGCGGCTCCTGACCGGGTCAAACCGAGGCTGGGGCCGTGACACATAGGATTCAAACACTACACATTCGAATCCCACCTCACAATATACTACTAGATAAAGCTCATGAGCACATCTAAACACTTAAGCAGGTAATCACATAGGCACATAAGCACAACTACATAGAATCACATAGGCATGTAGAGCACAGAAGCACGTAATCCACATAAGCACATATTCCACTATATTTTGCACGTATTCACCTACATATATTGCACGTATTCACCTATCTTTCAAAGCTGCGTAAAGCGATCGAGTATTGCGAGTGCGAGTAGCGAGTACACATTGAGTAGCACAGCGAGTAGTATAGCGTAAGCGTGTAACGTAGCATGCGATTTGTTAACGTTTTGAGATAGATGTGTAGTGCGAGTGGTGTGTGTTGATCAAAGCGAAAAGCGGAAAGCATATAAATCACCAAAAATCAAAACACATAAACATGTAAAACCACATAAAACACATAGAACTCCACATAAAAGCGATAATTCACAGAGTCAGCGGTGGCGGGCTCATAATCGAAACACATAAATCAGCGATTGCGGGCTTGAAATCGAAAATAGATTGTCTTGGCTGATAGACGTCGACTACCCAAAGTGATTCGACTATTCTCAAGGACTTCAAGCACATGCTTTGGCCAAATAGATTGTGCTCTATCACCAGCATATGGTGAATGGCACTCATCCTTTCGATTATCCATGCAACTCAAGTCGTTGGAATCCATCGAGACTTTGGTGAGAGTTTTTGCAAAACCAAAATAGAGAACGGAACAAGTCATCAAGGTTCGGGTTTCACCCCTGACTTAACGACTGTATTCCTGTTTGTGTGATAGAATCACGAGTTAGAGAGGGAGATTTGCGTCAAAGTATGGATTTCACTCCTGATTCAACGTAAATTCTCGTATTTATAATGAAAAAGCGTGTCGAACGAGCGATTTGATCGAGAGTTTGCGGTTTTCACACCTAGTCTCAACCAGATCATTCGTGTGTGTGTGTTACCAGCCTTAGGAAAGGCTGATCTTGCGCGGAACGGTAGTATGCGATGTTCGCGCAAGAGTGTAGTGTTCAACGGATACGAGCGAGAATATCGAGCAAGCTCGTGCAAAACCCCTATCGGGTTTGCACAAGTCGGTCTGTTGGTACTTAGACTATAGACTAGGTCATTTCTAAGAGATCGACCCGGACTAGGTCGAGTGTCGCCTAATTCCATATAGTTATGGCTCTGATACCAATATGTCACACCCCAACCGATGGCGGAAACATCGGGGCGCGGCACTGAGCGAATCAGATTGTCTAGGAGAAATCCATAACACCTAAATTACCAGATAATTAACATTATGTCCCATACCATAACTCATCAGATAAAGTAGTTATTACAGACATAGATATCTCATAGACAAATCATAGTTCCGACAACTCAAAATATTAATTGTTTGTTTCTAGACTCTCCTAAGCTCGATTCCACATATCAAGCATACCACAGCATCCTAAACACCTGCCACATACGTTAAAATAGAGATCAATACACATAGTGTAAAGGTGAGCATACAAGTTTAATAGTATAATAGTAGTGAAAGCGATTTACGCATAACCAGCATGTAACATGTATAATGTGAAGCAGGTAGGTTATCGACAATGAAATATGCACAGACGTGACTGCGAATTGTAGAATGCACAACACATATCACCACTGTGACACGCGAAGAAAAGCCCTTAACAACCCCTGTCCACGACATGTGCTGAGTCCAAACTATAGTACTATCGTTGCTAAGGTGTCAGGCAACAATCACTGTGTAAACATAACATACTAGCATTCATCGAGTAACACGTATAACATGCAGAAGGCTTAGCGTATAAAAGTGTGTTTGCGTTGTGTGATTGATGTGATTTGATATAAGTAACGTATGTAACACCCAAAAGTGCTTAAAGCAAAAAGGGGTCGAGTATACTCACAGATTGTGTTTAGTAAATAAACACTCTCTTGGATTGAAGGAAGCGCTGGAAAGTTAGCCTGATTACAGAACGATAGCATAAGCGATTAATAGTGCGTAAAACAAGGCGAGTGAGACCAGTAACGGAGGGTCATCCGGTCGGATGGCCATTTGGTCAGATCATCATTCGCTTGGGATGGATGTGTTTGTGTATGATGTGACTTTGAAGTTTTCGTTGTAGCATTTCATAAAATAATAAGTAATCCTACCATTCAGGTCGTCCGGTCGGACGGTCATCCGGAGGGATGGTCGTTCGCTCGGATGGTGATCCGAGTGGAGGGATATGTTTGAGTTTGGTTTGAAGTTGTTAAGTGTTGAATCATCATAGGTCATCCGGTCGGATTGCCGTTTGATCGGAGGGCTATCCGATTGGGCGGTGATCCGTTCAGTAACCTGTTCGTTTGAGAATTGTAAAAATTTGCCAAGTTTGGAAAGTTTTGCAATTGCACCGAGACTGTATGATAGCGTGTCAAACAACGGAACCCCATCAAGTCCAAGTCATCCGATCGGATAGGAATCACCCCGTCCAATCAGTTAACTGTTCTGATGGTTGTTTATGTTCAGCCCGTGAATCGGTTGTCTCTTGGATAGAAATCCGTTCTTGGACCGACACTTCACTAGAGGATGAGTAGAAGGTCTGAACGAGCTTGGATTCTATCGGTATTGAGTACATGAGTGTAAAACAATTGAAAAAAACTTTAATCGGTTTGAAAATGTTTAGATTTAGGTGAAATTAGTGTTTAATCATGTTGAAATCACTTAGATCTTAGTTGTTCTTGGTTGAATGATGTCACACTTTCAATTTTATGAGAACTCATGATGACATCACCCTAGAACAGCCCAAATCAGCCGATTTCATGGTGAAAAGTTAAGATTTGATGGTGAAAATGATGAAGAAGTGTGTGTAGATGATAGAAGTACAAGATTTGAGGTAGAAACTTACAAGAATCGTGAGAAATCGAGAGAAAATAGGGTTGCAACGTGCTGGTCGGAAGAGGAGCTGTCACATGAGCAATGATGTGACGGGTGCTATTTATAGGCAAGAGAGGAGAATGGCGGTGTAAGGTAATGGATCGAAGGGCGACTCGATCGGATGGCCATCCGATCGGATGGTCATCCGGACGGATGGCCATTCGATTGAATGGTCATTCGATCGGATGGGTTTTGCGAGTTGGTTTTTGATGTTTCGTTTCGTGCGTTGAGCGTTGCAATGCGTTGCGAGTAAGTGATGCGTTGCGAGTAAGCGATGCGATAGTATTATCCATTAATTACACAAATAATATAACTACTAAATATCATAAAAATAATCTCGAGTTCGCGATGAGATTGCGTTGTGACGGAGTTGCGATTGCGTTTGCGATTAATCACCACAACAAATATAAACATGCAAAAATAACACATAATGGCACACACACAAGTAAAACAATATCCATAACCTGTAATTCGAGTTGCGATGCGATTTGCGATTAAACTGCGATCTATTAGCATATACTCCACATAATACAACTAAAGTAGCATAAAATTAAAGTATCGATTAACGAGTCGAGAAGTACAATCAATGATTAAGAAAGGAATGACATATCGCATTTTGCTATCGTTTCTTCCTTTGACTTTGACTTTGACTTGTACTTTGACTTCAATACGCGGGTTGTTACATTTCTCACTTTTACTCGAAAATCGATGGAATCCAGACTCGTTCGGGTGTTCTACTCATTCTCTAGTAGAGAAGGGCTAAAAATGGATTCCTACCGAAGAAACGACCGATTCACGGGTTGAACATGGAGCTTCATCTTGAACAGTTGAGTCTGATCGAACGAGGTGATTCCCATCCGATCGACTGAGCTGGACTTGGTACGGTTTCCGTTGTTTGACACGTCGTCACGCCGTCTCGATTAAACCGCAAAGCCTTTCAACTTAACTGATTTTACAAAGTTTTCAACCCAAAACAGTTGCTCAATCGAATAGCCATCCGATCATATCACCATCCGATCGAACGACTATTCGACCAGGTGATTTGAATTTCAACACTTAAACAATTTTGCAAAAATTCAAAGAATGTCATCTCTCAATCGAATAGCCATCCGATCGAATGGTCATCCGTCCGGATGACCCTCCGATCGAATGACTTTGTTTATAGTACAACGAAAACTTCAAAAGTTCAATGTTTTACAACACACTCATTCCATCGAATGACCATCTGATGTGTGTAAAATGCAACATATAAATTACATCAAATGAGGCATAAAACTAACCTTTTTTTAGTACTAATGTTGGAAAAAGTATGCTTTTGTCTTCCTTTTGTATTTTCAGGGTTAAATAAGCTTAGATGAACAAAAGAAGCAAAAATACAGCTAAATCTAACATAAATACAAGAAAAGGGATAAACATGGCATGCCCGGCCCCTCGACAGCATCTTCCTAAGCAAAAACAAAAGATCAGAAGGCTGAACACGCCTCGTGCCCAGCGGACACGGAGGCGTGCCTAAGTGTCTGCAGAAAAGACAAAGTTGTAGAAGCTTCTATTTCCCAACACGGGGGCGTGCCCAGCTCAACACGGCCGTGGTCAACACTAAGATTCGTAGAATCCAAGCAAATCTTGATAGTACAGATACACTTCTACACACGATGTCATGCCCAGCGGACACGGGGGCGTGGTCAACTAATGCAGACAAACTGCAATTAATGAAGAAAGAGAAAATGGATGGACACGGGGTCGTGCCCACTGGACACGGGGTCGTGTCCAGGCTTCTATGCAGGCTATCAATAGGGGTGCTTGGTTCACTTCAAAAGCATCCCTTGACAAACCACCTCTCTCCCACTTCACCCACACTCCACCACCATCACAACACCCACATCCACCACCATCATTCATCATCCATCATAGAGTGTGTGTAGTAGTCTCGGGATCCAAGATTGATAGTAAGAGTTCTTGACAATCAAAGGCCATGTTTGCCTAAGTCTCTTACATCACTTGGTGAAGACAAGCATTTAGTGTAATACTTTTGTTTTTTATCTTTTCTCACTTTTTATTTGGTTTTGTATTAATAACTTTAATAACTAGTTTCTTATGTTGAAGGTGAAACTTCCTTATCATTTGTCCGTGGTGTCTTGGCGTTATTTTACTATCTATATAAAATAAAAGATTTACACCATTCATATATTTACGGTCTATATAGAGATATGTTGGCTACCTGGTCGGGGGTTAAGGGAATGGTTTGGTAAGGTTCTTGCCTTGTTCAGTGTATAGATCCTGCTAGGACCTGGGTCAAGCTTACTAGGACCTCCTTCAATACCCACTGGTATTGGATGGCGGGGGTGCGAATGGCTTGATCCCCTCATATGTAAACTATTATTAATACATTAACCCGGCTACTTGGGATTGTATCCCTGCTGACTCAAACCACTTAGCCGAGGGTAACGTCACCTTCAAAAGAGGGGCCTACCACATTACGCATTAATAACTTAATTAATTATCTTTCAATAATCTAACGCTTTAGGATTGTATCCTTGCTGACTCAAACTACTGGGTTGAGGGTAACGCCACCTTCAAAAGAGGGGCCTACTACTATAACTAAGATAATCTCTTAAAAAGTGCAAAAGTGCGGAAAACATTAAAGGTTACACTAAAGGCGAGTCGGATCCAAGTGATTCATCTTGTCTATCTGTTTTATTTTTATTTTTAGCATTTTTAGTTTTTATTTTCATGTTTAAACCTTTTTCTAAAATTTTGATTTGATTAGACGTTGAGAATAAACTGGTACTAAAAGCTCTTGTGTCCTTGGACGACCTCGGTATCTTACCAACACTATACTACGCTCACGATGGATGCACTTACCCATATGTGTGTTTAGTGTTAGTAGAATATCGTGTTTTATAAATTTAAAACTTGACTAAAGTGTTAAAAAGGGCTAAAAATATACATAAAAATATATACACACCGACACACATCAAGTTTTTGGCGCTGTTGCCGGGGACACAAGGATTTTAAGAAAGCTTAAAATCGACGGCCTAATCTGTTTTTCAAAACCTTTTTAAAACGCGCAGACATTTTCTGCATTTTAGTTAGTTTTTGCATTTACAGTGAACTGAACACGGGACCGTGCTGCATATTTTTTCAAAATTCCTAGATACAGAGTCTGAACATGGGGTCGTGCTCACTGAACACGCCCCCGTGCTACACAAAACCAGTCACTTTTATTAAAACGCCCAGATACAGGACCTGAACACGGGCCGTGCCACTGAACACGGGGCCGTGTCCAGCCTTTGTTTTCGTTTTCTTTTTGTTTTCTTGTCCCGATACTCTGTTGTGGTCTCCTGAGTGACTCTTATGGATCAATACTCAGGAGATTACAACTACACCTATGAGGAGGATGATTATAGGGAAGACTATTGCACCATTTGTGGTAACCCTCACTCGGTACAATATTGTGACCTCTTTGAACCATCCACTTCATACAACTACTATGAGGAACCCAGGTACGAGCCGTCCACTTCATATACATCCTATGAAGACCCAAGGTATGAACCTTCTCCCTCATACTCATATTTTGATGAACCAAGGTATGAGCCTTCATACTCATACTTTGAGGAACCAAGATATGAGACTCCACCTTCATATGCTTACTATGAGGAACCATGGCGTGAACAACCCACCTCATATGAGTATTATGAAGAACCAAGTTACGACCCTTATTCATCATATACTTACTATGAGGAACAATGGTGTGAACCATCTACCTCATATGAGTACTATAAGGAACCAAGGATCGAACTTCCGAATTCAAGCTTTGATGATAACTATTTAACTCACTTTGAAGAACCACCAACTATTTCACCCGTAACCGAAAAGATAATAGAACACCTTAAAACTATCGAGCGCTGTATAAAAGAATCCCGCGCAAGGGAATAGGAATCCCGCGCAAGGGAATAGGAATCCCGCGCAAGGGAAGAATTAACTCGTGATAAAGAAGAGATAGTTGAAAAGGTAAAAATAGAAGAACAAGTAAGTGAAAAACCGACACATGAGTTAAACAATGAAAAAGGTGAGTCCGACAACGTTAAAATTCAAGAAGAGTCTAATTTTAAAGAAATTAATCTCTTGTCACCTTCTTTCGAAAATCATTGTTTAGTACCCACTCATGCTAAGTTTTTAAAAGAGTTAAACACTAACACTAAAATTGACGAAACGATAAGCATTAAGTTAACAAATGATCAAACCACGCTAATAAAAGAAGATCCATTTGAAATTAACATTACACCGGTCCCATGTTTTTTTCAAAATTCCTTTATTAGTAATATTACAATTGATAAAGATCTTTGTGTTAATATAATGCCAAACTACATTTTCGAAAAATTAAGTATTAGTGATTTTTCTCCACTTCAAATACCCATTTTTCTATCTAATCGGAAAATAATAAAATCTATGGGAGTAGTTGAAGATGTGTTAGTCCAAACAAATCACACGGTGGTTCCAACTGACTTTGTCATCCTTGATGACGCTCCACTTGTGTTGGGATAACCTTTTGTGAAAACCCACAAAACTTTGATTAATCGGAAGAAAAACAACTTACCCATTCAATTAGGGGCCTTCAAAGGGTGTGTCAATCTTGAACGATCAATGAAATATCCAATCGGCAATGACGACCCCCTAATTGAAGATAAGCCAGAACCACCCGATAAGGAGGGTCTAGCCAAGGACCCTTATAAACGTGGCGCACCACGGAGGCATTCCGCGGAACTATCCTTAGTTTTAGTTTAGATTAAATTTTATGTTTTCTATTTTAGTTTTACTTTTCAGGAATAAAACACACTCGAAATGGTGGAGGTTACTAAGGGAAACTTGAACCCACACCTCATGCACAAAAACAGAGCCTCCTGACAAGTTTTCTTCATTACCGCAAGTTCAGCACGGGGCCGTGCTCACCCCAACATGCCCCCGTGCTCGAGGTTCTGCAGAAAACGCCCAGTTCAGGTAACTGGACACGGGTCCGTGTTCGCTGAACACGCCCCCATGCCCAGCCTTCTGTTTATTTTTTGTACTGGCAGTCTGACCACGGGGTCGTGCTCAGCCCACCACACCCCGTGTTCAGCTACCCAGTAACATAAAATCTTGTTTTTAACCCACTTTTACACATCTTAATCAACCGAAAAAGTTATTTTTGGGACACATTGAGGAGAATGTGTGATTTAAGTGTGTGGGGGATGCTAAAACCTTGAATTTTGCAAGTCCTAATAACAAGCCTTACACAAAACTCTATTGTAACCGCTAATCACCCCAAATTTTTTCAAAAATTTTCATTTTTTTTACTTATCTTGGTTTAATTCGGGAATAACAAGTTTTAAAACGGTTATATTTTTACAAATTTACAACCGATAGCGTCGTGATAAAAAGAACCAAATAAGAAGATTATGAAAAGGCATGACAAATCTAATTAAAATTTGATTATATATACTTGATGACATTATAAACCCATTCCCGCAAAAAGTGAGTTTTGAGCCTTTATTGAGCATACAAATATACATCTTTAAACTAAATGCTCATTTTTCGTTTCTTGTGTGAATAGCCGCTTGGTTTCTTATGACTCTAGAACTTGCCATGACGATACATTCCCGGTCCTTACCAACTTAAACCCAAGTAAGTAAATGATGGAGACATTAGGACTAACCCTTTTTCTTTTCAACACCATTATTTTTCATTTTTTTATCACCTACCCAAAATCCCCCTAGTTAACCCCTTTGAGCCTAAAACTTTTCGTTTCAAAACCCACAAAACAAACACCCTTTACCCACAACCTTTTTCTTTTCAAACCACTTTTGTTTTAGTAAAAAGCTCGGTTATCTAGTGACACAAAAAAAAGAGAGAAAAAAAAAAGAAAAGAAAAAAAAAGGGAAGCAGAGAATTTTGCAATAACCAAACAAGTTCCTCAAAAATCTTGTTTGAATATGCTTAGTTTGAACAAATGTCAAAAAAAGGGGGTTCACGACAACCGATGCTTTTTACGCTTTTAGCCCTTTTTACTAACCAATAACCCAAAATCACCTACCTTTAACCCAAGCCTAACCCTTCCCCAAGTCCTCTTGATATTTACAAAGGTGTATAGTTAAAAAGGAGGAGGATTGATTGCTTGGCAAGCATATGGTAGAAGTAAGTTCCATGCCGGTCTCGAGTGTTTCACAAAAATACATCTTCGACTGAGTGTTGAGTGATCTCCCGTGAGGTATGTGAACTTGTATATAAATGGAATTTTAAAGAGGCATGGTATGCCCAAATAAGTAATTTCTCTTATGTAATGTTCTAAATAAATCATAACGAATAAGATTGTAAATAACATAAAAATAAAACCTAATAAAGATCTTGGAATCCCGACACTCAAGACAAGCCCAAAAACTTCTCTTCTACCCATTCTATTTGGGTGTGTAAGCCACATTATAAAGAGTTTTGCTTGAGGACAAGCAAAGATTCAAGTGTAGGGGTATTTGATGTGTGTAAAATGCAACATATAAATTACATCAAATGAGGCATAAAACTAACCCTTTTTTAGTACTAATGTTGGAAAAAGTATGCTTTGTCTTCCTTTTGTATTTTCAGGGTTAAATAAGCTTAAATGAACAAAAGAAGCAAAAATACAGCTAAATCTAACATAAATACAAGAAAAGGGATAAACATGGCATGCCCGGCCCCTCGACGGCATCTTCCCAAGCAAAAACAAGAGATCAGAAGGCTGAACACGCCCCGTGCCCAGCGGACACGGGGGGGTGCCCAAATGTCTGCAGAAAAGACAAAGTTGTAGAAGCTTCTATTTCCCAGCACGGGGGCGTGCCCAGCTCAACACGGTCGTGGTCAACGCTAAGATTCGTAGAATCCAAGCAAATCTTGATAGTACAGATACGCTTCTGCACACGGGGTCGTACCCAGCGGACACGGGGGCGTGGTCAACTAATGCAGACAAACTGCAATTAATGAAGAAAGAGAACGTGGATGGACACGGGGCCGTGCCCACTGGACACGGGGCCGTGTCCGGGCTTTTGTGCAGGCTATAAATAGCGGTGCTTGGTTCACTTCAAAAGCATCCCTTGACAAACCACATCTCTTCCACTTAACCCACACTCCACCACCATCACAACACCCACATCCACCACCATCATCCATCATAGAGTGTGTGTAGTAGTCTTGGGATCCAAGATTGATAGTAAGAGTTCTTGACAATCAAAGGCCATGTTAACTCCACCACCATCACAACACCCACATCCACCACCATCATCCATCATCCATCATAGAGTGTGTGTAGTAGTCTCGGGATCCAAGATTGATAGTAAGAGTTCTTGACAATCAAAGGCCATGTTTGCCTAAGTCTCTTACATCACTTGGTGAAGACAAGCATTTAGTGTAATACTTCTGTTTTTTTTTTAATCTTTTCGCACTTTTTATTTGGTTTTGTATTAATGACTTTAATAACTAGTTTCTTTTGTTGAAGGTGAAACTTCCTTATCATTTGTCTATGGTGTCTTGGCGTTATTTTACTGTCTATATAAAATAAAAGATTTACACCATTCATATCTCTACGGTCTATATAGAGATATGTTGGCTACCTGGTCGGGGGTTAAGGGAATGATTTGGTAAGGTTCTTGGCTTGTTCAGTGTATAGATCCTGCAAGGACCTGGGTCAAGCTTACTAGGACCTCCTTCAATACCCACTGGTATTGGATGGCGGGGGTATGAATGGCTTGATCCCCTCATATGTAAACTACTATTAATACATTAACCCGGCTACTTGGGATTGTATCCCTGCTGACTCAAACCACTTAGCCGAGGGTAACGTCACCTTCAAAAGAGGGGCCTACCACATTACGCATTAATAACTTAATTAATTATCTTTCAATAATCCAACCCTTTAGGATTGTATCCTTACTGACTCAAACTACTGGGTTGAGGGTAACGTCACCTTCAAAAGAGGGGCTTACTACTATAACTAAGATAATCTCTTAAAAAGTGCAAAAGTGCGGAAAACATCAAAGGTTACACTAAACGCGAGTCGGATCCAAATGATTCATCTTGTCTATCTGTTTTATTTTTATTTTCAGCATTTTTAGTTTTTATTTTCATTTTTAAACCTTTTTTCTAAAATTTTGATTTGATTAGACGTTGAGGATAAACCGGTACTAAAAGTTCTTGTGTCCTTGGACGACCTCGGTATCTTACCAACACTATACTACGCTCACGATGGGTGCACTTGCCCATATGTGTGTTTAGTGTTAGTAGAATATTGTGTTTTATAAATTTAAAACTTGACTAAAGTGTTAAAAGGGGCTAAAAATATACATAAAAATATATACACACCGACACACATCACCAGCCGACCGAATGGTCATCCGTCCGGACGGTCATCCGATCGAACCACCATTCGATCACTCCTCTCACTCGACACACTGTTTACACGTTGTTCAACGCTTACACTATCGTTCTCTGATCAGGCTAACCTCCAAGCACTCCCTTCAATCCAAGGAAGTGTTTCTTTACTAAACACGCTCTGTGAGTATACTCGAATCCTTTTTGCTTTACGCACTTTTGGGTGTTACATACGTTACCTATTTTAAATCATAATCGAACACACAACGCAAACACTTTTAACGCCAACCGCTCTCGCATGTTATACGTGACTTGATGACTGCTTGTATGTTATGTTTACACAGTGTTTGTTTGCATGACACCTTAGCAACGATAGTACTATAGTTTGGACTCAGTCCCTGTCGTGGACAGGGGTCGTTAAGGGTTTTACTTCACATGGTCACAGTGGTGATAATGTGTTGCGCATTCTATAACTCGCAGTCATGTCGGTTGCATACTTCATTGTCGATAGCTTACTAGCTTCACATTTCTACGTGTTACATGTTGGTTATGCGTAAAACGTTTTCGTTATACTATATGCTATTAAACTTGTATGCTCACCTTTACACTCTGTGTATTGACTTTATTTTAACGTATGTGACAGGTTGATTAGGATGCTTGCTATGTTTCACTGGAAATCAAGCTAGGGAGTCTAATAACCACATTAAATAAATCTGAGTTGTCGGAACAATTATTTGTCTTTGAGAACAATGTCTGTAATTACTGTTTCTACTTTATATGTTTATGGTATGGGACGTGAACGTTAAATATATGGTAATTTAATAGTTGTTATGGATTCTCTTGGACAATCTGTTTCGCTCAGTGTGGCGCCCCGATGTTTCCGCCATCGGTTGGGGTGTGACAGATTGGTATCAGAGTCATAACTATAGGAATTAGGCAAGACTCGACCTAGTCTGGGTCGATGTCTTAGAATGACCTAGTCTATTGTCTAAGCACCAACAGACCGCCTTGTGTGAACCCGGTAGGGGTTTTGCACGAGCTTACTCTTTATAATCTTGCGGGTACTCGCTAAACTCACAACTTTGCACGAACACTGCATACTACCGCTTCGTGTAACTACTCAACTTTTCCTAAGGCTGACGACACACACACTTTCGAAAACACTCGCACAACACAAAAGAGCGATTTTATCAAGAATATGTGTGACAACCAAGAACTCACGAAGAGACCGCTCACTCAACACACATTTTTATTATTAAACACGAGAATTTGCGTTGGGTCAGGTGTGAAATCCGCATCTCGACGAAATTCTCCCTATCTATCTTGTAAATTTTATCAACCAGGAGTAAGGTTGTTAAGTTAGGGGTGAAACCTACATCTTAATGACTTATTCCGCTCTATATTTTGGTTTTACAAATGTAAAATTTCATTTTTTTTTATCATATAAGAATTATAGTTGTTTAAATTTATTAACCACTAGTAACTAGTTTTATTTTTAATATAATTATTCGGCCCATATAGATTTAAAAACTATTTTATATATAATTGGTTGGAATGTTATACTAATTAATTGGCTTGTATATGTTTGACATTTCTATTTACTATATTAAAATAAAGTATATAAAAACTTATATTATTAAACGGGTAGACTACGGTTAAGTTGACTGTTAGAAATATGAAGTACTTAGACGGGCCTAGGAACTGTTTAATAATTAAATTATAAAAATACAATATATTTGAACCTACTCCGTTTTTAATGAAACTTGGTTTAAAATGTAGATAAGATTATTCTTGTTCTAATGACATATTTATTGTTTTATAAAACGTCATATTTTAGAATTTATAAGCGCCAAATAAGTAAAACAGCTGAATTAATTATAATAATAAAATATATTAAAATTAAAAACTAAAACAATGAAATCAAAATGGATGGACGGGGGACGTGTCCTACATCAAATAAAATAGAATTATGGAAATTAAAAAGGCATGTGGTGAAGGTGTATGTGCATTTATTGAATGTATATGTGTATGTATTGTATCAAAAAGGAATCTTAGGCAACTTGTTTTCTAAAATTTTGGGACACTATATATAGGATATGAACTTTTAGAAAATTTGCTCAGTCTCCCTCATACCTCTCGTCCACTCTGCCTATATATTAACACCCCATTTTTGTTGTATTACACCCCTAAATAATACAAAGCTCTGCCCCGTTTTAAGTATTTTAACCTCTGATCACTGATACCCAATACGATTGATCTATGGCCCCGTAACGCATGTCAAGGCTCTGCCCGACTAAGTTCGTTGGGGTTCTGTCTTGTGACGTAGGGATAAAGTTGAATTGGGTTACTATACTTAATACGAGTGCATTAAATATTTTATTAAATAGCTTAGGAGTTATACCCACGATTCTACCAGGAGGCTTTTAGTTGAACACTAAAGTTACAAAGTAAGTTCATTCTCTTTTCTGTTGTGAGTTATTCTTTTTTTTATCACCCTTTTGTGATACAATTATATTTAAAAATGCTTTCCAAAATCCTAAATATTTATCAGTTATACTTACAGTGATTAATTTTTGTATTCTTCAATAACTGCCGGTATGGGAGGTTTTATACATTACTTGACCCTCGTTACTATTGGCCAAAAAGTTAGCCAATAGTAGCATGACCACTAGCATTGGGAAATTGGGCCTCAATTGTCATAGCCTATAACTAATATTATTTTTACATTAAATAATTAATAAATTTACTGTATGATTGAAATAAATCTAAATAGTGTGTATATAAAATAGAGCTTTATTAATCATTATTAAAGTATATTAGTTACATTAAACAACATATATTTAATAAACCTAAATAACTATTAACATTATAAAATAATGTATATCATAATAAAATATGTTAAATATAATATATTCTACTTTTAATATAGTAAGGTTATATTTTAAATCTTAGTCACGATAAAATATTAAATAATAATATCACAATTATTTAATTAATATATTATATTTGATAAAGTTATAGCTATTAATTTGACAGAAAATGATATATTTCATTTTCTGGGCTAATTGGTTTTATGCCACAGAAAATATATTTGACAAAGTAATGTCATGGGACACTACTAACTCCAGAGTCACTAGTTGAGAGAATGATCAACAGTGATATAACCAGAATCACTAGTTGAGAGAATGATCAACAGTGATATGACCAGAAATATGACCAAAGTCACTAGTTGAGAGAATGGTCAATAGTGATATGACCAGAGTCACTAGTTGAGAGAATGATCAACAGTGATACGACCGCAGTCACTAGTTGAAAGAATGATCAACAGTGATTTGACCACCGTCATGGGAATCTCCTAGTGATAGATACTTTGAATAATAGTAAGATATAATATATATTACTTGATAAACTTCACTATTGGACGAAAGTTAGCCAATGAATGATATGACCACCGTCACATCGGAACTGCCACCGTGTGACAAATGTAATTGAGTTGGGTAAATATAAATAAATATAAAAACCTTTAATGTTGTAAAGTATAACAATATATTTTATAAAAATGGAATGAACTCGCCAGTATTTATTACTGATAAAATATTTCCAAAACGTGTTTCAGGTAATTTGCTATAGAGATAATTGTAGCCAGCTATGGAGCACTGAAGGCTTAAATAAAGTGGCTATAAATACCTGAATAAAAGAAGAAATTTATGTTTTATTTATTTGGGTTTATCCCTATAAAAACAATTGGATGAAATATGGGTTTTAGCCCATTTGTTTAATATTAAAAGTATGGTGTTTTACAAACTCTGAAATTATTTCCTAACTACGATCCTGATGAAAATTTTTCCTCTGCGTATTTAATAAATACCGATACCATCTTACTGGTTCACGGCTCCCGCTCCCAGGGTGGGGTCGGTGGCTGTGACAACAAAAACTCCCCCCAAAGTCTCGATGGGTTCCAATGACTTGAGTCACGTGATAGCCGAAAGGATGCGTGCCGTTCGCCGGGGACGAGGCGAGAGCACAGTCTAAAAGGCCCAATCGTGTACCTGAAGTCGATTGGGGACAGTCGAATCACTTTGGGTAGTCAACGTCTCACACCCAGACTCTCTATTTTAAGCTCGCAATCGTTGATTTTACCGATTTTATGTGTTTTATATTTATGTGTTTCGATTTTTGGAGACTTATTCTCTTTTCGCTCCTTGCTTTATCAAACGCGCCCAACTCGCACAACTATTTATAGCTCAAAACGCTAACAAATCGCAGACACACTATGTTGCTCGCTATCGCTACTCGCTCTCGCAACTCTCGATCGCTTTACGCAGCTTTGAAAAATAGGTGAATACGTGAAAAATATGTAAGTGAATACGTGTAAAATAGGAAGGCGAATACGTGCAAAATACGTGCTTACATGGACTACGTGCTTATGTGCTTACGTGGATTATGTACCTACATGACTATGTGCCTATGTATTAGACGTGTTCCTGTGCTTTATCTAATAATAGTAATAAGTATAAGGCGAGAATTCGATCGTATCGTCTAAATCATACGAGGATGTCTGCTGTAGACAATGTCTTCCCTTGGTTCCCACACTCGCAGAAACGCTCAGAGAAGCAGAGATGACAAGTGCATCGCTTCTCTTGTTGCCAAGGAAATGGCAAAGGTCATACCTCAAATCGTTAGCGAGATCAACGACGTTAGCAGCAAGACATCTGTTGAATCTAAGAGCGACTATCCGAAAGCTCCCTTCAGCTTCAAGCAATTTAAAGCTTGTGGTCCAAGATGGACCGAGCGCAATGTTCCAATGGTTTGACTCGATTGAAGTCACTCTTCTTCAAAGCGGATGTCCAGACAACCTCCGCACTGTTAACGCAACTGGAGTCTTCCAATCTAGGGCACTGGATTGGTGGACAGCAGAGCGCAACAGACGTGGAAACGACGCAACCGACTCTCTTGGGAGGAACTGAAGGAAATCATGATGAAAGAATTATGTCCCCCACATGAACTCCAAAAGGTGGAAAACGAGTTTTGGAATATCAAGCAAGAAGGTGGCGACAATGCTGGTCTTACTGCTCGCTTTAAGCAGCTCAGCGTCATCTGTCCTGACCAAGTCTCAACTCCCGACATCACAATTAAGAAATACATTCGCGCTCTACCTGATTGTGTTGCCGATTTTGTTCAAGCAGCCAAGACTACTACCATTGAGCAGACCTTCCCACTCGCTGCTGAGATCAATGATAAGTGAGTTTTGGCTTGTTATGTCAAGACCTCAAGCAAGAATCTCCACCAAGTCACTGCTACTCCCGCTGCTGAAACCGCCACACCTCAAGCTCCAAAGTCATCACGTCAAGGACGCAAACACAAGGGTAACAACAAGAACTGTGTTGTCACTGCCGCTCCTCTAAACGCTGTACCCGCTCAACCCAACCAAAACCAGAACCAGAATCGTCAAGTCGCTGCTCTCGTGACCAACGCACCGCCTGCAAAGCGTGCGTACACTGGTCCTCATCCTCTCTGCCCGACTTGTACTTACCACAATCCAGCTGGGATAGCTTTCCGTTTTTTGTGTCCACTGCAACATCTACGGACACTTTACCACGATCTGTCGCACTAGTCCTCGTCAACAAACTCAAGTTGTTCAAGTTCCTGCCCTACCAGCTCAACCTCTTGCTATCCAGGGAAACCAAGCAGCTCATGCTCTCGTTGCTCATGCACGAGCCTGCTATGCATGTGGTGACCCTAATCATTTTGCAAATGTCTGCCCGAATCGTGTGGTGAAACAAGAGCTGCAACAGCAACAACAACAGCCACAACAATAAGCAGCACGTGGACGAGCTTTCAACATTAACGCTCGCCAGGCCCAAGCTGACAACAACCTTGTCAATTACGTTTTTCATTAATGGTATTTATGATTCGTGTTTATTTGATACTGGAGCCAATAACTGTTTTGTGTCTTTTGAATTCGAAAAGCTACTAAACCGTAAGCGCGCTAACCTCACAACGACGTTCGACGTAGAAATTGCCATTGGAAGAACCGTCACTGTTAGTTACGTTCTACGTGATTGTACTCTTGAGCTTAATAATCACATTTTCCCGATCGATCTTATCCCGATGCAGCTTGGCAGTTTTGATATCATAGTAGGTATGGATTTTCTTCGTGAAAATCGTGCTGAAGTTGTTTGTTTCGAAAAGATGATTTGTTTCTCTCTTTCAAATGGTGATCAACTCTGTGTCTATGGCGAAGTATCTTCGAAGGAGCTAAAACTCATGTCGTGCGTCCAAGCAAGAAAGTATCTCCGCTAGGAATACAAGGCTTTCTTGGCAGACATCGTAGTAGCGGAGAAGAAAAAGAAAGAGAAGGCAATGGAAAAGGTGCTCGTGGTTCGTGATTTTCCTCATGTCTTTCCTAATGATTTACCTGGTCTGCAGCCGTCTCGTGATATCGATTTTCGTATTGACCTCATTCATGAAGCTAACCATGTCGCTAAAGCGCCTTATCGTCTCGCTCCATCCGAAATGCGCGAACTCTCCAGTCAACTCCAGGAATTGCTTGATACAGGCTTCATACGCCCTAGCACATCTCCATGGGGCGCACATGTCCTTTTCGTTCCAAATAGGGAACTCAATAAGCTGACTATCAAGAATCGCTATCCCTTACCTCGAATCAATGATTTGTTTGATCAATTGCAAGGTGCTACATGTTTTTCCAAGATCGATCTACGCTCTGGCTATCATCACTTAAGAATTCAGGAGGAAGATATACCTAAAACCGCTTTTCGTACTCGCTACGTCCACTATGAATTTGTCGTTATGCCCTTTGGTCTTACCAACGCCCCCGCATTCTTTATGGATTTGATGAATCGCGTGTGTAAACCCTTCCTCGACCGCTTTGTCATCGTGTTTATCGATGACATCCTGATCTATTTGAAATCGAAAACCGAACACGCGCAACATCTCCGTTTGGTTCTCGAACTACTCCAAGGAAATCGTTTCTATGCCAAGTTCTCCAAGTGTGAATTTTGGCTTGAGGAGGTTCAATTTCTCGGTCACATTGTCAATAGTCAAGGTATTCACGTCGATCCCGCGAAGATTGAAGCAGTTAAGA
Source organism: Helianthus tuberosus (assembly GCA_030545235.1). Lineage (NCBI taxonomy): Eukaryota > Viridiplantae > Streptophyta > Magnoliopsida > Asterales > Asteraceae > Helianthus > Helianthus tuberosus. The sequence continues at coordinate 57,305,494 of CM060424.1, read as the reverse complement.
GCTGGATTACGACGAAAAATCCGTCCGAAGTTCGTTCTTTTCTCGGATTGGCGGGTTATTATCGTCGATTTATCGCTAATTTCTCGAAAATCGACGTACCTCTCACCTCTCTTACGCATAAAGACAAGACTTTTGTTTGGGGAACCGAACAAGAGTAAGTCTTTCAAACCCTCAATCGTATGCTTTGCAACGCTCCTGTACTCGCGCTACCCGACGGAAACGACGACTTCGTATTCTATTGCGATGCCTCTAACCTTGGTATTGGTTGCATCCTTATGCAACGGGACAAGGTTATCGCGTACGCATCTCGATAGCTCAAGGTTCACGAGAAGAACTATACAGCCCATGATCTCGAACTAGGTGCAGTTATTTATGCATTAAAGACACTACCTGTATGGTACCAAGTGTACGGTCTTCACTTACCACAAGAGCCTACAACACATCTTCAATCAGAAAGAACTTAATATGCACCAACGTAGATGGGTTGAACTTCTCAACGACTATGACTCCGAGATTCGCTACCACCCAGGCAAAGCAAATGTCGTTGCCGATGCTCTTAGGCGACGAAGCTATTTACATAGCGTTCGTAATGTTCAAGCCCAACACAACCTCGAAGATCTTATTCGCGAACCTCAACATGCCTGTTTTGCCGATCGTACTTTGAAGGAAGAACGAATTTTTGGAACCGAAAACCAACTAGTGAATAAGCCTAATAGTATTTTTCACTATCTCGACCGAATTTGGATTCCCAATCGCAATAATCTCCGGGAGATTTTGCTAGACGAAGCCCACAAATCTCGATATTCCATTCATCCCGGTGCCGACAAGATGTACCAGGACCTGCGTGCAAGGTATTGATGGCCTGGAATGAAGAAGGATATCGGTCTCTATGTTTCGAAATGTCCGACTTGTTTTAAAGTCAAGGCTGAACATCAACAACCCTCTGGCTTACTCGAACAACCAAAGAACCATATGTGGAAATGGGAGAGTATAGCTATGGACTTCATTACGAAACTCCCTCGCACGGCATCAGGTCACGATAGCATTTGGGTTATCGTTGATCGTCTTACTAAATCCGCCCACTTTCTGCCGATACGAGAAGTCTACAAGGTTGAACGATTAGCACGAATCTATACCGACGAAGTCATTTGTCGAAATGGGACACCTCGTAACATCATCTCTGACCGCGATGGTCGATTCACTTCGCGCCTCTGGGAAACTTTTCAATATGCTCTCGGTACTACTCTCAATCTTAGTACTGCTTTCCATCCCCAGATCGACGGTCAGACTGAAAGCACGATTCGCACCCTTAAAGACACGCTTCGCTCATGCGTTATAGATTTTGATGGTAATTGGGATTCGCATTTACCTTTAGTCGAATTATCCTACAACAACAGTTATCACTCTAGCATTCAAATGGCACCATTTGAGTCATTATATGGAAAAAAATGTCGATCGCCTATTGTATGGCACGAGATCGGAGATGCGCAAATTACCAGTCCTGAGTTATTGCAAGAAACGACTGACAAGATCCTCCAGATATGAGACAATCTCTTGAAAGCTCGAAGTCGTCAAAAGAGTTACGCCGATAAACGCCGCAAGACCCTTGAATTTGACGTTGGTGATCACGTACTTCTAAAGGTTTCACCTTGGAAGGGGGTGGTCCGATTCGGCAAGAAAGGAAAGCTAGCGCCTCGATACGTTGGACCCTTTAAGATTCTGGAAATAATTGGCAAAGTGGCCTACCGACTCGAATTACCGGAGGAACTCAGCAGCGTACATCAGACTTTCCACGTTTCGAACCTCAAAAAGTGTCCAGCCGACCAGAATTTACTTGTTCCTCTTGAGGATTTACAAGTGGATGAAACATTACACTTTGTGGAAAAGCCAGTTGAGATCATGGACCGAGAGACCAAGAAACTCCGACGCTTACGCATTCCTATAGTGAAGGTTTGTTGGGAAGGAAAACGCGGCGCCTAGTTCACCTGGGAACTCGGGAGTGATATGAAGGCTAAATACTCGCAACTCTTTGTTATGCCTGCGCCTTAATTTCGGGACGAAATTTCCTAAACTAGAGGAGGCAGTAACAACCCGGCTTTCCGGGTCAAGGTCAAAGTACAAGTCAAAGCCAAAGTTAAGATATTATTTCAGATATGTTATTTCTTGCTTAATTATTGCTTATTCAAAACACAGTTAACGCATTTAAAACACACTTTATCGCAATATTACTACCGCTATCACTTCGCTACCGCATCGCAATTCGAAACGCAGTCATGGTTATTGTACTATGTGTGTATGTTATTATGTGTTACTTGTGTGTGCGCTTAATATATGTTTTGGGATGATATTCACATACGCAATCGCACTCTATCGCATCCCAACTCGAAACGCATGTTTACTTTACGTTTGTTATGTTGATTATGTTATTTGTGTAACTAATGTGTAATACTATCGCATCGCTTACTCGCAACTCGCTTAAACGCAACGCAACGCACAACGCACAACGCACGAAACGGAAGTGGGAGAACTAACTCGCCCGCGTCGTCCGATCGAACGACCAACCGATTGAATGATCATCTGACTGGATGACCATCCGATCGGATGGCCATTCGATCGACTGGCCGTCCGAACCCGCTTAACTTCCACCACCTTTCACCCTCTTACCTATGAATACCCCTCTTGTTACATCAACTGTTCATTGATGTGACAGCTTCGTCTGACTCACGCACTCTCAAGCTCTTTTCTCTCGATTTCTCGCGATTCTTGTAAGTTTTCACTCTAAATCTTGTACTTTCATCATCAGCACACACTTTCTCATCATCTTCACCATCAAATCGCTACTTTTCACCACGAAATCACCTGATTTGGGGCTGTTCTAGGGTGACGTCACCTCGGGTTCTCATGAACACTGGAGTATGACCTCATCTCAGCAAGAACGGTTTGGATCTAACAGATTTCTACATGATTTTACACTGATTTCGACTAAATCTAAACATTTTTCAACTGTTTCAAACTTTTCTTCGACATTTCTCACTTTTACTCGAAAATCGATGGAGTCCAGACTCGTTCGGGTGTTCTACTCATTCTCTAGTAGAGAACCGGGCTGAAAATGGATTCCTACCGAAGAAATGACCTATTCACGGGTTGAACATGAAGCTTCATCTTGAAAAGTTGAGTCTGATCGAACGGGGTGATTCCCATTCGATCGACTGAGCTGGACTTGGTACGGTTTCCGTTGTTTGACACGTCGTCACGCCGTCTCGGTTAAACCGCAAAGCCTTTCAACTTAACTGATTTTACAAAGTTTTCAACCTAAAACAGTTGCTCGATCGAATAGTCATCCGATCGGATCACCATCCGATCGAACGTCTATTCGACAAGGTGATTTGAACTTCAACACTTAAACAATTTTGCAAAACTTCAAAGAATGTCAGCTCTTAATCGAATAGCCATCCGATCGAACGATCCGATCAAATGACTTTGTTTATACTACAACGAAAACTTCAAAAGTTCAATGTTTACAACACACTCATTCCATCGAATGACCAGCCGACCGAATGGTCTTCCACGATCGAACTACCATTCGATCACTCCTTTCAGTCGACGCACTGTTTACATGTTGTTCAACGCTTACACTATCTTTCTCTGATCAGGCTAACCTCCAAACGCTCCCTTTAATTCAAGGAAGTGTTTATTTACTAAACACGCTCTGTGAGTATACTCGAACCCTTTTTGCTTTATGCACTATTGGGTGTTACATATGTTACCTATTTTAAATCACAACCGAACACACAACGCAAACACTTTTGACGTTAACCGCTCTCGCATGTTATACGTGACTCAATGAATGCTTGTATGTTATGTTTACACAGTGTTTGTTTGCCTGACACCTTAGCAATGATAGTACTATAGTTTGAACTCAGCACCTGTCGTGGACAGGGGTTGTTAAGGGTTTTACTTCACATGGTCACAGTGGTGATAATGTGTTGGCATTCTACAACTCGCACTCATGTCGGTTGCATACTTCATTGTCGATAGCTTACTAGCTTCACATTTCTACGTGTTACATGTTGGTTATGCGTAAAACGTTTTCGCTATACTATATGCTATTAAACTTGTATGTTCACCTTTACACTCTGTGTATTAACTTTATTTTAACGTATGTGACAGGTTGATTAGGATGCTTGCTATGTTTCACTGGAGATAAAGCTAGGGAGTCTAGTAACCACATTAAATAAATCTGAGTTGTCGGAACAATTATTTGTCTTTGAGAACAATGCCTGTAATAACTGTTTCTACTTTATATGTTTATGGTAAGGGACGTGAACGTTAAATATATGGTAATTTAATAGTTGTTATGGATTCTCTTGGACAGTCTGTTTCGCTCATTGCCGCGCCCCGATGTTTCCGCCATCGGTTGGGGTGTGACAATGGTCCCCCGATTTAAAATAATTTGTCAATGACTTTCAGACGACATTTTCTTCTTACCTTTAAGCATTTTAGTATATTTTTGGGCCATTTGGCCAGAAATCAAATGATCATTTTTTTATACAAACAAACTGGGAAGTCCATATTAAAAAATTAAATAAATAAACAAGCCTACTACTAAAGTAGTAAAAAACAAACACATAACTAAATGAAAAAAGAAACATGAGGTCCAGTTTGGTAATGATTTACACTTCCATTATCTCGTTTACCAACTATTGTATTCTTGGTTTTTATGTCAATTATGTAATTCATGAATTGATATATTAATGATACTACCACAATACTTTAAAAGATAAACCAGGTGAAACAAACCATGCAAACCGCAGGCCAACAACGATTACACCTTAACTTTAGGTTTCATTTATGATACTGATTTTCAGTTAATTTTATTCAGTCCTATGTGATATGCTATATTTGTTCTTTCATCCAACCATTGTTACGCATTTCAAGTTAATTTATCATAACTCACATGTTTCGTTTTGTAAGATAAGAGTAACATGTTAGGTTTTGTAACTAACAAACTTCATGCTTAAAAGTCAACATTTATAATACATATTATATATGAATATGATATCAATCGGGATACCCGTCGCAACACGCGGTCTTTCCCACTAATTTTCTATTATGGCTAGTGGTTACCAAACACATATTTAAGAGAGTTTGGTGTCAATTCTTTGGTTTTAAAATATTTGGTGGTTTGGTGTCAATTCTTTGGTTTTAAAATATTTGGTTGGTCAGAGGTTGCAATCCTCTTACCATAGTCCATACACAACATAAATAATAATTGTTATTAGAAAACAATTTTATTTGAGGAGCTATAATTAAGTTCTAATATTTAAAATTGGGTAATAATACGTAATTACATATCTACTGTCCCTGATATACGTAAAAAGACATGCTGAATTCATTTAATACTTGATGTGTGATTTAATATTATATTATGATTAATGATCTTTTTCAAATTTTATATGCGCCTCATAATCTCATATTATTAGATACATGTATTAACTAATGGTGTAAAGAGTTGATCGAACCAATAATTAATTACTCGAGATTGGTTCACTAAAGTTTGACTCAAGTCAATTTTAAAAGAGGTACGGTCCACTTTAAAAATCACTTATTAAACGGGTTCGAGCCCGACGTTTAATTATATTTCGTGTTTGACTACGTTCGTGAATCTAAAAAAGCTTGTTAAAATGCCACATAAATATAACCAAGTTTGTTAGGTGTTTCAATTAAGTTATTCAAACTTTTTTTGTTTTTTCTAAAGTAACTCAAGTTAGATTTATTGTTTCAATCTTGCATAATTATCGCTTGATGATGTGTCAGGTCACAATTTTTTTTAAATCTCCTTAAGGCTTACATGAATTTTTGATTTTTTTTCCTTTCAAAATTACAACCTAGCTCCATCAACAGAATCGATTAATATAGAATCAAATCACAACCAAACTCTCTAATCAAAGAATCCATTAACGTCAATCTCAAAACCGTATCCGGACTCAAATCACATAAGGACTTTCTTGGTGATTCTCACAGAAGAGAATTTCTAGGATATATAATCACATATATCTCAGCCTTTTGGTAATTGGATTTTCTTCTTTGATCAATTTCAACACCCCGTTCATACTTCAATCCATTCCGGGAAACAAGAATTGTTTGGACGGATCATGTTTCTAACATTTTTTTTCCATTTAGGTTTAAAACAAGGAATCATGTTTTATTTGGTTTATCATATTACCATGATAATGAACCAAAAAATGCTTGATGAAGTAATAGTGGGATACACGCATACATCAATGGAGGAATAGTTTCTGGTTAAGAAATAATATATGAACTAGGATTTAGTCCCGCGGGCTAGTACATCGTGTGAGCGAGTGTTGTCTTCATATGCTTTGCTTTATTTATAATGTCGACTTAACTTTTAATTAGCAATTCCTAATTATAATGCTGAGTAAAGGACTTTAAAGTATCTACTCAATGACTAAACAGGCTAGTTGAAGACTGCTTCTTTTACATGGAACATTTTGAAATCTATGAAATCCAACTAAGAAAGTCCAACAGGTAACTTGTAATGTTAACGCTTGAAGCACACAGGTCAAACAAAGTTAGCACATAAAGATGAGAGTTTCGAGCTAATCTTTTGATCAAACCCACAAAACCTAACGAAAACAGTAAGAAATCAACACATTGAAATTAAAAAACTTGAAAAACACGTAATACTATATAGATTTCAACTTTTTAATCTATCAAATATCTCAATTTCTCCATTAATCAAAGTAACCTTAACATCAATAATATCAGTCACAAATGACCAGATTGAAAGTCAAACTTTCACAAACACATAAATACATACATGGGAAAGGTTAACATACAAAAAGCCTTATCGTACATCACATACGCGACAAGCGAAACCGTCGGATCAGGGTATAATCACGCATGGAACATATAATCACGCATGGGATCAGTTTTTTTTATAGTCACGCATGGAATCCAAAATCACGCACGTAATTTTGACCAAAATTGTAATTACGCAAGTTATACACTTGGTCGCGTACAATAATGTACGATAAGGCCTTTTGTACATTATACTTTCTCATACATACATACAAAACATGTAATTTCTCTTATATAAACGTTCGAACCTAATAATCTTTGGAAAGTTTCAGATCCGACACATGAACTACCTTTTCAACAAAACTCAATCCTTAAGTACCGAGAAACCGAATTGAAAATCATGCAAAAAAATTAAAAATCACTAAAAAACCACAAAACAAACATCATTTTGAAACCGAAAACCGACATCCAACAGATGCCTGGCTGTGTTTCTAACATTCACCAGAAAATCAAGAAGGACTTAATCGTACACAAACCCACTTGTCCAAGATTCTATTTTCATAATAAAAAATCTCATCCATGTGCAGATAAGTCAAAATTAAATCAAAAGAGGCTCAAATATGAATTGACAAAAAAGATGCGGGTTACCCCATGGCTGCAAATACACGGTTGCATAGTCACAAAATATCAACTATGCCATCCTAATATTGCATCGCCAAGATATGGGTCGGATCTTTGATGTCCACCTTTAATACCTATCATCACAGCCTTTAAACAAATGTACAAACAAATATTGTTGCTGCCACAACAACGAAAACCACCACGATAAGTATTGTGAGCAAGCACGAAAACCAAATTGACTCAGGTATTAAACACCATCACCGTCACCAAAACCCATAAAATCCAAATCGAATCAGGCATAAAACATGAAACCACATTGAAGGTGTGCCGGAGTGGCCATAGACGGCCGGAAATAGCTCAGAAAGCTGCCGGAAATGAGCGGCCAAACCCCCCTCTGTCGATCTGTGTTTACATAATCCGAAACACACCCTCGTTGTTACGTCATCTTCACCGTCACCGAACACAACGAAAGTGCAGAGCGAGAGGCGATGGTGATGCAAATGTGGTGGTGGTGATTCCGGCGTTCTTGGTCGGCCGGCGGTTTTCCGCGTGTGAAGTGGCTGTGGTTGCAGCTCTCTCACCCTCACTTTCTCAAACCTACAAAACTTAAACATTACCTGATTTAAAGAGAATACTGAGAGACGGGGCAGATGATATATTTTATGAAAGAAAGTTTGTATGGTGGGGAGGAAGATGGTAGAATGTAGATGTGTGGACACATGTATGAAGGAGAAACCGTATACTTTTTTTTTTTTTTTTTGAAACACACCCCAAGCTCAAGTTACAACCACCCAAAGCCAAAAGTAGTTGCTTCTTTATATAGGTTTTAATATTTTCTAAACATTAAAATAAAAAATAAAAGAATTCTTGAAATTTTTATTAAAAATGCCATGTCTTATCTACATAATCCGTATAACCAATAGGAACTAAGAAAAAAAAATTATTTAACACATCATCAAGCGATAACCTGGTAACCTAGTAATTACGCATCTTTGAAACAAAAAATAAAACTTGAGTGACTTTAAGGAGGCAAAAAAGTTTGAGTGACTTTGATGAAAAAAAAAATGAAACTTGGTTACCATTCAACAATAAATATTATTTTGTATAAAACTATGATAAAAATAATAATTTTTTTATAATTAGCAAGTTTCTTGTGCATCGTCACTTGTACCCATGCTTGGAGACATTTTTTTTTTTTTAAACTTGATTTTTCACTTTTAACCTTAAAGTTTTTTTCTTTTACATTTTAACCCATTTGAAATTTTTACTTTTAACTCATTTCATCTTTTGTAATTTAACACAACACTTTGTTTTTTACAACTTTGGCCCCTCCATACTTTTTATCTTTCGCAAGTTTTTCGTTTTACGTTTCGTTCTAAGTTTTGCGAGTTAACATGTCGTAGCGTGTATGTGAGGTTCAACGTTTTTGCTCTATTTTTTTATATTTGACAGACCTGTCGCGACGCGTCCATTTTTTTCCTTTTAAAAACTTCCCTGCAACGGGCGGGTCCTAGATCAAGTAAGTTATTATTTTGTACGTTTTACGTTTCTGGTTAATTTCTTCGCATTAAGACACTGTAAAAGGTGCGCGTGGTTCAACGATTTTAGTCTCCTTTTCGTTCAGTATAATTTTTACCATTTTATCTATTTTATTTTTACAATGTTGAGAGTCGATGTTGTTGTGGCATTGGTGCTACTTGGCACGGTTTTACAAACGTTTTTAACCTATTAAATTTTTTACTAATATTTTGTTTCGGTTTACCCCTATACTTTCTTTACTTAAAAACTATTTTTTACGTGCATATTTTATGTACGGGTATGCATAAATATGATTTGTTCTACATTCTGACGTAAACTTTTTTTATAGACGAGTCAGGTCAAATATAATACGTTTTCGTTTAAAGAAACCATTTTTACGTGCATTTTTTTATGTACGTTTTGGTATAAATTCAAGTTGTTATACGTTTCGATGTAATTTTTTTTGGGAAATGATTCAGGTCAAATATAATATGTTTTCGTGTTTATTTTATGTATGTTTCGTAAAGTTTTTTTCGAACCTAGTGGAGTCAAATTATGGTTTCTTTTTCTCCCCTTTTTCCAAAAGCTCTAATTAATCCATTCGATTACATGTGCATATTTTCCTTCATACCCGTTATGTTTTCTATGTATGAGTTGGGTCACATATAATACGTTATGATTGTTCGATATGAATTCCATTTACTTTACGTTTGATCCAATCACAATGTTTATACAGGTTACACTGACTTCAACTGGATATGTCGAAATGTGTGTTTTCATATGGTTAATGTATCATATAACGTTTGGACTAATTCATTCAATGTTTACGATGTACCCGCGCCGCAACGCGGGCGGGTCTTTACCCTAGTTATATCTAATCTAAATATTAATAAAAGACTACAAATAATGTCACATGGCATTCTCTCCTTCAACCTCATAAATTTTATTTATATTTATTTAATATATTTCTTTTAATATTAATAACCAATATATAAATATCACTTATATTTATCTTTATCATTATCTTTATTTTAATATTAATAAATTCAATAAATAATATCCTAAATCTAATATCTAATAAATTATTAATATCTCTTGAACTAATATGAAAATAATTAATTCATAAATAATAAACTAATCACAGAATGATAAATAATTTGAAACCATATTGTATATTATGTAAATAATAAATAAATATTTAACCATTAACTATAGTTTATTCTATTAATATAATAGTTTATTCAAGTTTTACAAAAATAAAACTTTTAACTTTTTTTAATTTATGGTGTTGTACCTCATGTATACGTTTTTTTTTTTTTCTTTTTTCATTTCTAACCCAAAACTTTAACTCTTTTGCAATTTAGACCCTTTGTTTTTTTACTTTAACCTAAAGCTTTTCTGCAATTTAACCCTAACTTTTTTTATTTTTCAATTTTGCTTCACCATACTTTTCATCATTCCCAATTTTTTCGTTTCGTTCTAAATTTTGTGAGTTAACGCATTGCAACGTGCGTGTACGGTTTAACATTTTTCGTGTATTTTTTCCCGTTTGGCCCGTCGCAACACATCAATATTTCTCCATTTGAAAAGTTCGTCGCAACGCACAGGTCCTAGATTGACTTAGTACGTTATTTCTTCTATATTTTACGTTTCGGTTTAATTTCTCTGCAACGAGCGTGCGTGATTCAAATATTTTACGTCTGCTTTTCGCTCGGCTTTATTTTTTTTTTGTTTTTCTTTATTTTTTTTTATGAGCTTTTTCGATGTTGGTGATCGCTGATAGTGGTATAGCATTGGTACAACTTGACACGGTTTTACGATAACCGCTACAACGCGGGGGCTTAATACTAGTATACAATTATAATCATGCATAAAAATAGTTATCTATACTATATAATAAAAGAAACCATTTTGAGGACACTTGTCATCATATTAGACCATGTTTTATAGATAAGTATTATTTTAGTTTAATCTTTTCTAATTAATTATAGATAATCATCCTACTAAATAGTATTTAGTTTAATTTCTTATGGATAATTATTATTTAGTTTAATCTCCTTCTCATTTATAATATTATTTATTTAACTAATAGAGTAAATTACGATTTTGGCTCATGTGGTTATATCATTTTTACTCTTTTAGCCCAAAAAGAATTTTTAACATCTGAGCCCCTAATATCTTTTGTCCTAATTTTTTTGACCCCTAACGTCTTTTTTCATTGAGACTTCGTTAACAAATTTTGCTACAACAAAATAATCTATTTATATCAATCTAAATTTTTATCTATACTATACTATATAATAAAACATTAATGTGTGACACATGTCGTTCATTGTAGGTATGTTTTTTATGATTTTTTCGCCTCACTTCCAAACTTATCTTATATTAATTAAATAAATAAATGAATAATGAGCTAATATTAAATTTTAGCCTACTTTAAATTTCGAATACCATTCTTCTATTTTTCTAATAAGAATCACTAAAAAACCACAAAACAAACATCATTTTGAAACCGAAAACCGACATCCAACAGATGCCTGGCTGTGTTTCTAACACTCACCAGAAAATCAAGAAGGACTTAATCGTACACAAACCCACTTGTCCAAGATTCTATTTTCATAATCAAAAATCTCATCCATGTGCAGATAAGTCAAAATTAAATCAAAAGAGGCTCAAATATGAATTGACAAAAAAGATGCGGGTTACCCCATGGCTGCAAATACACGGTTGCATAGTCACAAAATATCAACTATGCCATCCTAATATTGCCTCTCCAAGATACAGGTCGGATCTTTGATGTCCACCTTTAATACCTATCATCACAGCCTTTAAACAAATGTACAAACAAATATTGCTGCTACCACAACAACGAAAACCACCACCATAAGTATTGTGAGCAAGCACGAAAACCAAATTGACTCAGGTATTAAACACCATCATCGTCACCAAAACCCATAAAATCCAAATCGAATCAGGCATAAAACATGAAACCACATTGAAGGTGTGCCGGAGTGGCCATAGACGGCCGGAAATAGCTCAGAAAGCTGCCGGAAATGAGCGGCCAAACCCCCCTCTGTCGATCTGTGTTTACATAATCCGAAACACACCCTCGTTGTTACGTCATCTTCACCGTCACCGAACACAACGAAAGTGCAGAGCGAGAGTAGATGGTGATGCAAATGTGGTGGTGGTGATTCCGGCGTTCATGGTCGGCCGGCGGTTTTCCGCGTGTGAAGTGGCTGTGGTTGCAGCTCTCTCACCCTCGCTTTCTCAAACCTACAAAACTTAAACATTACCTGATTTAAAGAGAATACTGAGAGACGGGGCAGATGATATATTTTATGAAATAAAGTTTGTATGGTGGGGAGGAAGATGGTAGAATGTAGATGTGTGGACACATGTATGAAGGAGAAACCGTATACTTTTTTTTTTTTTTTGAAACACACCTCAAGCTCAAGTTACAACCTCCCAAAGCCAAAAGTAGTTGCTTCTTTATATAGGTTTTAATATTTTCTAAACATTAAAATAAAAAATAAAAGAATTCTTGAAATTTTTATTAAAAATGCCATGTCTTATCTACATAATCCGTATAACCAATAGGAACTAAGAAAAAAAAAATTATTTAACACATCATCAAGCGATAACCTGGTAACCTAGTAATTACGCATCATTGAAACAAAAAATAAAACTTGAGTGACTTTAAGGAGGCAAAAAAGTTTGAGTGACTTTGATGAAAAAAAAAATGAAACTTGGTTACCATTCAACAATAAATATTATTTTGTATAAAACTAAGATAAAAATAATAATTTTTTTATAATTAGCAAGTTTCTTGTGCATCGTCACTTGTACCCATGCTTGGAGACTTTAAAAAAAAAAAAAAAAAACTTGATTTTTCACTTTTAACCTTAAAGTTTTTTTCTTTTACATTTTAACCCATTTGAAATTTTTACTTTTAACTCATTTCATCTTTTGTAATTTAACAAAACATTTTGTTTTTTACAACTTTGGCCCCTCCATACTTTTTATCTTTCGCAAGTTTTTCGTTTTACGTTTCGTTCTAAGTTTTGCGAGTTAACATGTCGTAGCGTGTATGTGAGGTTCAACGTTTTTGCTCTATTTTTTTATATTTGACAGACCCGTCGCGACACGTCCATTTTTTTCCTTTTGAAAACTTCCCCGCAACTGGCGGGTCCTAGATCAAGTAAGTTATTATTTTGTACGTTTTACGTTTCTGGTTAATTTCTTCGCATTAAGACACTGTAACGGGTGCGCGTGGTTCAACGATTTTAGTCTCCTTTTCGTTCAGTGTAATTTTTACCATCTTATCTATTTTATTTTTACAATGTTGAGAGTCGATGTTGTTGTGGCATTGGTGCTACTTGGCACGGGTTTACAAACGTTTTTAACCTATTAAAATTTTTACTAATATTTTGTTTCGGTTTACCCCTATACTTTCTTTACTTAAAAACTATTTTTTACGTGCATATTTTATGTACGGGTATGCATAAATATGATTTGTTCTACATTCTGACGTAAACTTTTTTTATAGACGAGTCAGGTCAAATATAATACGTTTTCGTTTAAAGAAACCATTTTTACGTGCATATTTTTATGTACGTTTTGGTATAAATTCTAGTTGTTATACGTTTCGATGTAATTTTTTTGGGAAATGATTCAGGTCAAATATAATATGTTTTCGTGTTTATTTTATGTATGTTTCGTAAAGTTTTTTTCGAACCTAGTGGAGTCAAATTATGGTTTCTTTTTCTCCCCTTTTTTCAAAAGCTCTAATTAATCCATTCGATTACATGTGCATATTTTCCTTCATACCCGTTATGTTTTCTATGTATGAGTTGGGTCACATATAATACGTTATGATTGTTCGATATGAATTCCATTTACTTTACGTTTGATCCAATCACAATGTTTATACAAGTTACACTGAGTTCAACTGGATATGTCGAAATGTGTGTTTTCATATGGTTAATGTATCATATAACGTTTGGACTAATTCATTCAATGTTTACGATGTACCCGCGCCGCAACGTTGGCGGGTCTTAACCCTAGTTATATCTAATCTAATCTAAATATTAATAAAAGACTACAAATAATGCCATATGGCATTCTCTCCTTCAACCTCATAAATTTTATTTATATTTATTTAATATATTTCTTTTAATATTAATAACCAATATATAGATATCACTTATCTTTATCTTTATCATTATCTTTATTTTAATATTAATAAATTCAATTAATAATATCCTAAATCTAATATCTAATAAATTATTAATATCTCTTGAACTAATATGAAAATAATTAATTCATAAATAATAAACTAATCACAGAATGATGAATAATTTAAAACCATATTGTATATTATGTAAACTAGGTTAGAACCCCGTGTAATACACGGGTTGAATAAATGTAATTTTATATGCCAAATAATAAAAAGTATATCTTTAAAAACCTTGTTTATTACACTGGTTGAATAAATGTAATTTTATATACCAAATAATAAAACAATATATCTTTAAAAACCTCGTTTATTACATAGGTTGAATAAATGCAATTTTATACATTAAATAATAAAAAAATTATATCTTTAAAAATCTCGTGTATTGTGTATTGTATGGGTTGAGTAAATTTAATTTTATATATTAAATAATGAAAAAAGTTACATTTTTAAGAACCTCTTGTATTATATGGGTTGAGCACATATAATTTTATATACCAATCAATAAAAAGTTATATCTTTAAAAACCATGTGTATTATAAAGCCTTTGGACTAAACTGACAAAATGGCCCAAACAACAGGGACTAAAATAACATTTAACTCTTTAAATTATATTTATTTATATTTAGTGTACACCCATTAGTTTTTTTATTATATAGTATAGATATAGATTATTGAGTTAGTTACATAGTTAGTCCATGTGGTTTGCACAAAGTAACATATTTAGATACTAATAGTTTAAAGAGTAAACTGCTAAAATCGTCCCTGTGGTTTGACTCAAATTGCTAGATCAGTCCAAAATCAAGTTTTATTGCTAAATCAGTCATTGGGCCTAAGTTCTGTTGCTAATTCAGTCCAGTGAAAGGGAAAATGATTGGACTAAATTAGCAATTTGAGTCAAACCTTAGGGACGAATTTAGCAATTAACTCCTATTAATTGGACTGAATTAGCAACATAAATTAGGGCCAATGACTGTTTTAGCAACAAAACTTGATTTTGGACTGATCTAGCAATTTGAGTCAAACCTCAGGGACGATTTTAGCAGTTTACTCTAGTTTAAAATCACATTCTAGGGTATTAACTTTTCATTTTGTAACGTTTGGACGTATTAATGTTATTTGTAGTTTTAAAATCACATTCTATTAGTACCTTAACTCTAGATTATTTATATTATAAAATTAAATTATATTTATGAAATAGTTTACAAAATTATATTAAAAGTTAACAAATATATCGTATATCACTAATCTAATATGCATATTAATATGATAAGTGTACTATGTTAATAAAGTGATAACGTAAAGAGATGTTATAAATATTATAAAAGGGAAAAAATAAAAGAAAAGCAAAAAGATTATAAGATTAAATTTTATATCTAGCGAAAAGTATATAAAAATTAATAAATTAATGTAATATCAACCAAAACATTTATAGTTATCTTTTAATTAATATTAATTATAATTATGTAGGAGATAGAGATGAGAAAACTAAAAAATAGATTTTTTTTAAAAGATAACTAAAAAATAGATGGCTCCAATGAATGACATGTGTCCATTTATTGGTTTCTTTTATTATATAGTATAGATAATAAATAAATATTTAACCATTAACTATAGTTTATTCTATTAATATATTAGTTTATTCAAGTTTTACAAAAATAAAACTTTTAACTTTTTGTAATTTATGGTGCTGTACCTCATGTATACGTTTTTTTTTTCTTTTTTCATTTCTAACCCAAAACTTTAACTCTTTTGCAATTTAGACCCTTTGTTTTTTTTACTTTAACCTAAAGCTTTTCTGCAATTTAACCCCAACTTTTATTATTTTTCAATTTTGCTTCACCATACTTTTCATCATTCCCAATTTTTTCGTTTCGTTCTAAATTTTGTGAGTTAACGCATTGCAACGTGCGTGTACGGTTTAACATTTTTCGTGTATTTTTTCCCGTTTGGCCCGTCGCAACACATCAATATTTCTCTATTTGAAAAGTTCGTCGCAACGCGCAGGTCCTAGATTGACTTAGTACGTTATTTCTTCTATATTTTACGTTTCAGTTTAATTTCTCTGCAACGAGCGTGCGTGATTCAAATATTTTACGTCTGCTTTTCGCTCGGCTTTATTATTTTTTTTTTCTTTATTTTGTTTTTATGAGCTTTTTCGATGTTGGTGATCGCTGATAGTGGTATAGCATTGGTACAACTTGACACGGTTTTACGATAACCGCTACAACGCGGGGGCTTAATACTAGTATACAATTATAATCATGCATAAAAATAGTTATCTATACTATATAATAAAAGAAACCATTTTGAGGACACTTGTCATCATATTAGACCATGTTTTATAGATACGTATTATTTTAGTTTAATCTTTTCTAATTAATTATAGATAATCCTCCTACTAAATAGTATTTAGTTTAATTTCTTATGGATAATTATTATTTAGTTTAATCTCCTTCTCATTTATAATATTATTTATTTAACTAATAGAGTAAATTACGATTTTGGCTCATGTGGTTATATCATTTTTACTCTTTTAGCCCAAAAAGAATTTTTAACATCTGAGCCCCTAATGTCTTTTGTCCTAATCTTTTTGACCCCTAACGTCTTTTTTCATTGAGACTTCGTTAACAAATTTTGCTACAACAAAATAATCTATTTATATCAATCTAAATTTTTATCTATACTATACTATATAATAAAACATTAATGTGTGACACATGTCGTTCATTGTAGGTATTTATTTTATGATATTTTCGCCTCACTTCCAAACTTATCTTATCTTATATTAATTAAATAAATAAATGAATAATGAGCTAATATTAAATTTTAGCCTACTTTAAATTTCGAATACCATTCTTCTATTTTTCTAATAAAATATTATCCGAAATTGTAAATTGTTAATTTAAAACATTTTAAATAAAACAAATTATTTATCACGAAAACCAAACTTTGTATTAATATATTAAATATTTTTATTTTCACTATACAAAATTACATTTACTAACTTTTTTATTATTTGTTATATAAAATTACATTTATTTAACTCGTGTAATAAATGAGGTTTTTTAAAGATGTATTATTTTATTATTTGGTAAACAATATTACATTTATTTAGCCCGTGTAATACATGTGGTTTTAAAGATATAATTTTTTATTTGGTATATAAAATTACATTAATTCAACCCGTACAATATGGTTCTTATATATATAACTTTTATTATTTAATATATAAAATTATATTTATTCAACCCGTCCAATAAAGGAAATTTTTCAATATATAATGTTTTTATTATTTAGTGTATAAATTTATTTACTCAACCCGTGTAATACAATGGGTTATAACCTAGTATAAGTATATAACAAATATTTAATAAATAACATATGAGCTACGAGGTGTTTGGGGATAAGTTTTGAAAATAGATTATGCGTTTTGAATAATTAGAATCAGATAATTAGCTGTAACAAAACATGTTGTAGAAAGATAGTGTTTGAATTTGATTATGTTGTTTGATATCACAATAATCAGAAAATCAACTATTTGAGTGTTTGGCAAATATATATATTTAAAAAAAAATAAATAAGTGAAAATGTAAAAAATCAGTTTTTGGATTATCACGTTTTCCTGCAGTAAGAGGTGACCTACTTTTGGATTATCACGTTTTGATCTCTACAAAACGTAAAAAAACAGTTTTTATTAATTTTTTACCAAACACTCGAAATAGATTTTTTGCGATTTCAAAACACAATAACAAAAAAATAAGGTTGAAAAAGCAATCCCAAACACACCCTTAGAAAAGCTAGAACTTGAAAATTACTTAATGATGTCTTGAGTTTTAGATGTACCGTTTGAAACGAGCCTAAATTGAGTTTTAACCATATCAGTTAAAAATTATATTGATTCTAAGATTTTTTATATCAAATTGTTGAATTACAGATTTTTTTATAAACGTTTTTTGATATCAAATTGTTGAATTACAGTTTTTTTTTTTTTTATAAACGTGCCATTTTCGAGAAGGTGTACTTTGGGTGGCCAATAATAATTTTCCTTGAGAAAGCGTATGAAAATTAATTGTTTTAATGGTTTAGATAATGAATGATAAGATATGCACGTTGACAAGTGCGATAGTGTTAGTTGATAAAGTTTTCATGTATTTAAAGCTTTTGAAAGAAACCACTTGATTCAAAAATCAAAATATAATTCTAAGTTATTTCTATTCTTTTTTTTTTTTTTGCTTTATATCTTATGTTTTAGATATAAAATCACCATGAGAAAAGTATCTTCTATCATAGGCATGTTGTCTCTTTAGACCAAATGATGTTATTTTTTTTTATTTTTTTTTCGTAATCAATAAACCTAGTGATAGTGTTCCTTTTGCACTTTTGTCACCAAACCCATGATATTGTTAGTTTTACTCTACTGGCTTAAAGGTTGTTTTTTGACAGAAAAAATATTTTACATGAGATCACTCATCTTAGTATCTCTCTCGTACAAACACACAAGGGGCGGTTTTTAGAAGGGTTGTGGCAGGGCCACGGCCTGGGCAAGTTTTTCGGCCGTAGTGCTAATTTTTCATATTTCGATCAAATTTTTTTATATATACTATGTTTGGCCTGGGCTTGCCCGGGCATTTTTTAGTACCCGTATCTTTCGGCCCTGCCACGTTCAACGGGCAAGATCCGCCACTGAAACACATGTAATGGCTGAGTTTTGATGCCATGTGATCGTCTCCATGTCTATCGGTGATGGGAAAGTTGGGTCATAACATGCTCCAGCTATCGAAATGTGGTGTCAAAGATGAATTGATCAATCGTGACCATGCTTAGATTTAGGATATACTCGCTGCTCCAGTTATCAGAATTTGTGGTAATTTTGAGGCTTACAATAGTAGTTACCGAATATATTTGGTTTAGTGTGTCATGTAAGAACATTGGATGTATTTGCTTGAAGAGATTTAATTATAATGTATAAATGATCCAATAGATTAAGGAGTAACACTTTGTATCATGTTAAAATAATTTGGGTGTAGGGACATAGGTGGCAAAATGGGCAAATGGGTAAAATGTCAAAATTGACAAAATGTTGAAATAGTTCGGTCCGTGATAACCTATTTTTTATTGAAATTTATAAACAAATAATGTTTTCATTTAGAATGCAACGAGAAAAAACACTTATGTTTATAGGTTCACCCATGTTATCATCTAAATCAACGTAACCCGTCCATCGGACGGGTATTAAACTAGTTCTTAATAAAGTTTACCTAGCATTTTGAACGATACATAAGTTACTCTCATACTATATATTATCTCCCATACAAATCTACCATTCCATGCCCTTCTATTGTCTGATTTGCATTGACACGAGGTCTTCTTTTTGGTGACCATATGAGGAATTTAAGCCATCCGCAATATAGATACCACTCTCACCCGGCCTCACTTATTTACGAAGTTTTGGTGGTATTGGATGTACTTGTTACGCCAGAACAATACGAAAAACCACCAATAATGTTTTCATATATATATATATACACTGTCTCAAGATAAAGTGTGAGTGGAATACAAGAATCCCTAGAAAATTTAACATGTTAGACCTGGCAAACGGGTTGTGTCAGGTCGGGTCATGGGTCAAAACGGGTTTGGGTCGAAACGGGTTCGGGTCAAAACGGGTCAACTAAAAAAAAGGTTGTTTTGGTTCGGGTCGAAACGGGTTCGAGTCAGAATGGGTTCGGATCAGAACGGGTTTCGGGTCGAGTAGGGTTGGTTAAAAAAATGTTTGCAATTTCTAAAATTTGGTCAAATGTTCTGGAAGTCACCAACCAAACATACCATACAACCAACCAGGCCAGCACTAGAATTATTACTAACATAATTTAATTAAATTAGCTTACAGATCCGAATTCCATCACCAACTTTTCCTAACTGGTGGCCAGTTCCGTATTCTGCTGCACATGTGATTGTTTAACTGACATTTAGGTGTTGTTTTTGTTTCCATATTGAATGAATAATTTAACGGTTCGATTCGAAACAGTACTGGTCGAAACTGTGCGGGTCGAAACGGTTTGCGTTGAAACGGTTCCTGTAGAAACGGCACCGTCGAAACGGTTCGATTCGAAACGGTACTGGTTGAAACGGTACGGGTCGAAACGGTTCGATTCGAAACGGTACACGTCGAAACGGTATGGGTCGAAACGGTACGAAACTCGTCCCGACCCGAAACTCATCTTGTGCGGAAACTCGTGTCGGCCCGAAACCCGACCCGAACCGACCCCGTTTTGATCCAATACCTGTGTCATGCCGAAACCCGTCTCGGCCCGAAACTCAATTTGAACTGAACCGTTCTGATCCAAAACCTGTTTCGTGTCGTAACCCGTCTCATGCGGATACTTGTGCCGGCTCGAAACCCATTCCGATCCGAAACTTGCCCCGTTTCTTTAAGACACTAACCCACATCGACCTATTTCTTTAATATTGTCGACCCGCTTTGACCCGAAAATAACAAGATAGATTTTCAAGTGACCGATTGTGCCCCATTTAGTTAAAATATCTTATCCAAACTAACGCATATAGTTTTAAAAGCAACCCAAATTAATCCACTTGGAAGGCTTTGAATCAAGATTTTCCCTCTATGTTACATCCTTCTTTGGTGGAATTTCACAATCTTCTTATATTTAGTGCTTATATCTCTATACGATGTATATTGACTTAAAATTATATGTCAGTTGGAAGTGGTGGAATCTAGCAGAAGCATCCGTGAAAAGATAGTGTAACAATAACTTTTTTTCATGTCTAATATATGTTGTTATGATCATTAAAAAATTTGTACGCACTTGTTAACATGGTTAAAAATGTAGTTGTTTTGTGTTACACATGCGAAGAAAAGAGAGTATTACACATGTATAACAAGTGTCTATAATTTTATTGTTAATTTATTTTATTTTATTTTTGTAATAAACATAACAACATATATTAGACATGATTAAAAAAATATTGATTGTTACACTGGGTTTTCACGGATATTATCAACTCGGGTGAGTTTTCAACATATTCATCCCCGTGAAACCAAAACATCATTAAATATCCTTTTGAAATTCTTAATTTTAAAAATAAATTAGTTTTTGCCCCGCACGCGTTGCGGGGCAATAAACCGAATATTTCTCTCATAACATGTATGTCTGTATAGAGGATAAAATCGTAATTATATTTTGAGCTAGAGGCGAAATCATAATTTTAAACTGAGAGCAAAATCATAATTTTGAGCTTGGGGGGGGGGGGGGGGGAATCATAATTTTATTTTGATTTGTGGGCAAAAACGTAATTTTGAGCTGATGGCAGAATCGTAATTTTGAGCTAGAGGAAAAAAGAACATTTTATTTTGAACTGGGGACAAAAAACGTAATTTTAAACGAATGGCGAAACCGTAATTTTAAACTGGGAACAAAATTAAAAAAGAGTTTTTGAACCGAGGGCAAAAGGGTAATTTTGAGCTAGGTGTAAGATTATAATTTTATTTTGAGTTGTGAGCAAAAACGTAATTTTAAACAAAGAACGAAAACGTATTTTTAAACTGGGAATAAAATTAAATTGAAAATAAGTTGGTCTAATAGGGAAGTGCCAGGCAGCTGCCTGACACTATTCCCCCAATTTAAACGAATGGCGAAACCGTAATTTTAAACTGTGAACAAAATTAAAAAATAGTTTTTGAACCGAGGGCAAAAGGGTAATTTTGAGCTAGGTGCAAGATTATAATTTTATTTTGAGCTGGGAGCAAAAACGTAATTTTAAACAAAGAATGAAAACGAATTTTTAAACTGAGAATAAAATTAAATTGAAAATAAGTTGGTTCAATAGGGAAGTGCCAGACAGCTGCCTGGCACTATTCCCCCAAGTTACAAATGTATGTATATATAATATAATATAATATAATATAATATAATATAAATTTATATCATAAATGATATAACGAAGGATGGGCTGACTTGTGGAGTCCCACACTTTCCACGATCGACTCCATGACGTTTATTTGAATTAAGTTTTATCACTATAGAAATTTAGCCCCCAAACATTTGTTATCATCTAATTATCAATTGAAGATATTAATTTGAATTAAGGAGTTAAACACAGGCTATAGATAATTTATTGATTAAATTGTTATAAATATATTATTTATATTATGGTTATCAACACCAAAAATATATTAGCTTCTTCTCCAGGTTTTCTTCTCTTATATATAATTTCCATTGTATCTCTTGCATGACATATCTATCAATGAAATATCTCTTTCTCCTACATCTCTTTCTCTTATTGTTTGCTATTAGGCTAGTTTCACAACACGTTATCAACATGAAAGTGCTCTCTCTAAAACCTGTATTTTCAATAGTATGACACCCGCACCTAAATCACTCGTTCTCTGTTAACTATCTTTAACACAAAGCCTACCATAACCATCCCACACATCTCGCTGCTTTGGCTGGATTTATGAGGCACCACTGATTGGAAAGGATTTAAGATGGTTCAAAACCTACGATGTTTTACCACGAAAAACATGATATTATGAGGTAATTCTTTTATCCCTTTCATTAGTTTTAGAGTTCCGATGCACATATACTATTTTAAATAACAATCAATTAAAACTAATATCTTGCTAAAATATAAATGTGTTGGATAGTGCATTATGATATTATGATATTGTTATTAATAAATATTTAAAATAGTAGTGATCAGTAATACCTGCAATTAATTAATTAAAATATACAATTAAGGTTTTCTTTTATATGATTCAAATTTATAGTGTTTGTATCCTAATAACTTTTTGTAAGTTTTGGGTTTGATTTTTATATTTTTCATTTATAAAGAAAGTTAATATATGTCAACTTTTAATTTTCAGCAATATATGATTGATAAAAGAAAAGAAATCTAAATCGTAAATTTTAGGACTAATTAGCGTACCTATTTTTTTTTATTTAGATAATCAGTCGGAAGGTGTCTTATTATTTTATATGTCATTTAAAATTATTTAAAAAAAAAGATAACTCAAAGTTTAAAAACATAGATGTTGAACAAATCTTAAAAATAAATTCCTTAATATCTTGTTGAATATTAAACCTGGACTAGATTTTTTTTTATGTAAATTTGAGTGATGAGTTATTGGGGTGTTGGTAATTAGTTTTTTTTTTCATGATCTCTAAATTTAATAAATATACTTGGGTTGTCTTCTTTCCAAATAAATTTAAGTTTTTCATTGATCTCATCACATGATATTGATAAAGTAACATGTTTTCTACAAATGAGATTTCTACATGCATCAAGCTAAAATGGTTTTATCAATGTAGTATGATAACACTTTAAAAGAAAATGTGTTATTATCATGGATATAGTATTATATATAAATTGATAGTAATAGTAATTGTGTCCAGATTTTGATGACTAATTAATTCGCATGTTGGCTATATTTTTCCATAATAATAATATGGAATTTGTTATTACTTGAATAACAGTAAAAATAAAATTAAAAATTACAATAAAATGGTTAAGCTTTTCACAATATTTCTCTTTTTTCACAATTGGTTTTAATATTTTTGTTTGATTCGTTTCTACTTCGATTACATATGATGAATGATATGAATAACCAAACTAACGTTAATATACAAGTTGATATTAGGTTTATATCAAGTCACTTAAAGTGTATTATTTGAATTGGTGATTTATAAACCCAAAGATTGTTTTGTAATATGTGTTTAGTGAGCTGTTTAATATAATTATTAGCTACACCATGGTATGTTTATACGTAAACTTGTAACACCCCGAAAACGTAAAACTTTATATTAGAATTATAAAGTGTAAAATAAACGAGAAATAAGCTAACTAGGATAAATAACCCGGTTAGTTAGGATTCTTGCAATAACACATGAATGAGGTAAAAAGCCTAAATTATAAACCCAATTGAAAGTTGAGGGGCCTATGTTGTTAAAAATAAAACTTAATAACATAAAACAAAAACCAAACTCACTTTTGTGAGGTCTGGTTCGATCAGAAGCAGGGAAGGGCGACCCCCATCCTCCAAAACCCTAACATTCACAAAAGCCAC
Organism: Helianthus tuberosus; assembly: GCA_030545235.1. Taxonomy (NCBI): domain Eukaryota; kingdom Viridiplantae; phylum Streptophyta; class Magnoliopsida; order Asterales; family Asteraceae; genus Helianthus; species Helianthus tuberosus. Next base: position 57,281,213 of record CM060424.1, on the reverse strand, counting down.
AAATTGAAGGCTTAAATCATGTCCAAATCGATTTTCAAGCATAAATTAATGATCACCTAGTCGAAGGGATCATAAGGTATGTAAAATCTTGAAGTTTTGATTCATCTCAAGTTCTAGGTTAATTATGAAAGATCGAAATTTAGCTTGATTGTGTCATGCATGAATGTAATTAGAAGAGATATGGTGTCTAGGGATGAACCCTAGGTGAAATCTTGTTAAAATATTTCATGATAATTATAGAGTTTATAACCACCATTGTAGGTGATTAATAAACTTGAAGAAAACTTGATAAGCCTTAGAATTGTGATCTCGTTCTAACACAAATCTGAAATTTAGAATAAATTTCAAAAATATTGATGTTAAGATATATGTAGAATTGACTAAGTAGAGTTAGTTTAGATGATAATTACAAGTCATGAACTTGGATTTGTTTATATAAAAATCTGACCCGCTAGGTGTTTGATGGAACGCCTAAGTGAGGGTTAAAATGTTAAAAGTTAGGTAAAAACGCAGATTTGATTATTGTAGCAAATTATGCGTTAAAGCTTGTGAAAGAGTTCTAAACTTATTGTGAATTAAACTCTTTAGGCAAGGAATCCGGAACATCAAGCGGACAAGCCGGAGGTGATACACGCTTGAAAGGTGTGCTTTAAAGGTACGTAACTTCGGTATCGTTACATTATGCATAAACAATAGTCTTAGAAATGTTAATGAGAATGTAGTGTCAATTGCGAGTTGGTATGTCATAGAAGTGACGAAGTTCACTCGACAAACAAACGGGTCAAATAGTTAATTAGAATTGTTGATTGATAATGTTGTTTAATTATGTGAGTATGTAACTTGACCCGTTACATTAATCGAATTGTTGTTAAATTGTGTGTAATTACATTGTAGGATAGTTATGGTGTTGATTGTAGCGACTATGATCGCTACTTGTGTTAATAGGCATTAGAATTGATAGGGAACCGTTTGGTAGTCATCATATTGGAGATTTTCCACAAGATGAGCCAACGGGTCGGATAATTGTGTAAAACGCAACATTAGTGTTTAATTGGATAACAATGGTGATATCAATCATTAACGCATTGAACCATGGAAATTGGTAAGGAAATGCGAGTGGTATTAAGCCCCGGATGATGGGCATAAGGCACCATAAACTTATTAGTAAATGGTAAAAATGGGTAAAGTTAGAATGGGTCGAATAAATGATAGTATAGTAACTTTTAGCCGTATGATCGGTGAGTCAAAGATTGGTATGATAGTCGAAATGAACAAGTCCGTAATGAATTTACAGACATACAGGGAAGAAATAGCCTAAAACGGCATGCAGATTTAGGCGAAATCAATAAAATAGTTAAATGGCAAAGCTACAGAGCCCACCGTAAATTACGGTCTCCACCGTAATTTACGGTGGAAAACAAAAATCTTACGGTGGATCCCTACTGATTTACGGCAGACCAAAACAATTTACTGTCTACCGTAATTTACGATAGATACCGTAAATTACGGTAGAGCCCAGAAAACTTTGTATTTTATTTAAATTTCGATGTCGGGATTCGTTTACATGTACTATATTAATGTCAAAACTAATGTTTTTAGTGGTTTTGACCCTAGGTGATTATGTGGATCTTACGGATGGCGGTCAAGCAAGTTTTGAAGAACCGAACACACTTAGAAGCTTCCGCGATATGTATAACTTTAATAGACAATGTTTTTGGGATTGTAAACAAATTGCTAAACAACGTTGGAATGTTTCGAATTAGTCGTTAGTTGACTAATGTTTTGCTACTTTGAATCTTAGATATGAAACTTATGTTATAACTTAGATATCTTTTATATAAAATGGTATGAATTATTATTAAATTCAAGTTAAATTAGACGGGTGTTACAGTAAACGTTATATGTTTTCTTGTAAGCCACAAGAAAATTATTATTTCATAAAATCTTATCATGACTCAGTTTATATGTGACATGTTAACTATTGTCATGCATTGTATGAGTTTAATATCCATATACCTTGTATTCTATATGTTATAGTATAATAGAACCATCAAACCAAAGTTATAGTTTATTATTAGTCTCATGAAATAGTATAAATATACTTTAATATGACATTCTATACTCCTTAGATCTCATTATCAGTTTGTATAAGGTCATGATATTTTATATTGATAAATCTTATATGACCGTATATGTAATTACTTCTGAATTGACAAAGAGAAGTTTATTTATAACGGAATATCGAATAAGACAAATTTTGTTTGTCAAACCTCAGATATGCTCTCGAAGTAGCAATATTAATAAAAGGTTATTTTCATGAAAAAGTATTTTATTTTATATAGTTTTTATATGTGGCAACTTATAACAACATGTATTCTATATATATCTCATATTTTGTATGATATTATTTATTTACGTATAGTATTAAGTAGAAAAACTAAACCAAAGTTGGTTTATTATTACTATCATGAAAGGGCGTATATATGCTTAGATATGTCACATAAAGTGTCATACTCCCTGAATCTTTATAAAAGGTCGTAAGATATTTAATCAGTGAATCTTACATGAATCAAACATTTAGTTACTTCTTTATTCGTGTTATGTAAAAAGAAGACTATTTACAAGGAAAGATCAGATCAAACATTTTCCATTTGTCATATCTCAAATATGATAAAGTAGCAATATTATGGAACCATGAAACTTTGTTGGTTCTACTCCATTCACTGAAGTGAATGTGATTGTATAACTATCATTGAAAATGTTGTGAGAAACTTGTAATGTGGTTGAACTATTAGAAAATGTAAGATAGCCAAGTTAATAGTAAGATCAGCCATTAATATTGTAATGATAGGAATGATGAGATCGACCGCTAGAAGTGGCAATATAAGGGAGTGGTAGTATGCGAATAATATGTGGAAATAATGATAGTGATATAACATGATAGTTTCAAATGATATCTCTCGTGTGTTACATACGTGCAACTAATATATCTACAATCATAAACTAGAAGTTTATGGATCATGATACTATATTGGCATGACCGGTTAGACCATGCCGAGTCAATGATGATGTGAAACTCAATGAAGAACTGGAAGATTCTTCTTGACAATTAAAGATGTCTTTGCTCTCAAGAATAAATTAATTATTTACCAACCAAGATAGGGTGTGAATCCCTAAATATTCTGTAATAAAGAAAGAATATGTATATCCAAATATGATACCATTTAGTGTTTTAAATCGATGCATCGTCTAAATGGTTATCAAATCCACAACCCGAAGTTTGTGTGATTGTGGCTTAGCTAATGTGATAGCAAACATATTAATCCAGACTGGTATATTTATTTTGGTAATAACGATGAATTCAATTCTCAAGTTATTAATGATTACTGGATTAAATGTTGAACTACATATAGCTTATGTTTATACAAGAATTGCTTTGTTGAGATGATCATTAAACGTCTACTATTGATTACAAAGCCAATGACAATGAAAGGAGCAAAAGTTCATTTAGGTACATGTAATTTTACATATAGTACCGTTAATTCACATCAAGCCAATAAGTTATAGTTCTCCACATACAGTTGGTTTTTGGTTAGGAACCAAAGATGTCTCATTAAAGATTTTGGTTGTGTGACATATATTGAAACTCATCCACCACACCGCACAAAGATGAGACTTCTAAAAAGTTTGAGAATATGTTGGGTATAAATAATCGTCTATTATTGAATACTTAAAGCCATTAGTGAGAAATTTGTTTATGGCTCATTGTTTTTCACTTTAATGAATGAATGTTCCCAACATTAGGGAGAGATAACAAGCAGTTGGAAAGTGAAAAGTGGAATGAATTATCATGTCATCTTGATCCTTAAACTATAAACGGTGAACCAGAAGTTCAAAGGATAATTCATTTACCAATATTAAAGAACAAATTACCAGACAAGTTCACTGACCTAAATAGAGTGACTAAGTAAGTCACGTAATCAACTGTTTATGCTCCAATTATATTTGGGTTCCAAGAGGACAACCACATAGTTTGTAATAAGTCTATTGCACGCCTAAAGCATGGTAGACTAGTTGATTCCAATAATAAAATTCCTCAAAAATTGGAGCAAATAATTAAGATGGTCAAGTCGAGGTTGTAGTAATAAGATCTCCTAATAAGATCTCCTGAATAGACAGTAGACATGATGGTTCAAGAAGAACCTCAGGTACCTGAAAATAAAGAGATCTCGATAAGTTGTATCATGTCTAAGATATATATGGAATCGAAATAAAATCGACGTCGTTATACTTTTGTATATAATATAGCGCTTGAAATGATGAAGTGTTGAGGATCAAGATTTAAGATCTGCCTATGAATGAAAACATATAAATGATTGGCCAAATGGAAAGACACAAATAAGGCAGAGTTGAATTCTCTAATAACATGGAAAGTTTCTGGACCAACAGTCAATACAATTGAATTTGTAAAATATGTTGGATACAAATGGGTCTTTTATGCGAATCATGTGAAAATTAAACAAAGTGATATACGGCAAAATTGGTGGCACAAGTATTCTCGCAAAGACCTATAATTGATTATGAGGAGACGTATTCTCCGGTGGTGGATGTATTGGCTTTCCAATATTTAATTAGCCTGGTAATATAAAGAGAGAATTGATTTGTATCTTATGAAAGTTATGTATCACTGGATACTAAAAGTTTACATGAAAGTCCCCCAAGGATTTAATTTATCAAAATCATGAAAAATATGTTCTCGAGAACGATATGATCATTGTATACAGATTCATATTTGAATACGTTGAATATAATTGGAACTCCTGATGAGTATCCTAAAGCATTTAAGTGCTTATAAGGCTAAGTGGAAACATCTTATGGTTGTAATTCTTGTGCACCAATAAACAGACATAGAATACTTATACTTGGTGATTATGGTATCTCAATGTACAGTGTATAAGCATGGTACAATATGTATTATACAAATGAAGCAAGTGTTCAAGACATCATTGCATATGATATAGAAATCAATGAGGATGTTTATGTAACAGAACTCCTAAAGAGTGTATGCACATACATTGTTTTTCAAAGTGGAAAGAAGTAAGTGATGATTGTAAATGCCTGAAGCATTGATTTCAAAGCCTTATGAATGTATCTTTATAAACTTAAAACGATAGTATGGATAAAATAGTTGGATTGAGTATTATACAACTCATGAGATATTCTGATAAAGATCAGTATGAGTTTGATAATATCCAGGGCCGACTCAACCAATTCGGAGGCCTAAAGCAAACTGTGAAATTGGGGCCATTTTCAAATTTAATTATAAGTCATCCCACCCATTTTACTACCCATGTAAAATGTCATATACCCTCAAAGCAATCAGTTATAACATTTAGGAATAGATTCAGTAAGTGTGTGGATTTGCATTTCCAAAAAAAGTACGAGATTAATTACCATGAAATAAGAAAAGGCTCTGGCAGATTATTGAACACATTGATGATCAGATTATCATTTGTTACAGAATATATTTCCGGTCCGGGAATTGTCCGTTGATCAAGATTCCCTGTGAAAAAAAAAACATCATATTCATAAACAAAAATACTAAATTTAATAAAACCTTATAATCTCGTTTCTTGTATCAACAATTTGTATAAATGTATGAATTATACCTGTTGACGAATGCCCATTGGATATATGTCTCCATATGTTACATTCCATGTAAAGAACCGATACGGGTCTTCAGTGTTAACAATCGCAACAAGACAGAAAACCGCACACGAATACAGTGACAATAAACATACTCCGTTATGTCTAATGCGTTTTGGGAACTGAAATAAAGAGAATACCAAACTACAAATCATGGAGATTGTAGTATCATCTGTTAGAGTTTCTTACAACAAGATCTACTATCAATTTGTGATTGCCAACTATTGAACACATCAAGAATTGTAGATTAGAAAATCAAATAGTAGTAATGAAAATCGAAAGAAAGAAAACTTACCGGTATTAATAAAGCTTTTTCGATCACAGAAATAACAATCACTTACCTTCGATCAGATGTGCGTATTACCCAAAAAAAGTATTCACTTGATGACGATTGATCTTCCCCAGTCGTTTCACGACTTCTAATTTCCTTCCCGCTTATATTTTGAGACCTAATTTTCTATTGGTTCCCTCCTCCTCCAGGCTCCAATACCTAAATCTCATACCCAGATGCCTACAAAAAGCCCAAATCGGAGGCCCTTCACAAGTGGTGGCCCAAAGCTAGGGCTTGAGTTCACTCCCTATAAGGCCGACCCTGATAATATCATCCATCTTTATCAAAAGTCCTCTCATAAAAGTTCACTATAATCACAGTTTACAGTGATGATGTCTAGGCACCATCGAGAGAAACTGTCGAGCTTTTAGAGGGAAAATTTTTGGGACACATTGTAATTATTGCTCGACCTGCTGTTCGAGTATATGTGTAATCAATCAAACTATATATATTAGAGGTTGACGCGTTTTACCATGGACAAACCTTATCCTTTAACTACATTAAACGTTGTTCAATTACTTGATATATAAAATGGCTGTTATAGCTTCATATGAAAGAAATTGAAATTTTTGGTCTAGAGGTATCTTTAAGTGCAATCGTGCATTAGTATTTCTTGCTATCTATTCATGATTTTATATATCTTTATTGAATTTATCGATTTGATATAGCATGTGTTAAACAATGAAATATTGAAATAGGAAAACATCTATTTCAATACATCTAAGGTATGAATTTGTGTTTTACTAACCTATCAAAACAAGTTTGGTTAGTTTTGTAAATGCAGGGAATGTAACAAATCACAGTTGTTGATCTTATGATATTTATTTAAAAGAAGAGGCACTAGAAGACTCATATGAAGATACACAACATTGCGAACATAAAGAATTGCACATTAAGGGATCAAGCGGCAAATCATTGACTACCAAAACTTTGAGCAACTTTCAAGAAAAATGGGCACTAGTCGCTAGAAGAATACATGTTCAAATGAGGGGGAGTGTTATACAAGTTGCACTCTTTTTCCCTTCACTAAGTTTTATCCCATTGGATTTTCTTAGTAAGGTTTTTAACGAGGCAACGTACATGATCCAGAAGTATCGGGGGGAGACGATACGCGCTGCATTCTTTTTCCCTTAGCTAAGGTTTTGTCCCACTGGGTTTTCCTGGCAATGTTTTTAACGAGGCAACATCTCCAAGCGTATCAAGTTGATAACCAAGGGAGAGTGTTATAAAATATTATTTATATTATGGTTATCAACACAAAAAATAGATTAGCTTCTTCTCCAAGTTTTTTCTCCTATATACACTTCCCATTGTATCTCTTGTATGACATATCTATCAATGAAATATCTCTTTCTCCTACATCTCTTTCTCTTATTGTTTGCTATTAGGCTAGTTTCACAACATAAATAGTATAATTTCAAAATATCTGCAAATCTAGAATATATTAACTATTTAAGATTAAAAAAAAAAGTTGATGGAAACTCTCTTTTTGATCAAAATCAAATGCAAAATCAGACGTGTACCACTACCTACATTTCACCGTTAACTACACTTTTGTAACCGAAACAATCTTCACTGTCATGTTAACTTAAATAACTGTCATACATTTTCTTTCTAAAAGAAATAGTTTTACAAGGTATGTTTGTGTGTATAGATCAAACATCAATGTCTTCAATTGGATGTGCAAAAAATAACCGGCTAATTAACAGTAACCGGTTATTAACCAAAACTGTAACAGGTTAGTGGTTATTTTTAACTATAGGTTAGTAACCGCTTAGAGATATATAGTATAGGAACCGGTTAACAGAAAGAAAAACCGAAAAGTTAAAAAAAAGGCAAAAAACCGGTTAATTAATCGAACCAGTTAAATTAAAAAAAAAATAATCGGTTAAAATATTAACCGGTTAAAGTCAAATTAACCAGTATAACGGGTTTTTGAAATTAACCGGTTTGTGCACCTCTTTCGTAACTAAAATCTGAAAAAAAAACTATTTTCCAAAACTAAAATCTGAAAAACAATAACAACCCAGTCTATAACGAACGTGGGCTAAACATTGTCTAGGCCCATTTTGAAAACAAAGTCCAAAAAAAAAGCACAAATGGGCCTCGATCCAAACCACTAAAAAACCTAATTTAAAACCCTAAATTCACCTTCTCCCACCTCATCG